>OX415237.1:36495083-38902583 GCA_948330725.1 Sherardia arvensis | reverse complement strand
CAGGTACGCTCTGATTCTGATAGCCCCTTGAATTTTGCATCCGCGATTCATTTCTAGCTGCCAATTTGGTTGATCCTTTTCGTTGTTAGTTGTTGTAGATCCGTTGTGTGGTTTAAAGTTCTCGATTTGGAGTTGATTCTGTGTTGGTTTGTGTGGATCTGTACGAAAGATGTGTGCTTTTCTTCGATCTACTTGTCTCCGTTTATTGTTGATGTTTTGAGTCTGATTGCTCTGGATCTGATTGGTCTTTGCCTGATTTGCTTGGATTGTTTGCTGATCGGGGCTCTTGATTTTGCTGATGATGCTGTTTATGTTTGCTTTCTGATTTGTATCTGATGCTTGTAGAAACCTTTTTAAACTTCAAAAAGTTTCAGCTTTGTCCTCCCTTAGGGTTTTATATAAGGTGCAGGGGTTTTAACTGTTCATCTTGTTTCAAGGTTTAGTCTTTAATTGATCGGATCTATTCTATTGGCCTGAAGTTATGATGCTGTGCTGCTATGATTTGAGAATTGTAGAGTATTGATTTGGACGGATTATTTGATGTTTAGTAACATGTTTTGTACCATTGTTTGTAGTACATATGTTAATGTCAAAGATTATGTTTTTCTTTCTGTTGGAAAAATATGATTTCAGAAATGTGTTTAGTGATTCTGAAGAATTTTTGGTTTAATGATTTGTTTCATCTTTTGCAGGAGTTAATTGCAGATTGTAATGGCTGATCAACGCCAGCTCCCCACTGCTGCTCAGAAGTTGGCTTGCCAGCTTCATTTGAGCAATAGCTTTTCTCAAGATGTGGCCAGCCGCTATGGAGGCTTCCAGGCCCCCCAGAGGCGATTTGCTTATGGGAACTACACCAATGCTGCATTCCAGACTCCTTTGACGACTGGGTTTGCATCATCAGACTTCAACGCTTCACCAGTATTTGTCCATGCTCCTGCTGAGAAAGGTCTTGGAGCCTTCGCCATTGACTTCCTCATGGGAGGAGTCTCAGCTGCTGTTTCTAAAACTGCCGCTGCCCCTATTGAGCGTGTTAAGCTTTTGATCCAGAACCAAGATGAGATGATCAAGGCTGGCCGTCTTTCTGAGCCATACAAGGGCATTGGTGAATGCTTCAAGAGGACTATTAACGAGGAGGGCTTTGGGTCTCTGTGGAGGGGAAACACTGCCAACGTCATCAGATACTTCCCTACCCAGGTATGTTCAATCTTCTGACTTACAGTTCTTTGTTATATACTGTTCTTTGGATTTTAATTTTGTCAGCTGAATATTGATCGGATTCCTTGTTTTGTTATGCAGGCCTTGAACTTTGCCTTCAAGGATTACTTCAAGAGGCTCTTCAACTTCAAGAAGGACCGTGATGGCTACTGGAAATGGTTCGCTGGTAACCTTGGATCAGGTGGTGCTGCTGGTGCGTCATCCCTTCTCTTCGTTTACTCCTTGGATTATGCTCGTACCCGTCTTGCCAATGATGCCAAGGCTGCAAAGAAGGGTGGTGAAAGGCAATTCAATGGTATGGTCGATGTCTACAAGAAGACCCTCAAGTCTGATGGTATTGCTGGACTGTACCGTGGTTTCAACATCTCCTGTGTTGGAATCATTGTCTACCGTGGTCTGTACTTCGGTATGTACGATTCACTGAAGCCAGTTCTCTTGACTGGAGATTTGCAGGTTAGTTTCTTGTCATTTGATTCAATATTTTGATGTGTTGTTGAGTTATATATGCATTCTATTGTGAGTCATCACTGATGTTATATGCCATTCTAAGGTGATGATGAATGACTTGTGTGTGAATCATGTTGACGTTGTCTACTAATGATATGTCTCACTGTTATTTCTTGCTGCTTGTTGTGCGCTGCTTAGTTAACATTATATCATTGCAAACTGTTTCTTTAATGATGCATGAGAATAATCTTGTTATTAGCTGTGATTTGAACCATATTTAGTCGGGTTTTCTTGGTTCTTGTATCAGTATCTTCATTACAAGGTATATGGTTTATTAATGCAACATTCCTATGTTTCTTGTTTACAGGATAGTTTCTTTGCCAGTTTTGCTCTTGGGTGGCTCATCACCAATGGTGCTGGTCTGGCTTCTTACCCCATTGACACTGTGCGTAGAAGAATGATGATGACGTCTGGTGAGGCTGTCAAGTACAACAGCTCTCTGGATGCCTTCAAGCAGATCCTGAAGAACGAGGGTGCCAAGTCACTGTTCAAGGGTGCTGGTGCCAACATCCTTCGTGCCGTTGCAGGTGCTGGTGTGTTGGCGGGATACGACAAGCTTCAGTTAATCGTCTTCGGCAAGAAGTACGGATCCGGAAGCGGTTGATCTGATGGTGTGGTGCCTTTTTAGCTTTTAATAGATGGTGATGAAAATGGAGGATTACATTTTTGCTATTTAATAACTTAAGTTTAGAGAGACTGTCTTTCTCTCAATTAGGGATTTTGTTCCCGGAAACTTTTTATGGTCTGAGAGGGTTACTTCTTAAATTTTGAGTTGTTTTTGTTTCCGAGCAGTGCTAATTACTGCTCAGATACATTTAATCTTTGTTGTCATGCCGATTTAATACATTATATGTTTCCATGTTCTTTCTCCTCTTTTCTGTTAATTGTGATTGCCTTTCATCTAGCTTTGGATATGTTCTATTTCCTTGTTTCACATGTTATTTTCATTCACTTTCACTTCTATCAACTACTCTCATTCATATATAAAATAAATCTGATTGCCCCCTTAAAATTCAAGTGTTTGACACCGTACATTGTGCAATCAAGTGCAAATTCATAAAAAGCATCCAACTTTGACAGACCACTAAAGGGGACATAGTTTTGACTAGGGATTTGGTAGGATCTGTCTTTGTGAGGAAGCGGAGTTGATACTGGACCTGGTGCAGATTGCGAATCACGTCTTCTCTTGGAGGGAATATATTCCCCATGTAGAATCAGCATGAGGAACAGATTTCCACTCTGGAAAATTGAGCATCGCGTTGTGTTCATGAACCATCAAGGCAGCTTTATCATAAGCCATGGCTGCAGCTAGTGAGGTCTCAAATGTGCAGTCCACTTGCCCGCTAGTGTCTGCTGTACTCCTATGTAGTTTCTTCTTCTCTTATTCCCCGAGCATAACCATAACAGAACACATGATGAACTTGTCATCTATAACAGGATGAACATCTCTTAAATTAAAACAAAATCTACGAGGGCATATACCCTGGGATTACTAGCAGGTCAAGTTGACGTAATATACAAAATCCATTAAATCCAAGAAAACCTTTCATTGAAACATAATCATAAGTTTGTTACAAGACACACCTTCAGCTTTTGGGACTTCCATAAGACCTAAAAAAAAGAGAAGTAAGCAGGAAAAAGAATTAAAATTTACTAAACAGCATTCAAGAAATAAGTCTTGAGCATTCAACAAAATAAGTCCGGCGTAGTCCAAAATTGAAATATAGCAACAAGTTAGAAGACGCACCTTCAGCTTTGGGGATTTTCATAAAACCTTTACGCAACAGAAAGAAAGAAATGAAATGAATTAAAATTTAACAGAGATAAGTGAAGGAATTATAAACTAGAGCATTCAAGAAATAAGTCTTGAGCATTCAAAATTTAGGTTCGGCATAGTCTAAAACTGAAACATAGTAACAAGTTTGTTAGAAGACGCACCTCCAGCTATTGCAACTTCCATAAGACCTTTAAACAAGAGAGTGAAAGAAATAAATTTCACTAAAGATTTAGAGTTATAGACTACTACTACAAGTGAAGGAGTTGGAAGTGCATTATATATGTGTTGAGCAATGGAGTAGTCTAAAATTGAAGAGGTAAGGAGTCATTTATGAAAGACTGATTGTGGAAAAGAAGCATTGATGTTCCCCTACAAGTACAACGACTACGATTATCACTTTTCCCGAGTGGAATCTATCACGATATTCTGTCAGTGCAATTCACAAGAATCAATCACAATTCATTTTTTCAATAATATTTCAGCAAAGCATATACACAAACATCTGGCGTGCAGACACTAAGAATGAAGTACAAGAACGCTACCTTCAGCATCCATTATGATAAGTAAGACCTGCAAACAAAGAAAGAAAACGAGTTCAATATTGATTAGGAGTTTCCTTCAAGGAGATTCATTTGCTAAAGCTAATCAAAACTGAACAAATCATGCTCTCATTTTCATAATAAACAGAAAGGCAGCATTTTTATCAGTATTCAATTCAAAACTCAACCAAGCGGAAAAAAAAGGTCACCTGAAACTTGGACTGATTTCGAACTTTAGCGGGAGATCAAAATGGCTTCCAAGGTGAAAGTCTCTATCTAAATGGCTGAATGTTTTATGGTTTGAGTTTCTCACTTTTTTATTTTTGAGATGCAATATTCGATTTCTAGACGTTTGATTGATGTATACCAAGTCTCGAGGCACAGATTACAAATTTTGAAAAGACGAGTCGACCAAAAACTATGCTAAAGAAATACATTCAATAGTAGAAAGAAAATTATGTATGACCATTCAGTTCATATATTCCCTCTAGAATAAATATGGTTCTTTTTTAAAATTCAAACCATCGATAGCGGGGGAATTTTAATTAGGCTCCCCAACCCAATGAAAATGGATGATTTTTAACAAAATTTGTACAAACTTCAGTCCTAAATAGATTGATGAAGCTTCAGCTTCCAAAAAATACATGAATAAATAGGCTAACTACTTATATATATATATTGGTCTAGGATTATGGTGAGAGATGGTGTGGTTTCAATTTAAACGTTGCGAGCAATTTAGTGATCGTTAAACGAAGCACAACTTAGCCAACAAAGTGATTTTAAAAATAAGCCAATGAAGTGATTAAAAGCAACATACCATCCCATAATCCAGACCCAAAATATAGTTTAAATATATGTATCGATCAATGATTGTCATTCCAGAGCAGGCAGTGATCTAAGACGGTGAACAACTTCAGAAACAACTTGCTGTCCCTTGTAGTTTTGTCCATGCGGGAAGAGCTTAAGCTGGATGGTCCACCCAACTCTTAGTACTCCCTTGATTGGTTTTTCCCGAGGCTGGCCTCTAATCTTCAGTACCTGCATTCATAGATAGAAAAAGCAAGAACATGTTGATAGACAAATAGTTTCTAACTGTATGATACCCTCTAAAGAGACAGGTGCATCACTAAAATGTATTTCACCATTCAGGGATGAGGATGCACACAACTTTGCAAGTATATCAGCATGGCCATTGGATTCTCTATATACATGCTTGATATTATTAAAAACTCCTAATATGATGAGCTTTTCGCATAGACCAAAACATCTCCACTCAACAGTATGTGGACTGGAAATTCCTTTCACAACAATATTGAAATCAGATTCAATTATGAAATAGACATTTAGTTTCATACCAGTCTAAAAGCCTAGTTTAATAGCCAGTAGTTCAGATTTTAGAACATTTTATGAAAATCAAAAATTTCACTCTCTTCCAAATGCTCTCTTCTCTCTCCAACTTTAATTTTCCCCAATTTCCCGACAACAACTATTACTGACCATTAGCCACCAGTAACGGGCAAAAAATGGCCACAATGCCGCCGGAACCGCCGCCTAACTGCGGCGGAGCCACCCCAATCTTAGTTTTCTACAAGCCCTCATTGCAAAACCAACCCCTCTCGCCACCTCCTTACCGTCCAACCCATCAATTTGCCCCACGCTAGAGTATAAGGGGAAGATTGCTTGCATAATCTCGCCGGAGGAAGTCGCCGTTTTGTGTGAACATTACAACAATGCTTTGATCGGCAAGTTCTCTAGGCTCAAACCATCGATGGATTTCCTCAACGAATCTTTCAAATCAGTTGGCTTCAAAGACAGGTACCAACTAGGCTCGATTGATTACAGGCATGTCTTGATTAGATTTGATGACCCTGAAGATTTACAGAGATGTTGGATGAAATCTATGTGGTCTAAGGCTCCCTCATGAGAGTTTTTAAATGGACACCTAATTTCACTCCAGACACTGAAACTTCTATAATGCCAATAGGGATTACATTGCACAATATACCTATCTTCTGGTAAAACACTGCAATGTTGGAATCAATAGGTAATAGAATTGGAAGATTCATCAAAATGGATGCAGCCACTGCCAGTTTAACTAGGCCATCAGCAGTTAAGCTGTGTGTAGAAATTGATTTACTAGCAAAGTTGCACAACACATTTACTCTAACAGTCAACATGGATGGAGATGTGGCTGACTTTGCTATAGAGTATGAACAGTTTCCCCTTTACTGCAACATTGCAAGAAGCTAGGGCATGAGGTTAATGAACGTAGAATTCTAAATCCTGATATGAGGCCTTGGCCTAGAAGAAACCCCCTAATCCCACCCCAACACAGGTCAAGATATCCAATGCCCCCAGGCAGAAAGATTTTGCTGCTGAAGCTGGCCCTTCTGGCATAGATAAGAGGACTCACCACTCTATGCAAAATATGGTGTATGTGTCAAAACTATAGAAGCTGAAAAGGTTACTCAGCCCAAAGGGAAAGAGCCTATGATAGACTTAACCCCTCACCTCTCCCCCTTTCTCTCCCCTCCCACAATAACACTCCAACCAACAAATCTCCCCACTGCACTTATACTCCCTCAAATTCCCATTGATATACTCTCAGATGCTGAACAAGAAGGTTTGTGCCCTGAGAAGTTAACAATTGAATCTGTGCCTAGTGATACTCAGGACAGCAACCAAGAGACCGATGATTCTCAAGATAGTGCTGCAACAAAAAAAGTGCCACCTATCAATGCCAAGCCACCATCCTCATCTACTTGTTCAACTCCACAACAAGTCACATGCAGTCAGGCAAAAATGGCTATGGAAGAGGAATGGTGCACTCCAAAAAAACCAAGGAACTATGCCAAGGATGATATACATGTATACACAGGTAATCCTCCTATCCTTCCATACACCACAACTACTAACAAAGCTTCCTTTTATTCTCAGCCAAGACATGGTAGTAATAGGTTCCTCCCTTTACTGTTAGAAGAAGATAGTCTGAGTGAACCTAGCAACACCATGGAGGAGACTCCAACTACAGAGGACATCCATACAGAGTCCCAAAACTCTGAGAGTAAGGACAACCATTCAGAGTCTCAAATCTCCGAGAGTAAGGAACCACTAGACTCTGAGGATCAACCACTCCAGGTAATCTCTCTAACATATGCTGATGCTGTGTCATATTCTGCTAGTAACCCTCCTATTGAAGCTGATCAGAATAAAGTCCCAACTTATTTTGCTCAGGTCAATAAGATTGTAACCAGGACAGCCACAAAAGTATTAAATCTCGTAAATGATTAGTACAACCATTGGTGTTAATGTTCTTGTCTGGAATATTAGAGGGATGGAAACATCCATGCTAAGACTATCTAGACTTTTTTTCAACCATAAAATAGATTTACTATGTATTATTGAGTCTCAGCATGATAATTCAGAATGTGAATCTTACAAAAATAAACTACATTTCCAAAACTGCATGTTTTCCAGTGAGTGTTATATTTGGCTTATATGGAATTGTCAGGTAGACATTTCTTTAATTTTAGACCATAAAAAATTCTTTCAAGTACAGGTCTCAATAAATACACTAGATCAATCCACTGAGATTTTCTTTGTGTATGGATTGAGAACCAGGAAAGAGAGAGAGAGAGAGAGAGAGAGAGAGAGAGAGAGAGAGAGAGAGAGAGAGAGAGAGAGAGAGAGAGAGAGGACTGTGGTCTGATTTTAAAGATTTATCTACTCCAGAAGCAATGTACATAGGTGACTTTAATGCCATGGCTTCCATTTCAGAGTATAAAGGACACTCTAACACTAGTCTTAGAAGTATTAGGGAATTTAGTGCTTTTATTGATGACATGCCCTTATTTCCTGTACATACAGTAGTCAATTTCTATACTTGGTCAAATGGTAGGATCAAGGAACAAGGAAGGAGGCTAACTGTTGAGAGATTGGATAGGGGACTGTGTACTCATGATTGGAGTTTAAAATTTCCTCAGTCCTCTATCCAAGTTCTCAACAAAGATAACTCAGATCACTGTCCTCTAATACTTAGAATAGGCAGTAATGTAACCTCAGTCCCTAGGCTTTCTGGCTCATTAATGCCTGGTTTAAAATGAAAAATTTCATGAAGGTAATTAATCTTCACTGGAATGATCAATCTCAAGGCCAAGGAATGTATAAATTCTTTCTCAAACTTAAAAACCTCAAACCAGTCCTTAAACAATGGAATAGGGAATTTTTTGGTAATATAGATGAGAATGTAATAAAAGCTGAGGAAAAACTAAGGCTTCAAGAAATTGCATTTGAGTCTAATAGTTCAACAGAGGAACTAATTAAACTTAAACATGCCAAAGCTCTTTTAAAGAAACATAAGGCAAAAGTGAAATGACTGAATGAGGGTGATGAGAATACCAAATTTTTTCATAACACTGTTATGGAGAAAGGAGGTAGACTCAAAATCACTAAAATTAAGAGCTCTCAGGGAGTGTGGTTGAATGGTAATGATGAAATTGAAACAGAGGCAATTGCTTTCTACCAAGATCTTCTTACTGACTCACATACCCTGATCAAAACCTCTTCACTTCTCATTTCCTGTCTCAGATACCTTCAATTATTTCTCAGGCAAAAAATGAGGAACTCACAAAAGCCAGTTTCACTACCTGAACTGAAGCAAATTGTTTTTAGCCTGAATAAATCTAGCAGTCCAGGGCCTAATGGCTACACTGCTCAATTTTTTATTAAGGCATGGAACATAATTTCCTTAGATTTACTTGAGGCATTAAGTGACTTCTTAACTAGGTCTCACATTCATAGAGGTATTTCTAGCACTTGGATCACTATCATTCCTAAAAAAGAAATACCAATATCTTTCAGTGGTTACAGACCTATCAGTCTGTCTAATGTTACCAATAAGATTTTTTCTAAAATCCTTATGGAAAGATTGAAACCTTTGATACCTAAATTAATCTCACCAAACCAGTCAGCCTTTCTTCAAAATAGAGATATTTCTGATAATGTCATCTATTTAAAAGAAATAGTTAGATTTCTAAATAGGAAGGCAAGAGAAACCAAATTGTATCCTTAAACTGGATCTAATGAAAACATTTGATAGAGTTAACTGGAAATTCCTTACAAAAATTCTCCTTAAATTTGGTTTTAGTGACAGATTTATTGAATGCATTATGAAAAACCTGTCTGATGCTTGGTTCTCTATTCTCATAAATGGTAAACCTGTTGGTTTTTTTCCAACAACAAGAGGCATAAAGCAAGGGGACCCACTGTCCCTTTCATGTTCAATATTTTCTCTGAAGCATTTACCAGAAGCCTATCATATATCTTCCACACTGGTAAAATGAAATACTTCTCTCTACCAAGAAATGCCATCCCAATTTCCCATCTAAGTCATGCAGATGACACTGTGATTTTTCTCAGTGCCTCTAGGCTTAATTTGATCAAAATGAAAGCCTTTTTGGTGAAATTTGAAGAAATCTCAGGTCAGAAGATTAACTTTGAAAAAAGTGAATTCTTTTTAAGTTCAAAGGCCACTGAGAATAAGCTAAGACATGTTAAAAAGCATAATGGGTATGAAACAAGGTAATCTGCCATTTAAATAGTTAGGAGTTAAAATTTTCAGTGGCAAATCCTTAAATATTAATTCACAACCAATTGTGGAATTGATTGACAGGAAAACCTTAAACTGGAAAAATAAATGGCTCTCAGCTGGAGGTAAACTGATACTCATTCAGTCTTGCCTACAGTCCCTGCCCCAACATATTTGGACAGTGATGGAGCCAACAAAACACATGATTAAGAAGATAGAAAGAAGGTTGGTAATCTTATTCTGGGGAAGTACAGATAGTGGTCCCAAAAAAGTTTGGAAGAAATGGAGTTCTCTCTGCCAAAAAGTTACACAAAATGGAGTAGATATAAGGGATTTGGGCACCACTCTACAAGCTTACTCTTGCAAGCTCTGGTGGAAATACCAGACAGGAAATGAACCCCGGACCCATTTTGTTGCATCACTACCAGTTTCACTCAGAAAATCCCAGAACTGGAAGAGGATCTGCAAAATTGATAACTTTGCAGCATCAAATACTAGAGTCATTCATGGAGATGGCAAATGTAACTTCTGGGACTCAAACTGGACTGAGCATGGTCCACTGATAGAATTTTATGAGCCTCAGGAGCCAGGCCAATTATCTAGTACCGTGGCTAACTTTGTTGCCAACAAAACTGTTCTGCATCCTCCTTCTATCACAGGTACTTCCTGATGCTGTCATCAACTCCATAAGAGAAGCAGAATCACTGAAGGGAAGGATGACAAGCTGATTTGGTAATTGACAAACCAGGGAAATTTTACAATCAAGTCAACCTATCTGAAAATGAAAGTGCAATCAGGTAACCTCCCTGTATTAGCCAAAATTTGGAACCCCTCTGTGCTAAAAAAGATCTCCATGTTGTGGAAGCTCCTAAACTGTCTAGTGCCATTTGATGATATTCTCTGTCAGTTTGGGTTTCAACATGTTTCCAAGTGTTTTTTTTGTCAACATACATATTCCTTACATCATTTTTTAATGATTGCAATATAGCAGTACTATTATGGAAACAAATGCATCATATATGTGGCTCAGTGTTCTTTAACTGCCCCAATCTATGGGATAGACTGGCTACTAGTTGGGCTTTTTCTAGCCTATCAAAACTGCACTATAGACTTAACCACACAGCTCCTATATATGTATGTTGGATATTGTGGAAAACTAGAAATAAGTTTCTTTTTGAGAACTGTCCCCCAGACCTAGCTCACATGACTCAAGAGCTTCAAAGTCTCATTTACTTCTCCCTCATTAAGAAGCCTGTACATCTCTCTAATGATGTGGATAAAGAGATGGCCTCACAAAAATGCATCCCCCCTAGAAATTCCCCCAAAGCCAAATATTACTCCTATCTACTGGTCTAAACCTTTTTTAGGATATAAGATCAGTGTAGATGGTTCATGGAAACTAGGCAAGGCAGGGAAAGCATTGATTGTTATAAATAATATTGGGGAGGTCCCTTTTGCTCAAACTATTTTCAGTGATGTTGTTTCTCCACTAGAAGCAGAACTGAAAGCAATTTTGGCATGCTATAATTGTGCTAAAATGCTAGATCTGTCACCTGTTGAAATTGAAACTGACTGTAAGCAAGCAGTTGATATGATTACAAATACTCACTCATGGCACTGGAGATACTATGGTATTTTAAATCTTATACATGAAGTGAGCCACATTTATAAATTTATGCCACATCGTTAGGGAAGCTAACTAGCATGCTGATTTCCTCTCTAAATTGTGTAACTCTAATGACTCATCTCATACATATTCTTGGAATTCCCTGCCTGCATCTGTCATAAGTCTTATCATGCTTGATATAGCAGAGATTCCTGTAATTAGGATCTCTGGCTATAACAACTGATACTGCTAATGAAGTTTCTTCCTTTTACAGGTACTGATGATTAGCAGTCCTAATACACACTCTCTGCTCAAGTGGCTGCACTACCCCAATCTTTTCATGTTGGTCTTCACTTCAGCACAATCCAGAAGTCAGTGAAGGAAGCTACAAAATTGCACCTACATACATTACTTCACTGCTGCACAATTATGTAAAGTTTTGTTCATACCTAAGCTATTACACTCCTTAGGTCGCCTTGTGTTTTGTCATGAAAATTCACTAATAGACTTGAGGGGCTTAAAATGGCTAGGTTCTTATCTTAGTAGTTAGAAATTTTTGAGAAGCACTACTATGCTTCTAGGGGCTTTTGTCCCTTGTGGCTATGTAGGTTGTATAAACTTGCCGATCTTGGCACTTTTGGTTCGGGAAGCCAATATATCTCCCCCATCTCATGATGGTTTTAATTAATAAAAAAATTTTAGATTGCAGGGGAGAAAATGCAGTAATTGATTTCATGATCAATGTAACTACCCTACCATCCCGATCCCTTATCTCTATCCCCAAACCAGTTCTACCATGCGAAGAAGTTGCATCCACATTTATTTTCAATCCAAACAGAGGTGGGGGAATTCACTTGACTATGATCACCCTTCTAGGCCTCTTCTTTGTCATATATGGCACACGTCCCACATTAATTATTTGCTGGTATTTCAATGCATCCCCCAACTAGTGGAAGAACACTGAAACTCAGGTTCACCGTTTTCATGACAGTGTGGAAGACAGATTTAGGGTTGTTTTGGATATTTTCATAATGGAAATTGTTCCTGCTAATCCAGATACATCATAGAGGCATATTTATTGTGGTTAATGCAACCCTAGTGAGTACTTTAGTTTTTCCTTTATATCCCAGATAATATCTTAGCCTATGTGTATGGGATGTGAAGTGTGGAACTGTAATATCAAGTAGTGCATGTACATGATTCAAGACTTCAACATTTGGACCACATGTACTGAAGAAATGATTCATATAATCTGTATTGCTGCGGAAGGGCCATTCTGATGGAAGATTAATACCAAACTTACACAATATCATCAAAGGGCATTAAGTGGTTGTATAATCTCCACATAAAAAATACGAAATTTTGAGGGGTTTTTGTGTAGCCATACGCCCACACCTGTGAGATGCACTGTTTTTGTCCTCTGATTCTAAGTGCTTGGTATGCACTTTTGACTGAGAATCTGCCATCTTTAGATGCTTCCCAGATAATCCTGTCCTCATGCATATGAACTAGACTTGTTTTATGCAGAAAAACTATAGAACTAGTCGCCAGGAATGGCTCGAAAGTAAGCAAATAGAACTGTTTGTTAGCATAAAAGTCAAATATAGTTAATTTCTGGAATGGTAAAACCTCTTCAGAACCATTCCAAGTATAAGGCCCCATTCCCTATCCAATTGGAAAACCAAAAATGTGAAGAACATGTCCCCACTAAAACTCTAGACTTTGTATTTGCAAACCCAGTGACATAGCATATCCTTCTTCATGTGTGAGATGCCATATATAAAGAAGGTAAAGACCATAGATAGGCAGTCCATAAATTCTCATTTCTTTGGAGCTTCCAACAAAGTTTACAAGAAAAAGACTGTATAACTGCTCTTAAATCTCTAAAGCCCAATCCATTTCATTTCCTTGGAATTGTCATTCTTGTCCATCTCCTCCATACCTTCATCTGCCCAAACTCCGATCCCTCAGAAAGCTTTTGCTGCCATTGTCTCCATCCTCCGAATGGTAGTCAAAGGGGTTGGAGTACAAAAAACATATGGACATGAATAGACAAGCATATATTATTAATGAGGATCATTTTACATGCACGAGAGAGCCACCTGTTTTTCCAGTTTGCTAAGGTTTTCTCCATCTTCTCGATCACTGGCTGATAGTAAATGATCTTATTCTCTCCCGTAAAGACTGGAACCCCCAAATACTTGAAATGCAAACTTCCACGCCTCATTCCAGTAGCCCTCCTTATCATTCTACCTAGACTAATATAGGCCTTTTCACTAATTTAAAATTCCGATTTGCTATAGTTCACTCTCTAACCTGAACTATCTTCATAAGCTTGAATGAAGGAATTTGACTAATATGGTCATATTCAATCCTTGGCATCGAGGAAATAGCCGTGTCTTTCAACGTACATTAAGTATGAGACATGTTTAACTACTCTAGGCATGATAAACCCTTTCAGGTACTGGGATGATAATAAACTTTGCAAACCCCTTGAGAAGGCTTCTGTTACAAGGTTATATAAGAAAGGTGATAGAGGATAACCTTGCTTTATTCCCCCTGTTGACTTGAAAAAGCCTACATCCACGCCTGTGATAAGCACCGACACTAGTGGAGGTTGACACTCCCCACGGCGGTAGATCGCCGGTCCAACGTCGGTTGCGCCCGACGTAACTGGAACAGCCGTGCATCGGCGTTCCAGTTTTGCACGGTGGAAGGACCCGCCGTGCATAGTTTTCGAGTTCGAAAACATTCTGATCAAAGTTTTCGAGTAGAAAGGTGATTAATCTCAATATCAGAGGGAAAAGTAGTTTACTTTTCGAAAATGTAGTGATGTATACGCTTTTCGAGTCGCAACCTGCACAATGTGTGTTCACAATTTCGATTCGTAGCTTAGTTGTTGTTTAACTTTGCTAGTCGAAAGGGGCGTCTTTTTTTTAGGTGATTTTGAATGGGTCTAGGGTTGCATTTTCGAAATCGAAAATGAGTATGACCAATAAATGTAATGCATGTGAATTAAGACTCGTAGATGGCGTATACTTTGACGTTTCACGAGTTCGTAAACAAACACCACGGCAACCTTACTTGTCGTAAACAAGGACAAATATGTTGTGTAAACTTTCTCAATCGGGTATCAGTTAGGGCATGTCACTGCTGAGGGAGCAGTGATTTGAGCATTTGTACGACTCGAAAGACTCTAATAATTGGAATATTATTACGACATCGAAAATGGTTTGTTTTCTGATGATTATATTGCTTTTTCGGGTGATGAATAGCAAACAGAAGTAAACTGTTTTCGATTTCGGCCGTTGCATGTTGTTGACTTTTGTTTACTACTCGTAAGGAGGTTGAATTAGTATGGAGATTTTTCCTAGATAGGGTGTTGAATAGAGGATAGCACTGTAAGATTTTGGTTTATTGTGAAGAAGTTTTCGATTTTGGAAAGTGTAGTGGGTGAGGTCCATTCGATATCGTAAACTCGATGTAATGTACAAATTATAATGATTCCTTTTTAGGGTAAATATTCTAGGATTCGTCCACTGCCAAAAATTTTGTATTTCCCGAAAACGATTTACCAAATTATAACAAATATGGTAACAAATTGACCTGAATATGCGTTCGAATAATTATTTAAGCCCATATGGCAATATCGAAATTACAAAATGCTAATTAAAATCCTTGAATGAAAGAAAATTGACCAATGTTGTAGCATAAGAGGCAACATTCCTAGGGCATCATACCCATCAAAAACTTAACAATAGTCAAAGTTACACTAACATGCATCGAACTAACTTCGCCACAAGAGACGTTCTTACATTTGCACCTTTGATATTCTTGACCCTCGAACATTAAGCACGTACCCCGCAAAGTTGTTTATAACGGTTTTCATGTCATCAAGTGTGTAAGCAGTTGTGTCCTTCTTGAAAAGCTAGTTAATAAAAAGAAGAAAACATGTGACTATCAAAAAAATGTCTAGTATACAATTCCATCAAGTTTGTGATGAAAAATGTGATGTTTAACTTACCGATTGAAAGTTATTGTTCAACTTAGCGGAAGATACAACTTGAAGTGCCGTCGCCATTGTGAAATAACCGCATTCCCAACAACTAGTTTGCTTCTTGTACTATAAAAGAAATCATGCATGGCGAAGCAACGATTAGTATTTTACATGCATGATCAACAAAGCTCAATTTTGCATACGTAACTTGATAACATTTTGACATACCTTGATTTCATGCACCTTGAAAGCCGATTGTCCATTGGGATTGACAAAATCCAAGGCATGCTTGACTATGTCAACAAAAGAAGGGATCGGTGGTAGGTGTAGAGAGTCAATCCAATAAACTTGTTTAGTAGTTTTGTTGATTGCAACAAAACGCCAATGTCCCCTAATTCGACACTATATTTTAAAACTAGGTAAACAAGCGATGAATGGATATGAAGGCAATAACAAACTATTAAAGTAGCACTTACATGTGGAGGAATGGTAACAAGAATAGCACTTTTGTGGGATCTCTTAGTCCAACCTTCAAGTAGGAGAGGCGTTCTTCGCGAAAATGCACAATCTCTTGATTATGTTCGGGGCATGAAAATCCAATCCAAGGCCTACCACGATTTTGTGCTACACTATGCAAGAAGCTTTATCCAACCAACAAAAAATAAAGATGGTTAAATAATGAGTTATTTGTGATAATTTACATAATTGCAACAACAATGCGAAAACATTCATAAGAAGAAGTGACATACCATTGAAATAGCGACATTAGAGTCTCCGTTACCATGTCAAACCTCCACATGTCTTCGAAATCAACCCAACACAACGTAATCAATTTTCCAACTCCAAAAATTGGTTTAGGACATGGGAAGTCGTAAGTCCCTAGTTGGTTGTGGTCGGCTATCCTCTCAAACAAGAGTCTAACGGAAGGGGGCATGTCTTCACTATCGTAATCTTTTCGTTGGGTAGTATAATCCATAGCAAAGACACGCTTACCCTTGACAAGTGGTGGTGGGCAAAGATTGGTAGGCTCATCCTCTCCTAAGCTATCGACCCTAATCAATCTCCTAGGCCATAAGAGAAGCAATCCCTTTGTTCCCTTAAGCAATCGACATGAGGGATCGGGAATGGGCAAGAGTGCATTTTCGAAGAAGATGTCTAGCACAAAAACAACACCTAAGCCCTCTGGCACATCTTTATGGTGATGCTTCCTAATTGACTCCTCGAAAATTCCAGTTGCCACAAACAAGGGGGGTTACCATATTCCTTGTAGAGTGGCAATTGGAATATTCGAGGAGTCAATTAGGAAGCATCATTAGTTACCGTGCACTCCTCGAAGAGCCTTTCTTTCATAGGACGGGGAACTAGACGCCAATCATTGAATTTAATATCAATCCGGGTTCGTGCCGTCTTTCCCACCCAACTAGCCCATTTGCTTCTTTCTTTCGAGATTGGCTCTCCCATTGCGTTGAATTCCAAGGGGGTAAGAATTCCCTTTTTCATCCTTCGAACCAACTCATGACAATAAATGCGTGGCTGCAAGTTATCACCGCCTTCATCCATTATAGTCGATTGCCTTGTTCTTTTCACCACCTTCTTTGTTTGCTTCTTCTTCTTTTGTGGAGCCATGTGGTACCCTAAACAATGTCATGCATTAGAATGAATTTATATAAAAGAAAATACCGTTATTATGTACGTAAAATTGAATCAATAAGGTAAGATAGGTTTATAAAGTAGTTGACTACAAATTAGGGTTAGGCAAATTCACCATAAATGCTCATCATTAACTACTACCTAGGTCTTGAGAGGATTTTGCATGTATTTAATGCAAGGTATTTTATATATTTTCTCCTAAATCTACAAAGATGAATAACTAAAACATGCATTTTTTCCATGGTAACATAGAACAAGCAAATACTCTAATTAACGAGAAAGAAACAATGGCAAATACTCTAATTGAAAGCAACTAATTCACATGGGTGATGCAAAAAAAACCATAGGCATGCTTATCTTCTACAAGTGTTCAAACATATGCTTTGTATATTAAGAAAACCACTACACCCTAATTTGTCGTTATCAACTCTAAGATGTGGACACTTTGAACTAGGAGAAAACCTAAGTATGAAATTTCTCTTCTAACCATGAGAATAACATAAATCTCACAAATACAATAGATAGTTTGGAGATTCAATCTGTACCTTGTTGAAGATTTTGGTTTGAGAAGTTGAGTGGAAGTAGTAGATCTATAGTTTTGAGAGAGAAAAGGTTGTATAGAGAAATGTAGATAAGAGATGGAAGGGTAAAAGTTGAGGGAAATCATTCTTGTATTCCCGCTCCTATTATTTATACTCTGGGGAAATTTTGAAAATGGCATTCTTTCGAATTCGTAAGTGCACTTATACTAATCAAATAGATACATGTATGCGATTCGAAAAAATGAAGTTTGTGGTATTATATGTTAAAATATTATTATATGGCGTCTATGTTAGTTTCGATTTCTAAAATACACACCAAGATGATATACTGGTGTATGGTTGTTTACGAACTCGAAATCAAATTAGGGTTTCACATTTGAAATTGCCTTCCGAACTCGAAAACTTAATGTGCTATGACATTAATTTCTTTCGTGATCGGGTAAAGGTTCGAGGAATGCTCTGGACAAATGAAGTATAAAAGTGTTCATTTTCGAGTTCGTAAAGGAAATAAATTGTAACATTTATTTTGTTTACTAATCCGGGTAAGATTTCGGGTATTCCTCTGTTGGATTCTTATTTTTGGAAGGGGGCTGAAAGGTTTGTCTCCGAATTCGTAAACATATGAAGTGTGTGGTTTTCGAGTTCGAACATATCATGCATGATGGAAAAAATCACCTTTCGAAATCGAAAATGAGAGATGTTATAAATAACAAATCGGGTCAACCCTCATCAACACAACTGTAAACGTCAAAAATCCCCAAATCAAAATACCGACCAAAAACCTAACGACCCAGACCAAGCTCCGATCTGGTGATGGTGCGGACGAAACAGATCGCCGGCAGACGTGAGAGTGACAGGGATAACGCCGCTCCAATCAGAAGTGTTGTGGCACGCCAGAAAGAGCCAGTTCGTCATCACCCAGCGAGCCGTAGAAACACTGGTATTCATATCGAAATAAGTGCTGCTACACCTTCTGCTGGTGAAGCCTCTGCAACTAGCGACGAGGAAGAAGGTTCCACTCTTGTACATAGGAAAAGATCTACAAAGGATGTGCAGGGGAAAGGCAAGAAGAAGGTTGTGGAGCCGGAGCCTGAGGAAGAGGAGTCCAGTGATGAAGAGAGCTCAGAAGTGGATGAAAGTGATGAGGGAGGTGGTGAGGGTGATTCACAGGAAGAGGAAGATGACCATGAAAAGGGTCTGGAAGAAGAGGAGGAGGAAGATGTTGATACTACAGAAAGTAGTGAGGGAGATAATGAGGAGGTTGAGCCTGCGAGGCAACCAAAGAAGGGAAAGGGAGGCAAGAGGGTTCCCGATGATGATGAGCTGATCGCTGCTACTGTGAACCGAACAAAGTACAGAAAACCTAAGCCTAGCAAGAAGGGGGATAAGGATGAATCAAGCTTTTTCTTCAGCCCCACAGCGGAGGAGAGATACATAAAACATATCCGCAGGCCTTTAACCCGCACAAAGGTGCTTAAGGTTCGCTCCAAAATAGGTAAAACACTCCTTTACGTGCTGGATTACTTTAAACCTTCACATTTAGATAAGCTTATTACACTAGATGCTCCAGTGTACCCTGATGCGGTGAGGCAGTTTTATGCAAACTTAGGTCGTAACCCTAATGACATGGAAGTTTCTAAAGTAGCCGGTGTAATAATTCCAGTGACCAAGTATAGCATCAATGCAGCTTTAGGGGTGCCTTCGAGTAGTTATACAGCTTTGGTAGGGGAGAGTAGTGGAGTTGTGTACGACAACTATTATGACCACAAGTGGCCCGATGTAGCTGATGATCAGCCAATTGATCCAGCTGAATTAGGATTGGAGTTCTTCCATGCCGAGCCTCCCGCGGGTGATGGAGCCGGGAAGGCGGTGGAGTACGACATCGAGCACTTGAGTAGCAAGCACCGCATTGTTTTTGAGTGGATATGCGGCAATGTTCTGCCGACAGGGGGTCATGCCTGCGAACCGACTATAGCGACATGCATGATATTTTATTACATTGTGCGTGGTTTGCGAATAAATCCAGGGCATGCAATTGCTGAGTATATGAAGAAGGCTTCCAATCACGGATCCAAACAATTCCCCTACGGCGCACAGATTACCAGGCTAATGAAAACTCAAGGCTTCGTTCCTGTAGATGCTCCCATCAAGCTTCAGCTTTATAACGAGAAATGGCTCCAGCATTGCCATCTTGAACTTGACCTTCAGACAAACAAGTACAAGAAGAAACCGGTGGCAAGTGGTGTTGCTGCAAGGATGGCCAAGCGAAAGAGGGACGCGGCAGATGGCGGCGCTCCATCCAATCCTGAGCGTAAGTCAAATTTATTTGAATCTATAATAATTCAAATTATTCTATTGTGTTTGAAATAAACATATTTAGGCTCTTATCTTGGCATTTGTAGGTATGAAGCTGAAAAAGATGATGGGGAAATTAATGCGCATGTGGGAGTGCTTCGACGATCAGTTAGAGAAGCAAGAGGAGGAGTTGGAAGAAGTTGTAATGATGCAGGACAGAATCATCGAGGAGTTCAAGCTTGACATAATCTTGTCACCAGGTCCGGAACCGGATTTTGGTTCAGTACCACAATCTTCTGATGATGATGAGCCAGCTCACGACCCTACATTGAACGGTGAGGCAAGTGCACAAGCAGCAGGAGCAACAATCAATCCGCAATCAGGAAATGGTGCTGCTGAGGGGGGAGATTGCCTTAGCGGTGGTGGCGGTGATGCTGAAGAAGTTGCGACTGATGCCGGCATATCTGGTTCAGGATTGCGAGTTAATGAGGGGGGAGAGAATCCTGCGAACATGTCGGAATGATTTTGCTCCCATTTGAAACAATGCTTTATTTATGCTTCTGTGTAAAACTAATCGTTGCAGTCAAATTTTACATTTCATTGAACGTCATTTTAAATTGATTTGAAGATATTATGAAGAATTTGCATGTATATGGCTACTGGTTAGGTAATTTTGTGTAGGTTGTTATAAACAGGTTGGCAATTGTTGCAGAAGTTGTAGCATGTAAATGTGCAAAATTTTATTGATGTTTGCCTTATTTACGAATTCGAATACTATTAGTTGTCAACTATTTACGAATTCGAAAACTATTAGTTGTCAACTATTTAAGATAGCGAAAATAAGGTGTTCAGCTTAGCAAAAAAATTAGGTTGGGTGTTTTCGAATTCGTAAATAAGGCAAACATCCAGAACCCTAAACCCATGTTCTAAGACCCAAAATAATAAACCCTAGACCCATGCCTATCTACCCAACCCATGACATTAACCCTGGGTACATTTTGTTTTATCCAATGGTAGAGTTCACACACATTGAATCTTTCATTCATCGTATGATTTTATTATTCGTGAGTAGGGGTGCTAATTGAGTCCGTCAACTGGCGAGTAATTCGAGATCGACTCGGTCAAAACTCGACTCGATCTAGCTCGACTCGAGATCGAGTCGACTCGAAAGGTTAACGAGTCGACTCTGAGCAAAGCCTAACTCGACTCGAAAAACTCGTGAGTAACTCGATAAGTATAATCAGTTATAGTTTCTAATATTATAAGGTTATACTATATTAATTCAATCATCTAATCTAGCTAGTTTTCATTTACTACTCAATATTGAATAAACTAATTCATCGCATTATGTATATGTAAAGGCACATATATATAATCTGAAATTTTCATAGTATAGACGTGTTTAAATAGGTTATGTATTTTTACTTATGTATTATGTATTAATGGAATGGATGACGGTTAGTTTTATTAATAATTTGAATATAGTTCTCGAGACGAGTCGAGTTACGGACTATTCACGATCGACTCGCTCGATTAGCACCCCTATTCGTGATAAGTATATTTCGGTTGGATAGGATTCGATAGTGTGTTAAGGAATCGCTACTTAACCGTCACAGACATTATCTATCCTCGAGAACTGATGAATTGAAGTATGCTATGATTCTTGTGTTTCTAACCTGTGACACATTCTTGGTCCCAATTCTATATAATGACGATCGATAATCTGAAATCTCATTTTTTACATGCTTACGTTGCATACATAAGTATGACACCATATAAATACACTTCCTGATTGTGCTTCCTGAACGTTGTATATGATTGTATGTTTATGCACCAACATTAGTTTGATTAGGTTGTCTAATTGGAATAATCCACACATGTAATTTTAAAGAATATGCAATACATCGATCTCTTCGCTGATTAATTAAGTATGCAGTGTAACAACCTGTGTCATCTCATCCTGTAATCAATTGAATTTATAAACTCAAATCTATACAGTCGTTATTGTACTCTAAGTATACCGTTATTTAACTAGGCAATATGATTGTTAAAGCTGTCATGATAATATATGATTAGTGGTTCAAAAATGTGTCGTGGGTTATTTTCGAACTCCGCCTTTTTATTAAAGAAAAAAATGATAAACTAGTAATTTTAATCTGACATTACTTTCGATTTCTTAAATATCTGACAAGATATAAATTTTTGAATTCGAAAATGTGTTACAGTTAATGTTTACGAGTAGTAACAAAAAACATTCTGGTTGTATAAACCTATTGTTCCGAGTTCGGAAAGTGGAGCTATTTTTAATTTGACATGGTGTTTTCGAGTTCGAAAGTACCATGTTCTATTGATTCTTAACGGTTTTCGAAATTGAAAGTTTGGTAATATAAATATACAACCCAAACCCGATCTGACAGTCCATATTCCCGATTTGGAGACAAATTTCGCCCAATTGAAAGAAAATTCCCAAATAAAAAAACCCTAACCCCCAAAATCATAGGAGAAGCACATCTGCACTCTTCGAACTCGACACCATGGCGCCCAGTTCATCCAACACTGTCATCAAATGGCCTAAAAATCCGTTCAAGAGAAAGCTGATTGTCAGGCGAGGCAAGACTGGGTATGATTCAAACCTTTTCTACAATAAAGATTTTCATGATGCTTATGTTAGATACTATCTAGAGGGTAAGTTGTTAGAGCCCTATGCTGTAGACGCTGCTAAGTTAGAGGAGCTAGGGTTTGGGGAGATGGTTGGGTTGATGAATATTCAAAAAATTGGGGATTTGATGGTGAATGATGCACCTGCCTATCTACATGAGAGCTGCCAGTTTTATGCTAACCTAACTGAGTTAGAAGGTGAGGTTTTTAAGACTATGGTTAATGGGGTAGAATTCCAGGTTAGTTCTTGGATTTTGAATGAAATGGTTGGTTGTGAGTATAGGACGGCCGCTGATATTGCTAACAGCAATGGTGATGCCCCTCTGGATGTGTACAATGCCAATGGTTGGGTGGGGAAGGGTTTTTCGCAGCCAGGTAATTTAGATTGGCAAGCCTGTGGGTCGGCGTACTTTGCACGACCTCCCAATGATGATTTGGCGGCACATCAGTACAATCTGAGTGCTTGACGCTTGCTAATCGCATCTTGTATGATTTTGTTCATCGCATTCTTGTTCCCTCAACCAAGAATGTGACCGAACCAACGAGCACCACCACCATCTTGTTCTACTATGTGGTGCTGGCCAGGAAAATCAACCCCGGGTATACAATCTTGAAGCACATGCGCAATCAAATGTGGCTGACCAAACAATACTGGAATATACCATATGGCGGCCTCATAACCAAGTTAATCCTGAAGAACAAGCCCGACTTCGAATTCAAGAGCACACCATTGCCTTGCAGGATGTACACTGCCAGATATTTTCAGAACAGGGGCTATGATGTGGTTGATGGGAGGTGGATCCAGAAAACGGTGCAGGTGAAAAACAAGCGCGCCAAAGGAAATGCAGGTACGGACTAGTATTTGAATGTTTGTAGTTAGATTTGATTGCGATTATTGTCAATATCATTTTAATATTTCTTTACTGCTTTTGAATATGCAGTGATGACTGATGAGGAGATGTACTCCATTGCTGAGAGGATGTACGGTACCATGAAAGACAAGACCAGGCGCATTATAGCCACAAGGAAGAAGGTTTATGCTGCGAAGAAGAAGATGTCTGCTATGGAGCGCTCTTTGGCGAATCGGGGATTCGATCTTGATTTCCAATGACTACCGATCATAACCGAGGCATGAATTCAGAGCAGATAGTGCTCAGAACAGTTTCACGGGCTTTTGTTTTTGGCCAATAGTTAGGCACTAACCATGTTGCTAGGTTTAGGTCGCATTATTTTGAAACTCGTGCGACATTTGGCAAAAGCGTGATGAAACCGTGTTTTGGAATTCAATATATCAATATTACTAGTTATATTTTCATGTTTTTATTTAAACAGATATATGTTCATGTTATAAATAAAGGAGACATATTTATACACTCTCATTTTCCTCTAGTTTCTATATTTTAATAGTTAACGTGCTACTTTACGAATTCGAAAACATACTAGTTTAGCTTGTTTACGAAATCGTAAATGTAAGTTAGTTGCTTGGATCGCAGTTTCTTTTTCGGGTACTAATTAGAGTATCTCTCTGTCCAACTGCCATACAACTTCACATAAATCACCAAGATTTCGAATTCGCATAAGTTTCCAAATTCTTCAATTTCGAAATCGTAAATGTAACTTCCTTGATTAGGTCTAGTTTGCTATATCGGGTACTAATTAGAGTATCTCTCTGTCCAACTGCCATACAACTTCACATAAATCACCAACTTTTCTATTCGTTAGCAATTCAAATAATATGATTTTCGAATTCGTAAACTTTGTTCATGTCAGGAAAATTCATATCACAAATAGGGTTCAACCTAGGGTTTCTGACTGCTTGGCAAATGCGTTATATTCAACATAATTCGAACTCGTAAACCTAGTACAATCACTGTAATTGAAAATGCACATTGTTGTTTCCAACAATAAATACTCTAGAAATGAACTAACACATGAATCATTTAGATACAAACAGTAGTAAAATTTAAAATGTATACAAAAAATATTACAAAATTAATCATTTTTTCAGTTTTTTCGCTCTTTTGACCTTAACCCTTTTTCCCTTACGCGCATTTCCCTTTGCATTAATCCAGACACCCTCGTCGTGATCAAGACGACTTTGAAATCTCTTCAAATTGTCCTTGGTCTCAACCAAACTAAACACTTCACAAACATCTTCTAAAGGGATATCATCTAAACCATGCATTTCCGCCTCCTCGGTGTGGTTTCCGACATAGGTTTTCTTCCCCTGTAAAACCACTTCCAGTCCACGATTAGCCAGGTTGGGGACATAAAAAACTTGATCCCCCTATGTAGCAAGTATAAATGAATCTCCCTTGAAAGCTAGCCGTTTCCTGTTGACAAGCGTAAGGCAAACTGAGTTATCTTTTGTCACTGCGTCAGGGTGAACCCAGTCACACTTAAAAACGACAACTTGTTCCCCGACGTAGTTTAATTCCCATATATCAGTTTTTGTTCCATAGTGTCTGCTATCCTTGTAGGTTGCATTATCTCCATGAGCATTTTGCAGAACCATTTCGTTGGAAATGACAGAAATCCCACTATTCTGAGAAATTCCCTTATCATCATGTTCCTTAGTGCCAAATGTGTAACCGTGGACATCGTAACCAGTGAACGACACAACTGTTGGATCCGGTCTAGTTGATAACCATTTCACGCCCTCCTTGTGTTCGCCGGTCATTACATGCTCTGCTAGCCAATCACTACATGACCAAACATGTTCCTGTACAACGAGCTCCTCCTTCCAACCAACATGCATTTGTTGTATTTCGTCCATGTGCTTCTCTATGTAAGGGCTCACGTCTGCGTGATTACGTAACACATACAAGTGAGCAGTATACAAATCAATTGCTGTAGGATTTACCAACTTCCCCCTATTCAAACTGTGCCCTTCGTTCCACTCATCATGCCTACCGTGTGGGATACCAACAGTTTCTACTTCACTAAGGTAAGCCATGAAAAATTCTATAGACTCCTCTGTTACGTATCGTTGCACAATACTCTAGCATCAGGACGGTACCTATTTTTCACAAAACACTTGAAAATCTTCATATACCTTTCAAAAGGATACATCCACCGTAAAAAAACCGGACCACACAACTTCACCTCACGCACTAGATGTACTATCAGAAGGACCATAATGTCGAAAAGAGATGGAGGAAAATACATCTCTAGCCTACAAAGTACGTCAACCACCATAGCTTGCAGTTTGTCCAGCTTGCTGCGGCTTATTGCCTTGCGACATATAGCTTTGAAAAATAAGCATAAACGAGATATGCAGCTGCGCACATGCGATGGCAAACTAGCACGGACTGCAAGAACAATCAACTCTTGCATCAAATTGTGACAATCATGTGATTTCAAACCTGCAATTTTGCGATCATCTAGACTCACACATTTTCCTATCTTTGATGCATATGTCGTTGGCACCTTCACATCCTTCAAAAATTCACAAAAGCTTAACTTCTCGGCATCAGACATCGTGTAGCAGGCTGGGGGTAAAAATTGTTTCCCATCAATTTCTACCGGCACAATTGACTCCCTTAATCCCATTCTACTCAAATCCTTTCTACTTTTTAGCCCGTCTTTAGATTTACCGGTAATATCAAGTAGGGTTCCGATTAAACTATCACACACATTCTTTTCAATGTGCATAACATCAAGACAATGTCGCACGCCTAAATACTCCCAGTATGGCAATTCAAAAATATACTGCACTTCTTCCATGGTCCATATACCTTAGCCTCTTTATGATTCTTGCCATAGTCATTCTCCATGTCTCAAACTTTTTCGAGTATCTCCGCGCCAGAGATGGGAACTGGTGCGGTCCTACATTCTTCCTTCCCATCAAACCATTTCTTTGCTTTTCTCAACGGACTATCCTTATCTAAAAACCTCCTATGACCAACATACACTGTCTTCTTTCCATGACTCAATTGGCAATAATTAGTATTTTCCTCACAAGTCGGACATGCCAAATGACCTTTAACCGAGTACCCAGCGAAATTGCCCAACGCCGGAAAGTCATTAATAGTAAACAACAAAACTGCGTTCAACTTAAACCATTCATTCCGATATCCATCATATGTCCAGTTCTCCCCATACCACAATTTTTTCAAATCATCTATTAGTGGCGCAAGATATATATCAATATCATTTCCAGGTTGTTTAGGCCCTGAAATCATAAGTGACAACAACACATACTTTCTTTTCATTGTTAACCACGATGGCAAATTGTAAATTACTACCATTACGGGCCAGGAACTGTGGGTGCTACTCATGTCGCCATAGGGGTTCATGCCATCGGTAGACAAACCTAATCTCAGATTCCTATCTTCCTTACCAAACCAAGGATTTAACTCATCTACTTTCTTCCATTGATCGCCATCAGAAGTGTGTCTTATAACATCGTCCTTGGGACGATTTCTTCGGCAGTGCCAAGTCAAATTCTTGGCATCTCGTCTGTTAGAAAACAAATGTTCCAACCTAGGAATGATAGGTAGATACCAAACAACTTTAGCGGGTGTTTGCTTCTTCCCTCTATATGCAACCTCTGCCCCTACGTTGATCTTCTCTTTCTTGGTAGTGTACCGCGACTCATTACAAACTAGACATCTATCCAGTTTTTCATTTTCTTCACCTCTATACAACATACAATCATTAGGACATGCATGAATCTTCTCAAGTTCCATTCCCATGGGACACAACACACTTTTCGCCGCATAACTACGATTTGGCATCATGTTGCCTGCTGGAAGTAGTTCTGTCATCAATCCAAGAAATTCTGTCATTGCATTATCAGAAAGACCATGCTTTGCTTTGAGATTCATTACTTGTAAAGTCGCGCTCAAAACTGAGTGCCCCGACCCCTTATACAAAGGTGTCTTTTTATTCATGTACACGGCCTCTAAAGCTTCAGGTTTACCAACAAAATGTCTAGCCACATCATCGGTCAAGTCATTCAAATTCTCATCACAATCCATTTCACCTCTTTGCCCTTCCACCTCATCAACATGTTCCTCTTCTGTCATGCACACATTCTGATTCTGATTAACAAACCCTGACTCACCATGCCACACCCAAATTTTATAACCCTTATCGAAATCACGCATAATCAAGTGACCCCTAACAACAGCAACACCTAAATTTGCATCGTTCATGCAGTTTCCGCACGGACACCTAATCCCAGAATAATTTTCAACTCTAGCATGTTCAGTCGCTAACTCAATGAAATGCTCAACCAACCGCCGGTATTCAGGACTAGTACGCGCATCCTCTTCAATTATACGAGCTCGATCCATATATCTAATTGTATTCTAATGCACAATCAATACAACCTAATAAAAAACAATGAACATATTACGCACTAGCAACTCCATACACATGATTGCATCAATACATGCACATGAACATGAGTTATACACATAACCAACAAGTTCATCATAACACATTCACCTACACACCTACAACCTCAACACTTCACATCACTCTCAAGCCACATACAATTGCATATACACATATACAAAGAAAGCTACATTAAGCTTCTTATACCGGGATTTCAAACGCGTTCTTATACATAGATTTAGACACACGTACCTTCAGACATGAGTTCCCAAACCATATGATTGAATGAAGGAGCTCCTAAGAAAAACAAATATTACAAACATATCCTCAAACATTACGACGGGGGTTTTACTTTAATAAATGTTCTCCTATTTTCGAACTCGTCAGTTATTGAGTCTATCAATCTAGCCTATTTTCGAATTCGAAATATTTTGGTGCAACAGTTCCAGGTCGAGTCACGCTGGTTTACTTATAGTAAAACCTATGTACACAAATATTCACACTACTTTTGAACTCGAAAAGTGTTGTGCCCAAACTTTCTATTCGTAAATATTCAAGACATTGGAAAAAATCCAAGTCACCACAACACATTCCTTAAAAACAACAAGTTTCTATTAGTAAACCAACACATGCAATAATATGAACAGTAAGGTTTCATGTCAATTTCACGTTTCTAGTCGTAAACATACCTAATTTATGCTTTTCAATCCTTATGGCATAGTATTTTCACGTTTTACTACTCTTAAACCAACAGTTTCAATATTAGACAATAAATTCTCAAAGTTTATACTATTCACATACATATTACGAATTCGAACACTCTCAGGCACAGCGTATCTTGAATTTACGCCGACAATTTATTTTTTATCATTACCCGACCATGTTTCGAATTCGAAAATATTCTCGGGTGGCGCAACTGTCGCAACACCGTGCAACGGCGACGTCTCCGGCAACATTTCCACTAGTGCGAAAACCAGACACTTGCAATGTTTCGACCAATGACCTTCACAATATGACCATGGAACCCAAACTGATCAAAAACAGAATTTAGAAAATGCCATGATACCCTATCAAAAGCCTTTTGCATATCTAATTTAATAATAACATTTTTTTGATGTGGCACTCAAAAAACATATGACCATTTGAACAGGTTGAGGAGTGCCTATTTTAAGAGTAGCTGCCTTAATCCACATCTCCAAAACTTGCTTCTTTTCTTCTACTGTTAGCCTAGAAGACTGAGCTGTAGAAATTTGAGTCCATTACCGTTCTTGTGAGGCGGTCCTCTTTCTTGGCTTGTGTTTTGGAGCTTCTTTAGCCCTTTCTTCCTGCTTACTTGCAACTTGTTTCTTCTTGAAGTCACAGTTGTCATCATAGTGCCCTATTCTACCGTGTGAGAGTAGGCTGGAAGGTTCTCATATTCTACGACGCATTCCACATCTCCAGCCGGTGTTCCAATGGTGATCGTGCCTCTCTACTACCAGATCGACCTCTACACAGATCTTGATCACCGATGGCCGAGATAGTGAGCTTGTTGCAGCATCCACTCTATGATACACACGAATTTCATTTCCAAAGTTTTCGATGCCCGTGTGGTTATAGGACGGAGTGAATCGTCGCCCAAATTGGACCACCGATGATTCTTTTGCATCGAGAAGTCTGTTGTCCACTTCAGAATCTTCATCGTAGCGCCGAGAATGGAACACACTGCACGAATATGTAGTTTTCCGATCCGTAGTTTTCCGAAGCCCATTGGCTGGAAGGCCAGGTTGAGCTCCACCATGGTCGGTTTCCTGCCAGTGAACTTTTCGATGAGAGCATTTTGATGATGAGATGCAAATGTCTGAACTGCCTCGTCGGAGTAAATATAGGCGATTTTGCAGTTGACCCTTCGCGAGATAGAGGCTGTGGTTTGGGAGCTAAAGCTTCGACAAAGGATTTCCTATAACAGCGCCACCGTATTTAGACGGTGGTTCCCCATAATAAAGGGGCATTTGTGACCGTTGTTTCCGGACTGTAAAAAAACGGTAAGATTATAGAGAAGTCAGAAAATAAGTTTAGAAAGAGAAGCTCTACCTCTTGAATACTAAGTTTACTTTATTATTCATTATAAATATTATTACGATTTAATCGTAAATTTAAAATATATATTTATATTAGTAATGAAAAAAGTTCAAGAAATTATATGTAAAATGTTAAATTTTTTGAGTAATTAAATTTACAGTTCAAATTAAAAGGTGCACATTATATGTTAAAACGTATAAAAACTTTCATGGAAAGTTAGGAAAGTTGGGAGTTCAGGAAATTTTCTCATAAATAATTTCTAAACAAATTGTAAAATATCATAACTATATATAACAAAATAAAAAATTATGATATGATTGTAGAAAATATTCCAAATAAATATAATTAGAATTCAAATTACAAAATTAACTACTAATTACTAGTTTGGTTGGACCGCACGTTGTGCGGTATATCTGAATGTAATTAACTACAAACCATACTTAAAGTGTAAGCACAACCCTTAATATATATAAAATGAATGGGGATAATAGTTTAAATACCTGAAAGTTCAAGATAAAAGTGTCATTTGTAAATATTTCGGTAGGTGTCGGGCTAATTTAATTGCATCTAGATTTTTAGTAACATAAGACTATATTTATTGTCATGAAATAACCCGACACGAACCTTGACTGTTCTTAATATTTTTGACAGATGCACTCAGAATTATTTAGGTGAGGATAATCAGAAACTCATCCTCAATAGCAGCGCCATGCCAGATTGCGACGGTTTTAGGTTACTCAGGTTCTTCTGAAAATCAACCTTATCGAGGTTTCCTGAGATTTAAATAATAAGTCGGGTTATAAATAAATTGTAATTATTTTGCAATATTAACAAAACATGACAGTATATATTAAATATAGTTTGATGATATAGCTCTTCGTTTTCAAAGATGTATTTCTGTATTTTTGAAGATGGATTGATTTTGCTGGAAATAGGTGCATGCGTATTTCTCCTTCACTGTTATTATTCGAACCCAGGGTCTGTCTTCATTTGATAAATCATGGATTTTCCTCTCATTGCAGAAACAAAATATGCCGAAAGGTGAATTGATCATCGTCATTGCAGAAAGGTATAAAATATGTATCCCGTGGGAATAATGGATTTGTAGTTTATTGTGATTTGATATGTGAAAGTGTTAATGAAACTATTAATATTTATACTGAGAATGCATGTGTTATTTAGATGCATTAATATATACTGTGAATATTTTAGAAAATTGTTACATATACTAAATATCGGTTAATTTTTGATAATGGTATATATGATGAGAAATATTAGGATGTGAAATATTTGAGTGTTATTATTGACGAAAAATAATCCTAAACTATATAAAAGTGTCGATCTTCGATGCTACAATTTATTTTCGTCGTCGTCATTATTTTATTGTTTCTAAGTTTGCTATTATTTTATTAATTGTTTTCTCGCCGTCCTCTACTTTCTCTCCCGACATTCCACACTCTTCCCTCCTTTTTTCCAGAACTCCAGAACTCCTCTCCCATAGTGATCACTGATCATATAAATAAATTAGAAGATTTATGCTTCTCCGCTCATCGTCGGGATCGTCATCTCTGATTCCATATAGAATCAATACATACCTACAATATCGATTCTTTTGGTCCTGTGATGTTGATGATTGCTCGATGTTTATTCTATTTTTGGTCGGACCTGCAAATTTTTTGACGATTCCGATGACGGGGATTCTTCCCAGCCCCATATTCTGGGGCGATGTCGGGGACGATGATAATGCCTATGGAGTGCTGAACCTGAACGGATACCCATTTACCAACTACCAAGGAACATTGACGCTGAAAAGCTCGCTCTTGAGAAGAACAGTCATGCCGTTCTCCACAAGCTTGCCTATGGTCTTCAGGTTATGTTTTTATGACTCAATCAGTTTGTATGATTGATTTGATAGTCAATTGAAAGCTTTAGTAATTTCAGGATTGAATGGTCTTCAGGATTTGATTGCAGAATTTTTAAAGATATCATCCTTCTTCATATGATAGCATTTTGGATGACCCACATCACTATTAGTGTTAATTTATGGCTTGGTTAAAAACGATAACATTAAGGATTCTTTATGAACAATTCAGGATTCCAGCCTCCTAAATGTATAAATTCTGTGTTTTTTCTTGGTTCTTAATTTATACTTATTCGTGTCATTTGGTATAAACAGAGAGTATAATCAAGCAGTTGGTGTTTTTTAAACTATTGAATCATTGTTGATCATTTAAGTTTGATATCCTTTGAATTTCAAATTGTTTATTGTCAAATAGTTTTTGTTAAGTATGCGGATGCTGGCCTCACTTAGTTGGATATTGTTGTGAAATTTATTGTTGTGTTAGGAAACTATGAGTTGAAATGCGCTAGGTTGTTCAGATGACGGATGAGCCATCAGACTGTCTGCTGCTTTTTTCTTGAATAGGGGATGAAGCAGCAATTCATGATTCTCATCATCAGGACTTTAACTCGAAGATTCTCACTATTGTAACAGTTTAAAGCTTGCTCTCTGCTGTCTTTTTTAGTCTTGTTTTTTTTTTGCATTTAAGTTGTGAAAGCTTTATGTTATTGGTCAAGAAGATATTGTGTGACCTTTAACTATATTATCCAGCCGAGTTCAAGTTCTGAAGCCTGATGCATCTGTTTGAAATCTGACAAGGATATGGTATGTTTACTACATAGCTGATAGAACTCTCATGTCTCTATTATATATCACACCGTTTGGTGAATGTATGGCTCTTAGTACTTCCCAAGGATGTGTAAAATTTGTCTTTTGCCTGTTTCAGAGGTTCTCATTGTGTTAGTATTGTCTTTTGCCAGTTAATATCATTCCGTTAGCTCCACCTTCGGTCATATTCAAACATATGAGACTTAGTTTTAAAAAAATTTCATTTCTGGAGTTCGATGTATGATACTCATAGATGCAAAGTTTATATTTTTGTTGCTTTGTGCATGTTTAATATTTTGACAAGAGTAAATATTATTATGTCTGAATTAATATTATAATTTGATAACAGTTTATATTTAATTGCAGAAAATACTTGAATAGTGCCTTTAAAAGTATTAATGATCTATCTCTTCGCCCTTATGTTGTCATGTTGTTTTGATGTGAAAGGCAAACAATGCTAATATTTAAACAGGTGTCAAACAGGTGTCATATCCTTTTCCCCCATCAGAGGAATTGCATAGGTACAGAGGGAGTCTAAAGTGACTGTCCCTATGAAGCAGATGAAAATGGACTGGATTCTGTACATCCCATTAGAAAATTGGCACCGTCAACTGGAGATATTAAAGTCCCAAATTTTAATTCTGGGGTGCACACATAGAAGGTAGTTCACTAGCAGGCTCTTTGCTTTTCTATGCCTCTAAAAATCTTTGCTCTTCTGTCTTCTTTTAGTACATACCTTTTGATTACATGCATGAGGAAACTGGAATTTTTGAACATGACTTCTGTACCTGATGTTTCTTTAACTTTTCACAGGTCTGGACTAAAACACTTGGGTGAAGATCGTGTCATGAAATTTCACTATTGTTGAGTATTTCTGTTTCCTAAACCTTCAAATCACTCCTCCAGTGCTACAATGGGATTTTTGGTTTTATTTAAGAAATAGAGTCTACATGTTGCTAATAATTGTCTTTTCTTTCATACTATGTTTTAAATCAGTATATAGTCTTTCATCGTCTTTGTTTCCAGATGATCGATGTAGTTAAAGCACACACTTGTCAGTATTCTGTAATCACTATATTGAATCGATGTACTTATTTTAGTTGCCTTTGCGAAAATACATGGCATTAAAGAAATAAGTATGATCAATTTACTGTTTTCCTTTAGTTACGAGTTCTTTATTTCTATGATCTGGTTTTGTATAATTCGATCCATATGACTAACTCTGAGTTGAGGATGATAAATAATCTCTTGTGTTTCCTTGGCAGACTTCTCTGATCCCTCCAAGGAAGGTGAAGAAGACCATAAAATAGATGTGAATATTATATACCCTGTAGAACCACCAGTATGAATTTCTCGTTTCTTATGCCTAAATTTCTAAATTTGGTGCCGTGTAAAATTGACTGCAGGTAGTCTGCAACTTCGATTGGCGATCTGAGACACTTGAGGTACGCTTGATATGTGCTTGTGACGTTGATAATTTTGGTGGAATATTCAACCAATGTAGTACATTAGTCTCTTTCTTTCTTTTATTTAACTTGGAGAAATTTATCTTACACAGACGATCTGATTCAAGAATAACAGTTGCCTGCTGATCAGAAAGAGGCCTTCAAGGTAATCTATTCGTAGACATACTTTCTTCGTCTTCTACTATTATACATATACTGATAATGCTTTTCTTCAGGATTTTGTTAAGGAGATCGTTCGAGAGGCTAAAAAGGCCAAGCGTGAGGTCTGCTGAGCATTTTTATGTTTGTAGCGTGCTATTGCAGGGACTTAGATCGGTTATCTGATTTTGTTGTGCGTCAAATCAATGTTTTGATACAGGAAAGGGAAGCCAGGACAAAAGCAGTTGAAGAAATGGATGCACAAACAAAGGATGCATTTCACGATATGAAGTTTTACAAGTTCTATCCAGTCCCTACTCCCGACATAGATACAGTTGTCTACTAAAGTAGGCTTTCAGTTCAATTTCATACAGGTGAAGAAGATTTCCCCAAAAGCAGAATATTGTAGGATTAGTCTTTGTACTATGTGATTTGTTATGCCTAATTGGAATCATAACTATTCTTACTTGTCTCCTCATTTAATTATCAAAGATGAAGATGTTACTTGATGGTATTTGAATTGAACTTACTACCAAAAGCCAGGCTGCTTGATTTTGTTCTACTCATGGAATGTTCTGTTTTATAACCAAGCGAGAGAGGGAAAAAAAAAAAGGAATACAACAAACAACATGATGTTCTTGAAGTTCTTGAATCTTAATGTTTGTATAGATATTTTTTTATTGTGTTGTAATTAGAAAATGGACCTGTACTTGTGTACTGTGATATGGCATGTATCTTCACTCTTATCGTTATACCTGTACCCACTCTTCTTCTTATACTCTTTGCAATGAGATTTCTCCCTTTTAAGATAGAGCGCCAAGCAAACGAGGGCATGTGACCCCTTTAGTCTCCAAGAGAGACGTTGACAGATGATACTTTGCTTTTAAGATCCGTGCAATCGATGATGTCGGATGGATTAGTAAGCGCCATGCTTGCTTTCCTAGTATGGCTAGATTAAAATGCTTGAGATCCTTGAAACCCAATCCACCCATTCCTTTTGGAGTACATAAATTTGTCCATTTTGGCTAGTGAATCCTTCTTTTTGCTTCTGTGCTACCTCACCAGTAATTTGCATAAAGTTGATGAATATTTTCCGTGAGTGAGTCCGGTAACTCAAAGCATGACATTGCATAAGTCGGCATCGATTGCAATACCGCTTTGATGAGCACTTCCCTTTCTCCTTTCGATAACTGCTTATTTTCCCAACCTTTCGTCTTTGTTTAGACTTTTGTTTTGATACCTTCTAAAGAAATTTTTTTTGACCTGCCAATCACCATCGGCAAACCCAAGTATTTGTCTGGTTCTGTAGCTTCCACCGTTTCTAGAATCGATAAGATACTGTGTTTAGTGGCATCATCTATATTCGGACTAAAAGTGGTAGAAGATTTATCAAAATTCACTCTTTCTCCAGAAGCTCTCTCATACTCATGGAGTATATTTTTCAAATGAACAGCCTCATTGGTGGATGCTTCTACAAAGATTAGGGTATCATCCGCAAAAAGCAGATAGGATAGAATTGGTGCAGAATGTGCAATCTTTAACCCAGATATATGTTTTTGTCTCAATCCCATCGTTAACATGCTTGAGAGTATTTCTTCGCATATAATAAACAAGTAAGGTGATACGGGGTCACTCTGTCTCAAACCACGTGTGGGTGTTAGATTTTCAAATCTATTACCATTAAGTATGAAAGAGAAGTTAATTGTAGAAATGCACCGGCTTATCAAGTTGATGAATTTCTCAGCAAACCCCGTGGATTTCAATACTTGTAGCAGGAAGGGCCATTCGATGTGATCAAAGGCTTTACTCATATCCAGTTTTATGGACATATATCCCTCCCCCCCCTTCAATTTTCCTTTGATGTAGTGTGCTTCATGAGCTAGCAACATGTTTTCCGAAATTAACCGATTTGGCACAAAAGCACTTTGAGTATCCGAGATTAATTTATCAATGATAAGTCGGAGCCTACTGGCTATGCATTTAGATATAACTCTATAAGTCACATTGCATAGACTAATCGGTCTAAATTGCGTTACCTCCGAAGGTTTTTCAACCTTTGATATGAGGACCACAGTATCATTTATGGTATTCAGTGATTGTTCTTGGTTCAAAATCCCCAATCGATTTTGTGACTTTTCCTTTCACAATATCCCAATATGTTTGAAAAAAAGGATGGTGGCATTCCATCTGGTCCTGGCCTCCCGGGGACTAATTTGGTGTCATTTGCTTCAAAGCTCTGAAGACTCCGGTCTCTGTGTATGGGTTTGTCAGAGATATATTCATATGGTCATCAACTCTTGGGTGGATTTGTGATGTAGATTGTAAGATAAGATCTTGTTCAGGTAAAGCTGAGTTGAACATACTTTGAAAATGTTGGAGAATTATATTCTCCATATCTCTTTGATCGGTGCGCAATTGGCCATCCATATCGTTTAAACCATAAAACGTATTTCTCCTCCTTCTCTTATTTGCATAGGAATGGAAGAAAGCCGTGTTTGTTTCGATCTCTTTTACGTAGCCAGTGTTGTTTAACCCTTTGTCTCCATTTGGCATCATCTTGATCAAGGAAAGTTTCCAGCTCCCTTTTGAGACAAGTAATCTTTTCTTGTATCTGTGCGGTAATCTTGCCATTTTGCAAGTATTTAATCTGGTTGGAAATCAAGTCTGATTTTTCCTCCCGTTTATTGAATTTCACTTTTGCCCATGTGTCTAAATGCGAAGGCGATGCCATGTCTGTCTCAACATTATGCCAGCTTTCTTGTATCTTCTTTTTTACATTCAAATGATTGCATCCAGAAATTTTCAAAATGTAAGGTACGTCGCCTTCAAGTAACACCAGCAGTCTGTCCACATTTTCATATTTGCAATACAATGGGGATGTGGTATGATCGATGGCTAAACATATGTCTAACCGTTGATGCCGGATATTCATTCATCCAATTTCGAGTAGCAACAACCCTATCAAGTCTTGCTCGGACTGTATATGGATCTCTCTAATTTCTGCACCATGTGAATTTATTCCCTGTATATCCCAAGTCAGTTAAGTCACAATCACCAAGCGCCTTACGGAGAACGTCTATTTGCCATTGAGGTCTTCGGTTTATACTATCAAATTCGTGTTGGTGCAAAATGTCATTTAGATCACCCATACAAACCCGAGACAAATTAGATTTGGTGCTTAGATTTGTGAAATTCCTCCAAAAATTCTTGCGTTTGGACGTATCGGGTTCCCATAAACACCTGTACACCATTGGAGATGCTCTAAGACAATTGAAAGGTGTTTTAGGTAGAGAATAAAATATTATTATAGAATATTGAATTGACCTAAAATATTGAAGTGGAGCTTAGATGGCAGTGTCATGCCATATGTTAAGATAGAGATGTGAGTTGTTAAAATGGTTTGTCTTTTTGTATAAGATAGACTAGTATACGCAGGTCGTGTAAGGTACGACCGTTGCCCAATCACCTATCGTTGTTGCCAATCCCATGTTTGGCATATGTTTTTGACCTAGGAAAAATGCCTTATTTTCCACCTCAATTATGCAAATACAGTTATGTTTCTTAAAGCTTCAAAGCTGATAATAATGATATAGTTTTTATAATTTAGTCGATTTTTTTTTCATGAGAAACGACACTTATTAAGATATTTTGAATCTCTTCAATGGACAAATTCTTTATATATGTTTGGGACTTGATTTTCGCATTGTACATGATATATATTTGTAAAAGTTTTAGAAAATTGTATAAAAGCAAGCCCAACAGTTACTCTAAAACAATTTCTATAATAGAGTACCAAATTCCAAAAACTTCATAATTATTTAGCCTTCATCCAACAGTTGCTCTATTTTACAATTTTATAAATTTATTGCCATAAATAAAAATATATATACTTAATTCTATTGTAGACTCCCAATAGCACACAATTAGGGCATGTTTGTTTGAGCTTATTTCTTACTAATTTGAACTGAATTGAAGTGAAATTTATGTATTGAAAAATAGAATATGAAAGTCTAAATTTACTTGAATTTGATCAAACTATATCTTACTGAACTGACCTGAATTGAAGTGAAATTTTTATATATATATATATATATATATATATATTGAAAAATAGAATCAGAATGTCTAAATTTACTTGAATTGATCAAATTATATTTTACTAAATTGAACTGAACTGAACTAAACTGAATTGAATTAGATTGAACAACTCTATTTATATGCTCCAACAAACAGTGCCTTAATTTTATTTGCAAGTTTATGATTTTAATATTTTTATGTGTGTGAATATGTGAATGATTTAGAAAGTATAGGATAAAAAAGGAAAGAAAAAGTAAGAATCAATAATAGCATTAAGTTTTGGAGTATGAAAGAAGAGTAACCCATATGTCTTTTCATTCTTCCAATTTTACCATATCTCTATTTTAAAGTATGAGATAGTGCATCTGTTGGAAGCAATAATATAGTCAAAAAGTGCAAATCTAGCTAAAAACTCTACTATAGAGTAACTGTTGGGCATGCTCTATCAAAATGGTAGAGACTTGAATACCATATTTTGAGGAAAACATACCAAAATTGAATGGACCAAAATTACAAAATTATCCAAATCAATTGAAAATCAGAGAAAATTAAGAAAAATTAGAACACGTTATGAAAATAGGTCTAAAATATTAAGAATGATACATGTAAATTCAAATAAATTCGTAAAATATCATAACTAAAAATAGCAAAATAGAAAAATTTATGGTATAACTGGGAAAAATATTCCAAATAAATATAATTAAAATTAAAATTTTAATATTAACGGCTAATTAACTTCTAGTTAAATAAAATATGAAACAGTGTATTTTTATTAGGATGTCAGGAAGAGATTAAAGTTATCCCTATATGGCATGCTATTTATAACTAGTTTTAATGTCCGCCGTGCATTGCACGGCAACCATCTTTTTAAGGAATCAAAATCTGATATTAGTATGCTTAGAAGATATATTTGAGACAAACTTGGGCATCCCTAATTTGTAATAAAGACATTCTGAATTCTATAATAATAGGAGTATTTGTCATCAAATGTAAAAATAATAATATGTAATAATACTAATCGCATACAAAAGCTAATGTGAAAATCTCACAGAATACATCATTGATAGTCTTACAATTAAATTTTGTTTCGCCAAAGTTGGTGTCATGATGAGAACTCTTACACCTCGTGAATGTCTACTTGAGCTCTGAAGAGGTATCTTCGGTATAAACATTTACTTGCCTATGTGTTGCCTGCACCTTGCATAGTGAAGAAGGCACACAACATTGCAAATTTCAACCGATACAAAGAAGGCATATTCAAACCCTTCAAGCCAGAAAAATACATACGGATTCTTCTTGTCTTGCAAAATTGATGAATGTGACTTGACTGTACCAAATTCATCCAGTTAGAAATCTTAAACTCATCAATCCTGTGTTCCTGAACCACAAGCTTGCAATTTTATTTTATTTTATTTTTTTGGATTAACAGAAGATATATCTGAATATATATATAATATAAGCTAAAACAGTGATTGAAGCAATAAAAATACCACGAAACAACACAATGATAAACAGAATGCAGCCAATGCATAACTACCAAATGATGCCCCTAATTCATGCTTCTACTTATAATTTTTGACATCTCATTCATGGTGAACAATGAAATCTCTTTAATCAAAAACACTTTCTGGCATCTTGTCTGACATTTTTAAACTGATCAAGCTCGTGTCTAAACACAGTTCAGTAAGAATTTACTGTATCTATCACATGTACCATAGTCTTTCCCCCTATTAACTTATCAAAGCTCGGTGTCAACACACAGTTCAGTAATAATTTATATTTACTCAAATTTATAGACAAATGCTATGTAAATCTAACTTACATTGTCTTTTCCGTCTCTTATTCCTCTACAAGAAAACACAGATCAAACCAGGCTAACTCCTTTGACGAACTGGCTAGTGGCAGCTCTGAGGATGATAACAAACACAATGGAAAACTTGAGGATGAAATCACTAAACATGTTTCATGCCACTTTCTATAACCTTCCATGGCTCCCAGCTCGACATACAGTTTTCCTGGAAAACTTTCATTGTTTAAGAATTAGTTCAGTTCCATCAGAATTTCAACTCTTTTTAAAAGAACGCGCAGATACATAATAAAAGAGATGAATTCACCATGGTCAGGAGAATCCTGGCGCCAACATGTTTGTTGTCCCAGCCAAAGACGTTGTCAGTTTAACTTGCTCCCAACGTTTGACCATTCACTTAACTGTAGTTGAGGTAAGTTGGGTTCTTGGTTGCCTTGTGCAGCCAGGCAGCTCCCCACAATAGCTCATCCTGATGAATCATAAACACCAAATCTCACCATCTTTGAAAATAAACACTCACACACACACACACACAGTGAACTGTAACATTATACACACACATACATATAACAGTACCTCGTAACCAGAAAAAGAGCAGTAGAATGGACATGCAAAAGGCCTCAGCTCATTGCTATAAGAGCCTCTGTACTTATCAGCAAATGCAAACACCTATAGATAGTGTATGTATCTCAACATAATATATAAATTCATGAATTTTTACAGACATACCCCGATTGCCTTCTGACCAAGGTCTTAGAATAGGTGGGGTCACTCCTCCTGAAGACCAGGCTAGAGCAGCAGCAAACTGGCTACATCAGCCATATGTTACAGATGGATATAATAAAGTTACAATCTTTGACTTTTTTAAGATTAAAAACTCCATAGCTGATTGAGTTGAAGATTGACCTGAACATAAATGGTGTCGGGATGAACTGTTGCTTTGAGGAGATAGTCAGTAGCCCAGCGGTTGTGGATGTTGGGCATCACACCTCCATTGGCAATGGTGACATCTCCCAGAAGCTTGCTCAGTTCCTCATCGTTTCGCACAGCTAGCTGGATGTGCCTGGGTACAATCCTGGTCTTCTTGTTGTCCCTTGCTGCGTTTCCAGCCAACTCAAGAACCTGCACAACCTGCACAACTATCAACCTTTGGTCTTCGCCTTCATCTTGCTGAAGAAACTCGGGAAAGGCACTGAACTTGGAGGCGGCGAAGCCATAGTCAGAGACAATCCGGCGTATAATCAATTTCGAAATAATAAAAAATCTCTAAGAAGCATATTGACAAACACCTAGTGAGCATCTCAATTCATTGATTTTTTCACGCCCAATTCATCTGCATATCATTATGAGCACACATGTACACAATTTCTTGAGAAAAATAACCATACTTACTGCAGATTGAGCTTCATATTCGTCGCTGCAAAATCGCACATCGTCGGAATCAACGGCGGGAAGCTTTTTCAGGCAAAAATAGCAGACCCTGTGGAGAGAAGAGAGAGTAGGATGGCAGACGAAGGGCTTAGCTGTGTGGTGAGATCTCCGGCGTCGATTCTCCGCGTCGCAAAAACTCCTCGGCAGATGAAGAAGATCGTAGCAGTTGTCGAAGAAGTCTGATCTCAAGTCCCTCTCTGTCATCTGCAAAAAATAACTTCAATTTCAATATAACAACTCTATTTCAGCAGTAAATACAACATCTTATTTAGCAACAATTAGGTAAACTTAATGAAGTCGTTAAACATACAAGTAAAACTTAGATTACAATAGCTAAAAAGGAACAACAGGAACAACAGGCATGAATCACATCATCACTCCAAAAAACACCGACAATCCAGTGATATACTAAATTAAAACACATAAGATTAAGCAAAACTCAACCAATTTAAACTTCTTAGCTCGTACCAAACACATCTTCCCCTTCAATTTTCCAGCAATACTCCTCCGGGAACACATCTGTTCAATGTAGCATATATGGTTTGCGTTTTGGTGAATTAATATGGCACTCTGAAGTTTGAAAGGAAATTTGTGGAGGCCTCCACTGCTATCACTGCACCAAAACGAACCAACACAACAACAAGAAGTCTTCCCTCCTTTCTAAGAGAATGACTTGCGATTCCACAGTGGGCAAACAATGAGTATGCAAACATGATAAACAATCAGTATCAATTAACAGACAGAGACCATCAGTATGCTAACGATTTATCTGGACTGTATTTGTTTCAAAACCCAGAAAAACATGTAAAGAAATTTACCCTGCACAATGGCCAGAGGACTTCCACAGCACTTGACCGTTGATATATTCACTAAAGAAACATCACCGCTATCTGTGCCAATCGCAACTAACCAAGTAACTGGCTTATTTCTGTGCTACAATATCAAAAAAATCACAGAGTGATTCTCCTCCAGGAACTGCAGAACGGGCTGGATGATCAGGCTATCAATCGGCGCCTGGAACTCGGAGGCGGGCGACGGAAACGCGGTGGTGATCGCGCTGACGAAGCTGAAAGTCGTCAAGACCGGTATGCTCCTGATCCCGAGCTCGTACAGAGAGCTCTGCAGATTCTTCATCACTGGGAGAAGCGCAGTGATCAGATCAGATCAGAGCACGTCGGAGCCGAGGGAGATGAGCGAGATGCTGGCACGTGGGTGGAAGGGGAGCACGTGAGTGAACGCCCACTGCTCTGCGACGGTGGAATTGGCGAAGTCGGCAATGAGGCGGCTGAGGAGAGTGAGGAGGAGGGAGATGTTGGAGTAGGAGAACGCTCGTGAATCGAGGATGGAGATCGTGGCGGAATTTACGTGGGGATTACAGAACTGAAAGCTTAAGTGAGGAGAAGAGATCGTAGCCCCGTGAAAAATTAAAAAATAAAATAACCGTAAAGAATTACTGCATATGGGAGGGGAATTCAGAGTGAATCACAGCAGTTGATTTGATCCAACGGCTGATATGGATTTCATTGGCACACTCTAAGGGGAATAGTATAGTAAGTTAGACAAAAGGTTAATAATATTGTAGTATTTTTTTTGGAAAACAATAATATAATTTTAGGTTTAAAGGGAAGCGGCAATATGAGTCGTTGGATGAGATTTTAACTGGAGTAGGTTTGAAGTGAAGCAACAATCTGAGCGGTCGGAAGAGATTTTATGAGGATATTTATTCGCCTATTTTACCTCCGATTATTAAGTTGAAATATGACGGGAAAAAAGCACCGCGAAAACAGAAATAACGGCAAGACGCGTGGCGTCAGATTAAAGCAAGGGTATTTACGTAATTAGTCAGCTAACCCTAATTCCCAAATTGAGACTTATAAATAGCCGTCATGTCTATCTCATCCTCACATTTTTCATTTCGCGAGATCCACACCCTCTGTTCAATCCTTCTTCTTCCACTCTCTCTCCCTCTACATTCTCAATGGCTGACAAAACTCCAATTCTGGCAGCGGAGCATTCCGCTACTGCTTCCTCTGCAAGTCCGGCTAGTCCGGTGACGCCTTCGATTGCAATCCCGGCGAGTCCAGTGACGCCCCCTCCCCCCTCCCGGCCAAGGCGATTGCTGGTTTCTCCTACGATTGCGATTCAGGCGAGTCCAGTGACGCCCCCTCCCCCCTCCCGGCCAAGGCGGTTGCTGGTTTCTCATACTGCTTTTCAAGTTCGCGTCTTGAATTTCGACGACACTGATTGGGAGCTTCCGGCTCTGCCTCAGATTCCGGCTCCGTCCATCTATTCTTATGGGAGCTGTGAGAGGGATACCTTTTCCGAATTGTGCGTGGTATGTCTGAATGATTTCACACTGGGTGAAAATGTTGCCATTTTGGAATGCAAGCATCAATTCCATGCTAATTGCATCCACACCTGGCTTTTGCGCAAGAATGTCTGTCCCGTATGCAATAGAATAGCTATTAAAGAGTAAGGATAGATATGCATGATGATTTACTTGTTTTCTAGTGTATAGGAAATGATGATTCTTTGTTTGGTACACAACTTGTGTGCTCGTATGTATACAGGCTCCATTTTCAACTACTTTTGTGTGCCTTTTTGTTGCCTACATTTTCTTAATGTGTGCAGAGTCATGCATGTGTCTGTTGTAGTTGCACAATGATTGTTCATTCGTGGTATCCACTAAATTTAGCTATGGATTTTATCTGGTCTGTTATGATGAAAATTATTACTCTTAACTTTCATTCATTTAGAACTCATCCATTTATTTAGTAAAGTTACAACACAGGGAAGTAGCTAGTTCTCTCCAAAGTAAGGATCTTGTTGGCTCGTGTTCTGATGTGTTATGAAATCATTACACCTTTTTAATCTGTATAAAGGAGTTCCTTTCTGGAGTCAAAGTTTTGTATTTGGCCTTACTACTTATGTTGCTATTGTGCACTTTCGTGTTTCATATAAGTTGCCTCGTTTGCTGTGCTTTGAGTTTGTGAGATGAGATAACAGTTTTTAGAGTGGCTTGTTTGTGCAGTTTTTATGCTGCTGTAGTTACCGTTCTGTACTTGTGGTGTGTTATATGATCATAACTTACTTTCAGGGACTGAATGATGTGCTCAACAATTTCTTGTGTTTGACTGGTACCATTCATATGACTGCACTTTGGCATTGACAGTTAGATGCGTTGCTTTAAATTGTATTGAACTGACCAGACTTGTCTAGGGTTCCTTAATCCAAATAATGTGCAATTCTCCCAGCAAATGATCTCTGGAACTCCTGCCAATGCCCCCTGTGTTTGTCCTCTGGTGATGGTGATAAACTGATTGTTGGACTACATGATGGTTCAGTATGTTTGTGGTAAGGTACTGAATTGGTGTCTACTTTGAAGGGCTGCAAGCTGCCTGTATTGTCGTTTTGCATTTCAGTAGCTGGTAATTGTATTCAGCCTCTTGATTATGGGGTTTGTAATTCACGGATGACCCAATGAAGCTCTTGAAATTTTCAAGGAGATGAGAACTATAGGAGTGGTGCCCAACCACATTACTTTCATATGTGTACTTTATGCGTGCAGCCAGGGTGGATTTGTAACCGTTGGAAGGATCGTTCTTGTTATGGGATCTCCCCAGGGGAAGATCACTATGCATGTATGGTTAGTCTTCTAGCCTGATCAGGTCATATTGAGGCAGCTGAGGAATTGATCCAGGGAATGCCAGTTCAACCTAGTCCTCTGATTTGGAAAACATTGCTTGGGGGCTTGTAGGCTTCAGGGTGACACAAACTGCAGAACATGCTTTGCATCTTGACAAATCTGATTCTGCTGCTTATGTGCTGCTGTCGAATACATTTGCCAATACAAACAGTTAGGATAGTGTGGGCACATTGAGGGAAATAATGGGAAGCCAGGATGTTAAGAAAATGCCCGGTTCCAGTTGGATTTGAGCTAGAATGTGTGAAGAAACAATAGTTTTGTAAACATTTTTGGATAAAGGTTTTTATATATTGATATTGTTTCATCTTGTTTCTTATTTTGATCTGGTCATCTTCTGTTTTTTGGCTAATCATTCTTCTGATGTTTACTCTGATCATTTCATTAGTAACTGTTATACTTTAGTTACAAATTCAATTTAAAACCTCAATCATCAAAGTTAAAATAGCAGTTTAGATAAAATATAGAGTGCACAAGATCAGTAAGAAACCAGACTTTTCACAGCTAGGTGAATGATCATGATAGACTAAGGCAACACAAAATTGGTGTTCACACCTATGTCATAGAATATAACCAGAATACTAAGCATGAATCTGTCATTTTGGAAACAGGCTATCGAGATCCACTCTTCTTCTTCATCTCCATATTTAACATCAAAACTTCCCACTGAAATGCTTAGTCTAACTGCAACTTTCTACCTTCACCACCAATTTGCTTCCATCATGATGAACTGCTCTTCCATCTTGCAATGGTTTCATCTCACTGCAAGAACCATCTCTAAGACGCAGATGTTCCACCTTTGTATCTTCGACATATCTCTCAGTAGCTTCGATAAAATCATCTGTATTCTGATAAGGCCATGGAAGTATGTCATCCTCACTGGGATTATGGTTTAACGTATATTGTCTTGCTGATCCATATTGGAGTTCAGAATTTAGTGCAGCCTCGACACCGAATGTTTGCTGAATAGGTGTATCAAGGGCTTCAAACAGTAAGCTCATCAATGAATAATCAAAGTCCTCATCATTCCATGCACTTTGGTTGGGTCCGTCTTTGTGAGGTATCGGAGTTGATACTGGACCTGGCACAGATTGTGAATTGATTTTTATCGCTGAGAAACTCATTTCGGCACTTGAGACAAGCTGAGCAAAATCAGCACAAGAAACATGAGGAACAGCTTCGCAGTCTGGAATCTTGAGCCTTGCTCTGTGTCCATGAAGCTTCCAGAAAGGCTCATCATAAGCCATGGCTGCATTCTCTTCAGTCTTGAATGTGCCCGGCTGAACTTGTGTCTTCTGCAAACCTTTGTAGCTCCTTCTTCTCTTATTCCCAAAACACATGACAAACTTCTCATCTATTAACAGAACAAGTGACAATCAAAACAAAATCTATGAGGGCTTATACCCTGGGGATTACTAGCAGGTCAAGTAGAAAGAATTTTAAAAATCTACTCAATTCAAGAAATTACAACACTGAAACGCGATAACAAGTTTGTAAGAAGACCTTTAAACAAGATAAAGATAGATATAAAATGAATTTATAATATAGTAGTACTAAAAAGATATACACAACTACAAGTGAAGGAGTAGGAAAAGCATTATAAACTAGAGCAATACAAAAATAAGGCTTGATAAGTACAGTTGTCTAAAATTGAGGAGGTAACGGGTAATTGAGAAGAATTGATTTTGAAAAAGAAGCATTCATATTGCCTCGAAGTAGAGAGTAGAAGTTAGTTACCAGGAACACCATAACTTGGCAGATTGTCACTGTTTTGCATGCTCAGACTACCCAAAACAGTAATCTGAGCTCGGATCTTAGCTAGTTCACTTTGCGCATCATGAATCTTTTGGTTTAAGTTTGCAATTTCACCATAGCATCCATGCACAGGATCCTTAATTCTGGAGTTTGCTTCCCGATACAATGTCTCTGCAGCTAGCGCACGTTGATTTAGTGGAACTTTCTGTTCAAAAAGAAAAGAAAATGAATAAGATAACCAATACCAGAGTTGTCTGTACAATTTCTGTAACATAATCAAAAGGGGAGGGTTTTAAATTAGATCAATGCCCCTCAAAATAGTACCTATGATTAGATATGAACGTAATTCTTTCCAGAAAAGAATTAGGTCTTCATATTGTAACTAGTGCTTACTCAAAACCAATTAATTCAAAGTACACTGTGTTTTATCACAAAAATTCTACAGATCATGAAAGGTTTTAAATAACATTGGCAGGGTAATGATTACCTCAAGCATTTTAGTTAAATTTTTGGCTCCATAGATTTTGCGAACGCATTCAAATCTTTGAGGATTATTCCCAGGGAAATATGGGGAGAGAAAGCAATCTGGAGAGCATCTCCTCTTAGCATGTCTGCACCCAGCACATGACATCTGCATCTTTAAACAAGGTATAATGAAATATCTGAAAGTTATATCTGACAGTAAATCTTGAGGATTATTATGAACTAAAAATGATAAAACATCACAGTAAAATATCCACAAACTTTTTCCCATCATTTATAAGCTTGTATCAGTTCCAGAGCATATTATGAACTTAAAATGATAAAACATCATAATAAAACATACACAAACTTTTTCCCATCATTTATAAGCTTGTATCAGTTCCAGATAAGCTTTTCAAGATTCATCTATTATCATACAAAATCTACTAATAGCAGGCCAGGTGAAAATGGAATCGAAACATTGATTCAATCAATTAGTATGAAATATCTGTGACGATCTTCTCAAAATCTAAGCTTTGCTACACAATAACTCTCACACTTTTGAAGTATAAAACACAAACTTTTTTCAATCCATTATAAGCTCCCATAAGCATTAGCTTTCCACGATTCATCTATTATTACTCAGAATCTACTAATAGCAAAAGCAGGCCAAGGTGAAAACGGAATCAAAACATTGATTCAATCCAACAAAGCATTTCATTGAGACATTAACACAAACAGTTGGCATGCACACATACATTTTTCTTAAGAGGCTCCACCTTCATTTGCTGCGATTCCACCATGAGCAATACCTTCAAACAAAACACGAACAAAGAACTAGAGCGTTAAACTTACGAATACGAAGATGCAGAGCTTAAAAAAACAAGCGTTGATCAACGTAACAGAGGCTAACCTGAGATTCCAGAATCGGAGTTGATGAACAACACAGATTTTCTGGTCTGCAATGATTAACAAGCAGCCAAGCCACCGCCTTTGCTCTCCCCTTCTGTAACGATGTGTACGCAACTCGAATGGTGCTATGGATTTACTATGTAGTACGTACTCATTTATGTTGTTATTCATCCTTCTGGAAAAGTGTCGTTATTATGTCTGTTAATTCATCAGGAGGGTTAAAACTTATCTAGTTATCTTAGGTGGCCTCCAACCATGATTTTTCTTTAAAGCTACAGTAACTTTTACCTGGTCACTTTAAAATTATTTTTAAATATTTGGTAGAGATTGAGTGCCGCATATGCATCATTATACATGCCTAATATAATGGCAAATCATGTAGCTAAAGTTAGCTATTTTACCCAATGTTAAAAGGGAGATGGTATATTTTCTTTAATTAGATTATAATCACTTGTCAGATACTTTATATATAGATGATAGACACATATATAGGATTTCATAAAATAAATTTGAAAAAAATCAAGAATTCATCTAAAATGGCGAAAGTTCTTTCCCTCTTCACGATGATCATTGCATGCTCACACCTTTTCATCGTTACATCTGCAGCTCCAAAGGCAACTATTGGCGATATAGGTACGTACAGTCTCTTATGTAAGCGACAATGCGCGTTAAACACCTTACATATAACAACGATCTTGTTGATGAATTGCAGACAAATATAGCTGCATTATGTTGATTGGATACCATTGCACCCCTACGGAGAAAGACTGTACTAAACAATGCGACGCTACAGCTAAAAAAGTAAAGAAAAAGCCAGCTACAATTGTTGTACATTCCTCCTGCCATCCTCCTCCGGACCGCAGTTGTGAATGTAAATTTGCAGGTCCCATGTGTCCTAAAAAGCTGTAAGACATGTGAGCCGTTTATTAGACTTTCCAGACCATAATAAATGATCAGATAAACAATATTACAGCAATCAAGGGTTCTTAGTTTATCAAATTTATTTCCAAGCTTGGTGTGTTGTATTTATTAATTCAAACTATATATAATGAAACATATATATATTTAATATTTAAGTAAAGTCAGAGCATTACCATGTTAAGCAAGAAAGAAATGATTGAATTCTATAGCATTTTTCATGAAATTCTATATAAATAAACATCAATTATTGCCACTCACAAATCAAAGAATTTAAGTTTTGTAACGAATGATGTCAATTCTCATGTTTTCTTTATAAAAAATATAATAATATAAATGATTCTAACTAATATCTTTAAAATTTTGCAAGTGATCGTTTAAGTTATGAATACCTAGAAACGAATCCATTCTAAAACCTGTTTAGTTAGAAAATAATCGGAGTTTAAACTCGAAATTCATCTCTCAAATATATTCTGAAAAAAGTTATAGTCTTAATCATATTTTATCGAAATCAAATCTATCACAATTTACAACAAAAAATCTGATAACAACTGATGAAATCTTCTGGGAAGTTATTAGCTAAACAATTATAACAATTATTTTGCCAATTTATTACCAATTATTAGCTTAATTAACAAATCAAAATTAAAATTAAAAATATCTCTCTAATTCAAAATGATATATTAATGCTACTTAATCTTGAAAGGCAAACTATGTATTACCATGTAAAGTAAGGAGCATATGATTGAATTGTATAATTTTTTCACGTAATTCCATATGAACGAGCATCAATATTTTTATTTCATTATATCTAATAGTGTATTTTAACAAATATTAACTTTTTTAATCATTTCAACATTGAAATTAAGAATTTTATTGAGCACCCATTTAAGTTATTAAAAATTAATAATATTTTCATTTAATATGAGGATTAATGAGATTTTAGTGAGTTGGTTTTTTAGTGAAACCTTTAATTCGTTTGAAACCTTTAAATCGTTCGAATATGAGATTTTAGTGAGTTGGTTTTTTTCTTTTCTTTATAGATAACTTATTTGATCGATATCCTAACTCATCATTTTATTAGATTCAGACCCTTCAAGGTGTTTTCTTTGTATGCACACTACGTATATTTCCTTGTGAAGTAGGGTAAGAAATAATCAATGGTTTTACCATAACGAAATTATTTTTTGTAATGCCAAAATTCACTAAAAAAATAACTTACACGGTTAATAAATAAAAAGTGAAGTGCCGTTAAGGGAAGTGTGTATCCCTAATGGATTATGATGGACTAAGCTTTATAGCCTAACCTTGAAAGCCAAAGTATATATTATCATGTAAAGCATGGAAAAACTAATTGAAATCTATATCATTTTCCATAGAATTCTATATAAATGAGCATCAATATATTGTTGTCATTCACACATCAAACAAAAGATCATCAACTGATTTGAGATGGCAAAATTACGGTCCCTTTTTTCATCTCTTTTTGATGATTGCATATTTGAATCTTCACACCTTATGTATAATCTTCTCTAATAGCTCTTATTCTCTTTCCTCTAAAACTCATCATTTTGCATCTATCTGAGCATTCATAAATTCCCGCGTGAACCAAACGACCCCTAATTTATTGATAATCTGGTGCAGGCATAGGCAAAAAAAGATGATAAAAAACCTCCGCCAAGTCCTCCGCGGAGTCATCCAAGTCCTGCCGGATTTTCGTGTGTAACGCACTTTCATAAGGAGTGTGCCAATTTCGATCTCTGCCTAATGGTAGAGAAAATGAAACTCAAGAATAGAAAATAGAACTGAACTGAACTATACTTAACTGAAATGAATTGAATTTTCAATATAAACTTCAAATCATTAAATCATATTTTCACTGAACTTAATTGAATTAAATTATATTTTTTCTGAATTAGATTGAATTGAACTGAATCATTGACCAACAATATGTTTTAAGAAATTAAAAAATATAAGACACTGAATTGAACTGAAAAATACTGAATGTAACTGAAAAATATTCAGATAAAGTGTACTAAACAGACCCTTAGTGACTCATAAATTATGAAATCTGGTTATTGGTTCCTTAAATGTTTTACAGTTTAATCTTTAGTATTTTTTTGAGGAATGTTTTAATGTTTAGTAATGTCTTCTGTTTGTTTAGTTACCATTTTGAAAAATGATAAATTGGGTGGTTCGAAACTTGACCTTTTTTTTAAACTTTGGAGGAGAATGGTTTTGGCTTTGCAGCATTTGAGCATAAATTGAATAACGAGAGAGATGATCTCTGAGAGTAGTGGCATACTATTCAAAAATTCATCATGACGGTAACCAGTCATATATATCGGTGAATGATCAAATGCTACAAAGAACACACATATTCTAATAGCTTCACCAGATTTGGAACAAAGAGCTTCCGACTCGAGAACAAATAAGGGTGTCCAACAATCGATTCTCAGGAGGAAAAAACAAACTAAACAGTAGATATCCAAAACACCCTCCTTACTTTACACAAAATTGGTGTTTCATGTATTACCAAAAGATGTTGATATACTCATGTATCTTCTCAAGTCTTCATCACAGGCTATTGATCGAGATCCACTCTGTTTCCTCATCTTCATAATTAACATTAAAACTTCCAACTGAATGACTCAGTCTAACTGTCACTTTCTACCTTCACCACCAATTCGCTTCCATGGTGATGAACTGATATTCCATCTCGCAATGGCCTCGTCTGAGAAGGTGAACCCCTTTGAAGACACATCCGTTTCATCCACTTATCTTTGACATATCCCTCAGCAGCTTCGATAAAACTGTCTGTGTTCTGATATGGCCATGGACTGACTTGCAGTAGTGTAGACCGACTTGCAGATCCACATGGGAGTTCAATCTCAGGCAGAGCCATGCCAACAGAAGTTTCCTGAATAGGTATATTAATGGCTTCAAACAGTAAATTCATCATTGATGAATGACAATCCTGTTCAAGATAAGTATCCAACTTTGGCAGATTGCTCCATACACTAGAGGGAACGTAGGTCTGATTGGGGGCTGCGTTGGATCCGTCTTTGTGAGGTATCAGAGTTGATACTAGACCTGGCGCAAATTGTGAATCACGTCTTCTCTTGGAGGGACTATTTTCCCCACCAGAGACAAGCTGAGCAGAATCAGCATGAGGAACAGCTTCCCGGTTTGGAAAATTGAGCCTTGCACTGTCTCCATGAAGCTTCAAGGCAGCTTTATCATAAGCCATGGCTGCATCCAGTGCAGTCTTAAATGTGCCCAGGTGAACTTGTGCAGTCCACTTGCCCGCTTGTGTCTGCTGTACTCCTTTGTAGTTTCTTCTTTTCTTAAATCCTGAGCAGAACCATAACAGAACACATGAAAACTTCTGATCTATAAACTGAACAGGTGATAACAAAAAATAATCTGTGAGAGCATAATACCATAGCAAGTCAAGTGGACAGAAAATAAAATTATTGATTCCAAGAAATTAGAATAACAAGTTCGTTAGAAGCGCACCTTGACAGTTTGGGATTTCCATAAGACCTATAAACAAGAGAGAGAGAATAAAAATGAATTTACAATTTACTAAAGATATACACTACAAGTGAAGGAGTTCGAAAAATGCATCATGAACTAGAACATTCAAGAAATAAGAACGGCGAAATTTGAAATTGAAACATAATAACAAGTTTATTAAATTACGCACCTTCAGCTATTGGGACTTCCACAAGACCTTTAAACAAGAGAAAAGAAGAAATAAAATTTACTAAAATTTTACTAAAGATACACTACACTACAAATGAAGGAGCTGGAAATGCATTATAAACTAAAGCATCCTACAAAATAGGGTAGTCTAAAACTGAAACATAATTTCAACTTTGTTAGAAGACGCACCTTCAGCTATTGGGACATCCACAAGACCTTTAAACAAGAGAAAGAAAGAAACAAAATGAATTTATAATTTAATGAAGATATACACTACTACAAAACATTCAGGAAACAACTCTTGAGCATCAAAAACAAAGTTTGGCGTAGGATAACATCGAGGACGTAAGTAAGATAGGTTGATTGTGAAAAGGAAGCATTAATATATCCTTGCAGTAGAGAGTAGTTAGTTACCAGGAGAAGCATAGCTTGGCCAGTTGTCATCGATAACGTTTTGTGTGCTCAGACCATTCAAAACTGTATTACCAGGTGTAGCATAACTTGACCAATTGTCATCAACAGCGTTTTGTGTGCTCAGACCACTCAAAATGGCACTACTGGGAGTAGCGTAACCTGGCCAATTGTTATCAACAATGTTTTTTGTGCTCGGACCACTGAAAAGGGTAATCTGAGCTCGAATCTTAGCTAATTCGCCTTGTGCATCATGAATCTTTTGGTTTAATTTTTTGATTTTACCAAAGAATCCATGCACTGGATCCTTCAATCTGGATTTCGCTTCCAGATATAATGTCTCTGCAGCTATTGCACGTTGATTTAGTGGAACATTCTGTTCAGTAAAAAAAGAACGAATAAGATTAGTTCCTTATTACTAATACCAGAGTTCTCTGTACAATTTCTTCAACGTAATCAAAAGGGGAGGGGATTTTGACATCCTTAAGCCAAACACGGTGTCTTGAATAATTTGGATAATCAATGCCTCCCAAAACATAGTACCTATGATCAGATATGAACAGACTTCTTTCCAGAAAAGAATAAGGTCATTACATTCAAATAGTTCCAAACTATTCAAAGTGCACCGTGTTTCATTACAAATAATTATACAAGCAGAAACACATACATTCCAAGAAAAGAAATAAATTAATGTAAATAATGTTACCTTAAGCATATTAATAACATTTTTGGCTCCATAGATGTTGTGAACGTGTTCAAATTTCTGAGGATCATTCCCAGGAAAGTATGGGGAGAGAAAGCAATCTGGAGAGCATCTCCTCCTAGCAATTTTGCATCCAGCACACGATATATGCATCTTCAAACAAGATACTTACGAAATATCAGCGAGGGATTTCCTCAAAATCTAAACTATGCTTCATAAGTAGTACACAATAACTCTCAAATTCGGATGTAGTATAAAACATCACAGTAGAATATACACAAACTTTTTTCCATCATTTATAAGCTTCCAACATTTCCTGAGCGAAGTCATAAGCTTTTCATGATTTATCTATTATCATTCAAAATCTAGTAATAGCAGGCCAGGTGAAAAAGGAATCAAAACATTGATTCAATCCAAGAAACCCTTTCATTGAGACATTAACACAAACAGTTGGGATGCACACATACATTTTTCTTAAGAGGCTTCACCTTCATTTGCTGCGATTCCGCCATAAGTAATACCTTCAAACAAAACATGAAAAAAGAACTAGAGCGTTAACTTACGAATATGAAGATACAGAGCTTGGAAAAACAAGCGTTGATCAACGTAACAGAGGCTAACCTGAGATTCCAGAATCGGAGCTGAAGAAAAACACAGATATTCCGGTCTGCAACGATGAACAGGCAACCAAGCCACCGCCTTTGCTCTCCACTTCTTTCACCGGCTTCTCTGTAACGATGTGTAGAATCAAATGGAGCCAGTGGGGGTGCTTTTGATCTACAATGTAGTACGTACTCTTTTTTGTTGTTATTCATCGTTCTAGTATCTTCTAAAAGTGATGTCAAAACTTTTAACCCAACTGTCACTTTATTCACTGTGAGTTCATCACGAGGGTTCAAACTTTGACGAAATTTATATTAATGCCCTTGGGTTTAAGTGTAGTTTATTCATTTCAAAAACTAAATACATTAAAAAAAATTAGGATAGCTATAATTCAATTACGTACTCCACTTATTATTATTCAATCTCATCTGGTGGAAGTTCAATTTCCCTAAAATGTTAAGAAGATTGTTATACTAAATCTGTCTTAACCTAATCAACACAATTGACTTTTCACAATTCACACAATCTAACACACATTTTTTACCATCGATATCTTTATTTATTTAAATTATCAAAAATTTAAAATTTGATATTTGAATATTTTATGTTGCGATTAATCTAAAGATACAAAATAAGATAATATTAATGATAATATGTAGTAACCATTTAAATAAATGGTCAAGGTTTAATAATAAATAATACCAAAAGATCAGAGTGCACATTCATGGGAAAATGTGAGTACCTTTTAAAAATATTTTAACGTATGTGTATGTATATATTTGAATTGTATCGGATAGAGCATGTTCTTAGTTCTCCCCAGCTAACTTTTGCTTAATTTAATTAAACTCTAAAGTACTGAATTGTAATTAAATAAAAAACTTAATGTATTTAAAAATAAGGGCATATTTGTAATAAAGAACGAATTAAGTCCTAGGCGTGTAAATTTAAAAATATGAGAGGCATAAATCCCACATAGACAAAAGTGAGACTCATTGAACGGGTATACATAAATGGAGGTAGGTTTATTAGGTTACCGGGCCTAGTAGCGTTAGCCCGTAAGTCCGTAACCCAAGTGGGGGCATAAAGGTGTTGGAACGTGTAGTTGGGCCTGAGGCGTTGGTCTTAGACTCTCGGTCAACAATGGGCCGAGTAGCAATCAAACAAAAATGATTAATATATCCAAGTGCACCCGTCTGCTTCTGGCAGCACTGGTCCAGGAACTCTTGGGATCCAACCTAGACCAGATCCCACAATTGGCCTCTCCAATAGCCCTCAATACGGACCAGCACCATTTTTTATTTTATTTTTTCCTCATTGTTACACCACGTAATTAATCATCACGTACATATTAATCCCATATTTTTATATTTTCCATTTTATTCGGACTCATATTTTATCCGTTTATCGGCGCTACATATACGATGCTTCTAGATCTTCTAATGCACGAAGCGAAGCTATTTGGATCAGTTAAAATATTAACTTGTGATTTTGGATTAGGATTTGAGATTATCTTTAATCAGTGTCTTTATGTCAGGATCTATGAAACAGAATCAAACAAAACTGTAAAACTCCATTGATTTGAATCTGAAAGTTACAAGAATTGGGGATAAACCCCTGGTAGATGAGAGAGAGAGAATATAGATGAGAGAAGAAGTACAAACTGATCAAATTCTACTCTTTTGATGCTAACTACCTTCTCGGATCATCTATTTCTACCCCTTTCCCCAGCCCTCAACTGCCAGAAGCAGTTGAGCTAACTAACCAGCTAACAGAACCTCTAACTGAATAGCTAAGCTGCTAACTAAGTGCTATGATATTACTATAATGCCCTGGGATATTAGGCCCAATCATGACAATCCCTTCCTCTTAAACACAGCTTGTCCTCAAGCTTGAAAATGAGGAAATTGAGCAGTGATAAACTCAGCCATTTCCCAAGATGAATCCTCAATTGGTAACCCTTGCCATTGCACTAGCCACTGAGTAGAAACTTCATTCTCCTTCTGTATCATTCTTCTGTCCAGTACCTTAATAGGCACCAGATGAGGTGTAGCAGACATCATATCTACTGGAAAATCTGAGACTTGCACTGGAGGTGGTCCCTCATGTCTTTTTAACAGAGAAATGTGGAACACAGGATGCAGTCTACAAGTGAGTGGAAGTTGAAGCTTGTAAGCCACCTCACCTATCCTTTCCAATACTAAGTAAGGTCCATAAAACTTGGCTGCAAGCTTAGAGTCATGAACTTGCAAAGTTGCTTGCCTGTACTTCTGTACTTTTAGGTAAACCCAATCACCTACTTGAAGAACTCTGTCAGTCCTTTTGCAGTCAGCAAAGTACTTCATTTTCTTCTGAGCTTCTAAGAGATGTTTCTGAATCAGCTCCCTCACTACCTCCCTTTGCTGTATTAAATCATATGCAGCAGGAATGACAGTTCTGCTCAAATTTCCTATTGGTAAAGTCACAGGCTTCATACCATACAAAGCCTCAAAAAGAGTCATTTGTAGACTAGTATGGAAAGATGTATTATACCACCACTCTGCCATATTTAACCACTGACTCCAAGTGTCAGGCTTGTCACAACAGAAACATCTCAAAAAATGCTCTAAAACCTGATTGACTCTTTCTGTTTGCCCATCTGTTTGAGGATGATAAGCAGTGCTGTAGTGCAGCTTAACTCCTAACAATTGAAGTAGTTCTTTCCAAAAATGACTGGTAAATATCTTGTCCCTGTCACTGACTATACACTCAGGGAATCCATGTAACCTACAAACTTCCTTGAAATAAATTTCAGAAATTTGTTTTGCTGTATAAGGATGGCTCAATAAAATGAAGTGGCTATACTTGGTCAGCCTGTCTACTACTACCAAGATAGAGTTGAACCCTTTAGAGTCAGGTAGCTTCTCAATAAAGTCCATAGAAATGTGAGTCCATGGCTGGATTGGTATTGGTAGAGGTTGGAGTAATCCAGGCACATGACAGTGTTCACTTTTGTGTTTCTGACAGATAATACAATTCCTGATGAATTGCACTATGTCCTGTTTGATCTGAGGCCAAATAAAAGTAGCCAAAACCCTCTTCAATGTAGCTTGTTGACCAGAATGACCTCCCAAAGGTGAAGAGTGCATAGAACTTATTATTAACTGTCTGACCTGATTGGTTTTTCCCACATAAATCTTCCCTTGTTGCCTAATTATTCCATTAACCAAGCTTAACTGTTGAGACTGACCAGAAGATACTGCAATCTTAGCAATTAACTCTTGTGCTTCATTGTCACTCCCATAGCTGTCCTCAATTTGAGACATCCACTCAGGAACCAAAGATGACACAGTCTGCAACTTAGCACACTCCAACTGATCTTCTTCCAACTGATCATCCTTTGCTGGACTGCTTCCAGTTTCTATAGCTGTCTCTGCTGTTTCCCTTACTGGTCCTGAAGAAAATAGAAACTCAGCTACATCCTCCCACTCAGAGTCCTTTTCATCAGAAGATGATGAATCTGCATCCCACTTAGTCATAGAAACTGCATTTCTCTCATCTGCTATGCAACTTTTCAGAACCATAGGCCTTCTAGATAAAGCATCTGCAGCTTTATTTTCCGCACCCTTTTTATATTGAATCTCAAAACTTAACCCTAGTAACTTGGTTATCCACTTGTGTTGTAAGGCATTTGACAATTTCTGCTCAATGAGGTATTTCAAAGACTGATGGTCAGTTCTTATTATAAAATGACTTCCCATTAGATAGTGTTTCCATCTGTCAACTGCCATCACTAGAGCCAACAGCTCTTTCTCATATGTAGACAGACCTTTATTCTTCTGACAGAATGCTTTACTCAAATAAGCAATAGGCCTATTGTCTTGCATAAGCACAGCTCCCATTCCCATATCACAAGCATCAGTTTCAATGACAAAGTTTTTATCAAACTCAGGCATTTTAAGAACAGGTGCTGTGGTCATTGCAATTTTCAACTGTTGAAAAGCTTTCTCTGCTTGTTCTCCCCACTGAAATCCATCTTTCTTGAGCATGTCATGCATTGGTCTGCATATTGATCCAAAATTTTTAATAAATCTCCTGTAATACCCAGCTAAACCAAGAAATCCCCTTAGTTCTTTTACTGACTTAGGAGTAGGCCAATTTAGTACAGCTTCAATCTTGGACTGATCCATTTCCACACCTTTACTGGAAATTACATGCCCCAAGTACTCAATCCTCTTCTGAGCAAAAGCACATTTAGACTTTTTGGCAAACAATTGATGCTGTCTCATCAAACTCAGAACTTCTTTCAGGTGGTGCACATGTTCTTGCAAGGTTTTACTATAGATCAAGATATCATCAAAAAAAACCAGAACACACTTTCTAAGCAACACTTTAAACACTTGATTCATCAAACTTTGGAAAGTAGCAGGAGCATTTGTTAAGCCAAAAGGCATTACCAAAAACTCATAATGACCACTATGAGTCTGGAAAGCAGTTTTATGAATATCTTCTTCCTTCACTCTAATTTGATGATAGCCAGCCCTTAAATCCAATTTAGAGAAATATACAGCTCCAAAAAGTTCATCTAAAAGTTCATCAATTACTGGAATAGGGAAACTATCTTTCACTGTCTGCTTATTCAAATTTCTATAGTCTATACATAATCTCCAACTTCCATCCTTCTTCTTCACCAAAAGTACTGGAGATGAGAAAGGGCTAGTACTGGCTCTGATTGTCTTTTGCTGCAGCAACTCCTCTACTTGATGCTCAATTTCATCCTTTTGAGCATGTGCATATCTATATGGCTTGATTTTGAATGGTTCTGCACCTGTTTTCAGAGGAATTTGATGATCAATACCTCTAATGGGAGGTAAAGATTTAGGTGTATCAAATATATCAGAAAAATAATTGATCACCTGTTGAATTTCCTTAGGTATGGTTGCATGTGTAGTCTTATCAGTATGCAACTCATCCACTGTATTACTTTCTTCTGAACTGAATCTTCCCTTAAACTCAGAATATGGTAGCATTTTTGAGATTTCTGAGTTACATGATCATATATATCACAGCTGGATGGTAGATCCTTGGGAATACTGTAATTATAATGAAGCTTTAATCCTTCCATCTCTAATGCCTTTCTCTTCCTGTACAGAAATAATTCTTTTGCCTCAGCTCCATACAACCTCCTGAACTCTGCATTTTCCAAATTTCCCTTGAAATGCCAGAATCTGTTGCCATAATGCAGCCATACATCTTGTGTGTTAAAATCCAATGCTATGGGACTGAACCTTTTCATCCAATCAACTCCCAAAATGATATCTACTTCTCCCATTTCCAGAATTCTTAGGTCAAAATCAAATTTTGAATTTTGAACACTCCACTCCACACTAGGACTTATAGTATCTCCACTAGCCTTCTGACCATTTGCCACTGTCACCACAAACCTTCTAGTCTTGATCACTTTAAGATTAAGTCTCTTGACTAAAGCAGGACTAATAAAGCTTCCAGCACTTCCTGAATCCAGCAGAAAATTCACCTCTTGCCCCTTAATAATTCCAAGTAAGGAAATGAGCTCATCCACATCATCACTGCCAATGGTTCTTGCTGTCAACTTATCACAATCCTCCACCTCTTCATCAGTGACATCATCAGAAATTAATTGCAACCCTTCAGCCTCCTTTTCCATCACCCATACCTCTTCTTCATCCTCAGTTCTAAGTCCAGAAATGACATTCACTTGTTGAAACTTGCAACTGTGACCAACTCCATATTTTTCTCCACACTTGTAACACAATTCATTGTTTCTTCTGTGCTGAAGTTCCTGAGGAGTCAGCCTTTTGTAACCATCTGGTACAATAGACACTGGCTTCTTAAATTTCTCCTGACCATTCTGAGCTCTCCAACCAGTCATTTTATCCCTATTTATCAGCTGACCAAAATTATTTGCAGGCCTATATCTTTTCTGCAATAATTCCAAATATTTTTCCTCTAGTTTAGCCAATTCCATAACATCATCTAGAGTCTTTGGCCTCAATCTCCTAACACCAGCTCTTATATCTTCCTTAAGTCCACTCATAAACACAGACATCATATAACCCTCAGAAATCTTGGAATCCAAACTCTCTACCTGTGTTCTCAACTCCTCAAAATATTCAACATAGTCCTTCACAGAATTCTTCTGTATGATTTTACTGAATTCTTCAACAATATCTCTATCACCTAAGTCAGAAAACCTCTTCTTTAAAGCAATACAAAACTCTTCCCAAGATAAGCCTAATGTCTTCTTATGACCAAACCATATCTCAGCCTTCCCTTCCAAATAGATCTCTATGATTTTCATCCTCTGGTGTTGGTCAATTTGGTTGAATTCAAAGTATTTATCACACTTCCTTATCCATTCTTCAGGCTTCTGACCACTGAATCTAGGCAATTCTATTTTGCTAGCATTTTTATCAGCTAAATACCTCCAATTTTCATGCATAGCATCAGTGTTTTGAGCATAATTCTTAGGATAACCAGCATTCTGGAAGGTGAAATTATCCACTGAACCTCTCTTAGCTCCATTATTCATTTCACTTGCTAACATTACCCTAGGGTTTCTCAGTACAGCAAAATTTTCATTGTTAGCATGCATTGCAGTGTCACTTTCCACATCAATCACAGTTTTAGGCATATGAGTAGCACTATTATGCATAGGATAGGCAAAATAGGATCACTGATAGCAGGAGACTTGTGATATACCTTGTTATGCTGCTGATCTCTTGCATTTGGAGATGATACAGAACTTTCTGGTTGACTCAAAGATTGAGCCTCAAATTTTGAAGATATGAACAACATCATGCCTTCAAACCTCTTATTCCAATCCTTTGAGCTTGCTTCCTTCCAGTCATCCATGCGCTTGTTCAGCTCCTGCACCTCCTCCTTCCTCTGATTCACCAACTTCTCAGAAAACTTCTCCATCCTGTCAGCTAAACTGACATTCAACCTTCCTAATTCCTCAGAAATCTCCCCAATCTTCAGACTATTCTGATCAGTAGCAAATCTCAATTCCGCTACTCTTGCTTCTGATGACTCTAACTGCGTCGCCACAGCTTCAATTGTGCGTCTCGCCATGCCGGAGGAACGGTGCTCTGATACCAACTGTCAGGATCTATGAAACAGATCAAACAAAACTGTAAAACTCCATTGATTTGAATCTGAAAGTTACAAGAATTGGGGATAAACCCCTGGTAGATGAGAGAGAGAGAATATAGATGAGAGAAGAAGTACAAACTGATCAAATTCTACTCTTTTGATGCTAACTACCTTCTCGGATCATCTATTTCTACCCCTTTCCCCAGCCCTCAACTGCCAGAAGCAGTTGAGCTAACTAACCAGCTAACAGAACCTCTAACTGAATAGCTAAGCTGCTAACTAAGTGCTATGATATTACTATAATGCCCTGGGATATTAGGCCCAATCATGACACTTTATCATCTTTTAAAATAATTTGCTTATGTTTGAAGTTATTCTAATTAGTTAAAATATTGTTAGTACACCACCACATTCCAAATATTTGTATTAATTAGTGATTTTAGATCGTAGATTTAGTTGCTTTTGATTAGTTTAATTACACACCCTCGTAAACCTGGCTTCATGGAGTTGCTTTTGAATTTTAAGATTGTTGCTTTAATTATGTGATTTCGCGCGGGAGATAATTAATTATATTTTGAGTTATCTTTGAATATTTTGAAATTCGCAACGTTAACGTGGTATATGTCTGGAATATGGAATTCTAAAAGTGATGATGCATGCAAATCCATATTTACTAATGCAGGTTTAAAATATAATATTTTAGATGCACTAGCATAATTCAGGGTCATATATTGTATTTTTTGGACCTGTATTTAGGAAATATGGAACTGCATGTATAATTACTGAATTCTAACTATTATTTAATTTGATTGGAATTCGTTTCTTCTTTGTCCAAATAAAAGCTGTTCAAATGTAAAAATGATGTTGGAACATTAGTCGTTAAATTGATGTTTTAACGCCAGTAATGTTCAAAGTTAGTGAAGGTTATTTGGGACGTGTTATAAATGTAGTCAACAAAGTAATATGGTGAAAAATAAAGAAAATAAGAATTGTATAAGAATGGTTACGCAGTTCAGTGTATAAGAATTGTAACGCAATTCGGTGCAATCGCGGGGAGATTTATCCGTTTTAGAAAATTAAGATCGATACAAATATAAGGTGTTTTAATTTTCACTATACACTTAAATCTATTGCTAATATGTAAGCGCTCTCGCCAAACACTCCGATTTCCGCTTGAAACTGCAATACCTCTACAATTATAAAGATTGTGTTATTTAGAATAGTTCCAAAAGATTGTTGGGTTCATTTCGTGGACTGCAACTGGTTGCAAACTTCCCACGTCGAAAGGATGAGAAAACCGTTATGATCACAGATAATAAATCATTGACGTAATGACCCATAAATTAAGTCTTCATGGAGTTTGGTTCCTCTTTTTATAGATGTTAAACCCTTTATTGGCACTAATTTTGCTTGTGTTGAACGCCAGAAATCAGGCAGAAGATGAGCATAATAGGACTATAATTTTATGTAATATATACTGTTTATGATTATGATAGTGCTTGTTTATCAAAAAATAAAATAAAATTAAATGATGCTTCCAAACAAGTTGATTGATGTTTGAACTCGAATCTCGACTTGGCTAAGCAACAAACTATTCTTGAAAGTATATACCTCTAGTTTATGTCTCTGAATTTCTGGAAGGATTGTGAATGTAGCCTTAGACCTTATTCTTTTTGGGCATTCATATATGCAGTCCAATATTTACTTATGCAGTACATATTTATTCATGAAATGACATTAATATCTTTAGTATTTATTTAAAAATAAATACGGTTTCCACAAATGAGGGCACATCAGGTACTTTAAACATAAATACGGACTACATAAGTAATGTTGGACTGCATCTATCACTTACTTTCTTTTTATAGAACAAAGTTGGCACGGAATTTTATAGCTTGTGCAACACTCAGATTCCTTTTCTATTCTAATTATCATATAATCATAAGATTATAGAAAAAAGAATAATGATCATATATTTCTAATTAGAATTAGAAAAAGATCAAGCTAACTCTATTCTTTTGTTTATATATATGCTCTAACATTCTAAATCTAAATAAATGCATTCAATTAAAAATAGTTCAACAAAATTCATCTTTCAACATTGATTTTTTGATATAGTACTGTTGAATTGATGTTCCAACATCAATATGTTTTTTTTAATTGGTAATTACTCAAGTGATCCCCAATAAAATCCCACCATTTCCTCCCTCCACGAGAATTGAACCCAAAACTCCTGGGTAAATATATTAATATCTTACTATTAGAGTCATGTTTTACCGCTAGAGTCATTTTCAACTCCCAAAACGCCAATATGTTTACAAAACCTGCCAATATAAATTTTCTATCTTTGCACTAAGAAAATACCCCGTTTTCCTATACTATTTTCTTGCTAAATTAATTGATCTATACCGAATTGAAAATTAATAAATGAACAAGCGATTTTTTTGGGATATATGAAAATAGAATCGTCATGTGAATAAATTTAGTCAAATTATACTTTTACTAACAGTTGAGGTGAACTGAACTAAGCAATTGATTTACTGATAATTAAACTGAAAAGAATAGCTAGGCATCAATGGAGTAAAGTGGTTGAATTGAATTCATAACAAGTAGCACAAGAAAATGTGTAAACAAACATGCAACAAAGTTTACAGAATACATATGTAATAGTAGCGAATTCAGAAATTAATATTAGGTTAGGTGATAGTATAAAGCGGGAAGACTCTATAGTGATAGTTAGGCCGGGAAATACTATTCACAAGGTTCTTCAGCGATTCGAGGACATAGATCCGCCACTGTGTAATAGGGAAAGGGAGAAGATGTTAATTAATTAGCTGGTGGCGGTGGTGGAGGAGTGCCATTACGCTTTGCTTTGTCCTTTATGTTGGATATAGTGTCGATGATGCCAAGTGCGAAGGCCAAAATGGCAGCAACCACGGCAATCGCAGTCCAAGGATTGTTGAAGTAAGTATGTATAAGATCTCCCCAGTGCTTATTCCAAGCTCTCATGCAATGTCTCCTGGCCTTGTAGCGTACGGTAACGAGATTATTGTTAGGATCCACCGTGGCATCCTTGGTGAGCGAGTTGAACAAGTTAGCCACCGCCATATCACTCCCATACGCGTTCGAAAGAATGCCATGGCCATGCAGAATCTTAACATCCTGTGCGTTGTCGATTATGTCATCCATGAAGATGACGTAGGAGGTGACGTCATGTCCCGTTTCCGGGTGCAGTCTCTCGAAGGCCATGAGGTTTCGGAAAACGGGCTCCGTGTCATCGTCGGCGACTAATTCCGGCATCTCAAGAACACCACCGAGAAGGCCTGCATAAAACTGGATGTCTGTTATGCTTTTTGTTCTGCTCTTTCGGATTGAAATTCCAGATTCGCGAAGCCAATTTGCTGATGGGATAATGTTCTCTCCATATTCAGCGATCCCATCATCCAAATCTTCCGGGGTGATTTTTTTCGAGAACCTACGATCGTTACTCTTCGCCAGATCCTCGCACCATTTGGACCACGGACTCAGCTTCTTCGGGACTGTCCCAGATATGAGCAGCTTTCGATGAATGTCAAGTGCATGCTTGCTGTTTCTTAGTTTCTCGTATTGGTAAACCGGTTTGTTGAAGGGGCTGCAGAACGTGACTATGAGTTTAATGATATATTCGTGACCGGTTGGATCCTGTATCAGTCGATCCTATATATCATAAATACCAAAGTAAGAGGATGATCAGATTATATAGAATGAAGAGTGTGACTATTTATTATTGCTTTCTCTGGAATTATTTTTCACAGATGGAAGTAGATGAATTTGTGCTTTTTATTACTACATATATGTTTGATCAATTTATTAGAATTTAGATTGATCCCATCTACCTATAATTACTTTCATTTCCTCAATTTTCCATACAAAATGCTTTTGTGCCAAAGCTTGTGATTAGGAAATATATTAGAAAGATGGTACTATATATCGCCAACAAATTAAAAAAATAAAATGCTCGCGTACACCTGAGTAGTTACATATGTGCTCTTGTATATATCTCTGAGTTTTTAGAAAGTACACGTGTACTCTTTAATAAAGTTTGACTTCTAATTCATAACTCTAAAACGTTCAAAATTAATACTGTTGAATATTTCTGGTATTCGAATGACATAATAATATTAAATCCGAGTACTTTTGGACATTTTAGAGGTTTGAATCAAGTAGTCAATTTCAGTCAAAGAGTACGCTGACACTTATTCAACACTCAGGGGTATAAGAGCACATATGTGACTACTCAGGGGTACGCAAACACTTTATTCAATTAAAAAAGTACTCTCCGTCCCAACTGAATCCAAACCTACCTTTTTTTCCCAAATGTTTCTGACCATGTTTGACGTCGATAAGTTTCAATAAGTACATTAGTACGTAATACTATTATTATATAACATATCGTTGTATTCACAATTCACTCTATTTTTGAATTACTGAAATTATAGACGTTGTAAATATATGTAAATAAAGTTACCAATGATCAAAAATGTTCTGAAAAAGTTGACCAAAAAGTGTACAGATTTAAATGGGACGGAGGGAGCATGCAAATTACAATAAGAATATACCTTGTCATGAGTTACGGAAGCTGCAGTTGGCTTGTCCATACACGAACTGCTTGCAGTTGGCTTAGCCTTTGATTCCTTTACAGCACCATCCTTTAAAACATCAACAGATGAAGTTTTCTCAGCATTTAGTTTGATTCTCTTTAGACAAAAAGAGATGAAGAGAAGTACCTTTAGATTCTGGCGACCTCCGAGGGAAATCAACTTGGCGAGAAGCGGGAACGGGAGCTGATTTTCCAGCAACAGCATGTCACGCCTGATAAAAGGCATCATATTGAGATAACCATGAGCGCTGAAGATGGGATCCTTCTTCTCATCATAATGATTTTTGAAGAAATCCTCAACATCTTCTGCATGATCAACACCATTTATATAGTGATACGCCATCGTTTCAAGCATGAAGCACCCATCTGTTATCATCATCCCCAGGAACTTTTCATGAGGATCATTATTAATCCATTTCCGGTCCAGCGAACTGTACGCATCCATCAGCTCCTCTGCATCTCCCTCCATCTCCTTGATGCAGCCCTGCATGGTTTTTCCGGTTCTTTCAAGGAAAACCCTTAAAACCCTGGATTTGTGGCATTCCATGGACCTTAGATTGGAGCTTCCATGGTGGATGATGCTACCAGCTTCCAGTCCCGGTCCGGATCAATAGTGGGTCTCCGGTCCGGATGAGACTTTCGTCCGTGCTCCACGCGCTCTCACCTAAAGCCCTGCAAAACAACGCCCCAGAGTATCCCGAGAATAGCTACTCCGGCGTGATGATGAAAGAGGGGCCTTTGAATAGGAGAGAGAATAAGGATATATTGAGAGAGTTTTTATCTGATAGAACATACCTTTCTCCACAAGTCCAAAGCTGTATTTATAGGTGTGAGTGGTCAGCCTCAAGCCCAGAGGCAGTGGACCGGATAACGCCATTCTAGCTGACGTCATATGGACCGGACTACTCTCTGGGCCGGAGCCTAGATATGGGCCAAAGCCCCTATCACCACTAGCCCCCCGAGACATGGGATCCGTCCGAAGGCCTCGTCCGGAAGAGGGGTCCCGTGTCTCTTCACGTCTAATCTAACCATCGGGATCCGCCCGGAAGCATGCGATCCGACCCGGATCTCTATTTCTGGATTGTGCGCGGTGCGTTAGAACACGCGCTCGGCGATTGGGTTTCCTGCGCGCGTGTTTATGGGCGCATTTATGAGGCGTGTTATACCGTCATAAATGAGCTGTCTAATCGAGAAATTCTCTTTTCACCTTTTTTTTCAAAAAAGGCAATCATGTTGCCTTGGGACTCGGTCCTGCTTTTATGCGACTTCTCTTCTTATAAATACTGGACCATCCCTTTCACTCTCATTTTTCCACTCTTTGCATTTCTTCTCTGTTTTCCCCTCTCTGCGCTATATTCTCTTTTCATTTCTTTGGACAAGCACGTTAGCGCTCTTCACTCTTCGCATACAATGGAAAATGAAGATAACAAACAGCTCGCCGGTTTGTCTGGTGGGGAAGTGGAGATCGGCCTAAATCCGGAGCCGGAGGTTGGCGATCCCGATGAGGGTGATGATGTCGATATCACCCCGGCGGTAAGGGAGTTAGTGGAGGCGATGGTGGTTCCGCTCGCCATCGATGCCAAACTGAGCTCATTTCCGGGCGACGTTACCACTGTTGCAGCCATCCCCCGGAGCCATTTTCTTTATGGGATAACCTTCCCTCTTTCCCCCCTTTACTCCGCCATCTTCCATCATTTCGGCATCTCTCCGGCCCAACTACAACCGAACGGAGTTGCCGTAGTCCGGGCGTTTCTCTTGAATTGTTACAGATGCGGGGTGACGCCATGTTTAGATCTGTTCCGGGCCTTCTACCACTTGGAGGGCACTAAAGATGAGGGGATTTTCACTTTCCAGAGGCGGAAGGGGGTAAAGGATCCGAGCAAGGGTCGGCGCGATAGCTACTCAAATTGGCAGAAACATTATTTCATCTTCGACCTCGACAAGTATCCGTGCCCGGTCTGGGGTCACACTGCCAAGAAGGAGGAAAAGACGGTGTTCAGTCCGGAGGGGCAGGAGGAGAGCATCGCCAGACTGGCCGCCAATCAGATCGACCTAGATCCGTTCTGGAAAGGAGGGAAGTACGTTTTTCCTTTGAGGGCATACGAGCCGGAGGTGTTCGTGAAGTGTCGCTTCTATGTCCCCCGGGATCCATCAAGTAAGTTGCTTTGGTATCTTCTGTTTTACCTTATGCTTTTCTCGCTTTCTTCTAATCCGTTTCGGGTGTTGCCAGTTTATCCGGAGATAGGGAATGGCGTTGATCCATCCGGACGCCAACCCAAGATAACCAACAAGGCGGAAAATCCACCAACCGGTTCGGTAACCGGCATGAAAATACCGACAGAAAAGCAATCCGAGACGGAGAAGAAGAGGAAGCGCGCTCAAGAAGATGCGCTCATCAAAGAAAAGGAGACCGCGAATAAGAAGGCGGGGGAGGCGTCCGTCAAGGAAAAGGAAGCCTCGGTTCGGAAGGGTAGGGAGGCCGCGGCCAACAGGGAGGATGAAACCGTGCCCAAGAAGGCGGATAAGAAGGCGGGAGGAGCGACCGTTCACACCACCGCGGATTCGGCCGGGAATAGGGCCGAACTCCTTCAAATCCGTGTTCCGTCTTCTTCCGATGAGGAGGGAGGGGAGTCCTCCCGTTCCCACAAGCGCGCAAAGCTCCGGATTCCTAAATCTCCTAGAATCCCAGAGCAAAGTGAGCATTCCTGCGCTGGTGATCATCAGGGGGATGGGAGGAAGCTGGCGATCGATCCCGACAGCACACACCCGGAGCACACTCACAGCAGCAGCCGGGGCGATACTAGCAGGGTAAGTGACATTTCCTTTTCCGTTTCGGCTTTCTCGTTTTGTTCAGAGTCTCATTGTTTTCTTTTTTATTTTAGGACTTCGCCGCTTATTTAATCGCTCAGCCGGGGGTGTCCGAGGCCATCAACAAGGCCTTTCATGTTCAGCAAACAAGGCAAGCTCAGAAGCGGAGCGCACTTGAGAGGGCCAATGGGGTTCTCCGTCGCCAGCTCGAGGCATCGGAGATCCGAGCTTCCGAGGCGGATGCCCGGATCAAGGAGCTGGAGAGTTTGGTCTCTCCGTCCGCCCAGCGAGAGATGTGTGTTGCCTTCACCGATAAGGTACTCCAGAGCCAGGCTTTCGAGAGCAGCCTGACTGGACTTCTCCGTTCCTCCAACCAGATTTCCGCCCATCAAGTCTACCAGAGCATGAAGGGTTGGGTCCCGGAGCCTAAGAGGGAGCGGTTCTCCAAGTGCTATTACAAACCAACAGCCGCCCATCAGTACAACTTCGATGTGGATCAATTCTACCGGGGCGGAGTTGAGAAGATGAATCCCTCCGTGCTGGGGATCTTCGAGGAGAATGCTGAAGAGCCGGTGTCGGCTGGGGCCATCCGTGCCTATGGCGAGGGGCTGGTGAATCTAAGTATTGCTGTACCCCCGCCTGAAGAGAGAATCCGTCCGGAATCCCCTGCCAAGCCCAAATATCTTGAGGTCTTGAAGATGTATCCCTCCGTTGACGAAGATACTGATCAGGGCGAAGGTGGAGGAGACGGGGATGGTCGTCAGCCCGGTGGCACGGACAGCGAAGAGACTGATGTAGAATAACTTCCTAGTCTTTTTTTTTCTTTTGTAGTTACCTCCGTCCTAGTTCTAATTTTGCTTTATTTAGTGTAGGAAGGATGGTAGCGACGACTCGGATGGGGATGACAACCCTCCGAACGATGTAATTCTCTTCTATTTATAAAACGAGTTTCCTTCTACTTGTGTGTTTATTCTCTTTATATTGTGTGTCTATTCTTCTTATATCCGTGCTTGTCCGCAGCCCAAAGATTCCGGTCCGGTGCTCCGAAGCGGAGATGCGGATGTCCGTACTTCACCTGCCAGTTCTCATTCAACAAGCCCTCCGTGCTCCAGATGCGCGGAGTTGGAGTCTGAACTTTCCGGGTGGACGATGGGTGGAGAGCGGACTCGTGAACTGTTTATTCGCTCCGGAATGGAGCCTCTAATAGAAGAGTTCAAAGATATTCCGTCTCTGGCCGCTTGCCTCCGGGAAATATCGGAGGAGTTCGGCACTCTGTCCCAATGTCGGGATTTTGCTCGAGAGCGGATCAGCGCGACCAGTGATGCAGACGAGACGATCTCCATGCTGCAAGCGGAGCATGAAGATTACAAGGCCAAGCTGAAAACCGAGTTGGATTTAGTCTGGTCCTTGCTTCCGTTCTATGCCGAGAAGTTGAAGTGGCTGGCCAGCCGGACGGATTTTCAACGAGATTATCTGAAGCTGGAAGAAGAAAATCAAATGCTTGCCGGCCGGGTGATGGTCCTCCGGGAGAATCTGATGACCCTGCAGCTCTCATACCATCTGACCGGACTCCGCCTCGGACTCGTCACTCCGACCATATACCGCAACTTCCCTCGTGACGTCAGTGCTTTGATCGTCCGGATGTTTAAGCTGGGGTGGAACGATCGGGAGTCTCCGTATCGTCCTGCGTTCGAGGAGGCCGTTGAATGGTGGAAGCGGATGCATGCTGGCAGTACTCTCCCTCCCTCGCTGACCCTGATTCCGAGCCAGGTGGCGATAGACTTCACCTTCGAAAGGTATGCTGGCATCCAGGTTTCCGTCGATCCGGAAGAGTCTGCCCGTCGCGTAGAGCGGCTCCGTCAAGATGCCTCCATCATCCGTCCCTTTATCATTAGGGAACTAGCCGAATTGGCGAGGCGACGTCAGGCTCGTCTCCGGGGGGTCCAGAATACTCGTGTCCGGGCGAGTCAGAATTCTCGTGGCGGGAACAGTCGAGGCCTCAACTGCGTCCTTAACCGAATGGCGAAGCAGGCAGCACGGGGAAGGGGGAGGGGTGCCCAACAGGCGGCTAGGGGAAGGGGAAGGGGAAGAAGTATCCAACCAGCTCGCCGTCCCCAAGTCCCCGTTCGGATTCGCTCTCCTTCGCGATATCCGAGCCAGAATCCCTTCCGTCCGTCTCGAACTGGGCCTCCGGTCAAGGGCAAAGGGAAAGCCAAAGTCACAAAGGAGACCATGCAGTTCTCCGATTCTGATTCGGACGAGATCTTTGGCTCTGATCCGGATGGAGCTGGTCCATCGGAACTTCCGCCCATCCCTCCCTTTCCGTATCGAGGACCAGTGGCTCAAAGCAGTGAGAATGAGGTCCACGATCTTGAGGACAACACTCCAGAACAGACTCCTACTGCTCTGAATCAGGAAAGGGTTCAAGACGCAAGGCCTCCATCTCCAGAGAACGGAGCTATGTTACCTCCTACTCCGGAGCCCACCTCTCCTCCTATCGATTGGGATATACCGTGGCCGAATAGATAGGTTTTATTTTTCTTTTGTTTCTGCGTCCGTCCGGACGTAGCAGATTGTACCAATGTATCATTTATTCAAATGTAATTTCTTTGTATGTAGAGATAGCTTATTCAAGCGCTTTTCCTTGTTGTCTGATCAAACCGTTTTATCCTTTTGTTTTGCTCACCTCCGTTGGTTTATTCAAACACTTCGGAGGACTTTATTTGTTCGCTCACTCCGTCCGTTTGTCCAAACGATCCGGAGGATTCTAATTGTGCGGAATTTGAAAAATAGTATATAGTAAAATTGAACAAGTATAAAATTTAACTCTTCATTCAAATAATCGTACTCCGGCTAGACATACCCTTTGTCTAAATGCGGCCGGAGCCAAGTACATAGCAAATAGGTCGGAACGGAATCCTAGGCTCAACCCTAGCCAGAGGACCCGGAACTACATACTTGTTGAAAAGAAAAGACAGTTTAAAGAACTCTATCGGAAAGCATACCTACTCAGGATGCTCCGTAAAACCGTCGCAAGTTGGTGATGTTCCACCTTCTGGGGATTGCACGTCCGGACTGATCCGCCAGCTCATAACTCCCACCCGGATATGAGGCTGTGACTTGGTACGGACCTTCCCAGTTTGGTGCCAGTTTGCCAGTGGCCTCCTTCAGACTTTTATCATTCCTCCTCATCACCCAATCTCCGGGGACGAATGATTCCTTCCTGACACGCTTGTCGTGGTAACGCTTCATCCGCTCCTTCACCTTGGCCTCATGCAGCGCTGCCTGCTCTCGTTTTTCCTCCAGGAGGTCCAAATCCAGCAGCCTGCTTGATCCGAGCGGAGAGCTCCGTCCGGCTTGGTCTTCATCCCAAGTTAGGGTCCGGAGACTGGGGACTCCCACTTCAGCTGGTATGACTGCCTCCGCCCCGTATACCAAACTGTACGGCGACTGGCCCGTGGCGGATCCTTCGGTCGTCCTGTATGCCCAAAGAACGCTTGGCAGCTCATCGACCCAGTTTCCTCGTGCCCCCTGCAAACGAGTCTTCAATCCGTTCACCACTGTCCGGTTGGTAACTTCCACTTGACCGCTGGCCTGCGGGTGGTAAACCGATGTGAGTCGCTGCGTAATTCCGTACTCCTTACACCAAGATCGAAACGGGTCATTCTCAAACTGAGCTCCGTTATCCGTGACGATGTACTTGGGGATTCCGTAGCGGCAGATGATGTTCTTCCAACAAAACTTAACGCAAGTGCTGCCACAGATGTTTGTGAGAGGTTCGGCCTCAACCCATTTGCTGAAGTAGTCGATTGCTACTATCAGGTACTTGAATCCTCCCGGAGCGGAGGGGAAGGGTCCGACCAGATCGATGCCCCATCTATCAAAAGGCCACGAGCCAGTGATCCCGACCCTTTCTTCTTGCGGAACATGAATGAGCGGAGCAAACCTTTGGCACTGCACACAGGAGCGGACGTACTTCTGTGCCTCTTCGAACAGGGTCGGCCAGTAGTAGCCTGTGCACATTATCTTTCTCGCTATGGTCCGGGCTCCCTGGTGGCTACCGTTCGGTCCTTCGTGCATCTCCTTCACAATCCGAGCTGCCTCATCCGAGTCTACGCACCTTAACCATGGTTGGAGATATCCTTGTCTGAGCAGGGTTCCATCAACTATGGTGTAGTGCGGTGCCTTCTGTCGGATTTTCCGTGCCAGTGCCTTGTCTTCCGGGAGCTTTCTGTGCTGCAAATAGTCGAAGAAGGGGGCCATCCATGACTCCTTTTGCACCTCCACTGCTGCCACTAGTGGGACGTCGTAACTCCGGGCGGATAGGGTCTCCATCGTTAGGTTGCTCTCCGCGTCTGGCTTGATCTCAGAAGAAGCAAGTTTGCTCAAAGCGTCCGCCTTACCGTTGTCCTCGCGAGGGATCTGTGTTATGGTAACGCCACGGAACTTGGCCAGTAATGGCTTAACCGCCTCAAGGTACTTCTGCAAACTCCGCTCCTTTGCCTCATATTCTCCATTCACCTGCTGAACCACAATCTGAGAATCGCTGTACACCTCAACGTCCGTGACCCCTATCTCCAACGCCAGTCGGAGTCCGGCCAGAAGTGCCTCATACTCTGCCTCATTGTTAGTTGCCCGGAAAGCGAACTGGATAGCATACCTGTACTCCATTCCTTGCGGGCTAGTAAGCAGGACACCAGCCCCGCCCCCGTTAGCATGCGACGATCCGTCCACATGCAACTTCCATTTGTCCGAGGGTGGTTCCGATCCGGACGGCTCTCCTGAAGGTTCAGTCATTTCCACCAAAAAGTCCGCCAGGGCTTGCCCCTTAATAGCCTTCCGGGGATGGTACTTGATCTCGTGCTCTCCAAGCTCAACTGCCCACTTCATCATCCGTCCCGAGGCTTCCGGCTTCAGCATGATCTGTCTCAACGGATAATTCGTCAGTACCGTGATCGGGTGGCCTTAGAAATATGGTCGGAGGCGCCGAGAAGCATGGACCAATGCCAATATCAGCCTTTCCAAAGCGGTATACCTTGTTTCCGGACCTTGGAGTGCCCTGCTCACAAAGTAAACCGGACGCTGTACCTTTCCGTCTTCTCGGACCAGAGCAGAACTTATAGCGTGTTCCGTTGCTGCTATGTAGAGGAAAAGCTCTTCTCCGGGCAACGGCTTGGAAAGGGTAGGGAGGCTTGCTAGATGAGCCTTGAGATCCGTGAACGCTTGGTCACATGCCTCGGTCCACTCGAAAGGCTTGGCTCTCCGGAGTATGTTAAAGAACGGGAGCTGCTTCTCAGCCCCCCGAGCGAGAAATCGGCTCAAAGCGGCTAGCGACCCGGTTGGTGATAGGGGCTTTGGCCCATATCTAGGCTCCGGCCCAGAGAGTAGTCCGGTCCATATGACGTCAGCTAGAATGGCGTTATCCGGTCCACTGCCTCTGGGCTTGAGGCTGACCACTCACACCTATAAATACAGCTTTGGACTTGTGGAGAAAGGTATTGATGCTACCAGCTTCCAGTCCCGGTCTGGATCAATAGTGGGTCTCCGGTCCGGATGAGACTTTCGTCCGTGCTCCACGCGCTCTCACCTAAAGCCCTGCAAAACAACGCCCCGGAGTATCCCGAGGATAGCTACTCCGGCGTGATGATGAAAGAGGGGCCTTTGAATAGGAGAGAGAATAAGGATATATTGAGAGAGTTTTTATCTGATAGAACATACCTTTCTCCACAAGTCCAAAACTGTATTTATAGGTGTGAGTGGTCAGCCTCAAGCCCAGAGGCAGTGGACCGGATAACGCCATTCTAGCTGACGTCATATGGACCGGACTACTCTCTGGGCCGGAGCCTAGATATGGGCCAAAGCCCCTATCACCACTAGCCCCCCGAGACATGGGATCCGTCCGAAGGCCTCGTCCGGGAGAGGGGTCCCGTGTCTCTTCACGTCTAATCTAACCATCGGGATCCGCCCGGAAGCATGCGATCCGACCCGGATCTCTATTTCTGGATTGTGCGCGGTGCGTTAGAACACGCGCTCGGCGATTGGGTTTCCTGCGCGCGTGTTTATGGGCGCATTTATGAGGCGTGTTATACCATCATAAATGAGCTGTCTAATCGAGAAATTCTCTTTTCACCCTTTTTTTCAAAAAAGGCAATCATGTTGCCTTGGGACTCGGTCCTGCTTTTATGCGACTTCTCTTCTTATAAATACTGGACCATCCCTTTCACTCTCATTTTTCCACTCTTTGCATTTCTTCTCTGTTTTCCCCTCTCTGCGCTATATTCTCTTTTCATTTCTTTGGACAAGCACGTTAGCGCTCTTCACTCTTCGCATACAATGGAAAATGAAGATAACAAACAGCTCGCCGGTTTGTCTGGTGGGGAAGTGGAGATCGGCCTAAATCCGGAGCCGGAGGTTGGCGATCCCGATGAGGGTGATGATGTCGATATCACCCCGGCGGTAAGGGAGTTAGTGGAGGCGATGGTGGTTCCGCTCGCCATCGATGCCAAACTGAGCTCATTTCCGGGCGACGTTACCACTGTTGCAGCCATCCCCCGGAGCCATTTTCTTTATGGGATAACCTTCCCTCTTTCCCCCCTTTACTCCGCCATCTTCCATCATTTCGGCATCTCTCCGGCCCAACTACAACTGAACGGAGTTGCCGTAGTCCGGGCGTTTCTCTTGAATTGTTACAGATGCGGGGTGACGCCATGTTTAGATCTGTTCCGGGCCTTCTACCACTTGGAGGGCACTAAAGATGAGGGGATTTTCACTTTCCAGAGGCGGAAGGGGGTAAAGGATCCGAGCAAGGGTCGGCGCGATAGCTACTCAAATTGGCAGAAACATTATTTCATCTTCGACCTCGACAAGTATCCGTGCCCGGTCTGGGGTCACACTGCCAAGAAGGAGGAAAAGACGGTGTTCAGTCCGGAGGGGCAGGAGGAGAGCATCGCCAGACTGGCTGCCAATCAGATCGACCTAGATCCGTTCTGGAAAGGAGGGAAGTACGTTTTTCCTTTGAGGGCATACGAGCCGGAGGTGTTCGTGAAGTGTCGCTTCTATGTCCCCCGGGATCCATCAAGTAAGTTGCTTTGGTATCTTCTGTTTTACCTTATGCTTTTCTCGCTTTCTTCTAATCCGTTTCGGGTGTTGCCAGTTTATCCGGAGATAGGGAATGGCGTTGATCCATCCGGACGCCAACCCAAGATAACCAACAAGGCGGAAAATCCACCAACCGGTTCGGTAACCGGCATGAAAATACCGACAGAAAAGCAATCCGAGACGGAGAAGAAGAGGAAGCGCGCTCAAGAAGATGCGCTCATCAAAGAAAAGGAGACCGCGAATAAGAAGGCGGGGGAGGCGTCCGTCAAGGAAAAGGAAGCCTCGGTTCGGAAGGGTAGGGAGGCCGCGGCCAACAGGGAGGATGAAACCGTGCCCAAGAAGGCGGATAAGAAGGCGGGAGGAGCGACCGTTCACACCACCGCGGATTCGGCCGGGAATAGGGCCGAACTCCTTCAAATCCGTGTTCCGTCTTCTTCCGATGAGGAGGGAGGGGAGTCCTCCCGTTCCCACAAGCGCGCAAAGCTCCGGATTCCTAAATCTCCTAGAATCCCAGAGCAAAGTGAGCATTCCTGCGCTGGTGATCATCAGGGGGATGGGAGGAAGCTGGCGATCGATCCCGACAGCACACACCCGGAGCACACTCACAGCAGCAGCCGGGGCGATACTAGCAGGGTAAGTGACATTTCCTTTTCCGTTTCGGCTTTCTCGTTTTGTTCAGAGTCTCATTGTTTTCTTTTTTATTTTAGGACTTCGCCGCTTATTTAATCGCTCAGCCGGGGGTGTCCGAGGCCATCAACAAGGCCTTTCATGTTCAGCAAACAAGGCAAGCTCAGAAGCGGAGCGCACTTGAGAGGGCCAATGGGGTTCTCCGTCGCCAGCTCGAGGCATCGGAGATCCGAGCTTCCGAGGCGGATGCCCGGATCAAGGAGCTGGAGAGTTTGGTCTCTCCGTCCGCCCAGCGAGAGATGTGTGTTGCCTTCACCGATAAGGTACTCCAGAGCCAGGCTTTCGAGAGCAGCCTGACTGGACTTCTCCGTTCCTCCAACCAGATTTCCGCCCATCAAGTCTACCAGAGCATGAAGGGTTGGGTCCCGGAGCCTAAGAGGGAGCGGTTCTCCAAGTGCTATTACAAACCAACAGCCGCCCATCAGTACAACTTCGATGTGGATCAATTCTACCGGGGCGGAGTTGAGAAGATGAATCCCTCCGTGCTGGGGATCTTCGAGGAGAATGCTGAAGAGCCGGTGTCGGCTGGGGCCATCCGTGCCTATGGCGAGGGGCTGGTGAATCTAAGTATTGCTGTACCCCCGCCTGAAGAGAGAATCCGTCCGGAATCCCCTGCCAAGCCCAAATATCTTGAGGTCTTGAAGATGTATCCCTCCGTTGACGAAGATACTGATCAGGGCGAAGGTGGAGGAGACGGGGATGGTCGTCAGCCCGGTGGCACGGACAGCGAAGAGACTGATGTAGAATAACTTCCTAGTCTTTTTTTTTCTTTTGTAGTTACCTCCGTCCTAGTTCTAATTTTGCTTTATTTAGTGTAGGAAGGATGGTAGCGACGACTCGGATGGGGATGACAACCCTCCGAACGATGTAATTCTCTTCTATTTATAAAACGAGTTTCCTTCTACTTGTGTGTTTATTCTCTTTATATTGTGTGTCTATTCTTCTTATATCCGTGCTTGTCCGCAGCCCAAAGATTCCGGTCCGGTGCTCCGAAGCGGAGATGCGGATGTCCGTACTTCACCTGCCAGTTCTCATTCAACAAGCCCTCCGTGCTCCAGATGCGCGGAGTTGGAGTCTGAACTTTCCGGGTGGACGATGGGTGGAGAGCGGACTCGTGAACTGTTTATTCGCTCCGGAATGGAGCCTCTAATAGAAGAGTTCAAAGATATTCCGTCTCTGGCCGCTTGCCTCCGGGAAATATCGGAGGAGTTCGGCACTCTGTCCCAATGTCGGGATTTTGCTCGAGAGCGGATCAGCGCGACCAGTGATGCAGACGAGACGATCTCCATGCTGCAAGCGGAGCATGAAGATTACAAGGCCAAGCTGAAAACCGAGTTGGATTTAGTCTGGTCCTTGCTTCCGTTCTATGCCGAGAAGTTGAAGTGGCTGGCCAGCCGGACGGATTTTCAACGAGATTATCTGAAGCTGGAAGAAGAAAATCAAATGCTTGCCGGCCGGGTGATGGTCCTCCGGGAGAATCTGATGACCCTGCAGCTCTCATACCATCTGACCGGACTCCGCCTCGGACTCGTCACTCCGACCATATACCGCAACTTCCCTCGTGACGTCAGTGCTTTGATCGTCCGGATGTTTAAGCTGGGGTGGAACGATCGGGAGTCTCCGTATCGTCCTGCGTTCGAGGAGGCCGTTGAATGGTGGAAGCGGATGCATGCTGGCAGTACTCTCCCTCCCTCGCTGACCCTGATTCCGAGCCAGGTGGCGATAGACTTCACCTTCGAAAGGTATGCTGGCATCCAGGTTTCCGTCGATCCGGAAGAGTCTGCCCGTCGCGTAGAGCGGCTCCGTCAAGATGCCTCCATCATCCGTCCCTTTATCATTAGGGAACTAGCCGAATTGGCGAGGCGACGTCAGGCTCGTCTCCGGGGGGTCCAGAATACTCGTGTCCGGGCGAGTCAGAATTCTCGTGGCGGGAACAGTCGAGGCCTCAACTGCGTCCTTAACCGAATGGCGAAGCAGGCAGCACGGGGAAGGGGGAGGGGTGCCCAACAGGCGGCTAGGGGAAGGGGAAGGGGAAGAAGTATCCAACCAGCTCGCCGTCCCCAAGTCCCCGTTCGGATTCGCTCTCCTTCGCGATATCCGAGCCAGAATCCCTTCCGTCCGTCTCGAACTGGGCCTCCGGTCAAGGGCAAAGGGAAAGCCAAAGTCACAAAGGAGACCATGCAGTTCTCCGATTCTGATTCGGACGAGATCTTTGGCTCTGATCCGGATGGAGCTGGTCCATCGGAACTTCCGCCCATCCCTCCCTTTCCGTATCGAGGACCAGTGGCTCAAAGCAGTGAGAATGAGGTCCACGATCTTGAGGACAACACTCCAGAACAGACTCCTACTGCTCTGAATCAGGAAAGGGTTCAAGACGCAAGGCCTCCATCTCCAGAGAACGGAGCTATGTTACCTCCTACTCCGGAGCCCACCTCTCCTCCTATCGATTGGGATATACCGTGGCCGAATAGATAGGTTTTATTTTTCTTTTGTTTCTGCGTCCGTCCGGACGTAGCAGATTGTACCAATGTATCATTTATTCAAATGTAATTTCTTTGTATGTAGAGATAGCTTATTCAAGCGCTTTTCCTTGTTGTCTGATCAAACCGTTTTATCCTTTTGTTTTGCTCACCTCCGTTGGTTTATTCAAACACTTCGGAGGACTTTATTTGTTCGCTCACTCCGTCCGTTTGTCCAAACGATCCGGAGGATTCTAATTGTGCGGAATTTGAAAAATAGTATATAGTAAAATTGAACAAGTATAAAATTTAACTCTTCATTCAAATAATCGTACTCCGGCTAGACATACCCTTTGTCTAAATGCGGCCGGAGCCAAGTACATAGCAAATAGGTCGGAACGGAATCCTAGGCTCAACCCTAGCCAGAGGACCCGGAACTACATACTTGTTGAAAAGAAAAGACAGTTTAAAGAACTCTATCGGAAAGCATACCTACTCAGGATGCTCCGTAAAACCGTCGCAAGTTGGTGATGTTCCACCTTCTGGGGATTGCACGTCCGGACTGATCCGCCAGCTCATAACTCCCACCCGGATATGAGGCTGTGACTTGGTACGGACCTTCCCAGTTTGGTGCCAGTTTGCCAGTGGCCTCCTTCAGACTTTTATCATTCCTCCTCATCACCCAATCTCCGGGGACGAATGATTCCTTCCTGACACGCTTGTCGTGGTAACGCTTCATCCGCTCCTTCACCTTGGCCTCATGCAGCGCTGCCTGCTCTCGTTTTTCCTCCAGGAGGTCCAAATCCAGCAGCCTGCTTGATCCGAGCGGAGAGCTCCGTCCGGCTTGGTCTTCATCCCAAGTTAGGGTCCGGAGACTGGGGACTCCCACTTCAGCTGGTATGACTGCCTCCGCCCCGTATACCAAACTGTACGGCGACTGGCCCGTGGCGGATCCTTCGGTCGTCCTGTATGCCCAAAGAACGCTTGGCAGCTCATCGACCCAGTTTCCTCGTGCCCCCTGCAAACGAGTCTTCAATCCGTTCACCACTGTCCGGTTGGTAACTTCCACTTGACCGCTGGCCTGCGGGTGGTAAACCGATGTGAGTCGCTGCGTAATTCCGTACTCCTTACACCAAGATCGAAACGGGTCATTCTCAAACTGAGCTCCGTTATCCGTGACGATGTACTTGGGGATTCCGTAGCGGCAGATGATGTTCTTCCAACAAAACTTAACGCAAGTGCTGCCACAGATGTTTGTGAGAGGTTCGGCCTCAACCCATTTGCTGAAGTAGTCGATTGCTACTATCAGGTACTTGAATCCTCCCGGAGCGGAGGGGAAGGGTCCGACCAGATCGATGCCCCATCTATCAAAAGGCCACGAGCCGGTGATCCCGACCCTTTCTTCTTGCGGAACATGAATGAGCGGAGCAAACCTTTGGCACTGCACACAGGAGCGGACGTACTTCTGTGCCTCTTCGAACAGGGTCGGCCAGTAGTAGCCTGTGCACATTATCTTTCTCGCTATGGTCCGGGCTCCCTGGTGGCTACCGTTCGGTCCTTCGTGCATCTCCTTCACAATCCGAGCTGCCTCATCCGAGTCTACGCACCTTAACCATGGTTGGAGATATCCTTGTCTGAGCAGGGTTCCATCAACTATGGTGTAGTGCGGTGCCTTCTGTCGGATTTTCCGTGCCAGTGCCTTGTCTTCCGGGAGCTTTCTGTGCTGCAAATAGTCGAAGAAGGGGGCCATCCATGACTCCTTTTGCACCTCCACTGCTGCCACTAGTGGGACGTCGTAACTCCGGGCGGATAGGGTCTCCATCGTTAGGTTGCTCTCCGCGTCTGGCTTGATCTCAGAAGAAGCAAGTTTGCTCAAAGCGTCCGCCTTACCGTTGTCCTCGCGAGGGATCTGTGTTATGGTAACGCCACGGAACTTGGCCAGTAATGGCTTAACCGCCTCAAGGTACTTCTGCAAACTCCGCTCCTTTGCCTCATATTCTCCATTCACCTGCTGAACCACAATCTGAGAATCGCTGTACACCTCAACGTCCGTGACCCCTATCTCCAACGCCAGTCGAAGTCCGGCCAGAAGTGCCTCATACTCTGCCTCATTGTTAGTTGCCCGGAAAGCGAACTGGATAGCATACCTGTACTCCATTCCTTGCGGGCTAGTAAGCAGGACACCAGCCCCGCCCCCGTTAGCATGCGACGATCCGTCCACATGCAACTTCCATTTGTCCGAGGGTGGTTCCGATCCGGACGGCTCTCCTAAAGGTTCAGTCATTTCCACCAAAAAGTCCGCCAGGGCTTGCCCCTTATCAAAAAAGTCCACATGCAACTTCCATTTATCCGGACGGCTCTCCTGAAGGTTTAGTCGAGCCGACACCATGTAGCCAAGAAACTTCCCTGCTCCTACTCCGATGGTACTTTTTCCTGGGCTGAGCTTGAGATTCGCCATCCGGAGCACGTCGAACATCTCCCGGAGGTCGGACAAAAAAGATTCGTACGTCCGGCTCTTGACCACCATGTCATCCACATAGACCTCCAGGTTCCGTCCCATCTGGTTCCGAAACAGCTTGTCCGCCATCCTTTGGTATGTTGCACCTGCGTTTTTCAGTCCGAAAGGCATTTTCCTGTAACAAAAGGTACCAAAGTCAGTGATAAAAGATGTTTTGGGGCGGTCATCCTTGGCCATCGTAATCTGGTGGTACCCTCGGTGCGCATCAAAGAATGCCAACACTTAGTAACCAGTAATAGCCTCGACCAGCTGATCGATGGAGGGGAGCGGATAGCTATCTTTCGGACAGCATTTGTTTAGATCTGTGAAGTCAATACACATTCTCCACGAGCCATCGTGCTTCTTCACCAGAACTGGGTTTGCTATCCACTCCGGGTATGATATCTCCTCCACGATTCCGGCATTCAACAGTCTACCCACCTCCGCCCGGATCTCCTCCACGCGTTCCGGGGCGAGGGGCCTCTTCTTCTGCCTGATTGGTTTCAGCTCCGGAAAGACATTGAGCTTGTGGACTGCGATCTCCTCTGGAACGCCAGTCAAGTCCTCCGTCCCCCAGGAAAACACATCCTCGTACTCCGCCAACAGGCTTCGCAACTCCATCTTAACGTCATCCGGCATGTTCTTCCCCACACTGACTACCCCCTTCTGTCCGACCATCATATCCTCCACTTCATAGGATGGTGCTTCTCCATGGATAGCTCCTACCAAGTCCGCTTTGGCTTTTCCCTTGTCCGAGGCGGACAGCTTGGGTTGGCCCTCCCCGGATCGGGCATCCTTGATGGCGGTCAGCATGCAACTCCGAGCGGTTTGCTGGTGGCCCCGGACGGATGCGATACCGTTTTCCGTGGGGAACTTCATGATCAAGTGGAAAGGTGAACATATAGCCCGTGCCTGTGACAGCCAAGGTCTTCCGATGATCATGTTGTAAGGGGAAACAGCATCAATGACGGCGAAGTTACATTCCACCGTAGCCCGCTTTGTCGGGTCCTCGAAATCCGTCAGGGTGACTTTCAAAGGGATGACTCCGAGCGGATGGACAGTCCGTCCGGTGAACCCTGAAAGGGGGGTCTGACACGGTTTTAGGTTTTGTCGTCCGATCCCGAGCTGATCAAAGCATGCCGCGAACATGATCTCCACACTGCTACCGTCATCTACGAACACTCGTTTGATCAGCACGCCTTCGACATCCGCCATTACCACCATCGGATCCGAATGGGGAACCTGTGGGGGTACCGGATCCTCATCCGAGAAGGTGATAGTCTCGCTTGGCTTGAACCTCTTTTCTTGTATCTCACCCGGAGGCACGTATCTGCTTTTGGTCTTGATCGCCGTCATGGAACAAAGTCCGTCGCCGACGATTCCGTTTATCACATTGATCACCCGAGGCTGAGCTGGGGGCGGAGCTGGTGCAGCCTGTCTTGGTGCCGGGTTTGCCGGATTAGCTTGATTCCCCCCTCGGGGGCGATTGTTCCTATTCCTTTTTCGACCCTGTCCGGCTGCAGCTGCCGGGGCTTGGGCCGGGCGTCCGAGTCCTTCTCCCGCCACGCAATCTCTTAGCTGGCCTGCTCCGATTAACCTTTCAATATCCCAACGAAGCGCCCTGCATCCCTCCGTGGTATGTCCATGTGACTTGTGAAACTCACACCACTTATCCGCATTTGCTGGTGCCGGCACGCCAACAATGGACTGCGGATCCGTAAACAAACCTCGGTGAACCGCAAGGATCTCCGTACGGGTCTTTGAGAGAGGGGTGTAGGTCGGACGAACAGCGGCTGCCGGTGCTGGTGCCGCTGTCGCCGGGGCGGGTACTCGTCTGACTTGATCCGTACGGGCCGGAGCCCTTGCAGCAGTGGTTTGGGTCCCTGTCACCGTGAGAGACCTTTGCTCGAAAAAGCCCACTGTTGTCATCCGGACTTGGTTGGCATCATGCACCGTACAATGCATCTCTACCACCAACTGGAGGTGGTAATATGACGTAGGCATATTCTTCATGAGCTCGATGTAGAAAGCGTTGTCCCTCAGTCCGTTGACGAAGTTGTGGATAATGGCCTTCTCCTGCAAATGCCGGTCCACCACCTTCATCGTCGCAGCTATGTACCGGGTGTAGAATTCCCAGGTAGTCTCCGTCTCCAGCTGCCTCATTGCCAGGACCGTGGCGAGGTTTACAAATGTGTGCTTCATAGCGGAATAGCGCCGGACCAGGGCTATGGCGAAATTCCAAAAATGTCGGAGTGTACCGTTCGGCAGACCCTTGAACCATGTTAAGCAGTTGCCACGTAAGTATGAAGGTACCATCTTACACTGTAGCTCTTCCGGAATATCCCTAGCAATCATGATACTTGCATAAGTATGAACGAACTCCTCCGGATCGCCTTCTCCGTTGTAGGTAGGTAGTCCGTCCGGAGCCTTGGTTCCGGCTGGCCACTTAAAACTTAACACCTCCGGAACCCAAGGTGACTGTGGCCCGATCCCGTTCCGTCCGATTAAGCGATTGAGACGGTCTTCAATGGAATTCGGACAGAAAGGTGTTTGAAAACCAAAACCTCCGGGGAATCCTCCTCCGGCAGGCTGCATCCCATACATCATCTGCTGCTGACCCCCGGGTCCTCCGGCGGGTTGCATCCCGAACATCATCTGTTGCTGACCCCCGGGTCCTCCAGCGGGTTGCATCCCGAACATCATCTGTTGTTGTCCTCCGGGTGCACCCATCCCATAGCCCTGCTGGGTACCGTATCCCTGCTGGGTTTGTGCCCCCCAGTAAGGTGGTGCGTTCGGATTCAAACCAGCAGTCTGCCGTTGATGTCCGCCCGGGTATGGGTTTAGGTTTGGTGCTCTCGGTTGATCCGGAGGCGGCTTGTCCGCCTCACCTCGTTGAGCTGCCTTCCATTCCTGGAACTGTTGATACTCCGTCATGTTTGTCCTCAGGATGTTGCCTCCGAATCCGGAATCATGACGCTTACGCTCACCCCGTCCGGCCTTCCGCCCAACTCGAGGTCGAATCGACCGGCTCTGAGCATCGCCTTCCGTGCTATACCCTTCCGGAGATTCCTCAGGTTCATAATCCTCGGCTTCCTCAGAACCGGATCCCTCAGGACGATCCGGATCAGGCGTCTCATCCCCTTCCGACGACGCCTGATCATCAGACTGATTCTGATTCCGTGCCTCACGTGCCGCTCGCAGTCGCTCCCTAGCCTCTCGCTGTATATCAGCCAGAGTCCGTTCGGAAGCTGGCTTCTTCCCTTTCGCCTTCTCCGCTGCTAGGCGCTGTCGCCGACGCTCCTCAGCCGCGGCCTTCTTCTCTGCTGCCGCCTGAGCTCTAACTGTAGCGGCTTTTCTGGTTTTTGGCCCTCCTCCCGCTTCCTCCTCAGCTGGGAGAGGGTTCTTTCTTGGTCGTCCGCGCGGCGGCATGAACGTAACTTGTAACTGGAATTTTTAAGGTCCCACTGGGCGTGCCAACTGATGCTACCAGCTTCCAGTCCCGGTCCGGATCAATAGTGGGTCTCCGGTCCGGATGAGACTTTCGTCCGTGCTCCACGCGCTCTCACCTAAAGCCCTGCAAAACAACGCCCCGGAGTATCCCGAGGATAGCTACTCCGGCGTGATGATGAAAGAGGGGCCTTTGAATAGGAGAGAGAATAAGGATATATTGAGAGAGTTTTTATCTGATAGAACATACCTTTCTCCACAAGTCCAAAGCTGTATTTATAGGTGTGAGTGGTCAGTCTCAAGCCCAGAGGCAGTGGACCGGATAACGCCATTCTAGCTGACGTCATATGGACCGGACTACTCTCTGGGCCGGAGCCTAGATATGGGCCAAAGCCCCTATCACCAGTGGATAGGACCGAAAGAGATGGTCTCAGGTTTGTAGGCTTTCTTCTTTAGGTTAGTGATAGAGGGAGGAAGTTTGTAGATGCAATGCTTTCCCCATTTCTCCTGCTCATCACATTCTTCATTAACTGGGATCCTCACCTCATGAGTCATAATTATAGGGCTAGGGTTTGTTTTTCAATATGTTGTAACCAGATGGTCTGTATACAGTATATATACACACATACATCATCCATGCCTCCCTCTAGCTAGATCTGCTTTACTCATTTGCTTGTGTTTGAAGTTATTCTGATTAGTTAGTTGAACTAATATGAGTGCATCACATTCCAAATATTTTAGTGTTAATTAGTGATTTCAGATCAGAGCTTTAGTTGCTTTAACATTAATTAATTAATTACAACCCGATAAGGGCATCATGGAGTTGCCTTTCAATTTTATTATTACTGCATTTTAGGATGTGAGTTACCTTTGAATTTTTTGAGATTCGAATTGTACGTGAGGCCCTAGTTTTCAGACACTTTTAATTATTACTGGTTTCAGATCCAAAATACATTCTCAAACTGCATGCAACTCCATGGACTGGTGGTGGAGCTTACAGAAGCCGTACAGCGCTGCAACACACAAACTCTTCCTGTTCCCCCCATTTCCCACCAGTTCATACTTCTTAATTAGCATCATATTCTGCAATAAGAAAGAATAAATATTCAATTTCAAGAAGATTTGTGTACGACACCTTAATTTTACTTAAATTATTTTCATTGTAGTCTTTTCTTCTTTTGAAATATCACTTTAACTTCAGTTCAGTTTTCAAACAATTTTATTTCACTTATTTCAGTTTAAAATATCACTTTGAAATTTACTATCGATCAGTTTCACAAAATTTTTAACTAATCTTTCTATTCTAGCACGTATGTTTAAACATAAGACTAAGTTTAAACACTGAAAGAAAGAACACAAAAATTGGTTACGCAGTTCGGTGTTAAAACACCTACGTCTGCGGGGCCTTACCCAGTCTGAAAATCATCCACTAAAATAACCAAGATCAGTTACAAAGTTCTCCAAACAATTAACTATTTAGGACTTATCTTATTCGTGTGGATTCGTGAGATCCCCTCACTGCCGGTCAGCAACTCCTCGTTGCTGTCTTGACCACTTCCCCTGAAGTATTAAGGCTTGTTGTTTTCAGAATTCTGGCGATGGCAAAGGCCTATTGAACTCCCTTCAATAAGCTGTTCCAACTATAAAGCTATTCTGATCTGCAGAATACTTTCTTGTTAGATGGATGATTGTTGTCACAGCTTTTCTAGTATATTTATAGTCCAAGGCTGTGCTTCCGTGTTGATCTTCTCAGTCCTTCAGTCACGGCAAGACTGATCCCATCGTCCAGCTCATCACAGCTATACTTAGTCTTCTAGCTATATTCTACTTCTATAGCTATAGGATAAGAAATATATTCTTTCCTTATTTGAGACTAAACCTAACTAAGATACAACTCTATTATTATATATTCTCTAACTAATCCAATCAGCATAAAATCAATCTTCACTTATCATCTTGATTTACTCGAATATCATTTTTGATTGCATAAGAGTTGTACTTCATCTTCAATACTCTTGCTCGGTTTCTAATTCTGGTTTAACAAGTGTTTAAACATCAGTATGTTTAAACATGATAACTTCTACAAAATAGCCAATTATATTATGATGAGTTTTCTGCATTTTTCACACTTATTTCACGATTTTCAAACAATTGGAGATGGCAAGCAAAACATACTCGGATTAAATAATCTAGACCCTACATAATTACAAACCCTAAAATCATGATCGATGTTTAGATGATCAGGTCGTTTGTTCAGAGGTAAAATATGATAGAATTTTATAATTTCATGAATTTAAATCTTACAAATTGTTTGGCTATTAAATATGTGAAAATTTAAATTTTCAAATTCCAACATAATATATTTATTGATAGTTTGGCAGGTGTTTTAATAAAACATTTGTCTGAAAAAAATATTACACAGTTTTGGGTGTGCTTGGTTCACCCGATTTTTGAAATACTGGACTTTAAAAATTCAGTTTTGAAAATTTTTGTTTGGTTTGTATTATCTTAAGTTCGGATTTTCCCACTCACAAGTTTGATTTTTGTTCTTCCAAGTCCAGACTTACAACTTTTGTTTTAGCTTTGCAAAATCGTTACAAACGAAACAAGGATTTTCAATTTAGGTTCACTTACTTCACTCTAACTGATTTAAAATCAATTTAGCTCCATCTGATTTTTTAGTATCTAGTTCATTTTAATTTCAAAGTAATTCAATTCAATTCAACGAAACAGAATCCAATTAAACTTAGCTTTTCATATTTAATTATTAAATTTTAGTAGTTCAATTTAGTCTCATTAAGTTTGCAAAATGCAATTTAAATTTAATCGTCAATTTAAAAATAAGTTAAAATAGATATATAAATTGAATTTGACCAAACTTAATGAAACTAAACTAAAATTAGAAAAATAAGGATGAAACTAAAACTGAACTTATTCTAGTTCAGTGTAAAATTCCATTGAACTTTATGAAATTTGATGGAACTTAATTGATTTTTTAAAAATGAACTAAACTATACTAAACTAAATCTAAAACTTTTGGATGAAGCTAATTTTATTTCTAATCAAATCAATTAGAGTGAAATTAGTGAACCCAAACTGAACTGAATTTGATTAAATTAACATGAAACGGGGTTTAAAATGTCCACAATTCAATAAATAAATTATATCAATATAGTTTAATCATTTATCCCCTTTTGTAAAGAGTATACAATAATTAGATACTCTCTGATAAGGCAGCCTTGTGGTAAGGCAAATGACCTCATATGGTTCATACAAAATTGGGGTCAAATCGTAATTATTATGTTTTAGTTACATTCAAATCAATTCATTATATCAACTACAAATCATCTTCCTCTTTATCAAATCATCGTCGCTCAACATCAAATCATCGATGTTCATCTTCAAAACATCGATATTCATCAAATTATCACCGTTCATCATCAAATCATCGACAATTATCATCAAATCTTCATCGTTCATTGTTGTTAATCGTCAAATTTTCATCGTTCATCGTCAAATCATCGTTGTTCATCGTCTAATCTTCGTCGTTATCGTCAAATCATCGTCGTTCATCATCAAATCATCGTCGTTCGATCATATATCCGTTCGATCATCGATACAAAGTCATCAATCATAAACATAAAATCATCAACTAAAACATGTACATAATCAAAATCGTCAATTTTATGATCCTAACTAAACATTCGTTATCAATCACCAACATTAATCATCATCGTCATCAATACGATCGTCAAACTCTTTCAATTATCAATAAAAAATCATTAATTATCAAATCACCGATTTTAATGATAAACTATCAAAATTCGGTCATCAATCATCATCATCATCAAATTCTTATCGTTATCATCAAAATCATCACCATTAATTATCATCATCATCTTTAGTACTAATGTCATTATCATATTTTTTAAAAACTTAAGCTTAGAAAGTAGCCATAAGCATTATTATCAAAACATGATCATGATCACCAATTGAAAATTGTACAAACTATTCAGCAAGAGGTGATTCAACTTTCGAATCATCCACCTCCTCCTGAGAGCACAGAAACGAGAGATAAGAAGTAGGGAGGCAGTAATCAAACAGCGACGCCTCCAAATCCGGCCGCCATAGTAGCGCCATTCTGGATATCCATATGATCCACTAGAATAGACCTGTACTGCCCGTACAATAAGAGCAGATCCTGGTCGATGGACTCTAGCCCGTCGTTGGCGTTCTTGGGGAAGAAGGCGACACAGGTGGGCCCACCGCTCTGGGCGTACTGGGATACACTATTTGGACAGGATTACTGGTCCTTTTTTCCGGTGACCTAAGGAGATTCAAACCGCCGACTAAGATGAGGAAGAAGAAGATAATGCGAGGAAGAACATCATTTGGGGGTTTTATGTCCTCACTTTTGGAATTTGCAATATAGTCCCTGTTGTTTTGCACCACTTACACTTAGGCACCGAAAATAAAATAATTAATTTGCTGCCCCAATGTATATTAAAATAGGGTTTCCCACCCTTTTGCCTTAGAGCAATTACAATGGTAAAGTTCAAAATTGGGCTACATGCCCCACTTTGTCATAAATCCTCACTTTTTTTTAGTTTTCAACTCACAGTCATACAGCCTACCACGTCATCATATTATGTACACATCATATATTTTTGAACTCCAACAATATTTTTTTTAAATTAATTTTAACGACCAACAAATTTAGAGTTATTTAATTTAATCGTGTCAAACATATGAAAACATTCAATTAATTAGTGTTAATAAAAATAAACAAAAAGGTAAAAGAAATAAATTTAAAAAAATTAATACGTAAAAGAATAGAATAATACATTATTAATATAAAATTATTTATTTTAATATGGCAAGATGGAATGAATTGTATAGTCAAAATAAAACAAAAAGAGGGAGGGAAACTGTTATAACTGGGAAAAACTCCGATCAACCGGAGGGACTTGACGTAAAAAACAAAATGGCGAAGGTTCAGTACAGAAATTTGGATAACATAAAATGGCTACTCTACTTCCTAATATAGCAGCTAGGCTCCTTCCAGGAAGTAGCATGCATGAATTTTGGTTGACTGGGAAGATTCCCTTCTTGACTGGACCTGATTTGCTGACTTGCTTTAATTCTCATTTATTAATTAATTGAAATTCATAACAGACCCCACCTCTGAAACTGAGCTTGTCCTCAAGCTCACACTTGGAAAGAAGGAAACTGAGCCTTGATAAACTCCGAATCCTCCCATGAGGCCTCTTCTGCTTCCAAATTTTTTCACAGTATCAACCATTGGACCACTTGCTTCCCTTCCTTCATTATCATCCTGCGCTGTAGCACTCTCTGTGGGGCCAGTGATTCCAGCTCCTTCAGACTGACATTATGATAGGAACTAGTCACAGTAGAGGGGTCACCAACAAACAACTTGAGCATGGAAACATGGAAACTGAGTGGACCTTGCATTCCACTAGCAGCTTGAGTTGGTAAGCTACCTCCCCTATTTTTTTCATCACCTGGAATGGTCCATGATACTTTGCAGACAATTTTGATCTAGCTATCTCTTGGATGGATTGCTGTCTATACTTGCTGGCCTTCAGCAGCACCCATTCTCCTACCTTAAAGCTTCTTTCAGTCCTCTTGGCATCTGCATATTGCTTCATTCTCAACTGAGCTGTCTTGAGGTGTTCTTGTAGTTTCTGGTGCACTAGCCCTCTCTGATGCAATAGGTCATGAGCTGCTGGAAATACAGAATCAATCATCATACCTAGGGGAAGTGACAATGGTTTCACTCCATAGACAGCCTCATATGGTGTCATTTTCAGGCCAGAATGGTAGCTAGTATTGTACCACCATTCTGCTGCTGTAATCCAATCTTTCCAGCCATTTGGGAAATCCCCAAAAAAACATCTCAGAAAATTCCCTATGATCTGGTTTACTCTTTCTGTCTGCCCATCTGTCTCTGGATGATAAGTTGAGCTGTATTTCAGTTTCACTCCTAGTTTCCCAAAAAGTTCATTCCAGAAGTGACTTGTGAATATTTTATCTCTGTCAGAGATTATGGAGTCTGGGAGGCCATGAAGTCTATGAATTTCATCTAAAAACTGTTGAGCCACCTGTTTGGCAGAGAAAGGGTGGGAGAGAGGTAGAAAATGGCCATACTTTGAGTACCTGTCAACCACAACTAGCACTGTATCAAAACCCTTAGACGGTGGTAGCTGCTCAATAAAGTCCATGGTGAGATGTTTCCAAGCTGTGGTGGGGATGGTGAGTGGTTACAGCAGACCTGGGGGGTGACAATGTTCACTTTTATTCTTCTGGCATGGAACACAAGCTTTTATAAACTTGACTATGTCTGTTCTGAGTTGTGACCAAGTGAAAATGGAGAGTATTCTCTGTGTGGTAGCACTTTGTCCTGAATGGCCCCCAATAGCTGATGAATGCATGGCAGATAAGATCTCCTTCCTGATATCTCCTTTGTCTCCCACATAGATCCTATTCTTTTTCTTTAGAATGCCATTGACATAGGTAAATTCCCCTTCACTTTGAGAACTCAGAACAGTTGTTGCAATCAATCTCTGAGCTTCTTCATCCCCTTCATAACTTCTCTCTATCTGAGACATCCATTCAGGTATCAGACTGGAAGCTAGCATGACTCCACAGTGCTCTTGAGAATTCTCTACTTCTTGAGGGCATCTAGACAGTGCATCAGCAGCTATGTTTGCCTTCCCATGCTTATACTGAATCTCAAAATCCAGCTCATGGAGTTTAGTTATCCACTTGTGTTGAACTGCAGTGTGTAACTTCTGTCCAAGTAGGTATTTCAAGCTCTGATGGTCAGTTTTAATGATGAACTTATTGCCTACCAAGTAATGCTTCCACTTCTCTACAGCCATAACCAATGCCAATAACTCCTTTTCATAGGTTGACAATCCCATATTTTCCTGACAAAAAGCCTTGGTCAGATAAGCCAATGGTCTTCCTTCTTGCATCAAAATTGCTCCCATGCCAAGTCCACAAGCATCTATTTCAACAATGAAGGGAATATCAAAATTAGGCATCCTGAGTACTGGAGCTTCTGTCATCACCTGTTTGAGCTTTCTGAATGCAGTTTCAGCTTTTTCATTCCATCCAAATGAGTCTTTCTTAAGCAAGTCATGCAATGGTCTGCATATCACTCCATATCCTTCCACAAACCTTCTGTAGTAGCCTGTCAGACCTAGGAATCCCCTCAGTTCTTTAATGCTCTTGGGAGATGGCCAGTTCAGAATGCACTCAATTTTCTTTGGGTCCATTTCTACCCCCTTTTCAGATACAATGTGTCCCAAATACTCTACCTTGTTAGTAGCTATCACACACTTGGATCTTTTTGCTAACAGCTGATGCTCCCTCATAACTTGTAGTACCTGTTTCAAATGCTCCACATGCTCTTCTGCTGATTGACTGTAAATCAGGATGTCATCAAAGAATACCAACACAAATTTTCTCAAAAATTCCTTAAACACAGAGTTCATGAGTGCTTGGAAGGTGGCAGGTGCATTGGTGAGGCCAAAGGGCATTACAAAATATTCAAAGTGACCATGATGAGTGGTGAAGGCAGTCTTATGGATATCTTGCTCTCTAACTCTGATTTGGTGATAGCCTGACCTCAAGTCCAGTTTGCTGAAAAGTTTGGCATTGTGAAGCTCATCGAGTAGTTCATCAATCACTGGGATAGGGAACTTGTCCTTGATTGTCTGATCATTCAGCTTCCTGTAGTCTATGCATAGCCTCTAATTCCCATATTTCTTCTTTACCAAGAGTACTGGAGAAGCATAAGGACTCTTGCTTTCTTGCACCACTTTGTTATCTAGCAAGGACTGAACCTGAGATTCTATTTCATTTTTGTGGAAATGTGGATATCTATATGGCCTGATCTGAAAGGGAGTGGCATCTGTTTTTAGGTTGATCTGGTGGTCTATGTCTCTCTGTGGAGGCAGTGACACAGGCTCTTTAAACAAATCTTCATATTCTTCTAGCACAGCTTGGATCTCCGGTGCTGCTTTTGTTGTTGGTTCTTCTGCTCCCAGACTAGTATAACACATACTGTCACTGTCTTGTTCACATTGCAGTCCCTTGGTGTCTTCTCTTACTGGTTCTAGAGATCCTTCCCCATAGTAATCAGGGAGTGGTCTTTTTCCCCCTTGTACAAATCCCACCATGTGGAAATTGGCTGGTATCTGCTGTTCTAGTAAGGCTAAATGAATACTCCTTCTTCTGAGCTGAATTATTTCTCTAGCATCCTCTCCTCTTAGAATCTGAAATTCTGAACTGCAACTATTTCCTTGCAAGTGCCACTGTGCTCCCTTGCTAGTTATCCACATCTCATCTGTTCTAAAATCAAAAGAAATTGGACTGAGTAGAGACATCCAGTCAGTTCCTAATATCATGTCCACCCCTCCCATTTTCATCACTTTCAGATCATAATTGAACACATGGTTCTGCACCATCCATCTTACTTGATGACATTTTGACACCCCACCAATCCGACTGCCATCTGCTATTTTACTTTAAAGGGTCTGGTGGCCCTTTCCTCTAGCTGTAGTGCACTAACCACACAAGGGTCAAGAAAACTTGAATGGCTTCCTGTATCTAGTAGCATTCTGATGGAGTAGTCTCCAATTCTTCCAATCAATGAAATGGTGTTGGCTCTATCACCCCCCAATCCAATGGTCTTTAACTCTAGTTCTTCTGGCTCTTCCTCAAGCTGCTTAACTTCATCACTGTCCCTTTCAATGACCAATAGATCCTGTTCTTCCTCTTCCTCTACATTGGAAATTATATTGACCCTTTTGAACTTACATTGGTGACCTGGAAAATACTTTTCTCCACACTTGTAGCAGAGACTGATTTCCCTTCTATACTGTTGTTCCTGAGGTGTTATTCTCTTGAAACCCTCATTCTTCTTTCCTCCTTCCCATTTGGTATCCCCAGCTTTCCCCCTCTAGGTTTCTGTCCCAGCTTTAGCTCTCCCTTGGTCTGTTGTGATCTCTTTTCTGATGGCTTGGCTTGGTAGCATGGAATTATGAGCCTTGTTCTTTCTGTAGAGGGATTCCAGATGCTCTTCTTGCCATACTGTGATATCCACAGCCTCATGTAATGAAGACGGTCTGCCTGCTTTAATTAATGGTTTTAGATCATTTTTGAGTCCACTCAGAAAGCTAGATAAGTAGTAAGCTTCAGACAAGTGAGGATATAGTAGCATCATCATGGATTTTAAATCCTCAAAGTCTTCCACATAGTCTAGAGCTTTCCCTCTCTGGTATAACTTATTAAACTCCTCAGTGATGTCTTCACCTCCCTTAGTGGAAAATCTCTTCATAATAGCAGTTTGTAACTCTCTCCAGCTCACAAACTATCTGTGATACCTCTCAGATAAGTACCACACCTCAGCTCTGCCCTCAAAATACAAAACAACAGTGTCTAGTTTCTCTACTTCACTTAGCTTGTAAAAATCAAAGTATTTGTTGCACTTTCTCAGCAAATCCCTAGGGTTATCCCCTCCAAATGCAGACAACTCAATCTTAGGGTGTGTCTTAGGCCCCAAATTTCCCTAAATAGCAGACATTGTCGGGAAAGGTCTGGGTCCTGTGCGTCAGATCGACGGGCAAGCTGACGGCCGGACTGACGGGTGAACAGGTCGTAATCCCATCAGGAACTGTCCCTCTCCGGTGAGCAAGGCATCTGGGTACCTGTCCATCAGACTGACGGGCGGAGTGACGGATGAACAGTCTCTCTCCGGTGAGCAAATCATCTGGGTACCTGCAAATCCATATAACATGACATCACTTAGGGCGGGAGGGCTATTGCCCGTGCCCGCTGCGATGCCTAAGTCAGATTTCATGGCTTTAGGAGGCAGAGATGGATATCTCCGGAGAAAAGAGGGAGACTGAGCGAGAGAGAGAAGAAGGAGAGCGAAGACCCCTTTCCTTGTTGCCCTTCCTTCCATTTTATAGCCTCATGAGGAGGAGCCTCCTTAGGGTTTCCCTTTGGGCTGGAGCCCAATAAAGAGGGAGTGGGCTTTCGGCCCAACTCCTTGACAAGTCCCCCTAGTTCGAAGTCGTGATGATGTCTCACGCTTCGGACTATGGTAGGTCGTCGGGAGCCATTTCTTCAAGTCGAGTAAAATCGAGATCCATCCATGGAGTCTGTTGCCTCGATCACTCACCCGTCTGATCAGTCGGCCGGCGCCGCAGCAGTCGCCGAGAGAGGAGGACGTACCATCCGGCCTACTGAATGACCTTGTCGATGTCGAGGTTGTGCCGACCAAGGTAGATGAGGAGACAATCGCGGGTAACTAGAGTTGTCCCGAGATCCGCCCTTCTATCTGGTTATTACCTTTGTTTTCTTCTAACTTGTGCATTCCATTCTCCCACCCAGTGATTCATCTAGTTGAGTCGTCTGATCGCCCATCGAATCAATTGGTAAGTCAATTGATCACGACGTCCATCATTATATTTGTTGCATGCCCAGGTTCACAAGACTCTTGGGCGTGTTTGGCGGGAAGGGCATGAATGCCTCTTAAGCGTCTTTCTCTCCTGCCAGAGATGCCATCGTGTCGGGCAGCAGTTATGTAGCTTGTCCCTTGAGGCATCTGCTAACGGAAGCTTTTCTTCGAAGCGGTTGTGCCCTTATATGAATCAAGGACAACTAGCTCATTCTTCAGTAGCCTGACGAAGTCGACTGTCGAGTCGACCATCAATTCAGCCGTTGGCTTGATGGTCGGGCATACAGTCAGCTTACCATCCACATTAGCTGTTCATCGATGAGATAGATATAGAATCAGACATCTGACCTCAACTCCTCCGTGTTATTCCATTCTCACATTAACCGCGACGTTGCACTTTAGGCGCTCACATGTAAACTTCTTTTCTTCGCAACGGGTTCCTCGGTAACTTGAAGATTGGTTGGCTATGCGTTCGTATGAACTGGCGAGTGAGCTGGCGAACCAACCGTTCTGGCATACATCCGGCAACTCATAGTCGCGACCATGGACCAGATCACAACAGGGTCTCTCTTGCACTCTAGGTGTCTGAATGTGAATTCCCACTCATGGCGATATCCGCTTAAAACGGCCGGGGCTGGTCCACAGTCTGGAAGAATTCGACGGAGGGGTTGATACGGTTTGATAACCTTGGGTGCCCTTGGCAGCTCCCGGCAAGTCATTACACTGGTGGGGGATAGGTTCACAGGACTGGCTGTTGATTGGTTCATTGGCGAGGTCAACCCCCGAGGCGGGTCAAGCTTTTACTTTGCATGAGAAACTCCGTCTTTGGTGTCCATGATAAAATCAAACCCCGCAACTCACCAGGGAGCGTGGCACTGTGCCCAAACAAATGGCAGCTTTAGATGGCATTCTAGTCGCTGATCCGAAAAGTCCCTAGACCGGACGGTTGACCGAACGGCTGAACGGATGGCGGGACCGATGGTCAATCGGATGGCCAAACCGACGGTAGATCGGATGATGGGACCGAAGGCGCAGATTGGTTTTCAGCTTGGTAACCATCCTAACCAGTGCGGGAGGGCTTAAAATTCAAGGCAGATATTGCGGTTTGCTGAGCCATCCCAACTTATCCGCAACTCATTTTCTCTTTGGGGCTTTCATATAACCACTTCACGCATTCAATGTAGCTCGCCTAGGCGTGTGGCACTCGGCGTGGGTGTTGTGGTGCCATCGTCGTCGGACAAGCTACTCATTCTGGTGTCTCACCTAGGTCATGCTACCATTGGCTTGAATGGTATGGCCCCATATTTTTGGTGGTATGACTGAGTCGTCGTGCCTCCTCTTCTTCGATGATGACCAATGATCAAGGGATACGACCTACTGACCAGGCAGTTTGCCTAAGTCGCGGTGTCGTCTTCTGAGGGAAACTCATGCACAATCTGACGATTTACCGGATGGCTGACCTGTCAGGGCAAACTGGTCGGCTTCTTGGTAGCCATCTGGACCGATCTGCTCGATTTGAACTTCCAATCAACCATCGCGGTATGCCGAGCCATTCCTTTTATTCGCAACTCGTCATCCCAGGTCATTAGGCTAATCGTCTGATGAGTCGGTAACTTGGATGAGCTGATGGCTCGTCAGTAGAATCATCCGGTGAACCTTCTGTCATGCGCGGCCATCATTCACTGCGCATAATGGAACCACTGGTGCGAGTCTTTGAACTGAATCTCCTCCCAGGGCTAAGCCTCTCGGGGGGTTGGATCGCCTCATGCGGTATAGGCGGGGCGGCTCATCGGGTGTACCACCTGACCGGCCGTTTGTGCTCGATTCCGGTTTTTGGACCATTCAAGACCTCGAGATATGTTTGGAAAGCAGGGACACGGCTCTCGCACCTGCCCGATCGCAACTGTTCGATTCGCCATCAGGCTGTTCGACGGTCGTTCTACTCGGGGTTGCATGTTTTTCATATGAAGGGTTCGCAAGGCCTCGAGATATGTTTGGAAAACGGGGACCCGGCTCTCGCTCCTACCCGATCGCAACCTGTCGATTCATCGTCAGGTCGTTCGACGGTCGGTCTACTCGGGATAGTTTGGGGGCAACGAGCTCAACTACGTCGGCAAGAAAATGAAATCGACTAAGGGCCGTCATGTCGATCCATCGAGCTTACCGTCGGGTCCGCCGTCGATTGCGCCATCGGGATGGTTGTCTGGACAGCTGAGTCAGCTGCGTCCCCAGATAGTTTGGGGGCACCGAGCTCGATCATGTCGACTGAGTGTCATCCTGACGACCCGCTCGAGCTCACCGGCGTAGTGGGCGTTGAAGTGACTGAATTGGCTGCGTCCCCGGACACTTCGGGGGCAACGAGCTTGATCACGTAGACTGATTATCAACCCGACGACCCGCTCGAGCTGACCGTCGGGTCCATCGTCGGGCTCACCATCGTAATGGGCGTTGAAGCGACTGAATCGGCTGCGTCCCCGGACAGTTCGGGGGCAACGAGCCTGATCACGTCGACTGAGTGTTATCCTGACGACCCGCTCGAGCTGACCGTCGGGTCCATCGTCGGGCTCACCGTCGTATTGGGTGTTGAAGCGACTGAATCGGCTGCGTCCCCGGACAGTTCGGGGGCGACAAGCTCGATCACGTCGACTGAGTGTCATCTTGACGACCCGCTTGAGCTAACCGTCGGGTCCATCGTCGGGCTCACCGTCGTAATTGGCCTTGAAGCGACTGAATTGGCTGCGTCCTTGGACAGTTCGGGGGCAATGAACTCGTTTATGTCGGCAAGCAAACGAAATCGACTAAGTATTGCCCTAACGACCCGTCGAGCTTACCATCGGGTCCATCGTCGGGCTCACCGTCGTAATGGGCGTTGAAGCGACTGAATCGGCTGCGTCCCCGGACAGTCTGGGGGCAACGAGCTTGTTTATGTCGGCAAGCAAACGAAATTGACCGAGCGCTGTCTCGACGACCTGTTGAGCTTACCGTCTGGTCCACCGTCGAGCTCGTCAATCAATGTGAATCTTGAAAACGACTGAGGTGGTTGTGTCCTCATAATGTTCGAGGACAACGAGCTCAGTTATGTCGTCAAGCAAGCGAAATCGACTAAGTATTGCCCTAACGACCCGTCGAGCTTACCGTCGGGTCCATCGTCGGGCTCACCGTTGTAATGGGCGTTGAAGCGACTGAATTGGCTGCGTCCCCGGACAGTTCGGGGGCAACGAGCTTGTTTATGTCGGCAAGCAAACGAAATTGACTAAGCGCTGTCTCGACGACCCGTTGAGCTTACCGTCTGGTCCACCGTCGAGCTCGCCAGTCAATGTGAATCTTGAAAACGACTGAGGTGGCTGTGTCCTCATAAGGTTCGAGGACAGCGAGCTCAGTTATGTCGTCAAGCAAGCGTGGGTAACTAAACATAAGTAGCGCTAAGACCTGCTTTATATTACTTGCCACAAAAGAAAACACATAAATATCCAGGCCGATACCTGGTCATCCATAAAACTTCCTGAGGTTGCTCATGTTCCATGTCTGGGGAACGGGCTCGCCCGCCATGGTGTGGAGTTTGTAAGCTCCATTGCCAAGCGCTTCTGCCACTTGGTATGGACCCTCCTACGCGACGTCCAGTTTCTTCGTCCCTTTGGCTCAGCTGGCCTCATTCTTCCGGAGGGCAAGCTCTCCTACCTTCAACGAGCGTTGGAGCAACTGTCAGGGAGCTACTCTCGGGGCGACCGTTGGAGCGACTGGCGGGAAAACCGTTGGAGGAACTATTGGCCTCTCTATCTTGTCGAGCAACCGTCGAGGTGACCGTTGATGCAATCGTCCGAGGAAACCGTCAAGGCACCCGTTGAAGCGACCGTTGGAGCAACTGTCGGGGCAACCGTTGGGAGCAACCGTTGAAGGAACTATCGGCCTCTCTATCTTGTCGGGCAACCATCGATGCAATCGTCAGAGGTAACCATCGAGGCAACCGTTGAAGCGACCGTTGGAGCAACTGTCGGGGCGACCGTTGGGAGTAACCGTTGGAGGAACCATCGGCCTCTCTATCTTGTCGGGGAAACCTTCGAGGTGACCGTTGATGCAATCGTCAGAGGCAACCATCGAGGCAACCGTTGAAGCGACCGTCGGAGCAACTATCGGCCCCTTTATCTTGTTTCGCCCTCGCTCTTGGCCCCAAGTCTCACCCAGAGATTCGTCATTCGACTGGCGAATCACCCGATGCCTCGAGCAGATTCTCCAGATGCATGAATGACAAATACAATCGAGCAAGGCAATATTATGCGCAATTAAAGTGAGTACCATCTGAAGCATCCTTACACATTGTCACAGAGCATGTTCAACGTCTGCGGCCTGCACTGCGGGCTCGTCCACAAGGCGGGGCAACCGTTGAGGTGACCGTCGGAGGCAACCGTCGAGGCAACCAGATGACTCTACTTGTCACTCGACAGGTTGATTTTGCAGAAACATCGTATTTTTTAGATCGTACCATTTGTGCACATGTGCTAAGTTATGGTACACTCTTCCCCCAAAAAGGAAATGTGTAAAGAGATATTTAGGATGGTGTTTGCACATATATGGGTATGGCTTCTTCCTTTGCGGAAAAGAAGAGCATGAATAGTTTTTCTAACAATCAAGAACGAAAGTTTATGAATGGTTTATGATGTCTTCATAGCTATTTAACACAGATCTGGGATTTAAACCATAAAGGTCGGATTTTTGTCGAAAACCTTCACTTTTTGGGCTAAAATGAATGGAATTAATTTGTGCTAGCTTTTTGCTGGTTGACTTTTACAGATCTGAACTATTTGGCTCTAAAGGTGGTATCTTTGGTGGAGATATTCCCCTTTTCACAAGAAACTAACCTTGAGCGTATGATTTAGCTCCATGGAGGATGATTCGGAAGCATCCATGAACTGCGTGGGCGACTAAACGTTTCCTCCCCATAGACGGCGTCAATGTTACGGCCCCAAATTTCCCTAAATAGCAGACATTGCCGGGAAAGGTTTGGGTCCTGTGCGTCAGATCGACGGGCAAGCTGACGGCCGGACTGACGGGTGAACAGGTCGTAATCCCATCAGGAACTGTCCCTCTTCGGTGAGCAAGGCATCTGGGTACCTGTCCATCAGACTGACGGGCGGAGTGACGGATGAACAGTCTCTCTCCGGTGAGCAAATCATCTGGGTACCTGCAAATCCATAACATGACATCACTTAGGGCGGGAGGGCTATTGCCCGTGCCCGCTCCGATGCCTAAGTCAGATTTCATGGTTTTAGAAGGCAGAGATGGATATCTCCGGAGAAAAGAGGGAGACTGAGCGAGAGAGAGAAGAAGGAGAGCGAAGACCCCTTTCCTTGTTGCCCTTCCTTCCGTTTTATAGCCTCATGAGGAGGAGTCTCCTTAGGGTTTCCCTTTGGGCTGGAGCCCAATAAAGAGGGAGTGGGCTTTCGGCCCAGCTCCCTGACATGGTGCAAATGGAATCTGTTAGTTCCAGTCCTCCCCCTTTTTCCTCCATCACTCACTGGTTCTTCATTAGACTTTTTAAATCCCGAGCTAAGGTTGATTGACTTGAATAATTCCAATTGCTCCTCACAAGTAGTTTGATTATGATTTCTCATCTCCTCCGAGAAGGGGATCTTACAATTTCCAAAGTAAATCTCTTCCTGAGGCATCTTGTTCTTTTGTGCATGGTCTACAGTGTCAGCCATTCTAAATCGTAAGTTACCAGACTGGTGAAATGGGAAAGAGTTAGGGGAAGAAACGGAATTCACCTCTGCTGGAGACCTAGAAATGATGATAGGTTCCTTGCCGTTGCGGCTGGTCGCCCCTTTCTCTGTCACCTGAGCTGGCGCCGGAGACTTTTCTTTCCACATGGCCATCATCAACTCTCGGAACTGACGCTCTTCCACTAAGCGAATCCTGTCTTCAGACTCCTTCTTTTCCAGTTGGCGGCGTGCCTCCTCGGTCTGAGCTAGCTGAGACTCCGATAGCTCGATCAAGCAGCGCTCTATGATCTCGTTGGATCGGAATTGCTCCGATCTCCAGTCCTCCAAGCGCTTGGTTTGCTCCAGCCGAAAGTCGGCCATAGCAGCCTCCATCTGCATCATGTTGGACTCCATCTGGTGACGAAGTTCCATCGTGAAACCTTCCAGTTCTAACGTCCGATTGTTCGGTAAGGTGGAGCACGCGCTTTGATACCACGTGTTATAACTGGGAAAAACTCCGATCAACCGGAGGGACTTGACGTAAAAAACAAAATGGCAAAGGTTCAGTACAGAATTTTGGATAACAGAAAATGGCTACTCTACTTCCTAATATAGCAGCTAGGCTCCTTCCAGGAAGCAACATGCATGAATCTTGGTTGACTGGGAAGATTCCCTTCTTGACTGGACCTGATTTGCTGACTTGCCTTAATTCTCATTTATTAATTAATTGAAATTCATAACAGAAACGTGGAAATGGAATAGGCTGGGGCCATCATCTACAATATGGCAACATATGGTTGGCTGACCTAAACAACTCTTGGAGTTGAAAAATACAACTCATGTGATTTTCTCAATCATGCCACGTAATAAAATCATAATAAAGCCTCTTCCACAGTGCTTTTGAAAGGGCTTATAGCCCATTCTAAATCCCTTCATTGCAAGTGCCCTTATGGTAAAACAGCCTTATCTTATTGTTTCACTACAATAATTACATCCCACTTTCAAATTATTAGGCTATGTATACCTGGTGTTGCTTGATTTATTTATTTTGAGTACTTTTGAAATATTTGATAAATGCGAAAATTTAAGTATTTATACTATAATAGCACAGTTTATTTGAATGGCTTTTAAAATTCGTCTTTAAGTATAATTTTTATCTTTTTTATAAGAAACTAATTTGTAATGGTTAAGTTTAATTATTTTAAATAATATAAAACGTAATTTATTGTATATATTTTGAAATTGATAAATAACAAAATCATAATCATTTTCATAACTAAATGTCATAAATTACAATGTACATGGATTATGTAGACAAATCTGAAACCAGGGAAACATAAAAAGGAACTCAAAGCCAGAGGCGAATCTAAAAAATATATTTACTGGGTAATAATATTAGACATAATAATTACCTTAACTTAATGAATTAAATAATGTCTTATTACAATACTTTTTTCAACACATACTGTCGGCGAGACTTCATAATTTCAAAATATTCTATAAACATCTTCATCATTCATAATTACAAACAAGTCTTGGTCTAAAAAATTAACTAAGCAATCATTCAACAATTGATCACCCATACTATTTCTCAACTTATTTTAATGACCAAATATGCTGAGGAAAAAGCCCAACTTGCTCTGATTTAGGTTTGAAACTGACCTTTTCTTTTCTATTCTTATAAATGACTGTGTATCTTGTTTTTGTTTATGATTAAATCAACTCTTTTTTTCTATTAATAAAAGAATAATATTGTTTTTATATGTGTGATGCGTTGCGTCTGCTTTGTTTTTGTTTTTTATTACACTAATAGATTTTTTTCTATTAATAGATTTTTTTTCTAATTAAATCAACTCTTCTTTTCTAGTAATGGAAGAGTAATATTTCTTTTACATGTTGATGCATCGTCTGGTGTCGGTGTGCTTTGTTTTTGTTTTTAGTTAAATTAACTTTTCTTTTTTAGTAATAGAATGGTAATAATTTTTTATACGTGGTAACATACATACTAATACTAGTTAATTTTTTTTTACTGTGAGGTAACATACATACATAATAATCCACTTGGTACCCCATGTTCCTAGCTGCATCCACCTGCTCAAAGCTATATGGTAAGTCGGTTCACAAATAGGATGCACCTGCTCAAAGCTATATGGTAAGTCGGTTCACAAATAGTATAAACTCTTTGACAATATTATTTCAAAGATAGATGCAGTTCCTCAAATGTATAACAAACTTGGTTTGGGAACAGCGCTATTTCATACCAAACTTGTTCTAATCTATTGTTTTGTTTACAAATTCTGTTAAACTCAACTTTTACTTATAGTAGATTGGCAGAGTAGCCATTGAATCTTTCTTCCTAATTAAACAACACATCAACTCATTTTGCTTAATGTGAACTACACTGGAACAGCAAAAAAAAAAAACAAAAAGCATAGTTTGCAATCCAAAAACCAAAAACAGAGATTCCATTCTAAAAAGTGTGAATGAATAGAGTCACAAAGCTTCAACTTGCTCAGCGAGAAGATAGGGGCGCAACTGTAATAATTAAACAATAAAGTCCTGGGGTGCAATATTTAGAAATATGAGAGGCATATATCCCACATCGATAACCGGGAGACTCATTGAACGGATATATATTAATGGATGTTGGATTAATAGATTGCCGGACTTATTAACGTTTGCCCGTAACCCGAGTGGGGGCATTAAGGTGATGGGACGTGATGTTTGGGCCTGAGGCATCGGTCTAGACTCTCGGTCAACATTGGGCCGAGTAGTAATCAAACAAAAACTGATTAATCTAAGTTCCCTTCTTTGGAACTCTTGGGATCCAACTAGACCAGATCCCACAATATAGCCTCTCCAAAAGCCCCACTCATTACGGACCATCACCTTTTTATCTCCGAACAAATACACCGAAGAGGTTCTGACTTCCAAATTCCTGATCAATGGGCGAAAATATTAGTTGTGTTAGTCTTAAAAATGTATGAACTTTGACCTCTTATACAATGTTAAGGGGTTTTCATTAAGAAATTCATAGGTTCATTTTTTAATAGTTCTAGAAATTCACAAGTTCAGATGAATATAGTAGTGTGTTTTTAACTACTTAATGTTATTGCTTGCACATATTTTTTGGCTTAGCTTTCTACATGTTACAGTTTCAATGTTTTTGCGTGCTGCAATTTCTATAAATCTGGAATACTTGAGACTACAAACTGATAAACTTTTCAAGATAGTCCATTTTATTTTCTTTTTTGAACTGAAAATCAGTGTTTTTTTGGTTGCTCTAATCAATCTATAAATCTAAAAAGATTGATTGCTGACTTTTTTTAAAAATTATTTTGGTAGAATAAGTTGCTCTCTTTAGTTGTGTTGAATGCTTATGACTCTTATTGTAGTAAGCATTTTTCTTCTCTATGAATGAAACTTCATTAATACTGAACTGAGCTATAACCTTACACATGCTTTTGGTGTGGTGTTTGTTCTTGTTAATTCGTTCTCCATTGTTTTCTCATGCAGTAGCTCAACTTATTGGTAGGATCAGGCGCGGCCCGACCCTGCACATACGCAGATTACCTGCTTGCGTGAGGTCTTATATCTTCTTTAAAAAATCGTGCCTCATTTTTAGGAATGTTAGTGTAAAAATAAGGATATTTTGTATTTGTACTATTCTTATTGATATTAATTCCGATTTTAAATATTTAAATTTGGAAATATGATGTATTAGCATGTTTTTTAGCTTAATGTGATAATATTTTAAAATAATATATTAACACATTTCAATTTTTAAATTTTGCTTTAGGTCTCTATATTTCTAGAACTGGCACTGGATAGGATGATGTCTTGCTGCAATTTCCGAAGAGTTTGTTGAATCTTTAATGGTCTCTCTTTTATGTTCAGTTCAATTGATTAATGTGAACAATTTTTTGTTCAGTTTAAGAAATGCCAAAAGTTTTTAAATTGAAGTTTGTTGTGGTTGTATTTGGTTGTTAAAATTCTTACCTTGTAAATTAAATAATTTACAATAGTTAAGAGTTGCAGTCATGAATATTTCTAAAATTTGTTTACATTTTTACTAAGTTTTAGTACAACACAAATTGTTGTAGAATTATCCTTGTTGCAATGATCATTTTCGTTTTTTACTTGAAATGCCTCTACTTTTTACTAATGCAAGTCCGCTGATTTGAAATGTGTAGGATGATATTGTTTTTTTGGACATGCACAAGAAAATTGGACTTGCACCTAGTAATGGTATTAATAAAATATCCTCTTCAATACCTGCTTATATGATACAACTTATAACAAAATATTTTGAAAGAAATAGTTACCGTGCATGGCACGGCGGGCATTAAAACTAGTTTTATTTTTATTTCAGAACTGATGCACGAAATTCTATTAAAAACTATATGTATATATTATTTAGCAAAAGTTATATTTTTATTGATTAATAATATGTGCATACGAATACAAATTTTAAAATGATTAAAATCTTGACGATTTCATTATAAAATATCCATGAGTGATATAAAAATATATATACTCTATTTGATAATTATCCTTTTTGAGAAATAAATAATAAATAATAAATAATATTTAAAAAAATCAAATAAGATTATATTTTCTTCCATAGTAATGAATTGATATACAGTTAAACATTGATCACTAGGTAGAAAATCGCACGTGAGTGTATCGTGCATATTAATTATTAAAAAAATCAAACAAGTAAATAATTGTGACTATAGAAAAAAATGATAATTGCAAAAGAGTTCCATAACATTGGAAGGAAACTGGAAGGAAAGATACAAAACTCAAGTGATTGAGTAATTTTCCATGAAATACTCTTAACTTTTGCATGCACGAATGATTAAGTTTGCACGTTTCTCTCAAGCAACAACAAAATGTTAGTACATTAAGAAAATACTAGATTGCAACAAACCGTTTAAAAGTTCTTGAAAAAGGAATCTAAACTCTCCTCTCAAATATAATAAAGGTAGTAAATTTTTGTCCTTCCCTCCCAATGCAGGCCCTGCCATTGCATGGTTGGTTAAACTTATTCATGTGGCATCTTAGGTTCATCACATCTGATTGCTTTAGAGGCTTCAGGATGAACTCTTGAGCCCCCTCATCTAGGCACCTATATATAAAGTAAACACGACACAGATTAGAGTTTGATTTTCACACTAAGTTTACATATACATCTTTACTGGTTTAATTAGATACAAATAACTACTTACTGCTTGATCCTGGTTGGAACATTCTCAGACGAGGCAACGACCACAAGTACCTCCCTGTAGTGTGATGATTCCCGTTAAATCCATAATCATGAATCTGTTAGCTTATCAAACCATTTATAGTGGGATGGTAATGGATGATAATAGTTGCCTATTGGGTTGGGCTCTTTTAACAAAAATCAAATCAATTAGTTAAAACTTGGATTGTAAAACCTATGTTAAGATGTCATGTGTGTTGAGAAAGGGCGCGTGCACATATCGTAAGCAAGGAGATAATGTGTGGTATGTATTGAGAATGGCGTGTGACCATGTGTATATCATGTATATTTTTTAGGCTTTTGTAGGATTAGCGTTTTGTGCTGAGATAGTGCATGGCACGTGTTGAAAATCGCACGTGAGTGTATCGTGCACAGTAATTTTATAAAAAAATCATACCAGTTAATGATTGTGACCGAACAAATAACTAATACAAAAAAGTTCTATATCATAGGAAGGAAACTAAAAAGAAAGGGACAAAACTCAAGTTATCGGGTGATGATGCATAATAACATTGTCACGTAGTTTCTCTGCATAACAACATTGTCATGCAATCGTCAAGGAAATCAAAACAATCAAAACATCCCATATTTTTTTCTAATAATTTCACATACTTGCTCGTGAATTAATCTTGTTCTTTCGTCCATGCTTGATTTTAATTTATGACATTGGTTATTCATTGAGTATTTACTAAATTTTATTACTTAATTTTTATTATTATAAAATTACATGTTATTATATATTTATTACAATAGAAGAATGTGATTCATTTTTAAAAAGAAAATTTTATTTATATTAAAGATATGTGGGTCCAATCAAACTACATGTATTTTTAAACTTACCATTAAAAGAACAAGTAGCTTGCCAAGCCACTAATTTGAAAAGATGACATGACATCTCAAATAACAATAACTTGTACCTTACCACTGAAAATGCTCTAACAAACTCAATGAAGCTATTTATACTTAAAACAAGGGTATAAATATAATATATATATATGTATATATATACCACCTTAATTACATCTTAATTAACAATGCACGCGCATATCTTTCAAACACCTTCAACAGATTGGGTGACCGAAACTTGCTGGTTCACATTCATATTTGAGAAAGACAAGGGCATATTTGTAATAATATATAAATTAAGTCCTGGGCGTGTTAATTTAAAAATATGAGAGGCATATTTCCCACATCGACAAACGGAGACCCATTGAACTGGTATATATAAATGGAGGTTGTTTTATTAGATTGCCGGGCCTAGTAGCGTTAGCCCGTAACCCAAGCGGGGGCATTAAGGTGTTGGAACGTGTTGTTTGGGCCTTGAGGCATTGGTCTAGACTCTCGGTCAACAATGGGCCGAGTAGCAATCAAACAAAAATGATTAATATATCCAAGTGCACCCGTCTGCTTCTGGCAGCACTGGTCCTGGAACTCTTGGGATCCAACCTAGACCAGATCCCACAATAGCCTCTTAAAAGCACTCATTACGGACCATCATCCTTTTTTTTTTTAAACTTTTTGTTCACTATACTTTGAAAACACCAAATTCAGACATGAATATTAAACAAAATGCAAACAGGTCAAAAGACCGAAGAGAAAAGATGGTAAATTTGGGTAGATCTGCGTTAACATAATACTAAGAAGCATTACACAATGTGATAATACAACAAACACAACATTTGAGTTGAAACATACAGTGGTTGTTCCATAAGCTTAGAAAATGCCGGACTAGGGGCCGGGGCGGTTCATCTGCTGCGCTTCCGGTTTATTGGCCTGGAGCTAACTATCATTCTGATTGCAGCAGAATTCCCTGTTGCGGTAAACGTATCGATACAAGTTTTCAGGTCTTCATCACAGCCTATGAAAATCCAGTCTTTGTCTTCATCTTCATATTTAATACCAAAACTTCCAACCTCGAGATCTAATCTCATTGCAACTTTCTCCTCCAACTCCTCCTTTGTTGCTGAAAGTGAAAGCTCAAACTTAATAATCATGTCATCTTCGTATGATACCTTCACCATCACCTTATTTCCCTTCTGTGATGCTTTTGCCTTACTAAGTGAAATCCTTTTTGGAGCAGGAGGGTTGGAAACAGACTCGTCCTCCGTCCTCTGATCCTCGACATTGCCCTCAGTAGCTGGGACGATTTCCTTGCGAGAGCCCTTGCCTTTCTTTGTTCTGCGAGGAGGCCACCTAAATATGTTATGCTTCCTACATATACGCTTCAATGTAGACCGACTGACTGCAAAATGACAAATTCAGATAGCATTAGTATACAAGCAAAGGACTAAATCAGATCACTTCAGAAGAAAAGAAATTAAAAAGATAATAGCAAAATCTGAAGCTGACCTCCAAGAAGGAGTGTGACTTCTTCAAGTTTCTTATGTGCGTGCTGAAGAAGGGTGTCTTCATCAATGCCATATTCTTCATCTAATTGCCTGACTACTCTTTTCTTACGTGAAGTGGTGGCGTTATCTTGTCCACAACCTGTTTGAGGTCCTTCGTCCATGTCCTCCGATACCATCTGTGGTTGCTGAGATAATGAATCTGCCTGTTTTTCTGTGGCTAGAGGTTCAATTGACAGGTCACGCACATTCCTCTCTGCTTCATCGGTTTCTGGTTGTTGATCAGTCTCCATTTCTGTGACAGCGGTTTCAGTGTTCAGTAGACATCCACCACCAGCATTTCCTCTTTCCTGAGATGAATAATCTGTGCTCTGAATTTCTATCCCTTCCCATAAGCTCTTGTTTTGTTCTTGAAATGATGACTCGGGTATTTGAAGGTTCTGCGGAGATGAATGGGGAACCAAATCTTCTTGTTCTTCAGACGACTGCATTGGCGATGCAGCAGGCTCAATTTGCAAAGCACCCTCAACAAGCTCAGAATACTCGGCATAATCAGCGAGCATCTCAAGCTGAGGCGCGCGTGTCCTGTCAGGAAAATTGAGCATCGCTTTAGAGCCTTTTAGTCGATAGGCTGCTTCATCATAAGCCTCAGCAGCAGCCTCCGCTGTATCAAACGTGCCTAACCAAGTGCGTACATGTTTATACGGATCGCGAATTTCAGCAGCCCATTTTCCCCACGGCCTCCTCCTTACTCCCCTGTACTTAACTTCCACCCCCTCTCCTCCTGACCACATATAGACAAACACTCAGAACACACACACACACCATATCTATACATCAGAACTTGGGGTTGGTTATCAAAATTCAAAAAAATTAAGCTTCACTCTGCCAAAAAGCTAACTGAAATCGAAGAACAATCATTTGAAAAGCCAAGATCTGAGCATTTAATTTCATTGAAGCATAAACTCAAACAGTTAACAGGCACAAGAAATGAACAGCTGCGAGTTGGTTTTGAGCATATATACCTGAGGCTTCCATGGGTGGAGCTTCTAGGTTGATAGCTCGCCGTTTGATTCGGGATGAAGCCAGTTCTGCAGCTGGTACAAAAGAAAGATCCAAAAGAGCACAGCGATGTGGGTCGGAGAGTTCACAGAGTTAACAGAGTCAATATTTTGGGGCTTTCGCCTTCTAATTATCGCCTTATAGCTTTTAGCTTCACTAAATTCTTTCTGGGCCACGATATATGCCAAAAATTACACATTCAACCCTAACAAGGAAAAATTACATTGAATAAAGAAGTGTACCCCTAAAGTCAATTTTCCAACAGCATTTTGAACTAAAAGACAAATTTACCATTACCTTTTGGGCTTTTTTTCCCCCTGGCCCAGATACCCATGAGCACAAAAAAAAAATCAAGAAATCGATATCAATGAATTACAGAATAAATGCACAGTTTTATTGAAAAAGTTAACCTTTATATCCAAAAACTCAACAAATTGAAAATATTGATGGACTTACTATAATCTTGCAAGCTCTATTATCTCCTTTGATAATTTGAGCTAGTCACGCAAATTATTACTGGGTGTGGCTATTTCGGTCCCCGACTCACACTCATTTCTAGGCACGGTAATTTTGGTCCTCTCGGGTTCAAACACGTTCATCCGATGAAGTAACGGAATTGATTGGAGCATTTTCGTCCTAAAATTTTTCTTTTTTACCATTAAATAATATTGAGCGTATTCTTGACATTTTACATTTAGTAAAAGAAAATTATGTTCAAATTATACATTTGAGGGTATAGTGGCACTTTTAAAAAACATAGGGGTACATTAGCACTTATTGAAATACTTGGGGTACAATAACACTTTTTTCATGATATTTCCTCCGCCCTAGTCGAAATTGCACAATTTTCTTTTTTGGATTTTCTAATCAAAAGTGCACACTTTCCTTCATAGTAATGCTACTTTATTTTTCTCCACCCGTTTCACATACTTTCTTCTCAAATTCAGTCTACACCCTGTACTTTACAACCCAAAAATTCAATTCAACTTTCATTTTCTGTCTCTGCAACTTCGACTGAGACGGGAGGATTACTCTTTCTAAAATAGCATCCATTAAATATGAATGGTATTATAAAAATCAATTGCTACATAGTACCCCACGGTTACCATTTAGGTCATATTTGCTGGATCTTATAAGTAGAGCAATTCAATTCAGTTTATTTTAATTTAATTTGATTTATTTTAATTTAATTTAGTTCAGTTAAACTCAATTCAGTAAAAATATAATTTGATCAAATTCAAGTTTAATATGATTTGTCAAACTATAAATTTGTCAATATGATTCAGTAAAAATACGGTTTCAGTTCAATATAATTTCGACAAGTCAATGAATCAAGTAAGTCGGACCAGGTATTTTTGAACCTCGCTTTTCGACACCATAATTTGTCCACACTGACACCATGTAATAATGTAAATGATCTAACGTTGACTTGGTATTCTCTGGCAAGTAATCATTTCCACACCGTAGCCATCGAATTGTCCTCACTGATAACAAATTGATCAAACAAGCATCACCAAATCCAAGAAAACACAACATGGAAACTGAACTGCGAACGGAAACAACATTGAAATGGTGGTCTAGGTTAAAAATCAGCTAAATCATCCAGAGGTTCTGAACATCCAGGTAAAAACCACCGTGATCAGAGAGAACACAACCAAAGCGTTGTACACTGGGAAGAGGAATACCGCCCTCTCCCGATCAGCAACCGGAACCCCATTAACTTTGGCATAGTTGGACTGGACTCGAACATCAGGAGGCCTATAGTGGGGACGAAGAAGAGGGAAGCATTGAACAGCTTGTAATCGATCGATCTCTGAGGTTCTCCCTCTAGCAACCTCTTCGTCCTTTATGAGAAGATCAGCTTTGATAGCAGCCATGGAAGGGATTTGGATGGGCTGCGACGGCTTAACCCTAGGTTTATGGTTTTATGGTGAAGGATGGTAGGAACCAGATCTATCTGGCAATTAAAATTAAAATTAAAATTTATTATTTAAATAGTATATGTTAATTATTGATACTTATATATCTATTTAAACGGGTCAAATTTTAATGATGAGTAATATCTCACCTCAAAATGTGCAAGATTAAATTGAGATGGTGTATTCATTCCCTTTTTCATTTAGCTAATTAAGTTCATTCAAACAATTACTTTTATTTTATTTTTTCATGGAATTATTAAATTTTTTAATTCTTTTTGTCAATAGCTCTATTTCGGTTTTATTTACATATAGAGTCTAATATCGGTTATACTTTGATACATAAACAATGTAATTAGACATAGTGTGAGTTCACTACTAGAATATCAAGCCATCTAAGGCAGTTCATCCTTCATTGGTTAAGGCAGAAAACAAATGCCTTCCCTGGTAGTGACTTGAATGAGAAAAATCATCTAAGGCGGTTACTCTTCCGCCTTAGATGTTTTTGGGTTTAAGGCGTTTGTTTCCGCCTTGGATGTAGGCTTATACGCCTTGCTAAAAGCTTACGAACTCGCTAGCGTGAAAGTCTGTATGATATGAATTGGCTCGTTGCGATACCGTAACTAGCAAACGCTAGTCCCAAACAAATGGTTGATTGTTATGTTACGACAGCAGCTTACGGATCGCCAGATGAAATGCTAATGAGTTCGCTATATTGAAAAGCCTAGACTGTTATGAATGTGTACGAGACTGGTTACGACTTCCACCGTGCAGATCGCTAATAGTAGTTACGATCTCGTAAGTGAACCTAGTTTGTCATATATTTATCTGCTGACGAGACTGGTTACGATAAATAGAGGCGAATCGCTCGGTCATAGGTAGCGAACTCGTTACAAGCCAAATTAAACAATTCCGGTTAATCAAAACGAGCCAGGTTACGACAGCCACTAGCTACCCCCTAGTAACACCGTAGCGAGGTCGCAACCGAACAATTGTTTTTCATAAAAATTGTAAAAATATAAAAATTGTGAAAATGATATTATAAAAATATAATAAAAGTTGTTGGTTCGGGAGAGTTAACAGTATCGTAAGAAAATCGCTAATGTGTGTAGTAACGAATTCGCTACTAATCTCGCTAACGTTAAACGACGTCGTTTTAGCTCTGGGTGAGCGAGAAAAAAAATGACGTTACGAGTAAGCTAGACATTCGCCTGGCTTTGGCGTGTATGGTTATGAGCTCGACAGAGATCAGATTGGAGAGGCAGAGAAGAACAAGCGATTGGGTAGCGAGGGCGCAAAAACTAAGCTCAGAACCATTAAACGACGACGTTTTAGCACCGGGTGAGCGAGAAAAAATATGACGTTACGAGTAAGCTAGACATTCGCCTGGTTTTGGCGTGTATTGTTACGACCTTGACAGAGATCAGATTGGAGAGGCAGAGAAGAACGAGCGATTGGGTAGCGAGTGCGCAAAAACTAAGCTCAGAAATATAATTCGGGCGATTGAAGTAGCGATAGTACAAGATGATCGCAACTATTTTAATGTTACGGGCGAGAGAAGTAACGATCTCGTAGGGAATTCGTAACTGTCACAAAATTATAGGATTTGAGCCATTTCCACCCATTTCCACTAAAATTGGGTTTCATTTTAATTGTCTAAGCTGTGAATTGCAAGATGCATGGTATCTAAGCACAAAACATGAACATGAAACACTATCAAGCCACACTTTATAAACTAATGGAACTCAAAAGTATATGCATCCATTTGACAAAAAAAGAAACTAGCTTTTATTGGGAATGTGAGGCCTAGAGATGTACCGAGATCTAATAAGGACCAAGTGTCTAGCCAATGCATCTCTACCATCCTTCAACTCCTTCTTGGTGTACGGTGCATGATTTTCCTCGATAATCTAAGAATATGAAATGTTTTTTAATACTATTGAATGCAACGTAGATAGTAATAGGTACAATAAGTAGGTTATAAGAATGCTTACGCGATGTAATTCCAAATTATCTTGAACAAGGCCAGCTACACACTCGCTTGCGTACAACATCATATAGTAACCGCACTCCCAATTTGACAATTGCTTTCGGTGCTGAAAGTGAAGAAGTATAACAAATGATTTGAAATGAAATCATAGTGGAAATAAATGAGCATTGGATTTGTACTGTCACCTGAATCTGTATAAGGTTGAAGGGAGGTAGTGTGTCGTCATGTGCACTATGCATAGCATCCTCTAATAAATCTGCAAATTTTGTAGATGGACCAAAGTGTAGCGGGTCCATCCAATACACTCGCTTCAACGATGGTATCATAGCTACAAAACTCCAATGGCCGCTACATATTTTAAGAAATGAAAATGTAAGAACCCGTCTCGAAGATTATAATGTTTATGAAGTGCAAATATCCAATTGTAACAAAGAAAACTAACCCCTCTAGATATGGGCCTATGTAAATTGTCTTGGTCTTGTCACTAAGGATCTTAGAGAGATAAGCAAGTCGTGATTGATTACTTTCATTCATTTCTTGCAAGCATATTGGGTGCAAAAACCCAATGAAAGTCTTTGCATTTAGAGCAAGGCATTGCATGTACCTAAATAAACAATAGATGGGATATGAACGTATAATAGTGCACAAGTACATGAAAATTCGTAACTTGCAATACGATAGAAGAGATGAGATCAAGTAGCTTACATTTGATGCAGTATAAGGATTGTTTCGGGAAGGGTTTTATAGTGCCAGAAAAGGGCAAAGTCTTCCCATGGAACGACTAATTCCCTCGCTTCGCCGAACACCTGTTTATTGGAGTAGAAATAGTAAACAGAATCCCGACTATGGTGGCCCACCAGATCATAAAACGTGCGAAGGAATCCCGGGAGTGATTTTATGAATCCAACTTCTCCCACCGACATCGGTTTCTTAGCTACCGGAAAATCTAGCGGGTCTACGACGGGTGAAGGTGTGTTTTTATTAATTGGGATAGAATTAGAATTCACATCAACGACCAACCATTTGGGCCACACAAAAAAACGGCCCAAACCTTTACCCACTGTCGTGCACTCTTGATCTGCGACCGGTACCAACGCATCCTCGACTAACACATGTAGTATAGAAACCCTAACGAAACCAATAGGTACTTTGGCTTCATGATGTAGTGCCATGTCAGGATATGAATTTCCCATTGCAACGTGGCGGGGTTGAGAATTCATCCCACATTCAGCGTACAACTTGCAAGAAGGGGAGTTCTAATATACAAATAAGGCATGTTTAATTAGGTCGAATTAGACATATGCAGGATGAGTATATTTAAAAAATATCAATAATCATGAGTTGTGTAGAATTATTCATTTGATTGAGGTGCAAGTAATTAAACGTACCTTTGGTTTGGGATCGGATGGTTGTATGTGAACTTGCTCTTTGATAGGGGCCGAAGGTGTGCATATTTCCTTGTTGGGTTCAACAATAGGTTGGTCAAAAATAGGTTGGTCAAAAATAGGTTGGTCAAAAATAGGTTGGTCAACCTCATGTTGTGGTAGGGAAGGATGTGAACCTCTAGACGAGGGTCCATTGATTGGATCGGTGTCACAAAAATCGGATGGAAGAGGATACTTTATAACATATATTGGCCAACATTGTTTTCAATTTCTTGACCTCTTGGTCGGATTTTTTGGCTTGGTTCAATGCTATTTGGAGTTTGGATGGTTTAGGGTCTTTGCTACTACGTTTGATACCAAACGCCTCTATTTGAGTAACATAACCACCAATTCCCTTAGCTCTTCCCGGATGCTCGGCCTTCCCAAGTGCCCTACGTAGCACATCGTGCTTACCGACAGGGATGAACAAGCCTTCTTCAACTTCACGCTCGACCTCGTCCTAAAAAGGTAGTATAGTAAATGAAAAGTTATTATCGTAATCAATTGTTGTGTTTGATGGTGTGATTGTAGATACTAAAATGGAACATGGTATGGCGTAGTAGGTAAAGCGTACCACTCGATTAGCCACCCTTTTTGCCTCATCACTTGAGAAAGTCCCGTCTTTTTTAATTCTATCCAAGACGAATAATTGTTGTCTACTATATGTTGTAGGGTCTTCGGCAATGACTAGCTTGTTCGCCACTTCCGTGTCCATGCCCCCATCCACAAGCTCTTTCACCTCGGTTTCATGTTTTTTTTTGAGGTCTTCTTCCCCACACCCAAGTACCCCGCCCTACCCCCGGTGTAAGGCATAACATTATCAGCACTGGCTTTGCGCTTCCTATCCCCCAAACCCTTTTAAAAATTCTATGTTATTTTAGGAATAAAGCACTAACCGAAACAAAAATATTTGGCTAATTCGCATGACACTATTATTGCAAGATGTAGTAAGTAAACTAACCTTTGCGTCATTTTCTAACCATCGTTTCTTGAATGCCTCCCAAGTAAGGGTTACAATGTGATTGTAACGCGTACTTGGATCTTCCCCAAACCTCGTGCCCTTCGGTTTGATATAATCCTTGGCAAGGGTATATTTGTGTTCTCGATGAGCTTTTGATGCGATTTGAAGAGCCTTCTTCTTCACTTGATCATAGTATGTTGCCTCGATAATAAAGGGGCGCTACAAATGTGATCATAAAAATAGTCACACTCACAATTTTCAATTGAAATTAAAAATAACAAGTACCACACTAACCTTGCATTCCTTCCATATATCCTTTTTGATGTCGATGCTTAGTAGCCTCCAATCCGTTGTGTCTAATGGTGTGCGTATCCTACCCGTCTTAGCACACCAACTCGACCATCGCGCGGCATCATCGTCGGGTGAAATAGCAACACCAATGTCATTAAACTTGACATGTGTTAGTATTTTGTTATCGATCCTAATCTCTAATTCACAACAATGTGTGAGGAGTTGAGCTTCTTTCGATGCGCGATTCACTTCTCGTTGTCTTCTAACCTCACTTGAACCGCCAACAACATTTTCCCCCCCACTTGAGTCGGAGTTAACGGAACTTGAAGGGCTCTCCATTAAGCTTCCTTTGTATATCGAAATTTGTTAATGACTAACACAATACTAATAAATCAAAGTTGTACTTTGTAGTAAAAACATTATATTTCATAATCCTAAAATTTAGGGCTAAGCAAGCTATGGAGAATTTTAAAAGAAAATCTTGATTTTCGTTCAGGACATGCTTCTGACATGATATTTAGTAATAACATGATAAATGGAGGCACTATGTACAAGAAAATCAAATTTTTAGCAAATAAGAATGAAAAAAATCGTACCTTTGGTATACGACAAAGTTGTGTCGGTAGAATTGATTATTTTGGTTGGGGATGGTCTACCTTGTTTGTCCCTCTTCTACCCATAACAAAGGATGTTACCAAATTGAACAAGAACAAATAAAGATTGACATTAATTGAAAAAACTATAGGCAAAAATGTGGTTGAGAATTTATTGCAAAACTTACCAATCTTTTGCATGCAATTAGTGGCTAGTTCCACTTTGTTTTGACACAATTGATGTGAGAAGATGTATGGGATGGGTAATGGAGATTTTATGTGAAGAAAGTTGAGGAGATTTGAGAAGATGTGCAAAAGTTTGAACTTTTGGAGATGAAACCCGTAAGAAGTGATGGATAAGATGCCAAAAGTGTAGTGTTTTTCTGTACTATAACGTGTTTACTTTATTCTAGCTTACCTTGTTGCGAAATTGGAACTCTCTCGTTACGCCTGACGTGGCTATTTACGAAGTCGTTACGTGCTCATGTGATTGCCTTTTATGCTCTACTTTATCCTTCTAGCGACATCGTAACTGAAAAGCTGACATAAAGTATGTTACTAGGATGTTGCGACTTCGCTACGAATGCTCGCTAGAACCCTACTTAAGATTTTTTTTTTGTTTTTTAAATGCACTCATACATTTTTAAATCACTATTTAAACGAAATGATGGTATAAGACACTAATCATTCTGTTTAAGAATAATTTTCATTTGTTCCGTCGTATGCTCATGTAGAATGGGATAGGGATTTGGTCACTTAATCTGCAATTACATAATTTGAAAGAGTTTTAAGAAACTTAGTCTTTAATTGTAAGACAATAAGAAACTCTACACATCATGTGTATGCTTGAAACGCTATTCATCGCTTACCTTTAGAGACAACTGCATAGTAGAGCTTCACACATGAACTACATATATATATATATATGCGCAGTTCAAGTGCATTTCATTAGAGATACTTAGTTTATTACAACTCATTTATGTGATTACAAGCACGATTCTTGAATTAAACAAAGTATCATGCACACGTTCACTCACCAACTGTCATCACTCATCATACTACCGAGTATCGCTTAATAACATTGCATGCTGATGTACTAAGATGTACTCTGCTTGACATAATGTGATGTTCGATATATTCCAAATTGAGCATTATACTGTTTAGATATAAAATGTACATATTTAAGAATATGATATTGCGTTTAAAAATTTAAACCGAATTATTGATGTTTTACATAGAGTTATGTCATACTGCTTATGTACAAAGATGTACTCTACCTGAGTGAATATCATGATGGATATTTAACAAATGGAGTATTGTACTGCATCTATATAAAATATATATATGTTAGAATGTGAAAATTGCTAATAAAAAATTAAAAAGTTTTATATTTTAGTTACAATCTAATTAGCTTGTGTAGTAGCGAAATCGCTAGTATACACGTTACCACAGTTAAACCCTAAACCCTAAACCCACAAACCCGCAAACCCACAAACCCACATAACCCAGAAAACCAGTTGGCGACGGGGTTGCGATAGCGCTAGTTAGTAGTTCAAATAAAAAAAAGGCTTTTTGGGTTACGACCTCGTTACTAATTAGAATGATTCTTCTGTAGCGAGTTCGCTACTCGAACGCTTGCCTGGCGAGGCTTTTTAAGACTCGCTACTAGATACTCAGGCTTGAGCGAGATATTAACGACTTCGCAACATACAGATGCGTGTGAACTAGCGATCTCGCAACATATAGAAGCGTATAAGCTAGCGATATCGCAAGTATTATTACTATAAATAAAAAAAGGGTATCGGGCTAAAATTAATTAGCCCCAAATTGAAAACCCTTCTGCCATTATCACCGGCGACGACCCTGTAACTTCTCCGACAAAATGCGGCCAAAGACCAGAGGAGCGGTGCGAGGACGGGGTGGTAGAGGCTCAGACAGTGGACGGGGAAGTGGTCCGGCGACGGGAAATAAACGGCGTCGGACCGAGGATCCTGAGGTTCAGGCAGAGGTTCCAGTCGCCCCGCCGCAGCCGGAAGTTCCAGTCGTCCCTGCCGCCGCCACTGCTGCCAGAATTGATGGTGGGGAAGGGCCCAGCAGTTCCAGTGAGGAGGAGGACACTCCTGAGTTCTTCAACGCCGCCGCCATAGCTAGGTATGAGCGTTGTTCCTCTTAGAAACTTGTAAATAATAATGTGTTTGATAGTAGTGTGGTGCCTTCGCTGCAACTAGATTACGTGCTAGACCATTTTAGGGCACAGCATCTAGATACATTGCTTATGTTGCCTGAGCCTGTTTACCATGAAGAGGTTCTCCAATTTTATGCGAACCTAGGTTTAGAGGAAGGGGTGGAGGAAATAACTACAATGGTGCGGGGTGTTAAGTTTACGGTCGATAAGTTTAGCATCAATGAAGTTCTGAAAATGTCCTTATCTGTCTCGTACCGACCTGAGGCCTACCAAAAAGGATGGTCCGTACGAGGTACATTACGAGCAGAGGTTTCCTTCTGTTAGCCCCAAGCAACCATTGAAGGCCGGTGAGATGGGTCAGAAGTGGTTTAAAAGGACTTCTGATAGGCCGGGTACAGCTAGGTTTTACCCGATCCACAGGTTTACCGAGGAGCAGAGATTAGTTTTTGAGCTAATCTGCGGTAATGTGGTCCCGTCCCTATGGCATGCATGTGAGCCCACAGTTTGCAGTCTCATGGTGTTCTACTATATCATGGAGAAGCTTCCAATCAACCCCGGCTTCACAATTCTGACTCAAATGATGAAGATGGCCAGACACAAGAACGCCGCGCTTCCGTATGGCAATTTGATGTAGCTCTGATCAGGAAAGCGGGTATTTTTCCAAGAGGCCGTCCCATGCCGCTCGGCAAATACGACAAGGAGTGGCTCAAGCACAAGAGGTTAGAGTTGAAGGCCGATGGGAAGTACGCGAGAAAGAAAGAAGTTGAAGAGGCAGCCAGAAGGGCAAGGGGTAGGATGGGAGTATCAGGTATGATTCTAGCTTGTTATTAACTGTAGTTGGTTCAAGTTGTTTAATTTGTTAATAATTGGTTCTTATCAACCTTGATTTGTTTATGTAGATGCTGTTTTTGATGCCCGTGGTAGGCTTGTGGTGTCTATGGGCCAGTTATTGAATGAGATTGAAATGGCCGAGAAAAGGGCATGTGCTAACAACGAACGGCTCGGCGAACTGATATCCAGCGGGGTAGTGGAGTGCGATCTGAGCGATGAGGAGGAGGTACCTGATTTCCGCACCACATTTCCCAAGCAAAAAGACACCGCGGGTCCTAGCGAAGATTTGGCTACAGCCAGCGAGAAGGAGCCATCCGATGGGAAGCTTGTTGCTGATCATGTAAGGGATGCAGATGCGGATAGTGATGATGGTGATGATGGTGATCATCATGACAGCGACTCTGATGCAGAAGATGAGCCGGCGAGGTATGAGATGATTAGGAAAGAGAGGCTGATCGCAGAACCCGACGAGGATGTTGAACCGGGCCAAGGCAAAGAAGAGAACATCTGCATCGAGACTGAAGCTCAACCAGCAGGCCAGAACGAGCAAGACAAGCAAAACGATGGAGGCAGTTCGGGGGAGAAGGCCGAAGGCAGCGACAAGATGTGTGTTGATGACTTGCATGATATGTTAGTCGCAGGCCTGTGATTTCGTAGTTTAGTTTGGTTTAAACATTTACTTTTTTGAATATTAACTAGTTTTTGGATTATGATCACTTGTGTACGTGTCACCAAAGATGCCGTTTTGGTTACATGAATGTGGTCAATAACTTCAACAATTTTTAGATGTATGCTGTTCAATTATTTTTAGAGTTGTTACTTCAGTTCAGCAAAATCAAGTACTTTTGGTATAGTGCGTGCTCCTAGCGAAATCGCTTGGTCCTCGCTCCTGTTTACGTGTAACGTGCGAGATCGCTACGTGTCTTATTCAGTCAACAGAGCCAAGTTGGCTCCTCACTAGCGAACTCGCTAACTGTGTAACTGAAAAGTAGCGAGCTCGCAACAAGTCGTATTCAGTCAACAGAGCCAAGTTGGCGCCTCACTAGCGAACTCGCTACCTATGTAACTTATGGTAGCGATATCGCTAAGTAGCCTCTATGGTAGCGATATCGCTAGTGTACACGTTACCACAGTTAAACCCCAACCCTAAACCCACAAACCCACAAACGACGCCGCCATAGCTAGGTAGGAGCTTTATTTATCAACATTAATCTAGTGGAAATTTAATAATATTAAAATGTAGAGATAAAGTTTATCAACTCAGGATTATTATTTAGCACATGCTCTTTTTTTCAAGATTTAAAAAAAAAAAAATTCAATACTTTCAATTTAGTTTAGTTTGATTTGATGAAATAACATTCAAAAAAATTCAGTTAACCTTTCAAATTCCATGAGGAATTAACTTTTTTTTGGGGTTTGCATGAGAATATCTTGAAAAGGTAAAAATGTCTTTACTTTTTTACTAGGAACTCTACAATCTTTTTCATAAATGGAGCACCTCAACCCTATAAATATCCTTCATTCCCACATTCCCTTCTCCCTTCTCCTATTGTTTGCCTTTTGCTTCCCATGGATTTGTCTATATTCAAAGCCCTCCCAAATGACATGATAAATCTAATCATGATTCGTGTTTACTTCGACTCGGTTCTTCGTGCGTACGCGATCGGAAGAGCGACAGAATGGCATCAACAGTGGCTCACCGACGCTTCTGCACTAGGTCACAAAGACTCGACCTATGTCTTGGCCATATTTGCAATATATTGCGAGGGTGACATTCAGAGAGGCATGAATGTGATCACCACCCTGAAGAGAACCGATAAGAAAGGCCTCTGGGAAGCTCGAGTACGCGTCAGAGCCGGTTTGGGTAACGCTTGGGGTTGGGCGCACTACTACAGGTTCCTCAGAGATGGAGTAGTCACGCCCAGGCCGATCTGCTACGTGGAACATGCTGCCCTCAATCGCAGAGTGAGGTACGATCGCTGGGAGAGGCTTGATCCAGCGGACATCTCATGTGATGCATGCACCTGCGATCAGGAGTTGCTTCACGTCCTAGGTCCTCGTTTAGGCTAAATGTTCTAGTTTATTTGTTGTTTGATTATGTTTTTTTCTTTTTTAGCCCAAATTTGTTAGGAATTGTAATAACCTTTTGTTTGCCATTTTGGCACATTTAATCAACTAATAGGTTTTTTTTGTAATACCTTGTCCTTTACATTTTATATAAGTTTATTAATTGTTATTAATTAGCTTTTATAAACATCGTATACTTGTAGCATAAGTTGGCGCCTCCCTAGCGAATTCGCTACCTGTGTAACTTATAGTATCGGCCTCGCAACAAGTCGTACTCAGTCGATAGAGCCTAGCTTGAGATTCTCTAGCGAGTTCGTAACAACAAAGCTTGAAACACCTGGCAAACAATTGTTAGGCTTGGAGAGTAGCGATATCGCTACAGTCTACAGACCCATCAGGAAAAACCTTTGAAATTCCATCAGTAATTATTTTGTTTGGGGGTGTGAATGTGGTCAATAAAAAGGTGTGAATGCCTTTACATTTTTCTTCTTTTAATACAACAATTACTAATTTTAGTCTCGGAACTCTCACATGTTTTTGACCAATATAGAACCTCACCCCTATAAAAGTCAGCCCCTTCTCCCTTTAGAGCCCCATCAGAGCCTTCATTCCCATATTCCCTTCAAACTTCTCCTATTCTTTTCCTTCTTATTCCCATGGATTTGACACTTTTCAGCGCCCTCTCAGATGACATGATTCATCTTATAATGATTCGTGTTACGTTCAGACACGTTCTTCGTCGGTATGTGAGCTTCCAAGCGACCGATTGGGCTCGACAGTGGCTCACCAAGGCTTCTGCAATAGGTCACAGAGAGTCGGCCTATGCCTTGGCTATATTTGCAATCTGCGAAGGTGATGCTAAGAGAGGCATGGATGTCATCACCGAGATGAAGAGAACCGACAAGAAAGTCCTCAAGGAAGTTCGGGATCGCGTCACCCTCGAATTGGCTTACGCCTGGGGCAATGCACACTACTTGGGGTACCTCGATGTAGTAGTGCCTAGGCCTAGATGCTGCCAGGAACATCACGGCTTCAGGTACCGACGCTACACGAGGGTTGATCCAGCGGACATCGAATGTGATGCATGCACTTGCGAGCAGGAAGTGCTTCACGTCCTTCTAACCCCTCCGCCACTTTGGATGTTGTAGTTTCTTTCTTATTTTATTCTGTTGTTTTTTATGTAAAATTTGTTAGGATTGTAATAAGTTTATGTCTGCCATTTTGGCAATTAATTTAATTATTGAATAGCTTTTCTTGTTTTGAAACCTTGTACCTTACATTTTACTTTTTCATCGTAACGGTTATTTTTTCAGCAAAATCGCTCGCTAAATCACTAGCTTCATCGTAAATGTTACTTTTTATGCAAAATCATTTACTGTTGCTATTGTGCGTGTTCCTAACGATATCATCAGTGTCACGTTTATTAGTAGAATCAACACAAGCGAACTCGTCACATACTCGCTTATATGTTACGTGGTCCTAACAATATCGCAACAGCTCGTATTCAGTCAACAGAGCCTAGCTGGTGATTCTCTAGCGATATCGCAACGAGATAAGGGCTTTTGGTAGTATATTGGGCTGTAGTAGTAGTGATAGTATAAGTATTGGGCTTTGTCTGACCTGTGACATCAGTAAAAACCTTTGAAATTCCATCATTAATTAATTTATTTTGGGGGTTTGCATGGGGTGTCCATGGAAAGGTGAGAATGCCTTTACATTTTCCTTCCATTAATACCATAATGACTGATTTTTGTCTAGGAACTCTACATATTTTTGAATAATGGAGCACCTCAACCCTTTATGTATCAACCCCTTCTCCATTTAGAACCTCATTAGACCCTTCATTCCCACATTCCCTTCTGCCTTCTCATATTCCTTGCCTTCTGGTTCCCATGGATGTGTCTCTATTCAACGCCCTCCCAGATGACATGATAAATCTGGTAATGATTCGTGTTATGTTCGACTGGGTTCTTCGTCACTACGTGAGCGGAAGAGCGACCGACTGGGCTCGACAGTGGCTCACCGAAGCTTCTGCAGTAGGTCACACACCGTCGACCTATGTGTTGGCTGTTTTTGCAATCTGCAAAGGTGACATTCAAAGAGGCATGAATGTCATCACAACCATGAAGAGAACCGACAAACAGGGCCTCCGTCTAGCTCGGCAACGCGTCAAAAGAGGTCTGAGATACGCTTGGGGTTGGAGACACTACCTCAGGTACTTCTCAGAAGCAGCAGTTAGGCCTAGGCCGATCTGCTGCATTCCGCATGCTGGCCTCAATAAGTTTGTGAGGTACGATCCCTGGGCACCCCTTGATCCGGCGGACATCACCTGTGATGCATGCACTTGCGATCAGGAACTGCTTCATGTCCTCGGTGAACGAACGATCTACTAGTATTAGTTGTTTGTTCTTCACTATGTATTTTTGTATCACCAGTTTGTTTCGATTGTAATGAACTTGTGTTTTCCATTTTGGCACATTTACAATTTATTTTTTCTTGTTTTGATATATTGTCCCTTACATTTTATTTTTTCATCCTAAGAGCCCATATCGTATCAGTAAAATCATTTACTTTTTGTATAGTGCGTGGACATAGCGATATCGTCACTGTCACGTTTCATGATGATTTATTATGAACAGAACACCAAGCGATATCGCAACTAACTAGCGCCTGTTTACGAGGTCCTCACGATATCGCAACAAGCCGTATTCAGTCAACAGAGCCTAGTTAGAGAATCTGTAGCGATATCGCAGCGTACTTTGTCTACCCTTGCGAATTCGTAACCACAAAGATTGACACATAGAACAACAAAACTTATGACAGGAATAGTAGCGACCTCGCTAGGTTAATATGAATACAATTAGTTGCGAGTTCGCTAGTAGTACTGCTGAGAATTAATATAATATGAATTTTGTTAGTTACGATATCGCTAGTATTACTGCTGAGAATTAAACCCTAGCAACATGTTACACGGCGTCGTTTACTTTTGTGCGTGGAATCTTACGATATCGCAACCAACTTGAATATAAGCTATCTTGGCAGTTACGATATCGCAAGACGCAAACCTTTAAATATCAAATTTGGGGATCTTCTGATTTCAAACATCGGTCGAACGTCTCAGAGCTTAGAAAAAATAAACCAACCAAAATCTCACATACCCATCCGACAAGAGCAATGGCAAGGACGAAGAATTTGGCACCCAATCCGTTTGTGCAGGCCGCCCGACGTGATGAAGGTCAGGCTTCGGGATCTCAGCCACGGGCGACGGCGGGAACAAGTTCAACCAAATACGATAAGCAAATATTTGTAAGTTTGGATGCATCCCAGGCCTATTCTAATTACATGGAGCATAGTCAATTGCTAGATTGTTATGTTGTTGATTTTAATCAGATAGAAGAACTAGGTTTGGGGAATGTGTTAAAGATATTTCAATTTCATGAGTTGGGTGACTTGTTAGGTTTGAATTATCCGGCACATAAGGATGAGACGTGCCAATTCTATGCTAATTTTCACCAGTTGATTGAGGAACAAAAGGAGACGGGTAGGTGGTTCACCAGGGTTAATAAGAAGGACTACGAGATTGGGGAGGAGTTTTTTAACAAGGCATTGAACGTGTCCTATGCTGTTAATGAGGACTATAGCAACCAACCCCCTCCGGGGTTTTACATTAGAGAACAATGGCCTGAGTGTGGGGTTTAGGATCGAGCCCAAGTTGTAGAGTATTCTAAGAAGTACTTTGATAGAGATACTGACGATTTAGGGGTGCCTAGATCTTATAAGTTGGATAAACTTAGTGGTGAGGAGAGGAATGTTTATGAGATGGTCGCTAGGAGTGTCGTGCCTAAGGGTGGTTGGATCACCGAGATGAACTATACTACTGTGAGCATATTTTACTGCGTCATAGAGGAGATACAGTTGAACCCTGGCCATGTCATTTTCGAGCACATGAGACAAAGTGTGGTCGAAAATAATAGGACAGTCAAGAAGCTCCCTTACGGTAATTTCATAACCATGTTTCTTACCTCAGTGCATCCCAAGATAAAATTATCTCCAATAGCCCAGGAGTGTTGCTTCTATACGATGTCATATTTTGAGAGGAAAGGTAAGTTTGAGTTGATTGATGGTGTGTGGCAGAAAGTAGCGGAGGGACCCAAGAAACCGCTACAGTTTAATCCTGAAGAAGTCAGAGAGAACGTCGAAGGTTAGCCACACTAAACCCCTACAGTTTAATTTCTGTTTTGTACAATTATTTGCTATACTCACCCTTTTTTTGTTTCACTTACATGAACAGGTGTACCCTCAGAGGCATACTACAAGGGTGTAGAAGACACGGTCGACCTTTTCAGGGATAAGATGGCCAAAATCAATCACGCAAATTGGTTAACGGAGAAGGTGATACGTGGCATTGAAAGGGCTAGTGCGAGGAAAAAAGCGAAGGGGGATCCACTAGCACCATCACAGACACCACCTCCTAGTAATGATGATTAGATTTGCATTCGTTCATGTTGGCTAGTAGTTGTACTCAAATCCAAACAATTTCATTTTCAATTTGTTTTTATCAGTTTCTCTAACAACATTGCAAAGAATATTTGAATTTGAATGTCATCTATTTTATTATGTATATTTGATTATTTAAACTTCCATTATTTATTTAGTGTGGCTAAATTTTCAAAATATAACACCACTTTACTAAGGAGTTAAATCTAATTTTTTGGTATGTGGCTTTATACTAGCGAGCTCGCCAGTATCAAGTTACTCACCTGGCGAGCTACTACAGATTTCGCTAGTTTCAAGTTAATCAAATTTATACAAATTTGTTCCCATCAAGCGAGATCGTAACCTGTCAGACTCAAGAGACAGAAGCTCATCTGCGAATTTCAGCTTTTTGTTGCGAAAGCGTAACCGGTTCGCCAATGTTACGAACTCGCAACGAGCCAAGTTAACATGCATTGGTTTCAAGCGTGTTTCGTTACGGTATCGCCACGTCTACAGCAGTGTACAAATTTTTAGAATTAGAAGATTTAGTGTACTAAAATTAATTAAATCAAAATTTAACTACATGAACCATGAAATACAACATAATATTCAAAAACAATGGTTATCAAATAGCTACTTTTGTTTTTTACTCTTTTTAGTCTTCTTCTTCTTTGGTTGCCTCCCCTTCCTCTTTGTACTTTTCCCCGCAGGATTAATCCACATGCCTTCCTCATGATCCATTCTGCACACCGACGCACAAACAATGTCATCATCCTCCTCCAGAGTTTCATACACCGAGGGCGGAATGGTGTCGGTAGAAACAGTGGAGTCATCGTCGAACAAGCCGTCACCATAGATGAATGTTTTCTTACCATCAACAACGATCTCCCATCGAGCATCAGTTGGATCTTCCACATAGAATACCTGATGAGCTTGAGCCGTCATGATGAATGGATCATCCCTAGACCCGAGAATTCCTCTATTAACTAGAGTCATGCCTAAATCCTCTGTGCGCACCCCTTCACCTTGATCTACCCATTCACATTTAAACAATGCGATTCAGACATGAACAAAGTCCATTTCCCATATATCAGTAATGGTACCAAAAAAACCATTATCACCCTCTCCAGGTACTGATACCCCACTATTTTGGGTTGCAGACCTATCATCACTCCACTTAGTACCAAACATGTATCCATTGATGTCATACTCGCTAAACGACGTAACTGTGCCTAGGGGTCTCTTGGCAACCCATTTTACAACGTCGGGGTGTTCACCGCCATTCTGCACATGTATTTTGAGCTAACTAGTAAAGTCTCTGCAATGAGCTTCTAGAACTCTAGGTTCCGACCAGCTCGGGTGTGCTGACCTAATATCATTAAGGTGAACATCAACATAAGGACTCACTGAATGATGGTTGCGCAGAATGTACAGAAGTGCTGTAGATATTTCATCGGAAGAAGGGCTAAATTTAGACTTATGGCGTAGTCCGACACCATCCAATCTACCATCGTGTCTAGAGACTGGCAGTCCTATAGTAGGTACATCCTGTAAATAGTTGGTACATAATTCTATTACCTCTTCCGCGACATATCACTGCACTATACTGGCATCTGGTCGATAACGATTCTTAAAAAAATGCTTGAAAATGCTCATGTACCTCTCAAATGGGTACATCCATCTCAAGTACACCGGTCCACACAGCTTCACCTCCCGCACCAAATGAACTATCAAATGAATCATTATGTCAAAAAATGAAGGGGGAAAATACATCTCTAGCCTGCACAGTACTTCAACTACCATATCCTGCAATTCATCCAACTTACGACGGCTTACTCTCTTGCGGCATATTTGTTTAAAAAAATAACGAAGCCTTGCAACTACATCTCCAACGCGAGAAGGCAAGCAACCTCTCAGAGCAATGATATTCAAATCCTGCATCAGGTTGTGGCAATCGTGCGACTTCATTCCCACTAATTTCAACTCGGCGGTAGATACACAACTACTAATGTTCGAACCATATTTAGAAGGCACCTTTACTAATTTTAGAGTTCTACAAAAACTCTCCTTCTCCTCAGATGACAAGGAATAACAAGCAGGTGGTAAGTATGTCGTACCTGCTTCTTCTTGAAGGGGAGCAAGTGACGTCCTTATGCCAAGATTGACTAAATCCTTTCTACTTTTCAATCCATCCTTACTCTTGCCCGGTGTATTCAATAGCGTCCCAACCAAAGTTTCGCATATATTCTTCTCTATGTGCATGACATCTAGACAGTGGCGCACATCCAAGTGCTCCCAATAATCGAGCTTGAAAAAAATCGAACATTTCTTCCAAATCGTAGTTTGAGCGCTTTTCCTTTTTCCCTTTCCCAACACAAACTCCATGCCCGCTACCTTTTCCAATATTTCAGTACCTGATAGTGGGACTGGGGCAAAACCATGCTCTTCCTGACCGTTAAACCACTTCTTTGCACTCCTCCACGGATGACTTCTAGGTAGAAATCATCTATGACCTAGATAAACAGGCTTACCACCGTGCTTTAATTGACAATGACTAGTATGGCTCTCACAAACGGGACATGCAAAATGCCCTTTCACAGAACACCCTCCAAGGTTACCCAAAGCAGGGAAATCATTGATGCTCCACATCAACATGGCTTTAAGTTGGAATTTCGCGTCCCCTCGACTTCCGTCAGGAATATGAATCCCTTGCTTAAACAAGGATTCCAACTCCTCAACAAGAGGTGCTAGATATACATCAATGTCATTGCCAGGTTGCTTAGGCACCGAGATCATAGTGTTCAAAAGCACATACTTTTGTTTCATCATCAACCATGAAGGTAGATTATAAATAACAAGCATCACTGGCCATGAACTGTGGGTGTTGGACATGTTCCCGAAAGGGTTCATTCCGTCAGTAGATAGTCCTAAGCGCACGTGTCTAGGTTCGTCAGCAAATTTTGGGTACATAGCATCCATCTTCTTCCACTGATCACCATCAGAAGCGTGAGATATAATATCATCATCTTCCTCTCGAACCCTATCGGCATGCCATGTTAACAATTTTGCATCAACTGGATTGGCATACAAACGCGTCAATCTCGGTTTCAAGGGCATGTACCACATCACCTTAGCAGGACCTTGCTTTGTCGATGTTGTCACTGTTTCTCCACATACCTCGACCTTTCCCTCCTTCTTTTTCCATCTAGACTCACTGCATACCTTGCAATCATCCCTCAAGGAATCAACAATCCCCCTATACAACATACAATCATTCGGGCATGCGTGAATCTTAGTAAACTCCATGCCCATAGGACACAATATCTTCCGCGCAGCATAAACCCTGTCAGGACATAAGTTGTCCTGAGGAAGTAACTCTTTAACCAACTCTAGCAATTCCGTCATTCCTTTATCAGAAATACCATGCCTTGCCTTTAGGTTCATTAACAACAATGTTGCTCCCAGTCTAGAATGCTTAGCTCCAACATATAAGCTTGTCTTTTTATCGTCATACATTGCCTCCAGCATACTTTTCTTCCCAACAAACTCCATAACAACATCGTCGCACATGTCTGAAAGCTGTTCATTATACTGCAGGATTTCCTCGGCGCTTCCCTCCTCCATCTCCACCTGGTCACTTCCATAATGGCCTTCCCCATGCCAAACCCATTCTGTGTAGGATTTGTCAAAACCTTTACAAATTAAATGTTCACGCACGACAGCAATATCTTTAAATATGGCGTTGTTTCTACACTTGTTGCATGGACATCTAACCCCTCCTATGCTGTTCTGTCTACAATGTCGCAACCCAACATCTAAGAACTGTTCAACCAAATCTAAGTACTCCTTCGATAATCGAGCATTCTCCTTCATTATTCGTTCGCGGTCTATAATTCACAAATCAGACAAACAGCTACCAATACTACTAACCCACTGACTTTAGATGATCAACACATAAACTACACACTGCATTAACAAAACAACCAAGATAAACCAAAATGCAACCAAAAATTATGCATAAAATCAACCAAAATCAAGAGACAAGCCAGTACATTACGCAAGTTAAACCTTACCTACACCAACACGGGAACAATGAGACCTCCGAGAACACTTCAACTGATCATCCTTCAATACCCACCTGTTTAGACCCTTTTAAAGTTTTTGTTTTTGGAGTTAGAACGGCCAGTTCAGCTTAAATCTGAGACCCATACAGACGCGCTTGCGATATCGCTAACACGTCGCTAACACCTTTGGATAGCCAGCGAACTCGTAACATTTCAATCACCCTCACATGCACTGTACATTGAACAATGACAAATTTGACGTGCACAGAAGCGATACCGTAACATCAAACGCAATATACTACCGTCCCAGTTATGACATCTCCCACATCCTCGCCTGCTAAAATTAGGGTTTAGCAAAGCTTACGAGATCACAACGTACAAACCTATAACTAACGAGCTAACCTACGAAATCGCTACGGACATGTTTATATTACTACAAAGGTTACGAGATCGCAACAACCAATTCAATTTAAGGCGGGTACATTTTTTCCGCCTTGGTCAAGTATTTTTTAACGTCAAAACCCATTTCCGCCTTTAAATGCTTCTTTCCGTCTTGAATGTAATTTTTTTTGCTAGCTTGAGATGGTAGCGAGCTCGCTACTTTCAATCAAGGCGTAAAAAAACGCGCCAGGCTTAAACGCCTTAAATATGTGTCTTGCATCTACCCCTTTGTAGTAGTGGTTCTTCGAGTGTGATGGATATCCATGTCTCATTTGCTCTTTGAGTGTGAACTCTCCAAAGAGTTTAGACAAGGGATTTCATCATCTTATTCTCCAATCGACAAGGTGAGCTTTGGTTTAAGGATTTGCTGATAGTGGTGGACACTAAATCGGCAAAAGTAATTATGATGATTTGTGATGCTTTATGGATGCAACGGAACCAGGAAACGTTCACAGACAACAAGATGGAGGCGGAATATATATATATTGCACTATCTATTGTATTGCAAATTTAAGACAATTCAGAGCGCTAACTTTTGAACCGAGAGGATTTCCCAGAACTACTAGAATCTTCTCTTTTAAAACTCCGCCTTCGCACACGTTGGTATACTGTGATGCAGACATTCATGAAGGCCGAGCCAAAATTGCTTCCTTCTTGGTCGACTCCGACGGGGCATTCTACATGCGCAGGTGGCACAATCAATTATTGTTTATTCATAATTACGTTGGTATACTGTGATGCGCAGGTGGAAGTGCTACATGTCAAAAATGTTATATTGATTGGGATTGCCTTAGCCTAGTGATCAGAGGAGAAGAAAAATCGTCGGTGTTGTGTGCATACTTGGTGGAGGAGATCTGAGCGCAGCTGAGCATAAACAATATGCATGTGTCCTATTAGGCGTCGAGAGATAATGATGGCCACACACATTCCATATGATGCAAAGTTAACGTAGTGGATAGGGTTATTTGGCATAGTTTGCCACAGTTTCTAATGTCAAACGATTATTGACGGTTCCCAGGGGCATGCAATATGATTTTTTACCTTAAAAAAATATTTTCTCTTTTATTGCATTATTGTAGCATAATAATGTAAATAGATTTTGAAATAACCAGTTTTATTTATTATTATTTAAGTAATTAAATGAAACAATTAAATTTGTTTACATTTACACAAAAATATCGATTAACTCAATTAATAATATTAATCCAATCATCGTTAAATAAGTAATTACATATAGGAAAAAAAATGAGTTGGAAATAAATAGAAAATGTAGGATCAATACCATTTGTTGTAGACAAGTCTGGATGATGACGTGCATGAGACTGGATAACCATGAGACTTGAATCTATTAGGGGGAGAGAGAAGATATTGAGACCAATGTGCTTGCTCATAGACTCAAATGACTAAGAAGCTTCAACCAATGTACATGTTCTTAAGGGTTTGAAACTTATGTGTAACGTGATGCTAAAGACTTGTGTGTGGGGGCTTAGTTATTTTAGAATATTGGTTTAAATATAAGCACCCCCTATGTATATGTGAAAGGATATCGATTTTGGGAAGTTTTGGACTGAATTATGATGATTTGTTGTTATAATGGTTAGCTTTTGTCCCTCCTTGTAAGAATTAAAATGGGTGATTCTATTTACACCTCCTTATTTTCTTTTTGTAACCTTCTTTTAAAAGGATGCTAATATTGTCAGAGCAATAATTAGCATCGATCCAGAGTAGAATTTTGATTCTTTTTCTAAATTACCAGGCTGCCACGGCTGCTCTTCAGCTGGCCGATGAAGCTCAAAAGAGTTTGATTGTTGCACAACAGCAAGTAGAGATATATTGTCAAGAGTTGGATCAACGTTGTCCTATTGAACAACTCCTGTGTCATGAGTTGAGCCATCCTAAGTTTTTTTTAGGAAGAAACAGCTGGTGTTTGTGTCCACACAGTCAAAAACATAGGGGAGAGAATCTCTAGTGCAGGAAGGACGTGCAGATGTCGGTAGATCGCCGGAGGCACGGCAGCTGCAACCGCCGTTACTGGAACAGCCGTGCATCGGCGTTCTAGTTTTGCACAGCGGAAGCAACCGCCGTGCATACTTTTCGAGTTTGAAAGATAATGGTCCACCGTCTTCGAGTAGAAACATTGTAAAATTGTGTTATTTCACCTGGAAGGAGCCAATTGAGTTTAATTTTCGTAAACTTAGCATTGTTAGAAGTTACGATTCGTAGAAGAATGTTTTGAAATATATTCGACGTCGAATAATTGTTCTTCATTTAGACAGAATTTGAATGGTTATTGATTGCATGTTACTAGTAGAAACATAGGAAGGTGATACATAGAATATGATGCTCTTTTCTACTCGTAAGTAAAAAGTTGCACATGTTTACTCCATCGAAAGAGATTAACAAGATCTAGTTTACGAAAAGTAATATACATGCAGTAAGGTGTGCATTCCATGTTGATCGGGTGCATTTCAGGGTATTAGGAGCCTAGCCTGGATGAGTACTTTCGAACTCGAAAGGTAACAACATTATTTCCATCTTCATTCGAGTCGTAAAACGTAGTATTTTTCAATTATTTTGTTTCTGTTCCGGGCGAAGATTTAGTGACAGTTGTTACCTAATTTTCTATTCGTAAAGTATTTGTGATGTAATCAAAGTTACGATTAGGAAGGAACGTGCATTTGTCTTCAAATGGTTTCTAAGTCGGGTGCTAAATAGGGGATACCTCTGTAACACCTTGGTAGAATGAGTGGTGGTTTTCGAGTTCGTTAAAGTGAAACTGTGGGTTTGTCGACTTCGTAAAAAGCTTAACTTGGTTGGTGGAAATGATTTCTTTTTAGGGTGAATGTTCTGGTACCCTGGAATAAATGAATGCAGGCACATTTCGAAATCGTAGGAACATGTATGTTAAAAATGGTCACAAAATGACCCAAATAGAATTTCGAATAAATTGTTATGCCTAAAAGGCGATATCCAGATTACAAAATGTGACTTTGCAGCCTTCTAACGACAATAAAGTGACCAATGTTATAGCAAAAGACCAACAATGTCTAGGGCTTCATACACATCAAAAAGCAACCAAAATCCAAAGTTACAATCAAGAATACCAAACTAAGATGGTCGCAACGACGCTCTTACATTCAGGCCTTTGAAAGTCTCGACCCTCGGACATTTAGCACATACCCCGCAAAATTGTTAATAACTGTCTTGAGGTCATCAAGTGTGTAAGGAGTTGAGTCCTTCTTGAAAAGCTAATTTGAAAAACATACAAAAGTTATCAATTTTAATACCATGTTTGGAAGAGCGAGTCTAACAACAAAGGGAAGTACAATTGTAGTATGTACTCACCGATTCAAAATTATTGTTCAATTTTGCGGAAGAGACAACTTGAAGTGCCGTCGCCATTATGAAATAGCCGCATTCCCAACAATTTTTTTTGCTTCTTGTACTTTTCAAAACACATGAAAAAGTAGTAGTAAGTATTTGTAAGAATGGCCATTTTAAATCAATGGTGCACACTTTGCTTGTGTATATAGTTTGGCATACCATGATTTGATGCAACCCGAAGACCGATTGACCGCTGGGATTGACAAACTCCAATGCTTGCTTGACTACCTCAACAATCGAAGGGATCGATGGTAGGTGTAGAAAATCAATCCAGTACAGTTGTTTAGTTGTCTTGTTGATTGCAACCAAACGCCAATGTCCACTAATCCGATAAAAAATCGAAAAAGAAGTTAAACAAGGTAGCTAGTCATGAGAATGAAAATTTAAAATATCAAAGAAGCACTTACTTGTGGAGCAATGGCAACAAGAAGAGTACTTTAGTAGGATCGCTAAGTCCAACCTTCAAGTAGGAGAGTCATTCTTCACGAGAATGCACAATCTCTTGGTTATGCTCGGGGCACAGAAAACCAATCCAAGGCCTACCACGATTTTGTGTTACACTATGCAAGAAACTTCATCCATGCACAAAAAAAAGTTACATAATGTGGAAGGTTGTGTAATATGTAACGGCGACACCAATACTAAAGTATAAATAGCAAGAAAACATACCATTGAAATAGTGACATTAGAGTCTTCGTTATCATGTCAAACCGCCACATGTCTTCAAAGTCCACCCAACACAAGGTAACCAATTTACCAACTCCAAAAATTGGTTTAGGACAAGGGAAGTCGTAGGTCCCTAATTGGTTGTGGTCGGCTATCCTCTCAAATAAGAGTCTAACGGAAGGGGGCATGTCATCAACGTCGGTCGGTTTTGGTTGGGTATTTGAATTCATTGCAAAGACACGTTTACCCTTGACTAGTGGTGGTGGGAAAAGATTGGTTGGCTCATCCTCACCTAAGCTCTCGACCCTAATCAACCTCCTAGGCCATAAGAGAAGCAACCCCTTTGTTCCCTTAAGAAATCGACATGAGGGATCGGGAATAGGTAAGAGTGAATTTTCAAAGAAGATATCAAGCACAGAAACAACACCTAAGCCCTCCGGCACATCTTTATGGTGATGTTTTTTAATTGACTCCTCAAAAATTCCATTTGCCACAACCATAGGGGGTTTTAGTGAGCCCATCTCAACATAGAGTTTGCATGCATATGACCCCTACCAAAAGAAATGAAAAAAATGAACCTCTAGGTGCAGATTAGCAACAAGTTATGATAACTATACAACTTATGAGAACTATATATTGAAGGGATTATATATAGTACACAAAATGTAAAGAGTATGATTAATTTTAGAATACTAACCATTGATTCACGGGTTGATTGGGGCACACTTTCCTCGACGATTGGCTCAAAAGAACGATCGTATAGCCCACCCTCATCCTCGGACTCGATCGGAGATGGTGATATAGGGTCATCAAGAATTGGCTTCTCAATAGGTGCTTTGGTTGTGGTTGGATCCCAATGCATTGTGAGGTTGTCGAGGTCCTTGGGTAAGTGTGTCCCATTTCTTTTAGCAACCATGTGGAAAGCAATGCCATGCTTACCTTGACAAGATTTCAGCTCCTTCACCTCCTCGTACAACATTTTGATCAAACTCTCGTTGACGGTTTTCGCTTTGTATTCTTGTTCAAAAGATCTTGCTTCGACACATATGAGCCGCACATCCTTATTCTCCCGGGATGCTCACCACGCCCCAAACTCTCACTTAGGATGTCATACCCCTTCTTGGATGGTGCAAAGACCCCATTGTCGTCCTTGTCTTTGTTTGACTCCTAGTAATTGCAACGAAAACAAGAAGAAGTTAGTGATATTCACTCAAGGAGTAACCTACATTTTCAATATGAACGCCACAATGTAAGCAATTAAACTAATAAGATCCGTTAAGAAGGTGGTCATTTCCTCCTTGTCTCCATATCCACCATCTTTCTTTTCTCTTGCCTTGAGGTAGAGCTCAAAGTTCTTAATCTCGTCCACACGCATTGGTTGGGTCGAATCCCTTGCCTCAGCCTCAGGCATTCCCTGAGCAATTTTTTCTTGGATTCTTCGTTCCCTATCGTCCCTCAAGAATCTATCCACCGCTAATGACATCCCTCTTCGACTCATTCGATGTGGCAATTTGTTGGCTTGGACATTCTGGTTTTTTTTTGCATGCGTACCCTAAGATTGAACACCATGCCAAAAAAGTTAACTTGTATACTTGTACATGACATGTCAACAAAATCAATAAACATTGTGAAGATATTGAAATTTTGTTGTTTACTTACATCGTCAAAATAGCCTTGTGCATACTTTTTGAAGAACTCCCAACTTTGTTGTGAAATGGTGGTGTATATGAGTCTAGAGTCCAAGTGCTTCTTCTCCCCAAAAACATAGTCTCGAGATAGCATGGCTCGATAATCTCTTGCAATCTTCCCCAACCGTTGTAGAGTTTTTTCTTGGAGAAGTTCCATGTTGGGTGCATCTATTAGAAATGGTCGTTAAATGATACAAAATCATAAATAAATATGGATTAGAGATATGATGCCATAATAATCAATATGTGTGTAGGATACTAGTTACTAATACTCATATAAATATATATCTTTATTTCCACTAAATAAACAAATTGATTTACCGTGCACTCCCCGAAGAGCCTTTCTTTCATTGGACGAGGAACTAGACGCCAATCATTGTACTTAATATCAATACGAGTTCTTGCCGTCTTGTCAACCCAACTTGCCCATTTGCTCCTTTATTTCGAGGTTGGCTCACCACTCTCGTTGAATTCCAATGGTGTTAAAACACCTTTCTTCATCCTTCGCATAAGCTCGTGACAATAAATACGAGGGTGCAAGTTATCTCCACCATCATCGTCGTTCGTGGAAGCCCTAGTTCTTTTCACCGACTTCTTTACTTGCTTCTTCTTTTGGGGAGCCATGTGGTACCTTAGAATTGAGATACACATAAGCATAGGAGAACAAAACCAATGAATTAAGAATAAACTTGACGCACAACCTTAGGTGTAAAATATAGTAGACTACAATTAGGGTTATGCATTGTCTCCATTAATGCTCATTTATTAAGGTGTACTTAGGGTTTGTATGAATTCACCATGTACTCAATGCTAGGTTTAGGTGCAGGTTTAGACATTTGAGTTAGTTAAATCATTTGATTATACATCAAAAATCAGATAAATTTGACCAACAAATATCACAATAACATTAAGTTATTTTATAATAATATGAAGTTGGAAATACTCAAATCGACAAAACCCTAAATGCAAAGTAAAGAAAAATATATGGGAATGGCGAAGAACATGACGACATGATACTTAGTGTAGCTAAATACTAAGTACGATGTAGCACATCGAGTCATGATCGATGATTTCATTCTCAAAGTTTGGTGAGCTATGAAAGTTTGAACTTGTTACGAAAGTAAAAAAAAAAGGAAATTTTACACATACAAGTAACTAAAATTTCACCCATACAATAGATTGTTCTTGGTGAATGAAAATGATCTACGAGCTTTTGATTTTGGGAGGAATATGGTTGAACTAGATCTATAGATTTAGTGAAAAAAAAAGTAGTGTTGAATAAAGTAGGTGATGGAGGGTAGTGAAAATTGTGAGAAATAAAGGTGGGATTCCCGCTTCAATATATATACAAGTGCGTAAATTTTAGCGTGCATAAGTTTCGAATTCATAAACAACATTATTTAGAAATAAATCAACTATATTTCGATATCGAAAAACATGAGTTTTAGTAAATCTGGTTAAAAAACTCATTGTGTTGCTCTAATATAGTTACTAAATCGTAGCATAAGCGGAATAAGGAAGGTTGTGATTGCAGGGTATCCGAATTCGAAAACAACATAGGGCAAGAAGGTTCTATACTGTTTTCGAAATCGAATGTCATATTCAAGAAGAAGTGAGTCCTTTTCTATTTCGGGTGATGTGTAGAGGAATGCACTGGTCAAAAGTTGCATGAGTTGCACATGTTACGAATTCGAAACTTGTACATTAATAAAGTTTATTTTCCGGGTGGTGTATAGGGTATTCCTCTGTTGAAATGAAGAATTTGGAAGATGTCATTTGATAGTTATGCGAACTAGAGAGATGTGCTATATTAGTGATTACGAATTCGCAAATGTCTAGCATATATCAATGAACCAAAGTTTCGAAATCGAAAGATTGAGTTAGTATAAAAGAAAACCGGGTCAGCCTCGGTTATTCAGTAACCTCTAAAATCCCCAAATCAATTCAAGTCCTAATTCATTCCAAAAAACCTAGATCTAATCCAAGCCATGGCCCGTACAAAGAAGATCGCCGGCAGACGTGAAAGTGATCGGGAGATAGCAGTAACCACCGTTCTTGTCGCTCGCCGGCAGAAAGAGCCCGTCCTCCGGCACCCTGCAAGCCGGAAAACAACAACGCTGGTGATTGACAAGGTTTCAGCGCGTGCTGCAGCGAGTCAGTCCAATGATACGAGTGAGGAGGATGGCGGGCCATCGCTGGTGCACCGAAAGAGGAAAACAAATACAGTTGAAGCGAATGGAAAGAAGAAGGTAATTGAGCTAGAGGAAGAGCCAGAGGAAGAAACAAGTGAAGATGATGATTCAGAGGAAAAGGGAGAGGATTCAGAAGATGATCAAACAGGATCTGCAGGTGGAGAGGAAGGAGAAGATAGTGACCAAGAAGAGGAGGAGGAATCAGGAACTCTAGAAAAGAATCAGGTTGAGGAGGAGCCTGTGAAGAATGGGAAAAAGGGCAAGGGAGCTAAACGAGTGCCCGATGAGTTGATTTCTGCAACTGTAAATGCACCAAAGTATAGGAAACCAAAGCCGAGCAAGAAAGGAGATGAAGATTCAGGTGACTACTTCTTCAGCACCACCACGGAGCAGCGATATATTAAACACATGCGCATGCCTCTAACCGACACGAAGGTGCTTAAGGTTCGCTCCACTATCGGTAAAACCCTACTCTATGTGCTGGAATACTTTAAGGCGTCGCATTTAGATAAATTGATTACACTGGATGCTCCAGTGTACCCTGATATGGTTAGGCAATTTTATGCGAACTTAGGTAGAAATCCTAATGAGAGTGAAGTTTCTAAGGTGGCTGGTGTCATCATTCCAGTGACAAAGTATAGTATAAATGCTGCCTTAGGAGTGCCGTGGAGTAGTTATCCAGCTTTGGTCGGGGAGAGTAGCGGTGTTGTGTATGATTGCTATTATGACCACAAGTGGCCCGATGTATCGGACAAGCAACCCTTAGATCCTGTAGAATTAGGCTTGGAGTTCTTCCATGCAGAGCCTCCCACTAGTGACGGGGCCGGGAAGGCAGTGGAGTACGACATTGAGCATTTGTCGAGCGAGCACCGCATTGTATTTGAGTGGATTTGTGGGAATGTGCTGCCAATAGGTGGTCATGCTTGTGAGCCTACTATAGCCACATGTATGCTTTTTTACTACATTGTGCGGGGGTTGCTAGTAAATCCAGGGTACGTTATTGCTGAGTACATGAAGAAGGCGGCTAATCACGCTACCAAGCCATTCCCATATGGCTCACTCATTATAAGGCTCATGAAGACTCAAGGCTTTGTCCCTGTCGATGCCCCGATCAGGAATCAATTGTATGACAAGAAATGGGTCCAACACTGTCATCTAGAACTTGACCTTGTTACAAACAAGTACAAGAAGAATCCAGTGGGAAATGGCGTCGCTGCGAGAGTTGCCAAGAGGAAGAGGGACGCCGAAGACGGAGGTGCTCCATCAATCCCTGAGCGTAAGTATCATATTTAGGTTTCTTGTAATATTTGACTTGATGATTAAGAATGTACCGGCTTTAACTATGTTCTTTGCAGGCATGAAATTGAAAAAAATGATGGGCAAATTGATGCGGATGTGGGAATGCTTTGATGATCAGTTGGAGAAGCAAGAGGCGGAGCTCGAAGAGGTTGTAAAAATGCAGGATAAGATTATCGAGTATTTCAAGCTTGATATCATGTTGTCCCCTGGTCCGGAGCCAGACTTTGGTAGTCTACCGGAGTCTAGCGACGATGATGAGCCACCTGTCAACCAGAACACCTTGAATACTGCAGAACAGGAGAATGATGATGGTGCGGGTGGTGATAAAGCTGGTGGCGCTAATGATGATGGTGTGGCTGAACAAGGCAGCACATCGGGGCCAGAACCAAAAGACAAGGAAATTGCAGCCAACATGTCTGAGTGAACATGAATATGCATTTGAAACAATTATTCGATGTAGGGTGTGTATTTGACATTTGTCGTTCCATGTGTGGATTTGTTTTTTAAGATTCTTTAAATTGCAAGTTTGTTGAACAAGAAGTGGTTTTTAATTTTAACATCTGCTCCATTTTTATTAATATTCAACTGTTTTGTTACCTCTGTATAGTTGCTTCCATTTTATTTTAAATGAGATACAACTGAGAAACACAAACAAGTAAATGTAAGTGTGGCGAGTGTGTTTTTTGAACTCGGAAATTACAAGGATTTCATTAGTTGAAGTATGTTTTCGATTCGAAAGAACAACGTTACCTAAGTCCCGAGTTCGAAAATAGAGCTCTAAAACCATAACCCTAAACCTGTAAAAACCCACAGACCTAAACCCTAGACCCATGTTCCTGAACCCTAAACCCACATACCTGAACCCTAAACCCAAAAAGCATCAAAATGTTAAAAGTGAGTGATTTTCAGATTTAGGAAGTGCAAAGATTGACATAGTGATCGATATCACAGTTAGTCTAAATATAATAAGTTGAGTTGGATACCAAAAACATTGATACATTTGCATAACACACTATATATAACTAGTGTCGATAACCACGAGTTATAGCAAAAAAAGTTGTCAATGTTTGTGATTATAGTGTACATCAGCCATTCCGTCACATAATATATGAGATCAATCAATATATGTGTAATAAATAAAAATTGATATAGTTCAGACGCATTATGTGGATTATGCTGGGTACTAGTCAGCGTACATGGAGTAAACAAGCATGTAACTTTGTGTCAAACAGAAGAAGAAGCACGGCGATGATACTTGTATTTATTAATAAACAATCAAATGACCACAAATTTTCCGATCCATATATATTTCTTGTTTATTGAAATATACAAACTATACAAGTATGCAGTACATTCTGAATGTGTATTCAGAAGTATTGATGTCTTGGTACTTTATATTTTTTTACAAAATTATTCTTATAAAATACTATAATTGAAAGTAGTTTAAATTTATAATATAAATACTTCAAACAATTATATCCATTAACCCGCTAATCATGGAAATATTATATAAAATCAAACAGAATTTTGAGTATAAATAAAAATTTAGTATAAAAATAAATTCGGTAATAGAATAAAAAGTCTCGGTCACGATACTTGTAGAGAGCGTTAATTTATTTTTACTTTTTAAATGCATTTACATTTTTTTCATTAATTAATTTTGTCAAGTAATATTTTATATGCATTAATAATGGCATTGTATTTCTTGGCTGTACTAAGGAACATTACGATTTCGAAACCATATGAAATATGCTAAGTTTCGCCATTGTAAAGTCTGTTTTTATCCATCCATGGTACTTATACTTACAAATCGTAATCAATTTCGAGTTATATGTCATATATTTTCGATTTCGTAAACCAGTTAGAGTGTACTCAGCATAACAGTTACGAGTTCGTAAGAGTAAAAGTATAAAAGCAAAAAAAACCCGCTTTGACAGTCCATATTCCCAATTCGGGCAAACTAAACACGAATCTAGCCAAAAATATCCCAAATCGGAAAACCCTAACCCCCAAGTTAGCAAGCCCATCACTCCTGCATCAAGTTCGAGTTCGACAAAAATGGCGCAAGGTCATCAGCAAGCGGCCAAAAAATCCATTCAAGAGGAAGCTCATGGTGAGGAGAGGCAAGCAAGGGTATGATCCTAAACTGTTTTTCAATAAAGAATGTCATGACAAGTATGTTAGGTACTATCTAGAGGGGAAGATGTTAGAGCCATATGCTGTAGATCCTAACAAGGTAGAAGTGTTAGGGTTTGGTGAGATGGTTGGTTTGATGAATATCCAGAAAGTGGGGGAGTTGATGGTTAATGATGCCCCAGCCTATCTTCATGAAAGCTGCCAATTTTATGCTAATTTGACAGAGTTAGATGGGTCAGTGTATAAGACAATGGTGAATGGGGAAGAGTTCCAGCTAAGTTGGTGGTCCTTGAATGAGTTAGTAGGCTGCGAGTATAGGACAGCTGCTGACATAGACAACAGCAATGAGGATGCCCCTCTGAACGTGTACAAAGCCAATGGCTGGGAAGGTCCTGGGTTTTCACTTCCTGGTTGTTTGGATAGGTCTGCATGTGCGTCGGCTTACTTTGGGAGACCTCCCAATGATAAGCAAGCGGCCCATGTGTACAATCTGAAATGCATGACTCCATCGCATCGGATTTTGTATGATTTTGTGCATCGCATTCTTGTACCATCTGCCAAGAATGTCACTGAGCCGACAAGCACCACAGCTATACTGTTCTACTATGTGGTTCTGGGTAGGAAAATCAACTCTGGCTACACTATCGTCCACCACTTGGTCAATCAGATGGGGATGACTAAGCCCTACAGGAACATACCATACGGAGGCCTAATCACGAAGTTCCTGCTGCAGTAGAAGCCTGGCTTTGTATTCCACAGCACCCCAGTCCCTTGCCGACACTACACTGCACAGTATTTTCAAAATAAAGGATATGACGTGGTTGATGGTAGGTGGATCCAGAAACAGTTAACTATGAAAAACAAGCGCGCAAAGGGAAATGCAGGTACAACCAATAAATTTCACTTTTTGGTACATTTTTTTAAAATCATGTCAATCTATTATCGCAACTACTAATTTATCGATGTTGGATACGTAGTGATGACAGATGAGGAGATGTACTCCATGGCTGGACGCATGTATAGTACTATGAAGGACATGACATGCCGCGTGATTGGTACAAGGAAGAAGGTGCATTATGCGAAGAAGAAACTCTCAGCTATGGAGCGTGTTTTGGCAAACCGTGGCTTTGATCTTGATTTCCAGTGAAGACCGGTTAAAGGTGCCATTTAATTCTGAGTAATTAGTGCAACATACAGTTTCATTAGCTTTTGTTTTCGGCCACTTGTTGGGCACTAGCCTTGTTGCTATGTTTATTTCGCACTCTTTTGAAACTCACGCGAAATTTGACAAAAGTTGTATGAAACTGTTTATCGGAGTTTCTTAATTAATGTGAAATCCTTAACCAAACAGTAATTGTTCTTCATTTCAAGTCTTTCAATCACTTCAGTTCCTTACAATATCAACAACATGCTTCTTCTTTGTGTTTTATTAGGTTATCATGTTAACATGCATTACTTTCGAAATCGTAATATATGTGCATTTCGTATATTTACGAAATCGAACATACCTGCTTCCATCAACTTTCACTTCTTTTCAACCGGGTGGATATTAGAGGGTTTCTCTTTTCAAACAAGCCATTCCAAAATTCAAGGCCAATTCTTTCGAGCTCAAAATATATGTGCATTTCATATAGTTTCAACATCGGAAACTCCTGCATCCATCCACTTTCACTTCTTATAATCCGTGTGGATATTAGAGGGTTTCTCTGTTCAATCAAGACATTCAAAAAATGTAACGACTACCTCTTACGAGTTCGAAACATATGGACTCCACAATTTTTTGAAATCGTAATTAAGGGTGACTTCTAAGTGTAACCTTCCTAATTCGGGTAATAAATAGTGAATGTCTCTGTCCAGTAAACCTCAAAAAAGACAATAAAATGGGTTTTTACGATGTCGCAAATATGCAATAACTACATACTTACGAAATCAAAACTATGTAACAATTGTTCGTTTTAGGTATTCAAGTTTGCTAGTCTTTGGCAAAATGTACATAACACATGTAAAAAACCCTAACATGTAAACGATTGGAGATACCGATTCACAATAATACATTTTCAGTTCCAGAGTAGTTAAACAAATCGAGGTAGAGCAAACAAATCGAATCATTTGACAGCCTTCCTTTTCTTTTCACTTTAACCTTTCTTCCCTTACGCGAATTCCCTTTTGCATCAATCCAGACACCCTCGTCATGGTCGAGACGACTTTGAAATTGCTTCAAATTTGCCCTAGTCTCAGACAAGCTAAAACTCTCGCAAATTTCTCCTAAAGGGATATCTTGTAAATCATGCATTTCTACCTCCTCGTGCGCTTTTCCGACAAAAGTTTTCTTCCCCTTTAATACCACTTCTAGACCGCGACTTGCCAAGCCGGGGACGTAAAAAACCTGATCCCCCTGTGTAGCCAGTATGAATGGGTCCCCTATATACGCCAGCCTTTTCCTATTCACTATGGTCATGCACAATGACTTATCGATCGTCACAGTGTCTAGCTGAACCCAGTCGCACTTAAAAATAACAACTTGTAAACCTACGTAATTTAGTTCCCAGATATCAGTAATGGTCCCGTAGTGTCTGCTATTCTTGTAGGATGCACTACCACCATCCACATTATGCAAAACCAATTCATTTGACATGACTAAGATCCCACTGTTCTTAGATATTCCTTTATTGTCGTGTGCCTTTGTGCCAAACGTGTAATCATGTACATCGTAACCTTTGAAAGAAACAACAGCTTGCTGTGGTCTGGTTGCCAACCATTTAACGCTCTCCGGGTGGTCACCAGTTATCACATGCTCTGCAAGCCAATCACTAAAACTTCTTAAATATTCCTTTACAACGAGCTCCTTTTTCCAACTAACATGCAACTGCTCGATTTCAGCCATATGTGTGGCAATGTAAGGGGTCACATCAGAGTGATTGCGTAACACATACAAGTGTGCAATACTGAAATCATTAGCAGTTGGATTTACCAGTTTACCTCTATTCAACCCGTGCCCATCGTTCCGTACGGTATGCCGCCCGTGTGGAATACCAACCGTATCCACTTCACTCAGGAAAGCCATGCAAAATTCTATTGATTCCTTTGTGACATACCGCTGCACTATGCTAGCGTCAGGTCGGTACCTATTCTTCACGAAGCATTTGAAAATCTTCATATACCTTTCGAATGGATACATCCACCTTAAAAATACGGGACCACACAACTTAACCTCACGTACCAAATGGACTATCAAATTTGACATAATGTCAAAAAAGGAGGGCGGAAAATACATCTCTAGCCTGCAAAGAACGTCAACTACCATCTCTTGAAGTTTGTCAAGTTTGCCACGGCTAATAGCCTTGCGACATATGCCTTTAAAAAAAGGCATAAACGAGAGATACAACTACGCACATGGGAGGGCAAACTTGCACAGAGTGCGAGAACAATCAACTCTTGCATCAAATTATGACAATCATGCGATTCAAGACCAACAATTTTGCAGTCATCAACACATACACATTTTCCTATCTTTGATGCATATGTTGAAGGAACCTTCACATCTTTCAAAAACTGGCAAAACCTTGTCTTCTCAACATCAGACATCGTGTAGCATGCTGGAGGTAAAAAAAATTTCCCATCCATTTCTACTGGTGAAATTGACTCCCTTAATCCCATTCTGCTCAAATCCTTTCTACTCTTCAAACCATCTTTCGATTTACCGGGAATATCGAGCAAGGTGCCAATAAGACTATCAGAAACATTATTTTCAATGTGCATAACATCCAGGCAATGTCGCACCCTCAAATACTCCCAATATGGTAATTCAAAGAAAATACTACACTTTTTCCACGGTCCACATACCTTGCCCTTTTTATGATTCTTGCCAAAGTCATTGTTCACGTCCCTCACTTTTTCTAATATCTCTGCTCCTGATATTGGTACTGGCTCCACCCTGGATTCTTCCTTTCCATTAAACCATTTTTTTGCTTTTCTCAGTGTACTATCCTTACCCAAAAACCTCCCATGCCCTAAATATACCGTCTTCTTTCCATGACTCAATTGACAATGATCTGTATTTTCCTCACAAATCGGACACGCCAAATGCCCTTTAACAGAGTAGCCAACAAGATTACCCAACGCGGGATAGTAATTGATTGTGAATAACAACACGACATTCAACTTGAACCATTCATTCCGATATCCATCATATGTCCAATTCTCCCCATATAACAATTTCTTCAGATCATCAATTAGTGGTGCCAAATAAATATCAATATCATTTCCTGGTTGTTTAGGTCCTGATATCATCAATGACAACAATACATACTTTCTTTTCATTGTTAACCAGGATGGCAAATTGTATATCACGACCATGACTGGCCAAGAACTATGGGTGCTACTCAGGTCCCCATAAGGGTTCATTCCATCGGTAGACAATCCAAGCCTCAAATTCCGATCTTCCTTACTGAACGGAGGATATAACTCATCTATTTTCTTTCACTGATCACCATCAGAAGTATATCTTATCACATCATCGTTAGGACGATTTCTTCTACGATACCAAGTCAGGTTTTTTGCATCACGTTTGTTAGAAAACAAACGTTCCAACCTAGGAATGATAGGTAAATACCAAACGACTTTAGCAGGAGTTTGATTCTTCCCTCTACTCGCAACCTCGGTGCCGACGACTAACTTCTCCTTTTTTATTGTATACCGAGACTCATTACAAACTAGACACCTATCTAGTTTTTCATTCTCTTCCCCTCTATACATCATGCAATCATTAGGACATGCATGTATCTTTTCCAGTTCCATTCACATCGGACACAAAACTCGTTTCGCTGCATAACTACGATTTGGCATCATGTTGCCAGCGGGGAGTAGTTCTGTCATCAATCCAAGCAATTCAGTCATTGCATTATCAGAAAGACCATGTCTAGCTTTCAAATTCATAACTTGTAAAGTCGCACTCAAAACTGTGTGCTCTGAACCCTTATACAAAGCAGTTTTCTTATTCACATACATGGCTTCTAAAGCTTCTGGTTTACCAACAAAATGTCGAGCCACATCATCGGTCAAATCATTTAAATGATCATCACAATCCATTTCACCACTTTCGCCTACATTATCAGAATTCTTATGCTCTTCCATTGTTCTACCATTACCATTCTCACCCTCAACCCCTACCTCCCCATGCCATACCCAAATTTAATAACTCTTATCGAAACCACGCATAATCAAGTGACCCCTAACAGTTGCAACACCTAAATTAGCATCGTTCATGCAGTTTCTGCAAGGACACCTAATTCCGGAATTGTTTTCACCTCTCACATGTTCGATGGCTATCTCAATGAAATTTTTAACTAACCCACGGTATTCAAGACTAGTTCGCACATCCTCTTCAATTATACGAGCACGGTCCATATATCTAACTTTCCAATAATGCACAATCGATACCACCTAAACAAAACAAGAAATCAAATTTGCCCCATCAGTCCCATGCACATAATCACATCAATTCACGCACATATACCTGAAAATTATTGTTAACCAACTCTTAACCAGTATCCCATTTATCTAAACATCATCAGCGTATCGATTGCAAGTAATCATCAATACATCATGTACACATGTATATATATTGAATGAAAACTAAGTAGGTTGTTTGAATTGCGATTTGTTTGGGAAAATGAAAGACTGAATTACACACACATACCTGCAAACATATGAGTCCAAAATTTAGAGGAATATTATCTCGGAGCTCCCAAGTACAAACACAATTTCACACACGCTCAAACACTACGCCGGTCAAATCCTTTTAGTAAACATTGTTCTCATTTCGAATTCGAAACTTGAGGTACTCACAATCTTTCGAAATCGTAACTTCTCTACACTGGGTTTACTAAAAACAAAACTCATCAAGAAACTGATGGCCATTTGATTCGATTTCGTAACTCTGTTTACATGTTGTTACGGTATCGAATCATTGCTTACATTACAATTTATTACACGTCATCAGATCAATTTCCTTCTCTTCCGTTGTCGTAACAACACTCGAAATAATTTCTTCTAGTACTTAGTCAAACAATACACTAGACACGCTCCATTTTCATGTGACACCAGACTTTCTACTCTAAAACGTGCTAGCACTATCCTTTCGATATCGAACATGTGTATTTGTTCGTTGTTTTCTACTCTGAAAAGAAAATTTACAACCATACACAAATAAGTTTCATTATTGTCAATGTTACTTCTACATTTCGATTTCGAAAGCCCATTTTTTAAGTCGGAACTTGACTTTACGACGTGCAAAATTTTCATGAACTAACCCGAGCTGGTTTCAAATTCGAAAAGATTATAGGGTGGCGTAAGCGCCGCACCGCCGTGCAACGGCGATGTCTCCGGCATCATTCCCAGTAGTGAATGCTTACACACAAAGAGCCATTTTCACGGATCAGATCGAGAAAAAAGTGGCCGCATTTTGCCGAATCTGAAAATAGAAAATTTTGGCCGATACACAGTCACACAGTAGCCAGTAGATCATTGTTAAAGGGTAAACCTCGAAGCTGAGGTGTGTGTTGTATTCACAATAATACATGGAATACAAGGGTACAAATGGAAATAAATAAACCATACTTAAACCCTAACTAATACAGATTGGGCTCAAAATCCAATACCACTGTCTAACACCCCCTTAATTGTCGGATTAACTAAGACACAAAGTTTGGATCCAAAAACTTAAAGAAAGTCTTTGGAAGACTAACTGTAAAGATGTCCGCCAACTGTAACAAGGTAGGAATATGAGTAACACACTACTACAAAATTTACAAGGGAAGGACCAGCTTCCTGTATTTTGTAATGCTTAGTAGCAACATTTTTTGATGTTTTATCACGCACGTATTTAGCACGATTTTTTAATTATGGCGCACATAATTAGCATGAAAATTTGCACTATCACCAACATAATTAGCACGCACGTAACAAGATAATAATTAGCCAATAATTATCATGCACATAATTAGCACGTACATAACAATTCCTCAAAAAAATGTTAGAGACCATCATTCTGTATTTTGTAAAGCTCGGTAGCAGCATTTCTGATGTTGTAAAGTTGTTTATTTATGAAGATTGCCTACATGAACATGAATACTGTCAGTTTGAGTTCATGAAATATGTCTCGGTGTCAGGCTCAGCAGGTGCTAATTCCTTCATCCTCTCTTTGGGATCGATGAAGTATTAATATTTATGCGCAGATATGCAGCAATGTGCAGGTAAAGTAATAATATGTAGGCAGAAGCTCCGACACTCTCATTGGGATTCCTTAGTATAACTTGTCAGAAATAAGCTCATGTGTAGCAGAGGTACAATATTTGCACAATGGACTAGCAAGGGGGGCTTCTCCGCAATCTTGCAAAAATGAGAGCAAACCAAAGATGAGCAAAATTATTAGCAAACAAATATAATGCAGGCATGACATAATAGATGAGAAATGTATAAAGAGACTCAAACTACCAGATAATGTTCATAAATAACAGTGATCAAATACTGATGAAACCAAGTAAAATCAACATCTCCAAAAATAGTATCACTAGATGAATCTATTCTACACAATAGGTTGCCTTAAGAGCCATGGATAAGCAAAGAAACACATATTTTCCATAACACTCAATGGTATTCTACTTACACTCAGACTCAACCTGTTGAGGTTCTTATTATGCTTGTGAACCTTACTATCTCCATAGCATTCATCGTGCGACCCAACAATACTACTTTCCTTTGCCCAACTTAAGAAACCATCTTCTTTTCATCTCTCCAAACACAAGTCGTATAAGAGATCGTACTGTACCAATTTATCCCACCCAATGAACTCTTTTTTCACTCACTGTCACAGTCGCCATTTTCACAGGAAATACGTAGTCAAAGTACTCCTCTACCAGACTATGAGAATAGATAATCCGCTAAAGTGACTAAATAAAATAGAACGCTGGAAATCAGAAACACCTAATTTATTCTTAAGTAACTATCTTCAGTCTAACCATCATCAAAGGAATGAATCTTTTCTATAATCATGAAAACTAAAAGGGAAAAGAACAAAAAAAGAACCATTACCAGCAACATTAATGTTACTCCATTCACAAAAACACAAATACATTTAAAGAAGTATTAGGACCCAGAACCAGAAAGGAACCAAATTCCAACATAAATTCTACTCCATTCACACAAACATAATAAAATTTAAAGATATAAAACTCTGGCAACTCAAATTTTATGAGTCAAGTACCTTAACCTAATCAACATGTAAAATCTGGTTTACAATTAAGGATTTCAAGCAGCTCAAACTAAACAACAGTAGTACCTTCAAAATTAGTAATACTACATGAAGAAACATAAAAAGCCATGAATAATCAAACAAGAACAATCTGTTTCCCGAGAAACGCCAAAGGTAAATTTTGTTGCATGCACTCTATTTAGATGTTCCCATAAAAACAATCGTGTCTTAGTGTTGGAGCAATTCAAGAAATCTGGAAATATCCTATCTCTTCAATTGATAATCAAGTCAAACAATCAACTTCAATGGCCATTTTTTAGAGACGTGACAAATAAAAGGGCGAAATCATAGGGCACCAGAAATATGGTTCATCCTAGTAAGATTAAGTTAATTAATGGTTTCGTCCTATTGAGCATGACAGGTTATTGAGCTAGCGTCTTTAAGTTTCCCGAGATGGTACATAAACAAGTGGTGACTTTTTAAATTTGTAAAATTTACTTGGTGAAATTCAAAGTGCAATAAATACTGCCAGGTATCAGAAAGGAGGGTATCTGACCTGCCCTCGCCTTGATCTGAGTCTCTGATCACAGAAAAGAGGCAAGATTCACTACCTTAGTGAACCAAGAGGCACTAAATTATATTGACAGCATGACTGGAGCACCTGAACAATTGCAGTTCATGTGAAAAGGGAGCAATTAGGAATTTTGATGAATAAAATGAGATTGACTATATATTCAAACTTGAAGATGCTGCTTGCAATGTTGGAGGTCAGCCTCAGATACTGCTCTCTATTTCCTACTATTTATCATAAACATGTACTGTTTGAACAATTTATATCTTTTTGATAGTCTATATCTCTAATGGAATATTAACGTGACCACCTCGCAAAACAAAGAAATCCAGTAGCACTTTCGAGGAATCCAGCCAGAGATTATACTTGGTATAGAGAGTAATGTAAAAGATCGGAGGAAGTCTGTTACCCATTTCGGAGGAAAGCCAGAGATTATACTCTATGTAGAAGTTAGTGGGATCAGGTGGAAGGAAAGAGGATACTTTTCAGAAAAGATATATCACGTGGGCAAAGTTTTGAGAGGTATCATGCACACATGTATTAAGGACTATGTTACCAAGAGAGATAATGTCATCAGTACAAAGGAGTGAAGGCACAACATAGTGTTCGAACTTGATGCATATGCAGCATATTTGGATATTATTTAAGGGAAGACTGTCTGCCATATAGGCAAATTGCAATCTAAAAGAATGTTGAAAAATTAGGCAACATGGTTATAGACCGAAACTAGCACATACTACATATAACTTTCATTCCAGATCATACGTTAAAAAACTGATAATATAACCCTCAAAACATAGATAAAAGAGGAGTCTTCAAGGTTTACAATAACACAACAGATTACACTAGACTAAAAATGCAAAGTAATAGTAAAAATTACACTCAGAATGTGAGAGAGGTTCTGGAGCTGCTTCACTTGAATGTTGCAAGGAATTTCAGGGACTACAAGAAGAATTTTAAGGCTGAAAGCAGGAGGAAGAACATGATAAAATTCTTCCTTTTGGTGAGTTGAGCTTATCAGGTTTGGCTGGAAGGAAACAGAAGGAATTTTCTGAAGAGGACACTCCCCATAACATCTTTCAAACTATGGATTTGTGCAGAATATAAAAGTATTGAACTGTGTAATCTGCTGGTGAGTAAGGAGTGAACGAGCCTTATATAATCTTGACATCTAGCCTTTTAGATCAGCTTAGTAATAGGCATATCACGAAGGAGTTATTCGATGGAAAGTTACTGACATCTAAAATGAAGGTGAAATCGTCCATTAAACAAGCAAAAGAACCAATAACTACAACATAAATGTTAATCCATTCACAGAAACGGAATAACATTAAAGAGGTGTAAAATTGGTTAAACAAAACTACACTATCTCAAATCTATTAGAACATGCTAAAGGTCATGCAATAACTAGCACATAACTTCCATCATAACACAAAATTCAGCCGCACACATAAATCAAAGAGCATATAAGACACAAATAAACAGCATACAACACAACATAACAGCAACATGACACAAATTAAGTGATTTGGTAAAGGAGAAGAGTATTCTTACATCCAGCAAGGTGAGCTTATCATTTATATCTTCCGGCGAATCCTTAAGCTCCACCCCCATCTCCATCTGCACATTAGGGAGATCATCTGAAGGAACCTCCAAATGCCACCACCTCTTGTTGAGATCCACATTCCTGAAAAAAGAGAGTGAAAGCCTCAATTAACTATCAAAACTAAAACACAAATTTTTTCATGGAAAATATGGCTTCATTATCATCAAAAACCAAGTACAAATTCAAAAGCAACCAACGCAATATTTGCTTTCTCTAGCCTAATAACACACTGCACGACAGTGAAAACACACAACAGCCCAAACACTTCACGTTCAAAAAACTAACAACCGGGAAAAACGATAGCCAATTCAATTCAATTCCTTAGGTTTCCCCATTTCGAAGCGATTATCAAAACAAGAAACAAGAGAACATTCACAACAGTAATTCACAGCAATAAAAGAATGGTAGCCCTAAATGATTACCAATTCGAAGAAACAAGAGTAAGATTGAAGAGTCTAAGAAGTAATCTCAAAACCACTTGTTAAAAAACTCAGCAATTCAACATGTAACAAGAACAAATTGGTGGTTCTGAATCTTCTAATCATAATCAATATCGAACTCCACTAACCTCAGATAGATTCGGATTGAGCCCGAACCTTGAATTATGTAAGAAACCTTCCAAAGGAAGCTAAAGATGTTGTGTGACCGTTCTGTTCTTATCCTTAAAGCATATCCCACAAGCGCACCAAAAACGCACACAGAAATTTGTTGTGGATTCGTATAATCTAGAACCCATCCGTAGGTGAAATCTCAGTGACAAATGTCAGAGCATTGGAGGTGGTAAGAATTTCATTTTGCGGTGATGAATAGTAATCTGCTTTAAATTTGCCTGATTTAATTTTTGATGCCTTAATTTGACAAAATGCCTTCTTTCCCCCCGTGTACACGAGCCGCACGCTCCACAGGCAACTTGTTTTCCCGCATTTATTTTGCTGATTATAACACTGTGTGTTCTTGGGTTTCAAAAATACTTACTGCGGAGAAATTTACTGTTTTATTATGGAAAAAAATTCTGGATTGTTTCGGGCGTTGTGGAGGGAAGTTCTATTCGTAGGATTTTCGCATCTAGTAAATGTGAATTATACTATAGTTTGCATTCCATGAATGCGAACTAACGTATATCACATGGTTACCAAATATATGACTTGGCATATTACATTGGTTACGAATGTGAATTATGATAGCTAGGCTTTACAACACCTCGCAATTTCCCAAAATAAAAACCTAATTATCGTTGACGACGATGTCTGCATAACATCGCGATTCAGACGAATCAACGAATTGAATTCAACGATTCCAAGTTCTTTCCCCGTCAACGAGTTCTGAGTTCGTTACCCGCCAATAAAATCTCATAGACATATATGTGAGCATTGGAAGTGGTAAGAATTTCATTTTGCGCCGATATATAGTAAGGGCACACGAAGAACAATCAAACAACGATTCCCAACACACTCTAAAAAGGAGAATTACATCAAATAAGGGCACTGCTTCAGGATGACAACAATTTGGGTAAGGCACTGCCGATGCCATAAGAACTCGACATCGTGTGTTGTAAATGTCCAAAAGACATTGCATTTTATTTGATTTGACACCATATACGTAGACCAGTGACTAATCTATTAAGAATTGAAACTTCTCTGCTTCAGGCGCTATAATGAGTTTGTCCAATTTTGTTTATTGCGCACGTCAACCTCACGCGCATGAAGATGTACGCAGAAATATAACAAAGGTGTGTGGAGACCAATCTTATCTTAATATCTACTAAAGCATGCCACTTTTGCCACGTGACGCTCACACAAAATTCCATAAACTTGCTAAAATTAGCTTAATTAAAATCTTTTTTATATTATCTTTTCACAACCCTCCTCTCCGCCCGTTTGGCTTCCTAACTAAATTCCACAATATTGTTGCTTCAATTATCTAAGTGTCCGTGTATATCGTATCATTCGAGTATAGTGTACTTTAAACTTCATCTCTCTTCTTCAATACTCTTCCTAAAATATTTTCTTTTAAGCGAAAATTTCTATCAAGGGCGTAGATAGATTTGAAATTATTAAAAAGTTCATAACTATTTAATATTTCTTGTTAAGCGCGTCTTACTTTTTTTAATAATTTTTTAATTAAGAAAAAGATATTTTTAACCTTACTTTGTTAGCCTAGGATTTTATATTCTTTCTAATTTCAGACAACTGTTTCGCACGGTGGCCACAAAATCTACAAAACTTCTACAAAGTGGAAGTCAGGATGTGATGTGGAGAGAGAGCTTGTGTTAGAGAATACATTGTGTGGATATATTATTTGTATATTCTAGTTTATCTTTCTTGTATATTAAGTTAGATTAGTATATTCCTTTTCCTTACCGAACTTTAGTTTTCGGTCTATATATTGTAAACTTTTCAGTTGAATATAATAACAGCTTCATATTCTACATGGTATCAGTGCATTCGATCCTAAAAGTAGTTTTTTTCCCTAAACCCTAAATCCTCAAATCAATTCTCAGTAACCCTAAATTCCCACCCGTACACCTTGTACGTAACTTTCACCCCACCCATACTTAAATTATTCCCAAGCCCTAAATTCCTACCTGTACGTAATTCCACCGGTACACATTCAATTAGTATCCAAGTATCCACCAGTACACGTGTCCAATATTTAGTATCCAAGTATCCACCAGTACACGTATCCAATATTTAGTATCCAAGTATCCAATATCAATTCACCACCGTAGTACCGTACGTATATGTTTTGATATATATTTTGTGCCTTGTTTTTTTTCTCCCAGTAACCCAATTCCAGTATCCGTACGCATATTTTTGATATACACATATTTTGTTCCTTAGTTTTGTTTTCTCTCTCCAAACAAACAAGTAGCACCCGTACGTAATTTAGTACCTCAATACTCTCCCTCTATGTACCCAGCACCTATACGTATCCACATGGATTTCCTTTATGACGTTGTTCACACTTCCGCTGCTGCTCAAGTTCCTCATGCCGTTGTGGCTGTTGTTGCCGCCGCCGCTACTCCAGATGTTCCCGCTGTTCACATGTATCGTCCTGCTGGAGATGGTGCTTCTCATCCACTCAAACCGAAACAACCGTGTGGTAATCCTCGAACTCATGTTTCCCCAGGAACGCCATTTGTTGGAGCTATCTCTGCCACTACAATGCCGCCAACCAATGTCGTGGCTGTCATCACCGATCTTGGCAAACAGGCTTTTTGCCCAACTTTATCAAATGAACAATGGGTACCGTTCAAAATATGTTATTTAAGATGAATTTCAATGGTTTTGGTAAGCCTTTTCTGCCTTGGATTCTCGATACGGGAGCTTGTTATCATATGACTGGCTCTAGAGATGCTCTGCGTAATATCGTACCCACCAAGAATGTTGATGTTGTTCTTCCCGATGGTTCTGTTTCAACTGCTTTGTTACATGGCACTTTATATTTTTGTGATATTGTGCTTGAGCATGTTTTATTAATTCCAGGATTACGTTGTAACTTACTGTCCTTCCACAAGTTGACTGCTGCCTTAGAGTGTCTAGTTTTGCTTACCGAAAATATATGTGTATTCCAGGATATCAGCACGAGAATAGTGATTGGTGTGGGTAGTCATCAAGGAGGGTTTTATTGGTTTCGTGGACTGAGAGCTCCTCTACGTCTTCACCGCCTCTGAATGTGTCTGCTGCAGTTGTTTCGTCTTCTTTTGATTTGTGGCATCAACGATTTGGTCATCCATCCTTGTCGGTGCTTTTGTCCATTCCAACTCTTTCTTTAAGTCGTGGAAATAAACATGTCCCATACTCGATATGTCATCGAGCTAAACATGCAAGAACTAGTTTTCCTTCAAGTACCAATAAAGCTGGTGATTTGTTTGAATTGATTCATTGTGATGTATGGGGTCCATATCCTACCCCTTCTATTAGTGGAGTCGTTTCATTTTTGACTATTGTGGATGATTTTTCTAGAGCTGTTTGGGTATATTTGATTGTAACTAAGTCTGAGGTATCAAATAAGTTAAAGGAATTCTTTGCGTTAGTTTAACCGTCAAGTCAAATGTGTTCGAGCAGATAATGGTACAGAATTTCTACCTCTTCGTAAATTTTTTGTGGACAATGGAGTTCGGTTTGAGACATCTACCGTTTATACCCCTCAACAGAATGGCCGTGTGGAGTGCAAGTATCACCATATTCTCAATGTTGCACGTGCTCTCTCCTTTTTCAAACTCATCTTCTCATCAAGTTTTGGGGAGATTGTGTCATGACTGCCGCTTATCTTATCAATCAGACTCCGTCGCCTTTGTTGGATGATCGTACACCTTATGAACTGCTGTATGGCCTTGCACCGAACTACAATAATTTACGAGTATTTGGCTCCTTGTGCATTGTTTCCTAGCTTCCACGACCACGAGACAAATTTGCCTCGAGAAGCAGGACGTGTATTTTGGTTGGTTACTCCATGGACAAGAAGGCATGGAGAGTGTAAGATCTGGAATCAAGAACAACATTTCCTAGTCGTGACGCTGTCTTTTACGAGGATTGCTTTTCGTTTGCTCCGTCGGAGAAGTTTGCCACTACTCTACCCGCCTCGACCGCTTATGCTCCATCTCCTATCAAGTATGATGACATCGACAATGCATTCAGATCGATAGCTCTGGAGCCGACTCCTGTACTTAAAATATCTGGGCAGTCGTCCTCGTCTTCTGTTGAAACGGTTGTTTTGTCCTCTCTGTTTGACCAATTGTCTGCTCCTTCATCGGTAACTAATCCGCTGCTATTTTTGTCGTCTCTACCTGTTGAAGCTGAGCCGTCCTCATCATCGTCCAAACCATTGACCTCCGATTCCAATCGATTCTTCATCGTCCGGTTCCGACTCAGATTTTGATCATCTGTTGCGGTTCAGCCTGTTCGTGCACCAAGTACCCGAGCTCGACGTGCTCCAGTTCGTTTCAATGATTATGTTTGTGCTGCCACTACACTACCAATAAACCCACATCACTGCTGCTCCTTTATCCTCACTGTCCTCAGGTATTCGCTATCCTATTGTTGATTATGTTTCTTGTAATAAGTTTTCGGTATCGCTTTCTAGTTTTTTGGCTGCAGTTACAGCTGGTTCGGACCCTGCTTCGTTTTCTGAGGTCTCACGCCATATTCATTGGCGTTTGGCTATGGCGGCTGAGATTGATGCTCTTGAAAGAAATAAGACGTGGACCCTCTCAGCTCTACTGCCTGGTAAACATGCAATTGGATGCAAATGGGTATTCCGCATGAAATGCAATTCGGATGGTTCAGTTGAGCACTATAAGGCCCGGTTAGTGGTACTTGGAAATAGACAGATTGAGGGTACAGAATTTACAGAGACATTTTCTTCGGTTGTGAAAATGTCTTATGTACGCTTATTCTTAGACGTGGCAGTTGTTAAAGGTTGGGAGCTGCATCAGATGGACATGCACAATGCGTTTTTGCATGGTGATCTTGAGGAGGAGGTTTATATGAAGCCGCCTCCAGGTTATGCTCTTCCTGGCCATGGTCTCGTTTGTAAACTTCAGAAGTCGTTGTATGGTCTTCGTCAAGCTCCCAAGAATTGGTTTGCTAAGTTGACTAAAACTTTACGACGTTATGGCTTTGTCCAAAGTCGTGTTGATTACTCTTTGTTTTCCTACATGAGGAATGGTGTTACCCTGCATGCTCTTGTCTATGTTGATGATCTTGTGATTGCTGGTTCATCTGGTGAAGTCTTGTCAGCTTTCAAGAGTTATCTGAGTTTGTGTTTCTACATGAAGGATCTTGGTGCCCTGAAGTACTTTTTGGGTATTGAAATTGCTCGTCGACCTGTTAGTATGTTTCTGTCTCAACGGATTTATGCTCTGGATATCTTGGCGGATACTGGACTATTGGGAGCAAAGCCTACGGATTTCCCAATGGAACAACAACATAATTTGGCAAAAGATGACGGCCCACTGTATGAAGATCCTCTCCGATATCGTCGGCTTATTGGAAAGATTATTTACTTGACTATCACTCGTCCGGAGTTGAGCTATTCAGTTCATACTTTGGCACTGTTTATGGAGACACCGCGAGTTGCTCATTGGCAGGCCACTTTGCGGGTCTTACACTACCTTAAGGTTACTCATCATATTCGTACAACTGATCAACCTGCTGATTTGTTTACAAAGGCTCTTGGACATAAGACATTTCAGGGTTTAATCGGCAAGATGGGTATTCGGGACCCTCATGCTCCATCTTGAGGAGGAGTGTTAGAGAATATATTGTGTGGATATATTTGTATATTCTAGTTTATCTTTCTGGTATATTAAGTTAGATTAGTATATTCCTTTTCCTTATCGAACTCTGGTTTTCGGTCTATATAAACCTTTCAGTTGAATATAATCACCACTTCATATTCTACAACTTGTCATGATTATTCAGCTTATTGGTAAAAAAGAATAATCTTGTCTGATTAAGGCAGGTTTAGTTTCACAAGAAAAGCAGAAACTAGGCGATGAGGATTGAGGACTAAACAAAGTATTAACAAGCGCAGGCGCAGCCACCCAGTTGGTCACTTTCTGAAGATGGCTCGGGAATACTTTGGAAATATCTGTCCAACTGAAACGAACACCTTATTAGGTTTATCTGATTTTATCTGGTAAAATTCTGATTTCAAACGCCAGACAATGCAGCATTGGACTTGTATGATGCGTAATTTCTATGGAAAACTCGTTGTTGCAGCGGAATATAAATAAATTGTTTATGGGATATGAAAATCGTTTGAACAACTGTCAACCAATTAACTGGAAACCACGAACACCTGTCATGGGCGACTCAACTGAATCTTGAAATTGAACAACTGTCAATTAATTTGGAAAACCTCCTTTTTCTTTATAACACATCTCTGAATAAAATTACAAGGTTGAGTCTTATATTTATAACCTCAAATAAAATCACAATCCTAACATTAATTTGGGAATAATAAATCTAATCCTATAACTATAATGGAAAATAATTAAATTCTTACTAGAATTAAAACACATTTTTATAGGAAAATTCTTGGTAAGAGAATAATTCCTAATTACCTAGTTTTCCATTTATACTCGTATCATTGTATATTCTTAGTGACCATAGCCTCTCGAATATAAAGGTTTGGCGAACAGCAAAAGTAAAGATGTTTCAAGTTAGAGTACTATAAGTTCTATTTGCCCATGATGAGGATGAAACCTAGGATGAAACCTTTTTCATGAAAATTCTAATTAAGATCAGGAGGTCTCCAACTTGCCTTTCCACTACTTTTTCCATTTCCAGAGCATATTCTCTCTTATCTGTCCGTGCATGCAATGCCCTAACTGCAGGACCTTTTGAGGTATTGAGAACACGCATTTGCAAATAACATTTGCAGTAGAAATTTTACAATGATCACGGGTAGGTACAGAAGCCACAGAAAACTATCAAAATTGGTACAGATGTAAAAGGATGTCCAATAGATAGAAAAATAGGTATAGAAGGTCCTCCTTTGTTAGCTTTCACAGAGATAAGCTGAGAAGAGGAGAAAGAAGAACAATGATGTTGTGCAGAAAACTTGATACTGCTTTTCTATTCATATCATCCTTTATATACACAAACTCTGAAAGAAAAAAGGAATACGAAATAATCTACTTCTACGGAAGAAGGAAACTAAATAATCTAATTTCTACGGAAGAAGGAAACGTAATAATCTAATTCCTACGGAAAAAGGAAAGGAAAATATCTACTTCCTACGGATGCTAATTTGCATCTTTATTTTCTAAAAATAGCTGCAGAAAATAAACAAACAAGGAAAATAAAGATGACTAGAATATCTCACAAATCACCCCCGTAATCTTGTCATCACTTTATCTCTGCAACTCCGATTCTGCCCCTAAGTTCCTGAAAACGAACACGTCCGAGAGGGTTTGTTAGGATATCAGCGAGCTGAGCTCTGTGTTGATGTAGTCGATGTCAATATCGCCCTGCTCCACATAATCTCTAATCAAATGGTAACGTATATCAATGTGTTTACTTCGATCGTGAAACACAGGATTTCGGCTAAGATCGATTGCCGATTTGTTGTCCACCAGTAACGTTGGTGCTTGTGGCTGTTCACCTTGCATTTCACCAAGCAATCTACTAAGCCAAACACCTTGGCAAGCGGCAGTGGCAGCTGCAATATATTCTGACTCGCACGAAGAGAGAGTGCCACCACCCGTTGTTTCTGTGATTGCCAACTCACCGAAGATTGACCTAGGAAGAAAATTAGCCCCGTCGTGCGTTTCCTATCGTTGACGTCTCCGCCCAAATCAGCATCACTATAACCTGCCAAGAGTAAAGGTCCAACACTTTTCCATATGAAACTCCAAACTCTAGAATTCCCGCCACATAGCGTAGAATATGCTTCACTGCTGCCATATGCTCAACTCTTGGCTACTCCATGAATCGGCTAACATAACCAACTGCAAAATTAATGTATGTCCGAGTATGAACTAAGTACCTGAGGCTTCCCACCAAGATGCGGTAGTACGTGGCGTCCACCGGTCTCCCGTCTCCCGTCTTGCTTAGTTTGAGTCGTGCCTCCATTGGTGCCGCACATGGATTGCACTCTTCTAGTCTGGCCTTTTGTAAAAGCTTATTTGCATAAGATGATTGGCAAAGAGTGACCAAACCCTTCCGTTGTTGCACTTGGATGCCGACGTAGTAACTCAGTTCGCCGAGGTCGCTCATCTCAAATAGATTCATCATCTCCTTCTTGAACTTCATCGGTTCTTTGAAGTTCCGGCGATGATCAAGTCATCAACGTAAACTCCAACTAGCAGTTGCTCCTTCCCGTTGCTCCGGCGATATACCGCGTGCTCGGCTTAACATCATACAAACTCCAAGTCGCGAAGACTCTTGTCAAGTTTGGCATTCCAAGCCCTCGGAGCTTGACGTATTCCGTAGAGAGCCTTCTTAAGCCGAAGAACCTTGCCTTCGTTGCCTTGAATTTCGAAACCCGACGGTTGCTTGACATAAACCTCCTCAATCAGATCACCGTTGAGGAACGTTGTCTTGACGTCCATGTGGTGGATTGGCCACCCGTGGTGTGCAGCAAGCACAATCAGAACCCGCACCGTCTCCATTCGCGCGACTGGAGCGAACACTTCCTCGTAGTCCACCCCCTGCTGCTGCACGTAGCCCTTTGCCACTAACCGCACATTTTGTTTCACCATCTCCCTGTTCGCGTCCTTCTTGAGCTTGAAGACCCTCTTAAGTCTGATGGCGCGGTGTCCCGGTGGTAGATCGGTGAGGCGCTAAGTTTGATTTGCTTTGATGCTTGCAAGTTCCTCCGTCATTGCTGTTCGCCATCCTTGGTCCTTCTCGGCTTCAACTAGGCTCGTTGGTTCGTCGACTGTGAGAAGACAAAGCTCCTCGTCCTCAGCTTCAATCTTCTCGGTGGCGTTGAGAAGGTCCTCCATGGTTCGATACCGTCGTTGTGCCTTAGCTCCGGAAGATGGTTCTGATGCCTTTGCCGGAGATGACACAAATTCCACGTTTGGTGGTGGTGATGCACTTGGGGTTCTCAAACTTGACACTGTAGCTTTACTTCTAGGTCTGCTTCTGGTGAAATTCTCATCTTCCGAACGAAGGATTTTCTGGGCTGGTTCGCTACCTACACCAAAAGAGACAAAACGGTCAAAGTTGGAACCCTCACCATGCCCTTGGTTTTGTTGTTGTGCCGATGTGGTCCAGTCCCATGCCGTGTCTTCATCAAAGACGATGTCGCGTGAGACTTTCACCCGGTCTGGCAGGGTCGTAGACACGGTACGCTACAGTTCCAGTTTCATAACCAAGTAGCACCATCGGCTTGCTCCGGTCCTCCAGTTTCTTCAGCTCTGGCTGCGTGGCCTTGACGTGGGTGACGCACCCAAACACCCGGAGATGGCTCACACTCGGCCAGCGCCCGTGCCATGCTTCGTAGGGTGTATTGCCGCTGAAGCTCTTCGTGATTCCCCGGTTCAGAAGGTAGACCGACGTTGTCACTACTTCTCCCCAGAATCTCATCGGCATGTCTTTGGCCTTCAAGAGGCAAAGTGCCATGCTAACCATCGTTTGATTTTGTCGTTCGACCACGCCGTTTTGCTGGGGCCAGTATGGCGCCGTTGTTTGTCGATGCACACCGTGGTCGGCAAAGTACTCGCCGAGTTCTTGAGACGTGAACTCACCTCCACGATCGGTCCGCGGCGTCTTAAACTTGCACCCGCTTTGTCGTTCGGCTGCTGCCACGGTCCTTTTGATGGCGTCCGCCGCTTGATCCTTCGAGGTCAACAAGACTATCCACATATATATACTAAGATCATCTACCATTAGTAGAAAGTATCATTTACCTCCGGGAGTTTGTGGCTCGATGGGTCCGCATAGATCGGCGTGCACAAGCCCAAGGCGTTCGGTCGCTCGGTTCTTGGCTTGGGAACGAGCTGCGTTTCTGCTTCCCGGCCGGGCAGGCGTCACACAAGCGCTCAACGTCATCGAGCAGCGGGAGTCCGTCCACCATCTTGATCCTGGCCATGCGTCGAAGGGCCTCGAAGTTCATGTGGCCATATCTCGCGTGCCATCGACACCCATTCTCGTACCCATGCACCGCAAGGCACACTGGGCGTGCCAAACTCAGATGAAGGAGGTAAAGGCGCCCTTGGCCTCTTGCACCCGCGCGAGCAAGCGCCCGCCTTGATCCCGTAACGTGAGCCACCCGTGCTGGATCCTCGTGTCGTAGCCGTCCTCGTCCAGCTGGCCGAGTGAGATGATGCTGCTGTGGAGCCGTGGTACATAATACACATCATCCAACTTTAGGTGCTCGCCGTTCCGACACGTAGAAAGGATCGTGCCAGTGCTTTCTATTTCCACGGAGGTTTCGTCCCCTAATTTGACCAAGCCTCGTACATCCGTGTCTAACTCGGAGAAGAACTACCGTCTTCCGCACATGTGGGCACTTGCACCGGAGTCGAGGAACCATGCCGTGTCACTCTGCCCAGGCTCCTTCGTTGACCGTGCTTTAGATCGCGTCTCATTGAGCAGGACGTGCTCCTTGGTGGCTGAGTTCCCGATCGTGAGGGTGTGAAGCATTGCCACGAGGAGCATCTGTTCGTCCACTTTAGCTTGCACGAGGTTGGCACGTCCCTTCCGTTCGCGTCGTGGCTCGGGGAAGTCCTTGGAGATGTGGCCGGCGTATTTGTTACAATTGTAACACTTCAAATTCGTCAAGTCTCTGTCACCGCTCACCGCCCATTGGCTGTCGTCTCCCCTGTGGCTGGGTTTCTTCCCCTTCTGAAAACCCTTGCCTATGCCTTTGTTCCCGGGGCTAGAGCCCTGGCCCCGTGCGATCCACTCTGCTCCGTGAGCAAAACTTGGCCGTTGGAGTTGTTCGTGGTGTTGATGGAGCACCGATCTGCTGCTGACCTGAGCCTGCCGATGAGTTCCTCCACTGTCATGCCGTTCAGATCGAGCAACATTTCGATCGAGCAAGCGATCTGGGCGTACTGGCTCGGCACCTCCCGCAATAACTTTTGGACCACTTTAATCTCTTCTAGAGATTCACCTAGAGAACGAAGGTTATTGACGATACCTGTAATCCGCATGCCGAAGGCGTCGAGCGACTCCCCGTCCTTGAAGGCGATTTGCTCGAACTCCTTGCGTAGACGCTGTGCCGTGGCCTCGCACACTCGATCCATGCCGACTCGCATCATCCGGATTGCCTCCCAGGCTTCGTGTGCCGACGTTTTGATAGCTAGCGCCGGTACTATCTCCGGTGGCACCGCCCGAATCAAAGCCGAGAGGGCCGCCATGTCTTCCCGTTCGGATGGATCTTCAACACCGGAAGTGGCCTCCCATAAACCTTGTGCTCGTAGGTTTATCTTCATCATGAGGGCCCATTCGATGTAGTTCGTTGCCGTCAACATGGGGTACACAATGTTGGCGCCAAGGTTGGTACGTTCTTGGATGACAACTTCGCCGCCGTTGTCGCGCCGTAGCCTGCTGCGTCCTCGTCCTCTCTGTGGTTCCGTTTGTGCCGGAGATCTCGATGCGTCCGCCATAGGATCGTTGAAGCTCTTGATACCACTTGTTAGCTTTCACAGAGATAAGCTGAGAAGAGGAGAAAGAAGAACAATGATGTTGTTCAGAAAACTTGATACTGCTTTTCTATTCATATCATCCTTTATATATACAGAAAATCTGAAAGAAAAAAGAAATACGAAATAATCTACTTCTACGGAAGAAGGAAACTAAATAATCTAATTTCTACGGAAGAAGGAAACGTAATAATCTAATTCCTACGGAAAAAGGAAAGAAAAATATCTACTTCCTACGGATGCTAATTTGCATCTTTATTTTCTAGAAATAACTGCAGAAAATAAACAAACAAGGAAAAGAAAGATGACTAGAATATCTTACACCCTTGACCTGAGATTCAAATCTTAAACTTCCAAATGCATATATAATGAACGTCTGTGCTTGGACCTTCATACATCATGTTCATTTAACCTTTTCCATTAAAATGTGCATAGGGAATTGATTATTACATATCAGCCACTTTTAAGAAAAAATGTACAACTTGATGGGAGCTTATGGTGTAGTTCTTGATGTTGTGACTTATACAACTCTATGCAAATTTATCGCTCAGAAATAAACAATGCAGGAGACTCTATCTTTTTTCTTCAAGATGCTAAAAACGGGGTTGCTGCCAGATGCAATATCATATTGTGCTCTTATATACAAACTAATTTCAACAAAAAATGTGAATGTATTATGGTCTAAAAAAAACTCCAGTGGCTAGCTTATTTCAACATAAAAATATGAATGAACTCTGGTCTCAAAAATTTCCAGTCGCTAAGCTTATTACAACACAAAAATATGAATGAACTCCGGTCTCAAAAAAAATCCAGTCGCTAAGCTTATTTCAACACAAATATATGAATGAACTCTGGTCTCAAAAATCTCCAGTCGCTAAGCTTTATTTCAACACAAATATATGAATGAACTCTGGTCTCAAAAAACTCCAGTCGCTAAGGTTTATTTCAACACAAAATATGTATGAACTCTAGTCTCAAGAAACTCCAGTAGCTAAACTTATTTCAACACAAAAATATGAATGAACTCTGGTCTCAAAAAACTCCAGTCGCTAAGCTTTATTTCAACACAAAATATATATGAACTCTAGTCTCAAGAAACTCCAGTAGCTAGGCTTATTTCAACACAAAAATATGAATGAACTCTATCTAAAAAACTCCAATATAGAAGAAAGAATGGACTATGCTTTATATGTGGAGACAACTTTGGGGAAGGACACGTATGCAGAATGAAACAAGTCAATGTTATGGACACTAAGAATGAAGATGAGCCTGGTTTCTATTTTGGTGTTGGAGGCAGGTGATGAATTGGCTAAAATTTTCAAGGATTTGGGAGAAGAAGACCATATTTTGTTGAATTCTGTGGGAAAGACATCCACTGAAGCTGACCTCAAGAATACTACGGTGTTCCATGGGTTTTTATATGGCCACGTGGCGAGTATTTAACTGGACACAAGAGCTTCTGCTATCTTCATTGATCATGTTGTTATTGAAAGTGTAGGATTGGGAACAATGGAGACTAAACCTTATGTGGTAAAAATAGCTAATGGCGAGTTGGTAAATTGAGCTACCTTATGCCTTAGAGTAGTGTGGGAACTACATGATCATACTTTTGTATTTGATCTCAAAGTCATGCCATTAGGAGGGACTGGCATCATCCGTGGAGTGGATTGGTTGTCAATGTTTGATCCCATGATCTTCAACTGGAGAAAACAAGTGGTGCACATTTATCATGATGATTATCTTTGGACTCTTAAAGGCAGCAATGATGGATTTAGATACAAGATCAGGGAGCATAATACAACAAAGTTTTCAAGAAAAGGGAAGGCTTGTTTAATGGAGATTGTTGAAGAGTTAGGAAATGAAGGAAAGAGTTTAGAGAGTAGTTATGTGCTGACACTGGACAAGGATGGTTCAAAGTATAAGAAGCTACAGCTGGAAATCAAAAAACACCACCTCTTCTATGAAACAGGTTATACAAACCTTCTCAGTTGTCTTTTCCATTCCCACTCAGTTACCTCCTATGAGGAGTATTGACCATAAAATTATATTGAAAACATATTCTCACCCTTTCAAGATCAAACCCAACATGTATCTTAACAACCATAAGGATGAGATAGAAGCTCAAGTGGAAGAGATGTTGAAGAACAAGATCATTAGACCTAGTAACAGTCCATTTGTTTCACCTGTAATTCTGGTTTAAAAAAAGATACTCCACTTGGAGATTAGGAGGCTGAATGATGTAACAGTTAAAGACAAATTCCCAATTCCAGTAATTGATGAACTACTTGATGAATTATTTGGTGCATACTATTTCTCTAAATTAGATTTAAGGAGTGGCTATCACCAGGTGAGATTGAGGGAGGATAATATCCCAAAAACTACATTCTAGACACATATATAACATTATGAGTTTTTTGTGATGCCTTTTGGCCTCACCAATGCATCTGCAACCTTCCAAGCTCTTATGAATGTGGTATTTAGCCAGCATTTGATGAAATTTGTATTGGTGTTCTTTGATGACATTCTAGTTTACAGCAAGACTGAGGAGGATCACTTTAAACACTTGAAAATGGTACTAGGAATTCTAAGAAAGCATCAACTATATGCAAAGCTTTCCAAGTGTTCTTTTGCTGCAACTATAGTGGATTATTTAGGCCATATTATTTCTAGAGAAGGAGTTGCAATTGATAATTCTAAAATTGACAGCATTCAAAAATGGCCAACTCCCAAAAATGTGAAGGAATTGAGGGGATTTCTTGGTCTTACTGGCTATTACAGGAGATTCATACAAGGCTATGGAGTATTTCTAAACCACTGCACAATCTATTAAGAAAAAATAGCTTCAAATGGGATCGGAAGGCCACTAGTGCTTTTGAACAATTGAAGCACATTATGACAACAACACCTATTTTGAAAATGCCTGAATTTGATAAGGTCTTTATCATTGAAACAAATGCTTCAGACAATGGTATGAGAGCCGTATTGATGTAGGAACAAAGTCCTTTTCCCCAAGAAACAGACACTTTTCTACATAAGAGAAAGAACTGCTAGCTCTGGTGTTAGCAGTAGACAGATGGAAGCACTAGTTGATAGGTCATCATTTCATGATTAGGATTGACCACTAGAGTTTGAATTGCTTGATTGAGCAAAAACTGACTAATGGCCTACAGCACAAGTGGATCACTAAGCTTTTGGAACTCAGTTTTGAGATTCAGTATAAGTCTGGGAGGAGCAACATAGAAGTTTCCACAACTAGAGAACATCTCAGTCCTGAAATTTCATTATCTCCAGATGACACAATCCAGTGTAATAAGGTCTATACTAGCACTTTATTTGTGCCTACTTGGTGACACAAATAGAAGACAGTTATGAGGGTGATTGGTTTTTCTAAGAAATGATCAACAACATAGTCTTATTTGCCAATGATGCCAAGGATGAGTACAACTATTCTTAGGGACTACTCAGAAAAGGATCTAAGCTGGTGGTGGGGAATTACGGAACAAATAGGAAGGTCATTTTGACTGCCATGCATGCTTTAGAAGTAGGTGGTCATTCAAGCCAAGCAGCAACTAGCAAAAGAGTTGCAAATCTTTCCTTTTGGCCAAATATGAAGGACCAGATAATTGAATTTTTTAGGGATTGTGAAGTGTGTCAAAAGAACATGGCTGAGCATTGTGCTAATCCTGGTTTATTACAACCACTTTCTATTCCCTCACATGCATAGAAATAGGTCACTGTGGAATTTTTGGAGAGGCTACCTCTCTCAAGGGATTGATACTGTGTTGGTTGTGGTGGATAGACTCGCTAAGTATGGGCACTTCCTAGCCCTCATCCATCCTTTTACTGCTGTTCATGTAGCCAGAAATTCATGGAAGAGATCTGCAAGCTGCATGGTTTTCTAGCCCTCATCCATCCTTTTACTGCTGTTCATGTAGCCAGAAATTCATGGAAGAGATTTGCAAGCTGCATGGTTTTCCCGAGAGAATAACATCAGATAGAGACAAGATATTCACAAGAAATTCTGGAAAGGACTCATGTGATATTACATATACAACTTCAGTTTAGCACATCATATCATCCCCTGATGGCCAAACTGAGAGGGTCAATAAAGTGCTTGAACAATATTTGAGATGTTTTTGTGGTGACAAACCCGACCTATGGAGTAGTTGGTTAGATTTTGCAGAATGGTGGTGCAATACTACTTATCATGGCAGTATTAGAATGACACTTTAGAAGCTCTATGTGGGATAAAACCAACCCCTCTTCCATTAGGGGTCATGGCAAACACTGTATTCTCTACTACCCAAGATTCGCTACAACAAAGGGAGAAGGTGAACCAGCTGTTGCAGAAGTATTTGGTGTCTCAAGAAAGGATGAAGTTCTATGCAGGTCAGACATATCTTTTGAGGAAGGAGATTGGGTGCATTTGAAGCTGCAAAAATACAGACATGCCTCTCTGAGTTCTCATATCAATATGAAGCTTGCTCCTAAGTTTTATGTCCTTTTATGGTGATTAACAAAGTTGAAACTGTAGCATACAAGTTACAATTGCCAGCTCACAACAGAATCCATCCTTTTTCATGTTTCCCTGCTGAAAAAACATGTTTGAGCTCAGCCATCTCAAATCACTGAGATTCCAGTTGAAGAGGTCCCAAAATTGCATCTTCTAACTCCACTCTGAGTTTGCAAAGAAGATTAGTTACCAGGAATTTCCTACAAGTGTTGCAGTGGCTAATAGAGTGGAAGGATTCTGCTCTGGAGGATGCATCTTGGGAGGATCATGAGGTTGGAGTTAATCAGTTTCTTACTTTCCAAGTTTGAGGACAAGCTTGGTGATAAGGAGGGAGTGGTGTTATGAGCTGAGGACTGGATTGCAAATAAAAGAAATTTAAAGTTAACAGGTCAAGAATCTTAGCTGATCTTAGCTGGTTTTGGCAGGAGTGGGAGCTAGGACTTGCCATTTTGGGGAAGAGGGCATATGATATGTATATTGTGGGTAGGGGTGCTAATCGAGCGAGTCGATCGCGAGTAGTGCGTAACTCGACTTGACTCGAAAACTATATTAACCATGTTCGACTCGACTCGAGAACTCGCGAGTTTAATGATATCATGTTCAACTCGAACTCGTTATTATTTATCGATTATCGACTCGACTCGCGAGTTCGAACTCAAATTGTTTTTTCCTTTTTTAAATAAAAATTTAACTAGTTATTCTACAAATTAATAGTTTATTTTAAATTATTCAGTAACCTTCATCCAAACCATTAATACAAAATATCTTTTTAAATCACTTAATTAAAATGATAAAATAAATATTTTTTATGTTTGACATTAATATTTTATAACCAAATTAAATAAATGCTAATACACCATGAAAAATATACAAAAAGTAAAATGCATAATCACGTGACCTATTTAAATACGTCTGTACTATGCACATTTCTAATTAAATATGTGTCTTTACATATACATAATGAGATTATTATTTTAAATACCAATGCAAATGTTTAGTTTGTTCAATATTGAGTATTAAATGAAAACTAACTAGATTAGATAATTGAACTAATATAGTATAACCTTATAATATTATAAAACTATAACTAATTATACTTATCGAGTTAGGTTTTGCTCAAACTCGACTCGTTAATTTTTCGAGTCGAGTCGATCTCGAGTCGAGCTAGATCGAATCGAGTTTTGACCGAGTTTTGACCGAGTCGATTTCGAACTACCCGCGAGTTGACGAGATCAATTAGCACCCCTAAGTATGGGGGAGGGGCACCAGAAAAATATATTTTTGGTGTATCAGTTCGGAGCTTGGTAGTTAGATAGTTTGCTGCTGATGAACAACTAGGGTTCATGTTTTGATTCCTCCAAAATTGTATGGTTTTTTGTGTAATTTCTGCAAATTCAAGTCTGTTCATCACAACTTATTTCCCGATCTGTTGGTAGTTTACTATTAGAATCGATTAATTCAACTCTACACTTCTAATAATAAGGAAAAAAGAAAAGGGTTAAGACGCATGAAAAAGGAATATTTTCAGAAATTGAAATATAAGAATAATTTTCTTGCTCTTTAAATATAGACTCTCATTTATTTTAAGAAAGCTGTGGGTGTAACAAAAGTGGCGGGAATGAAATTAACTGGCCAATCAGCTTCTGAACCGTTTGGATCTATTTCTCTAAACTTGTGTGCTGCCCACCGCCCTCACTAATTTAATGAGAGTAGTATAAACAATAACCATAAGCACGCAATCGATGAGGAAGAAGATGGAACGACTGGGTCAATGGAGTCGAGAAGAAGACGACCGCCTTACCGCATACGTCACAGCCCACGGCGAAGGCAGCTGGGAATCCCTCCCAGAGGTCGCCGGACTCCTCCACCGGAGTGTCCAGATCTGCCGTCGCCGGTGGTTCGTGTACCTGCGCGGCCTCTTCACTCCCCGCGAAGAGAAGCTCATCATCAACCTCCACAACCTCCACGGGGACGAGTGAGTTCATCCGATCAAAATCGTGATTTTGTAAAATTATCAATTTTCACTGTAAAACTTAATTCCTTCATTTCAGTTGGTCTTTCATCGCCGGAAGTTTGTCCGGGCGAAAGGATCACCAGATAAGGAACTACTGGAATACGCGCATTAAACCGAGGCTCTTGGGAAGTGGAATACATCCTACTACTCACAACAATCACGACAACCAGGCTCTTCTTGAGTAAGTAAACCTATACAATATCTTATTGTTCATTTTTTCTTTCTATTCTTTGACCACATATCATGTGTTTTGATTGATGAATGTTTCTGATTCCGTTGTCCAGATGCCAATTTTAGTGCTCAGTATTGTTCGATTTGAACCTTTGTGGACTGATTAGTGTTTTGACTCTCTTTTGTTATCTTCAAGATTGGAGAAGAGGTTTACTCAGGTGACTAATATGGATGAATCAGGTGCTCATCTTAGTATAATTTTCATTGAATTTGATTCTGTTCATCAACTAATATGGATGATTCATGTTTATGTTCATATCTTTAGCCCCACTTATTGCTTCATTCAGTTTGTACTAACTTATTGAATTTGATACCTCTATACCTTTAGAGCTACCGTTATTTATGCCATCCCAAATTCTAGTTTGCCTAGTTGTGCAAGTACTGAGATCCTTCTTGAATATTAATTTTGATATGAGTTTCGCTCGCAATTTAGGGACCAACAGGAAGAAAGTATATAGAGGAGTAAGGCAGAGAGCATTGGATAAGTGGGTTGCTCAAATTCGTGATCCACATAAAGCTGCACTTGTTTGGCTAGGCAAATTTGAGACGGCACAGGCTGCAGCCATTGCTTATGATAAAGCCGCCTTGAGATTTAGAGGCTCTACAGCTAGACCAAAGCTCAATTTCCCCCATCTTATTCACCCGGAGCTTCAAAGTAGGAAATCTATTCCACCCACACAACCACTTGTGTCAAGATATTTTCCAGGCTCATCATTGAATCCATCATTTCAAGTATCTGGATTTTTCCTGAATTCAGTAAGTAAACAACATGTCTTTAGTTATGTGCTGCAGAAATTCATCTAGAGAAAAATTCAATACTCTATTAATCAGAAAATAGTTAATCTGTACAATTATGTCACTTCTTTAGGTCATTCTTCAATGTCTACTTAATACTGAAACTTGTCACATCTTTTAGGTCATTCTTCGATATCTACTTAATACTGAAACTTGTCACTTCTTTAGGTCATTATTTCACTTTTATATAAGTTCAGATAGTGTTTTTTTCTTTCGATGAACTCGTAGTGCACAGAGCCAAGGCTTAAACTCTTGCATAAGATCTCCCCCTCTTAATTTCTGGCTGATTCATTTGTGCTGTTAATTGCAGGTTCAGAGCCATCTCAAGTGTCATGCAGTGACCTGAGTGAAGCAGAAGAGGTATTTCTTTCAAATTCTTACCAATCTACATATCTTGTGCCTTTATGTTTTACTTTCATCTCGTTTTAAGCTTGCAAATCATTCCGTGAATCCAAGTATTAAATGATTGTGCTACTCCTGTCTGTCTCAGAATAATAAAGTTCATGTCTGCATTGTGCTGTTTGTTTTAATATCTCTTTTGAAAACTAGTTTGATACTTAATCTTATGTTCTTTTGTAGATAATGTAGGCATTTATAGTGCATTATTTGAAGATCATGATATAATAATAATCCATGTTTAATTTCCTTACTGATTGCCTGGGTTAAATGAAATTAATCTCCATAGTCTACAATTACATGATGTAGGAAGATCTCGATACAAGACGGAATGTTTTACTGATGATGATTCATCAGAAACAAGCAGCTCTATTGAATTCCATTAGGATTCAATTGATCGGGTTAAAATATGAAGAAACGAGGTACTCTTGACACAAAAGGATGAACCTGGCAGTTTTTTCATAGAACTGCAACCCCCAGTTACAGAACTGCCAGATATCGGTGTAACAGAAAGGAGTGTATGTTCCGAATCTTAATTTGTAACTCAGACCTTCATCTTAATTTGGGTCATTTTGTATTCTTCTTAACATAAGAAGGAAAACAAAAAGGTCCACTTGCCTCTCTTTTTTTGGTTTTTTATTAATACAATCAGAAAAGAGAAGAAATCAATGACATCAAAACTATGTGCATGCTATTTGTCCAGTTTTTTTTTTTATCTCACACAGATTTTGAGATTTTCTTTATAATATGCTGTATCTATTGGGGGTTATTATATTTTTTGTGTGTGTTATTTTTAGACCAAATACAGGCCATGTTATAAATTTATGTAGAGCTGGGCTATCTTTTTACAGTCATATAAAAAGTTGGTGATAATAGATGTAAAAGAACACTGTTCTTTGTCTTTTAAATTAGGTTCTTTATTTATTCTCATAAACAAAGTCAATGATGTTGCCTTGATTACAGAACTCTGTGCATGCAACTTGTCCAGTTGTGTATGTACAATACAATAAAAGATGCTTAGACTTGAGCAAGTAGTAATTAATTAGCATGCTTTGTTTAGTGGCTAGGACCTTTATTCAAAGTTGAAACCAAGACCAACACTACTTCATTCTTCAGGTTCATCTGTTTAGGCATCCCAGCTTTCATCACCGATTTATAAGGTATTCGTAGTAGCTTTTATGAATGTAATTTTCCATATTGTTGGCTTGTGATTGAGTTTTAGTTCTTACTTTGGTTCATTTGTGCCGTTCATCAGAGTCTGCAGAAGAAAAAGATGTCCTCTGCCACCATCATTGCCTGTATTTCTTCTGTACTACATGATGGCGAGATAGATGTTGATTACGTGCTGAGGCAAAACTTAAGGTTTGTCAAAACATTCGTACTTTGTGGCAAAAAGTTGTGCAAAGATGCAGATTTCAACCATTTCCTGGTACAGATTGAGGAAAACCTTGGAAAAAACACAGCAAAGTTACATGGTGTTTGTGAAGCTGAAGCAGCTGCTGATGTGGCAGAGAGGTTTAAACAATTCACTGATTCATTGGTGGAGGAAATGCATGAATGGTATGTCACTATGTTGGATCCTCATTCAACTTCTCTTATGACTAATAATGAAATCTCTGATATCATTACTTCAATTTTAGAGAGTATAGTGAATTGGTCTGATGAAATTGACCCCTTAAGAGTGCAAATGATATTCTTGAAGAGTCTTATCCAATTTGTCACTCAGGGGAGTACAGAAGGCAGTGAAGATTTGTTGACTCACTCTGAAACTGTTGCTATCAATACTGCACATGTACTCTTCTGTGGTCGCTTCCATAATTCTGATAAAAAATGGAAAGAAGTATTGTCTAGAGTTTCAACATGGGTGCAAAAGATGAAGCCTATTGATCCTCAAGTCTACGAGATTTACACTCGATCTCTAAGTGGCTCAAAGTTGTACAAACAATTGCTTGACAATGATGCCTTACTCTTAGTGATGAATTTCCTAGATTCTCTCATGTCTATTCTTGCGGAGATATTATGGCTAGACGCTGGCCATGGCAGGATAAGAAATCAATTGCAGAAGCTGTATGAAAATCTAAGATTCCTCAGAATAATTGTTAAGCAACATTCAATTGCAACCTTTGATATGGAAATTCAGCAAGAAATTATTGATGTTTTCACCGATACAGGCATCTCAATATGCTCAATTTACCATGCACAGCTTGATCTCAACTTTGGGCATCAACATTTGCTGGATAAGTTCAAGGTGCTCCTTATGAAAATTGCAGAGAGGGATGATACACCGACACCAATATTCAAATCTCCAAGGACTAGTTCTTATGGATTTGTTGATTGTATATTGGAAAAACTGATGGTGATGACAACTTCTAAAGTTGAGTCAACTGCAAAGAGCCATATTCAAATTGTCCAAGTAGAACTTGTTTCCTTAAGATCTACCTTGGGATAAGTTGTGGAATTGTGCGATGAACGAATGGAGGTACAAACTTGCTGGAATCGTCTTTTGGAGGTGGCATCCAAGATAGAGAGTGCTATTGGATGCCAATTGGCCGATCCTCTTTCAGATTCCTTTTTAATCTCATTTGATTCAATCCTAGAAGACATTGGCAATATCAAGGCAGATGTTTTGAAATTTGAAGTCAAGGAAGGGCGAAGTGAAACTAATAGTCGCCTATCATCACAAAAAATTCCCTCGATATCAAATGAAGTCATAGGCTTCGAAGTTGAGGAAAGATCAGTTCTTGATCGGCTGAAGGGTGGATCAAAGCATCTAAGAATCATTGCGATTGTGGGTATGGCAGGTCGAGGTAAGACCACTTTAGCAAATCAAGTTTACAATCATCCTTCGCTTTCCCGCCACTTTTCTGCCAAGGCATGGTGCCCTATTTCTCAGGTACTAGACAAAAAGAAAGTCCTTTGTGATTTATTGAAACAAATTTGTTCTGACGTTTTGTCTGAGATGAGTGAACATGATTTAGCAGACAAGTTGAGGCGCAATCTGAAAGGAAAGAGATATCTCATATTTCTAGATGATATATGGAACACTGAAGCATGGAACATCTCGAAATATACATTCCCTAATGATACTAAGGGAAGTAGAATTATTCTTACGAGCCGCTGTCTTGATGTGGCTCCTTGTGAAATGCTTGACCAAGAACCTGTTATTCTTAACCCACTCAGTGAGAAAGATAGTATGAATTAATGTGTAGCAAGTTATTTCCTAGACAAGGTTATAGTTTGCCTCCAGTTTTACATGACCTAGTGTGGAAAAATGTTGCTATGTGTGGAGGTTTACCTCTAGCAATCATCATTGTAGCTGGAGTTCTAGTAAATACAGAGCCAGAAACTTGGGAGGAAATTCTGTGTTGTTTCAGTTTTCTTTCATGTGAAGACAATTGCAGGTATACATTGGATTTTAGCTATAGTCATTTACCTGACTATCTAAGGCCGTGTTTTCTCTATTTTGGATTGTTTCTCGAAGATCAAGAGGTTTCAGTGTCGAGGCTGCTACGTCTATGGATTGCTGAAGGCTTTGTTAGGAAATCTGAGACAAGTAGTCTTGAAGATGTTGCTAAAGTTTATCTGAATATGTTAATTGATTGAAGCTTAGTTATGGTTGCTAAACAAAGTAGCAGCGGTGGAGTCAAAACATGTCGCATTCATGACTTGCTTCGTGATTTTTGTTTAGCGAAGGCCAAAGATGAGCATTTCTTTCATATTCCAGAAGGGTCTGATGAGCTTTACTGTTACACTGAGGCGCGCAACCAAGTGAGGCTATTAATCTAGTGCTCTGAGAGAATCAAAAGTGTATTGCCCTCAGGCACGTTCTCTTTTTGTGAGATGCTCGGAACAATCAAAAAAAGTTTATCAAGGTATGTCAGCCACTCTTCAATTTTTCAAGCTACTAAAGGTGTTAGATCATCTAGAGCAAATTGATATTGGCTATATCTTTCCTATCGCAATACAGAAACTTATTTTGTTGGCTTTCTTGGCAATTAAAGGACGCAAGTTCACTACCCCCCTATGGCTAGCTAACCTTTCAAATTTGGAAACCCTGATTTTAAGAGGACATGGTTTCTCACTGCCATTCAGTCTGTGGAGCATGTCGAAATTAAAATCTCTCTGCATACAGGGTGGTGATGGTGTTTTGCCCGTACCAGATAATCTGGATATCTCTCCTGTTTTATATGAGTTGGAAAGGTTTAGGGGGGCAATACTTGATTGGTGCAACATGGAAAAGCAATTAAAACAGTTTCCACATGTTCGTAAGTTGATGTGCATACTTGATAATATTTATGAGACAGATTGTGACAAGTTTGCCTTCCCTGACTTTTCAAGTAAACTCGGATCACTTGGTATTCATGGTAGTCAACGATCACTTGATATGCTTGGACGTTCACAATCATATATTGGAGTTAGATTTGAGCTTTCTTCACTTGGGAATCTGAGAAGGTTGAAGTTATCCAGTCTCTATCTTTACTGGGAGATTTTTGCAGCCATAGGCAAGCAACTGCCTAGCCTTGAAGTTCTCAAGCTTCACAGGCTAAAATTTAAAGACAAAGAGGAGCGCACGTGGGAAATGAAAAAGGGAGAACTCTCAAAACTTAGAATCCTGCATCTGAGTGGTATGCCCCTTTGGATCGAGGTGGATAGCTTGCGAGGATCATGAGTTTGAGTGTTTTCAAAAGTTGGTATTATCTCACTGGCGTAACTTGGTGGAGTTGCCTTCTTGTTTAGAGTCAATTGAAACGCTTGAGGCGATTGAGGTCAGTCATTGTTCTGGGGTGGTGGAAAAATTGGTGAAAAATATTGAAGTAGAACAAAACAATTGGGGGAATTCAAATATGAAGATCACTTGGATGCAATACTGAAAGCTGAGTTTCATTTCTTCATTAGTGCGCTACGTTCTGCAATGAAGAAGAAACAGCCCCTATGTAAAGTTAGGCACGTTTCCTCATCGAATCAATCCATCTTTTGGAAACAAGAACACTGTGAGTACACTTGTCACTGTCTCATGATAAAAGGTTCACATGAGTAAAATATTTAACTTTTAGTTTCCTCCTTCCATAAAATAAGGCAATGTTTTACTGTAATTGCAGGTTTTGTTGATGACTTTGAAATTGAAATATACTAGAAAGGCACTCCCTTCTAGTGTAATTGCAGAGGTATTTGTTTTGGATAATCACGAGCAGATTATTCCGTTTCTGTGTGGTTTTGTTTTGCCTGTTATTCATGCCAAACCATTGAGTTCTCTTAATTTCTCTTAGAACAACAAGGAAAGAGATGAAGTGATCCGGTTTTGTGTTGCAGCATGCCTTACATTTTGATTGTGTATGTACATTATTCTGATTGTGTACTGACGTTGCATTCTGACTCTGTCCTGAAGATTGTTGATATCTAATTTTTCCTTTGCATTTGCAGGTTATCCCCGGGAGGTAGGAACATCAAATTCAAACAAAAGAAGGAGATAAGTATGAACCAAGCAGGAGAGGCCGATCACAAAAACAAAACCTAAAGATGTGAAATTGTGCTTCAGTTTTAGACTAATGTGTTGTGTTTTATACGTGTCTTTAAAAAGAAACGATATTTCTTGCCATGTTTTGACACTGTTTATAGCTAGGAGCTTATAAACTAGCATGTTTTAAGGGTATAAGTGAAAACCTTCAGATCATATTTGTATGTTCTGAGTGAATATTGATAGTACATGCGTGAAACTAGACTTTTCTGTTTACTAATACAGAATGAGAAGCAGAAATGTCCACACCAAAGGCTGTTTGTGATGCATATAATATGATGACATGCACCCTTGATATTTGGGCTTCTTCGTAATCGTAGGTAGTGCTTTGGTATCCCCGTCACTGATTTTGTCATCTCATTAATAAACCTGCTGAGCTCTTTTGAACCATTTGAATTTCCATTTTGTCAACTTCCTCAATAGTTTTAAGTTTCTCTAGACTAATTTAATCAGTATAAATGCCAGCCTTTCCAAGAGAATAGAAGCGCGCATCGGTTTCATTTCAATTTTGTCAAAAAAATCATTTCCATGAGGAAGATGAAGACGAAGATAGGGTTATGGACACCGGAAGAAGACGATCTCCTGACTGCCTACATGAACTCCCACAGCCACAGCGAAGTCATCGCCTGGAATGCCGTCCCGGCTGCCACCGGCCTTGTCCGAAGCTGCCAGAGCTGCCGCATCCGGTGGATCAGTTACCTCAGGCACGTAAACTTCACCTCGGAGGAAGAAGAGCTCATCATCAATCTCCACCACCGCCACAGAGGCCGGTGAGTTCATATAGCTCGCCTCTATATATGTACCAATTAGTTAATGATTTTTTTAAAAGACTAATATGCCTTTTTTTCATATTGCAGGTGGCCTCTGATAGCCTCAATATTTCCCCGAGAAATAGATAGCTCCCATATACAGACTTACTGGAACACACGCTTAAAAGGGAGGCTATTGAACTTGGGAATAGATCCCACCACTCACAAACCCATCCAAGAACGTCTTAAGTTCGTAAAGTCTTTTCAACCTGAACTTTCTACTTCTCATTCTGTGCTGTGTCATTGCCATTGCCATTGCCATCATGTTCTATCCCAGTGCATTTGACATGTTTTTGTATGTTTGGAATTGTGTTTGTGTCGTTAATTTAACAATCCAACAAAGCCACAAACTGAGTACTGATTAGTGTTTATTTTCAAGGTCTGAAGAGGGTTCATCAAAATACAGAAGGTGTGAAGATGGACAATCATCTGCAAGTATGGATGATTCAGATGCGCTTTCTAATAAGCTTAATTTAATGTTAATGGTTCATAATTCTAGTCCTCCATTAATGCTTGAGAATTGGTCTCATATTTCTCTATTGACCAAAAATCTGCTTCATTCAGTTTATTAGTCTACTTGTGTCCAGTTAGTAACTATTATGATTGAATTTCATAGAATGATGTTTTGCAGTTTACTTTGGGAAACCTACTTTAAATGTCGGTTAATCTCAGACTTCCAACTTAGAGTTTCCCTAGTACGATGATGCATGATCTTAGCTAGTATTAATTGCAGGTTCTGTTGACGACTCTCCTCGGGTATCATGCAGTGACCTGAGTGAAGCAGAAGAGGTATTTTAACAGTATTGATGTACTCGTGCCTCGCCCCTTGGTTCTATTTTCAGCTCAATTTGTACAGACATATCATGGAACTTGTGTAATATTGCATCCTATATATAACAGTAAATTTTAAATCATAGGATGTAAGTATATGTATTAAATGAGTATGTTCCTACTTCACACTATCCTGTCACTTCTGTCTGTCTCAGATTATAAAAACTTCAATGTCTGCTGTTTGTTTTGGAATCTTTTAAAAACTGCTTTGATACTTGATCTCATATTCTGACCTTAAGAATGAGAGCATGTTTTGTAATTATTTGAGATGTTAATTCAGTTGTAATCCATGATTTTTAAACTTTCTGATTATAACTTGGCGAAATGAAATTGATCTTTCCATAGTCTACAATTACATGATGTAGGAAGCTCTGGATACAATTCGAAATGCATTACTAAATGACGATTCATTAGAAGCAAGCAGTTCTGTTGAGTTTCATTGGGATTCTATTGATCGGGTTAGAATTATAAAAAAGCATGGTAGTGCTGAAGCAGAAAAAGATGAACCTGACATGGAAACCCTAATCACAGAACTGCAATCAAACATCTTTATATCAGAACGGAGTATTCATGAACTGTCCTCACCTAGAGCTCAATCTTCGATCACAGAAAAGCGACCAGATTCATCATCTCAGCAATCACAAGAGGCATTAGACGAGATTCACAAAACAATTGGATCAAGTTCCAGTTCAAGTAAAAAAGGGGTGAGGAAATTAAATGAAGAATATGAGATTGACTTCAACACTCTTCACCAATATTCAGATAAAAAACTTGAAGATGCTGCTTGCATTCTTGGAGGTCAGCCATAGAATTAGCTAGAATCCTACTGCTTATCTATATAATATTGTTTCTGAACTCAGTTAATGTAACTCCTGCACTTGCCATGTTTGCAGTAAGTCGGTCTACATTGAAGCGTATATGCAGAAAGCATGGAATATTAAGGTGGCCACCTTGGAAAACAAAGAAAGCCAAGAGCTCTCTCGGGGATGGTACTGCCGAAGATCAGAGACAGGAGTCTGTTCTCGGTCTTGGAAAAGGCTCACCTTCTAAGACAACAGCATTACGAGACGCAAGCAATGTGATGGTGAAGGTATCGTATGAAGATGACATTATTATCAAGTTTGAGGTTTCACTTTCATCGACTAAGTTGGAGTTAGAGGAGAAAGTAAGTTTAAGACTGAAACTGCCAGTTGGAAGTTTTAGTGTTAAATATAGAGATGAGGATGGTGAGTGGATATTTTTGGCATGCGATGAAGACCTAAGAACTTGTATCAACACATCAAGAGCTTCTGGGAGTTCTGCTACAATCAGAATGACCGTTAGCAAGTGCAGTGCATATCAATCATCTTTCTGATGAAGTATGTACCAACTTGTGTGTATTAATTGACAAGCTCATATAAATTAGGCTAATTGAACGCCCTGTGTATTTTGAGTAAATTTTGATTTATATGTTTTTAGTTTTACTAGCAGGGTGAACCTCGCGATGTGCAGTTTTTTGTGTTTAACCTACTAAACTATAAGAGTTTAATTAGAGGTTTGAAAGAGATAAAAGTTTGAGTTGTATTAGACAAAAGTCAAAATTTTGATATTATTGAATTAGTCGTTTGTACAGCATGTAGCTATGCTTAAAATTGCATCCATTTGCAGTCGAATTTTGATGTCCGAAGTAGCAGCACATATCTCAGTTGTTTCTTAACCTATTGCTTTGCTTTATTCTCAATCAACTCAACTTCTGTGTTTCAGCTCTCCACGGGTTTCATTACAATATCGTAAGCAACCTAGCAGTCAATTGTTGTACTGAAAAGTATAACAACAGAAAGAACTGTATACTGTCAAAAACAATCAAAACACCACTGAAGCTTACTGATATGGATTTTATGGAAACAAAGTTCATTGAAATCCATAAACTTGTCATTTCTGTTTTCTCAATACGTCCCTAAATCATAGGCACTGATTGTCATTCCATGAAGCAAAAAGGATATTTTCATGTGTCAAAAACCCTCTAAACCAAAATTGTTCAAAGTTGTGAAATGGTATCCACCTATACAGGTTTCAAGCTTAATCAAGTGATGCATGTCCTCTTCTTAACTGCCCTATATATGGGTGGTTTTGTAATCAAGAATGGTAGGGGTTTAATCATTAAAATGGGGGTAAATAAGTTTGAAACTGGGAATGATATATTGCTATATGAATTGAAAGCTTGTGCATTTGGGATTGAAGTTTGTATTGAATTTAATTTTCTCACTCTAACTATTGAAATAGACTTCTTGCAGGGTGTTCAAATGTTAAACAAAAAGAGAATGATCCCCTGGAAAGCAGAAAGAACGATATGGCAGATTTGGAGACTATTACAGGGAAAGAATGTTAGATCGAACAAATCTAGAGGGAGCAAAATGAAGTAGCTCACCATTTGGCAATCTGTGTAAAAAAAAAAAAAAAAACTAATATTACCAAAATACCCTTAGTAAAATAGTAAAAACAATAATTTCATCTTCAAATTAACGTGAGGTACAAATATTGAGCAATATCAGAATATTAGGTACACGTTTTGAACACTTTGAATGTTAGGTACAAAAACTGAACAATATTGGAATGTTGGGTACACAATTTAAACACTTTAAATGTTAGGTACAAAAATTAACGTTTTCACCAATGTTATGTACAAAAATGAAATTTAGTCATAAAACTTCCTAGTCTAATTATTTTTCCAACTAATATATGGTATCCAACTAATGGACAGTTATGCAAGGTTAGTACATCGCTGATTTGCAAATTCTCTTGAAAGTCCAACTTTCCTAAATGTTGTGGAACTAGCACTATATATTTAAACTCGAATGATACATTTTAGTGTTAAAACATTGACCATTTTAAAGTAAAAATATATTAAAACATGTTTTAATGCAAAAAATCAAGAAATTTCATATAAAACTTAAAATATTTTAAATTATAAAATTTACAGTTCAACTTAAAAAGTGCACGGTATAAGTTAAAACGTATAAAGACTCATGGAAAGTCAGGAAAGTTGGGAGTTCCAGAGACTTTCTCCTGTTGATCATCCTTGTACTGAAATAAATGTTTTAAAAAAGGAGTTTCACTACAATTACTTTACATATGAAGGGCTTCTTTGAAATCTACATTACAAATTGTCATTAATCAAAATTAGGATTACATCAGATTGTTAATAGAGGGTCAAGAAAGACTGAAACTTACATTTATGTTCTCAAAAATTTCATAAAATTTATTAAAATTATACGATGGCAAGAGCTCGATCATTAGAAGATGGCGATGGTTATACATTATTTTTTCACACAAAAAACTTATTTACCATTAGGTATATCGGAATACGTCTATATAATTTTGCCATAATAGGGTCAATCTCTGCCTAGTGTCTATGTGGTCATTTTGAAGTATTGCTCGTCATTGGAAAATTAATCAAAATATTTTATGTCCATGTCATTCAATAGAGTTGAAATACATTAAGCGGTTGACTAGAACATATAAATGGATAAGAAATCTTCCATAGGAAAACAAATAAAAAATTACGTTGCTGAATCAACATACAACTATGAAAGATCAATCATGTTTTTCATGAGATTCATCACAAATGCAGAGTGGAAAACACCCTATCGTACATGTTTTTTCTGGATTTATAGAACTATGAGAAGTTGAAATGGATGTATTTTCTTGGTCAATGGCAATCACTTGAGCTTCGGAAATTGAATTAATAGTAACAAAGTTGTTGTGTAGAAGGGAAAGGATTAAAAATATGCATAGTAATTTGATTTGAGAAGCCATTGGTAAATAACCTTTTTTTAGTGATGAATTATACTCAAGGTTGGGGCCTTTATATAGATTTGTTTAGTCCGATTACTCAAATGTCATTCTCCATCTGACAACTGCAAATCACATCCTAATTAAATATATTCCAAATTAGAATTTATAAAGAATGTTCTAGATAGGCAACAAATCCCTTGTTTAATTACATATTGCATCACTTGACAGACCCAAATCAAATAAAAAGCCCAAGATCTATACTAATAATTAGAGCAATAAACAACTGCAGTCAATTTTTACCCTAAATTAGTTACGTGTTGCTTTTTTTGAGTTTTTTCCCGCCTTAATGTACTGCTTTTACCTTTTACTTTTTTTCTTCATCGTAAAACGCTGATAGGTAAAACTTTTATTAATATTATTTCGGACTCGAAATCAAATTTGATGATGTTTACTATTATTTCATGTTGTACATAACTTCTCTCTTGGGTAAAATTGTCCTTTTTTCCTTCAATGTAAAAACGCGGTTAGGTTTAACTTTTATTAATAATCTCGCGGATTCGGATCAAATTTTTTGTTGTTTACTTTAAAATGTGCTTATGTAAAACTTCTTCTCGATATTATAGTGATTCCAAACCGCACAGATTTAAAAGTCACTGATAATATCGCGATTTTAACTGCTGCCATCTCGTTGATAAATCTCATCACATGGATTTGAGTTTCACATATACCTATAACTCTTCTCTCCTGGCTACCTCAATTTCAACCCTGTAAAATCAGCTTCAAACGATGTAAGCTTTCTTTACCCATGTTCATTTTCATTATTTTTTATATTTATTTACTAATAAAAACATATATAAATTCAGTATAGTCAAATTTTCAAAATAGTTATTAGGTGTTCCCGTCAAGGAAAGAAATCAATGAATCTCTGTCCCATCTAGGATATTGCTCCTATGGATGAAAAATGGTCATACAGATTAGGATTGAACACATTTGGAAGCCTGCAAGTTTGAAGAATTCAAACGAGGATGATAGTATCGAAATGATGTTTGTGGATGAAAAGATATCTACAACGTTCTACAAGTTTATATATGTCGAATTATTACAAATTAATTTTTCTTATTTGTTTGAACATGGTGATACAATGCAAGCATCAATCAAGCATATGTTGATGGAGAAATTTTCAAGTATTGGAGAGACAGTGCCGAATTGTGTCCAATTTTGATGTTGGACAGGACAGTGGAAACTATAAGACATCTTCGAATACATACAAAATTAATTTCAACTTTATCACTACTGTGAAAATGTGTATTGATGATGTCGTATCGTATGTATTCATGTTCCCAGGTTCAAATTAATTTGTATCGTTTGATGGCAAAAATATTTATGCCAAATTTCTTATCGGTAAATTTTTAATATTTTATTTTTTGATTTAAAATAATTCGAATATTTTATTACTACGTCATTGAACTGAATGATATTGAGTAAAATAAAATGTTTTTTATATGTTTAATATAGATTATATTTATTAACTATTATCTAAAAAATTACCTATTAACTATTTTTATTATCTGAATATATTTGGTTTGAATCAACTCTGTGTCTTCAACACATTGGTAAATATTGGTTTCGAACGCCTCACATGGCGAGTAGATAGAGTTTATATAAAATTAACTATCCCATCCAAACTTGCACGGGTAAAACTTCTCTTGCTTACATAGGTAAAACTTTTATTAATATCTAGACAAATTAGGCACCACCGGTAAAACAAGTTCGATATATATGATAGGAAGAAGGTAACAAAAATGATTTCTGCCCACGTATAACGAATCCGACTGGAAGAGGGCAGTGCTGTTCATTAACATGTGCCGTACGTGCAGTTGCACTGGGCCCCAAATTTTTTTTTTTACTATGTATATATATTTTTGGATTTTTTTCCTTTTCAAATATGGTAAATAAATAATTAATTCCTAAAAATAAAGAGTAAATTTTGTAAACCTCAAATAAATTCTAAATTTATGAGACTCCATAAAAACCATTCGTCTACCTTCTCTGCGACTCTGCAGTTTGCACATGCATAGCATAGCCAACAAACACCGTGATTTTTTTAAATTCTTTTTACTTGCATCTGTGGTCGGTGTCATGGTGAGATCTCTCAACTTTACTAGTTCAGAATTCATCAAAGAAACGATTATAAGGTTTCATCTCTTCGCTCTGCAAGTCTATGTTTATCTAAAAAATCTGCAATCCTCTGAATATGCTCAAATTTGATGAAACTAAAACAAGGTAACCAATTATTATTGTTTCTATGAATTTCGTTATTGTCATACTTTAGCAATTCGGAATACATACATTTTAATTTTCTGTATTTGGTACTTGGATTTTGAGGATAAATATGATGATGTACATGGAGGCTATGGGCATGACACAATATAAAATTGTTTCGCTTACATTCTTAACACATCTGCTGGGTGGAGAGCTATAGTAACATAAAGGTGCATGATGTTTGAAATTTTCTGAGAATATTAGTGAAATTTTGAATATTTTCCTTGCTCATTAAATAATCACATTCATTATGATTTTTTATAAATTTTATCGAATGAGTGTATTTGAGGGGTCCAAAATATTTTTTGCACTAGGCCTCCAAATTTACAGGGACGACCCTGGAAGAGGGTAACAAAAACTATCTCTACGTATATATAACTAATACAAATATTCTCCACGTAATTTTTACAGAATATATGGCATATATAAATATTCTCTACACATATTTACAAGTAAAACTAATTTCCATCGTAGTGCATCTGGATTAATATAAGTATTAAGTGTAGTGCATAATGTGAGTCAGATATTATATACGGGATCACATGATATATTTTCATAATATTTCAAGTTATTCAGGTGTATGAAAATATCAGTGATCAGTAATGGGTGGATCACGCAATTCTACTCGTAAGAATATCTCAATTTAATAAGATATACAAATAAACAATTAACAAAATATGTTATCATAATTACCTAAAAATGATATATTTATTTACAAATTAAAAAATTTAAAATTCCGTGCATACCATGAGTATATTACACTAGTGTAATCCTTTTATATATAAAAGCACCGATCTTGATGCTACAGTGATGTTTTCGTCGTCACCAATTAATATTAATATATTAAGTTTTATTAGGTTGCCGTCATTTTCATCCAATCAAATATTACCACACTTAATGTTTATATATTTTTAATTTGTAACGGACTTTTAATCCCTCCCCAATTTCAACTGTCTCTTCAATCCTTTCTCCGGCGATTGAAACCCCTCGTCCTCACGTTCTTCAGAGGCGGATGAATATCGAAGGTGGCGAATTCCGGCGAGATTTCCGCCGTGGCGATGGTGGGGGGAAGGATTCACGGAGGTCTTTCTCATATTTTGTGGTCTGCTACGGTTGAAAGCCCCTCTTCCTAACGTTCTTCGACAGCGAGTTCCGGCAGCGATCGGGACACGAATTCTGATCGCAGGAGGTCTCAAATTTTGCGACCCCGAAGCGTTCTCCTGTTGCCAATGGCTTCGATTCCCCTTACAATTCACAGGTGCCTTTGTCTGTTTCCGTTCATGTGCATTTTTTGTTCACATGAAAATTTTGAGGGTTTTGTGTTCAGAAAGGTTGTAGGATGGTGTTTTAGAGTTTCATTTTGGGTTTCGTATTAGGACGGTGTTGGAACTAGCTAGAAGTTGTGGCAGTTTTGGAGAGAATTCGAGTGGATTGTTGCTTCTGTAGTACAGTAGCTAGGTTGTGAAGTTAATGATTGGCAATAATCGGTCGAATATAGCTGCACTGGATGTAGTCACTCCTGGAAAGAGGATCGATGGTTTGATGAGGGAACCTATACCATTTTAGGTTAATTCATCTGAGTTGCTGCCTGTTCAATATAAATTTAAAAATAAGATGTTAGGAATGAAAAATATCTGATTACACCTGTAGAATGGGTTAGGCCCAACTGATCATAATTATATCAGAACAGCCCAGGCCCAACTGAACACTCGTATTGTAGAACGGTTAACAACCCAGGCCCAACTGAACACTCGTATTGAAGAACAGTTACAAATGTTCAGTGATCACTTGTAATGCAAAGCAGTTAGACCCAACTGAGTACGTGGTCTAGTGGAGCAAGGAATGACGCCACGAAATTAGGGCTCCACGACCCAAGAATGTCGGACACGATCTCAACGCTCTACCTCTATAAATAGAGGAGAGGGAAGAAGAAAGGGGTAAGCTCTCTAGTCTGAAAATATACAGTACACTCATAATCTCTACTGACTTGATCGTCGGAGTTTCTATCCCCGGAAACTTCCGGGGACTTTTCTTGTAGAAAGCGTTCATCATCGGAACCCGGAAGATATCCGTAATCAAGGAGAAGGAAGGTCCCACTTCAGTGGCGCCGTCTGTGGGGATCTTGTTTTTCATTGATTATGGTGGTTACCAGGAGTGGACGTAGCGGTAATCATACACAACAACAAACAACTAGGGATACTCCCAATCGCCATCATGCTATGAACGAAAGGGAAGAAAATCCTAGGGAGAGTGAACGGGAAGATGGGGCTGAATCCTCCCCAAATGATCAGCAACGTAGAATAGCGTTTGAAGCCTTCCTTGAAACTCAGAAAGAGACCTTGTATGCACAATTTTTACAAGCAGTCGTGCCGAAAAATGATGAAAATAAAGGTGAATCACCAACTGTTGAACGGAAAAAGGACAAGCAACTTTTACGAGAGGAAGAAGGATTAAAGTATGGAGAGGAATTGAAAAACATCGTGGCAGAAGACGAAGGTGATTTTTCACCTCTGTCGATAGAAATACAACAATATCCTATGCCAGAAAACTTCAAACTACCATTACATGTGAAAATATATGATGGTAGTTCAGATCCAAAAGACTTCCTTCACTCATATCGTAATAGCATGCGGTTTACAAATGTTCCCCTACCGTTAGTATGCAAAGCCTTTCCCATCTTTCTTACAGGACCGGCAATCACTTGGTTTGAGGGATTGCCTAAAGGCAGCATTTGCTCTTGGGCACAACTCTCAGATACATTCTTAGGTCGGTTTTATCGTAATCAAAAATTCGTAAAAACGATTGCCGATCTAATGAACATAAAACAACAAAGCACGGAGATGGTAGGAGATTATCATGCACGATTGGTATTGGAAAGTTTGCAAGTCAAGGACTTGACCTATCAGATGTTCTTAGGCGCATTCATGAATGGCCTAAAACCAGGGGATTTCTATAAAAAGTTGAGGGAAGAAATGCCTAGCAACGAAAGAGAACTCCAAAGATTGGTGGAAAAATACGTTCGCACGGAGGAAGCGAACAATAAGAAATGGGAGAATGAAAGGGGAGAAAAAAGGGGAAATGAAGATGAGCAGAAATCATTTGCGAAGAAAGGAAAGACCACGTCTTCGACAAAAATGAAGGATGTAGATCGAAGTAGAGAAGTTCATGATACCCCCTTGATGAAAAGCAGAAAAGAAATCTGGCAGAGTAACAAAAGTCTTTTCAAGGACCCTCGTCCTATGTTGGCACCGCCAGACAAGAGATCAAAAGAACGGTATTGTTCATTCCACAGGGATCATGGCCATGATACTGAAGAATGCTTGGACTTGAAAAGGCAAATAGAAGAGAATCTTCGCCAAGGACACCTATTGCAGTACAAAAAAGAAGGAGGACAAGGGTCAAAGCCGGAGGGGTTTGGAAGCCGACCTTCACACACAAATACAATAGGAGGAAGTCAACCTAAAATCACTGCGGCTGTAGCACGTGATAATGACCAACAGTTTGGTGTGTCAAACAGAGTCATTTTATCCATTCATGGCGCTACAGAAGTAATGTCAAACCATGCTTGGAAAAATATGGCAAGGTACGTTCCACCCCAAGAGCCGAGTGAAAAGAGATTTAAGGTGGGAGAAACAATCACATTTAGTGAGGATGATGCAGTACCCAATGCTTCACCCCACAATGACCCGTTGGTAATTGTGGCAAAGATTGGGAATTCTACGGTACATCGAGTGTTTGTAGATGATGGTAGTGCTGTAGATATATTGTTCGCGGACTGTTATGATAAGCTGGGTTTTCAACGATCAGACCTGAAAAAACCGACATCAGCCCTAGTTGGTTTTACCGGCAAGTCAGAGATGCCACTAGGCAACATCAGGTTACCAGTCACTATTGGGGAGGACAACAAATGTTGTACAGTTTTATGTGACTTCGTTGTGATGGAGGCACAAAGCCCGTTCAATGCTATTATAGGCAGACCTTGGATGAATACAGCACGGGCAATATGGTCGCCATATCATCTAGTAATGAAATTTCCGACACCATTGGGAATCGCTACTGTTCGCGAAAATCAGCAAACAGCGAGGCAGTGTATGGCGATCGCTATGAGACCATCAAATAACACTGTGGTAGAACAGTCGCAAATGGTGCATGCAGTTTCTATGGAAGATAGCACAGACGAACCAGATTTGATTTTAGGGGAGGAAGTCGAGGATTTTATGATAGATGAAAATGACCCATCCAAAATTATCAGGATTGGAAAAAATCTACCCCCAAAACAAAAAGAAGAAGTAAAAGCTGTGCTTCGGAAGCATATCGATGTGTTTGCTTGGTCCTTGAATGATATGGGAGGTGTTGACCCCAAGTTAGCAACCCATATTCTAAAAATAGACCAATCAACAAGGCCAGTTCGGCAGAAACAGAGAAATTTCGCATCAGACAGGCAACAAGCAATCGAGCATGAGGTACACGCACTCACGGAAGCAGGAATCCTTAGAGAGGTCAAATACCCAACATGGCTTGCCAATCCGGTAATGGTTCGTAAAGCGGATGGAGGTTGGAGAATGTGTGTTGACTATACGAACCTAAACAAGCATTGCCCAAAGGACTGTTACCCATTGCCAAAAATTGATCAGCTAGTCGAGAAAATTGCAGGTTACACGACAATGGCGTTCCTAGATGCATACAAGGGGTATCATCAAATATTGATGAATCCAGCTGATGCGGAAAAAACAGCATTCATCACCAGTTTCGGTGTATTCTGTTATGTGAAATTGCCTTTTGGTTTAAAAAATGCAGGTGCTACTTATCAAAGGGCAGTTGATTCAATCTTCAAAAACCAAATAGGACGGAATATGGAAGTGTATGTCGACGACATGGTGGTTAAAAGTAAAAGAGTTGCACGGTTTGCCGTGGACTTGAATGAGACATTCGCGACTCTTGCATCCGTAGGAATGAAGTTAAACCCAAAGAAATGCACGATTGGAGTTGGGGCTGGTAAATTCTTGGGATACAAAGTATCCTCAAAAGGAATTGAAGCAAATCCAGATAAGATCGATGATATCCTAAGCCTACCCACTCCACGAACAGTAAAGGATATCCAAATCCTAACTGGATCACTGGCAGCTCTGAGTCGATTTGTATCGAAGGCGGCGGAAAAACGTATGCCATTCTTCAACATCTTGAAGAAAGCAAACAAGTTTAGCTGGGATGATCGATGTCAAAATGCTTATGACCAGCTTAAACTCGAAATACAAAACCTTCCAACATTAGCATCGCCAATCAGAGGGGAGCAAATATATGTTTACCTAGCAGCTTCCGATACAACGATAAGTTTGGTTTTGCTCAAGCAAGAAAAGACAAAACAATTGCCAGTGTATTACATCAGTAGACGACTGCAAGATGCAGAAATCAACTATTTACCGATGGAGAAGTTAGTCTTAGCATTGGTTCATACAGTCAGGCGATTGCGAACTTATTTCCATAGCCACCCGATTGTGGTCTATACAGACTTTCCACTTAAGCAGACTATTCAAAAGCCGGAAGCATCAGGAAGACTGATGAAATGGGCAATTGAATTGGGTGAGCATGAAATACAGTTCCAACCACGAAAAACCATCAAGGGCCAAGTGCTAGCTGATTTCATCGCAGAAATGACAAATTGTTCGTCTACTGCAATTCTCGCATTGACGGCAATCGAGCAAGACAAAGGCAAAGGAAAACTTCATGAAGTGGCGTGGAACTTATATGTTGATGGCTCATCTTGCAAAGAAGGGTGTGGGGCAGGCATACTGATCGTTAGCCCCGATGGGGAAGAGTACAAGTATGCATTGAGATTTGACTTTCAGGTAACAAACAATGAGGCGGAATACGAAGCACTGATATGTGGATTGGATTTAGCAATCAAGATGAACATTACAAGTATCAAAGTGTTCAGTGATTCCCAAGTTGTGGTCAACCAGGTCCTGGGAGACTACGAAGTTAGAGATAACCAATTGGAAAAGTACCTGGGGAAAGTCAAACAGCTAATGAGCTATTTTGATTTGTTAAGTGTTCGACAGATTCCGCGAACAGAAAACACCAAAGCGGACTCCTTGAGCAAGTTAGTGACTGCTGGATACAAAAATTTGAAGGCTCAAAAGGATGTTACAGTCGAAGTGGTGTCAATTCGGAGTACAGCAACGACGTTGGTAGCATGTATCAGGGATGAAGAAGATACGTGGATGACACCGCTTGTGTCATTTCTTCGAGGAGGAACACTACCAACTGACGCCAAACAAGCAAGGAAAATTGAAAAACAGTCATTGTCATTTTCCTACATTGATGGAGTACTCTACAAAAAAGGGTATTTAACACCATGGTTGAGATGCATCGGGCCGGAGAGAGCTAAAGAAGTTATTGAGGAGATGCATGAGGGCATTTGTGGAGCACATCAAGGAGCTAGATCTATTGCAAAGAAAATAATGCGAGCGGGTTACTACTGGCCTACTCTCTTTGATGACACACACTCATTTGTACAAAAGTGCCGAACTTGTCAGATAAATTCAAATGTGAAGGGTAAACCACAATCAGAATTTATTGGGGTATATGGAGCTTGGCCATTTGAAAAATGGGGAATTGACATTGTAGGACCATTTCCTAGAGGCTCGGAGAAAACTCGATTCCTGATAGTAGCAATCGATTACTTCACCAAGTGGGTAGAAGTTAAACCCCTACCACGAATCACAGCGGAAGCTGCACGACTGTTTGTATGGCAAAATATTGTTTGCAGGTTCGGGTTACCCAAAACCATTGTCACTGATAATGGCACACAGTTTACAAGCGATGCTTTCAAATCTTGGTGTACTGAGATGAAGATAACCCAGAAATTTACGTCGGTTGCTCACCCACAAGCGAATGGTCAAGTGGAAGTCACTAATAAAACCATTGTTCAAGGAATCCAGAAGAGGCTGGAAGGAAAGCAAACTGGATGGGTGGAAGAAGTCCCTACAGTATTGTGGGTATACAGAACTACACCAAGAACACCTACTGGGGAAACTCCATACAGCATGACGTATGGACAAGAAGCCATGTTGCCGATAGAAGTCGCCATACCAAGCATTAGAGTAATTTCCTTGGAAAAGGAAACCAACGAGGAGAATTTGAAAGCCAACCTTGACATGCTTGACGAAAAAAGGCAAGCTGCTGTTATACGAGAGGCTAGGTATAAAGAGAAGATGGCAAAAGCTTACAATCTTAAAGCGAAAGCAATAAGATTCGATGTAGGTGATTTGGTACTTAGGAAAAATGATGCGAGCTTGGCTGAGAAGAAAGGAAAATTATGTCCCAAATGGGAAGGACCGTACAAGATAATTGAAGCCTATCAGTCAAACTCCTATAAATTGGCCAGAATGGATGATAGTATGGTTCCCAACATGTGGCATGTGACTAACTTGAGGAAATATTACATCTAGTTGAAAAACGCTTAAACACCATGTATAGGAGCCTTGAAATTATCAATGGCGGCATTCCCATTTCTGTATTTTCGTTTGTCATTGTGATATGATCACAACATGTGAATATATATATCTGAAAAGCCAAATTTGGCACCAAACAACCGCCTATTTATTTTTTTTCGTTTTAAGTAACTTACAGTAGCATAAGATGACAAACTCATGCTAATTATAAAAAAAAAAAAAAAAAAAACTGAACGTAATGTCGATCAGTTACAAGAAAACACATACTGAATGCAATGTCGATCAGTCAAAAAAAAAAAAAAAAAAAAACTGAACGTAATGTCGATCAGTTACAAGAAAACACATACTGAATGCAATGTTGATCAGTCAAAAAAAAAAAAAAAAAAAACTGAACGCAATGTGCGTTCAGTCAAAAAAAAATGAACTGAACGCAATGTGCGTTCAGTCAAATAAAAAAAATGAACTGAACGCAATGTGCATTCAGTCGAAAAAAAAAAAAAAAAAACGCTAACAGTCAAAAATGCTAACAGTTGGAGAAGTATCAAAATGCTAACAGTTGAAGAAGCATCAAAATGCTAACAGTTGGAGGAACATCAAAATGCTAACAGTTGAAGAAGCATCAAAATGCTAACAGTTAGAGAACCACTAACAATCAGAAAAGGCAAACAATAAAAAAATGCTAACAGTCAAGAAATGCTAATAATCATTTATGCTAAAATGTATAATAGCAACTCACAAAGCTAACTGTTAGGGAACGAATAGTACCTAACCAAATAGCAAAGTACAGTTGTAAATGCCTAAAAGCAACAATAGTTGTTATGGTAAACGCCCGAACAATTCAAACAATCTTCATGGGTTGCCATCAAACTGAATAAATACCAAAAGCAACGAACAGTTGCTAGGTAAAAATATCCAAACAGTCAAACAGTGTGAGTTTACTAACAATTCACCTGGTTTTCTTGCAACTGATTGAACAGTTGCAAACAAGTGGGACATTTTCTCAATAGAGTAACAACACTGAGACATTTTCTTTTTGGAAACATCCAAAAATTAATGAACAGTAAAACGATGAAAGTGGGAAAATCACCCAATAAGAGCGAACGCTCAAACAATGATGTCAAAACAAACAGTTATGACATGAGTTCGTAAAATGAAATAATTAACAAAGATGGAGTTCACATTATTCTTATTCGAAAAGACAAAAATAAAGTATAGCAATCAGCGACGCCATTGCCGATGGTGATTCCTGCCGCGGCCTCGACTCGAAGGAGGACCATGTGATTCACGAGATTGTGGTCGCGTCTAAGCAGTACTAGCCCGATGGGAGGGAATGCGACCTGATCTCTCAGCGTAATCTCTTTCACACTTCTTTATGTCTTCTAAATGATACTGCATGTGAATATATGCAGAATGCCGAGTACAACCTTGCTTTTGCATTTGGTCCATATAATGCTGATAATAAGATTTGTAGTCAGTGATGGGCCCAAACTCATCGCGATCCAACTGCATGCTCATTAAGTTCACTGTTTTCTCATATTCTTTAAGGAGTCGTTCATCACAGGCAACTTTTTGGCATAACTGATTTTTTTCATCTTCGATCGCCTGAACATGTTCAGCAATCACATCCTCGACACGAGTATATATATCACCATTTTTAACTACAAGTTCAACACGATTGGCAGCTAAAGTTTTGTCTTTTTCTTTGAGCTGTTCCTTCAGGTTACCACACTCTTGCTCGAAAGCTTGAATACGGTAGTCCAACTCTTGACAGTCAAGCGAAAGCCTCTCGTTGTCAGCAATTATTTTTGTACTACAGGCATACTGTTCGTCATACTTGATTTGCCAACCTTTAGCCAAGGTCTTATACTCTTCACATTCATGTCCGCGAAGAGATAGCAAATTTTCAACTTGCCGAAGACGTCTTGAATGCTTAGCAATTACGGCAGCTTGAGTGGAAATATCTCGATCCTTATCTGCCAAAACGCGTCGCCACTCTTTTTCTTGGTCAATTAGAGTGTTAATCTGAACGCCACATCGATGAATAACTCCATTTTGCTGAGTACAAAGTTCATGCCATTCACTTTTCATAGATTCAACATCTACCATCACTTGAGCCCAATAATCTTCACGGCCAGACAGTCCAGCTAACAAACGTCGAAGACGATCCCCCAATTTATTAAACCACATTCGAGGTTTAGCAGGTAGAGGTAGTGTGGATGCATAATCAGCAACAACATCAATGTCTAACAAACACCTGGTTATAACTTGATGAAAATTTCCTTCATGAATATCATCAAAAGAAGTCCCTGGAGAACTTTCATCATCCAGCCGAAGACTACCCGCAGAGCTAACAGTCTCACACGCTTTCGAATTCGCTAACAGTCGAGGAGTTACGATATTGTTGTTACGCTCAATAGAGAACAATGGAGCCTCACGATGGTACAATTTCCTACTTGATTCAGCAAAGGCTGCAAATAATTCCTCCACATTGACACATATTCTAGATACAGGAGTAAACGCATGTTTGGGGGAAGATATTAATCGCTGAGTATGCAAACTGTCATAAAATGCTTGATCAAGCATAGAAGACATGGCTAAAATCTGCAATGGCCACAAGAACTAGTGTAAGAAAAAAAAAATATATATATATATAAAAATATAGTGATAGTAATAATGATAAAAACTTAGAGCAATGTGAATCAGTTCAAGGATAAATAATAATGTCTACACACAGTGTCACAATCATTCGAATTAGCAAACATAGTACAATACTCAAACACTAACATCATGGTCATCCATAGAATTGTGGTTGCCAGTGTCTCGACCATCATCCTTGCTCCCAGAGTTATCTCCATCATGCTCAATTGTGACTCCAACAACAGTAGCCGAAGATGAAGGTCTCATCTCAGAAGGAAGCTCCTCATTGTAGTCTACACTACATGCCTTCAACTGTTCGAGGGAAGGCAGTTCTCCAAGCATCTCTAAGTGTTTCACAAAGGGAAAGTCATACCCACCAGTGCGAATGCTTGAAATAAAAGCCGCAGTAGCTTTGTCTGAGTCTTCAGCGATGGCTGTGTCCAGATCCTCAATGGAAGGGAATTCAGCGCCCACCACGTTACTTTCCCTATACCCTTTTAAACCTTCACTGACACCAATGTCTTTACCAAGACTGGTAGTGTTGACAAAGAACTCATAGAATGCGTTTGTTTTCATCAAACGATCTACGACAAGGGCAGGGTACTTGGGTGACAGTGCACCAGTAGCCTTGTGGGACTCTAGCTCTCTATTGGCAACATCCAGCTGGCGGAACGCAGCAATCTTCTGTTCGCTCTCAAACTTGCTAGCCTTAAGTGCCTTATCTCTGGCCTTCCTCATTCTCTCAAGCTCCTTCTTCATTTTTTCAAATTCCTCACGAGGTACAAAGTCATCAAGATTGCTACCCACATTTTGCATAACCTTGGAAATCTGAAAGGGAAAATGTCATATCAACATATTTACGTTCAGTAGGGTTGATTACATACAAATAAAGGAAAATCAAACTGAATGAGCTGACTTACAGTGAGGATGGATTCCTTGGGGGATAGTTCAGAGAAGGCAGCAAGAATAGAGGTTTCCACTTTGGAAGCAGTCTCAGTTGTAGACCTAGGCCTCTTCAAATTAATACCCTGACGATCACTAGTGTCACCACGACGGCCCTTATCCTTGCGACTCATTGTCGCTACAGTTTCGTCCACAGGATTGTCGCGAACAACCACATCTTCACTAGCATGAAGAACAGTAACTTCATTAGCATTAGTCATCTCCTCAGCGGCAGACAACTCAACAGTAGATTTCCTACCATAAGCTCTGAGTTTCGTAGGACCTTTACCGATATTCATAACACCTTCAAAAAGAGAAATAGATATTAGTACATAAACAATAAAAAAATAAAAACTGAACTTCATACTTAGGATAACACATAAGTGAATCACATACTCAAGCAAGCTGCAGGATCAATACTCAAGCAAGCTGCAGGATCAACAGAATGAGGAATCAGTTTTTGTATCTCTTCATCACTGATCAACAAACGCTCAGACATTTTGAGACCCTTACACTTCCCTGTTTGATAACTCCAATTAGGAGGCATAACATCTGTCCTACTATCATACTTCACGAAAAAATACCTCTTCCTAAAAAGTCCAAAATTAGCAGGGTAGGAACCGGGTTTAAGGAAGCGTAACTGCGGATGATATGAATAAAATGTATATTCATCACTCCTGTCTTTCACAGACTGCAACCGCATCATCCGACGAACAAGGTTGAAAGAAAAATCAACCCCAGCCTTCTGGCAAGCCTCATACAGTGCTCGCAAGACCAAAACACCTTTTGGGTGTAGCTGAACCAAACTAATGCCGAATCCACGAAGGATGTCAATAAACCACATCGGTATAGGCAATGTCAAACCCTGTGAAATATAGGCAGCATACAAGGCAAAGTAGTCCGGAGCTGGACTCTTAACTACCTCTACAGGAAAGGGACATTGCAACTCGCGACCGCTAAGAGTCGGGTGAGCCCTCTGAAATGTCTTTAAGGATTTAGTAGTAAAGACACTGGCATTAGGGTTTACAGTTGCAGTCGCTAACAATTGGCGACTCGACTCTGAATCATCAGGATCACCAACTGAACCTAAGGAACCTACACCACTACTAGAAGTGGAATGAACAGGTGAATCAGTCTTATCTTCTCCATCACTACCATCAATATCCCTATCCTCACCACCATCCTTAAACCCAGAATATACTACATCTACAACTTCATTCCCAGACCCAATCAACAGGGTAGCCGAATCATCCATACCATTAATTTCTCTAAAGCCAGTTTCGTCAACCATGCTTAATCAACAATCATAACACCTAAACGCGGAACAAGAGATCGAATACTGAAAAGCTCAGATTCATATCAAATTAAACAACTAATACATTTATAAGAAACCAGCAGAGCATAGAGTTTAACACAATAATCACATATATTGAGCATGAACTATCCTTTAACTTTCTATAGCTGCAACAACGATGAAAGTAGGACTTGAGCAAATGTCAAAAACAGAGAGTGACAAAATATAATCCTCCAATCCACTAATATGCTCTAAGGAGAGAAAATCTGAAAGATAACAACAAATACTTATCCCTGATTCATAGCCAAAATTATATAACTAATTTATGTTTAGCCCGATGTACATGGAATTTGATTTTCAAATTTCAGTTTTAAGCAGCCCTAACTTTCAGGGCCTAATTTTCAAATTTCAAAACAAAACATAATAAATAAATAAATAAAAAAGCTCACCTGGAGGAGATAGGCGGTCGCCGGCGTACGAGCTGAGAGAGATAGGCTGGCGGCGAAGACAACGGATCGAGCTCCGGCGAGGACAAAGGTCGAGTTCCGGCGGCGGATAACCAGATGGCGACGTACGGCCCTCTTCCGGTGACGACGAACCCAGCTCCGGTGACGTACGGCCCTGTTCCGGTGAAGGCAAACCCAGCTCCGGCGACAAACCGACCTCGACGAGAAGTGGCCCTGTTCAGGAAACCGACCTCGACGAGAAGTGACCTCGACGACGGCAAGCCCAGCTCCGGCGACAAACCGACCCAGCTCCGGTGACGGCCCTGTTCAGGAAGCCCGATCCGACAGTCGAACGGATCGGCGACGAATGGACAGGGCGAGCGACAGGTCGGCGGCGCTAGGATCCGAGAAGTGGAGCCGGGAAATCAATCTACTCTGGCGGCTAGGAGTATCACTGACGGCAATGGGTTCAATTCCGGCAACCGACGGCGAGGGCTAAACTCCGGCGAGAAGGCTGGTGAACGGCGTAGATCCGTAGCCCAGTTCCGGCGAGAGTCCAAAGGAAACGAAAGAGCAGAGTGATGGGCTCTGATTGGTAAGAATTGGGATTGCAAAAAATTCTACCTTTATTAATATAATACCATATACGAAGACACTTTACATATCTACAAATAAGTAACTTAATTATTTGCATGAAAATAAATAAAATACTAATACTAATAAATATATAGTTTGAAAAATTATATAATTATTTAATCTTTTAGATAAATAATGATACTAAATATATATGTACTTGCACACACACATATATATATATATATATATAATAAATATATAAAACATTTAACAACTAAATCGATAGAACAAATATTACTACCCCAACAATTAATTCTATCGCTGGGGGGCTTATGGTATATATACAGGCCTAAATCCAACTGAATAGAATGGGTTAGGCCCAACTGATCATAATTATATCAGAACAGCCCAGACCCAACTGAACACTCGTATTGTAGAACGGTTAACAACCCAGGCCCAACTGAACACTCGTATTGAAGAACAGTTACAAATGTTCAGTGATCACTTGTAATGCAAAGCAGTTAGACCCAACTGAGTACGTGGTCTAGTGGAGCAAGGCATGACGCCACGAAATTAGGGCTCCACGACCCAAGAATGTCGGACACGATCTCAACGCTCTACCTCTATAAATAGAGGAGAGGGAAGAAGAAAGGGGTAAGCTCTCTAGTCTGAAAATATACAGTACACTCATAATCTCTACTGACTTGATCGTCGGAGTTTCTATCCCCGGAAACTTCCGGGGACTTTTCTTGTAGGAAGCGTTCATCATCGGAACCCGGAAGATATCCGTAATCAAGGAGAAGGAAGGTCCCACTTCAGAAAGTTTCGCAACGAAGAAGACATTTCAATGTGGAAGTTTCTGTGGCCAGCTACAACTATATGAGACCTTCACTTCCTGATGATCACGAGGAGCATCCATCCCACATAATAATGAAAAGTACTCGTGTACTGGCGAAATAGCAAGAGTCTACATACTTACACCATCTCTGAAGTGTTACTCATGTTTAAATAGAAACAAAGCTACCCAAATGTGTTTGGTTTTCTCAATCATTCTGATCTTTGAAAGTATAAGAATACTAATATTTGTGAATTCATTGTGTATTGTAATGTAATCTTATTTGATGTATATTAACCCGGTCTTAGTAATATAGCCCGCGCGTAGCGCGGGCATGGGCATCTAGTATAAAGGAAAATGGACAATTTCTCATATAATTATTCTTTTAAAAATTGAAAATCACATATTTTAACAGTCTTTCGCCCACAGAAAATTATAGATTATTAAATAAGTGCAAATTGTCCACCTTTGAATTATTCTTTGATTTGATCGATTAGATCTTATGTCTGCGATGCTTGATTTTGTTTTTCATTTCGATATTTTATTCTCGGCGTGAATGTAAATGCCGTGTCTTGCTCTCGTTCTAGTTTACAAGTTGTGTAATATTCTCGAGGTACAATGCAAGTTATCATCAACAAAACTATCACCATTATTAACAAAATCATCACCATTATTAACAAAATCATCACAATCAATATCAACAAAATCATTATCATCTTGGTTGATTATCGTAATTAAAAAACAACAATCAATATCATTCCATCATAATGATTTCGTTGATCACGGTGATGATTATTATTGATGATAACTTTTACTTACATAAAATTGCCTCATACAATTGTCTGTGTATTTTATAAAGTTAAAACAGTACTTCACCGAAAATGATATTACTTGCGTTATTACTATTTTCTATCCATTTGGTCGAGGCCGTAATGTCCTTTAATTGTTGAACATCATTTTTCATCTTTTCTTATATTTCCCAATTAGTTGTCGCTTCTTTTACTATTTGAACCCGAATCAAATAGTAAGAAATCAGACTAGATCTTTATGGTAGGCCACTGTTCACTATTTATACTGAATTTTGAAAGTACGTTTTTAATATGGATGATTATGAATTTAATTTCAATATTATGTTATCCATTACTGGTTTTAGTATTATTATTTAATTATTAAATGTACTTTTCTTTTTCAATATTAAAAAAATTAGCATCATATAGTATACGAGAAATACTTGTGTAAAGCTGGCGTATGGTAAATCAATAGAAAGATTATTCATGTTTTGGGCCCAAATAAATTATTTAGCCCATTTTAAATACCCAATAAAGTATGTCTTACCCTAAAACTTCCTAGTCTAATTATTTGTCCAACTAATATATGGTATCCAACGAATGGATGGATAGTTATGCAAGGGTAGTACATTGCTGATTATCCTTGTACTGAAATAAATGTTTAAAAAAAGGAGTTGCACTACAGTTACTTTACATATGAAGGGCTTCTTTGAAATCTACATTACAAATTGTCATATGTCAAAATTGGGATTACATCAGATTGCTGATCGAGTGTCAAGAAAGACTGAAACTGACATTTATGTTATCAAAAATTTCATAAAATTTATTAAAATTATACGATGGCAAGAGATCGAGCATTAGAAGATGGGCGATGATTATACATTATTTTTTCACACAGAAAACTTATTTATCATTAGGTGAATCGGAATAGGTCTATATGGTTTCGCCATAATAGGGTCAATCTCTACCTAGTGCCTATGTGGACATTTTGAAGTATTGCTCATGATTGCCAAATTAATCAAAATATTTGATGTCCATGTCATTCAATAGAGATGAAATACATTAAGCGGTTGACTAGAACATATAGATTGATAAACAATCTTACATAGGAAAACAGATAGAAAATTATGTTGCTAAATCAACATACAACTATGAAAGATCAATCATGCTTTTCATGAGGTTCATCACAAATGCAGAGTGGAAAACACCCTGCCGTACATCCTTTTTCTGGAGTTATAGAACTATCAGAAGTTGAAATGGATGTATTTTCTTGGTCAATGGCAATCACCTGAGCTTTGGAAATTGAATTAATAATAACAAAGTTGTTGTGTAGAAGGGAAAGGAGAAAAAAGATGCATAGTAATTTGATTTGAGGAGCCATTCGTAAATAACCTTTTTTTCAGTGATGAATTATACTCAAGGTTGGGGGCTTTATATAGATTTGTTTAGTCTGAATAGTCAAATGTCATATCTCCATCTACCAACGGCAAATCACATCCTAATTTATTATATTCCAAATTAGAATTTATATAGAATCTTCTAGATAGGCTGCAAATCACTTGTTTAATTACATATTGAACATCACTTGTCAGACCCAAATCAAATAAAAATTCCAAGATCCATACTAATAAATAAGGGAAAATTTCTATTAAGGGCGTGGAAACATTCAAAATTATCAGAAAGAGCGTAACTATTTAGTATTTATTATGAAGGGCATCATTATTGTTTTAATGATTATTTATTTAGAAAATGACTTTTATAACATTTATTTTAAAAATCTATATTATATAAATTTAAAATTCTAAATTTAAATTAATTAAGGATCCGTTCTCCCAACTTATATGGAAATCTTATAATTTACTTATATTTATTTATTTCAAATCAATTCAGTACCGTTTTGATGGAATATGGTTTGATAAAATTCATTTTAATTTGGTCAATACTTCTAATTTTTACTTTGATTCAATACATTTCCGTTCGGTTCAGTTCAATTACGATCAATTAAGTTCGATTTGTTTTTAAAATTCAGTTCATATGTATAGGATATGATAAAATTCATCTTAATCAAGTCATACTATTACTATACATTGATTTTTCACAATTTTAGTTTAATATACTTTATTTCAGTTCAATCATGATCACCAAATAAGATGTGTGTTAAAAACTAGATTAAAATCCTAGGAGAAGGAAATCTAAAACCTAAATTAAAAAAGAAATAAAGGTTATAAATGTCATTCTCCGAATAAATAATCATTAAAACAAGGGAAAATTTCTATTAAGAGTGTCGGAAGATTCAAAATTATCAAAAAAGGCGTAACTATTAATATTATTATGAAGGGCATTCTGATTGTTTTAATGATTATTTATTTGGAAAATGACATCTATAACCTTTTTTCAAAAAAATTAGGCTTTATATTTTCTTCTCCAAAGATTTTAATATAGTGTTCACACACATTTTATTTGGTGATGACTGAACTAAAATAAATATATTAAATTAAACTGGTGCAAAATCAATGTATAGTAATAGTATGACTAAATTAAGATGAATTTTATCATATCATATACATTTGAACTGAATTAAAAAAACCAAACTTAATTGATCATAATTGAACGAAAATGTATTGAATCAAAGTAAAAAATAGAAGCATTGACCAAATTAAAATGAATTTTATCAAATTATATTCCATCAAAACGATACTGAATTGATTTAAAATCAATTAAAGAGAACTAAACTGATAAAATTTCTTATAAGTTTGGAGAATGGATCCTTAATTTAAGGTTTTATTTTTTCAAGTTATTTAATATAGATTTTAAAAATACAGGTTATACATGTCATTTTTCAAATAAATAATCATTAAAACAATTATAATGCCCTTCATAATAAATATTAAATGGTTACTTCCTTTCTGATAATTTTGAATCTTCCCATGCCCTTAATAGAAAATTTCTCTTAAAACAATCATAATGCCCTTCATAATAAATATTAAATAATTACACCCTTTCTGATAATTTTGAATATTTCCACTCCCTTAGTAGAATTTTTCCAATAAATAAAACAATAAACAGATGAAGTCAGTTTTTACCCTATACTAATTACATGTTGCTTTCTTATGAGTTTTTCCCGCCTTAATGTGTACTGCTTTTACCTTTTATTTTTTTCTTCATCGTAAAACGTTGTTAGGTAAAACTTTTATCAATATTCTTTCGGATTCGAAATCAAATTTGATGATGTTCACTTTTATTTCATGTTGTACATAACTTCTCTCTTGGGTAAAATTGTACTTCTTTTACCTTTTAATTTTTTCTTCAATGTAAAAACGCGGTTAGCTAGATTTAACTTTTATCAATAATCTCGCGGATTCAAATTAAATTTGATGTTGTTTACTTTAAACCGTGCGCACGTACAACTTCTCCTCAATATTATAGTAAGTACCCGCACAAATTTAAAAATCACTGATAATATCGCGATTTTAACTGCTAATCATGTGAAATCTTATCAAATTTACTATGTATTTATTTTATGTGGGGAAAAAAATAAGTCATTGATGTCTGCCAAGTTATTGTCTGAGAGATTATATATATTGTCCAGTTGTGGAGTATTATACTAGTATTATGTTAGGAAAAATGCATAGAAAAGTGGGCAGGAAATGAACAACTGGATTAGAGTCTTTCTTTAATAGCAAATACCTGACCTAGTTGATCTGCATATGAATTATTGAATCTGAATCTGGCATGTTGAGCAGGTAGCTAATCTGCATCTGCCTCTGTGAAAACTAATACTACCGACAATTCTTCATTCAAGATCAAGCATCGATCCCCAGAAGGTATTTCTGGATTTTCTTTTTCCCATTTCATTGGTTCTTTACTTCCAAGCGTAATTCATTCTGCATCTAATTTTATGCAAAAATGATAATGATTAGCTCATTATATATATTTTATATATATATATATTTTATTATCTAATATCCTTGAAAATTATTTTGTTTTGACGAATTTGTACCTCTAAGGCGAATTACAATAATTAATTTTAGTGATAATTTTATAAAAGATTTCTCATTTAAAGGGTTCCCAAAAAGATATGTATTAAAGAATTAGTCTTTACATAATAAAACTGAACTGAGTTTTCGGGCCTGTTTGCCAGAATTTTTCTGTAAAGCAGTTCAGTTCAGTATTTCTTTAATTTTTTCCAGTTCAGTTCAGTATTTTTAAATGTTTTTCAGTTCAATTCAGTATTTTCAAATATTTTTCAGTTCAGTGCAGTATTTTTTTATTTTTTCAGTTCAAATTCAGTATTTTTAAATATTTTTCAGTTCAGTTCAATATTTTTAAATATTTTTCAGTTCAGTTCAGTATTTTTTTATTTTTTCAGTTCATTTCAGTATATTTATATTTTTCATTTCAATTCAATATTTTTATTTTTATTTTTTCAGTTTAGTTCAGTTCGAAAAAATATTTTTTAATTTTTCAGTTCAGTTCTGTTCAGATAAATATTTTATATTTTATTTAGTTCAGTAAATTTCTTCTATATTTTTTATTATAGATCTCTACATTTTTATCAGTTCAATTTAGTTTATATTCAATTTAATTTGATCCAATTCAATTCTGTTCATTTAATTTGGTTATGAAGAAATGTGATTTGATGAATTTCAGTTTCATTCAGTCGTATAATTAATATGTTCAATACCTTCAATTATAATTTGGTTCAATTAGTGTTTAATAGATGAATACAAGTTCATTGTTTGTGAACACGACAAAATGAAGCAATCTTTGTACGATAGTGGTTCTATCATATTCTGAATATTTTTTGAAGCAGTTCAGTTCAATTTAATTAAAATTAAAATAAAGTCTATTTCAATCATGTACAAGTATGTTGATCAATTTCAGTTTAATTTAGTCATTCTGTTATTGCATTGAATACATTAAACTTTACTTTAGTTTGATTCAATTTAGTTATAAGTAAATGTGATTTGATAAAATTAGTTGCATTAAGTCATAATTTCAATACATTACACTTTATTCTGTTCCCTTTCTATTCAATTATGTATTATGTACAGTTCGGCTCATTTTATTTGTTAATAATGAATATTTTTAGTATATTAAATTTTTTTTTCAGTTCAATTAAGTTCTGTATATTTATATTTTTCCAGTTCAATTCAACAAATTTTAGTTCAGTTCAATATATTTAAATTTTTTTCAGTTCAGTTCAGTATTTTATATTTTTTCAGTTCAGTTCAGTATTTTTAAATATTTTTCAGTTCAGTTCAGTATTTTTAAATATTTTTCAGTTCGGTTCAGTATTTTTTTATTTTTTTTAGTTCAGTTGGACCTTCATTTGGACTCAAGAAACAAAGTATATACGATAACTAATTAAGTGCGCATTTATCCATAGTTTACTTCACATAAAGAACACCTCCACAAACGCCAAGTGCATTTTTCCCACTTTGAAGGAAAAGCTGAATTTCTTCTTCAATCCATGGGCAATGATATTAAAAAAAGTTCCCTTCATTAGTTTCATAGGATTTAATATTCTTCAACGAGTAATACCTAGAAAAGAGAATTAAAAGAAATTCGTCATTAGAGCATCAAATGTGTGAATCATGAAGAGAAATGAATGAGCACTGTCTAGAACTGTACAGAGTAGTACTGGTGTTGAATCTTAGTTCTTACTTTGGTTTTGTTGTGCCATTCAGAGCCAGCACTCTGCAGAATAACAACATGTCCCTCCTCCACCATCATAACCTGCATCTCTTAGACGCGAAGACCTCCTGAATCTGCATCTGCCATTGTAACATCAACACATTGAGCTTGCCAACTTTCGTCATTTCTCACAGCTTGCATCTTAAGGTATTTTACCATCATGTCCATTTTTGAGATATCCGAATTTTTTACATGTTAAAATCTAGATCTTGCTATTATTGACATATATCTTGGTCAATGGTTTTACTACTATTACTTTTCGCAAGTTTTTTAAATGGCTCTCAAAAATTTCAGTGGTTGTGGGGGGTGTTTGGGGATGATGGAATTGATTAAATTTAATTTAGCGGAATATCAATTACCAAACCAAAGATCGCATGCATGTCATTAATATGAATTTGAGTGAGTGTTTAGAATTACCTTGTAGAACAGAATAAATCTGTGCGGAGCAAAGGACTTTCTTCAACCGTGTTCTTCCTTCAGGTGCAATCCACTCCGGAGACAAGAACCTCAAGTGTGATTCCTCAATAAGTATCCACACAGCACGATCAGAACGCCTACATCGTTGTCAGCTTAGAACGGATCAGCAAGCAGGACCGGCGACCGCCTTCCTTCTTCCGATTTACGATGAGGTTGTTTTATGAGAATTTCAGAGTTTATTTATTCTGCTTGTTCAACACATGAACTCTAGAATAAATTATTAATTCTGTTTAACCCAGTACCATCTATTTATACTGGTTAAACTGAATTAGTTTCCAACCTGAATTAGTCCATGTAATCCCAATCCTGTTGGATTAGATAATCCCAATCCAGTTGGATTAGATAATCTCTATCCTACTGGATTAGATAATCTCTATCCTATTGGAAAGATAATCCTAATCCGATTGGATTTCATGACTTATCTCATATAATTACAATTAGACTCTAAGTCTAATTGATAATTAATTTTTCCCAATTTCATGCCTTGTGTGTGACCCTACAGGTTCAGTCATAATAAGCTGCTACTAGCTGATAAAAGCAGTTTCCAGCTAAACATTCTAATCACTTAAATGACTGAATTAATTATCTCCGTAATTAACGTAACCTCCAACTACATTAGGAAAGTGCACATGGATTAAAGGACATAATTCCAACAATTCTGTGATCAAACATTGCTTATTGATATGTAGTTGCAGGTGGGGGTGTTCGTTTTTTCCATTGAGAGGCTGCAGGACAAAGGGAAAGGGATGTCCTCCACCACCATCATCGCCTGCATTTCTTCTGCACTTCAAGATTCTGAGTTGTTCATGAATGATGCTGACCATGGGGACGTGTTTAAGGGACTAAACTTTATCTTGCGTATTCTCAAATGTTTAGTACTTTGCGGAAAAAAGTTGCCTTACCATGCAGATTTCAAGCAATTCCTGATACGAGTTGAGGCAAAGCTTAAAAAAAATGCAGCAAAGTTACACGGTTTTAGTGAAGCATGTAATGCAGTCCGGGTGGCAGAAAAGTTTGAGAATTTCATTGGATCAATAATGGAGGAGGATGGGGAGAAATGGTATGGCACTATGTTGGAAATCCCCTGCACACCTCATTCAACATCTCTCGAGACTTAAGAAATCATGGAAATCCTTAGTTCAACTTTGGAGAGTGTAGTGATGATGTCTGAAAAATTGGCGCACATGGATCCCTTAATTTCAAAATTCATGTTCTTGAAGAGTTTCTTCCAGTTTGTCACCATGGGAAGTACGGAAGCCAGAAAAGGTTTGCTGGCTCACTTCGAAACTATAGCTGTCAATTCCTCATATCTACTCTTCCATAGTGTGTGTTTCTGTGCCGCCACCATTGACACTCTTGAAGAAAGTTTATCCAGACTTTCATCATCGGTGCAGAAGGTGATACCTGCTGATCCTCAAGTCTACGAGATTTACACTCAATCTCTAACTGATTTAAAGTTGTCCAAACAATTGCTTGATGATATGATGATGTTATCACAGTGAAGAATTTTCTAGATTGTCTCATGCCTAATCTTGTCGAGATTTTGTTTCTTGAAACTTGCCCTAGGGGCTGGATGAAATATCAACTACAAGAATTGTATGAAAGACTTGGATCCCTCAGAATCATTTTCAATCAACAGCTATTAGTCAACTCTAGTATAGAGTTTCATAAAGAAATTATAGATGTGGTCACGGATGCTGGTATCTCAATCTGTTCAATGTACCAGGAACAAGTAGATGTTAACGCTGAGGATGAAAATCGACGGTTGCTGGACAGGTTCAAGATTCTCATGTCGAAAACCGAACAAATACAAAGATTAGTTTTCCCAATGACCAGTTCTTATGGATTTGTTGATGGTGTATTGGAAAAGCTGACAAAGCTGATAAGTTCTGAATCTGAAATAACTGCCAAAAGCCATTTTCAAACCATCAAAGTAGACCTTGCCTCTGTAAGATGTACATTGGGAGAAGTTGGGGAATTGCATGATGAACAGGTGGAAGTCCAAACTCTTTGGAATCGTCTTTTGGAGGTGGCATTCAAGATAGAGATGGCTATTGACTACCAAGTGATCGATCCTCTTTCAAATTCCTTTTCAACATCATTTGAATCAATCATAGAAGAAATTGTCAGTATCAGAGAAGATGTGTTGAAAATAGAAGTCAATGAAGTACAAAGCGAAGCTTATAGTCACAGGCCAACAAAAACAACTCCCATACCATATGAATTAGTCATAGGTTTCCAAGATGAGGAAAGAGAAATTCTTGATCGGCTGAGGAGGGGACCAAAACATTTACGGCTCATTGCAATTGTGGGTATGCCAGGTTTAGGTAAGACCACTTTGACTAAAAAAGTTTACGATCATTCTTCGCTTTCATACCACTTTTCTGCCAAAGCATGGTGTACTATTTCCCAGGCATTGGACAAAAAGAATGTTTTCCTTGTCTCTTGAAACAAATTTGCCCTGGCATGTCTTCTGAGGGAAAAGAGCTTGATTTAGCAGAGTGGAGGGAGCATGAATTAGCGTTGGGTAGGGAGGATGATCTAGCTGATAAGTTGAGGCGCAGTTTAAAAGGAAAGAAATATCTTATCTTTCTAGATGATATCTGGAACACTGAAACATGGAACAACTTGAAAGATTCATTCCCCAATGATCCTGGGGCTAATGGAAGTAGAATTATTTTTACGAGTCGTTCTCTTGATGTTGTGCCTAGTGAAATGCTTGACCAAGAACCTCTTATCCTTAGTCCACTCTGTGAAGAAGATAGTTTCCATCTAATGTGCAGCCATTTGTTTCCTGGAGGAGGATACGGTTTTCCTCATGCATTGTATGACCTTGGAATGAAAGTTGATTCAAGGTGTGGAGGTTTACCTCTTGCAATCATCTCTGTAGCTGGTGTTCTAGCAAGTGTGGAGCAAACAGCTTGGGAGGGGATTCTGGGTAGTTTCTCCTTTCTTTCAAGTGAAGACAGTTGCAAGGGCACATTGGAATTCAGTTACAGACATTTACCCGACTATTTAAGGCCATGCTTTCTCTATTTTGGTGTGTTTCCAGAAGATCACGAGGTTTCCGTGAGTAGACTGATTCGTCTGTGGATTGCTGAAAGCTTTGTTCAGAAATCTGAGACATGTAGCCCGGAAGTTGTTGCTGAAACCTACTTGAATATGTTGATTGGTAGAACCTTAATTATGGTTGCTCAACGAAAAAGCGATGGCAGAGTAAAAACATGTCGGATTCATGACTTGCTTCGTGAATTTTGTATTGAGAAGGCCAAAGATGAGCGTTTCTTCTATCTTGCAAAAGGGTCTAATGAGATTAATTCATTCAACGAGACGCACAACTTGAGGAGGCTATTAGTTGATTTTGAAGCTTTGATGGCGAAAAGGTTGTATTGTCCTCGTGCGCGTTCTTTACTGTTGAGAGGCACAGAACAAGAACAATCAGATCAAGATATTCTTCAACCTACTGAAGGTGTTGGATCTGGAGCAGATTAATGTCGGTGATGAATTTCCTGCATCAATAGAACAACTTGTTTTGTTGGCTTTCTTGGCAATTAAAGGCCGCGATTTGACTCTTCCCTCATGGTTACCTAACCTCTCAAGGTTGGAAACTCTATTCATCAGTTTGAGTACTTATCAAGATCTGTTATTGCCTGATAATCTGTGTCTACATATATATTTCACCCGGTTGTGGTGGTGTTTTTCCCTTACATAATCTTGATAACTCACCTGTTTTATATGAGTTGGAAATGTTTAGAGTTGTAATTTTCGAAAGGTGCAGCATGGAAAAGCAACTGAGAAAGTTTCCGAATATTCGCAAGTTGAAGTGCATACAAGTATTCCTTTCCCGACTCATCAAGTAATCTTGAATCACTTGATATGTATGGAGATTCACTGAATTTTGGAGTCAGGTTTGATTTTTCTACACTAACGAATTTGACAAGATTGAGTTTGGATCGGATTCCTTTGTCCTGGGAGATTTTTTCAGTCACCTAGCCTTGAAGCGGCTGCGGTTTGAAGATGAAGAGGAGTGCACATGGGAAATGAAAAGCGGAGAATTCTCGAAACTTAGGATCCTGCATCTGATACGGATGCCCCTCCGAAGGTGGATAGCTTGCGATGACCATGAGTTTGAGTGTTTTCAGAAGTTGGTTTTATCTCAGTGTGATGAGTTGGAGGAGTTGCCTTGTTGAAACACATCGAAGAATTGGTGACAAAAATTAAACAAGCACAGAATGATTGGGGGAATTCAGGTCTGAAGATCACTTACAAACACAATAACACAAATACCCGATGATCACATTACAAGGTAAACTAATTTATAACATCATATTCAGCATTAACTTTTCCCATCTCTCGTTTGGTTTCTGTTCCAGTCTTTGTTCTTACTTAATTTGGTTCATTCCTGGCAATCAGAGTCCGGAGGAGAAGAAGAAATGTCCTCCTCCACCATCAGAAATTATAATTACAATCAGAATTATGCAATCAAACTCCCCGCTTTTTAAAACATCTATTATGTTAATTATAATTATGTTATTGATGGTTCGACATGGTTTTACATGTGGACATGTCTTATATATATTTTTATTTTACAAACACTTATTATATTTTATTTTAAAAGGAATTTTTATTACAATTTAAATATATAAATCAAATAAATTACAACATTTTATTTTTACTTACCAAAAGCTTAATTGCCAAGTAAATTAAGACAAGTGTAATTTTAATAGTAAGACTATTGTGGCGGGAAAGACAAGTAGTATAGTTACCCATCGACATTTCCTAAGCGGAGAAGATGGTATGAGTTGGTAACAGTATGGCGGTAAATGTGAAATTCAATTAAAATTGATAATTTTACTTACTTAATTAATTTTAATAGTTATTTCTGGACAATCCATAAAGAACACGGAAAACACACTCTATGTAGTAAACGGGAAATAGAGGCGTATTGGCATGGGTAAAAGGCCTCTATAAAAGGCAACCTAGACGATCCACATATCCACATATTCGATCCCTTTTCTTGTCCAAATTATAAAGTTAGGGTTTCATCTAAGATTATCCTTCACCATTTCCAATCCATATCTCTCAAATTTTCTCTCCCAAATCAATAAATACTCATTCTTCGATTCTTTCGTACCTAGAATCAACATTTCGGAAAAAAATCTAAGATTTGAACATGGGTTGGACACCAATTCAAAACTTGGCGGAAGGTGGTTTTGGTTCAGTCACTCTGGCACGTGCATCACCGACGCCCGATGACTCCATTGGCACTAATATGAATCTTCCTCCGTTATTTGCTGTCAAATCTGCCCCTCAATCTTATTCCGAATCACTACAATACGAGAGGGAAATCCTTCATAGTCTGCGGGAATGCCCTAATATCATTAGATGCTATGGGGCTGATGTTTGTTCTGACGACGAGGGTGGAATTCTCTATAATATTTTAATAGAGTATGCCTCGGGTGGTAGTTTATCCGATCGTATATATCAGAGACATTCAGGTGCATTGATTGAGGAGGAGGTTAAGGAATATACAAAATCAATTTTGAGAGCCTTGAAGCATATTCATAGTTTGGGAATGATTCATTGTGATATAAAACCTAATAATGTACTCTTAGTGGCTGACGATAGTGACAGTGGCTATGTTGCGAAAATCGGAGATTTAGGCCTCGCATTGAAGCAAGAATTGATCGATGATTGTATAGTTAGAGGAACCTTGCCCTACTTAGCACCAGAATCAATTCTAAATGGACAGTACGGGCCTGGAGTAGATATTTGGGGTGTTGGTTGCACGGTTGTTGAAATGCTTACCCGAAAACCCCTCAGGAATACATATTCTAAGATGGAATGGGATGAGATTCAGCAAATCGCAAGACAGGAAGTCGAGATTCCGAAGATGCCCAAGATTTTCTTATCCAATGTTTGAATCCCGATCCTATTTTGAGATGGAGTGCAGAAAGGCTCCTAAAGGAGCATCCTTTTGTGTGTCTTCCTGATCTGGATATAGAGCTTAGGGATGATGATGAATTGGACGCAGCATCTGATGTAGATGATTATGAAGAATTGGAAGAGCCGGTTAAACCAATGAAGCTGTTGAAGAGGGGTAGGGTAACTGTTGAAGCTGATGATCTGATCTTAGATGATTGCAAAAAACCAAAATTGGACAAACAAGCTGTGCAGGTCTGTGTCCTATACAGTTACTCCGAGGAGTCTGAATGTCTATAATAACGGCTGAAGTTAAAATAAGAAGTTAAAATTGTAGGTGATTAATTCTTTTTGGAGTGTATAAAAATATGATGTGCAAACGATTTTGTTGACAAGTGTATAAAAATAGATCCTTGTTTCAAATGATATGCATAGCATTATCGTCTCTCTTTCTTTTTTGTTTTGGTTATCTAAATTTTAAAAATTCAAAAGCTGCATGTACCGGAAGAACTGAACTATAAGTTTTCTGCTTCATTGAATAGACAGGAAGTAAAGGCATCCGATCAGTTTTGCCTGAAAAAGCCAAGTACTGATTGCTTGTTTTTATTAACATTTACTAATACAATAAAAACAGAAGCAAGAGAACACTGAATTTGTATGATAAAATCGCATCAGAAAGCGAGACGAGGTAAAACTTAAGCACAGAAGTCAGAACCGACAAGTTTTGCAGAGTCACCATCAGTAAATCAAGAAACACTGAAAACTTCTCACCCTCTGAATCATTATCCGACAATAAAGCTTGACAAGATCACAATTTCCTATCCACCTGAATTCTAAGGCCTTCTTTCTTGCTCTCTCACATGATTTGTGCCCGTGCTTACAAAATCAATTTGTTGAGCTTGAAGAATGATTGACAGAAAAGATGATTTGCAAGAAACAAAACCGCGCGCATAAGGTTATACTTCAAGATCTTAGACTAATCGTTCCATGGACTCATTTTTCTGCATTTGCTCATCCAAAATCACCAAAATTAGTTGTCTGTCTTCGCATGCATAATCCTTACATGTCGGTAAATTTGAGGGAAAAGGTAAACACTACACTGATTCATCAATGCGACGTGGCAAGACCAATCTTTCCTCATCTAAAGTTTGGAGTCCACAGCTCGGAAAAAATAGCTGTACCGGCTAGAATTCAGAAGTTTTTACCGAGTCCAAACTGCATCAGAAAGTGACACCTGGTATAAAAGTCGAGGAGAAAACCTCAGTTTTTCTGATCTTGGACAAGAACCCGAAATCCTTTTAAAAAGTCACTTATTTAACTATCTGCTAAGACATCTTTCTAGTTCTCTCAAGACTCTTCAACAGTTCAACACATTGCTGTAATCCCATTAATACACTGCAAACCACCTTTCTCAATCTTCCATAACCCTAAGAACTTCATTCTTATTCCCCAAATTAGAATGCAATCACGAGTGCTGCTGCCAAAGTGAAGTGTAATTTCACGGATTTCTATCTGTGCAGCCGGATGACCACGGGAGTTAATCCACAATGAGCTTCCTGTTTATAAAGTCTTTTTACCATTCCAATACAGATTGAAGAGTCCAGAAGACTCAGCATAATAAAGTTGGCTATTTTATAGAAGTCAATATGTTTAAACATACTGATGTTTAAACACTTGCTCCAACCGAATCAGAAACCGAGCAAGAGTGTTGGAGATGAAGTACAACTCACATGCAATCAAAGAAGATATTCGAGCAAATCAAGATGATATTTGAAGATTGATTTTATGCTGATTTGATTAGCTATAGAATATATGATAGAGTTGTATCTTAGTCAGGTTTAGTCTCAAATGAGGAAATATTATATTTCCTCAGATTAGTTATAGAAGTAGAGTATAGGTAGGAGACTACTTGTAGCTGTGATTAGCTGGACGAGCAGATCAACATTGCCGAAATGGAAGGATCGAGAAGATCAAGACGGCATCACAGCGTTGGGACAATGAAGCCGCGACAACAATCATCCAACTTGAGAAAAAGTATTCTGGAGTTCAGAATAGCTTTGCATTTGGAGCAGCATATTGAAAGGAGTTTCAATAGGCCTTCGCCATCGCCAGGAGTCTGAAAACAAGAAGTCTTAATACTTCGGGAGAAGTGGTCAAGACAACAACGAGTAGTTGCTGATCAGCTGTGAGGGGATCTCACAAATCCACACGAAAAAGATAAGTTTAGATAGTTAATTGTTTGAGGAACATTGTAACTGATCTCAATTATTTTAGTGGATGATTTTCAGACTGGGCAAGGCCCCGCAGACGTAGGTGTTTTAGCACCGAACTGCGTAAACAATTCTTGTGTTCTTACTTTTAGTGTTTAAACTGTACTGCATGTTTAAACATACTTAGTAGAGTAAAACTATTATAAAGAATATCGTGAATCTGATCGATAGTAAATTTCATTTGGTATCAGAGTTTGTCCACTGATTTGTACCTTTAACAAGGTCAGTGGAGATCCCTATCAATCATGTCAAACAAGGAGAAGGATGGTTCGTTTTATACATGCGCACTCATACTGGATAAGAACAACTACGGCTACTGGAAAGCAACGATGAGGCATTATATTGATGCACTCGATGAAGAAGCGTGGTACTGGGTTGAGAACGAGTGGCAACCAGCCAGACACCCACGACGCAACCGAAGGTGTTCTGAAAAACAAAGAGGAGCTGACCAATCAAGAGAGAAAAGACAAGCGACTCAACAGCAAAACACTCAACTGTATCAACTCTGTTGTTGATCAAGAAGATTTTCGCTTAATTTCAACGTGTTGTACTGCTAAGGACGCATGGGAGAAATTGAAAGCCAACTATGAAGGGGATGCAAAAATGAAACGACAAAAAATGCATACCGTAAAGTCAACATTTGAAACTAGGGGTGTTCAAAATTACCCGACCCGAACTACCCGGCCCAATACCCGAAATACCCAGAAGATAATGTCCGGGTAATTATAAGTACAAGCGGGCCGGGTACCTGGCCCGATAATTATGTTTATAATAGGGTTCGGGTACGGGTCACAAAAATTGAGTTACCGGGTACCCGAAATACCCGATTAAATATTATTATTACTAATAATAAGATGATAACAAATATGTTTGTCATGTTGAGTACTTGTAAAAAAATGTTAATGTATATTCTCTTATTTAGCACTTCACGTATTTTCTATAACACATTTTTGATGTACATATTACATAGAAAATAGATGTAATGAATAATTTTGGTTTATATTTCATCATTTAAGCATTTTTAACGAAAAACACACTATTTCTTGTAGTTATAAAAAATTTATGACTTAATTTAATGTAATGGTTGAATTTTAAGATTTTATTTATACTTATATATGTGCAAAATATAAACATATTAATTTAGTAAAAGGGTTATAGGGTACCCAATGCCCGGCCCGAACTTTTTGGGTACCCGAAAGTGCGGGTACCCGCATTTCCGAGTCAGGGTACGGGTCATATATTTTACTACCCGGAGGTGCGGGTACCCGGAAGTGCGGGTACCCGGTTATGAACACCCCTATTTGAAACTATGGTTATGCATGATAATGAGACCATTGCGGACTATAATGTAAAGATCAGAGATCTGGTCAATACAGCTTATCAGTTGGGGAAGCCGTTCAATGAAGATGATGTTGTGCAGAATATATTGAGGTCTCTACCACCAAGGTTCAAAGGAAAGACTATTGCAATGGAGGAGCTAAGCGATACATCTGAAAGGACCATTGATGAAATCATGGGAGAACTATCAGCCTTTGAAATGATGGAGTTAGCTACAGTATGGCAGAATGATCTGGCCTTCACTGCACCTGCTCGAAAAGCAGCTGAACAAAACTCTGCGTCTAAACACAATTCTATGTCTAAACACTCTGCCAGAAACAGCAATGAAGATATGGACGAGGATGAGCTTGCTCATATATCAATAAGCTTTGCAAAAGTTCTGAGAAAATCTCAAAATCAAAGAAATGAAGGAAGGGAACAAAGTTCAAGTATGAGCAGAAGAACAAACAATGATCAAACAGAATCCAAGTCTGTGTTTAAAGATGCTGGTAAAATTCAATGTCGAGAATGCGAAGGTTACGGGAATATTCAATCAGTGTCCAAGTGGATCATCTAGCAAAAAGGGGAAAGCCTACAATGCCACCTGGAGTGATGGAGAAGAGTCTGATGAAGAGCATGTTAGCAACCATGTAGCTTTCGGTGCAGTTACTGTTCAAAGCGACGAAGAAGTTGAAGAAGAAATCTATGTTGCATTTGGTGCTACTGTCGTTTCTGATAGTGAGAGTTTAAACATGGAGTTTGATGATGTTCATAAATCATACGACAAACTCCACAAACTCTGGGTCAGTGTGACTGAACAGAATAAAGTTTTACAGAAAGACAACCACAGCTTGAATGAAGAAGTTGAGCAACAACAGATCACTCTTGATGCAATGAGAGAAGAACTGAAGATAGCCCTCGCTCGAGCAGAAGTCGCTTAAGGTACCATCACCAAACTGAATAAAGGAACATCAGCTTTGGATGACATTCTTGGCATGGGAAAAATTGCTGGAGACCGACATGGGTTAGGATATGATGGAATGAAAGTGACCAACCAGAATGACCAGACAAAAAGGAAGATGGACAAGAAGGTGATTCAACCTAATCCAAGCCAAGTCAGGAAAGAGCAACTTGTTAGAGCTCCAAACAACCTCACCAAAGCTCCAAAGTTTAGACTAGGGTATAAACCTACCTATCATTAGCAGAGAAACACGTTTCAACCACAATGGGAGGCAACGTGCAATTATTACCGACAACCAGGGCATTACAAGAGGCGATGCTTCTGTCTTTTAAGAGATTTGATGCAAGCACCAACAAATGGAGCATGTTACAACACAGGAGCAAGTCACAACATGGTGCAACCAGAAAGGGCTCAGCATTCAAAAAAGGTATGGGTTCTTAAAATCAACTACTGATATGTTGTCCATACATGTTATAGCTCATATGCCAGAGACGCTTGGTACTTCGATAGTGGTTGTTCTAGACATATGACAGGTACTCCTGAGTTGTTGAGCAATGTTGTTCCCTGGACTGGAACAGTGAGATTCGAAGATGGGAAGAAATGTAGAATAACTGGAAAGGGGGAGTTACAAGTCAAGAACTTTCCAGTATTTCAAGACATACTTCTTGTGGATGGACTAAAGGCAAATTTGCTAAGCATTAGCCATGTATGTGATAACAAATTAACAGTTTTATTTGATGATAAAGTGTGTACAGCCAGAAAGGATGAAAGGGGTGTCCTTATTGGCATCAGATCGTCAGACAACTGCTACATTCTTGATGACTCTGTAAGCTGCCTCAAAGTCAGTGTGGACGACAATCTGTTATGGCACAAGAAGTTGGGTCATGCGAACCTGAAAACACTGTCTAAGGTGACAACACTTGAAGCAATAAGAGGAGTACCACTACTGTACTATACAAAGGAGTTGACTTGTCCACCATGCCACGAAGGTAAACAGGTCAGGTCACCACATTCTAAACTCCATGAGATTACCACTTCTTATAGTCTTGAACTGCTTCATATGGACTTAATGGGACCAATCAGTCCAACTAATGTTTCGGGAAAGAAATATATCTTTGTGTGTGTAGATGATTTTTCCAGGTATACTTGGGTGAAATTCTTGAAGGAAAAATCAGATGCAGTGAGCATTATAATTAAGCTATCACCCAAGTCAACACAGAAAGATCACATGATGGTCTTAAAGTGGTTCGATTAAGGAGTGACCATGGTAGGGAATTTGCTAACTCTACAATGATGGACTTCTGTACAAAACTTGGAATCAAGCATGAGTTCTCTGCCCCAAACACACCACAGCAAAATGGTATTGTTGAACGAAAGAACAGGACCCTCATCAACATGCCAAGAGCAATAATGGCAGAGAATGATACTCCTAAGAAATGGTGGGGTGAAGCAGTTCATACTACTTGTTATACCATAAACCGAGTCTATCTACGACCATTCACTCAGAAAACTGCCTATGAACTGTGGAAAGGAAGGAAACCAAATGTGTCCTATTTTCATGTATTCGGGAGTGCATGCTACATTCTCAGACATCGTGAGCCTCTCGGTAAGTTTGATAAAAGAGCTGATGTTGGTATTTTTCTTGGTTATTCTCCAAATAGCCGGCATACAGGGTTTTCAATAACCGTACAAATGTCATGATGGAGTCCAACAACGTGGTTGTTAAAGATCTAAAGGATATCAGCAGTGGAATTCTACTTGAAGATGAACCTGATTTGTCAATCAGCTCGGAGGTTGATTCATTTTGCCTGATGTTACAACACTGTCAGATGTTACAACATCGTCTGATGTTACAACATAATCTGAAGTTACCACAGCTCCTGATGTTACCACAGTATCATCTGATACCTCTGCACCACCTAACACGTACAATCTGAGGCAAAAAGAACGGAAGGACTACGCCAAAATGAATGGTGTAATGCATGTATTACAATGCTTTCTCTCCTCCATTGAGCCCAAGAATCACAAGGAAGCATTGAATGATGAGTACTGGATTTCAGCCATGCAAGAGGAACTGGAGCAATTCACTAGGAGCGACGTATGGTATCTTGTTCCACGACCTCCAGGAGTCAAGGTCATTGGTACTAAGTGGATTTTCAAGAACAAGTCTGATGGAGATGGCAATATCACCAGAAACAAGGCCAGACTTGTAGCTTAAGGGTATACTCAAGTTGAAAGTGTTGACTTTGATGCAACCTTTTCTCCAGTTGCAAGGTTAGAATATGTCTGTTTCTTGCTTGCTATGTCGTGTATTATGAAGTTTAAATTGTTTCAGATGGACGTCAAGAGTGCATTCTTGAATGGCATAGTCAATGAAGAGGTGTATGTTGAACAACCAAAGGGTTTTGAAGATCCTTATCTCCATGATCACGTTTACAGACTGAAAAAGGCGTTATATGGTCTTAAGCAAACTCCCAGGGCTTGGTATGAACGTCTCACCAATTTCTTCTGAAGAAAGGCTATCGACGAGGGGGAGTAGACCGAACGCTCTTTGTGTTTAAACATGATAAACATATTCTGTTTGCCCAAATTTATGTAGATGATATTGTATTTGGGTCAACATCTCAAAAGTTGGTTGATAACTTTATAGAAATGATGAAGAGTGAGTTTGAAATGAGTATGGTTGGTGAACTGTCTTATTTTCTAGGGCTCCAAGTCAAACATCACAAGGAAGGTATCTTCATCAATCAAACCAAGTACATTTTAAACTTGGTTAAGAGATTTGGGATTGATGATTCTAAGAGTATGCGAACTCCAATGGCCTCAACAGAGAAACTGACTTATGACAAGTATGGTGTGAAGGTAGACATTAAGCTCTATAGAAGTATAATTGGGAGCTTACTGTATCTGACTGCAAGCAGACCAGACATCTGTCTGAGTGTTGACCTATGTGCAAGATTCCAATCTGATCCTAAGGAGTGTCATCTTTCTGCAGTCAAGAGGATCATCAGATATGTACATGGAACTGCTGATTATGGTCTCTGGTATTCTAGAGGAAGTCAAGCTGAGATTATTGGTTACAGTGATTCATTCTTCTTATCCCTTCACTCATCTCTCACTCTCTCCCTTGTTTTTTTTCTTCTCCATTGTTTTTCTTCTTCTTCTCCTTCATTCCTTCAATGTGTATTTGGTTTTATGAACTTCCTAGATTCAAAAGCTCCACACCTCGCTCTGCAACACCAACTTTGATCTCACCCATGAGTTCTTCTTCCAGATCTTCAACAAGTTCCCCTGCTCATCGAAACCCATCTACAAGCTCCACCAGTACGCCGCCGTGAAGCAGCCCCACTTCCGCCACTCTTCCGCATGCTCGATGTCGTAGGAAAGGCCAGAACCTCAGACATATTCTGGGAGCTTCTCCAGGAAATTGGGAATCTCGGATTAGCACATGTGGTTTTTGATTTCGCCGGCCAAATTGGCCGGCGTTTTTTTTGTTCTATCCGGCTAACTTTTCCGAATTCGGAAACAATAGACATCCGGGTAAGTTTCCGAACTCGGAAACGTTACTCGGCGGTTTCAACCGCCGTGTAACGGTAGCGCCAATTGCACGGCGCCACCATGGACGGCGGTCAAAACCGCCGTCCAACTGGGACGGAACCGTCGTGTTCCGTCCCATATTCTACTAGTGTTTAAACACTTGGTCCAGCCGAATCGAAAACCGAACAAGAGTGTTAGAGATGAAGTACAACTCACATGCAATCAAAGAAGATATTCGAGCAAATCAAGATGATATTTGAAGATTGATTTTATGCTGATTTGATTAGCTATAGAATATATGATAGAGTTGTATCTTAGTCAGGTTTAGTCTCAAATGAGGAAATATTATATTTGCTCAGATTAGCTATAGAAGTAGAGTATAGGTAGGAGACTACTTGTAGCTGTGATTAGCTGGACGAGCAGATCAACATTGCCGAAATGGAAGGATCGAGAAGATCAAGACGGCATCACAGCGTTGGGACAATGAAGCCGCGACAACAATCATCCAACTTGAGAAAAAGTATTCTGGAGTTCAGAATAGCTTTGAATTTGGAGCAGCATATTGAAAGGAGTTTCAATAGACCTTCGCCATCGCCAGGAGTCTGAAAACAACAAGCCTTAATACTTCGGGAGAAGTGGTCAAGACAGCAACGAGTAGTTGCTGACCAGCTGTGAGGGGATCTCACAAATCCACACGAAAAAGATAAGTTTAGATAGTTAATTGTTTGAGGAACATTGTAACTGATCTCAATTATTTTAGTGGATGATTTTCAGACTGGGCAAGGCCCCGCAGACGTAGGTGTTTTAGCACCGAACTGCGTAAACAATTCTTGTGTTCTTACTTTTAGTGTTTAAACTGTACTGCATGTTTAAACATACTTGGTAGAGTAAAACTATTATAAAGAATATCGTGAATCTGATCGATAGTAAATTTCACAGATTCTAGCGTGAAAATGACAGTAAAAAAATGTGGAAAGGAACCATATCGGGAGCTTTTGGTCTCAAGAAGTCAAAGAGGAAGGTCATTGAGCCCAGTCGGGACGAATTCAAGATCTCAATTCTCAAACATCAAATTTATGAAGTATCATAACTTTCTTCATCATCTTGCCCAAAATTAAGTAAAAATTCCATCATTTTAGATAATTAGAACTCGGATCAAGGAAAGGGTGAAATTCAGATTAAGGTAAGAATAATTGTTAAAGTGTGAATTTTCGATGTTAAAAAGATTCAAGGCATCAAGTTTCAACTTTGTAAACTCTGTGAACCAAAAGAAACGAAAAGATTATAATGAATTCCATCAAAAGAATGGCGTTTAGCTCACTTTTGGACGGAACCGCCGACAATGAGTGCCTATATTGTAGTGTTTTGCACTTGCTGTAACTAAACATGCCCAACAGTTACTTTATAATAGAGTTTTTAGTTAGATTTGCCCTTTTTGAGTATATTATTGCTTCCAATAGATGCTCTATCCCATACTCTAAAATAGAAATATGGTAAAATTGGAAGAATGAAAGGGCATATGGGCTACTCTTCTTTCATACTCCAAAATTTAATTCTACCATTGATTCTTACTTTTTCCTTCCTTTTTAATCCCATACTTTCTTAATCATTCACATCTTCACACACATAAAAATATTGAAAACATAAATTTGCAAATAAAATTAAAGCCATGTTTGCCAGAAAATATAATTCAATTAAATACCAAAAATAAAATTAACTTCATTCTAATTCAATTCAGTTCAGTAAAATATAATTTGTCTATCTAGACACGCCCAACACAACTGATTGTGCAATAATAGGGGTGTCAATCTTTGCCTAGTTTCTAGGCGGCCATTTTTAAAGTACTACTCATCAAAAGATTTGATGTCCAAATCATTAGATAGAGCATATGAAATACTGATTAGAATATATATAGATGGATGAAAAATATTCCTACATTAGGAAAATTTAGTAGACAAATGCATTCTATTTTCACTCGATATTTGCTCATCGATAGTCACCTCTCAAAATACTACAGAATGCTCAACTCTTACAGTCAAGCTAACTTGATAATTCTCGATTTTGTTTGTCAGGTGCTTGCGCATATTGCATCAAAGGTGAAACCTTTAGGCCACTTTACTGAGGACCTGGGAACCATTTTATTGAATGTGTTTGATGTACCATACTTGGTAAACATCAAAGTTGATTACAAAAGACTTTTACATGACAAGGGTGATGTTGAGAACTTAGTTGATGGACTTCATCCTTGTATGAAACTTGAAGGTTATTTAGCCCTTATTAATGTTTCTTGACATTTAAATGTTTGAATTTTGTTCCTCTCACACGTTGAAGTGTTGTACAATCATATGATTGAGTGAATGTTTCAAACAAAAAAGGTGATACTTTTATGTTTATAGAGCTCTCTAATCCATTTTTAGGTTAGAAAACGCATATTATTTTAGAGATTTTTAGCACAGTTACGAGTTCTTAATCGTATATAAAATCACTTACGAATTCTTAATTGTTAAGAGGTATCAAAATTTTTAAGAAGTTTTTGATATCGTAACGACAATCGCACGTTTACGGCATTTTAGCAAATCGTTAAAATTTTATTTTGGCTTTTACGCCACACCTTATTACGGCATTCTTGAAATACCGTGTAGAAGGCGGACGGACCGTTGTGCATGGCACTACCCAACCCTACATCCTTTTCGCAGTGTTCCAAAACTATCAGAAGTCGAAACAAATGCATTTTTTTGATAGGTGGCAATCGTCCAAGCTCTGGCGATTGAGCTAATAGTAACAAAGCTTCTGTGTAAAAACAAAAGGATCACAAATATGCATAGTAATTTGATTTGATAATCCATTGGTAAATAACTAATTCTTTGAGTGATGACTTTAATAACGGTAGAAAATTTAAAAATTACAAATATGAATTTAAAATCAAAAGTACATATACATCTCCAAATTTTGAGACAATCGATCTCAACTGTATTTTACTCACTCCTCTTCTTCCAATGGCCTTAGGTCTTTTGGGTCAATGGATAAATGCATTTCATATTCAATTTCAGCCCTTTTTTTTTTCAAAAGCCCTAATTTCAGCCCTTACTGTGATTTGTTATCTACAGAACAATGCAATAGTTTTCTTCTTGTTACCAGAAAATTATTAATTTATTTCTTCAGTGGCCTGATTTAAAATTCGTTGACTTTTCTTCTTATTGTTCAATATTTCAACTAATTAAAATCAACATTTGTTTACATCCATAGTGAACTACAGCATATCTACAACGAATGAAATTTCATTGTGAAGTAAAAAAAAGTTATTCATAAAAAATAATATAACTAATTAGATTACTTATTCATCGACATGCAAGTTGTTAACATGCACATTAAATATATGGGACAATTTGGGATATTTGGGAATTAAATGTTAGTTTTAACTGATATCTGATTGTATTAATTTATTTGATTAACTGATTATATTAACTAATTTGACTGGATGATTAAACTAGCTGATTGTATAAACATGTTTGGTAAAATTTGCTGATAGATAATAAATGTTTGTGTCACCAATCTTGCAAAATGAGTTTTATGGACATGAATATATTTTACTACTTATTTACTAACTAAATGTATATAATTTATTGATTGTTATTTTTATTATAAATAAAAATATGAATTATAATAAATTAAATTAAATTATTTTATAATACGCATTTTCACGAGATATTTTTAAAACCAAATATTTTGATTAGTTTGTTTTAGAAACTTTTTTGAGTGTTTCTCTTTTTTCATGTTGTTGGTTGTATGAAAAAAAAATCAATTATTTTCAGGTAATTTTAATGAAATGTTATTGATGTTATAGTGAAAAAATATTGAGAAGAACCATCCAATAATATTATAATGAACATAACCATTCAAAATATAATCATAATGATGCAACTCAAAATACTTACACTATTTAGCCCCATTGTTTTTTTTATTGCTATAGCTACTTACCGTGTTATTCTCATTATACCTAACAAGTGCTATATAAATTAAGATCATCATTCCTCTCTCTCCCTGTACACTTTTCTTTAGATCTTGAAATAATCATGAACAAATTCAAAGCTGGAGTTTCTAGATGGCCAGATCCAGAAAACAGTTTAATCGAGCAATCCTATTACTATCGTTGGCTGGTGAGTTAAATACACACGTGATATATATATATATATATACAAACAAACATTATATATATTCTATATGTTTTTTTAAAATTCAAATTATTGTAACAACTAATCATATTTTTGTACTTTTTAATAATTAGGAGTCGCACCCTTCAGCCCTCAAACACTCTGAAAGATTTTAATTATGAGCGCCGCATAAGGAAAAGCTGTGATCGTGTTCTTAGATTATGATGGGTCTTTGACTCCCATTGTCAATGATCCCTCTAAAGCGTTAATAATCGGAGATGTAATTAATTAAGATTTGTTTTTTCACATTAAAATACATACATAATTTACAAATATAGTAATGCTCTTTTTTATTAACATACGTAATTCGATATGATAATTATCATATTGAATTATATATGTTAATAAAACTTACAGTTTGCGTGCAAATTATTTTCTTTGTATGGTGGGTTGATAAATTCAATTCTAAACTACTAAAATATCATATAAAGATGAATAAACTATATGTTTAATAATAATAAAACTAATTTATATACACACATATATAAATGAACCCACTATCATCAGAATTTAGCTCCGCCGTTGAGTATAATGGAGATGTGTTTTCTCTCTTTTTAGTATAATGATTGATGTAGATGTATTTTCCTCCATATAAGGTTATTTTTTAAAAAGTATTATCATAGTTCAGTGAGCTTTTTTTCTTACCATTCTTTGATGATATATGAACTTGCTATTTACTGGCCTTTTGTAAGGTTAAGGAGCATTATATATACATTATATATATAATGTATATATAATGCTCCTTAACCTTACAAAAAGTACTATACTTTTGTACATTTTTTTGTACATTTTTATTATCTAATTCTTGGAATGATTATGATCACATAAACTATACTTTTATACATATAAGTTTTATTTGACCTTTCTTTTCCATCGATTTAATAATTAAATTATTAAAAATTTAATTATTTTTCAAATCCTATAATTTTAAAAAGTTAAAATCACTATTGTAGTGAAAAGATATACATATATATATATATATATATATATATCTTTGATCGGATCTTACAGTTACCATTCAGACTCTACATTATCTAAGCATAGAAAAAGAGGAGCCAAACTAACAAATGATACAGATTTCTTACATCAATAGAGAACGATACTCAAACTCTACAACATAGAGAAGGACATTGAGTGAGAACATAGAACTTGTTGATGTTGCTATTCAAGCAATTGCTGACAGGGATGTCGATCAAGCGATAGCCTGTTCTGTTGGAAAATGAGAAAAGTTGAGGGATGAAACTACAATTCATCTTTAAGCTTTGGGCTCATATTTGAGTGTGACCCAAAATGGATTGGGTCGAGTGAATAGTATCTTTGGATTCTCCTCCAAGAGTACTACAAAATGGATTTTTTAAACACTCAAATTAGACCAATGGTGAATGAGATATCGATGCTCAAAATTGGTTGGTTGAACTTGGAAAAATTGATGAATCAAATTCGTCTATTTTAAAGTTCGGAAAGTTTGAAAGGCTTCAAATTAAATTTGGACTTTCTAAAAGACTTTCTAAAGAGCCCACTTTCAAAAGTGATTTATGATCATGAATGTCTCATATTTATGTTCATGAATACATAACGTTCCAATAATCATATTCTCATATTTATGAGAATGAATGCAGACAATTCAATTCAGTCTAGAGCACCACTATATAAACAACCCGAGAGAGCCATTTAGGAAAATCCAATACGAGTCAGTCTTATGCCTAAAAGACCATTCACATTCTCTCTCATGTTCATCAGTCTGGCTCTGTCTTTTCGGGCTCTTGAGTCTCTTGTGTTCAGGTCAGTTCTGTGTGATAGATTGCTTTCGGACTGTTCGCGATACGGGGTTTTGCTACATGTTAGCATAACCCTTGATGGGTTTACCCTAGGAACGAAGACCAATCCGGTTGAAAGTGGGCTCAAGGGCAGTGCCGCCGTGACTCCATCTGATTGAAACTTTGCTGTTTATATCATTTGGAGCGCATACTACTTGTATTAATTTATTCTAATATTTTGATACACGTATAATTTAATTTTGCATGTTATTACTTTTAATTATTATTATTTAATTTTTCACACTATTTAGAGAATATAGCTCCTACGTGTTCTTTCCTCTTTTCTTTGCTAGAGGGTAACCTCCTCCAAGTATAATTCCTAACACACTATGATTAAACAAACACCACCAAAAGCAAGCATCAGTACACCTTATAGGCTTATACATATATAAAACTCAAATCTATACTTCTTTATCCATTAAATCATTCCACAATAGATCAATACTAAATCATTCTGCAAATCATATATCAGTTTGCTTACACTATATCGTTTTATCCTGATAAATGCGTTTGGAGATACAAAATTCCTCTCTCTCTCTCTAAAAAATATCTGCCTTCTCTCTAGAGGTCTTTCATTTTCTGAATGTTTTATTAGCCGTTACCGGCAATAAAGGCCACCTTGCACGGTGGTTCTATGGCAGAACCACCGCCGGACTGTGGCGGAACCCCCAAATCTATGTCCATTCTGCACGCTCTCACCATTAAACCACCTCCACTCTCATCCTTTCTCCCCTCAGACCCATCAATTCATAGTCTGCATCATAACGCCGGAAGAAGTCGCTAAACTATCGGCTCACTACAGCAATGCCCTAGTCGGAAAATTTCCTCGACTCAAGCCATCAATGGAGTATCTCCATGAAGCTTTCAAGTCGGTGGGTTTCAAGTGAAGATATCAGCTCGGGTCACTCGATTTCAGACATGTGCTAATCCGGTTCGAAGAGCATGAAGACTACCAACGATGTTGGATGAAGCAGACAATTGCTTTCAAAGGTTCAATGATGAAAGTTTTCAAGTGGACACCTGATTTCAACCCTGAGTCTGAAACCTCAATTGTACCAATCTGGGTAACTATACATAATCTCCCTTTGTTTTGGTATAATACAGCTATGCTAGAAACCATAGGCAATAGCATTGGCAAGTTTATCAAAACGAACCTAGCTGCAGCCACCCTATGCAAACCCTCTGCAGTGAAAATGTGCATTGAAATAGATTTATTAGCTAAGATTCACAACACTGTGACCCTCACCACTAGTATCACTGGAGATGTAGCAGATTTTCCTATTGAGTATGAGCACATCCCTTTGTATTGTAGGCACTGCAAAAAACTAGGTCATGAAGCCACTGAATGTAGAATCTTGCATCCTGACCTGAAGCCTATCCCATATAACCCCAGGCACCATAATAACTCAGCCCCCAAAGTAACCCCTATCCCTCACAGAAACACTGTCCACCAAAAATACCCCCATCCCCCTCCCTCTCATGTTGCTGGAACATCAGGGATTTCCAATGCCGAAAAATCAAGAGCTCTAAAAGCCCAACAATCCACTCACACTCCTCTGGATAGAGGCACCCCCATGGCACCTAATATGATTTATGTACCAAAAAAGGTGATAGAAACCATCCAAGTTGAAGATCACCACAATGCTGACTCTAATCAGGTCTCAGAACCTATTTTAGTTGAAGATGGCATGGCTCCAGTCCCTCAAAAACAAAAAGGAAAAGCCTCAGCCTTTCCAGACACTGATCCCTGTCATTCTGAACCTAGAAATATGCTAGAAATGGACAACAATGCAAGTCCTTTCTCTACCATGATATATGAGCCTATTCTTGACAGCCAACCTGAAAAAATCCCACCTGAACCAGAATCAATTCCTCCAGTTTCTACCCCTCCCTCCCATCCATTTCCAGATGCCTCCCAAGCCCCCCCCCCCCCCCCCCCAAACGCCCCCAGCTGCCCAATGGCTCACTCCAAAAAAGCCAAGGACCTACGCAGCTGATGACATACACATGCTGTCAGGTAACACTATCTCCCCTAATGATCCATTTAATACTCACAAAGTTTCCTTCTATTCTCAGCCTAGGGCAAGTGGGAATAGATTCTTACCCCTCATACAAGAAGTGGATGAGCAAACTGAAAAAGAAGAAAATCAGGAAGAAAAAGCAGATGCAACTTCCTCTCTAGTAAGCCCTACTTGTCCAGACCTCTATAATAGCCATAATCCTGTTGAAAACATTTCTAGTTCCTCTGATTCTGAGCAGAATAAGGTTTCTTCTTATTTTATTCAGATCAATAGAGTCATCACAAGAACTGCCACAAAAAGCATAAAATCCCGTAAAAAACTATTGACAAAAATATTGGATTAAATGTTATGGTATGAAATATAAGGGAATGGAAACTTCTATGCTTAGACTAGAAAAGATTATTAGAATCCATAAACTAGACATTCTATGTATAATTGAACCACAACATGACAATTCTGAATGTGACATTTATAGAAGGAAACTTCATTTCCAATTTTGTATGCCTGCTGTAAACTGTAATATCTGGTTGTTTTGGAATGCCCAGATTAATATGACTCCTATTTTAGACCATAACCAATTATTTTTAGTACAGATTTATAGCCAAAGCATGGATGAGACTTTCGACTCATTTTAGATCAAGGAAAGAAAGAAAACACTTATGGTCTGATTTAAAAATTCCATGCTTAGATTCTGCCTTATACATTGGGGATTTTAATGCTATGAGAAGTGTTTCTGAATATAGAGGTAAAGAAGGTCATGGCCTTGGTAGTATAAGTGATTTCAGCACCTATATATGTAATACTGCACTATATGATATCCATACTGTGGGAAACCATTTTACTTGGTCTAATGGTAGAAATAAAGAGGGGGGTAAATATCTGACTCTAGAAAGATTAGATAGGGGCCTCTGTTCAGCAAACTGGTTAGGTACATTTCCACATTCCTCTATCCAGGTCCTCAGTAAACTGTCCTCTGACCATAGCCCCCTACTACTTAGAATAGGTAGTAACATATCTTCTGCTCCTAGGCCTTTTAGATTTATAAACACTTGGCTAAAAAGGCCTGAACTGCTGGAGCTAATTAATCTCCACTGGAACAGTCCTATAGAAGGCAAGGGCATGTACAAACTTTTTCATAAACTCAATAACCTCAAAAAAGAACTGAAAAATGGAATAAGGAGGTTTTTGGGAATATTAATGAAAATGTTACTAGAGTAGAAGAAAAAGTAAGACTCCAGGAAATTAATTTTGAACTTCATGGTTCAACTGATGAACTAGTGAAGCTAAATGAATCCAAGGCTCTTTTAACAAAATATTTATCTGAGCAAAGGCATTTCTGAAAACAAAAAGCAGGAGTAAAGTGGCTAAAGGAGGGTGATGAAAATACAAAAATTTTCCATCATTCTGTGATGGAAAAAAGATGTAGATTACACATCACAAAAATCAAGAATTCTGAGGGAGTGTGGCTTGACAAGGCTGATGATATTGAACAGGAAGTTGTTAAATATTATTAGAACCTTCTGTCCCATCAACCTCAAAATAAAAATGATTTTTTCTCTGACCATTTCCTCTCTCAGATTCCCAATCTTGTCTCTGAGGAAGAAAATGAGTCCCTCCTAAAACCAATCACAGTAGAGGAACTGAAACAGATTGTCTTTGGTCTTAATAAAGCCAGTAGTCCAGGGCCTGATGGTTACACTGCTGCATTTTTTATTAAGACATGTCATATTATCTGTCAAGATTTAGTTGAGGCATCAAATGACTTTCTAACTAGGTCACACATTCATAGTGGAATTTCCAGCACTTGGATAACAATTATCCCAAGGCCTATTAGCCTCTCCAATGTTTCTGATAAAATATTTTCTAAACTGTTAATGGAGAGGCTAAAACCTTTGATGCCAAAATTAATTTACCCCCACCAGACAGCTTTTCTTCAGAATAGGGACATATCTAATAATGTTATTAATCTGAAAGAAATGTTTAGATTCCTCAATAAAAAAGGAAGAGATCCTAACTGCATTTTCAAGCTTGACCTAATGAAAGCTTTTGACAGAGTCAGTTGGTCCTTTCTACAAAACAAATTCTCCTTAAGATGGTTTTTGACTGTAGATTTGTTAATTGCATCCTCAAAAATCTGTCTGATGCTTGGTTCTCTATACTCATAAATGGGAAACCAGTTGGCTTTTTTACTGCTTCAAGAGGCATAAAACAAGGAGACCCCTCTATCTCCATTTCTCTTCAATCTTTTCTCTGAAGCCTTCACCAGGAGCCTTGCCTATATTTTCCAAACTGATAAATTGCAGTATTTCAGTCTTCCTTCCAATACAGTGAACATTTCCCATTTAAGTTATGCTGATGACACAGTCATTTTCCTCAGAGCCTCAAAGCATAACCTGACTATAATAAAAGCCTTCATTGTCATTTTTGAATCAACCACAGGCCAAAAAATAATTTTTGAGAAGAGTGACTTTTATGTGAGTAGATTTGCTTCAGTCCACAAGATCAGACAGATAAAAAATATAATGGGGATGAAAACAAGGAAATCTACCTTTCAAATACCTAGGAGTAATGATATTCACAGGGAGATCCCTTAATATCCATTTTCAACCTGTTATGGAAATGATACAAAGGAAAATACAAAATTGGAAAAATGTCTGGCTATCTACTGGTGGTAAGCTAACATTAATACAATCTTGTTTATATGCTCTCCCTCAGCACATCTGGGCTGTCATGGCTCCCACCAAACATGTTATCGAAAAGATTGAGAGAAAATTCTTCATCTTTTTCTGGGGCAAGACAGAAACTAAACCTAAAAAATCCTGGAGGAAATGGGATTCTATCTGTTATCCAACTCCCCAGAATGGATTAGGTCTGAGATCCCTTTCCACCATAATTGATGCATTTTCATGCAAATTATGGTGGAAATATCAGATAGGTAAAGCACCATGGACTCACTTCCTGGCTTCTCTACCTGTTTCAAAAAGGAATTCAACGACATGGAAAAGGATCTGCAAAATTAATTCTTTTGCAGAATCCAATTCTAAGGTCATACATGGACAGGGTTTGTGTAATTTTTGGGAATCTAACTGGACAAATTATGGCCCTCTTATAGACATATACAAGCCAGTCACCAATTCTCATTTGAAGCTGACAGTGGTCCAATTTATTAAAAGGAAAAATGAACTTATCCCCCTCCTCGCACTCATCTTCCACTCCCATATCATTTCCTTCCTTCAGTCGGCAACAATACTCCCTCACAGACCAGACACGTTGATTTGGAAACCTGAAAAACTGGGCTTCATCACCTTTAAATCTGCATATCTGCAACTCAGACCCCCAAAACAAATATTCCCTGTGCTTTCTAAGATTTGGGCCAAAACTGTGCAGAAAAAACTTTCAGTGTTTATGTGGAGACTCCTAAATGCCATTTTACCCGTTGATGATGTGTTGGCTCAGTTTGGTTTCAACCTTCCCTCTAAATGCTGCTTTTGCTCCAATGAGCACACTCTACAACACTTTTTTAATAGCTGCACCCTAGCTGATACACTATGGAAGCATATGCACCTGATTTGTGCCTCCCTATATGTCTATTTTGACTCTCTCTGGGATAGGTTGGCCACATGCTGGGATTTCAAAGGTTTCTCAACCATTCACACCACCATAAACCACACTGCACCAATATGTGTCTGTTGGCTCCTCTGGAATGCTAGATATAAGAAACTATATGAGAATGCTGATCCATATCCCACCCTTCTGGCTAAATCACTTAAGGACATGATCTACCTCTCTCTGCTGGCTCACCCTTTACATTTTTCCAAACCTATTGACTATGAACTCTCTGAGTCTGGCTTTATACCTCCAACAAAAAAGCCCCCTAAAACTCTAATTTCCAGAGGTACTTGGACTTGTCCTTCACAGGGGCTGAAAATTAATGTTGATGCTGCATGGGAAAATGGCAGTGCTGGCATTGCTATTATTGTAAGAAATTCCAATGGAGCTCTCATTGGTGCTGAAGGCTCTTTCATCACTGCTGAGTCATCCCTTGCTGCTGAAATGTTTGCCATTCAGGCTGGTGCATCCAAAGGTAGACTCCTAAATGCTATATATACTCTGGAATCTGATTGCTTGATTGCTGTACAGATGATCAAATGCCCAGAAAAGAGACAATGGAAATTCTTGAAGCAGGCTGACCACATTGCTTCCATGATACAAGACCATACCATCCAGCATGTTCTGAGGCAAGCCAATCAACCAGCTGATGAATTATCAAAATTTATCAAGGCTCTCAAGCATAACTGCTCTTTCACCTGGCTGTCACTACCTCAGAATGTTAAGGGGCTCATCATTTTGGACTCCCTCAGCACCCCATCCCTCAGAATCCATGATGCTTAATCTCTACTGTCTAGTGCACTCTCACTGCTCCCTATGTCTCCAATCCACATCACTACCTGCAGTCCATGAGAATCCTTCCTCCTTATACTTTTATCAGTTTTTGTATATACCATTGCAATTTTGGCTTGCCAGTTTACTTGGGCGTCCGATTTGATCTTCGTTTCGACGTTGGCTAACATGATACCCTATGTACAACTTGGTTACAGCCAGTTTTGTCAATGAGGGTGGCTTGTCACCTATATTTTTGTAGGTACTAGTCTACAGTACCTAGGTTAGCTATAGGGCTAAGGCCTCTTTTCTTTCTGAAACTTGTAACTCACTCTTTTAATTTTATTTTTCAAGGGTTAGAGCGCCTAATATAAGCTCTCCATCTCCACATTGGATTATCATTAAAAACAATTCCTGATAAATGCTTGTTAGTTATTCTAGCCAAATGATGACGATCAGAATTCGAACGGCCTAATAATCACCGCTACATATCATTCAAACGGACGAAGTCCCCTGCAGCTTCCTAGCTGTTGATACAGATACAGATCAAATTATGAAGTCAAAAAGAAGAAATAATACAGCAGATCGAGCATTGTAAAATAACATCTTTATTCACAAAAACCAACAAAACATACTGATCAATTCAAAATTCATCATGCAAGATTAAAATCAGATAATAATTGATCCTTTTCTCATGAAAATAAATTTTTATCTTGCATATGAATTTTGAGGAGAATCAATTTGTTTCTGACTTTAATCTTCCATGGTGAATTTTGAATTAAACACGTGTTTTCCTAATTAAAATTAGAGAAAGTTAAACAAGATGCAGCATCCACGAAAATATCTTTGTTTAATTAGCATAATTGTTTCTCTTTGCAATTTGATGGTTATGTATTTCCACAACAAGTATTATTTTACATTAATTTTCCAAAATTAATGTTACTTTGAAACCAGTTCTTACTTATGCTAACAAACTTTTAGACTTGTTTCACAAAAATCTAGAAATGGTAAGACACTCAAGTAGAAATAAGTTCAACTCTTTAGAAATGGAAAGAAATTTTTGTGGCAAGATTTAGGATTTGGATTTTAGGATTTCAAATCCAATCTTGCACAAATTCTTGTGTAGTAGCTTGATGGATGTCTGGAAGACACGCTTGATCACGAACCCAACTCACGAACTGACCTGCAAGACAAAACCATGAGATAATTCAGGGGTAGACACTTCGATGTTTAAGTTAGCAAACAGTTTAGAGAAGTTCATATGCGTAAGGCGTATTATGTGTATTATGTGTGTAACAATAGAGAGGTCTACTAAATTTTTGATATTTATAAGGCTCCAATCTGTAAATTGGTAAAATATATAATTATGGTATGAACACAACTCTTATGGAGGTAACAGTTATATTACACTACTGGAAACTTGCTCGGGGACGGCGGCCATGTACGACAGAAGACTCGCGAGATTTGTGAACGGCGCAAATGGATGTTTCGACATCGAGACCTGGTAGAAAAAAGTGTTCATGGAATGTTTCGAACTAGAACGCCGCATATGGATGGTTTCGAAATCGAAGCCATTAATTTTGTGAATTTGAATTCGAAATCGTGGTAAATTTGATCTGAACTGCTAGAATACAGTAGGATGTTGGTCTCAGTATGAGTTTCGAACTCGAAATTCTATAAGCGACCAATTTTCGATTTCGAAAGGCCGTGGTTTAATGTTTGATTCAAAGAAATATTTTTGATTTTTTATGTCTTATGTCTGGTTCCGATTTCGTATGGACAAAGTGAATAAAAGTTATAAAATAAAACCATGATTTGAAATGTAGGTAGCTGGGAGAGGTGTTTTCGAATTCGAAAAACTTGAATAGTTTTGATTTAGCATGCGAAAACATGTAATGACAGTTATTTTCAGGTGCAATAAATCTCATATTTTGCTCCACGATGCATTATGTTCCATTCGAAATACTTTTCGAATTGAAAGGATTATCAAAATAATATTTTACTTCAATTTAGAACTCGAAAAGATTAACGAATTGTTACCGTGCTTCTATTTTGATCTCAAAAGTTTGATTTATTGATAAACTAGTGCAATGTTTAGAAACCAATATTTCATTTAGTCTTGACATAAATTAATTATGAAATTTATTTTAATATAGTTATCAAATAAAAATGAGTTGGTCTCTGGAGTGACCGTCTAAATTATAACTATAATATAGTCCAAGTACTACACTAGAATATGGAAGGAAGGAGGTTCTTATTTGCAAAATTTGGAAAGGTACTGTTCACGGTTACTGTTCACGGTTACTGTTCATATTGCCTTTTAGAACAAAATATTTATTTTTTATATTACTCTAATTTCTAGCATAAAATGTCTGTTTTTCATACTTTCTAAATTGTCTAGTTTTTAGAATAAAATGCTTCTTTTTATATTGCTCTAATTTCTAGTATAAAATGTCTGTTTTTCATACTGTTTACGTTGTCTAGTTTTTAAAATAAAAGGTTTGTTTTTTAAATTGCTCTAGTTTCTAGCATAAAATGTCTGTTTTTCATACTATCTAAATTGTCTAGTTCTTAGAATAAAAGGCTTGTTTTTAAATTGCTCTAGTTTCTAGTATAAAATGTATGTTTTTTATACTGTCTAAATTGTCTAGTTTTTAGAATAAAATGTGTTTATTACATTGCTCTAGTTTCTAGCATAAAATGTCTGTTTTTCATACTGTCTAAATTGCCTAGTTTTTAGAATAAAATGCTTGTTTTTTTAAAAAATTGCTCTAATTTCTAGCATAAAATGTCTGTTTTTCATACTGTCTAAATTGTCTAGTTTTTAGAATAAAATGCTTTTTTTTTAATGTTGCTCTAGTTTCTAGTATAAAATGTCTGTTTTTCATACTGTTTAAATTGTCTAACTTTTAGAATAAAATGCTTGTTTTTTATATTGCTCTAGTTTCTAGCATAAAATGTCTGTTTTTCATACTGTCTAAATTGTCTAGTTTTAGAATAAAATGTTTGTTTTTTATATTACTCTAGTTTATAGCATAAAATATTTGTTTTTCCTACTGTCTAAATGTATTAAAATGAACATATTTTAACTTAAAATGTTTGGTTTTTAAACATGAATATTTCATATTAAAGTGAACACATTTTTGACGCAGCTAAGATATCAGTAAAGATCCGCTAGCACGAATCTGAATTAGTAAGAAGTCGCCGACACTGCCTTCTTGTCCAGTTGTTGTTGGAATCCACCAAATTAGAGATAACACTCTTGAAAGTATATATTATTGATAATTGAAAGCTGTTAAAGTATGATTACAAAATCCCTATAAATACTATGACTAATTCTCATGAGAAATCCTAATGTAAAACTAAAACGGAATATTAAAAACTATTCTAATTCTTAAATGGAAAATAATAAAACTATTTAAGGAAGCTTTGTAAATCGATTCCTTCGAGTAAAAGGATTTGGCATCGGACGAACAATGGCATGGATCGTAAATTCGTCCTACATCAGTCACCCCCACTTCATAAGAACTCGTCCCGAGTTCTCTTCCTCCACCATCAAGAGTTTCGAACTCCATTGCAAGCTCAGTTGATGTAGAAACAACATGTAACTGCTGAACCTTTAAGCTGAATGATTTTGCTCCAATTATTGTATACAGTTTCCCTGCATCATTCTCCTCCACTTTAAAAGGACTTGATACAAGTTGCATGAGGATGTCCCTTCCAATGAACAAGATACTTCCAACGCATACCACATTTGTGAGCTAGTACTTCTTTTGGTGGTTTGATAGAACATAGATTATTTATGACAAAGGAATCAATTTTAGTTCGTATATTATATATTCCTTCATCATTCTCCTCCACTTTAAAAAGAACTCAACCCGAGTTCCCCACTTCACCATCCAGAGTTTTGACTGCAAGAATATCAAATACGGGAACATCAATAACACCATCTCCAAATCCAATTCCATACTTCATCTTCATATTTTCGTCCTTATCTCTCAAAGGAACAATTTCTTTATTGGAACCTGCGTGGATATAAATTTCGACATTCATATCTTTATAATGTTTTGACAAAATCTTTTCTAGTATTTTCCCAAAACCTTTATCCATGTTTTCCCATGTTCTATCCGAAGAATACTTCTTTGGAATACTATCAAATCCAGAACTGTCTTCCTTTTGGAAAATATCCACAAAATTGGATTTAATCGTCTCTTCGTCATCCTTGTCCCTTAGAGGAATAATCTCATTAATAGGACCCACACCGGTCTGAAATTCAATCTTAACTTCTTCGGAAATTCCAGACGTGTCTTCTAAAGGAACATTGACTTCTATGGAGCTTTCATAAGTATAAATCTTGGTTTTCATATCTTCGGATTGTTTATCCAAAGATTTAGTTTCTCCAATGGCCTCATATTCTTGAATTTTAGTATCATGCTCCATATCTTTGACTTCATTGTCACTCCCTTCAAACGAAACTCCACATCCACAAGAAGAGTTTGAATCATTTTTATCATCAGAAGCAACAAATAAATCTTCTTCTGAATAACCTTGAGATTTCTCCACTAAACTTTCACAACTCTGTAAGGATGTAATGTCAACCTCTGAAGAATTATGAATTACTTGATTTTCAATAAACTCATTCTCCATCATGCTCATATAATATTGTGGAAGGTTTGGTAAGATGGAATTCGTAATCAAGTAATCGTGATGTTGAGTAGCTGGAGGTAGTTTGTTTGATAATTCATCACCAATTAATGGATTAGAATTCATCAAAATATGTTGTGGCTCTACTGGGATAATTGTCTCCACCTCTTTCTCCACCACAGGATAGAAGTTGTCAGATTTAGTGACACTGATCTTGTCTTCTATTTTCATTATATCCGACTTCTTATTTGGGGAAGGAGGTTCAAAGTTTGGAATAGAAGCCATTTTGATCTTATGCATATCCCATGTAAAAACCATTACCTCACCACCATTCCTATACTTACTCTCATGGTTATACTACCAAATTTTCCCCAATAAATATGACAAACATCCATATCAAGAACATCACAGATCACATCCTCTCTGTAATATTTTCCAATCGAGATAGGTATATTGCATGTCCGTGAAACCTTCACCTTATTACCCTTATTATCCCAACCTAGAGTGTAGGGGTTTGCATGCGGTACGATTGTCAAATTCAGATAATCAATCACTTTCTGAGATATGAGATTTTTGGAGCAACCGTTATCCACAATCAAGTTGAAAACTTTCTTGTTGATTGTACAGTAACTTCTAAAAAGATTCACATATTTCGCTTCTTCCTTGGGCGACAGTAAAATATATTTTAACTCGCTATCTACTCTCTTGATCTTGTCATACACTTCATATTTGCCTTCATTTTTCAGAAAATCAATTGTGCTCGTTGGACATACATTGGATATGTGACCCTTACCTCCACAACGATAACACTTCTGATTAGATAGTTCGCCATATAGATTAAATGAATTTCGGACTTGTGCTTGGTTCAATTCTGTTTTGTCCCGAGAAATTCTCATGTTCTCCTCATTATATAAAACTTTAACGTTCGAATTGACTTTTCCAAGGGTTGAGGCTAACTCCACACCCCGCTTGTTAAAGTCCACCTTAGTCACACGATCTCCCATCATGAGTCAAATAATAAGAACGGGAGAAAACCACGCTCTAAATACCACTTGACGCAGCTGAGATATTGGTAAAGATCCGCCAGCACGAATCTGAATTAGTAAGAAGTCGCCGACGCTGCCTTCTTGTCCGGTTGTTGTTGGAATCCACCAAATTAGAGATAACACTCTTGAAAGTATATATTATTGATAATTGAAAGCTGTTAAATTATGATTACAAAATCCCTATAAATACTATGACTAATTCTTATGAGAAATCCTAATGTAAAACTAAAACGGAATATTAAAAGAGTTGGTCTCTGGGGTGACCGTTTATATTATAGCATAATATAGACCAAGGACTAAATTACAATATGGAAGGAAGGAGGTCCTTATTTGAAAATTTTGGGAAAGTACTATTCACGTCACTGTTCACACGCACTATTCAAGGCACTGTTCACGTGCACTATTCACGACACTGTTCACGGCACTGTTCACGCAAAAAATATGTACTCAAATCAGTTAATATAATTTATGTATTTCATAAACACTTGTAAACACACAAGAATTCAGGTTAGAAAGACAAGTTTCCATATTATAAACATCAGATTTTAGGTACATAAAAACATCAGATTTTAGGTTAAATAATGTTGTGTTAAATTTAGTCAAGTTTCACCAAAGTTTTCAGCCTAACAATTCACAATCATCACAGTTTTCAACCTAAACAATCAAGTTTCACAAAAAACCACAGGTTCAGCCTAAAAAATCAAGTTTCTACAATCACTCTAGTTTTCAGCCTAAATAATTAAATTTTCACAACATTCACAGTTTTCATAATAAATAATCAAGTTTCGCAAACACCAAAGTTTTCAACCTAAACAATCAAGTTTTCACAGTAAAAAAAGTTTTCAACCTAAACAATCAAGTTTTACAAACCCCAAAGTTTTCAACTTAAAAAATATAGTTTCTACAATCACTGTAGTTTTCAGCCTTAATAACCAAGTTTTCACGATCACAGTTTTCACATTAAAAAATCAAGTTTTACAAACACCACATTTTTCATAATAAATAATCAAGTTTCAACACAAATCAAGAAGTCTAGTTTTCAAGTTAAACACATAAAATTTCATATGTAGACAGAAACCACATTAAGCAGTCTAGTTTTCAAGCTAAACACATAAAATTTTATAACAAGACATAATCCACATTAAAAATTCCAGTTTCCAAGATAAACACATAAAATTTTATAAATAGAAAGTCATCACATCAAATATCAGGTGCTGTTGAGGGACGGAGAAAGACTCCCAACCTGTTCGACAACAAGTACTATTTTAATATGTTGAAGCATCAGGGGATGCTGGCTATTGATCAGGACTTGTGTACTGATTACAGAACAAAGCCGATTATGAGTGGATTTGCGCATGATCTGAACCTGTTATGATCTTAACGTCGGATTGCGTTGGATTGCGCCGGAGATTGCGTCGGATTGCAATCGATTGAAAGAATGAACGTCGGATTGCGCCAAAGATTGCCGGAATAATGACGGTTGGGGACGGAGATTGGATCGCCGATGGGGTTTTGGGATGAATTGGGGGAAAATTTTAAGAGCCGATTGGGATTGGGGTTCTGGAATGAATTAGGCCAAAAAATAAAAGAAAATAGCTATATATATATATATATATATATATTTGTGAGGTAAGTTTTGGAATTTACAGAAAAAGGACCCGCTCAAATGTAAATTGCAAATAAGGAGCCGCGTCTAGTTTTAATTGCAAAAAAAGAACGTCTATATTATTGCTATCATATAGACGGTCTATTCCAAGACTAATATATATTAAAAACTATTCTAATTCTTAAATGGAAAATAATAAAACTATTTAAGGAAGCTTTGTAAATCGATTCGTTCGAGTAAAAGGATTTGGCATCGGACGAACAATGGCAAGGATCGTAAATTCGTCCTACATCAATTTTGATTCAAAATACTTGGTTTTTAGCCATGAATATTTCATATTAAATTGCACATATTTTAACTTAAAACACTTGATTTTTTAACCATTAATATTTCATATTAAAATGAACATATTTTAACTTAAAGAGAAACAATTAGATAAGGCTGCCTTACCATAAGGCAGAGGGCTGTGAAATCCTATTTTAATATACGTTGGGGTAGTAAATTAATTATTTTATTTTCGGTGCCTAAGTGAAAGTGGTGCAAAATAACAGGGACTATATTGCAAATTCCGAAAATCAGGACATAAAACCCCAAATTATGTTCTTCCTCGCATCATCTATTTCTTCCTCCCAAATCATCTTTGTCGGCGGTTTCGATCTCCTTAGATCGCCGGAAAAATGCCAGTAATCATGTCCCAATATCTATCCCAGTACGCCCAGATCGGCGGGTCCACCTGCCTCGCCTTCTTCCCCACACCGTCGGATTCCTCACTTAGATGGAAGTGGTGTTTGGCTAAATTCTACCAGAGAACCCAAACGGTGGTCGAATCATCGTCACTGCCCCAACAAAATGTCTGGTTACTTGCGGAGATGGCGTCTTTTTCGACCTGTAGGTGTTCCAATCTTCATATATTTTTTGACATGAATTGGGTTTCATAGGGATTCTCGCATATGCATCGTGCAATAGAACGGAGAATAATAAAAACCCAAGCCCCTCTCTTTCATTTTCATTGAATGAAAAGATGGAATTTTGGGTAATAATTAATGCATTGTGATTAATTTTGGGAATTTTGAACGAAAAGATACTTTCCATCATGGTCATGTTTTGATAGTAATATTTTTATGGATACTTTCTACACTGAAGTTTTAAAAAAATGATAATGACATTAATGGTGATGATTTTGATGATAATTATAAAAATGGATGATGATGATGATTGATGATCGAATGTTGATAGTTGATAATTAATTTCGGTGATTTGATGATTGATGTTTTTTTATTGATAATTGAAAGAATTTGACGATCGTATTGATGAAGACAATATCTATTTGATGATCCGAGCCACGATTCTACGAGAATCTAGTTTCCCGATTTGACGATTTTGATTATGTGTATATTTTAGTTGATGATTTTATATTTATGATTGATGATTTTTTATCGATGATCGAACAAATTTGATGATGAACGACTATGATTTGATGATGAACGATGATGATTTGATGATGAACGATGATGATTTGATGATGAACGACGAAGATTTGACAATAAACAATGAAGATTTGACGATAAACAACGAAGATTTGACGATTACTAACAATGATTTGACGATGAACGATGAATATTTGATGATTTGATGATGAACAATGAAGATTTGATGATGAACGACGATGATTTGATGATGAACGATGAAGATTTGATGATGAACGGTGATAATTTAATGAACAACGATGATTTGATGATGGACGTCGATGATTTGGTAATGAACGTCGATGTATTGTTGATGAGCGACGATAATTTGATGATTTTACATTGATGATTGATGATGGTAATGATGAATAAGGATATTAGATGTGTTATATATTATTATTGCAAAATAGTCCATGGGTTTTATTAATATTTTAAGTATTGACACCGAAAAATATATATTTATATTCCAGCCCCAAAAGTATTTTTCCTCTTAACCTAATACTCCTTGCCTTACCATAAACCTGCCTTACCAGAGAGTTTATGCTTGGTATTTAATCATGAATATTTCATATTAAAATGCACCTGATTTTAACTTATAATCCACATTTTTTAACCATAAATATTTTTGTATATAAAAGGTGAAGATTTTAAGCTAATTATATAATATTTTAATTTAAAAGGCTTAATTTGCATGATTCAAAAATTCAAAAATTGTTTAAACGAGGAGGAGGATTCCAGTTAAAGAAAATGGATGCAGACATGAAATTCTTCACCTATGTGGGACCCATGGTAGATCACAAATACGCGGACGAAAAAGAAGATTATGAGGTCTAGAAATAAATATTTTTGTATGCAATAGGAGTGTGTGAGCGCGTATGTGGCCAATTAATTCGCGCGTGATTGCGTGAAGTTAATTAATTGCATTTTAAGGACCTCCTTCCCTGTCATCTTTACAGTTTCGTCCTTGTTTCTTATTTCTTTTTTAAAATAAACCCGTCTATAAATATCTATAAATATAGACGGTGTATTACATAACTAATTTAATAAAAATTACTTCTAAACTTATTTTTGTTGTTAATATGAATTGAATTAAATTAAATTAAATTAAAAATTAATTTACTAAAAATAAAATTATGACTTATTGGAATTCTATAAAAAAAAAGTGGAAATATGGGGAGAAATTGAATATTCTCATTAATGTTACGTTTGTATTTACACAGGGAATGTCTTGCTACATTCCTGAACTAACTAAGTAGTGTTACAAAAATTACAAACTAATGAAGAAAATGAAACTTTTGACTCTGATTTGGATTTGTTCATTCTTATTGTTTATTTATTTATTTATTATATAAGGCTATCATAATATAACGGTAAGTTTCGACATCGAAACTTGATAGATTTTTGTAAACTTATAGCTTTTCGAAAACGAACAATCTATATTTTTAATATTAGTCTTGAAATAAAATGTCTATATTTATATATATTTATAGATGGAATATAATTACAAAGAAAAATAAGAAATAGGGATGAAACTATAAATATGGTAGGGGAGGAGGTCTTTATAATGCAATTAACTAAAATCACGCGCCACACACGCTAATTGATATAAGACCCGCGGCCACGCTTACTCCCATGCACACCCACCTATGACCTGTCTGTTCATTCAAAATTTTAAGAGTTAAATTGAGAGGGACCCACCTATTACATTCACCCTCTCTCTTCACTCTCCGTCTGTCTCTCCACTATCCCAATATTTAATATTTATTTAAACTTTGTATAAAAATACAACATTATGAAAACAGACATTTTATACTAGAAACTAAAGAAATATAAAAACAAACATTTTATTCTAAAAACTAGACAATTTAGACAGTATGAATAACATACATTTTATGCTAGAAACTAGACCAACATAAAAAAAGCATTTTATTGTAAAAACTAAACAATTTAGATAGTATAAAAAACGGACATTTTATGCTAGAAATTAGAGCAATATAAAAAACAAGCATTTTATTATAAAAACTAGACAATTTAAACAATATGAAAAACAGGTATTTTATTCTAGAAACTAGAGCAATATAAAAACAAGCATTTTATTCTAAAAATTAGACAATTAGACAATATGAAAAACGGACATTTTATGCTAGAAACTAGAGCAATTTAAAAAACAAGCATTTTATTCAAAGAACTATACAATTTAGACATATAAAAAATAGACATTTTATACTAGTAACTAGACCAATATAAAAAAACAAACATTTTATTCTAAAAGACAATATGAACAGTGCATGTGAACAGTAACCGTAAACAGTATTTTTGCCAAATTTTACAAATAATAACATATTTCCTTCAATATTTTAATATACTTTTTGGTCTATATTATAACTATAATATAGAGGGTCACTCCGGAATAATAAAATGACCGTATTACGAAAGAATAGAGATCTCATTCCTATAGAAACTATTTCCCGCTTGGGTCTCTCGTTTTAGTAAATTCCCAGTCGGTTCTACTATTTATATTAGATCTCATCTTTTACTCCTCCTTTGAATCTTTGACTCAGTCAGCTCTATGCCCTTGTCTTGGAGCAGAAAACTACCTTCCTTCACATTGTTCCGCTGGTCCGAGCTACTTACTTTACCTTTACGGCTCGGTCCCAACCAAACTTTACTCGATAGTGGAGGCGACTAACAACTGGCCACTCTGGTGTTTCACCCGATGCTGCTTGCTCCTGCATCAATGCCCATGCTCTTGCCATGTCTTGGTAGTACCTCCACCCACCTGAATGATCTACCTACCTTACCCGAGCCCAGTTGATAGTTCTTACTCATTTTGATGGATATTTCTTCCTTCCGGATATACGGCCTTTGGACCGGCTCTGCAGGCAGGTGATCGTGGCCAAAGGCCAAATGAGTTGTTACAAATAGCGGATCGCGGGGTGTGTGATTGATACATGTGTACGTTTTACGAGAGCTCAGATGGCGGAATGGTCTATCAAACTAGGAAAGTTCCCTTTTTAAGGATCAGGATGATCAGCACTTCAAAGATCAGGCTAGGCCTCTCCAGCTGAGCTGGGCTGATCAGTTTTATAAGTAAGCATTTCTTGTAGCAACGGCAAACCCTTCGAGAGCCCAAACCTCCATTTCTCCTGCATGCCCCCGCGCGCTTTGCCCTGCCCTTCCTCTAAGGGCTTTTCAAAGTCGAGATTTTTTGTGTTCAGTGTACCGCTCCGTAGGTAGAAGTTCAAACAGAATGCATTGGATGGATGTCCGGGCATTGAGAAGGAAGGACGCTTTCAGAGGCGAAAGGCCATGGGGAGATACCGTCTGTGAAATTTCTCTTCTGATTTAAAATCGTGGTGTAATGTGTGTCCTCTCCCGTTACTTAAAGGAAATTGTTTGATTAACAGATTCATTGTTCTGGAGTGAAGCGAGTTCAGTTCCCCGAGGGGGGAGAATAGGCAGCTGTTAGAGTAGCGGTGGGGAACTCCCCCTGTTCTTCCAGGTTATAAGGTACTCTTAGAGAGGACAGGAAGCAGAAGAGAAGCTAACTCGGGAGTAAAGAATGAAATTTAATCTTTCCTTCTTATAGGGATAGGAAAGTGGAGCTGAGTGAAACTCCGGTCTTGATGCCCAGTTCTGCCCTCAGGGATAAATAAAAAAGATACCTTACCGAACCTATCCTTCACTGAATCTTTTTTTAGTCCTTCCCCTGAACTGGAGACGGAACTTTCTTATTCAACTATGGAGTTTCACCGCTGTAACCATCCGACTGTACGTGTGACTATGTTTCCCCCAACCTATTCATATCTCTCTTGTACTAATGCCGTGTTACGAGGTTGCCTCTCCCTCCCTTCTCGACCCACCTTCTCTGCTAGAGAATAGAAAAGCTCGAATAGGAACTAGCTTTGTTGGAAGCAACTAACCCAGCTGATGTAGATCTACAGTTTGCTCTTTGACAAAGGTGGCGTTAGCTAAGAAAGAGAACTTTAAGTAAACAGATCCGGAGTGACCGACGAAATCTACATTATAACATTATTATTTTATGTGATTTTTCGAAATCGAACTATCTTTATTTTTGTATTTTCGATATCAAACTACTTGGATAAATAATACTAATGTGTTTCTTTACTATAAAATATATCCAGTATTAAATAAGTTTACTACTATATACATAATTTATAATAGTATTATAATCTATTATCACTATTAATACTATTTTCTTCTGCTACAATTGGCTAGAAGGTCAAATAAGCAAGTAAGCAACTGATTACTACCTAAAATGAGTATAATTAATAAAAGAAGATAATATTGTTGTCGGTCACTTAAAATATTGTAGTCTTGTAATAAATAAATTATGAAATCATTTAAAATAGATATTTAATTATAATTTTAAAACCACATTCTTTTAAGCTATTTCTTTCTAATTTGAATCAAATTTAATCAAAATAAATAAATAAAAGTATAACTTAATTAATTATAGTTCACCATATCATATTTATATTGAATTAGACTGTTTTCTGAGAGATTTGTTCTCTTGAGTGACGGTCACTATATAGTGACGAAGGACTATATTGGCATATGGAAGGAAGGAGGTCCTTATTTGCAATTTTGACAAAAATGCACTATTCACACGCGCATTGTTCACTCAGTCTAAAAAACAAGCATTTTAGTCTAAAAATAGACGTTAGCAAACATATCCACACAGTGTAAAAACAAGCATTTTATTCTAAAAAACAACCCATTAAGTGTGAAATACAAGAATGTTCAAAAAAACTACATGTTTGGTCTAAAAAACAAGCATTCAATGGTGAAATTCAAGAATGCTCTATAAAACCATCTTTTTTTGCTTCAAAATACATGAATTCTAAAAAGCAACCTGTTAACTGTGAAATGCAAGCATTCTCTAAAAAAACAACCTGTTAAGTGTGAAATGCAGGCATGTTCTAAAAAAAACATGTATGGTCTAAAAAACAAGCATTCAAGTGTGAAATTCAAGCATGCTGAATGCCATTTGCATAAATTGCAGAAAAACCCCCGTCCCTAATTTCTTTGCATATAAACCCCGTCACTATATAGTGACCGTCACTTCCAAGACTAATTATTTCTGAGAAAGTAATGAAACTAATATACTAATAACTTCACAAGAACTAGGCCTCAGGGCCTGTTTAATACGCCTGAACTGAACTGAACTGAACTGAAAAATACTGAACTGAACTGAACTGAACTGAACTGAACTGAACTGAAAATACATTTGATTCTTTTATATAAAATATATGTATATTCAAAATTCTTATTAGAAAACAAGCCATTGAAGTATATTGAATTGAACTTAATTGAACAAAACTGAATTGAAGAAACAAATCACTACATCGACATTAGCTAAATATCATCAAATTTATATTTCATCATCCTAAAGGGAACTAGAAGAGTTACTGCTCCGGTCAATAAATTAATTAATAAAATGAATTAAAAAGGATGAAACTACGTAGTTTTGACTAAAACCGCCATATAACTACCGCAAGTTCACCATATTCCGGCGCCTACCATTTTTATATATTCTTTTTTTTTTGTCTACGAATTTTACCGAGTTTAATATTGTATACTATATTAATACTACTAACCCGAACTTAATCTACATAATTGCTTTAGTATTAATATACTTTTTTCTAATATGATTGTCATGGTGTTCATTATCGTATATATATAATATGTGGTTGGTTGTTTCAATATATAAAATATATGGTATGCATATATTATAGCATGTTTTTATAGCATACTAAATAGCTTCCGGCTTCTATTTTTACAAATACAACTCATTACACCTATAAAATCCTATTTTACACACTAATTTACATGGTAATTTCAGTCCATCATGCTAATTAACACGTAACCACATATTTCTTGCTTGGTGTTGTTGTTCTTCTCATCGGTCTCGATAGTCCAGTAAATTATGAGATGGAGCCGCAATGATATTGGAAACATGAATGTGAAGGTTTATTCAAATTGAGGAAGACAACTCTGACAAGAACAAACTATACATTTTGCTTTAAACCCTAAAATTATAGGATTTATTGTTTCTACTTAATATGATTTTTGAGTTTGGATGATTTGATTTTCTTTCTGATGGTAACAGGCACGAGTCATGACGCGGATATGATTTTAGGCGAGCCGACTCTTGAAGGGCTGGCAATTCTCTAGACGCCTCATCGCAATGGTCCGATGTTATTGCTCGGCCTACATGAGTTAACATTTCAGTTTAATATTAGATGAATTTGACCCCCGGGTAGTTCTCCTAAAGCCTCATTGTGGTGGTCCGACCTTTTCATTCCGTTATTGCTCCAATTGACGCACGATAGTGTTTGAATTTTGAATTTTTAACCTAAAATCCAGAAGAAACTGGAGTTAACGTCACGATTAAACAAGGTATGAATTTCTTATTGTCTTCATAGTTGCTTGAACTGAAACATATGATAATCAATGCAATAAAAATGTGCATATAAAGCAGATTGTGGGATACACTCTTACTGATTATGACTGTGATAGGCGCGGAAATTCAATGGAGGGTTTGATTCTGTTCGCTGATTCATGCACTGAGGAAGTCGAAGCCGGGGCATTATTACCGATCTCTGTCTCATAACTCCGGCCGGAGCTACCATTTGTTGCTCGAAGATAAGTCGTCGGATGGGTCGTCCCATCGCCGGACTAGGTTGGGATCTCAGCCGCCGGTGACTGGCTCCATGCTCGGTCCGACAACCACCACCCACCACCTCCGTCATGTTTCGAGGGCCGGCGCAAGCGCGAAATCTTAGTAAAAAAGCAGCAGCTCGGAAAAATATTCCATATCGGAGTTCTAGACTTTTCCATTTATTCGAAAGTGTATAAAATATGTAATTTCTTCGTTTGTTAATTATCATCAAGATATTGTATTGGTTGTAATCTTTGATTTCAATGTATCTCAAATAGTGTGACAAATGTTTGCTTGGATTTCACGTCTTTGCCATTGCAATTGAGGCATATTTTATACTCTTCCTCTACGTATTTAAGGAGATGGTCTCCTAAGTGACTGTTTATAAATATAGACCAGAGAGCACAATTAATAAAAATGCAAGGAAGATTTTATGTGCAAAACACGGAAGGGTCTGTATGCAATTTAAATACAATTGCAAATTCACGCGCTCCATTTTTTCCCACACCACACGCGCATCCATTCCCTTCTCATCATTCATTGAATCTGTGCACTAACAGTTGCCCTTTAGCACATTTTTTTAATATAAATACTTATGTTTATATTGCTTGATTTCTAGTATAAAATGCATGTTTTTAGTATAGTCTAAATTTTCTAGTTTTTAATTTAAATGTTTAATTTTTACATTTTTTAGTTTTCAACATAAAATGCATGTTTCTTTATATCATCTATTTTTAATCATAAGTATTTCATATTAAAATCTAATTATTTCAAGTTAAAATTCTTATTTTTAACCATGAGTATTTCATGTTAAAATCTACTTATTTTAACTTAAAATCCTTACTTTTTAACCATGAGTATTTCATGTTAAAATGTACGTATTTTAACTTAAAATCGTTACTTTTTAATCATGAGTATTTCGTGTTAAAATCTACTTATTTTAACTTAAAATTCTTACTTTTTAACCATGAATATTTCGTGTTAAAATGTACTTATTTTAACTTAATATACTTACTTTTTAACCATGATTATTTCTTGTTAAAATGTACTTATTTTAACTTAAAATTCTTACTTTTTAACCATGAATATTTCGTGTTAAAATGTACTTATTTTAACTTAAAATACTGACTTTTTAATCATGAGTATTTCGTGTTAAAATTTACTTATTTTAACTTAAAATCCTTACATTTTAACCATGAGTATTTCATGTTAAAATCTACTTATTCTAACTTAAAATCCTTACTTTTTAACCATGAGTATTTCGTGTAAAAATTTACTTATTTTAACTTAAAATACTTATTTTTCAACCATGAGTATTTCATGTTAAAATGTACTTATTTTAACTTAAAATCCTTACTTTTTAACCATGAGTATTTTGTGTTAAAATCTACTTATTTTAACTCAAAATACTTATTTTTCAACCATGAGTATTTCATGTTAAAATGTACTTATTTTAACTTAAAATCCTTACTTTTTAACCATGAGTATTTCGTGTTAAATGTACTTATTTTAACTTAAAATACTTACTTTTTAACCATGAGTAGTTCGTGTTAAAATCTACTTATTTTAACTTCAAATACTTACTTTTTAACCATGAGTATTTCGTGTTAAAATCTACTTATTTTAACTTAAAATCCTTATTTTTTAACCATGAGTATTTCGTGTTAAAATCTACTTATTTTAACTTAAAATACTTAATTTTTAACCATGAGTATTTCGTGTTGAAATCTACTTATTTGAACTTAAAACACTTAATTTTTAACCGTACGTGTTTCATGTTAAAATGTACTTATTTTAACTTAAAATTCTTATTTTTCAACCATGAGTATTTCATAATTAAATTTTGTTTAGTTTTAAACTAAATCATTATAAACTAACTTATTAAAACATTAATCTATATCTTGTGAATAAGTGCTCTACCTAAATATATGTTATGAGCCTCACGTCTATGCCCATCTTTTTGAAAGGGAAATCACATGCTTATTCCTGGACAAATGAGTATATTATTTATATAGAAAAAAGTGCTGTTGTACCCCCAAGTATTCAAAAAAGTGCTAATGTACCCCTAAGTTTTTCAAAAGTGCCAATATACCCTCAAATGTATAATTTGGGCAGATTTTTCTTTTGCCAAATGTAAAATGACAAGAATACCCTCACTATTATTTAATGGTAAAAAAGAAAAAATTTATGACGAATATGCCCCAACCAAATCAATGAATAATCCTCCCCTACCTAATTATTTATCTAATTCTCGCTTCCCTTTTTACATTCAACCCAGTTAAGAAAGGCAATCCAAATCCTTACCACCAGTCACCGTTACTTTATCGGATGAAAGCGTTTGAAGTCGAGGGGACCAAAACCACTGTAACCAGAAATTAGTGTGAGCCGGGGGACCGAAACCGCCACACTCAGTAATAATTAGCGTGACTAACTCAAGGTGGCGAGATTATGGTAATTTCACCAATGTTGTCAGTTTGTTGAATTTTTGGATAAAAATGATAATTTTTTTTAATACTGGCCTGCTAGATTTAGTCCGATTTTTGCTTATTTGCAGTCCGTATTTTTGTTATATAATCATATATACAATAATTATGATATATAACTGATTAGCAAGTCTATGCAATAGAAGTAATATATATATATATATATATATATGATGCATGTGTCTGACATTTTTAATTATTCATCATATCATATATATCAAAGACGTATTTTTTTGGACTATAAAATAAGCAAAATATGGACTGCGTCTAGAATTGCCCCTTTCAATAATATTGTGCATTTATTTTGTAATTCAGTGGTATTAATTTCTTGAATTTTTTATTGTGCCCATGAGCATTTGGGTCAAGGGAAAATAAATCCAACAAGTGAGGGTAAATTTGTCTTTTAATTTAAAATGGTGTTGAAAATGGGCTTTAGAGGTACACTTCTTTATTCAATATAATAATAGGGGTACATCAGCACTTTTAAATTACTCGGGGGTACATTGGCACTTTCTTATAAACTTGGGGGTACATGAGCTTTTAACCCATTTATATATTAGCTGGCCTGGCAGCGGGTTTTGAAATATACGTATAGCCAATTAGCCTCCTTTTTTATGTCCTGCGCATGAAACGTAAACGCCATGGCGCGTTGAAAACGGACTGGCAGTTAATAAGAGCGTGTAGCGCATGTTTTCCGAATATTACTTTTTTTAAAAATAAAAAAAAAATCACTCAAGGAGTGAGGGAATTATATTAAGCTTCCCTATCCTAAATAGCCAAAGGCTTAAGAGTTTACAATGGGGACCTAAATCCAAATCATAATAATGAGTTGACTAAAGAAAGACCTCTAATACTAGAATCTTACAATATCATCAAGGTCTATTAGCGAATTAGCGAGCTAAAACACAAGGCGACCTCAAATCAAGCAAGACCATGGCTATAGAGGAAATACAAAAAAGTGGATAGTCCACTGTACTGAGGCAGTGGTATAATAGAAGCTGTATAGCTCCAGAGCTGAGGACAGAGAAGGGACATCACAGCCTTACAGTAGGCATTTGAGCTTTATCCAGGATGATGAGGGCCTTGGCAGTGGAAGGAAGCTGCTGCCAGTTGAAAGGGTGATTACAGCTTCCATTTTGTAGAGCAAACTTGGCAAGGCAATCAGCTACCTGGTTTCCTTGTCTGAGAGTGTGTGAGATCTGAACTCTGATGGACTGGTGAGCCTCCTGACAATACTGAAAGAGTTTCCAGTGGGCTGTGATTGGGTTCTTGATCATGGATATACCTTTCAGAGAATCTGATTCAATAATGAATCCAAGTTGGCAGAAAGAATAGCCAAAACTGTAGCCCTCCCTGATGGCCATTATTTCTGCTTCTAATGGTGAAGAGGCAGTAGAGCAGTAGAACTTGGAAGCCACAACATCTCCTAGTTCATCTCTTAGTATCATACCAATTCCACACTGTTGGTCAATCCAAGCTGCATCAACATTGAGTTTAAAGCCATAATGGGGGGTGTTTCATTTGACTGCTCTAAGTCTAGGCTTCTGAGGTTTGGATAGAGCTGGGATGAAAGGTAAGGTGGCAATCTCTTTGTCAAAATCTGAAATGGCATATACTGGATTGGCAGATAGGGAGTAAAATAGGAGGGATTTAATCTCAGTAATAATATGAGCTTTGACTGGTTGAATTTCATCAAAAATAATTCTGTTTCTGGCCTTCCACAGGCTCCAGCAGATTATACAAACCATCATTTTAGTCAGTTTAGCTTGAAAACAAGTTAGACCATGATGGGATGAATAATAGGAGATCCTGTTCCATAGGGTGGAGAAGTTTCTATCCATAATGCCTAAATGTGCTAGCATCTCACTCCATATAGAAATAGCAAAATGACATTTATTAAACCAGTGTTCCATAGTACCTTCATTAGGGCAGAGCAGGCATTTTGATGCAAATTGAAATCCATAGTGTCTGAACACTTCATCAAAGGGCAGCAGTGAGTTGTGTAGCCTCCAGTTAAAGAACAGAATCTTTTTAGGGATTCTGATTTTCCATAATCTAACCAGAGATGGAAATGAGTTTCTGTGCTCCCTGAGGATGTTATATGCAGATTTGAAGCTAAAAACTCCTGAGATGGAAGGCTTCCATATTAATTTATCAGGCAGATTAGCCACTGTTGAAGCAGACTGAAGACAGTGCAGGAGTTCTTGGTTCAGGACCTGCTCCAACTGAGGTAAAAAGGATGGCCTCATAGATATGAACTGACTGACAGTGCAGTCTGAGGGGATTGGAGTCATGTGAGATGGAAAATGATCTTGAATAGGACCCTGTCCAGTCCAATTAGATGTCCAGAAATTACACTGGCCATCACCTAAGATTACTCTTGTATAATGTTCACCAATGCAATTAACTGCACAAATTCTTAGCCAAGTCTGGGAAGACCTAGCAGTTGGAGTTAAAGATTGAAGGAAGTGTGTCCATAGAGTTTCACCAGATTGAAACTTCCACCATAACTTGATTGAGCAGGCTTGGATGATGTATGAGAGGGATCTAAAACCCAAACCATTTTCTTCAACTGGGAAGCAAAGTTTCTCCCATTTTCTCCATTTCTTATTTGCTTTCACTTCTGTAGAACCCCATAAAAAATTAGCAAATAATTTTTCAATTAAATCCAATGTATGAGCTGTGGGAATCATGACAGTGAAGATATGTTGGGGGATAGCATACAACACAGATTGAATCAGTGTTATTTTTCCCCCACTTGACAGCCATTTATTCTTCCAAAAACTCAGCTTTTTACCGATTTGTTCAATAAGAGGTAAAAAATAGCAATTTTTCACTCTTCCTTCAAAAATAGGGCAGCCTAGATATTTGAAGGGGAAAGAACCTTTTTTCATCTGGAGAACATCTTTTACCTGATTGATTACAGCTAAACTTGCATTTTTACTGATAAAAAAATCACTTTTATCAAAATTTAATTTTTGATCAGTGACTTTCTCAAAAGTATCAAGAAAAGCTTTGAGCCTAATCAGAGAATTGTTGTTTGCAGTTAAAAATAAAATTGTATCATCTGCATATGATAAATGGGAAATTGGAATAGAATTCCTAGGGAGGTTATAATAGGTCAATTTCCCAATCTGGTAGATATAAGCTAAGCTTCTGGAAAATGTTTCTGAAAAAATATTAAACAAAAATGGAGAAAGAGGATCTCCCTGTTTAATACCCCTAGAGGCTTGAAAAAATCCCACTGGTTTGCCATTAATCAAAACAGAAAACCAGGCTTGAGATAAATTTTTCATAATACAGTCAATAAATGATACATGGAAACCAAATTTTGACAGTATTTTTCTCAGAAAACTCCAACTCACTCTATCAAAAGCTTTCCTAAGGTCCAGTTTAATAATTAGATTTGGCTCTCTGGACTTTCTATTAAGGTGCCTAACCATTTCTTTTAGGTAGAGTACATTATCAGAAATGTCTCTCCCATGTAGAAATGCTGTTTGGTTTGGTGAGATTATTTCAGACATCAATGGTTTCATCCTTTCCATAAGAACCTTTGAACAGATCTTATTAAGAACATTGGATAAACTGATAGGCCTGAAATCATCAAAGGAAAGGGGGGTATCTTTTTTTGGGATTACTGTAATCCATATGGCAGCTATTCCCCTTGGAATGTTTGCACCTGATAGAAACTCATTCACTGCCAGAATTAAATCAGAGGAAATGATGTCCCAAGATTTAATATAGAACATAGAGGAAAAGCCATCAGGGCCAGGAGTGCTGTTTTTGTTTAAAGAAAAAACAACACTCTTTAGTTCCTCATATTCCACTGGTCTGAGTAGTGTGCAATTCTGTTGGTGGTTTACTAAGCTAGGAATTTGGGAGAGAAAGTGAGAAGAAAAATGATCATCACCAGGTTTATGCTCACTGGTTAGAAGATTTGAATAGTACTGAATTGCTTCAGTTTCTATTTCATTAATATCCTCTAACCAGATCCCAGCACTACTTCTGATTTTTGTGATGCTGAGTCTAGATCTTTTCTCTTTTAGTGAATTATGAAAAAATTTAGAATTCACATCTCCCTCCTTTGTCCATTTTAGCTTTGCTTTATGCTTCCAAAAATGTTTTTGTTCTTTGATAGCTTTTTTCAGCATAGCTTGTTTAAACTTCAAAGAAATCAGTTCAGAAACACTTGGGTTCTGATCATGGATGATTTCCTGAAGTCTGAGAGATTCTTCTGCAATTTCCACATTTCTGTGGACATTACCAAATGTATCCCTATTCCAAATTTTTAAAACCTTTTTCAGTCTTTGGAGCCTGAGATAAAAACCAAGCATACCAGATTCTGATAAAGGCTGAGTCCAATTTGATTGAATAAAATTTTGGAATTCAGATCTGTTATACCAAGTATTAATAAATCTGAATGATTTAGGGAAAGTTTGTATGTCACTGCCTACCTTAAGTAGTAAAGGACTATGATCTGAATTTTCTCTATTAAGGACCAGAATAGAAGAGTTAGGGAATTTCATGTTCCACAGATGTGTACATAAGCCCCTATCTAATCTTTCTAAAGTAGGTCTTAGCCTCTTATTAGTCCAAGTAAATTCATTGCCCACAGTGTTTATGTGAAGTAATGCTAGTTGGTCTACACATTTCTGAAAATCCTTAATACTCCCAAGTTTAGGAGTGGAAGGACCACTGTATTCAGATGTAGCTAACATAGCATTAAAGTCACCTATATAAAATGTTTCAGAATTAGGAATAGCTTTTAGATTAGACCAAAGAGCTTTTCTTTCCTTTCTGGATCTAAGCCCATAAACAAAAACACCAGACATTACAGTGTTAAGTTTATAGCTATGAATTTGTGTATGGATAAATTGGTCAGTTTCTAGAGCCAGTGTTATAGACACAGTATCTTTCCACATTAACCAAATTTGTCCAGAGCTAGACTGTAAACAGTTAGTAAAATGCAACCTCCTCATATAAGAGTCAGCTGTGCATGCATCATGTTTAGGTTCAAATATGAAAAGTATTTCTATATGATTATCCTGTACTAATTTAGCAAGCCTATCATAAGCTGTATCCATACCCTGTATGTTCCATACCAGACAATTTATTTTTAGGGCCTTATTAATCATGGAAAATATTTTTGAAATTTTTTGAAGAGGCCCTAGTTGCTGGCATGACCTTATTCAGTTGAGTGAAATAGTTCTGAATTTTTGGTTTTGTTACCTGATCATCAGTCCCAGAGACATCTGTAAGCTCATTCTTATCCTCTTCTTTTCCAGATTCTTGCACCAAAGGTAAGAATCTATTCCTGTTCCTGTTCTGTGACAAGAAAAGTAGATTTTTAGCTTTAAACAGTGGAGGAGACTCAGAATTCTTACCTGCCATGATGTTTGAATCATCTTTTGCATACTTGTTTCTTGGTTTAGCTTTGTTGGTGATAAGATGGAAAGGATCCTCAGCTGGGGGTGAGAGAATATTTTCCATTTCAGTGACAGGAAAGGGTTCAGAAAGGGTTGGGGAGTGTGTCTTAGTTACAATTATGGGGTCTGGTTCAGAGTTTGAGCTAGTAATCTGAACAGGCTCCTCATATGCTAGTGGATTTGTGAGGATGTTGGTAGTAGAAGCTATGAAGGTTTTCATTGGTTGAGGAGGGGAAAACTGTTTCAGCACTGGAGATGGCCTAGTGCCTTTAGACTGAGGTTTCTTTTTTTTCCTTTGAGTTTTTTTAATCTTCAGTCTAGTGCCCTGTGAGGTGTTAGAAGTGGAGGCTGTGTTTTTGGTAGATAAGGGAACTGGGAAAATAGGTGAGGCTGACTGAGCTAATGGGATGGAGGGTGGTTGAGGGGCTGGCATGGCAGGGGTTTTGTCCTTAGCCTGTGGGAGGTGAGTAGTTTGTGGCTTGGGGGGAGCAGCTTTGGGTGTAGGATGTAACTCTCTGCAAACTAGAGCATCATGTCCTAGTTTCTTACACTGAACACAATACTTAGGAAGATTTTCAAACTCAAGCTTGACCTTTGTACTGTTAACAGTAGAGCCTAGTCTAATTTCAGAAGGTATAGGCTGCATAACATCAATTTCAACACAAATCTTAATGGCCGAAGGCCTGGTTATCAGTTTTGTGGCTGCATCAATTTTGATGAATGAACCTATATGGTTACCCAATTGCTCCAGAATATCTTCATTATAATAGTAAATTGGGGGTTTGAAGATAGTTACCCAAACCGGGACAATCGAGGATTCGGTGTCGGTGCTGAATTCCGGCGTCCATCGTAGTATTCTCATCGGAAACGAATCCATCAGCCATATTGCCTTCATCCAGCATTTTTGAAAATCCTCTTTGTCGGAGAAACGGATCAGAATGTGGCGATGATCGATGGCTCCCAGTTGATAATTGCCGGAGAAGGATGCCGCCTTAAAAGCTGCCTCGATTACCGGCATCGCCGGCCGACCTCTACCGAACTTTCCGATTAAGGCATTTCGGTAAGGTCTGGAAAGGATTTCAACCTGCTCCGGGGTAAAAATGCACGCAAGCTCCCCTTTGAATTCAGAGATTGCCTTTATTTCCGGGTTGGTCGGGAGAGCGGTGGAAAGGGGGGCGCTTTGGATTGTAGGGCGTGTAGGAAGGTCTTCTGGCTGTTTAGAGGGGGAGTCCCCGCCATGGTGGCGGGGCGGAGGAGGAGCGGAGATGACCGTTCACGGCGGTTCTGACCTGAGTCAGTAGCCGTTGATGAATAAAACGGTCGAAAATTGAGGAATTGTGTCAGAATTGTAGAGAGAAGGCGGAGAAAACCGTTTTAGAGAGAGAGAGAGAAAAACTCTTGGACATGTTGTAAATTGAATTCCATTTTCCGAATATTACAATATAAGGATCTCCTTTCATTTCTCATTATAATTTAGTTTTTAGTCTATATTTATAGACGTTCACTTCCAAGACTAATTCGTCTCTAAGCACTGCACAATTTCTTTTTTTTACATTAATCAAATATATTTTTGATCATTCCGTGATGAGTTGTTGATGCTATAAAAAATACATGTTATAAGAAATTTGAAAATATCACATTATAATCATATTGAATTAATAAAAATATATAGAATTACATGAACTCTAAACAGTTTGCTCATTTTATTCAACCTCCAGCTTGAAGGAGAGAAAGATCACTATATAGGTTTTTTATATTGATTTCCCGTATAAGCGAAAACAATATATATGTATATTGAATAAATTTAATTGGTTTTTAAATTAATTCAACATAAGTATAATTAAAGAAACAATATATAAGATGAATTTTATTAATATAAGGAATGGTTGTTTTTTTGATTTGGTAAATTAAATAGTATGTGATATATGCAAGGTGGGGATTATTAAGGTCGGAATGATTTAAACGGTGGGATTTGGAACTAATATATATGATTTTGAACATGTAAACTATGTGGTGAGGAAAGCATACTATATATATGCTAATGGATTATTAAACGAAACTGTGGGATTTAGAATTAATATATACGATTTGGAACTAATATGGTGTGAAAAGTATACCATATATATGTATGCTAACGGTTTATTAAATAAATTAATTTAACGGTGAGCAAATCATATTACATATATGGTATTACCATTTCGGTGGCAGTATTTTTTATATATTTATATTTATACTGCCATTCTTAACTATTTCATATTATATACATAATAAAGATAAAAACGAAAAATATGAAAAAATATATATATAAAAAGGAATATATCATTATATTATAAATGCCGATCTGATAATTATAATAAGATTAATCTTTCTATAGTCCTGTCCTGCTCTCTTCTTATTTCCTCCCCGTACGGCCGTACGCAAGTCTACTTCTCTTCTTCCTTTATCTCCGCTCTTCTAGCTCTCCTTCTCTTAAGTCTAGAGTAACTCTGTCAACAAAACAAGCCGTTAGTCAAGAGGTTAGTTACCAGGTTCAGGTTCAAGAAAAAGTGGACTTGCTTTGGTCTTCTGTGAGTTCCAGAGATTAAAATCAAGGTAGTTCAGTCACACCCGATGGATAAGCAGTGATTCCTCTCTTAGCATCTTACCCGTAGCCCACAAAAGCGCAGGGGAAGTGCAAAAGGGCCATAGAATGTATATATTATCTTTCATCTAGGCTAACCGGACAGTGCGTTGCACGGTTTTTATGATTTAATTTTAAAATAATAATAATGAACATGTCAATACAAAGTAAATATTGTAAATGTAAATAGTATTGTAAATAATAAATTATGTAAAATGAATAATGTTTGTATTATAGAAAGTTTGAAAAGTAAAACAATTGAAATAAAAACTAATTTACAATAATTAAGGTAAAGTGCATTCAGTTCCCAATTGTTAACCTCTTGTTTTCTTCAGAGTCACTTCAACGTATTCTTGAATTTGAGTATCTGCAGTTTTTGTGTTTTTGTACTTTCGTAGTTGTATTATTCAAACGTCGTCTTCATCATATTGAGGTAAGGTTGTCAATGTATTCACCTCTTGCAAATAAACCACTAAGTATCTAGTACGGATTTCTCCATGTTTTGATTTTGGAATTTGGAGGAAAACAATGTACTTTTTACTTTCAACGACATTATTTATTTCTTCTAGAGAAGAATCCTATTTTTACAACATAAAATAGTATAAAATTATATGAAAAAAATAAAGTAAGGACATTTATCCATGTATCTTGCATTTTATAACTCTAAATTTATAATTCCGGCATAATTTTTATGTAAAATATAACTTACCATTTATGGATATGATAACTAAATTTCCATAGTAAGTTAATTGTATTTATAATAAATAGTATTAACAACGGTGTTGAATTTATATATCTAAATAGCTTGTGTTAAATTTGGCAACGACAAACAGAATTAAAAATTCTTCCATTGAAGAATCACACACACACACACACATATATATATGCTACTCCAGATCATGTAAACAACAAAATTAAAGTATGAATCATAACTTTCCACCATATGAATCATATAACAATATCTTTTGTTTAGACGATACGATATCGATATTCAACCGTAATAAAGTGAATCCTGAGTGAAAATTGCCAGACAAATTCTACTTTTTTGGCAAACTGTAGAAGGGTTTTAATATGACTTGACTGTTGTTGCTTCATTACCACAATATAACACAATTAAAAGTCTGAAAATCTCACAAAACCTAAATTTCCTGATGCACACAGCATATATACATTACATACTAAGTCTATCACTTTCTTGGATTTCTTAAAAATGAAGTGCAAATTGAAAAATATTCAAGAACATAATTTTCAATCAAGTAAAAAAAAAAACTGGAGGGGAAAAGCATGACTGACCTCTAATGTGGAGCACTCATGGAGCTCCGGTGCTTATCTCAGTGTTATCCATGACAGCTTGATTGTCATACGAAAAACTCAAGAAAAACTGAAGAATCTGCGATTGCTACCTGGTGGACGAATATTATGGTAGATTTTCTATGTGTTTCGAATTTATATAGGATTCCTAGGGTTTGGATTTACAAATTCTTACTGGTGGGGCAAGCAATCATCTCCCAATACAACTGGACTTTGAATACTTGTATAAGAACTATTTAGAACTATTTAGAACTATTTAATATATAGTTCTACAATCCATTATCAAACCTAATGGAAACTAAAATTCAAAGGAAGAGTATACAATAAAAGCTAACATTATCTGAAACTTAAGGGCCAAGTTTTCCTAAATAATTATCGTGGGCCATGAAGCTGAGGTTTGTCAAACTGCCATTCTTGGAGCCATGAAGTGGAGGTTTCTTGGCCGAGAATCGCTTTGTAAACTCTACCAAAATTTTGAAAAACCCTCAAGACATGATGTCTTGATTAAAGCATGAACGTTCCTCAGCCTTAAGAAAATAGTTTTCAATTTGATGCACTGATTGTACCTCTCACAATTGTTAGGGCACAACAATCGGAGGCAAGGGAGTACTACTCCCGCCTCACTTCACCCTAAACCTTCGCTCCCAGATCAGAAGACCTAACCTCATGTTGTTAGGCCACCGAAGATAAAGAGTACTCATCCAGCGCCTTCAAGATTCAAAATTATCCCCGCAAACACACACACACGCTAGTGCATGCGACCTCCCAAATCTCAGGCGGCGTGTATTCCTAACCCACATGACGGAGAGGGACGTCGTCTCTTCTAAACCCAGATAGGAGATTGAGGTTTTATACCTCTCATCTTAAAACTAAATAATTTGGTATTAAATTATATATGGTGAGTTTCAGATAAAATATACAAATACCTTATTTATATTAAACCATATATTATGAGTTTCAAAGGTATATACAAATTCCTTGTTTATATAGAGCAATATATGGTGAGTTTATAAAAAACACAAATACAAAAGTTGAATCTCATTGTATTCTAATATACAAAGTATATATGGTAATTAAAAGTCCAACATTTTTGTTTTGTTAACAAAGCATGTAAATGGTAAGTAGAATCCGGGCAAATCATCGCGGGATTGTATGATACATATATAGAAGAGTATAAAAAAGGGTTTAAAGTATACGGTAATTTAAAAATTCCGACGTTAGATTTTGTAAAACTTAACTTTTGCAACGGACAAACAAATTGGAATGATTGAAGAATAACCTTACAATTACAAATATAGAAGAGTTTTAAAAAGGTAGTATATATAATAATTTTAAAAATGATGAACGCAACTTGGTTGTCCTATTCAATTTTGTTAACAAAACTTTGCATGGAAGCCTAACATCCGGCTCCGTGGAATTTTATTAAGCGCAAGTTTCCTTGTTGTTTTTAGTTTTATTTATGATGGCGGCGTTTTAACTATTCTATATATATTATTTATATTATATCGTCACTCTCTACTTTTTAATATATACATAGAAGAAAGATTAAGGAATGGATCGAATATATAGAAGGCGCTTGCATTTAGGTTATCTTTTACTAGGTATATATATAAAAGCAGAAAGTGACGGCGTAAACATAAATAAAAAAGAAAAAACACCGCCGGAATTATAATTTTAACACATAAAACGACTTACAAAATTGCGTTCCCCACCGCCGCCTCCGCTAATTACAAGACAAACAAACAAACAAATTACTTTGAGTTATGCGTACACGTCCTTACCATATTAGCGAATTTACTATGTATTTACCTTACCATATTACATACTTACCATATAATTACCGTAGATTAAATTAATTTTCAATTCAAATCAAATCAAATATATTAAATTTACCAAATTCACGTAGTTACCATTAGTTATCTTACCAAATTAAGTTATTTACAATGTAATTACCGCAAAATGTTAGATTATTACCATGTAGTTACCTTACCATATTAAATTACTTACCATATAATTGCTGTCGGTTGAATTAATTAATTAAATCAGATTACATCAAATATATTAATTTACCAGATCCACTATACTTACCATGTAAAAGAATAGTTTAATTTCGGTTGAATTGATTTACTAAATCAAATATCAAATCAAATCAAATCAAACCAAATCTATTAATTTATTATTTCTAAATCCAAACCTTTTATAAAAACACATGCTCGAAAATTCCCTATATATGTATAAATAGGTTAGGGTTTCCACCGATCAAACCATTACATACGTGGGAATAGCACGAATCAACTCGCATACGTCGAATGTTTTAACGTTGACCGATCGGATTAACATGGATGTGATTTCTGATAACCACCATACTGTGTATATATTTTCAGTCATGAAGAAATTTCCAGTCAATCGGATTTATAATCCACTATCATGATTGCAATTGCATAGGGGCTCTTAAATATATGAAGCAATCGGATTTTAATCAATTTCAAGGACTACAAAAAATTCATCAAGCTTAACACCATTCATGAATCTTTGAAGCATCTTTTGTTTGAAGAAGGTCCAGTTCTTAAAGTCATGAAGGAAGAGTATGGCTCTTGGAAGTGCTGACAATGGAGTTTTTCACCATTGAGATTTTTAGAGGATTCGGAACAAAACCCCAAGCCTGATAGGTTCTTCCCCTATAAATACATGCATGGGGGAACCTAAACTCTCACAATAATCTCACAAAGCAAACAACAAGTAGAGATCACGATGTTACCAAAGAACGGGAGCTGCATGGAGTACCTTGCCTCCAAGCAGACTAAGGGATACGAGAAGGAAAAGAGGCTGCAGCGCCAAAGGGAGAAAGCCGAGAGGCTATCGGCTCAGGAAGCCACGCTTAGAGCCATCGGCGTTCTTAAGCAAGCCGAGCCGGAGAAGCCAGCCTAGTTATCTGAGGAGACCGCCGCCGGCCAGAAGACGTCGAAGCGGCTGATGATGAAGTACCCTACCTACAAGGTCAATTCCGAGAATAAGAATCTTGAAAGATTCAAAGCAGACGAGAAAACCAGACGTTGGGAAAGTTCTCTTCCAGTTGCACTTTAGGGTTTTCTTTTACTAGCTTTGTAATTTTAATTTCATGCTGTTTTTTATATATCAGAAACTAATAAGTTGGTTTATATTCAATAAATTTTTTGTTTCAACTGTTACATATTTTTGTTTTGACTATGTATGTGATCTGCAAAAATAGTACGTACTGCCTAAAGATAAAATAAAAACTTGATTAATTAAATACAATCAAATCAAAGAGGAAAATATTTGTTAAGTTTTGGAACATATACACTATATTATTATTATTAATATTGGTGATACCAGGCCCAAGCCCAAATATTCCTTGACAGTGTGGGCTTGGCCCGTTGCAAGGTAAAACTAGTTTGGCAGTATCCGGGTTCGTACAACTCGGACAGCGACACACACTAGAGGACACTCGGAACATGGACCACTCGGAGAGCATGGGTTATTGTATAAATAGTGCTCCTCAGCACTATTCCAAGTAAGTATCTTCTCACTATTCAAGTGATTACCCCTTTTCTCTCCCGAGATCCATCTTTCATCATCACGCCGGAGGGTCTACCCTCGGGTACCTCCCGGGGTTCTGTCTGGCAGGACCAGGTATTGGATCGGGGATCAGGGGCCTATCCGGACCGACCAGGCAGGCAGCATCAAGTTGGCACGCCCAGTGGGACGCGATCTGTGTTCACAAAAGCATTAAGATGCCGCCTCGAGGTCGGCCGCCGCGAAGAGGTAGAGGAGGAAGAAGACCGGAAGCAGTAGAAGAGGACCTTACTTTGCGCCAAATGAGGGATCGAGCGCGCAAGGGGAAGGCTCCAGCGCATTCGGATCCAGACGTCTCTGAATGAGAGTCAGAGCCGGAAGGAGAAAGGGAACCGGAAATGACGCAGGACGATCGCGACAGAAGAGAGTTCGCTGCCACCCAGGAGGAGGAGTACCGTCGTTGGCTGGCGGCAAAGCAAGGATCGGGATCGGGGACGAAACCGACTGAAGAACAGTCGAACCCTCCGGTGACTGAGGTCCGGGTACCCCCGATTCAGCCCGGTTCAGGATCTAACCCGACCCCGATGGGACCTCCTGCGGGTTTACCTCCATTGGCTGCGGAGGTGGTCAGCCGAGGACCCCCTGCCGTTCACGGACAGGAGAGTCTTCGGCCTCCGGTTGTGATAGACTTGGAAAGGCAGGCCGGGAGTGTAGGGCAACCAGTCGGAATGGTGCCGGGATATGGCCAAGGTGGGGGCTATCCCGGATATGGAGCTCCGGGACACGGGATGATTCAACACGGATATCAAGGGTACCCCCCGGCACCAGGAGGGTATTACGCCCAACCCCCTGGAGCCTCGGGGGGCTGGGCCCCCGGGATACAAGGACCGGTGTGGATGCAGAGCCAAGCACCGATGGCCGGATATGCCATGGCTCAGCCGGCCCCAGTCGGAGGAACCTATGGCACATACCCGGTGGTTGTAGATCGAGCCCCGGCGGCTCTAAACTCGGTAGAGGAGAGGTTGGATCGGTTGATAGGAAGGAATGGAGGAAGGCCTACCTCCCCCTGGATAGGTTACATCAGCACTTTCCCTTGGCCGATGGGAATGAGAGTCCCGGAGGGGGTGCCGACCTACAGTGGGGAGACAGATCCAGAGGAATTTGTCAGGACGTATCATAACGTCATGGGAACACGTGACATCCGGGAGGAGCTTATGTGCAAGCTGGTGAGCTCGTATCTGAGGGGAAGCTGTTTTTCATGGTTTGAGGCACAACCCTCGGAAAGTTTTAGGAATTATTATGATTTTTCAAGGGTTCTGATGCACAGATATGAGACCAAAAGGAAGAAGTACCTCCCTTTGGCCGAGGTGGCTTATAGTCGGCAGTCGGCAAAGGAGGAAGTTCGGGGTTTCCACAGGAGGTACATGGACGATTCTATGAAGGTGATCGACAGAGACGCTCAAGTGAAGGCCCTGATAGCAGGATTCATTGCAGGGTTGAGAGATGAGGTGTTGTGCGCAAAGCTCATGGAGAATATCCCGACCACTTTTCATCAGCTGGATCTTGAGGTGGAGATGTATTGTTCGCTTCTCGAAGGGAGCAAGAAGAGGAAGGAGGAAGGGTACTTTGAGGACAAGGGGATGGGAAAAGGTGATAAGGCTCGGGTCGCTGATCCTGTCAGGAGGGAAGCGGGCCCGGCTCCAGTGAGGCCGAGGGGAGACCCCCCTCGGGCTGAAACGTTTACTTCCCTGACGAAAACCCGATCGGAAATCCTGACAATTCATCGAAACCTGTTTCAAGACTCGGCCCCCATACCGGGAAACCCGACTCCAGCGAATGCAGCTAAATATTGTGCTTTCCACAAGTCTAATGGACACACAACAGATGGTTGCCGAAACTTAAGGGTGGAGATTGAGAAGTTGATCGAGAGAGGGCAGTTAAGAGACTGTGTGAGCCAGGAGAACCAGCGTCCGGCGGCTGGGCAGCAGGCCGGAGCGGGGAGGAAGAGGAATTGGAGGAACAGGCCGCGGAATGATAACCAGTGAGGGGCTCCTGCACCGGCTGCCCAGCCGGGTGCGGCAGCTCTGGTTATGGCCCCGGAACCGGTTAATCAGGTCCCTCCCCGGATGATAAATGTCATACATGGAGAAGTAGGGGGTGGGCCCCAGTCTCACGCAGCGGCTAAGGCCCGGAGCTGGTATGTGCCGGCTGGTGAGGACAGGGAGAAGAGACTGCGCCCCACCGAGGCCATCACCTTTTCGGATGAGGATCCGGTGCCCAGTCTAACGCCCCATACGGATCCGATGGTGATCACAGCGGAGATAGAAGGATTCACGGTCAAGCGAGTGTTCATTGATGACGGAAGCAGTGTGGAAATCATGTTTGCTTCTTGCTTCGATCAGCTGGGAATAGGCCGCCACAACCTTCGCCCGAGCACCTCTCCCTTGTCAGGGTTTACCGGCCGCACAGAGCATCCCTTGGGGGTGGTGTCCTTAACAGTAACAGTGGTCGACGACCTGGACAGGAGCAAGAAGACATCGGTCCGGTGCAACTTCGCGGTTATAGACGCTCAGTCCCCATACAACATCATCATCGGACGGCCGTGGATGGCTCAAGCCAGGGCCATTTGCTCGACGTACCATTTGACCATGAAGTTCCCAACCAGTCAGGGGGTGGCGACGGTTCGAGGAAGCCAGTCCACGGCCAGAAGTTGCATGCTCACAGCTCTTCAGGAGGCTAGGAAGGCCCCGGTTGGAGCAGTGCAGGGAGAAGTAGGTCCGGGGGATGTAGAAGATATGCAGGTGGGGAGCCGAGGCATGATCAAGGTCGGGAGAAAAATGCCGACCGATGTGAAGGAAGAGTTACGATCCTTGCTTTCAAAATATGAAGATGTGTTTGCATGGGTAGAGAAGGACTTCACAGGCGTACCTTCGGAGTTAGCTCTCCACAAGCTGAATGTATACCCTGAGTTAAAGCCGATCCGACAGAAGAAAAGGGCCTTGGCAGGGGATAGGGCCGAGGTGGTGAGACAGGAGGTGTTGAAGTTGCTGGAAGCCGGGGTAGTAGAGGAGATTATATACCCGGAATGGTTGGCTAACCCGGTGTTAGTAAAGAAGCACAATGGGTCCTGGAGAATGTGTATCGACTTCACTGATCTTAACAAGTGTTGCCCGAAAGACAGTTACCCTCTTCCCCCGGTCGACCGGTTGGTGGAAGCCATCACCGGGTACGAGGCTCTGGCTTTCTTCGATGCATACCGGGGCTATCACCAGATTCAAATGTCGGGAGAGGACAAGCCGAAAACAGCTTTTATCACAGATTTCGGAACCTATTGCTACAGGCGGATGTCGTTCGGCTTGAAGAATGCAGGGGCGACGTACCAGCGGATGGCAGACTCGATATTTCGAAATCAGTTGGGCCGAAACATGGAGCTATACATTGACGATATGGTGGTGAAGAGCCGAAGCTACCCAGGTTTCTTAGTAGACTTGGAAGAGATGTTCGGCATTCTAAGGAAGGTCAACCTGAAGCTAAACCCCGAGAAGAGTGTGGTAGGAGTAGCGGCTGGGAAGTTCCTCGGATATATGGTGTCTAGCCGGGGGATTGACGTCAATCCGGAGAAGGTGGAGGCGATAAGCCGGATGCAGTCGCCAAAGAACGTAAAGGAAGTGCAAAAACTGATGGGTTCCCTGGCAGCCATGAGCCGATTTCTGTCAAAAGGTGCTGAGAGACAACTTCCCTTCTTCAACATATTAAGGAAGGCAAAGAAGTTCGAGTGGACGGAGGAGTGTGAGAAGGCGTTCGGGGATCTGAAGGAACATTTGAGCCGGCTCCCGACCCTCTCGAAGCCGAAGGAGGGGGAGGATTTGCTCTTATACTTGTCCGCATCCGCATCGGCTGTCAGTGCGGTATTGGTCCGAGAAGAAGACGGGAGGCAGTGTCCGGTATACTTTGTCAGCCGGGCATTACAGGGTCCGGAAACTCGGTACACAAGTTTGGAACAGCTGGTGTTGGCGCTGGTTTACGCCTCAAAACGATTGCGCCCGTATTTCCAGGCTCATCCGATTGCGGTCCTGACCAACCACCCCCTGAAGCAGGTGATGCTCAAGCCAGAGGCGTCGGGACGTTTGATGAAGTGGGCCATAGAGTTGGGGGAACACGAGATAACATATCAGCCGAGGAAAGCCATTAAGGGCCAGGCAATGGCGGATTTCCTGACAGAGATGGTCGGGTCAGACACGGTCGCCGAGGAAGAGCCTGAAGCAAGCCCGGGATGGACATTGCATGTCGACGGGTCAGCGCATGCAGGAGGCAATGGAGCCGGGGTATTGTTAACATCCCTAGAAGGAGAGGAGTACCACTATGCGTTGCACTTCGATTTTAAAACCACAAATAATGAGGCAGAATATGAGGCGTTGGTAGCAAGACTCAAACTTGCTCGGGAATTGAAGATAGGAAAGATCCGAGCCTTCAGCGACTCCCAGATTGTAGTTCAACAGGTGAATGGGGAATACGAAGCAAAGGAGAGGAGCTTGCAGAGATACTTGGAGCTGGTCCAACCCATGATTCGGCAGTTCGACAGTTTCAGCCTGGAGCAGGTGCCGAGAGAAGAGAATGAAAAGGCCGACGCTTTGAGCAAGTTGGCATCTTCGAAGTTGAGGCCAGGGCAGAAAGCGCCTCTCAGAAGGGAGACACTGGAGAGCAGAAGTTATGAACAGGGTGATGAGATCCTGGCAGTGGAAGTGGTGCCAGAAGACTTTTGGATGGCTCCGATCCGGGCGTACCTTCTGACAGGAGAGGTCCCGGCCGACCGAGTGGTGGCTAGGAAAATCCGGGTCAAGGCGCCGAAGTATACGCTTCAGGAGGGGGCACTGTACAAGAGAGGCTATCTCCAGCCGTTGCTGAAATGCGTGGAACAGCAGGAAGGCAAGTACTTGGTCCGTGAAGTCCATGAAGGCCCGAACGGTAGTCACCAAGGAGCAAGAACCGTGGCCAGGAAGATTTTACGGATGAGATACTATTGGCCCGCCATGTTTGAAGACTCACAGGATAGGGTCCGCTCATGCCTTCAGTGCCAGAAGTTCGCACCGCTAGTGCATATACCCAGGGAAGAGATGATGGGGATAACAGGGGCTTGGCCTTTCAGCAGATGGGGACTTGATCTGGTCGGACCTTTTCCCATTGCTCCGGGCGGCTTGAAGTACCTGATTGTAGCCATAGATTACTTCACTAAGTGGGTCGAGGCGGAACCTTTAACCAATATCCGGGGGGCAACCTGCGTAAAGTTTTGTTGGAGGAACATAGTATGCAGGTTTGGAGTTCCGAGAGCTATAGTGACCGATAATGGAGCGCAGTTTGAAAATGATCCTTTCAAGTCTTGGTGCGTGAAATATGGGATAAGTTAGAAGCTTAAGTCAGTTTATCATCCGCAAGCTAACGGCCAGGTGGAGGTGACGAACCGAACGATCGTGAGTGGGATCAAGGCCCGGTTATAGGGAGCGAAGGGTAACTGGGTGCACGAGCTCCCGAGTGTTTTGTGGGCTCATCGGACTACGGAAAGTTTGGTAACCGGAGAATGCCCCTACAGTCTTACGTATGGATCTGAGGCAGTAATCCCGGTTGAGATCGGCATCCCCAGTCTTCGGACAGCCGAGCCGGTCCCCGAAGAAAAGAACGAAGAGGAAATCAGAACAAATCTGGACCTGCTGGAAGAAACAAGAGAGAGGGCGGCCTTGCACGAGGCTAAGGTGAAGGAGAAAGTTAAGAAGTATCATGACAGGAGAGTATGGAAGGAGCAGTTCAAGGTAGGAGACAGAGTTATGAGAAGAAACGACAAGAGTCACCAGGAGCCGGAAGAAAAGCTAGCACCCAACTGGGAGGGACCGTACCGGGTGATAGAAGCCCACCCGGGCGGGAGTTATGTGCTGGAGGATCCAGCGGGGAAGGGAGTCCCCCGAAGGTGGAACATAGCAAACCTCAGACGGTTCTATGGATAGTCTCTGGCACTTGTTGCCTAGATAGAATAGCCTCTGGCACTTGATGCCTAGGTAGAATAGCCTCTGGCACTAGATGCCTAGGTAGGGTAGATCCCCGGCAGCAGGAGCCCGGGATAGAAACCTAGAGGTCGGATGACCGAAGGGTAGGTAGGAAGTATCCTGGAAACAGAGACTTTTTGTAACAAGGGTGTACCCCTTTTGACCGGTTTTAAAGAGAATGAATGTGCGCATTAGAGTTTTAAAACTGAAAGAGATTCCATAAACTGAAAATTATTATACATGTCTGAAATAAAAGGAAAGGTTACAACAGGACATGAAGTCCGATCCTATCTACGGGCCCCCGACGAAGAGGCTTCGCCGGGAGGGCCTCCCCGGGTCTCGCGTCGGCTCCGTTGGACAACCTGCTCCAGCATGCGTTGTTCCTCGTCTTGATCCCGGGGAAGATCTGGATTCTCGCTTCCATCACCCCCTGGCTCGGTGGTTGATCTGGAGGTAGGGATGGGAACTCCGGTACGACCACCTCGACCTCCTGCTCGGACTAAAGGGTGGGGAGCGCCGGCACGGCCACCTCGACCTCCTATTCGGACTGGAGGCTGGGGAACGCCGGCATGACCACCTCGGCCTCCTATTCGGACTAGAGGCTGCCCCGCTCGCGGTCTAGATGAGTTACTCCCAGTTAGAATAGCTTTTTGTTTCCCTTTGTCATTTCGAGCCGACTGAGAGCCCGAGGCAGAAGAGGGACCGGAAGGTTGATCAGGAGCTGGAGTACTATCCGAAGGAGGAAACTGAGCGCGGAACCGGGCAGCAATGATTCGGAGTCTGGCTAAGCGTCGTTCAGAAGCCTCCAGATCTAGGAGCTCAGGAGTATGCTCGTAACACTCATAAGCCAAATCAATATCTTCAAGAGGAGGTATCTGAGACACAGAGGGAGGGACTACGATCCGGTTCAGAATGTTCTTCCTCCAATCAATTGCGGCTTGATAGGCCGCTGCCCAGACGCCAGAGGTCCGTTCAGAGCTCTCCATCCAGGCAATCAGATCGTCAACTGACCGGGGAACGTCGGTCAGCAGGGGAATGCTAACCGCTCCCTGACGCAGTCCGAGCAGATGGTATGATAGGTGAACTAGTACAAGCTGCTGCTGGAGAGTCCGGTTCCTGGTCGCGAGCTTCTCGTTTTCCACTTCAAGTTTGGTCGCGTGTTTCCGAAGATCGGTTGTACTTTGCATTCTCATACACTTGCTGTAGTACAGCCGGAGATCGTGCCATACCTCATCCAATTCCTTCTGGATCCGAAGTTGGAAATTGCGATGCTGGGCCTCCTGCTCCGATAGGACAAGGTCGAATTCGAGGACTTTGTCGATGCTCTCAAAAGCGAGTCTGTAGCAGTTCGGCAGGGAACCGAAGTCCTCTTGAATCTGGAGCAGGCATGTGATCAAGAAATCGGCGTCGGAAAACTCTGAGATCAGGGGACCAAGCCCCCCCTCGGATAGAAGGTCAGTCAGACTCGGACAACCGGCTCCAGCTGAAACTTGGGAAGGAACTGGGGGGCTGAGGACTCGGGAAGGATCCTGGTGGCAACAGGAGGGAATCAGAACATATAAGAAAAAGCAAAAAAAATACAGTAAAAACAAGGCCAGTGTTGACAGACATTGCAAAGGAAGTGTTTATTATTAGAATGAGGGTCCGGAGTTCAAGACCCGGGAAGGAAATTACAAAACTGGAAAACGAAAAAGGGAAAAATCTAACTAACATTCTGAGTTGCTCCCCCTTGGTTGTCCCCGTCATCGCTGTTGTCACCGTCCGAATCGTCGTCGGAAAAAAGTAGAGGAGGAGAAAGAGGGGTCTCGGCGGTCCCCGGGTTCGCCTGGCCGGCCTCTGGGGATGAGGAGGTCTCAGCCTCAAGATCCTTTGGATCGAACAGTCCCCTGTAATGCCCATATACGGTGCAGTATTGAGGAAAGTTCTCATCTTCGGGCAGATCGGCTCCGGAAACTGGAGCAGGGGGAAGAGGGCCAGGAAGCCGAACCAAATCAGTCGACCAGCTTCGGACATCCTCGGTCGACATTTGCTTCTCCCGTAACGCATCCCATAGCTTCGGAGAGAGGCCCTTCATGCCACCTTTCTGGAGGGTATTCACCAGATGCAGTTGTTGGTCCTCGGCGTTCGGGTTATACCATTGCCGTTTTAACGACGCTCGGATTGAAGGAGGGAACCAGCCCCGAACCTGCATGTAGGTATTATGGCACTGGTGGGCGTTGGCGGCCATGTTCAGTTCGGTTAGACGGAGTGACAGGGTTTGGCTTTCCAGAACCTTGTCACCAACGGCTTCGGCGAACTCCAGCCGATCCTTGTAGTTCGCCGCCCGAGCAGCTTCCAGTTCTTTCTCCAGGGTACTCACCCTGGCTCGAAGTTGAGTCGAGACTTCCCTCTCGGCCCGAAGCTCGTCTTCCTTCTCGGCCCTCAGTTCTTCTTCTTTTCCCTCAAGATGACGCCCGAGGAAGGAAGCAAGGGCGGCTTGAAAAGCAGGGGAGTTAGCGAACTCAGAACTGAGAAGTTGAACCTGCAGAATAGATGAGTTAAAAAAAAAAAAGAGAGAAAAAGGAAAGTACAGGAAAGATACCTTAGGGTTGGCAGATGAAATTGGGGGAGTATTGGCAGAGGATGATGGAGTTGGAGATCCACTTATCCGATGTTTCTTTCCACCATGATCGGAGCTTTCTCCATTACGTTTGCTGGGGACGAAGGGGGGAGGAGGAGGGATTTCAGGGGCGGAGATGGTAGTGTACCTAGACATAGGTGACCTGCCATCTCTGGCCGGGGGCCACAGGGGCATCCCTCGGCCAAGAGGTGGCCCGGGAGTAACTAAGGGTTCGGGCGGGACAACAGCAGCATGGGTTTCAGCAGGATTCCGAATGGACTCCTGCTGAGTGGCCGCTTCGGCCACATGCACCTCCTGATGCTCCTGGCCGACCTCAAGCTCGGACGTGATATCAATAATTGTAATAGGACCAAGGTTGGGGGGCCTCGAGCCGAGAGGAGGAGTCTGACCGGTCTCTTTCGTCTTGTTCTTATCTTGTTAGCGCCCCTGCTGCGAGTCAGGACCAACATGGCGATCCTGATCGCCCCCTGCCTTATTCTTATCCTCGACTTGCTGACCCTTCGGCTGCGGGTTGGTTTCGGCCAGAGGATCCGGCTGCGCATTCTTGTGCGGGCCACCCTTCTTTTTCTTCTCCGATGGAGCTGGCTCAGGGTCGGCCCCAGTTCCTGCTGGGGTGACCTTCCGGCCCTTCTTCTTGGGGATCGACACGTCAGGGTTATTTTCCAAAGTAGGGGCTGAAAGGAAGAAGATAGTCGATTAGAATTTGAATTAAGAAGAAGCAAGAAAAAAGGTAGAAGTTAGGAGATCTACCCAAAACAGGCCAAGTGACGACCCAACGGCTGTCCCGGAAGGCACTGGCCGGGTATATAGCGCGGGGGAAGAGATACAGCGAGTTGCCGGCAAGCCAGTACTGGTCAAGGTTGAGAGTGTCCGAGGCCAGGGTAGTATGATGCGCAAGCTGAGTATCAGGAAGGAAGGCTTCCCGGGCGTCGACGACGACGTTGTTATTCCAGCCGGGGACCGGGAAGAGTTCAGGGTTGACCTTCATATACCCCTTATGCTGCCAGTTCTTCGTCGAGTCTTTTTTGCCAAGGATGAAGTCCTGGACACCGGACCGTGCTTGAACGGTATAGATCATCTCTTTATCCGGGCACTTGATAAGCATATAGAAAGACCTCCACAGATTGAAAGAGGGGTCAATCTTGCATTGGAGGCTCCTGACCAGAAAGCCCATCATCACAGCAATCACGTTCGGATGCATTTGACACGGCGAGATTGTATAGAACTCCAGAAACCGGGAGTACAACGGGGGGAAGGGAAGACTTAAACCCCACATAAAGTGAATCCGGGGGATGCACCGGACAGACCTCACGGACTCCTCGGCTGAAACAGAGGAGATCTGGGCGTTCAAGGGTATCGGAACCCCCATGCCGCTAAGGCACTTGGTGGTCCAGACGTCAGCCTTCAGTTCAGCCTTTCGGGCGTCGTCTATTTCCCTCTGCTCCCGGTTCTTGGAGCGTTTGAAGATGGGACCAGATGGGGTCACGTTGTGGCAGAGGTGGATCGGCTCGTAGGAAGCCGACGATCCAACAGAAGTCGAGGCTGAAGGAGCGGTACTCTGAAGAGAGTAGGTCACAATGGCATCGGACTGAGCGTTATTGGAGGACTGGGCATTGTTGGAGGCCATAGTGAAGAAGAGGAGAGAGAATATGAAGATTTAAAAGAGAGAAAATGGCAGCAGAGCTTTGGAAAGTCGAAAGTGATTAATGAAAACGATTGGGGGAAAGGCCTATTTATAGAAAACAAGAAAAGGAAGGCGAAAAAGCGACAATTAAAACAATGATGACAACCATTAATCGTCCTTGAAAAAAGCGCGCCCGTCTCATCATTGTCGGGCTGGGTGCGAATACAGAAAGCCAATCCTCCCGTCCTCGGACCAGAGGAGATCTCATCCTCGGACGGAAGAATCGGCTTCCAGGGGGCTAGTGGTGATACCAGGCCCAAGCCCAAATACTCCTTGACAGTGTGGGCTTGGCCCGTTGCAAGGTAAAGCTAGTTTGGCAGTATCCGGATTCGTACAACTCGGACAGCGACACACACTAGAGGACACTCGGAACATGGACCACTCGGAGAGCATGGGTTATTGTATAAATAGTGCTCCTCAGCACTATTCCAAGTAAGTATCTTCTCACTATTCAAGTGATTACCCCTTTTCTCTCCCGAGATCCATCTTTCATCATCACGCCGGAGGGTCTACCCTCGGGTACCTCCCGGGGTTCTGTCTTGCAGGACCAGGTATTGGATCGGGGATCAGGGGCCTATCCGGACCGACCAGGCAGACAACATCAAATATTTACTTATTAACTTTTTTATTGTGAAGTGTGACGATCTTTTGATTCATTAATTGCTCCAAATGAGCCCGAATATTCATCACAATGCTACCCAAAAAATAATGATTCAATTTGTGAATAAAAAATGTGAGTCAGTGAGTGTCGTAATGAATGAAATATAATTAACCTTTTTTTTGAATAACAATCGTTAACCATAACTTTTCTATCTTTCCCATAATTAAAGTTAACTTTTATGGTATTTTAAAGATTTGAGATACCTAATAAAAATTCCCCCACTAGGTAATTTTTTTCTAAAAAAAGGGAGAAAGAGAAAAAACATTGAAAAATCTACAACAATTAAATTTTAATAACCACTTATAGATACAAAGATACATATATTTGAAGCAAAACCTGATATCTTTTAAGAAAACAACTAAAGATAATATGAAACTTTTACTAGCTTTATTTAGTTCAAAACCCCTCTAGAGACCCCTAAATAGTCTCTCCCTCGGTTGGTCTGGCTCATGGTAGACTTGTGGGTAGGTCTTCATGTGTATGAAATCATAAGCATTGGATGTAAACTTTCCCGAGACTGCCCAACTCCGGAGGGTGGCAATCATCTGCCCTGTATCCCCTCCAGACATGCTTTTCAGCATGTTTAGCAGCGTGCAAATGTCCCCAATGTGAGTGGAGCATGGGTGAACAAATGCATGCCAGGTTGCATATGACTATTGACTATGGTTTTATCTATATTGTCTTTATTTATGTGTTGTAGGCAAGGAATGCGCTTTTGCAATTTAAATAACTTGAGTTTATTTAATTGAGTCATATTTTAATGACATCACAATTCATGTCCATTATACTTTTTTGAGGTTAAGGTTTTACTGTTTTGATGTTTTAAATGTTTTGATATTCATGGTATTTATATTGATCCAATTTCTTGACTGATCTTCTTAACATTGCTGTAATAGATTTGCATGCATTGACACTGTATGCAAATTAAGAAAAATCACCGACATACACTACTACAATTTTGCAGCATTTAAGGCGGTTGGTCCTTCACGTTTCAAGGCAGAAGACAAATGCCTTCTCTGGTATTGCCTTAAAACCTGAAAAAGCTTTAAGGCGGTTCCTCTTCCGCCTTAAAATTTTTCTGTTTTAAGGCGTATCATCCGCCTTAGAAGTATGTCATTTCCGCCTTTATGACGTGTTGCGAGTTCGCAACAACTACTCAAATCAAAACCTAACTTACCAAGTGGCGAGTTCGCTAGCTTAAACGCAAGGCTGAAATTATGTGTGAGTCTGACTAGTTACGATGGCTGTTGGCGATTCGCTAAACATTTATGTAGCGAGTTCGCTACACTTCATATTAGACAGGGTTTATGGTCTAGGGTTTAGGGCGTCACTTGATTAGTTGCGACACCAACAAGCGATCGCAAGTAATATTCTTGCGAGTCCGCTAGTTTGCCTGGTCAAGATCTTAGATAGTGAACGAGGGTACTAGCGATATCGATTGTGGCTCGCCTAAAACTGTCCTAGCGAGCTCGCTACGCCATCTCTTATTATTTTGTAGCGAGTTCGTAAGTGTACTCTCAGGCATGATTATAGTCTAGGGTTTAGGGCGTCACTTGATTAGTTGCGACACCAACAAGCGATCGCAAGTAATATTCTTGCGAGTCCGCTAGTTTGCCTGGTCAAGATCTTAGATAGTGAACGAGGGTACTAGCGATCTCGTTTGTGGCTCGCCTAAAACTTTCCTAGCGAGCTCGCTACGCCATCTCTTATTATTTTGTAGCGAGTTCGTAAGTGTACTCTCAGGCATGATTAAACGACGTCGTATTGTCTGAGATTAGGCGATTTTAGTAGTTTATTGGTGAGCTCGCTAACTTGCTCGGCAGGCTTGACGAGTAGACTGGCAAAATCGCAGGGTTTGAGACTGGAGAGGCAGTGGCTAACGAGCGACAGAGTTGCGAATACGCTAGTAAACTGTGATTGGGGTTGATTTCTGATGAATTGTGGCGAGATCGCTTGTATATTTCGCTAGTCTTGACGAGTCAGGTTGCGATGGCGTTAGACGTAATATTGGTGAGACAGAGTTCAACCTAGCGAGCTATGTGGCGAAACCGCCACCCGAGCTTGACTACTTGCGAGTACGCATGTAACTCGCATAAGTGATTTGGTGCCTAACGAGAAAGGTAACGATCTCGCCAGGAAAAAAGCCTAGTACATTAATTTTTGATTTTTGGTAAATATCCCGCACAAATAGTATAATTGGCATATCTAAACCTGTCAATTGCAAGATATATGTAGTCCACTAAATGGCAAACACAAAGAACTCATAAATTATAATCCTTTGCATGTATAACAAATGTAGAAATACGACTTAGGTTTTACATGCATCCTTACGTGGTACGTGTGGTCTAGATATGAATCGAGCTCTAACGATGACCAAGTGCTTTGCAAATCTATCTCTCCCCAACTCTAGCTCTTTTTTAGTGTATGCCGATTGATTTTCCTCGAGTATCTACGAATGAGATACATTTATTAATACAAACTAAGGTAATTTGTAGGTAATAAATAGAAACTTTCATATTGTAAGAGTACTCACGCGATGTAGTTCCAAATTGTCACTTGTAAGGGTCTCAATGCACTCGTAGGCATACAACATCATGTAGTATCCACACTCCCAGTTGGACAATTGCTTGCGGTGCTGAAATTGAAGTAGTTTAACATATGGTATGTAAATGTATTTAGCTACAAATACGTAATAAAGGAGTCGATATTTTAACCTGAATTTGAATAAGTTCAAAGTTAAGGAGTGTGTCGTCATTCACAGCATGCATAGCAATCTCCAATAGATCGGCGAATTTTGTAGATGGAGCGAAATGTAGTGGATCAATCCAATAGACACGCTTCAATGATGGAATCATTGCAACAAAACTCCAATGACCACTATATATTAAACAACATGCACCTCAGACTATAACATAGATTATGTAGATTATGTGCAGTTGAAACTAATATCTACTAATCAAACAATTAGTAAATACATACCCCTCTAGGTATGGCCCAATGAAAATGGTTTTTCTCTTGTCGTTTAGCAACTTTGTAAGGTAAGCAAGCCTCACATTATTACCTTGTTGGGCTTGTTGCAAGCAAGTCGGGTGCAAAAAACCGATGAATGTCTTGGTCACGCTCAAAGAGACGTATTGCATGAACCTACAACAATCTTAGAGCATAAAGTATCGGAAGAGGTATATAAATACGGACACAATAAAGTAACACATAAATACCACTAGGTTAAACAATAACACTTACATTTGATGTAGGATTAGTATAGTATCGGGAAGGATTTGTTTGTGCCAAAATAGGGCAAAATCTTCCCAAGGAACAACCACTTCCTTTGCCTCGCCAAAAACCTTGGAATTGGCTACAAAATAGTACACAGATTCACGGCTATGATGACCTAGCATGTCAAATAGTGTGCGAACAAAACCCGGGAGAGCTTTCATGAAACCCACACACTCATTAGAGAGAGGAATCTTAGGGATTGGGAAATTAAGGTCGGCAATCTCTGTTGGTTGCTTTGTGTTCTTGGGGATGCATGTTGAATTAGCATCTACAACCAACCACGCGGGCCATACGAAAAAAAATCCCAAACCTTGACCAACTGTTGTGCATTCATCATCCTCAGTCACCGGCAACAAGGCATCTTCTACATACACCTCAACTATGGATACCCTTACGAAACCCTTAGGGACTTTTGATTTGTGATGCAAAGTCATATGAGGATAGGAATTCCCATTAGCAACGTGTATTGGTTGAGAATTATTACCTCTAACAACGTACAACTTGCAAGAATGGGAAATCTACATTAAAGAAAAAAAATTAGTTTGTTATCATAGTATTTTCAAAAAGGAGTAGATGATTAAGCGTAATTAATTTGAATGTAAGGCTTAGACTAGGGTGATAACCTAACCTTTGTGGTTGCTTTGGGAATTTGTATATCAACTTGCGGAAGTTGTACATCAACTTGAAGTTGGCTAGGAGCCAATGGCGTGCATATGTCGATGTGGTCGAATGGAGGATTTGGTTGGTCAACCTCAACTTGGGGCGGGGATGGATGGGAGCCTCTGGATGATGGTCCATTACCTTGATTTGTTAGACACAAATCATCGGGAATAGGATAATTCACAAAAGCACAAACATTGGCTAAGATGGCTTTCAAATTCTTGACATCTTGCTCGGATTTTTTAGCTTGGCTTAAGGCTACTTGGAGTTTAGAGGGTTTAGGATTTTTGCTACTACGTTTGATCCCAAAAGCTTCAATTTGGGTCGCATATCCACCTATCCCCTTTGCTCTTCCAGGATGTTCATCCTTACCTAGTGCTCTATGCAAGACATCATGTTTTCCCACCGGGATGAATAAACCCTGTTCAACTTCAAGCCCTACCTCATCCTACTCACAATAATAATCAAACAAATTGGTTGTTCGTATTTTAAATACACTATGACGTTCTATTTTAATTTTAGTAACATTAATAGTTTTGAGAACTATGTAAACTTATATAACACGTACCACTCGTCCGGCAATTCTCTTTGCCTCTTCGCTTGAGAATTTTCCGTCGGCCTTAATTCTACCAAGCACGAATAACTGTTCTCGAGTATATTTTGTTGGGTCTTCGGCCGCGACTTGGTTTTTTGCCTCTTCTAGGGGGATGCCACCATCTACTAGTTCCTTAACCTCTTTATCGTATTTTTTTTTAGATGTCTTCTTCCCCACACCCAAATATCTACACCGTCCACCGGTGTAGGGCATATTATTAGCAGCAGCTGCTTTACGCTTATCATCACCCACACCCTTTATGAATTTTATTGGTTAGTAAGGATAAACTAATTTAGGGAACAATTAAAGGTGTATAGGAAAAAAAATAAATTAAGCAAATTGAATGTTAGTACTAACCTTTAAATCATTTTCTAGCCATCGTGCCTTGAATATCTCCCAAGTAAGTGGGACAATGTGATTGTAACGATCCTTAGGATGTTGACCAAACCTTATGCCCTTGGGGTTTATGTACTCCTTGGCAAGAGTATATTTATGCTCGCGATGCGACTTTGATGCAATTTGTAATGCCTTCTTCTTCACTTGATCGTACGATTTGGCTTCGATCACAAAGGGTCGCTAACATTGATATAGTATAGATGGTAATTCCTATTAACAAGGTATTACTAAATGGAAAAAAATAAAAAAGTGAACTTCACCTTGCATTCCTTCCACACACCCCTTTTAATAGCGGGGTCTAGAAGCCTCCAATCCGTAGTGTCTAGCGGCACATGAGTCCTACCTATTTTCCCACACCAACTAGACCACCTTTGGGCATCATCATAGGGCGCAATAGCTACACCGATGTCATTAAATTTGACATGTGTTAGAATTTTATTGTCGATTCGTGTCTCTATCTCGCGACAATGGGTCCTCATTTGTTCTTCTTTTGAAGCGCGACTAAGCTTCCTTGTTTTACGTCGTCGCGAATCGCGAACAACATTTTCTCCACCACTAGATGAGTTGGAAGAAGTCGAGTTTGTTGGTTCACTCATTGTCCTTTCCTACGTTTAGAGACCAATTTGTTAGTGGAAATGACAAAACATTTATATATTCCACTTTCCCCAATTAATGAATGCCTACAAACATGGTCATGAATATGCATTTACACACAAGTTAAGTATAATTTTGTTTACCTAGACACAAGTACCTAAAACAAATAAAATGTAACAATTTTGATAGACCTAGTGGTGATTAATTAATGATGAATCATAAGTTTAACACTCCAACGAATATATAAACCCTAATGACCCCTTAAAACTCACAAAATAATTGTAATCAACTAAAAACCCATACCTTTGCAATTATCAAATAGGTAGATGTAGAATTGATTGTAGTGTTAAGGATGGGTCTACCTTGTTTGTCTTTCTCCTACCCACATAAATTGTGCTACTAAATTCCAAAACAACAAGTACAAAATCATAAAGACAAGCATATGGGTAGAGAAACAAATAGTGGAGAAGTAATTGAAAAGCTTAGCAAATTGCTTACACTTTGGATTGACCCACTTGAGATGTAGTTGAATTTATTGAAGGGTTTGTGTAGATTTGATGGAAAATTGATGTGGAAAGAGTAGAGAATATGTGAAAAGAGAAGAGATTTGGAAGAAAGATTCGACCATGAAAAGTGATAAGATGCCAAGTTTGTGGTCTTCTTGGCTTGGAATTATGCTGTTGACGACCAGAGGCGGGCCAGGTTGCGAATTCGCTAGTTATAAGGTTTGGGTTTCGAGCACCATGCGATAGCGCTAGTAATGAAACTCATGCATTCAATACCTTCACCATTGTGACTTGCGATTTCGCAAGAAGTCCAGTTCATAAATTTGGACCCTTGCGAACTCGCAACTGTGGAGGCATGATGTAATTTTCTCAATCATCTGCCATTCAGTTTGATAATACACTTGTTAATTACCACGTCTAATAACGTATGAAAGTGGTGACTTGAACGTAAAAATGACATTGAAGTTATTTAATTAGTTTCGTTATGGTAATTAACTCAGAATAAGGTGTATATCAAATATATTTCGGCGTTGCGAGTATGTTTGATACTACACTAGTTAATTACCACGTGTAAGAAGGTATAAAGTTGGTGACTTTAGCGTAATATTGAAGTGGAGGTTAATAAATTAGTTTCATTATAAATAAGTGTGAAATAAGGTATTTAATGAACAGCGACTATACATGGCATGCAGTTATCAATCTATTATTTGCAGGTGTATATATGTATGACTATTGAAAAGCATATCGTACTCTGAACTCCCAGATGTTCATCGTTTATTCAAAAGTTATTATGAAATAGCTGGCCAGGTACTAGCTGGTTGTGACAACATTAATGTGAATATAAGTGTGGAATAAGGTATTTACTTGCGACTATGTCATGGAGTAATCATTCGATTAATTGCAAGTGTATATATCTATGACTATTGAAAAGCATATCGTACTCTAAAGTCCCAAATGTTCATCGTACATTCAAAAGTTGTTATGAAATAGCTTGCCAAGTACTAACTGGTTGTGACAACATTAATGTAATTAGGTTGATGAACTTGATAATCAATCGGAATATATTATGGTAACCATCGAATCATGTAATGTAAAAAAAGAATTAGATCATCGATCATTAACATTGTTGTTGGTAAATACTGCGTAAGTGTTCATAACCAGTAGTCGTCACGTACATGTAATCTAGAACAAAGTACTATTATTGTTGGATGTAATAAATGTACAGAAACTAGCGAGCTCGCTTGAAGTTTGACATACAAGTGGCGAGCTCGCTACATTTAATATTAAACCACCAGAGCTGAGTTGACGTGTAACTAGCGAGCTCGCTTAAAGTCTGAGATATAAGTGGCGAGCTCGCTACGGTTAATATTCAACCAACAGAGCTGAGTTGACGTGTAACTAGCGAGATCGCTAGCTCTTGAGATTATAGTGGCGATATCGTAAACATGTACCACAGAATTTAATTGAAAAATTAGATTAAAACGACAACGTTTTGACAGTAGACGAGCAGGGTGGCGAACTCGCAAGCATGTTGTAGTATAAAAGAAAAAAGCTGTGCAGTTCTATTCCAAACGCGATCCCCAATTTCAAATCAAGGAAAAACCCCCAAATCTAACCAAGCCCAAATTTCCCAGTGATTCCTATCAGCCATGGCAAGAACAAAGCACCAAGCCCCAAATCCATTTGGTGCCAGTCGCAGAGAGGTAGCATCGTCTTCCACCAATCAACCACCGGCTTCCTCAACTGCTTATGACAAGAAAAAGTTTGTAAGTTTACTTGTTTCTGATGCGTATTCTGATCTAATGAAGCATGCTACGCTGCTAGATTGCTATGTGTTAGATTTCGATCAGATTAAGCAACTAGGGTTGACTAATGTGCTACAAACCTTTAGAGATCATGACTTGCATGATTTATTAGGACTGAACTACCCCTCCCATAAGGAAGAAACCTGTCAGTTTTATGCCAATTTCCATCAGCTTGTTGAGGAGGAGAAGGAAATGGGGCGTTGGTTTACTAGGGTAAACAAGAATGATTTTGAGATAGGAGAAGAGTTTTTTAACAAGGCTTTAGGCGTGTCGTATGCTGTAGAAGAGGATTACAGTAACCCTCCCCCGGAAGGATTTTATTGTAGAGAAAAGTGGCCTGAAAGTGGTGGATTTGACGAAGCTTACCTACAAAAATTAGGTTACAACTACTTTGGCCGGCCTAAGGGTCCTCTCGGTAAGCCGAGGGAATACAAACTTGAGAAGTTGACTTGTCACCAAAGGATCTTGTACGAAATGATAGCTAGATCAGTTGTGCCGAAAGGCGGGTGGATAACCGAGCTTAACTACACAACAATTGTCATGTTTTATTGTGTGATGGAGGAGCTAAGGTTGAACCCTGGCTATGTCATATTTGAGCATATGAGGCAAAGTGTAGTTGAGAATCGACGCCCTGTGACTAAGCTTCCATATGGTAACTTCATTACCATGTATCTCACAACCACTTTCCCGAAGATGAAATTGTCCGCAAAGGCTCAAGAGTGTATGTTTTACACTATGGAATACTTTCAGAGGAAAGGTAAATGTGAGCTGGTGGATGGTTCTTGGCAGGCGGTGGAAGATTCAACCAATAAGCCGTTGGTGCTCGACGAGGGAGAGGTCAGAAATCGAGTTGAAGGTACACTAATTTAGTCATGATGCATTCTAATTATGTCTTCCAATATGCTATTGTATTGTAAGATCTTGTATGTAAGTAACATTTGCTTCCAATGTTTGTTCAGAGCTCCAACCGGAAGCATACTACAAAGGCCTAGAGGAATCAGTCAACGTTATGAGAGAACAAATCGCGCATATTAATCAGGAATGCTGGTGTACCGAAAAGGTGATACGTGGAATTGAAAGGGCACAAGCGAGTAAGAAGGCCAAGCAGACTGTTCCGTCTCCAACACCACCTACTGAAGGATAGATTAGTGTTTTCTGTTTTTTTGTATATCACATTGGATGATAAGTTCACTTGTACGTTGTGCGCTACAATTTGTTTCCTTCTTTTGAAGTTTTTGTTGGATTTAAATCGAATTTATTGTCTTCAAAAATTACTCTATACATCTCCCTCATATATTCAACAGTATTTTAACATTACTTTGTTGTCCACTGTAACCAATAATTATGAAATTTGAAGCTGAATATTGCAAAATGACACTAAGCGAGTTAGTTAACGAACTCGCAAGATCCAAGCGAGTCAGGTAACGAAATCGCAAGCTTCAAAAGTCATGTCAATACTATATTTTTGAAAATTCAATGATGGAAACTGGCGATCTCTCAAGACCCTAGCTGGATTCTGGCGAGCTCGCAGGTAGCTAGAACAGAGTGACAGAGCTTAGCAGGCGAAATATGAATCTCTTCTAACGATACCGCTGCGTGTAAGGCTACCTTGCGAGTTCGTAACCTTCCTCGTCTGCATCTGCGTGCACATGTGCGATGTCGCAACACGCCTGCATAGTTACCTAAATTTATGGTAATCATGTGAATCTAAACAATTTATATTAGCCAAAACGTACCATATATCCAATCAATTAATTTTATTTTACACACCATACAAAATAGATACACTACAAATGTATTGTATACGCTTATTAGACCTCCTCATCTTCTTCCTCATCCTCTTCTTCATCTTCTTCTTCTTCGTCAGTTACTAACTTCTTATTCTTCTTCTTCTTATTCTTCTTCTTCATAGTCGCCTTCTTATGCTTCTTTGATTGCTTCCTCTTTCTTTTAGTAGTTTTTCCTGCGGGGTTAATCCACGTTCCTTCATCGTGGTCCATCCGACATATAATTCGGGCAACTATGTCATCATCGTCTTCCAATGTCTCATAAATCGACAATGGAATGTTGTCACTAGAAATGTTGCAGTCATCGTCAAACAAACCATCACCATAAACAAACGTTTTCTTTCCATCTACCACGACCTCCCAGCAACAATCTACTGGATCTTTAACATAAAACACTTGATGAGCTTGTGCGGCCATTATGAAAGGATCTTCAGTTGAGCCTTGCATGTCTCTGTTCACTAGAATCATCCCCAACTCCTCCAGACGCGTGCCTTCTGCTTGATCAACCCACTGGCATTTAAACAGTGCTATTTTTACGTGGACAAAATCCATTTCCCAGATGTCAGTGATTGTACCAAAAAAAGCATTTTCCCCATGCAAACCACCCTCTCCGGGTACTGATACACCACTATTTTGTGTCGCCGATCTATCATCGCTCCACTTTGTACCAAATGTGTAGCCATTTATATCATACCCACTAAACGACGTAACTGTGCCCAGTGGTCTCTTAGCCAACCATTTGACGACTTTTGGATGCTCATCCCCATTTTGCACATGAATTTTCAACCAACTAGTGAAATATTTACAATGTAATTCAAAAGCCCGGGGTCCTAACAAACCGGGATGCGCGGCCATAATCTCTGCTAGGTGAACTTCGACATAAGGATTCACAGCAGAATGGTTGCGTAGGATATACAGATGGGCTTTAGATATCTCATCTGAGGAAGGGCTGAACTTTGACCTATGCCGTAGTCCAACACCATCAGCTCTCCCATTGTGCCTAGCAATTGGTAGCCCTATTGTTGGTACATCCTGTAAGTAGTTGGTGCTGAATTCGATCACCTCTTCGGCCACGTACCGCTGTACAATACTTGCATCTGGACGATATCGATTCTTGACAAAATGTTTGAAAATACTCATGTACCTCTCAAATGGATACATCCATCTTAGGTACACGGGACCACACAACTTGACCTCCCTTACAAGATGGACTATCACATGAATCATTATGTCAAAAAATGAGGGGGGGGAAATACATCTCAAGCCTGCACAACACTTCTACCACCGTCGTTTGCAACTCATCCAATTTACACCGACTAACCTTCTTGCGACATATCTGCTTAAAAAAAAGCATAGCCTTGCAACCGCCTTCCGAACGTGTGTAGGCAAGCATCCACGGAGAGCGATGACATTCAAATCCTGCATCAAATTGTGACAGTCGTGTGATTTCATTCCAACCAATTTCAATTCAGCAGTCGATACACAACTACTGATGTTTGAACCGTAATTAGAAGGAACTTTCACTGACTTCAGAGTTGCACAAAAACTTTCCTTCTCTTCAGATGATAATGAATAACAAGCAGGTGGTAGGTACGTTTTACCTACTTCTTCTTGCACGGGGGCAAGGGATGTCCTAATGCCAAGATTCACTAAATCTTTCCTTGATTTCAATTCATCCTTACTTTTCCCGGGAGTATTCAACAACGTCCCCACCAAAGCCTCACATACATTCTTCTCTATATGCATCACATCCAGACAGTGCCGTACATCCAAATGCTCCCAGTAAGGAAGTTTGAAGAATATAGAGCACTTTTTCCAAATGGAAGGTTGTTTACTCTTCTTATGACCCTTGCCTAAAACATATTCTATCTCAGACACCTTGCCAAAAATTTCTGAACCCGAGAGTGGGACAGGGGCTGCACCGTTTTCTTCCTCACCGTTAAACCCTTCTTAGCACGCCTCCATGGATGACTAGCAGGCAAAAAACGTCAATGACCCAAATAAACAGGCTTTCCTCCATGCTTTAACTGATAATGACTAGTATTACTCTCACATAGCGGGCATGCAAAATGTCCTTTCACCGAGAACCCTCCGAGATTTCCAAGCGCCGGAAAATCATTAATGCTCCACATAAGCATTGCTTTAAGTTCGAACTCAGCATCCCCACGACTACCATCGGGAATCACCATACCTATCTCAAATAAAGATGATAACTCTTCAACAAGAGGTGCTAGATAAACATCAATGTCGTTGCCAGGTTGCTTAGGGCCTGAGATCATAGTGTTTAAAAACACAAATTTTCGCTTCATCATCAACCAAGAAGGGAGATTATAAATAACAAGCATAACAAGCCATGAACTATGGGTACTAGACATGTTACCAAAAGGGTTCATGCCATCCGTGGATAGTCCGAGTCTCACATGTCTAGGTTCATTAGCAAACTCAGGGTACCTAGCATCCATCTTCTTCCACTGATCACCATCTGAAGCGTGAGAAATAATATCATCTCCCTCTCGAACTCGATCGGCATGCCATGTTAATAGTTTCGCATCACTTGCATTTGCAAACAAGCGCGCCAATCGTGGTCTAAGAGGCATGTACCACATTACCTTAGCAGGACTTTGCTTTGTCGATGTTGTCACTGTTTCCCCACAAACCTCAACTCTACCTTCCTTTTTTTTCCACCTTGACTCACCTCACACCTTGCAATTATCCCTCAAAGAATCATCTTCCCCTCTATACAACATACAATCATTCGGGCAAGCATGGATCTTTGTAAACTCCATTCCCATGGGGCATAAGATTTTCCTAGCAGTATAAACCCGATCTGGACACAAGTTGTCCTGAGGAAGCAACTCTCTAACTAACTCCAACAACTCAGTCATTCCTTTATCTGAAATCCCATGCCTAGCCTTAAGGTTCATCAACAACAATGTTGCACCCAACCTTGAATGGCTTGAGCCAACATATAACTTTGTCGCTTTATCAGCATACATAGCCTCTAGCATACTTTTTTTTCCCACAAATTCCATAACAACATCGTCGCACATATCCGACAATTGATCGTTATGCTTTAGCATTTCCTCCTCGTTTCCCTCATTCACCTCCATGTTCTCACTCCCATAATTGCCCTCACCATGCCATACCCATTCAGTGTACGATTTGTCAAATCCTCTACAGATTAAATGTTCACGCACAACAAGAATATCTTCATATATAGCGTTATTCCTACAATCCCTACATGGACATCTAACACCACCTATGCTCCTCAGCTTACAATGTCGCAACCCAACTCTTAAGAATTCTTCAACCAAATCTAGATATTCTTTCGACAACCGAGCATTCTTATTCATGATGGATTCACGATCCATAATGCACGACACGGCGCAAACTCTAATCAACTTAGAAATCGTTGAACAAAAAAGCTAGCCCATAGTGGTATATCACTCACAAACCTACAATCAACATGAAACTATCACAAAATCATCACAAAAACAACAACTTTTTAAGAACAACAACATTAACAAACAAACAACCACATGGTAAGGCGGAAAATAGCTTACCCACCACCTTGCAAACGATCGGAATTCCAAAAAAAGAGGTTACCTAATCAATCTTATGGTAAGCCAAGGGAAAAATGATACATACAACCTTTCAAATGTCTAATTTGTTGTTTACAAATCCGCTAGGAGCTGCTGTTTTATTATATAGTGTTCGGTCTTGCGAACTCGCAAGTATTCACGCATACCTACTCATTTTACTAGCGAGTTCGCTACACATATGTCACACTTAACTTATGGGTGGCGAACTCGTTTCATAAACAAATTTTACAATGATATTAGTGGCGATATCGCCGCAACATCAGCGAGCATGCATGCGAACTCGTGACCAAAATGAGTTTATTTACTTTCTCATCTACGAGTTCGCTAGATCCTAGCTTGCTAAAATTACCCTAAGCGTTCATTACATGCGAGCTCGTAACTATTACGACAGACCTAACTTACTTGTTGCGAACTCGCAACAACAAACAGGTTTTTAAGGCGGAACATTTCCGCCTTAATTCTTTATTTTTAACGTCACATACGACTACCGCCTTTTAAACGGTCATTTCCGCCTTTAAACGTGTTTTTAAAAGCTAGCGAGTGTGGCTTGCGAACTCGCAAGTAAGTAGTAAGGCGGAAGATTTTGAACCCGCCCCAAACGCCTTAAACGTGTGCCTTAAATGAAGGTGATTGTAGTAGTGATATATAGACATTGAATCTATACAAATAATATGTATACTTATCAATTAATTGAAGTTATCAGCTACATGTATTTTATGGAATTTATGTAAGACACGACGTCTTATTCACATGTAGTGTTTTTCTTTTATCATTCATTGTCAGCGTTCATTGTAGTGTTTTTGGATTTTTATTTGATATTATAAGTTGTGGATTTTTGTTTACATATATTGTAATATAACTTTTTATACATAATTGATCTCAAAACTAATAAAACTCAGCCCTATCTTTTCATTTTCTTCATAAGATAAATATTAAATAAAATGCTGCCCTAAAATGTTAATAATAACACATAGAATCACCTGATATTTTGGTAAGTCGCTCTCACAGTCTCACCTAAGGGCTACGATTAAAAAAATCGCCTAAGATTTTATATTAGATTTTGTTTGTATATTACTACGGAGGGAGCTAGGAAAATGAAAAGATAGGGCTGTGTTTTATAAGTTTTGATATCAATTATGTATAAAAAGTCAAACATAGGGAACTGAAGGTAACAATTTACCTTAATTATTTTAATTTACTTATTTTCAATTATTTTATTTTTCAGGATTTTTATAATACAAACATCTATTCAATTGAATTAATTTATTATTTACAATACTATTTGAATCAAATATTTACTTTGTATTGACATACTCATTATATCATTTTAAAAGTACATCACAAAAACCGCGCAACGCGCGGTCCGGTTAGTTTAGTTCATTAAATAAGGGAATATAAATTAGGAAATTAAGCCACTGCACATAATATGAAATGACCACATTCAGGCCATAAATATGCATGTAAATTTGTTAATACGTGCATGTCATATGTGGCTGAGTAATGCCGGTCACCGTTATTAATGGTGGCACTGGTGGGGAAAGCAGAGTTTATAGTCGTTTTACTTTTATGTGTTGGCTTCAGCATCCTGGGGTGGTTTTATTTTATATTTATATTTATGCCGTATATCTATGCTTTTTAATATATAGATAGGAGAAATATGAGATTTGTTTAAGAAAACAATTAAAATAACAAATTGGTTTTGAGTCATAGTAAAAATGCATATTTATATTGAAAAAGATAGAATGATTTTATTATAATATTATCTTATAATGTAAAAAAATTAGAAAACCAATCCATCAACTAAATAAGGCCAACTTGGGATTTATATGGAATTTTTCAATTATTTTACTAATAATAACAAAAAGTTCCAAACTATTAAAATATTATATTATGGAAAATAAACGACAAACATGAACCCAAAAAACAAAATTACAGTGATTAACTTAGATTAGTAAGTTAACTTGATATAATATTGGTGACAAGTACATACAAACACATTCCATAATCATATATCACTATAATTATAGTATAACACAAATAAACTATATTCCATTCAAATGCACCATTTCATCCTTAACTTATATAAATTTAATCAAATCAACTTTGACTTTATTTTTATTAATTTTATATTGTTCCTTTATTTCAAAAATCAATTAGAAAAAATAACATAATAGCTTTGATCGTGGTGCATCTTTCCCGTTTATTCCTTTTCACATAAGAATAGTTTGATTAGTGTTTTTTTTTCTTTGAAATTTTGATTAGTGTTTATTAAGTAAATAAAAATAAATGCTTTTAAATATTTGTACATATATTATTTCCATAATATTTGATGGCTCTTATTAAAATTTAACATTCATTCTTTATTAATTCTTAATTCATCAAAGTTTTCTTATTCTTCATTATTATCAGATTGTTTAAATATGAAATACTACAATGTTGGAAATTTGGGTGATTTTTTGTTGCTGTTTTGTTTTGAAGAAGTAACATTTTTATCTTTTTACTAGGTATATATTAAAAAGCAGAAAGTGGCGCCGTAAATATAAATAAAAAAAGAAACACCACCACCGGAAATATTCTTTTACCACATCAAACGACCCCTCACAATGCGTTTCATAAAACGCCGCCGCCGTCGGTATATAATATGGTACATGGATACTTATATTAAGTAATTAATTAGGTTAATGATATATATTCTAACGTAGTAATTTAAGTTAATCAGTACAATTTTACCGTTTTTCAATATAATGCCTACTAATTGTTAATTAATATATGTTAATTAACGTCTGTCGTTTATTACCAAGATACTACGACGGCCGATTTCCATATATAAATATTTATATATGTTAATTAACGTCTGTCGTTTATTATCAAGATACCATTACCATAAATTTATAATTACCAATATACTGTTACCTTAAATTGATATTAATCAAATCAAATCAAATATATTAATTTACTATTCTCTATATACATGTAAATAGACTAGGGTTTGTGTTGAATCAACTCGCCTAGAATAGGCCAGGGTTTATGGATTAGAACTCAGATCAATCTAACTCGAAGAAACACCCAAAGGCATTCATTATTTTTGGTTTCTGTTCTTGATCACGCCTGCGGAAAACTGGAATATGGTAGTTGTGGTGGTATACTTTTTGTTTGTTTGTGGTCTGAAGGTGTTTAGGGGATCCCGCCATCGCAAGGAGGAAAGTATGGTGGGTTTGGATCGAACCCTAACTCTGGGATGAGTAGGAATAATTCTCCAGGAGACGTTCTATATCTGTCGTGTCTCATGTACAGTTTTGGTCCTTTGGATTCCATTGCTATATATAGTAGCGCTCATGATCTTGAATATTGCACGTATGCTTGGCATTACTGTGTCTCAGAAACTACTAGTTGTTGACAGTGACAATCAGGGCGATGATATCAATGAAGAAGAAAGAAGATATGAAGTATGTGTCGCTTTCGACAAAAATGGTGCTGTCATCATGGTCTGATCCTAATGACTAGCGCGGGGAATCTTGATTTCTGGTGGCTTAGATTTTGGGAGTTCTTGAAGCAGACGAAGAACAATTTTCTGCGATCCGGTCTCGAATCTTTTTTGGCGACCGTTATATTCCTCCCCACCAACATCAAGTTCGTGTCCATTTTCGTTGCTTCATACTATTGTGTGATTATGATTTGATCCGCATGATGCGAAAGGAATTGACTTAAAATATTGGGATGTGAAACATCTGATTCTTATGTGTGCAGGGATTAGTCAGGTTTGATTAATGTGGCAAAACTCTATAAAATTGATGAATTTAAGCTTATATTTGCTGATGTAATGGATTATGATGTTTTGAAGTATTGGAAATGTTTGAGTTTGCTGATGAATGTTTTGAAGTAACACTTGGTTTTAGAAGTGTTTGGGTTCAATTGCTTCCCAAACCTGGAAGTTCTGAGGCTAACAAAGGTAATGCTTTGGTGGTTGGTCTTTTTATCTTCATTAAGAATTTAGTTAGTATCATTCAATTATTTTTGTATACGCCTCTTTTAAACATAGTTTGTTTATTTTGAAATCTATACAAAGAACCCTATGACTAGAAGAGAAGAATGAATGTATGTCTTCTCTGAACATTTTGTTTGACTTGGTGAATTATGAACATAATCAATCTGATGGTGGATTATTTACCGATCCAGATCTTCTACCAATAGGTCTACTGTCACGCCTTAGAGGTTTTGAGGCTGAAAATATTAGAGGAACAGACGATGAGCTTGGAGTGGTGAAGTACATTTTGAAGAATGGTAGAGATTTGAATTTGATTCGATTACAGTATCAGTGCAACAGTCAGATTGCTAAAGAGTGCAGCACTCGCAAGGTAACAAAGGCGCGTGAATTCAAAGAGAAGTTTTTAGATGGTGACGAAGAGCAGAAAATGCTTCAAGTAGAAGATACTAGATTTCCCAAAAACATCACAGATGTGTAGAATTACGTTCTCAAATTGAGGGGAATCGGAGATTTACTAAACAGAAGATGATCATTAACAGGTTCCTTTTTCCCTGCTTTAAGAATTGACATAAGTATGCTACCTGATCATTATTTTCATCGTGTTGCATTGCATTCTTTACTAAAGGAATTTTATTACAAAGACTTACATGACTTTTAACTATATCTTAGTGCCTATTTATATTTTTGTTACATATGTTTTCTAGCCTTACCGAAAGCTGAGCTTTGTATTTTTGAATACCAAAACTTTATTTGTTTATATATAGTGATGTTTATATTATTTCCATATGAGATTGTTTGAAAGCCATGTGTGAGCATCTGAATAATGTCTGGTGTCAAGCGCCACCATGCAGTCCATCAACCCTGTTCAAGGATAAGTCCATCAACTCCATGCAGTCTGCTAAAGCCCCGGTTCTCACACCATTCATTCCAGCCATGAAAACCGCAGTTTCGCGTATCTGGGACGATGATCTTGCAAGAAATGAACTAAAAACGTGTTCATCTGAAGCAGATGAAGGTTCGATCTCGGCCAAATGTGACAAACAAGAAGATTTATCATACGCATTGTTGCAGAAATGGGATCTTATCAAAGCGGGTTGGCTGTTGTTTCTTAGAAATCTTGAAGCAGAAAAAGTAGCAATTACTACGGGAAAAAGAAGAGTTGCATAAAAGAGCTTGAGCTTGAAACTGGATGTTTTCTTGGCATTGCCAAGAAGAGGCTGGCTTTGGTTATTTGTGTTTGCCATGGTTTTCTGGGTAAATAAGAGAAAGACAATGCCATTTGCATGTCGTATTTTACTTTTGCCGTCCGTATTATTTTCTAAAAAGACTAATACACCCACAATCAAGTGCCTAAATTTTGAACAAGATAAATCAATAAGGACAATCTTGTCAGTTTCAATCAAAATACAGACACATTTATAAAAGAAAACCTACAAATAGGAATTCCGTCAGTGATCTCACATATTGATGTCTGTTGAAATATATTTGTTAAATATTGATATATTAATGTGACCTCACATATTTTAATATGTTCCGTTTCAAAATATATCTTATGTTGCAACTTATTTGTCCTAATTAATCACATACTTTTGGACAGTTTATTGCTCCACGAGTTAATTATATATGAGAAGATGGAGAAAGTTTGATTCAAGAATAACTATTCGACGTAACTAGCTAAATATCATCGTGCGTTGCACGAAATATTTAATTTTTTTTTATGTAAACATTATAAACAAACTTATGAAGATGAGGATGAAGTGTGTTTTAAGAAAAACTCTTTAAGATAATTAACAAATTTATAGTGGCAAATTTCAAAAGATTATGAAATTGTCAATATATATCGTAATTGGCAGGTTATTCAACAAAGGTAATTATTATAAAATAATATATATTAAAATCAAAATGTAATAAATTTATTTAATATTAAGTTAATAGATAAATTATTTTATAAGTACACATTTTAAGGAAAAAATGCTAGCGATCCATGCATAATTAACATAAAAACACTATAATCTATATTTATAGTCTAATATATTTATATAATCTATGGTGATCTTCTTATAGTAATACAAAATATTTCCATGCATATTTCATATATCGCACTTTCATGTTAATTATCATGATGGACTGAAATTACTGTGTAAATTAGAATTTTATAGGTGGAATGAGTTGTATTTGAAAAACTAAAAGAAACAAAAACAAAGAATAAATAAAAATGGTAGGCACCGGAATATGGTGGTGAACTTGCGGTGGTTCTGTGGCGGCTTTGGTCAAAACTACGTAGTTTCACTATTTTTAATGTTTTTTATTAATTTATTTATTGATCGGAGTAATAACTATTCTAGTTTCATCATCATATAGATTAGAAATTGCAATGACGTCGTTATATGAATTAGGATCACAATATTATTTTAATATTATATTAAATTAATTATACCTTTGTTATTATCACGAAGAGATTATATCATATTAGATTTCATTATCCCTAAACTTCATCGTTCTATATTAAGAATGCATCGGCATGAAGCCAATTAATAGATATTATTTACCATATCAGAATTAATATCGAAACATGATGCATATTTATATAATTTATTTAGATCATAAGAAATATTTGCATATGTCAATTACTTATTTTCAAATCCCAATTCTCTATATTTTCCATCAAATATTATTTATAAAATACAGTATTTATTAAATATTATTGTTTATTAAAAATTATGTTACATATATATAATTTTGAAAGCATTGTTGAGAAGAATAAAAAAGATAACATACTATTTGAGATTTTTAGGGTCGGTGGGTTTTAGAACAGGATGAACACAAACTTTTTTAAAAAAATTACAATTCAGAATCGTAGGAGTTTTATATATAATGTTGTTTTCGATACTTTGCATCCTTACTCATTATTTGTATCTTATAATTTTAAATAGTCAATCTCTGTTAATCCAGTTAAAAATATAATTTTAATAAGATCTATAACCTATAATAATAATATAAATTTGTAAGAGCATTTAAATAGTTACTCTATTATAACTAAAATTTTTAAAACTATTTCATAAAAACCGTGGTCCGGTTAGCCTAATTTACTTAAAAGTACAAACACAAGATATTACTTGATTAAAATTTGTATAAGAATATTTCTTGCCCTTCAAATTTATATGGTAAAGGAGATTTAAGAATATATAGCGATATGTGAAGATAATTAACATATATAATAATGTGAAAGTTATTAGTCTATTCCTTTGATTGCTTTGCCCGTTCTTCAAGCTACAATGTATTAAATTATAAAACTTCCGTTGCAACTATGAAATATATTGATACTTTTGAAAGTTGGATAACAAAATTTTTTTTAATGAAAATGCTCATGAATTTAATTAATAGGAAACATTTTTTTTATGGAAAATTTTCTATTAAATCCAAACAAAGTAAACTTACAAGTTTAAGCCATCACTCCTGACCCTATCACTATCATAATTTTTTGGTGCTTCCCAAAGTTGAGTCCTCATGCTATCTTACTATTATGGCTACATCCAGTGACTCCACCCCAAGGGCAAAATCTAATGAGCTAAGTAAGAAAAGTCTGACAGAAAACCTCCCTTTAGGGGCACCAAAACTTTACAAAATTCAAAAACACTCCTAATCAATAACTTGCAGAGAGCTATAACCATGAAAACAAATTTCCTGGACTAGCCTATGCACTGCCATCACTGTCCTCTTTTTCCCTTGGAAAGTTCTTCTGTTCCTTTCTAATCAGATCTGATAAAAGTAGCTGATCATCATAGAAAATTTCTTCCTATGTTTTTGGTGTCTGGCTTGCCTCAATATCCTCTCATTCCCTGAAATTGCCCTTCAAATTGAATGAGAGGCTAACCTGTAAATCTGTGGCAAAGGTGCAGTTCAAGAACAAGTGCTGCACAGTTTCAGGCTCAGAACTGTCACACATACAGCATCTGTTTTGCACATGTTTTAGCATTCCCAATCCCTGCAGCCTGGTTATGGTAGAGATCCTTCCTTTTAGTAGCATCCAAAGGAAGAAACTGTGTCTTGGTAGCAGTCTGGTATCCCATATATAGTTGGCTTGAGAGCTTTTTTCATTCACTCCTTTGAGAAAGTCATAGGCATGCTTGATGCTAAACTTTCCTTTCTGATTTACACATGCCAAAAGTCCTGATCCCATTTTATCTCTGAACTGAATCATCACTTTCCAGTACCTGATTAACCAGGGCTGGTCTAGTTTGGGGCAATAGTCTTCAATTAATAGGAAACGTTAGTAAAATTTTAAATTTACATTCAAAACTTGCATTTGTATAATATACAATTTTCATTTCATTATTTATTAATTATCATATTCTTTTTATGAACTTTTATGAACGCGTATGATAAGACACTATTATTTTTGGATTCACACTTCATTAAAAAATTTGTTGACGGTTGGTTTTTTTTTTTTTTTTTTGAGGAATGCAATTTTTTGAATTTACAATATTGAGTGGTACTTCTACAAATTGCATATTTTGGGTTCAAAAACTATATATAATCATATTTTGATGACATGATATCTTGTTGCTTTCATAAAAATGTTTATTTTAACAATATTAACACTGGATTATACACCACAATTATACACATATGGTAACACTATTCTAATGTATTATTCACCAACAAAAAGATAATTTGGATAAAATAAATAGTTTAGATCTATCAGAAAAATCATACAAACTTTAGTTTTTAGTTTGAATATAATAGTAAATTTCAAAATATTCAAACCTTTTTTTACATACCGCGCAACGCGCGGTCCATCATGCTAGTTATCCTAAAAGTTAAACATAATTGAACTGAAATATACTAAACTTAACTTTATTGAATTGAAGTATACTGAATTGAACTTTATTAAACTGAATTGATATAGCCAAATTGTGCTATATTTTATCAAGTCAAATTTTATTAGCACCAAACTTAATTAAGTTGAACTTACAAAAGTATGCATTGATACAATTTAATTAGAAAATGTTTATCAAATCATATTTCATCAATTCTAAACTGACTTGAACTGAATCATACTGAACTAAACTTAATTGGACCAATCCAATTAAACTTAATTGAAGTTAATCATACTGAACTAAACTTAATTGAACTGAATTGTAGAAAACGATCAATGCATTGATATAACTAAATGAGATTGTATTTTATCAAGAATATAAAACAGAACTGAATTGAACTACACTGAACTGAATTGAACCGAGTGAACTGAATTTGACTACACTTAATTGAAATGAACTGAGGTGAACCACACTTAACTAATATGAACTGAATTGTACTACACTTAACTGAAATGAACTGGATTTTCAATATGAACTCATTAAATTATAGTTTCATTGAACTGAACTGAAGAAAACGATCAATGCATTGATATAACTAAATGAGGTTGTAGTTTATCAAGAATATAAAACAGAACTGAATTGAACTACACTGAATTGAAATTGAACTGAATTGAACTGAGTGAACTGAATTTGACTACACTTAACGGAAATGAACCGAGTTGAACCACACTTAACTAAAATGAACTGAATTTAACTATTCTTAACTTAAATGAACTGACTTTTCAATATGAACTTATAATCATTAAATTATATTTTCATTGAACTGAATTGAAGAAAATGATCAATGCATTGATATAACTAAATGAGATTGTATTTTATCAAGAATAGAAAATAGAATTGAATGAACCAACTGAACTGAATTTGACTACACTTAACTGAAATGAACCGAGTTGAACCCACTACTACAAAATTGTGGCATTTAAGGCGGTTGGTCCTTCACGTTTCAAGGCTAAAGACAAATGCCTTCTCTGGTATTGTCTTAAAACCTGAAATAGTTTTAAGGCGGTTCCTCTTCCGCCTTAAAGGTTTTCAGTTTTAAGGCGTTTCTTCCGCCTTAAACGCGTCTTGCGAGTTCGCAAGGAAGCTCGTTGTGTTAAAAAAACCCTAGCAAGCGGAACAACTTGCGAAGTCTCAAGTCAATTCTATTATAGCAAGCTGGTCAGCTTGCGATGTCTCAAGTCCATTCTGCTCGGTAAAAAAAATGAGCTCTCCGATCCAAATGGACCAGAGAGCTCCATATAAATGAATAAATACTACTCGTCTCAAAAAAAAGTATTGTGGAGTTCTTTCTATTAAAAAATATAGCAAAATCTTTGTACAAATCTAATGCAACTTATCACACTTCTACATTAAAACAACCAAAATATATGTACAAACCTAACACACTATTAGGCCTAAGAAACTACAGAACCTTTGGATCAAGATGAGAGATGGCAAGAACCTCAAAACCCAGCCATTCATCGAGCAAAACGCAAAGCCTTGCATCAACATAAGCCTTTTCATCTCGAAGCACAAAAGTACTTGTTGCAGTATCCCATTCTCAAACTTATGATGTTCAACCTTCGCCACCCTATATGATCAACTAAGTAAGAGACTTAGCAGCAGTTTACAACGAAATGCTACTTATCAAAAATTGATGCAATCATGTACCTGAAAGCTTCTTCGATCTCCTTTTTACAAGGTTCAAGCTCCAAAACCTTAGAGAATACATCTACTGCTTTATTATAATCCTGACCAGAAGAAACATGGTTAGTAGTTCCTCATCAACTTTCAATCATCTTCCTACAGCTAATGAAAACTCCCTTACCTTGAAAACCATACAAGCTTCCCCGACCATATAGTAAGACTCCGCACTAATATGATTGCTCAGTTCAAGACTAGCCGTTGCATCTTGAAGAGCACGAACACCATCATTCAACCGAGTCCAGCACAAGCTCCTATCAGCTAGTATTACTGCATTTCCAGGATCCAGATCAGCTTCCTGGAGTTCAAACGGGTGGAGGTGCTGATTACAATAAGGTTAAAGATCCACAATGTTTAAAGAAAAAACTCCTACTAAAGCTACAAAGGTTTAAACTCCTACACCTACAATAAGGTTTAAGGAAGATCACGCATCAGCTTTAAAGCAGGAGAATCTGTCTCTTAAACGATTCCCCCTCACCACGCTCAATCTATCTTCATTTTTGGGAAAACTACTTAGAAAACAGGCCCTCATTCCTATTTTTGGGAAAACTGTAAAAGTTGTAGTTCACAAAGATTGAGAATAAAGTACCTATATCTCCCAAGACCCATGTTGTTTTGGAAGAAACAACCTCCTGCAACACAACCTTCTTTATCGGAGATCCAACGATGATCTTGACTTCAATGTCAAACTAGAAAGCAATGAAAATAAGTTGGACATGGAAGTAAATTTTCATATCTCCTATAAGAGAGGATGTTTAAGCAATGTTAGACCTACAGTAGGCTTGAATCCTAATCTGCAGAACAAAGAACAGAGCCATCTGTTTCAGTGCCTAAAGAAACAGCAACCATATTTGCAGCAACCGATATTGATGATCCACATGCGTATGATATATCTCGCATGATATCCAAAATATGCTAAATATAATATATCTATACTCAGTTAGCTGTAGCATATATATATCTCGCTTGATATCCAAAGTGTGAAAAATATAATACATCAATATATATTAACTATAGCATATAATACGCAGAACAGTGATTAATTAAACATCCTATATCACTCACCAAACTGTTCCTGGATCTCCAAGCTGTTAAGATCGAAATTTTTTAAATTATCGAGCATGCAGTTATCCCATTCAGGACTTCCCTTCATATTGTTCCTGTGAGAACAAGAAAAGATTAGTAAAAACAGCAGACTAAAGTTTTAAAAAAAAGATACTAGCCTGTATATTAATGCAAAACTATGCAGGTGAATGAAATTCTTCCACAGAATACATGATGTTAGTTTCCAAGAAAAGAAGATGTGCCAGAGCAGTAAAGAAAACATAATAACTCAAGGCCTGGTGATCATTATACCACAGCGGCAAGATCACAAGTCCAAATAAAAGAAGAGGAAACAAACAGATCAGATAACAATGAGCACAAGTTTCACTCTTACAGATAGTTAAACCAAGGAATAACAGCAAAAGCAACAGAAAATTGATGAAAAGTAAACACTCCACTTATTCATTGGTCAATACAAACATAAGGACAAATTTCTTCCAAACCTGCTGAAAAAACCATATGAAAAAACAGTGAGAAAAGCACAAAAGGAGGCAGGAAATAAAGAAAAGACTCGAACTTTATCAATACCCAGAAATCAAAATTGAAAGAGAAGGAGTAAAAACAACTCACATGTGGTACCACCGCACCGAAGAGTGAAAATGGTGGTCAACAAGTTCACGGTTATTAAGCGATTTACAGTTTACGGGTACTCCATCTTCTTCTTCTCCACCAGATTTACAGACTAAGAGCACAGAACAATAGAGCTGAAAAAACGAGCTGAAAAAGCAGGCATAAACATCTGTGTAATGTAAAGCACAGAACAACAGAACTGAAAAGCTAGGAATTTCATAATGAGTAACCTTTGAAGGCTCTGATGAGTTAACTCTCCAGTAGTGATGGCGCCGGTGAAAAGCGATGGATCGAACCCAAGGGCCTTTAGCTTGTCCATGGTTATCGATGCACGTCTGGATGAATTACTAACAATCACCATCTTAGCACTACACTTTGCCAATTTCTTCACTATGAAGAAGAACTGAACATGAAAGCATTCACCAGAGAACATAAAAGACATCAGGAATATGAAAAGTGGCATACATGTAAAAATAGCTCCAGGATAAGGCTTCTTCCTATCTCGACGCAGTATACTCCCTATATAATACATAAAGCTAAAAAAAATACATAAACTTCGAGATATACTCAAAAACACACTTCACCGGACAAAAAAAGAAGAACGATTACTCGAAAACACATGACCTTAAGGGAAAGAAGAGCGGTATTGAGTCGGTGATGGCCAGGCCGAGCCCAGTGACTGTCTCGTCGAGACCGTCCATACACTCCCAGGACTCGTCGAAATCCATGGAGTTGATTTCCTGGGTTATTTCAAGACCGAGCTTCCTTTGATTCCATGGATCCATGTTGCGCCCATCTCTATCCGGTCGCCGACGAACTCCGACGTGATAATCCTACCCCCGACGCGAGTGCCGCCTTCGACGACGGTGGTGAAGATGTCGACTTGCAGATTTGGGATAATTATTTTGGGGGAAGGGTTTACTTTTTGGGTGTTTATTTATCTTTTGGATAGAAGGTTATATTTGTATCTAACCGAGAGGCACTTACGACTTCGTAAGATACTTTTATTTACGGCAGATATATCTTCCGCCTTATATCTGATATTTACGCCTTAAATTTTTTTTAATTGGATGAACGATTGAAAATTTGTTAATTCGCAAGTTAGTTACAAGGCGGATAATCAACACAATCAATGAAACGCCTTAAATTTGTGTCTTAGATGGAGGTCTTTGTAGTAGTGACCACACTTAACTAAAATGAACTGAACTACACATAACTTAAATGAACTGAATTTCCAATATGAACTTAAAATCATTAAATTATATTTTCGTTCAACTGAATTGAAATAAATTATATTTTCTCTAAATTAGATTGAATTGTGTTGAATTATTAACATTTAATTTGTTTAATTTTTTTTAAATAAATTACAATACACTTAATTGAAAAGTACTGAACTAAACTGAACTGAAAAATACTGATATGAACTGAAAAATACTGAACTGAACTGAACTTAACTGAAAAATACTGAACTGAACTGAAAAATACTGAACTGAACTAAACTGAAAAATATTTAGATAAGTTGTACTAAACAGGCCCTTAGAAGGTCAGCATTACTCGAATAACTATAATCGCTGACTAAATCGAGTATAACTGATCAAAGAAAATCACATACTTTACTTTCTATATATACTAACTGCAAATGATCATATAAACATATTATTTGACGTTTTGTAAACACTAACTAAGATGATGTTCATTAGTTATAATTATATATACATATTAGTTATACTTATTTGACGTTCATTAGTTATACTTATTTATAGAACGTTCGGACATTCTATAAATACTTGACTTTCTGTACACTAGATAATTAAGTTTAGGTGAATTGAACTTAGTTAATGAAAATACCTAATCTCAGCTTGAATCTATGTAATAATATCTAACATTCCACGTAGACTAACTTGTATAACTAATCGAATAAGATGATATTACTTGAATTTGTATAAAGAATAACTAGCAATCACAGTCAAAGATAAAATCTTTACTGACTTTCTGAGGAAATTTACCAAATCTAGTTAAGGAACACTAATAAGTATAACTAATGAAATGTCAATGTTATTTGGTTTTCTATAAACACAAAAAAACTGAATTTAGTTATTTGACATTCGATAAACACACTACTGGACACATATAGAAATCACGGCGCAAGATCCGCCCATATGACGGCGTTTTTGACCGCCGATGGTGGCTGCGACGTGGTAGGGGGGTCACCCGTTAGCGGCGTTTTGGAACCGCCGTTTATAGGTTCCGATATCGGAACCTATAAACAGAATTCAATAAAAAAAATCTGCGCTTTCCGATTGAATCGGAAACCCAGATGAACACGAAGAACAAACCCAGATGAACACCAAAAAAAATCAGTTGAACATGAAGACAACGAAAAATATCAAAAACATATCCATCCTAACAACAACATATCCATCCTAACAATCTATCCTAACAACAACCGATTCAACAACAGATTCACCTACAAATTACAATAACAACTTCATACTCAAAAACACATATTCATCAACAATAGATTCATCAACAAAATAAGTTCATCTTCAAATCAATCACAAACTGATGTTTATGCAAATTCATCAACAACAACAAATTTAAAGAGATCCATCACCAAGATTATATTCTAACACTTCAACAATAACAAATTCATCGATTAGATACTTAAATTTTAAATGGGTTCCGACGCAATCAAGAACAAGAAACTAAAATTCACAAAAAAATCAAATGAAAATTAAAAATTACCTCTTTTTGATTGAATCTCCATGGAGGATAGTTAAGAGATCAAGGAAAAATAGTTAACATTTAGAGAAGAGAGTAGTTGGGATTGAGATTTTTGAGTAGATTCGAAGATGGAAATAAGTTTGGGAGAAAGTTGGGAGAATTCGGGATGAATGTGAGAAGATAAGATTGTGGGTAGAAAGATAGGATCTATATCCGCTGGGCATTATTATATATCCGGTCGTGTTCCTCAACCGGAACCACATTATGTTCAACCATATAACACCGGTTTTCTTGTTCGAACATAAATATTATAACTTTACAAGTGGGACCCGTTCAAAGCAAAACCAATTTCGGGTAAGTTCCGATTGCGGAACCTACACACTACACAGCGTTCTTGGACAAGCGTCGTCAATCAAGCGCCGTTAACATATTTCCGCCGTAAACTGTGCGGCGTTTATGAGCCATACGCCATAAATTCCGTTAACAACAACGGTGTTTACGAAAAACCGCCGTTTTCTCCCGCCGTTATAGACCCTCCTTCCACTAGTGACACTAACTAAGATAGATATAACTGATTAAATGTCGTACGGAAAATTTGCAAACCGTTTACAAATGGAATATAATTGACTTTATACAAAACAAACTACACTAAGTATAATCAATCAAAGGTCAGACCTTGATTACTTGACTTTCTACATATACTAAGTGAATTGAGTGTAGTTAATCAACGATCACACGTTGATCACTTGAATTTTTTTAAATACTAACTAAATTGAAAGTAACTAACCGAAGGTCAAAACTTATTTGACTTTTTATAACTAGTAACTAAAGAGTACGTAACTAATTAAAGAACACAACGTTATTCGATTTTTTATAAACACTAACTAGTATAGATTATATAAACGTTATTTCTAAATGATTTTTCTATAAATACTATTTAATTAAGTTTATGTAAATTGAGGTAAACTTATGAAAATAATAAATTTTATTTGATTCTTTCTTCATTAAATAATATTTAGTTTACCTTATCATTAAAATTAGTAGCATCAAAATTCTCATTTTTGGAGATGAGAAAATCTCCTTAACTCCAAACTTTCCTGACTTTCCGTGAAAGTTTTTATATGTTTCACCTTATACAGTGTATGTTTTAATTTGAACTGTATATTTTGTTAGTTGAAATTTTTTAATTTTTACATAAAATTTCTTGAATTTTCGTAATATAACATGTTTCATTACATGTTTACTTTAATATGATAAATGTTTTAACACAAAATTTTATCATTTGAGTTTAAATATATAGTTGTAGTTTCATAACATTTAGGAAAGTTGCACTTTCTAGAGATTTAGTATTTGGAGATAGACTTTCGAGGTCGTAATAACTAGAATAGGACTTCGAGTTCGTAATAATTTGTGAATAAATAATGCTATACTCAGAAAAGGTAAGTTACACGTATTTATCTCAATCATTGATCATCTCCATCAAACTATAATCATCATGCCAATACACGGATATTTAATTTTTAAAAAATATATTTTAATTTATTATTTACACATATAATATTGTAAAATAATATAAAGTTGGTCTCTAGAGTGACCGTTTATATTATACTATAATATAGTATAATATAGACCAATGACTACACTAAAATATGGAAGGAAGGAGGTCCTTATTTGCAAAATTTGAGAAAAGTACTGTTCATGCGGTTACTATTCATGCGGTTACTGTTCGCGGTTACTATTCATGCAGTTACTGTTCGCGGTTACTTTTCATGCAATTACTGTTCACGGTTACTATTGATGGTTACTGTTCACGCACATTGTTCACGGTTACTGTTGATATTGTCTTTTAGAATAATAATTTTGTTTTTATATTGCTCTAGTTTATAGAATAAAATGTATGCTTTTCATACTGTCTAAATTTTCTAGTTTTTAGAATAAATGCTTGTTTTTTAAATTACTCTAGTTTCTAGCATAGAATGTCTGTTTTTCATATTGTCTAAATTGTCAAGTTTTTAGAATAAAATGCTTTTTTTTAAATTGCTCTAGTTTCTAGTATAAAATGCTTGTTTTTCATACTGTCTAGATTGTCTAGTTTTTAGAATAAAATGCTTGTTTTATATATTGCTCTAGTTTCTAGTATAAAATGTATGTTTTTCATACTGTCTAAATTGTCTAATTTTTAGAATAAAATGTTTGTTTTTTAAATTGCTCTAGTTTCTATTATACAATGTCTGTTTTTCATATTGTCTAAATTGTCTAGTTTTTTGAATAAAATGCCTACTTTTTAAATTGCTCTAGTTTCTAGCATAAAATGTATGTTTTCGTATTGTCTAAATTGTATAATTTTTAGAATAAAATGCTTGTTTTTTTAAATTGCTCTAGTTTCTAGTATAAAATGTCTGTTTTTCATACTGTCTAAATTGTCTAAATTTTAGAATAAAATTCTTTTTCTTAATTTCTCTAGTTTCTAGCATAAAATGTATGTTTTTCATATTTTCTAAATTTTCTAGTTTTTAGAATAATATGCTTGTTTTTTTTTAAATTGCTCTAGTTTATAGCATAAAATATTTGTTTTTCATAGGGTGTAAATTGTCTAGTTTTTGGAATAAAATACTTGTTTTTTATATTATTCTAATTTCTAGCATTAAAATGCACCTATTTTATAATTCATATTTTTTAGCCATAAATATTTTGTATATAAAAGTTGAAGATTTTAACCTAAAGATACAGTATTTTAATTTAAAAGGTTTAATTTTGTATGATTCAAAAATTCAAAAATTGTTTTAAACGAGGAGAAAAATGAACCCAGACTCTAGAAATTATTCACCTATATGGGACCCATGGTTGGCCACAAACACGCGGACGAAACAATCTGAAGCAGGCATCTCCTTCCATTCTCAGGCGTTCTGCACTGGGCAATTTGAAAACGCATGGCCGCGCATGAAAATAATTAATGCAACTAAGTTTCAAGTTGCAACATACGAACTTCCTTCCATTCTCTATTACTATATAGCCACCGGTCTATATTTATATATATTTATAAACGGTCTATTTCAAAATCAATAGAATAATATATATATATATATATATATATAATATATATATATATATATACCTTGACTTTTTCTAACTCCATCCTTTTAAGTTTCAAAATGTATATGAACAAATAGCAAACTTAAACTTAGCTATCTCCGTGCTCTAAAATTATTAACTTTGTTGTTCTAAAATTCTAAGGGAATGATTTTAACCAGGGGCCGCTCCGGGGATCTAAATCCACTCCATTGACTTAACCGCAAGCAAGTTTCTATTTGGGCTCGCCTGCGGAGGTACCAATAAAAATTAAAAATATCAATAAAACACTCTTTGTCGTTTATAGAGCAACCCTAGCGTCTTCCAAGAAATCCCTTTCCGGCGAGACTTCCCACTAGAAATTTTCTATTGCAGTTGGGGTCTTGCCAAATCACTGCCACTGCCGATCTGCTACAGTTTGTTTCATCAGCATCAAGAACGAGTGTAAAGAATTAATATCTTGATGATGATTATACTTGCATGGAAACAAAAACATATCTTTAATTTCGACATTAACTGAGATATTATCCTGTTGCTTAGTAGGCTAGGAAACTCTTCAGGTTGCCAATTTTTATATACACTAGGTCTTCACATCATGCATCAAATTAAAAATCACATGAACTCAAATCAATATTGTCCACGGTTAATGTCAGTATCATCAATTCATGAAATCCAAATATAAGCGTAAAAAAACCCCTTTAAACCAAAAAAAACCAAAGAGAATGATATCATAAACATAGCCTATAAACGCATAATATATAATAATATAATATTACCATATACTATCATATATGACATACTTCTTTTATTGTCATATATTCGGTATATATGGTAGTAAAGGTTTACCATAAAATTACTATAATAACTTTCAAAATAACATGTTTGGTGAATTTTTTTTTTTTTTTTTGATAAAGGTGAATATTTGATTAGTTAATCAAAATAATACTCTTTTGAAACTAAAGTAATATAACTTAATTATCAATCCATAATATATCCCCTCATAAAAATCAATTCATATTATTAAAGGAGAGAGAATAATATGGTATAAATGACGCGGCAACCGACATATGACATGTAATATACTTTGTTAAAATATCAAAATTTAAAAAGGAAAACAAAGTGAATTAAAAAAACTTTACTATATAATTATACCATATATATTGGTAATTAATTATAAACTCGGCATTTTGAGAAACATACCATTTGCTCACCGTATATAATTATACCATATATATTGGCATTTTGAAAACATACCGTATTAAAATATTTATTTTCCTAATAAAAAGTTGTCACCGGAAAATCACAATACCACCACTTCACCGCTATAATACTACGTAGTTTTAACTATGTATATACATTAAAATATTTATTTATGCCGCCACTTTCTGCTTTTTAATATATACCTAGTAAAAGATAAATCACAACCACTAATATTTTTGTCTATATAATAAAATCTGAAATCTTATCCGATGCACAACTCATTTTTCCCGTGAACTCGCCCGATCTGTTGATGGGTTCTTGGTGACGAGCGGGATGAACAGCGATGGTGAGCTAAGCGATGCCATCAGCGGCGATTTGAGCGACGTCGCAGCGAGCCAGTGATCTGGACGATTGCGACAAGGTGGGTCGAATTTAGGCGTCGATCGGAATGATTCCGACGCCGTGAAGGGACTCAAAATTGCTTAGAGGGTGAAGCTCAAGCTCTGATTCTATGGGGTTTCGATTGTAATATTCCTTACCTCAACTGCGGCCGCTGCATTGGAGATGAGTCCAGCCTAAAAGCTCACCTCCGATGCTTGTCGTGAAGCGGCAGAGCTTGGCTACATCTGCGCCGCTTACAACCGTGGAATCAAGGGGTTATGTCAGACTCTGATTGTTGTTCGATTCCACTCCCTCGCTTATACTATTAAGCTCGCTCACGGCGATCTGTAGATGGTATTCCGTTCACCAATTTCGGTCATATGAAGAGGTATATATGTGTTTCACTTGAGTATGTTGTATTTGTTTTTGGTGGTACAGCTTAAATTTCACAGGGAAGAGATTTAACCAACATTTTGGATCAGGGATTTGGTAGCAGAAATAGGCCATAACCGAAAAAGCGTTTGCAAGATTTGGTTGCAGGATTCTTCATAAGCCTTTGCAACATGTACTCATTGAGTTTGATAAAATTTGGTTATTTATTTGTTGCAGGATTCTGAAGCTGCTGTGGGGCACCGGTGACAAATTTGGGGATACTTTCTCAAGCCTCCAAGATCTATATCTTCTGCACCATCCCAGTTCAGCTTTTTTCATCTCGAATGCTTCTACTTCTTCTTCATCACCACAAATGAAGGAGCGGAGCCACTAGCAAAGTTGCAAGAGCCTTGTCAATGAGTTCATCATTAGCTCTTGTTCAAAGGCAAAAACATATCTAGAAGGGGTATATCGGAAGCATTTGGCATGCCTATTTTTCCGGCCAACTTGACCGGATATTTTTTTGGTTGCCGACAAATAAGTTTCGAACTCGTAAGTTTTAATACTCTATTCCTAAACAAAAGTTATTGATCTCGAAACAATTGGTATTCATGCTACTACTTTTCAATACCGGAATTCGTTGAATTTGAAACAGTAGTTTATAAACTTTCGATTTCGAAAGCTGGTTAGATGATATTTTTTTATTTCGATTTCGTAAGGATTTTATTGTTTTGGACAGGAACGAGACTTTACGAGTCGTAGCTTGTATATCGATAGTTTTGAACGCGAAAACCTTGTACGGCAGGTACTTCCGCCGTGCAAAACTGGAACACTGATGCACGGATGTTCCAGTAACGGCGGGTGTGACCGACGTGGATCCTATGATCTACCGATGTTGGGAGCATCAACCTCCACTAGTGTTACCATGTGTTAGAGGAAGTGTATTCCTCATAAGACATTCAGAATATATGTATTCCTTATAAGAATTTGGGCCGATGGACATCTCCCGCGTAACTCGGGTCCATGACCCTTCTCAGGCCCTAATCCGAGACTGAACGAGGTCGTAGAATGCGATTCATGGACTTATCATAACCCAAGATTGCAAATCCAGATCTTGAATCTAGTTTTACCCCACTTGTATTTTTTTATTGAATAATAGAATTATACAAAAAAGACTTTTCACACTATCCAGCACACATGTTTGACTAATAGTATCTTTATTTACTTATATTTTTGGAAAGTTAAAATTTGATATTTGAATATTATATGTTGCGATTGATCTTACGATACCAAACATGATTATATGTCTATTTAAATATGCGGTCAAAGTTTAATAATAAATAGTGTCAAAAAGTCAAAGTGCGGATTCAAGTGAGACGGAGGTACCTAGTATCACATTATAACATTTAACATCCCTCCTCCCATTTGCCGATCAAGAAGTTTCTTTCATGTACTATCATAATTAAAAAAATTATGGCATGCCTATTACACAAAAATATACTACGTACCTCCGTCTCACATGAATGTGAACTCTGACTTTTTGGCACTATAGATTACTAAACTTTAACCGCTTATTTAAATAGATATATATTCATTAATATTATCATATTTGATATCGTTAGATTAAAGATACGATTTTGATTTTCCGATATTATAAGTAAATAAAAATACGGTTGGTTAAAAATGTGTGTTGGATGGTGTGAAAAATCAACTGTGCATATGATGCCTGAAACAGAGGTAGTAATTCAAAATATAAAAAGTCAACTAAAATAATGCATTCAATATTGATTTTTCTTTTATTTATTAAATTCAATTCAAAAACTCAAAACTCCAATTTAAAGTTTATATTCTCAAAAATCCAAAAATTAAAACGGGATTGCCAAAATCCTACTTACCACACATATGTTTGGGACGATGCTGACAAAATAGATGCATGTTCTTGTTGATGAGTAATCTAAGCAAGAGACAAAAATTTTCTTGTGATAGGTCATAACTGACAACAAAATTTTGATAGAAATATAGAAAAAAAAAATCTACAACAATTGTTCATTTAATTTTTCAGGAAAGGAATTAACCGGAAAAGAATTAGGGAGATCAAATTTTTTTTTTTTTTTTTTTGCAATTTAAACATACATTTTTTTAGAAAAAGATTAATGCAGGTCAATCTAAGTATTAATATAGACTTAAATAAATACTACTATAATATCCAGTGCCGATGCACGGGAATTCAATTTAAAAATTTTATAATTTATTAAAAAATAATATGATGTAAATTAAGTAATTTTGATCACATATTATTATGTGAAAGTTGAGTAAATTATGTAATAATCTTTTGGTTTACAAACAATTCGCCGCTAAAGTATTGTTACATTTTCAAGAATTTAAGAAATAAAAAAATTACATAACTTTATTACCATAACTTCTTAAGAACTTCCTTATAAACTACATTAACGGTACTATGGATCGGTTTATCATTCTTGTCACAAATCAAAATTTTCAACCTCTTTCTACTTTTAACTCTAGAGACGGCAATGTATAATAGTTGTTCATGAGTGAAAACGGGTTTTGGGATGCAGTGTTTTTCATTGATAGTTGTCTGAACTACTCAAAATAGTTATAAATCAAAATCAATCATATAATCACATATATGCGGTGGAAAAGGCAGACCTTGGTAGCTTGTTCAAGAAGAAATATGGATTCAAAGTTGGCATATGTTTAAAGGGGATGATTGTGAATTTTTGATGATGGTTGTTTGCTTTTAGATGAAAGTATATAATAGTTTCACACACAATATATAATTTCATACATTCCCGTGCCGATGCACAGGTATTCATTTAAACATAAATTAGTTGGAATTTTACAATGTAACGTAAAAGATTAGTAAACATAAATGTCATGTACGAAATAATCTAAATATCATGAATATATATATATATATATATAAGTGATGAAAATATATGTAAATGATATTGAATAATTGAAGGTTTTTCTCGTCATAATGGTTTTCGATTCAAATGAATTTAATTTTGTTTATGTTAATCCATTTTAATTTAATCAGACTATTACCATTTTCAATACAACAGATTTTACTCTAGTTTGGAATTTAACGTTTGGAAAATTGAATAAATTGATAAACGTTAGGAAGGGTGTTTAAATCTGAAAGATAACATTTTAAAAAGTTGAATAAATATATGAAGAGAAGGCTATATAACGTTTTAAAATATGATGAAGAGAAGGTTATGTATCATTTGGAAATTGACTAAGTTGATTAGGAAGGGTGTTTAAATTGGAAGATAACGATTTGAAAATTTAATAAATAGATGAAGAGAAGTTATATAACATTCAGAAATTTGATGAAGAGAAGGTTACGTAACGTTTGAAAATTGAATAAATTGATTAACGTTAGGAAGAGTGTTTAAATCTGGAAAATAATGCTTTGAATAATAAATAAATTGAAGAAGAGAAGTTATATAATATTTGGAAAGAGGAGAAGGCTATGTAACTATGTTCGTAACCTCTATTTTCTAATTAATGAAACTATGTTTGTAACGTTTAGATGATGTTTTAACCTCTATTTTCTAAATAACAAAACTATATTTGTTGTCAGGAAAAAGAAGGTTATGTAACGTTTGAGAATCGAATAAATTAACGAAAGTAAGGAAATATGTTTATATTTAGAAAGTAACATTTGGAAACTTTAATAAATTGATGAAGAAAATGTTACATAACGTTTGGATATAGCTAAATTAAATTAATCAAAAAATAAATGAATTGAAATGAGGAAGATGAACGTGTCAATTTTTGGTGAATTGGGAAATAATTTATTTAAAAAATTCTGTCTATCTATATCAATCATATCACAAATAAAGAGAACCTATACAAAGTTTTAACATTTAATATAGAGCAAAGGCTAATTTCTTGCAGATGGCTAATTTCTTCACCGCTCCACCTAGTGGTGGTGCAAAATCCAAAGGTTTAGCCTTGACTGCTCCAGGAGTCGGACTCGACAACTATGAATTTGAAGAGCATACCAACTCCACCAACATGCTTTTTCTTCACATTAATCTTTCTTGAAAATCAAACCAAAACAAACGCAGAAACCTTAAAAAAATCGAAGCAGATCCATCGAATTGTTCTTTTAAAATGATCAGAATACATATAAACTGCAGTAACATATCAAAATGTTAAATTTCAGGAATACAAAAGTCCAAGTTCATTTCTTCAGCACATAAACATGAAACTTTGCTTCTTCTGATCAAAATAGACATGAAATTGTAAAATCGTCAGCTTTTACCTAACAAAATTAAAAATGCTGAAGCATGAACACAATACGATATAAAACGTGTGACCCTATGATTGATAAGTAGAGGAACAGATTGATCAGTGATTACCTTGAGCCTATGATTGGTGAATATCAGTATGATTATCATCACCGCCCTCACTGGCAGCTGCGAAATCCTTATCATGCTCTCTTAGCATACTTCTCAAGATCCGAAAGCGTGACATTGAAATCAAATACCTCATTCCTCTCATTGAATCCCAGACCCATTAAAACACAACAGAAATGCCTATTGAATTACATCATGCTAGTGATGTGAATGTTCTTGACTTTTGTTGGCTTGGGAGTTGTATCCTTAGTAACAACCACGGTCAAAACGCCGTTCTCCACGCTAGCCTTGATGTTATCCACCTTCACGTTCTCCGGCAGGTCAATTTGTCTGTAAAATCCAGCCTTCGCCGCCGCTCCTCCACCTCTCTGCGCCACGTGCCAAACGACGCCGTCTTTCTCATCCTTGCCGTACCCTTGTCACAACAGAAACAGAGGAGTAATTAAAACTAAACCTCCAATTCAAGAAAAAATAAATAATGTTTAAATCATGCATACCTGGAACGTTGATTTTGAAGACGTGGGCGTTTGGGGATTCAAGCCAATCGAGATGGCCGACGGATGATAAGCCAATTGGGATTAAAGCATGCTTCCCAGACATTTCCTCAATCTTCAGCACGAAATTTCTCAAATAAAACGGAGATTGAATCAATTCGAATTGGAGGAGAAGAAGATTAGCAGGAAAATCACTAATCTTGTTCAATATGAAACAGTAGAGATTTTGATTAGGGTGAATTGGGAAGAGAAAGAGGAAGAATTGGAATAAATATTTACAGGTGATAATAAAAATGGTTATGGTAATCAGCATGATTAATTTCAATTAACTAAGTAGAAGAGAAAAGAAATTAGGAAAAATCTTATAGAAAGAATTGCCACGTGTTAATTTGTAGATGATTGTAAAATAAATTCAAAATTTTAAGAAAATTCTAATTAGGGGTGTAAATGAGTTGAGTCGTTTTGAGAAAATCTCGAGAAACTCGGTCAAAACTCGATCTCGACCTCGGGTTGACCAATCTCGATCTCAAGGTCGAACTCGTTCGAATATCTAACGAGTCGAGTCTGAGCTTTTAAATTTTATTTCGATAAGCTCGAGCTTATTGAGCAAATATATATAATTATATATATAGTTAATATAGGGGTTTCATTGGAAATAATTAAAAATATAAAATTAAATTAAGTATTAGGGTATGTGTGACTGTAATACGGCTTGTGTATAAACTGTATACACGCTAACCATTAAATAAATGAATACATTTCATATGTTTATGGATTTTTTAATTGTTGTATTTTATTTTATTAAAATTTATTTAGCTATATTATTTAAATTGATTTGAAATTGAACCTTTTGAGTTAAACGATCTCATTTGGCTCGAATTCGAACTCGAATTTCGTTAAGCTCGCGAGTCGGACTCGAACTCACAAAAATTTAATGAGTCGAGTCATGAGCACAATTTTTTATGTTCGAAAGAGCTCGATCTCGAGTTTGAGCTCGAAAAATATTTAACGAGTCGAGTTTGAGCATACCCCTGTTCGGTCTCGACTCGACTCATTTTACACCCTAATTCTAATCCATCCTCTTTTAAAGTATAAGTATAGATTACAATTTTGAATGTTCTTGTAGTTTTATAAGATTTGGGAATGATTTTTATTTCCACAATTACTATTTTAAAAAACAAAAGTCTTCCCCCACACTTTGTCATCTTTGCTATCCCTACTTTCTCAAAGCACCAACAAGATGCAATTGGACTGAGAGGTTCTTTTGGAGAGCCTATTGGAGAGGTGCAAGAAGTCAAGGTGAGTCCAAATTGATGTACTGCTCTAAGTAGGAACTAGGCAGATATTGGCATCTCTATTCTTGCATTATCAGTTGTTTTGGGCATGCCTGGATTATTCCATAGATATTTGATGTCCAGGTCATTCCATAGAGTTGAAATACATTAAACGATTGACTAGAACATATAGATGGATGAAAAATATTCCCTGATCAGGAAAACAAATAGAAAATCATGTTGCTAAATCAACATACAAATGTGAAAGATCAATCATGCATGTTTTTGATGAGGTTCATCACAAATGCAGAGTGGAAAACACCCGCTGGTACAGCCTTTATGTGGTGTTGTATAAGAAGTTGAAATGGATGTATTTTCTGGGTCTGCAGCAATCGCTCGAGCTTGGACAATTGAACTAACAGTAACAAAGTTGCTCTGCAGAAGTGAAAAGATCAGAAATATGCATAGTAATTTGATCTGAGAAGCCATAGATGGATCAAAAGAATGACTAAGAAAATATTGTAGATGGATCAAACGATCCTTTGATAATGAATATTGAAGGAATGTCTATGCTTGATTACTGATGCTCTCTCCGTTTACATACATGGCCTTATATAGAGGAAAGAGTGTATTCCTTATGCTGTGGAGATGAAATTTATGCGGACAGATTTTTCTTTCCTTAAGAGGAAACTCTGATTATACAAGCCGTTGCCATATTTGGAAGTTGGACCTGCATGCATGTGTAGGTGTAGGAATTTTCGCATTCCGAACAGACTGGACATAAATTAGGTATGCACACTTTGCAAGGTGCTGTAAAATAGATGGCACAGCTTGCAAGTTGAAACCAGAAAGCAAAACAAATTAATATTCTCCAAAGGGAAATTAGGGAAAGTGAAAGTGAAAGTGGATGTCAAACTCATTCAATGGCCTGTGGTGCTGGCATTGGAGTATTCTTGTTGAGTGGAGTATGATAATATTGTTTGTTTCCCTTTGTTCTTGAGAATAATATGGCCTTTTGATTGCCTCCTGTTTAATTCCCTTCATTTTACTGATGCCTTATGATTTCATTTGTCTTAGAAAACTTCAATTTTGATATGGCCATCCTGATTTTGGTTCAACTGACTCTAGTCTCTGGCTGCCTGTAGTTGTAAACTTGATTTCTGAGTTTAAAGATTCCATAGAATGGTCCATATACGTGTATCTTACGATTGTTTGTCTGATGGTAGTTGATTAGATTGGACACAAAAATGAACACAAATTATCTATTCACTTTCACTGATTCACATGGTGTAAGAAAAGTAGAGTCTAGTTTCTGAATCACTGAAAAGCAATAATGGAGGAGACGAAGAAAAACAATAATGGAGTCGACGGGGCTACTTTTTTCACAGCATGCTTTGTCAAAGCTAATTATACCGACGTTTCTACGTTTTCCGATCGACCTTAAGCTTCCCAGCTTTCATCATCAGGTATGTTATATTAATTAACATCATATTTCATATTGAATATTTCCCAATATAGATTTTCCATCTCATTGGCTTCTAGCTAGTTCAGGTGTTCTTCTTACTTTATTTAGTTCAGTTTGTGTCATTGATCAGAGTCCGCCGGAGAAGATCAAATGGAGGTTACCTATGAAGAAGTAGCCTTAAGCACCATCGTCTCCTGCATCTCTTGTGCGCTATCTTGGAAGGATGCTCGCAATGGGTTAAGATTTGATGCACTGAGCCTATACTTGAGGCTTCTTGAGCACTTCATACTTTGCAGCAAAAAAATGTTCAAGGATTCAAGTTTCAAACAATTCCTGGCATCAATGGAGAAAAAGCTTTGTAAGAACACTGTGCAGTTACTTGGTTGTCATACTTACGATGATGCATACCCAGTGGGCATAAGGTTCACACAATTTACTTATTCATTGGAGGAGGAAATGGAGGACAGGTAAGTCACTATGCTGGATTGCATTTGCACAGCTCATTCAACATCTCTTGCGACTAAGGAAATCTTGGAAATCATTACTTCGGTATTAGAATTCATCACTACTTTGGATTCTACACTGCGTTTGAAAATGTATCCTTTGGAAATCAAAATGAGTTTCTTGAAGAGTTTTCTTCAATTTGTCCACTAGGTAAATCCAGAAGTCAGCAAAAAGATTTGATGGCTCACTCTAAACTATTGCTATCAATACCGCACATGTACTCTTTCGAGGTTTCTACATAGAAGGCGGATTAAGTCCTTTAGGAAATTCAGAAAGAAATGTTGTTTTTTTCCAGAGTTTCGGAATTGGTACAAATGATGAAGCCTATTTGAAGAGTCCAGAAAACTCAGCATATTATAGTTGGTTATTTTGTAGAATTCATCATGTTTAAACATACTGATGTTTAAACACTTGATTCAACAGAATCAGAAACCGAGCAAGAGTGTTGAAGTACAACTCATATGCAATCAAAGAAGATATTCGAGCAAATCAAGATTATAATTGAAGATTGATTTTATGCTGATTTGATTAGTTAGAGAATATATCTTAGTCAGGTTTAGTCTCAAATAAGGAAAGATTATATTTCCTCAGATTAGCTATAGAATTAGAGTATAACTAGGAGACTACTTGTAGCTGTGATGAGCTGGACGAGCGGATCAGCATTGCCGAAATGGAAGGATCGAGAAGATCAAGACGGCATCACAGTATTGGACTATAAATATACAGAGGAGCTGCGACAACAAGCATCCATCTTACAAGAAAGTATTCTGCAGATCAGAATAGCTTTATAGTGGAGCGGCATATTGGAAGGAATCCAATAGGCCTTTGCCATCGCCAGGACTCTGAAATCAGCAAGCCATAATACTCCGGGAGAAGTGGTCAAGACAGCAACGAGGAGTTGTTGACCGGCAGTGAGTGGAACTCACAAATCCACAATGAAAAGATAAGTCTAAGATAGTTAATTGTTTGAGAAACATTTGTAACTGATCTTGGTTATTTTAGTGGATGATTTTCAGACTGGGCAAGGCCCCGCAGACGTAGGTGTTTTATCACCGAACTGCGTAAACAATTCTTGTGTTCTTACTTTTAGTGTTTAAACTGAACTGCATGTTTAAACATACTTGCTAGAGTAGAACTATTAGTTAAAAACTTTGTGATACTGATAGATAGTAAATTTTACTATTGATAACCAAGTCTACAAGATTTATACTCAATCTCTTAGTGACTCTAAGTTGTACAAAAATTTGCTCGATGATGATGCCTTACTCGCAATGAAGAATTTCTTAGATTCTCTCACGTCTATCCTTGAAGATATTATAAGCCTAGAAAATTTCCGTACAGTTTTGGTGAAAGGTCAACTACTAGAGCTATATGAAAGACTTGTATCCCTCGAAGTCATTCTCAGGCAACAACAAATAGGCAAGTTTGCTATGAAAATTCAGGGAGAAATTGCTGATGTGGTAACTGATGCTGGTATCTCAATCTGCTCATTTTACCAGCCGGAAATGTATGCCAACTTTGGGCATCAACATTTTCTGGAAAAGTTCGACATTGTCCTATCTAAAATTGCAGAGACGGATCCACAAGTTCCAGTATTCAACCATCCAGGGACAAGTTCTTATGGATTTGTTGATTGTATATTGGGAAAGCTAATGGAGTTGACAATATTTGAAGCTGAATCAACTTTCCAGAGACAACTCAACACCAAATGAGGTGGTTGGCCTCCAACATGAGGAAAGATATGTTCTTGATCGGCTTACACGAGCACGAAAGAATCTGGGGCTCATTGGGATTGTGGGTATGCTAGGTGTAGGGAAGACAACTTTGTCTAGTAAAGTTTACAATCATCCTTCGCTTTCATATCATTTTTCGGCCAAGGCATGGTGCACAGTATCTCAGGTACTGGATAAAAAAAAGGTCTTAATTAATCTCTTGAAGCAAATTTGTCCAGGCTTGTCTTTTGAGGATAGTGAGTATGATTTGGCAGACAAGTTGAGGCGTAGTTTAAAAAGAAAGAGATACCTCATCTTTCTGGATGATATCTGGAGTACTGAAGCATGGAAGAGCTTGAAAGTTTCATTCCCTGACGATCCCGAGGCCAAGGGAAGTAGAATTATTTTCACGAGCCGTTCCCTTGATGTTGCTCCTCCCCATATGCTTGACCAAGAACCTCTTATTCTTAAACCACTTGGTGAGAATGATAGTTTGAAATTAATAGCCATCAAGTTGTTTCCTGGACAAGAATATGTATTTCCTCCAGCATTACATGACCTTGGAATGCAAATTATTGCAAAGTGTGGAGGTTTACCTCTTGCAATCATCATTGTTTCTGGTGTTCTAGCAAATGCAGATGCTGGAGCTTGGGAGGGAATCATGGCTGGTTTCAACTTTCTTTCATGTGAAGACAACTGTAGGTATAATCTGTTCTCATGTAGTCTTTTTTCTCATATTAGTTTTTATGTTTTATTCTACTCTTCTCAAGCTTTAAATACAATTGCAGGTACACGCTTAAATTCAGCTACAGACATCTACCACATTATTTAAGACCATGTTTTCTCTATTTTGGAGCCTTTCCAGAAGATCAACATGTTTAAGTGAGAAGGCTTCTGTGTTTATGGATTGCTGAAGGTTTTGTCCAAAAATCCGAGACACGTAGACTAGAAGATGTTGCTGAAGGTTACCTAAATATGCTTATTGATAGAAGCTTGATTACGGAAGCTAAACAGAGAAGTGATGGTAGAGTCAAAACATGTCGCATTCATGACTTGCTCCGTGAATTTTGTATTGAGAAGGCCAGAGATGAGCATTTCTTCCATTTTGCAGAAGGGCTTGATGAGGTTTATTCTTTTAGGGAGTCACCCAACTTGAGGAGGTTGTTAATTGATTGTGAACCTAAAGCTTTGAAAGAATCAAAGTTGTATTGTCCCAATGCATGTTCCCTTGTTTTGAGAGGATCAAGACAATACTATCAAGGTATGTCGCCCATACTTCAATTCTTCAAGTTACTAAGAGCATTCACAATGGCCAGCTACATGAATGTGTGGCTTAAATTGTCATGTCACATTTTAAGCAAATGATTTGGCAAGCTACAATCTCCCACAATGGTAAGCAACAATCATTTATTTTTTGGAAGGATCCCATGTATACGTATGACGTGAATTTGAATTGGAAAAATGGTAATATCAAGTAAACTCTGTACGTAAATGATTTCAAATTGGATTGGAATCAGTGTGTATTTATGACAGCATACCTGCTTGGGTGAGCAGCGCTGCTAGACGAGAGCAGTATACGTGGCAAGGTGCAATGGTGAGCAGTACTGCTACAACTATTGAAATATTACAAGTAGGTACACTTTTAACACCATTGCAGATGCTCTAAAGGTGTTGAATCTAGAGAAAATTACCATGTCCGGATTTCCTTGTGCAATAAAACAACTTGTTTTGTTGGCATTCTTGGCAATACAAGGCTGGGGTGTAAATTTTCCATCATGGTTAGCCAACCTCTCATATTTGGAAACTCTAATAATCCATTCCTCGTGTGAAATGTCTTTGCCAGACAGTTTGTGGAACATGCAGAATTTAAAATATCTTTGCCTTCAGGATTCACTGAATGATTATTAGAGAATATTTAGATTGATCATTATTGATTATTATTAATTGTTTATGAGTTGTAGTATATTTTGTTTTAGTCATAGAATATTTGATTTCCCTGTATTATGGGAATTCCTTTGTATTACTATTAGGACATCCTTGTATATAAATATGAGTCTTGAGTTAATGAAAAATCAACCTTTGCAGTAAACCTTTTCTGCGCAATACTAAATTTCTTCCGTAAGACTACTCTTATACGTACGAATTCATTCTTTATATGGTATCAGAGGTAATAATGCATCTGTTGAATTAACTGCAGATCATTGTTTTGTTAAGGATACTCAGGGTCAAAAAGTTCTCAAGCGAATCGTTGAGAATGGTCTGTATTGTCTGAATTCCCCATCATCTCCCAGCCCTAGAGTTTTTGTTGGTGAACGTGCTTCTGTTGCTTGTTGGCACCATCGGTTTGCTCATCCTCACGAGTCTATTCTACGTCGTCAGCTGTCTGTTTTTAATCTTCCAGTTTCCGCGAATAAAATTTTACCTCTTTGTAGTGCTTGTCAATTCGGCAAGAGCCATAGATTGCATTTACCTTCTTCTCATGTGTCATCAAGTGAACCTTTTGATTTAATATATTCAGATGTTTGGGGTCTTGCCTATGTTCCTTCGTTAAATGGGAATCGCTATTTTTTTTTATTCGTAGATGATTGCACTAAATTCGTTTGGATTTATTTTCTCCAAACAAAATCTCAGGTTTTTTCCATCTTTCAACTTTTTTAAACTATGGTCGAAACTCAGTTTTCAGCAAAAATTAAGGATTTTCAGTCTGACTGGGGTGGTGAGTATCGTAATGTATCAACTTTTCTTCAAACTCAAGGAATTTTACATCGAATTTCTTCCCCTCACACACCTGAACAAAATGGTGCTTCTGAAAGGAGGAACCGTATCGTTGTGGAAAAGGGTTTGGCACTGTTAGCTCATTCCCATCTTCCTATAGAATTTTGGGAACAAACTTTTCACACTGCCATCTACTTGAATAACAGAACCATCACTCCTATTCTAGATTATAATTCTCCCTACTCTTGCCTTTACAAACGGGAACCTGATTATCAATTCTTAAAGTCTTTTGGGTGCTTATGTTTTCCCTACTTGAGGCTGATGCTACCAGCTTCCAGTCCCGGTCCGGATACAATTGTGGTCTCCGGTCCGGATGAGGCTTTGTCCGTGTTCCGCGCGCTCTCACTTATTAGACCTGCAAAACAACACCCCGGAGTATCCCGAGGATAGCTACTCCGGCGTGATGAAGAAAGAGGGGCCTTTGAATAGGATAGAGAATAAGGATATATTGAGAGAGTTTAATCTGATAAAACATACCTTTCTCCACAAGTCCAAAGCTATATTTATAGGTGTGAGTGATCAGCCTCCAGCCCAAAGGCAGTGGTCCTGCCCGTTTGTCCTTACCCGGGGACAGGTCATATTCATGTCCCTTTGTCCCCGGATAACGCCATTCTATCTGACGTCATATGGATCGGACCGCTCTCTGGGCCGGGGCCTGGATATGGGCCGGAGCCTATATCACCACTAGCCCCCCGAGACATGGGATCCGTCCTGAGGTAACCAATCCGTGTGAAAGGGTCCCGTGTCTCATCATGTCTGTTTTCTTATCGGATCCGCCCGGAGGCATGCGATCCGACCCGGAAGCTCATTCCTGGGTTATATAACCAGATGCGTCAGGGCACGCACTGGGCGCTTAATCTTCCCCCGCGCGTGTTTGCAAGCGCATTTATGAAGCGTGTCGCTGCGTCATAAATGTGTTGTCAACTCGAAAAATTTTGTTTTCCTTTTCCAAAATAAATTCTACTTTCTTTTCAAGAGAGCAATCATGTCGCCTTGGGACTCGCTCTCTTTTTCGCCAGCCTTATCTCTATAAATAGTGAATCTTTTCAATCACTTTCACCTTTCATTCTCTTGCTTTCTTTTTCTATTTTCCTCGTCTGTTTTCTTCTTCCTCCTTCTCCATATTCTCTTTCTTCTTCAAACCTTTTTCCCTCTAAACATCATGGCGGCTGATGGCGGCGATGTCAAGATAGGGTTGAACCCCGTCCCAGAGAAGAATGATCTGAAGGAGAGAGAGACGGTGGATATTGATACCACTGTGAAAGAACTGGTCCGTGCCATGGTGGTCCCGCTTTCTATCGACTCCGGACTGATGCCGTTTGATGGGGATCATATGACCATAGTGGCTATTCCTCGAAGCCACTTTTTCTACAGGATCACTTTTCCTCTTCCTCAACTTTTTCTAGACATCTTCAGACACTTCGAAATTTCTCCTGCCCAACTGCAGCCCAACTTTATTGCCGTTATCCGCGCTTTTCTGCTGAACTGCTATCGATGTTGGGTGACTCCGTCCCTTGGCCTTTTTCGAGCCTTCTATCATCTGGATAATACCAAGGACGAAGGGATCTTCACTTTTCAGAAACGGAAAGGGGTGAAGGATTGCTGCCGGGGTCGTCGCGACTATTATGTGAACTGGCAGAAGCATTACCTTACCTTTGACACGGCGAAGTATTTGTGCCCCGCATGAAACTGTAAAACTGAGAAGGAAGACAAGTCGATGCTCCATCCGGAAGGTGTGGAGGAGGCGGATATAGATAAGCTGAGCTATAATCAGCTTGTCTTGGGCAAGTTTTGGAGAAGCGATAAGTTCGTCTTCCCTTTAATGGCGTAAGAGGAGGAGGTGTTCACCCAGTGTCGTTTCTACGTCCCCCGGGACGATGCTCGTAAGTCTTCATCTTCCATCTCCTATTGTGTTTCTGTCATTCTCGTGTTTTATTCGTTCCGTGTGCCTGCAGTGTTTCCTCAAATCGAGGCGGGTCTGAATCCGCCCTCTGGTGGCAATCCGCCATCCGGATCTGCCAAGAATAAGAACACGGAGAGTGGCAATCCGCCATTCGGATCAACAAAGAATAAGAACACGGAGAAGGTAACAACCGGTTCGGGGACCGGCATGAACACCCCACCAACTGATACTGAGAAGGAGAAGGAGAAAGAAAAGGAAAAGAAAGGGAAACGCGAGTTAGCGCGTCTTACGGAGGAGAGAGCCAAGGGGGAAGCTTTGAAGAGGACAAGTGCAACGTCTAGCAAGCAGCCCCCCATTGCGGGTAGCGAAGATGTTGCGGTGGCCGACAACCGGGCGGCGGCTATTACACTTGCCAATCCCCCATCCTCCGATGAGGAGGGTGATGTGCATGCGCTTAAAAGGCGTAAGGTGAGGATCCCCAATGTGTTACGGAGGGCAGAACCGGGCCAACATTCCTCCGTGAACCAAGGGGGCGGAAGGAGGATCACTCCAAATATCCCCACGGAGAAGGAGACTACTCAGAGCAGTAGTCATAACACTAGCAGGGTAAGCCATGACCCCCCCCCCCCCCCCCCCCCCCCTTTTTTTTTTTTTTTTTTTTGCATTGTCTTTGTTTTTCTGACCCAATTGTTTTCAAGACTTTGCCGCTTATCTGCTTTCTTCTCAGGGCGTTTCCGAGGCTATCAACAAGGCGTATCATGCCCAGCACACATTACTATCTCAGAAGCTTAGTGGGCTGGAGCGGAGCAAAGGAAATTTGACCCGTGACCTTGCTGCGGCGGAGGCTCGGGTAGCCGAGGCTGAGGCCCGGGTCGAGGAGTTAGAGGAACCCTCGTCTCCGTCCGCGCAGCGGGATCTGTGCATAGCATTTACTGATAAGGTGCTCCGCAGTAAAGCCTTTGAATCTGCAAGTCGAAGTGCCTCCTCCCTAGAAAAGAACTGCTCTGGAATCACCTTCCAAGGCCAAGTATCTGGAGGTATTCAAGATATATGGCTCTCCGGACGTCAATGACAATGATGATGATGCCGGACCCGGAGATGGCGCTGATGGTGGCGGTCGTGAAGATGATCGTGACAGCGAGGCCACTGATGTAGAGCGAACCCCTTAGCTTTTATTCTTGCAATCTTTTGTAGTTGCTTCCGTCCCACTAGGTTTGATCTTCTTTTGTTTAGTGTAGGAAGGGCGGTAGCAATGATTCGGATGGGGATGAAAACCCTCCAGACAATGTAATCCCCTTTTCTTTTTCTATAAAATAGATCTTTGCTACATCCGTCTCGATTGTTTTGAATTTTTTGTTCATAACTTCTTGTATTTGCAGCCTCGAGGTGAAGGCCCTGTGCTCCGATCCAGAGATGCGGGTAAGTGTCCTTCGACGGCTAGCTCCCATTCGACGAGCCCTCCATGCCCCAGATGTGTGGAGCTGGAGACCGAGCTGTCCGGGTGGACAATGGAAGGGGAACGGACACGCGAGCTTTTCGTCCATTCCAGAATGGAGCTTCTTCTGGAAGAGTTCTCTAACATTCCGTCCTTGGCTGTCTGTCTCAGGGAGATATCCGAAGAGTTTGGTACCTTGTCTCAGTGCCAAGAGTTCGCTCGCAAACGGATCAGCGCGACCCTTGACGCAGATGAGACGATCTCCATGTTGCAGGCTGAACATGAAGACTATAAGGCTAAGCTGAAAACCGAGCTGGATCTGGTGTGGTCCGTGCTGCCCTTTTATAGCGAGAAGTTGAAGTGGTTGGCTAGCCGGGCGGACTTCCAGCGAGACTACCTGAGATTGGAGGAGGAGAATCGCGAGCTGGCCGGCCGGGTAATGGTTCTAAGGGATAATCTGATGACTTTGCAGCTTTCATACCATTTAACCAGATTACGGCTCGGACTCCTTGCTCCGACCATGTACCGCGACTTTCCTCACGATGTGAGTGCGTTGATTGTCCGGATGTTCAAGTTTGGATGGAACGACCGGGAATCTCGATACCGTCCAATGTTCGAGGAAGCTGTCGAATGGTGGAAACGGATGCATGCCGGCAGTCCTCTCCCTCCCTCACTTGTGCTCATTCCGAGTCAAGTGGCACTGGACTTCACTTTTGAAAGATATATTGGTGTACAAGTATTTGTTGATCCGGAGGAGTCTGCTCGTCGCGTGGAGCGGCTTCGGTAAGATGCTTCTATCATCCGTCCCTTTATCATTAGGGAGTTAGCCGAATTGGCGAGGCGGCGGCAGGCTCGTATCCGGGGTCGGGGTCTTGGCAGGGGGAGGAGGGGAATCCAAAGGGATCTTCAAGATGCCCGTCGCGGGAATAGTCAGAACCTCAACTGCCTTCTTAATAGAATGGCGAGGGGAAGAGGCACCCAACAGGTGGCGAGGGGAAGAGGCGCCCGACAGGCGCGACGTCCCCAGGTTCCCGTCCGGATTCGTTCTCCTTCGCGGTATTCCAACATGAATCCGTTCCGACAGTCGAGGGCCGGTCCTTCTACTAAAGGTAAAGGAAAAGCTAAAGTAGTGCAATCCTCCGACTCTGACTCGGATGGCATATTCGGATCCGATTCGGATGCTGCAGGTCCATCAGAACTTCCGCCAATCCCTCCATTTCCGTATCGTGGCCAGGTGGGTCAGACTAGCGGTGCTATAATCCAACAACTGGATCATGACACTCCGGAGCGGACTCCTATCACAGAAAATCATGACGGAGTTCTTCGGGATTCGAAACCTCCTTCTCCGGAGAATAGTGCCATGATATCCTCTCCGGAGCCTCCTACTCCGGAGCCCACGTCTTCTCCTATCAATTGGGACATAGATTGGCCCAAGTAGATAGGTTTTCTTATTTGTTTGTATCTTAGTCCGTCTGGACTTAATAGTTTGTACCATTGTATTTGCTATGTTTGTATACTGGTCCGTTCGGGCCTAATTTGTACACTTTGTCCATTCAGACCGTTGCGTATTCCATTTATCCAAATGTACTCTTTCCTTTTAAGATTTAGCTTGTTCAAGCGCTTCATCTTGTTATTTGATCAAACTGTTTCGTTTTTAATTTGTTTACCTCCGTTAGTTTATTCAAACGATACGGAGGATTTTGCTTCTTTTTATCTTTGCTCATCCTCGTCAGTTTATTCAAACGATACGGAGGAATATAATCGTGCGAAATTTTGAAAATAAACAAGTATGAAATCTGCAAGTTCTTCATTCATTGAACCAAGTGGACTTTGGCCAAACATACCCTTTGCCGCTAGGGGCCGAAGTCAAATACATGGTGAATAAAACAAAACGGGGACCTAGGCTCAATCCTTGCCAGAGGACCCGGCGCTACATACTCTACCGAAAAGCAAGCTAAAAGAAACTCTATCGGAAAGCATACCTACTCAGGATGCTCCGTAAAACCTCCGAAGGTTGGTGATGTTCCACCTTCTGGGGATAGCCCGTCCGGACTAGTCTGTCAGCTCATAGCTCCCGCCCGGAAATGAACCTGTGACTCGGTATGGCCCTTCCTAGTTTGGTGCAAGCTTGCTGGTGGCCTCCTGCAGACTTTTATCATTTCTCCGCATCACCCAGCTCCGGGGACGAATGACTCCTTCCTGACGCGTTTGTCGTGATAACGCTTCACCCGTTCCTTCACGTTGGCCTCGTGCAGCGCTGCTTGCTCTCGCTTTTCCTCCAAAAGATCCAAGTCCAATGCTCGATCCGAGTGGAGAGCTCCGTCCAGCTTGATCTTCATCTCAAGTGAGAGTTCGGAGATTGGGGACTCCCACTTCGGCTGGTATGACTGCCTCCGCTCCGTATACCAAGCTGTAGGGTGACTCGCCCGTGGCGGATCCTTCAGTCGTCTTGTATGCCCAAAGGACACTTGGCAGTTCATTCACCCAATTCCCCCGCGCCCCCTACAGGGGGTTCTTCAATCCGTTCACCATTGTTCGGTTGGTAACTTCAACTTGGCCGTTGGCCTGCGGATGGTAGACGGAGGTGACCCGCTGCGTAATTCTATATTCCTTGCACCAGGACTGGAACAGGTCGTTTTCAAAATGAGCTCCGTTGTCCGTGACAATATACTTGGGAATTCCATAACGGCAGATGATGTTCTTCCAACAAAACTTGACGCAAGTGTTGCCACGGATGTTAGTGAGGGGTTCCACCTCCACCCATTTGCTGAAGTAATCGATCGCCACTATCAAGTACTTGAATCCTCCCGGAGTGGAGGGGAACGGTCCCACCAGATCAATGCCCCATCGGTCGAAGGGCCATGAGCCGGTGATCCCGACCCTTTCCTCTTGAGGTACATGGATGAGCGGAGCAAACCTCTGGCATTGCACGCAGGAGCGGATATATTTTTGCGCATCTTGAAACAGGGCCGGCCAGTAATACCCCGTACACATTATCTTCCTCGTGATGGTCCGAGCGTCCTGGTGACTGCCGTTTGGTCCCTCATGCATCTCCTTCACAATCCGATCTGCCTCATCCGAGTCCACGCATCATAACCATGGTTAGAGGTATCCCCATCTGAGCAAGGTTCCGTCCACAACGGTGTATCGCGGTGCCTTCTGTCAGATTCTCCGTGTCAATGCCTTATCCTCCGGGATCTTTCCGTGTTGCAAGTACTCAAACAAAGGCATCATCCATGATTCTTTCGACACTTCCACTACCGCAACCTGGGGGGTGTCGTAGCTCCGAATGGACAAGATCTCCATCATCAAGTTGTTCTCCGGATCTGGCCTGATTTCCGAGGAAGCAAGCTTGCTCAGGGCGTCCGCCTTGCCGTTATCTTCACGGGGGATCTGCGTCACGGTAATGCTACGGAACTTGGCCAATAATGGCTTGACCGCCTTGAGGTACCTCTGCAAGCTCCGCTCCTTCGCCTCGTATTCTCCGTTCACTTGCTGAACAACTATCTGAGAATCGCTGTATACTTCAACGTCCGTGACCCCTACCTCCAACGCCAATCGGAGTCCGGCTAAGAGCGCTTCATACTCCGCCTCGTTGTTTGTCACACGGAAGCTGAACTGAATTGCATATCTATGTTCTGTTCCTTGTGGATAGGTGAGCAACACTCCTGCCCCACCTCCACTTGCATGGGACGATCCGTCCACATGCAGCTTCCATTTGTCGTAGGGTGGTTCCGATCCGGACGGATCTCCCGAGGGCTCAGTCATTTCTACCAAGAAATCTGCCAAGGCTTGTCCTTTGATGGCCTTCCGGGGTTGATACTTGATCTCGTGTTCTCCAAGCTCCACTGCCCATTTCATCATCCTGCCCGAGGCTTCTGGCTTCAACATGATCTGCCTCAGCGGGTGGTTTTTCAGAACCGTGATCGGATGTCCTTGGAAATACGGCCGGAGGCATGAACGAATGCCAATATCAACCTCTCCAGAGCAGTGTACCTCGTTTCCGGACCTTGGAGGGCTCTGCTTACAAAGTAAACCGGACGCTGAACCTTGCCATCCTCCCGGACCAGGGCAGAGCTAATAGCATGCTCCGTTGCAGCTATGTATAAAAAGAGCTCCTCTCCGAGCAGTGGTTTGGATAGGGTTGGGAGACTTGCTAAATGGGCCTTCAAATCTGTGAATGCCTGATCGCCCGCCTCCGTCCACTCAAAGGGGTTGGCCCTACGGAGTATGTTGAAAAAGGGGAGCTGCTTCTCGGCCCCCGAGCGAGATTCGTCTTAGAGGGGCCAGCGATCCGGTTAGCTTCTGCACATCCTTCACCCCCCTCGGAGGTGGCATCTCCATGAGCGCAAATATCTTTTCCGGGTTTACGTCGATTCCGCGAGCTGATACCATGTAACCGAGGAACTTCCCCGCTCCGACTCCAATGGTGCTCTTCCCGGGACTAAGCTTGAGGTTCGCTGTCCGGAGCACGTCGAACATCTCCCGAAGGTCCGACAGGAAAGACTCATAAGTCCGGCTCTTCACCACCATGTCGTCCACGTAAACCTCCAGGTTCCGTCTCATCTGGTTCCTGAAAAGCTTGTCCGCCATCCTTTGGTATGTTGCACCTGCATTTTTCAGTCCGAAATGCATTTTCCTGTAACAAAAAGTACCAAAGTCAGTGATAAAAGATGTTTTGGGACGGTCATCCTTGGCCATTGTGATCTGGTGATACCCTCTGTTTGCATCAAAGAATGCCAACACTTGGTAACCAGTAATGGCCTCGACCAGCTAATCAATGGAGGGGAGCGGATAGCTATCCTTCAGGCAGCACTTGTTCAGATCTGTGAAGTCAATACACATTCTCCATGAGCCATCGTGTTTCTTCACCAGAACTGGGTTCGCTATCCACTCCGGGTAGAATATCTCCTCCACGATTCCGGCACTCAGCAATCTTCCCACCTCCGCTCGGACTTCCTCCACGTATTCCGGAGCGAGAGGTCCCTTCTTCTGCCGTACAGGTTTCAGTTCCGGAAAGATTTTGAGCCTATGAACGGCAATCTCCTCCGGGACACCCGTCAAGTCCTCCGTACCCCATGAAAACACATCCTCATACTCCGCCAGCAGGCGTCGCAACTCTTCTTTCACGTCATCCGACAGATTCTTCCCCACGCTTACTACTCCATTTTGACCAACCATCATGTCCTCCATTTCATATGATGGTGCCTCTCCGTGAATGGCTCCCACCAAGTTTGCACTGGCTTTTCCCTTGTCCGGAGCGGACAACTTGGACTGGCCCTCGCCGGACCGGGCATCCTTGATGGCGGTCAACATGCAACTCCGGGCGGTTTGTTGGTGGCCCCGGACCGATGCGATACCATTCTCGGTGGGGAACATCATAATCAAATGGAACGGTGAACAGATAGCCCTCGCCTGTGACAGCCATGGTCTTCCAATGATCATGTTGTAAGGGGACACCGCATCAATGACGGCGAAATTGCATTCCACCGTTGCTCGCTTCGTCAGATCTTGGAAATCAGTCAAAGTGACTTTCAAAGGGATGACACCAAGCGGAACCGTCCGTCCAGTGAACCCTGATAGGGGGGAGTGACACGGTTTTAAATTTTGTCGTCCGATTCCGAGCTGATCAAAGCATTCTGCAAACATGATCTTCACGCTATTTCCATCATCTACAAACACTCGTTTGATCAACACTCCTTCCACATCGGCAATCACCACCATTGGATCGGAGTGAGGAACCTGGGGAGGCACCGGGTCCTCGTCCGAAAAGGTGATAGTCTCACTTGGCTTGAACCTCTTCTCTTATATCTCACCCGGGGGCACATATCTGCTTTTGGCCTTGATTGCCGTCATGGAGTTAAGCCCATCTCCAACTATGTCATTGATCACATTGATCATCCGTGGTTGAGCCGGGGCTTGTGCTGGCGCAGCTTGTCTCGGATCCGGATTGGCCGGGTTGGCTTGGTTTCCCCCCGGGGGCGATTGTTACTCCAATTCCTCTTCCTGCCCTGCCCGGCTGCTGCGGCCGGGGCAGCCTGTCGCGCTTCACCTGCTACATAGTCCCTTAACTGTCCGCCTCCAATCAACCTCTCAATGTCCGAATGGAGCGCCCTACATCCCTCCGTGGTATGGCCATGCGACTTGTGGAACTCGCACCACTTGTCTGCATTCGCTGGCGCCGATACGCCAACGATGGGTTGCGGATCCGTAAACAGGCCTCGGTGGACAACGAGGATCTTCGTACGGATTTTAGAGAGAGGGGTATATGTTGGTCGAGCAACTGCTGCCGGAGCTGGGGCCGCTGCTGCTGGAGCGGGTAAGCGTCTGGCCTGATCGGTCCGGGCCGGAGCCCGAGCAGCGGTGGTCTGGGTTCCCGTCACTGTGAGAGACCTCTGCTCGAAGAAGCCCACAGTGGTCATCCGGACCTGGTTGGCATCGTGCACCGTACAATGCATCTCCACCACCAACTGGAGATGATAATATGATGTCGGCATGTTCTTCATGAGCTCAATGTAGAAAGTGTTGTCTCTCAGCCCATTGACAAAGTTGTGGATGATAGCCTTCTCCTGTAAGTGTCGGTCCACCACCTTCATCGACGCGGCTATGTACCGGGTTTAGAACTCCCAAGTGGTCTCCATCTCTAGCTGCCTCATTGCTAAAACCGTAGCCAAGTTCACGAACGTGTGCTTCATAGCGGAATAGCGCCGAACCAGAGCAATGGCAAAATCCCAAAAGTGCCGAAGTGTACCATTTGGCAGACCCTTGAACCATGCTAGGCAGTTACCTCTTAGATACGAAGGCAACATTTTACATTGCAGCTCCTCCGGAATGTCCCTAACGTACATGATGCTTGCATAAGTATGGACAAACTCTTCCGGGTCTCCTTTCCCGTTGTAGGTTGGGAGTCCATCTGGAGCCTTGGTTCCGGATGGCCATTTGAAGCTCAACACTTCCGGAATCCAAGGCGACTGAGGTCCGATCCCATTCCGTCCGATGAGGCGATTTAGACGATCCTCGATGGAATCTGGACGAAAAGGCGTTTGAATTCCAAAACCTCCGGGAAACCCTCCTCCGGCAGGTTACATTCCGACCATCATCTGCTGTTGTTCTCCAGGAGCACCCATCCTATAAGCCTGTTGAGCTTGCGCTCCCCAGTATGGTGGTGCATTTGGATTCAGGCTGGTGGTCTGTTGTTGGTTCTCGCCCGGAAATAGGTTTGGGTTCGGCATTCTCTGTTGTTCCGGAGGAAGCTTATCGGCCGCAACCTGCTGAGCCGCTTTCCATGCTTGGAACTGCTGATACTCCGCCACGTTCGTTCTCAGGATATTGCCCCCAACTCTAGAATCGTGGCGCCTACGCTCCTCCGTTCCGGGCTTTTTCCCTAATCGATTCCTACCCGACCGACTTTGAGCATCATTTTCCTCCATGCTGTAATCCTCCCGGTCGTACTCCTCCGGATCATAATCCTCCATATCATCCGAGTCGTACTCATCTGGATTACCTTGATCCTCCGTTCTTTCTTCATGATCAGTGTCCCCTTCCGACTCCTCACGGTCTCCAAACTGCCTCTGCTTCTGCGCCTCCCGCTCAGCCCGCAGTCGCTCCCTATTTTCACGCTGTATCTCAGCCAGTGTCCGTTCCGTAGTTGCTTTCTTTCATTTGGCCTTCTCCGCCGCCAAGCGCTGCCGTCGACGTTCCTCAGCTGCAGCCTTCGCCTCCGCTGCTGCCTCCTTGGCTCGGAGAACTCGTTCCTTTTCAGCCGCTACCTTTTGGGCCCTAACAGTCGCGGCTGCCCTTCTAGTCTTTGGCCCTCCGCCCGCTTCTTCCTCCGGCGGGGGAGGGTTCTTCCTTGGCCGTCCGCGCGGCATGGACGCAACTTATAACTGGGAATGTGTGGTCCCACTAGGCGTGCCAACTGATGCTACCAGATTCAAGTCCCGGTCCGGATACAATTGTGGTCTCCAGTCCGGATAAGGATTTGTCTGTGTTCCGCGTGCTCTCACCTATTAGATCTGGAAAACAACTCCCCGGAGTATCCCGAGGATAGCTACTCCGGCGTGATGATGAAAGAGTGGCCTTTGAATCGGAGAGAGAATAAGGATATATTGAGAGAGTTTAGTCTGATAGAACATACCTTTCTCCACAAGTCCAAAGCTGTATTTATAGGTGTGAGTGGTCAGCCTCCAGCCCAAAGGCAGTGGTCCTGCCCGTTTGTCCTTACCCGGGGACAGGTCATATTCATGTCCCTTTGTCCCCGGATAACGCCATTCTAGCTGATGTCATATGGACCGGACCGCTCTCTGGGCCGGAGCCCATATCAACAGAGGCCATATAATAATAGCAAACTTGAATTTCGTTCCGTTGCTTGCATTTTTTTGGCTATAGTGCTAAACACAAAGGTTGTCTTTGTTTTCACGCTCCGTCTTCTAGGACCTATATAGCTCGCCATGTTGTGTTTGATGAATCCCAATTCCCGTATACAGAGCACATTGCCCAATCCCCAAACTCAGTTTCTCCAAATTATGACCTGTCTTTGCTGAGTTCTGTCCAGTCCCAGTCCCCTCACCCAACGACTGGCCCCCACTCTGTCTCCAACTCACAAACAACCGCCAGTGGGCCCACCATGTCCCCAACTCACCAACAGCCGCCACTGGGGCCCACCCTTTCTCCATCTCCTCGTCATCTTCTGTTTCCCCGTCCTTCTCATCTGATTCTGCTGGAGATCAGTCTTCCTCCGGTTTCCCTCCGTCATCCTCCGCCGATCGGCAGTCACCCACATTGTCGTCCCCCAAGGCTCCCTAACCGTGTCTCCGCCCGCGTCGCTTGAACCCACTGGCTCCCCGACCGCGTGGCCTGAACCCACCGGCTCCCCGACCGCATCTCCTCTGCCTTTGGCGTCTGTGCCCACCGGAGATTCATCGTCTTCTGGGTCGACTGGTGCCTCTTCTACCGGAGCTCCGTCACGGGCTGGTTCCTCGTCTGCGTCTGGCCGATCGGAGTCCTCACCTTCGGGGTCTCTGTCCTTGGCTGAGTCAATGGAGCCGTCTTCCTCTTCAAGGTTTGACCAGTCAACTCTTTCTTCTTCCTCTCTTGCCATTGTTCCTTCACCACGTGTCCCTTCTTATTTCAGACAATCAGATAATTCTCAACATCCCATGACCACTCGTTCAGCGACCAATTCTCTTAAACCTAAAGCTCTAATTGTCACCAAATATCCTGTCAATCGTGACCCTTCTCATCCTGAATCAAAAACTTTTACACAAGCTGCCAAACATCCCCATTGGCAACAGGCAATGCAGTTAGAATATGATGCTTTAATGACTAATGGGACTTGGGACTTAGTTCCAAAGCCCTATACTTCTAATGTTGTTGGTTGTAAGTTGATTTTCAGGGTTAAAACGAAGGCTGATGGCAGTGTGGAACGTTACAAAGCACGATTGGTGGCTAAGGGATTCAACCAAGAGGAAGGTGTAGACTACTTTGATACATTTAGTCATGTTATCAAACCTACTACTATTCATCTTGTACTCAGTATTGCTGTCACTCGAGCTGGACTCTTCGTCAGGTTGACATCAACAATGCTTTTCTGAATGGGGATCTTTCCGAGACTGTGTTCATGCAACAACCGCCAGGGTTTGTTTCTTCTTCACATCCGAACTATGTGTGCAGGTTGAAGAAGTCTCTACAGGCTCCCCGAGTTTGGTTTCAGAAGCTCAGTCATGCTCTGCTCCAACACGGCTTCAAGCAGTGTGTTTCAGATACTTCCCTCTACATCAAGTCTCATGGTGGTCATGTCATCTATGTGTTGGTTTACGTTGATGACCTGATTATCACTGGTTCTCATTCCAATTTCATTGATGAGTTCGTTCTCTACGTGAACTCGGTTTTCTCTCTGAAGGATCTTGGTCGTCTTAATTTTTTTCTTGGCATTGAAGTGCACCATCTTTCCTCGGGCTTACTTCTGTCTCAAAGGAAATACATTTTGGATCTCTTGGATCATAGCAACATGGCTGGTGCTAAGCCAATTTCTTCTCCTGCTACTCCTGGCTCACGGCTCCAGTCTTCCGGTGATCCTTATCCAGATCAGCATCTTTATCGCAGCATTGTTGGAGCTCTTCGGTATGCTACCATCACTCGCCCTGAAATCTCTTATGCTGTGAACCGTGTCAGTCAGTTCATGCACAAACCAACAACTGAGCACTGGCTTTCTATCAAACGCATTCTTCACTTTCTCAAAGGCACCATCAATGCTGGACTTTATTTCCGCCCGACTTCGGATTCTCGCCTTGTTTGCTACACTGATGCTGGATGGATTTCAGATCCAGATGATTGTCGTTTTCAGTATGGTTTTTGCTTGTATACGATGGTAACTTGGTGAGTTGGGCATCCAAGAAACAAGGTGTTGTTGCTCGCTCCAGTACAGAAACCGAATATCGTGCCATTGCATTTGTTGCTGCTTAATTAATCCGGTTGCAACAGCTTCTCAAGGAAATGAATATTGCTCTTTCTGGCCCTCAGACAGTTCTTTGTGATAATCTGAGTGCTACTTTTCTCACAGCTGATCCTGTTCTTCATCACCGTTCGAAGCACATCAAACTAGATTTTCACTTTATTCGTGAACAAGCCTGTGATGGTTCCCTTGTGGGTCGACATGTTAGCTCAGTTGATCAAGTTGCTGATGTGTTTACTAAAGCCGTTGGGACGTCTAGATTCAAAGACTTTCTTTCCAAGCTTCTTGTTCGTTCCCGAACATGAGCTTGCGGGAGGGTATTAGAGAATATTTAGATTGATCATTATTGGTTATTTTTAATTGTTTATGAGTTGTAGTATATTTTGTTTTAGTCATAAATTATTTGATTTCCCGGTATTATGGGAATTCCTTTTGTATTACTATTAGGACATCCTTGTATATAAATAGGAGTCTTGAGTTAATGAAAAATCAACCTTTGCGGTAAACCTTTTATGCGCAATACTAATTCTCTTCCGTACGACTACTCTCATACGTACGAATTCATTCTTTATAATGATTGTTTCCCCCACGGAAATGGTGGTGCTTTGCCCAAAGATAATCTTGATGAGTCATGTGTTTTGTATGAGTTTGATAGGTTGAAAGGTGTAGTGTTTGATTGGTGCAGCATGGAAAAGCAATTGAGAAAATTTCCAAATATTCGTAAGTTGAATTGCTTACTATCTGATGAGACAATCAATGCTGACAAGTTTTTATTTCCGAACTTCTCAAGTAAACTTGAATCACTTCATATGTCAGGAACTCGTCAACCAGATCCTGGACTTAGGTTTGGGTTTGCTTCACTTACAAATCTGAAAAGGTTGAAATTATCTGAGCTCCGTCTCTGCTGGGCGATATTTTCAGTGATAGGCAAACAGCTACCTAGCCTTGAAGTCCTCATACTGCGGTACCTGCCATTTAAAGATGGAGCGGGGCTAGCTGTGGAAGATGAAGTTGAGGAGGAATACACTTGCAAAAATGGAAAATGGAGAATTTTTAAAACTAAGAATCTTGGATATGGGACATGTGCCCCTTCGGCGGTGGATAGCTTGTGATGATCATGAGTTTGAGTGTTTTCAGAAGTTGGTATTATCTCACTCTTTTGACTTGGTGGAGTTTTGCCTTCTTGTTTGGAGACGATTGAAACACTTGAAGAGATTGAGCTCCGTTTTTGTACTAAGGTAGTTGAAGGTTTGGTGATGCATATTGCAGAAGCACAAAGGAGTTGGGGAAATTCAGGTCACAGGGTCAATGTATGCTATACTGGATGTTTCGGCGATGAAAATAGTTTCGTTAGTCGTTTCATGCTGCACATAAAGCTGATTTAGCTTCTAAAAGTTTGTGATTCTAACAATGCTTCTGAAATCTTGGAAATTTGACAGCACTACTGGAATGCAAGGCTACGACGGCGCCCCAACACGGTGTTTTTCCGTAAACATCGTTCTTCTTAACGTTCCGATATCGGAACGTTAGTGATGATGAGGGCCAACCATAATTTACGGCGTATGGCTCATAAACGCCGCACAATTTACGGCAGAACTTGTTAACGGCACATGATTGACGGTGTTTGTCCAAAAACGCTGTAAAATGTATAGGTTCCGCAATTGGAACTAACCAGAATTTGGTTTTGCTTCGAACGGGTCCCACTTGTGAAGTAATAATATATATAGTGGAACTAGTAATACTATTACTTATAGCAGCAATGAAGGGCATGGGGTGGTTCCGATTGAGGAACTAAGACGCTAAATATGTTGGAGCGGGGATAGGACTGTGCTATGTTTTTGATTGGGTGGGCATACAAGGAAACCAGAAACCAAATTTGGCTAGGGACGATCCACATAGCTTGAAGGTACTTCTCTAAACATATTCATGTTAGTTGATATGATTGTGGTGTTAGGATGCATTGTAAATACATTGGAAACAAGTTAATTTTGTTGATATGCATGTGGTTTTAGAGGTAGTGATTGTTTCCATCATTAATCTTTGTGTACTTGTTGGGCTCACCGACCTATTGAATCCAATATTACACCAACCTATTGAATTTACGACATCGTAAATATAAAAATATGGCGGTTTGAATACGAAGCAAGGCGGAAATATGAAAGCGCTGAAAAATTGATTATTTTCGCATTCTGAAACAGCCCAATAGATTGTCATGTAAATTTTTTCAGATTCTGGAAGGGTAATCGATTGACATTAAGAACTCTAAAACCAATCTATTACGAATATGAGTTTGTTTTATGATATATGAAAAAGAAACTTTTGCATGAACGATATCTTAAACTAAAAAGGTTGGAGTTATAAAATTAAGTGAATTTATAATTAAATGAATACCGCGGGATGGACATAACCGGTTCATATTAAGAATGTGGTTTGTTGATAGTTTGTCTATCTTTTAGGTTTACGAATTCTAAAACTCGTCGCCAACTGTGTCTATCATAAGACATTTTTTATGTAAAAATTTACTTTGATATTAGTGCAATGAAATGTACGTGTAGTGAAAACTTTAGTATCGATATGCTAAGAAGCACTACTAAACTATAACTTGTTACTTAAGTATAAATAGTTCAGAGTCATATTTCCACCATAGTTGTGATAAATTTATATCCATTATTAAAATAAATTAAGTATATTGGAGTGTTTTTGATACATTATAATATAAATATCCATGAAATAGCATTGATATGAATGTTCAGACATTGATTATCTAGCGTAAAAGTTACATTTTATATTGAAGTAACTATATTTCAATGCTAATATTCCATTTGTGTTTACTAAAATGAAATATGTGTACTGATCATTACTCACTAATCGTGTTATGTGCACGTCATTTTGAAATGAGTATAAAAATCGTAGGGTCGAATTTAGAATTGATCTTAACTTTAATTGAGAGATTGCAGTGCCACCGTTTGCACTATTTTCCTGCAAGAATTATGTTATTTGTAATATACAACTGATATCAATGTTAAAAATAAAGAATTTGTGTTGAAATTGAAATTTTAAAAAATATTTAATCTGTCATTAATATTATATTAAAATTTATGGGTTAATATAAAAGTATTAAAATTTGTGTGCCGTAAAAAAAGGAACATATGACTACGGCGTAATATTCATTACTATATTTAAATAAAAATGGAAATTCTGAATTTTTAAAATATTTTCTCTCTTACATGATCTAATCCGTCCATTAAGTTTTGATTCTTAATCTCAGCTGTTGATGACTCCCTAGGTGAACCTTATCTTCCTTATCTTCTTTCCCGTGAATCCTAAAATCGCAAACCCCTCTCGAGCTCTCTCCCCCGTTCCGCCACGAACTCTCCCATTGGCGGAGGAATACCATAATTGCTCGCACGATTCGTCTGTGGTGGCGGAGAAGGCGGACAGCTCCAGTGGAGAATTTTTCAACCAATTGGTGAAAGCTTTGGCTGACGCCGGCACGCCGCCTCCATCTCCCTCTCCGCCAACTTCGCTGTTCTCCAGTCCTTCAATTCCCAACTCAATACCATCTTGGACCAACCCCAAGCTGACCTTGCTCAACTCCGAGCCAAAATCACCAATAAACTTTGTCATCAGTAAGTTGGATCATTACTTATGATTAAATATCGGATTTTTATTCTTAATTTGACCCCATATGAGCTTCTTCTTCAGATTGGCAAGGACGGGGAATGAGCGCTGTTGTCAGCAAGAATATGGAGATTAGTGAGAAGAACTCAACCATCAAGAGCTCTATGTAGATAAGATTGTAAGGTTTGTGTGTTAATGGCTTTTCAATGGGAAGTTTATTTGAATAATAATGTTCCATAGCTTCATAACTAGCAGAGCCAACGTTATTCTGAAATACTTGCTTTATTGAGTTATTAATTCTTTGCGCTGCATATGCTATGAAGGTGACGAGAAATCTGTGTCAAAGGAAGCACGCCTTAGCGATGTGGAGACGCAGCTTGTTCAATCTCAGGCTTCATATGCCCGTATGGCACAGGTGAATTCTTTAGTTAATGTTTTCGACTCTATTTTATAAATTAGTAACAAGGATAATCCATTACAATGTTGTATATTATTGACTCTTTATTCCTTTCTTTGGTAACATGTTAATTTTGATGCTGGCAGGAGAAAGAGCTCGTGGAGAGACCCTCTTGGCTTAATGATCTTATTGAGCTGCGGAGAAGTTATGGTGATCTTAGAGGTGAGATGTCATCTAAGGTTTCAGAAGTGATTGTTGCTTATCTTCACATCTATCTCTATCAAAAGTAAGATTTCGGATGTCATTTAAGGTCACTGAGCTTTTTCTTGCTTGCCCTGGTTGATTGGTGAATTAAAAGATGCATGATTGTTTTATACTTCGTGAAGTGATATGAAATTATGATCAGTTTGAAAATAAAATGGAAAATAAATCACAGTGGAAAGTTAAAGGAATGAGGTTTAATTGTGTGATTTTGAGGTTTGATTTCACCAACTTTGGATGTTAAAGAGAAAAAATTGGTTTATGTGTTAGTGAGAGAGGATTTAGGTATATTGCAATGATGAACTTTGTTTTGTATTTAGTTCTGTTGGTGGTTACAGAATTTGAAGACTGGGAAATTGTTCTTGCTAGCTTGTGCTGTTTGCCAGTTTCTGTATGTTTTTGACATGCTTAAATTTATTATTGTGTTTGTGAGGATCGTGGGCCAAGTCAACGATCCTGCCACTTGGTCAAGGGCAGGCCCAAGAGGCCCAGTGGTACAGTGGGAATGGACGGCTGGAATGGGCTGGCATGGGCACGTGCCGAGATCCTCAGAGGCCCATCAGCGTGCCTAAAACCCTAGACACGGAACCTTGGCATGAGCTATAAAAGGAAGGAGCAGGAGAAAAAGGAAGGTAAGCTCACAAATACTGTGGAAAGAGATAAACCAAAAACACTGTCAATCGACTGACTTTGGCATCGAAGCGGGAACGGCTATCGCCCTCCCCGCGCTGACCTAGCCATTCTTCTTCCCCGTGCAGGTAGCCCGTTGACAGTACCGTTCACGGTGAAGCCCTTATTTGTGGCCGTAACATTGGCGCCGTCTGTGGGGATCCTTGTAATTCTTACAGCCCACGCACTCAACCGATGAGTGGAGAAACCAGCAGTCAGATCCCGCCCATGGCCGATCTGACGGGACGCGAGGACGATGAAGATGAAGAGCTCCACCAGTACTCGGTCAAGCATCCCGCCGCTCGCCGGCTGTCGAGCCAAGTGGTGGGACCGGAGTCGACGCCGAACCCCACCCTAGGGGAAGCCAAGGAGAGCATGGATCTGCTTCAGCGCATCGTCAACTCCCAGGAGCGCATGGCCAACCAGATCCACGAACTGCAGAGTCTGAGCGCTAGAGCGGGAAAGATCACCCCGAAGCGCCTGTTCCAAGGCGTCAGCGCGATGAAGCAGAAGGCACCCGACGAGTCAGAACCGCCGGCGCAGGGCGTGGAGACAAACCCCATCCCGATCACCCACGATGGTGAGGACTCGGGGGAAGACGAAGACCCGGAGCGGGTATGGGCGACCTCATACATTCACAAGCCAAAAGTCCCGCCGCGCGTCCCTGTTCACCGACGCCTCGCCGTGAACTGGACCCCGCCGGAGGGAGAGAAGCTCCGAGGAAGCCCGTTCACCCGGTCGGTGATGGAGTTCGTGGCCGACTCAAAGATCCGTATCCCCCCAAACTTGGGGTCATATGACGGTTCAACGGACCCGGCCGACCACATCCACACCTTTACGACGTCCATGTCGACGTACAGCACACCCGAGCCGATCTGGTGCAGGGCGTTCGCCACAACGCTCAAGGAGGCGGCGAGACTGTGGTTTGCCAATCTCGAAAACGACAGCATCTCCAACTTCGCGAAGCTGGAGGACCTCTTCCTGACGCGGTTCATGCAGAAGAAGAAGTTCGCCCTCACCACACAAGACGTGCTGCGGATCAGGCAACGGTCGGGCGAGTCACTCATGGACTACTACAAACGGTTCATCACAGAGTGTAACAAGGTGGAGGACAGGCTGGACGAGAAATGGCTGGTTGAGATTTTCGTGCAAGGGTTAACCCACACCCTCTTGAAGGTTCGGTTGTCGAAAAAGCCTGTTTTCACCTTATACGAGCTCCACATCAAAGTCGAGGAGTATCACAGAGGGGACAAGGCCACCAAGGACATCACTTCTGGAGGGGAGACAAGGAAGGACAAGTCGAGAGGATCCGTGAAGGATAGGCTGGGCAGCAGAGAGGAACCGTCGAAGGACAGGTCTTTCACGCCTTTGACCAGGACCCCGAAGCAGATCTTCATGGCCGTGGCGGATCAGGGAATTCTCCCGGTCCCCCGCAAGATGAAGCTACCGCCCTCCAAGAGGGATATGAGCCTCTACTGCGACTACCACGAGGATCACGGCCACGACACTGACGAGTGCATACACCTCAAAAAGGCCATCGAAGCCTGCCTCAAGCGAGGGCATCTCAAGAAGTATGCCAAGGAGGCCCGGGAGTACAACAGAGGAACGAGGAACGAGGAAGGGGAGTGAACGGTCACGCGATCGGTAGACTGGACCCAGGTCCAAGGAAGTCCAACGGGCCGAGAAGAAGGAAGAGTCGGGAAAGAGGCAAAGGTATGAGGACGTTTCTTCGCAGGATGAAGAACCAACCGCTCCCACCGACGCGATACTCGCCATCATCGGGGGGAACGCAGGAGGAGCCACGGAGTCTCAAAGGAAGGCGTGTTGCCGCAAGACGCCCGAGCCGACGCCTATGTCAAGGAGGCTGACGCCGAAGGAGGTGATCACTTTCAGTTCCGAAGATCCTGTACCCGACCGACCCGCTGGGGGTGACGCCGTGGTTATCACGGTACAAATCATGGACAAGTTGGTGCACCGCGCATACGTTGACGACGGCAGCTCGGCGGAGATCATGTATTGGCATTGTTTCGAGAAGCTGGATCAGAACACGCGCAAGGGATTGGCCCCGACGGCAACGCCGTTGGTCGACTTTGCGGACCGGACTGTTTGGCCCGAGGGGATCATCACCTTGCCGGTGGCGGTCGACACGACCCCCCGCAGGAAAGTCGTGGACCTTGAGTTCATCGTAATCAAGGCGCACAGCCCGTACAACTTGATACTCGGCAGGCCGGTACTGGCAGCCTTGAAGGGGATCGTGTCCACTCTCCATTTGTCGTTGAAGTTTCCCACGAGGGGAGGAATAGCAACGGTGCGGGGCGATCAGCAAAAGGCCAGGGAGTGTCATCGAGTGGCCCTCAGAAAGAGGAAGAACCCCGAGGGACCGTCCGAGCAACCGTCGGGCGGAACATCCGGCAGAACGTCGGCTCGAAGGGTGCAAATGGTATCCCCGAAGGAAAGGACCATCGTCAAAGAGTTGGGAAGCGAGGTAGAAACCGTATACCTACATGGGGACCAAGCGATGCCCATACAGGTCGGAGCGAGCATTCCCGACGAAGTGAAACTGTCAATGATCAGGGTGCTGGAGAAACACGGGGATGTGTTCGCGAGGAAACCGTCGGACATGACCGGGATTTCCCCGGAACTCGGAATGCACTCGTTGAATATCGACCCTCTACACCGACCGGTCATCCAGAAAAGAAGGCCCTTGTGCCGCGAAAGGAACGAAGCAGTCAATAGGGAGGTCAATGAGCTCGTCAACGTGGGAATTCTTGTGGAGGTGCCGTACCCGGTCTGGCTAGCCAACCCTGTTTTGGTTAAAAAACAGGACGGCAGTTGGAGGATGTGCGTCGACTACAAGACCCTCAACAAGGCGTGCCCAAAGGATTGCTACCCAACCCCAGCCATCGATCAGAAAGTGGACGCGCTTGGGGGTTTCCCGATCAAGTGTTTCTTGGACGCATACAAAGGTTACCACCAGATCCCGATGAAGCCCGAAGACGTGAATAATACTGCCTTCATCACCGAGAGGGGGGCTTTTGCCTACAGGATGATGCCGTTCGGACTGCGGAACGCGGGGGCCACTTATCAAAGGGTAGTCGACCGCGTCTTCCGGGAACAAGTGGGGCGCAACGTCGAAATTTACGTGGATGACATGGTCATCAAGAGCAAAAGTTTCGGTGATCTGATCAAGGATGTGGACGAGACATTAGGCAGGCTGAAGGAGATAGGGATGAAGCTGAACCCGGCCAAGTGCCAGTTTGCCGTCGGGTCTGGGAAGTTCCTAGGTCACATGGTTTCGAACAGTGGCTTGAACGTCAACCCGAAGAAGGTACAAGCGGTCGTGGACATGCCCGCTCCCAGGACAGTAAAGGATATCCAGAGCCTCAACGGGAAGTTGGCCGCGATGAACCGTTTCTTGTCTCGGGCGGCGGAGAGATCGCTACCTTTTCTGAAGGTCCTCAAGGGATGCGTCGGCGCGGCTGGGGCCATCCAGTGGGGGCCCGTAGAAGACGGAGCATTTCGAGAGCTGAAAGAGCACCTCAAGGTGCTGCCGACTTTGTCGCCCCCGGAAAGCGGAGAAACCCTTTTTCTGTACCTGGCCGCGGGATCGGAAGTGGTCAGCGGAGCGTTGGTCCGAGAGGAAGGCAAAGTGCAACGCCCCGTATACTACGTTAGCAGGACGTTGCAGGGGGCAGAAACCAGGTATACTGATCAGGAGAAGTTAGCCCTCGCCCTCATCCACTCGGCAATGAGGTTGAGATCATACTTCCAAGCCCACCCTGTGGTCGTCTTGACGAATGAGCCTCTGAAGGCGATCTTAGCTAAGCCGGAGTCATCGGGGAGACTGGCCAAGTGGGCCGTTGAGTTTGGAGAACACGTCATCCAGTACGCCCCCAGGAAGGCGATTAAAGGACAGGTGATGGCGAACTTCTTGGCGGAAATCCCCTCGACAACGAAGGTCACGACCGAGGACCTGGCAACGGAGGCAGCGGACGTCCCGATCCGGACCCGGCGCCGGGAGGACAAGACGGATTGGTGGAAACTCCACGTGGACGGCGCGTCAGGCGTCGAGGGAGCGGGAGCCGGTTTAATCGTCACAAATCCCGACGGACAAGAGACCACCTACGCTCTGAGGTTTGATTTCCCGGCAATGAATAATGAGGCTGAGTACGAGGCGTTGATAGCGGGGATGGAGATTGCCAAGAGATTGGGAGCGAACAAGCTGGATGCGTATGGTGACTCGGCCTTGGTGGCCAACCAGTTCAACGGAACCTATCAGGCGAAGGAGCCGTCAATGCAGAAGTATTTGGCAAAGGTAAAGGCGTTGGCTACGTCGTTTGAAGATTTCAACATCACCCGGGTCCCCCGTTCGGAAAACACTCGAGCCGACGCGCTCAGCAAGCTCGCTTCGACCGCTAGTAGTCACCTGTCGAAGGGGGTGCTGGTAGAGACGTTGGCCGTAAGGTCGACGGAGGGCCAGGAACTGCTAGCCATCTCGACCGAACCTCCCAGCTGGATGACCCCGATCAGGGAGTTCTTGTTCAGCGGACAGACCCCGGACGACGTCAGCAAAGCGAGACAGCTTGAGGGAGAGCCTTGGAGTTCGCCTTGAAGGACAGAGTGCTCTACAAGAAGGGATATTTGCAACTCTGGCTGAGATGTATTTCCCCCAAGCAGGCGGACAGGCTGTTGGCGGAACTGCACGAAGGGACGTGTGGGAGCCATCAAGGGGCAAGGACATTGGCCTTGAAGAGGGCCTCACGAGCGGGTTTTTACTGGCCGGACATGAGAGCCAATGCCGACGAGCTGGTGAAGAAGTGCGTCAAATGCCAAGCCCACGACAAGGTGTTGCATTCCCCCGGAGTGCCGATGAAGAGCATCTCAGGCCCGTGGCCCTTCGCCAAATGGGGAATAGACATAGTCGGCCCGTTCCCCGTGGCGACGGGACGGAGGCGTTTTCTCGTCGTGGCGGTAGACTACTTCACCAAATGGAAGGAAGCCCAGGCGGTGGCGAGCATCACCGGCAAGAGAATGACGAACTTCGTGTGGAGGAATGTGGTGTGCCGGTTCGGATTGCCCCGAACCATCGTGAGCGACAATGGGAAGCAGTTTGAGGGGGAGCCGTTCAAGTCATGGTGCTCCCAGCTGGGGATCGAGCAGAAGTTCACTTCTGTGGCGCACCCCCAAGCGAACGGCTTGACGGAACGCACCAACGGGATAATCGTCCAAGGACTGAAGCGACGGCTGGATCAGGCCAAAGGGAACTGGGTGGAGGAGCTCCCGTCAGTACTGTGGGCATACAGGACCACACCCCGGGCGGCCACGGGGGAATCGCCGTACCGCCTGTGCTATGGGAGCGAAGCGATCATACCTCCGGAGGTCATCGTGCCGTCACCGAGACTCGTCGAGCCGTTGGCTGAACCGGAGAATGAAGAAGAAATCCGAGCCAGCCTGGACGAGCTTGAGGACCGGAGGGAGAAAGCAGCGCTGACTGAGGCGGCGTACAAGTCTTACTCGAGCAGCGATACAACAGCCGCGTCCGAGACCGGTCGTTGAAGGTGGGCGAGCTCGCCCTTCGGAAGAATGAGGCCAGCCGTGCCGAGGGAATGAAGAAGTTGGACGTCACGTGGGAAGGCCCATACCAGGTAGCGGAGGCAATGGGCGACGGAGCGTACAAGCTCAACACTTTGGCGGGAGAACCAGTTCCCCGCACCTGGAACATGAGCAACCTCCGGAAGTTCTACGGGTAACCAGGTACCAGCCTGGATATTTATGTATGTGTATAGACAGTACGCCTTAACCTGTGGGCGAAGGAAACACTTTTGGTCGGGTCCCCGACGCGATCACCCTGCCCCGTTCGTTTGCTCAGTGGGGAAATGATCGTCAGGGGACTCGCTTTTCTCTTTTGTAGCAAGTAATGCAAAGCAGGCTCGGCGATATGACTGTTGTCTGTGCACGCGTCAGGCGACGCGACTGAGTTCGTTGCCCCCAAGAACCTCCTGGGGGCTCAGCCACACCGGTCGCCTCGACGTCCAAATTGGACAGGTGAGCCCGACGATGACCCCGACGGCTAGTCCCGTTGGGTGTTGAGGCAACACTTAACTAATTTCGTTCGATGGGCGACACAACTGAGCTCGTTGCCCCCAAAAACCTCCTGGGGGCTCAGCCGCATCAGTCGCCCCAACGTCCAAATGGACAGGTGAGCCCGACGATGACCCCGACGGCTAGTCTCGTGGGGTGTCGAGGCAACACTTAACTAATTTCGTTCGATGGGCGACACAACTGAGCTCGTTGCCCCCAAAAACCTCCTGGGGGCTCAGCCGCATCAGTCGCCCCAACGTCCAAATGGACAGGTGAGCCCGACGATGACCCCGACGGCTAGCCCCGTGGGGTGTCGAGGCAACACTTAACTAATTTCGTTCGATGGGCGACACAACTGAGCTCGTTGCCCCCAAAAACCTCCTGGGGGCTCAGCCGCATCAGTCGCCCCAACGTCCAAATGGACAGGTGAGCCCGACGATGAACCCGACGGCTAGTCCCATGGGGTGTCGAGGCAACACTTAACGAATTTCAGCCGCTGGCTGACATAACTGAGCTCGTTGCCCCCAAAGGTCACCTGGGGGCTCAGCCGCCTCAGTCGCCCGATGGAACAAATGGACAGGTGAGCCCGACGATGAACCCGACGGTGAACGTCGCGGGTTGCCGGAGCTACACTTAACTAATCCGCTGTTCGGCATAATCAAACCTGCAGTCCTCGGGACGACGGAGGACACGGTCGTGCTGGACGACTAATTCGACGTCCGGATGAACGGTTGTATCGGAACATCCGAGCAGCGCCGACCCGCGGTCATGGACAAGTAAGGGAGAAACGGAGAAGAGCAAAGGATTCAAAACTAGGATTAAAAACAGCCCGAAGTGGGCAATATCCGAGCAGTGCATAAGGTAAATTGTTACGAGTAGCAAAACAAGACAAATCCACAGATGGCACAAAACAACGCCGCGCAGGGCGGATCATTCAGACGCTTCAGTTGCCGCCGGTCTTCTCGCCGTCACCCTCCATGATCGGCTCGTGCGCCGGCGCCTCGCCCACCAATCCCGCTTCCTGGAGGTCGTCCAGCAGGTCATCAGGCGCGTCCTTCTCAGCGGTCATAGCAACCCCTTCGACAGGACCCTGGCCGGACGGGTGAGTCGTCGACGCGGCAGAGGGCGGCTGAGGATCGGAGCGCTGGGGGGAGTCCACCCCACGATCGCCTCAGGCAACATCTCCGCAGACAACTCAGAGAAGTATTTTGTGAATGGGTACTTACCAAAGAAAGAAAACAGCTCATCCAGTGAACGGCTAAACCGAGAGGCATCACCCTCGTATATCTTGTCCAAGTCGAAAGCCCGGTAGACCGCCCGGCGGAAGCGACGACGCGCGTTGTCGCTAAAAGCCACCTTGAGGAAGACATCAGGGAGACCAACCTCGATGGCCCACTTGTACTTGGCGACGGCAGCGGCGATCCTAGAGCCGTGGTCGGCCATGGCCTCCTCAGCGCTCTGCAGCTTGGCGCGCATCAGATCGAGCGTCTCCAGCTGGGCCTTGGCCTCCTTCATCTTCCCGCTAGCCAAGTCCCGTTCAGCGACGGCGGCATCCTTCTCCACCTTCAGAGCGGCCACAGACGCGGTCAACTCGTCCACTTGAGCTTGGAGATCGACCGGGTTGACGGCGGCGCGAGCGTTCAGCTCCCCCATCATCTGCTCCTGCTTCCGGTTAAGGTCGCGAGCTGCCTCCAGAGCTGCCTGACAGGAAGTGAGCAGGCCGCGAGAGCGGGACGCCTCACAGTGCAGACGGCCCAACTCACCCCTGAGGGAAGCAGAAAGGCAGGCCACCTGGAAGCGAAAGGAAGATGACCATAAAATAAAAATGCCTATGTAAACAGTGGCGGATGGAAACAGAAGAAGAAAGATCATACCTCCAGGCTGGCTGAGTCAAACAGGTCCATAAGACTGACGGAGTTGTGGAAATTGACCAGAGGGCTCGCGCGCCAGGCCTCGAGATGACCTCTGGGGAAAGCTGAGGCCAGAAAGTCAGCACGACCCTTCGGGGTGGTCAGCACCGGTCCGGCCGGAGGAGGCAGAGACTCCGCCCGAAGAAGCTTGTTGCGATGTAGCTCGTCGGGAGGAGGCTGAGACGTCCCCTCGAAGGCGACCTCGACATTCATCGCGTCGGCCGGCCTCTTGTGGGGGTTCCTGTGGTCACCCGAGTCGTCGCCCTCCAGGTTGATGAAATCGGGACGCGTGACGTTAGGCTCGGAGAGGTCCAACTGAGACTCTGAGTGTTGAGCGCGACTGTCGGCAAGAGCAGAGGCGGACGAGCGAGCCTGGCGACGTTCGGATCGGCGAAGGTATCTCTCCATGTCAGAGTCGGTGAACTGAGCTTCCGAGTGGACGTCGGGATGACTATCAATCTCACCGTCGACGGTCCTGGAAGCTGTCGAAAATAAATAAAAAGGGGCAAAGAGGAATCAGTAGAACGGCATGATTGGTCAAAACAGGAGTGACAACAGAAAATAAAAACAAAAGCACGGTTAAAACGCTGGTCGACCTTCCCCCGGACCCTCGCTGGACGGGACAGAACGCCTCGGCGAGTGCATCACCACATCGAGCTGACAGTGAGGGAGTCCGCACTGGCTCAAGAGCTCGTCGGAATTCACGGCCGTCCACAACATCGTGCCCTGCTTCAGATTGCGAACCTCCGGATCCAACACGGCCGCCTCGCCGTCGCTGGGACGGAGCCCCCGAGTTGCCGGATCACCTACTGGATATCTAACCCGACTCGCTCGAGGACCCCACACTAGATCGTTATCCACATACACGAACTTGGATCCCCAGCCGGACTTCTTCGGCCTTTTCTGCAACAGGGACTTGCCCGCCGCCGGCCGGAACTTGATGTGGCAATAGCCCTTGTCCACGCATGGGTAGGCGAACACCCTAAGCAGGGGCAAGGTGGGGACAACCTGCTGGCGGGAGCACACGATCTGGAAACCGATCAGCGCCTTGACGGAGTTGGGCTGGAGGTAGCGGAGATCAAGCCCGAAGAAGGCCAACGCCTGTTTGAAAAAGCCGGTCAATGGGAGGCGCAGACCGCAGGAAAAGAGGTATTCACAGTGAACAGCGGTAAAACCCTCAGGGGCTTCCGATACCAACTGCCCAACCTCCGGGAGGCGGATCTGCACCTCCAAATCCGTAAATTGCAGCCCGACGGTGTGACGGCATCGTTCCCGGAAACCTTTGACGTCACCGGCGGTCATGGTACTGCCCAGCCCGGGCCCCATGCGTCGGAGAGCCATGGAGGATGGTCGAGGGAGAGGGGAAGGTCGCCTGAATAAAAGAAATTGCAGAGAAGGGAGAGTACCTGTAAGAGGGCAGAAGAGCGCAGCGGTATGATGGTTCGGAAATGAGATAGAAGAAGAAGACGAAAAGGGGGAGTTATTTTCAAACAAAAGAAGGCAGATGAGGAATTTAATCTGCGTGGGGAGATGTGATCGAGGCGGGCCCACGCGCCATCGAGAAAAGGAGATGGGGAACACGCGTTCGACATGCATTAAAGGCGAAGGTTAAAGCTGCGCGCGTGATGCAACGACGGCCAGATCCTCGCCTCTTCAGTTCTTCGCCCGCGCTTGTCAACACGGCCTCGAACTTGGGGGGACTTGTGAGGATCGTGGGCCAAGTCAACGATCCTGCCACTTGGTCAAGGGTAGGCTCAAGAGGCCCAGTGGTACAGTGGGAATGGACGGTTGGAATGGGCTGGCATGGGCACGTGCCGAGATCCTCAGAGGCCCATCAGCGTGCCTAAAACCCTAGACACGGAACCTTGGCATGAGCTATAAAAGGAAGGAGCAGGAGAAAAAGGAAGGTAAGCTCACAAATACTGTGGAAAGAGATAAACCAAAAACATTGTCAATCGACTGACTTTGGCATCGGAGCGGGAACGGCTATCGCCCTCCCCGCGCTGACCTAGCCATTCTTCTTCCCTGTGCAGGTAGCCCGTTGACAGTACCGTTCACGGTGAAGCCCTTATTTGTGGCCGTAACAGTGTTGTTGCTTTGCTTGTATAGGAGTGTTGGACTTTCTGCTAATGGTTTAAAAGGCAAACTTGTCTCTGCCTGGAAAAACCTTTTGGACAGCCAAGTAGATGGTATGTGTTCTCTTGTATTGAATGTTTAGATGATTACTGATGGAGTTTTACTCGTTTGGCTATGTTCATTTATTGAGGTTTTTACAGTATATTCACCAAGGAAGTTGCACGAAACTGAGACTTCATACTCTCAGGTGACTCTTCAATTGTTGTCCGTCCGCACTGCTTTAGATGCTCTCAAATTGTACAACAAGGTTCCGTCTTGTTTATTTATGCTCTTTAATTACTGTGTTATTTACTAGTTTTATTGTCTGAATGTGCAATGAGTCTGCATTTTAATGTAGTCTAGTACTGATTCATATTGTTTAATTCTAATGTGTTTTTTAAAGGTTATCCGGCGCCACCCATTCCTACTCAAGTTCAAGCATGGTTACATTCTTATTCAAGTATTCAAGTACAAGCATAGTTGGATTAAAATTAATGTAGAATGTTTATGAGTTAGTGTAGCATGTTAGTTGGTTTTGAATTAGTGTAGAATGGTTTATGAGTTAGTTGTAGAATGATATGTGAATTAGTGTAATAATGTTTTAATGACAATTTGGATCTTTAATATAAATTTATAAATTCAGAATTTGATTATTTTTAATTTTATTTTTTATTAATTTCAGCACCAGATTTGGGGAAATCAAAATTCCATTTCGTAATCAAAATTTGTTTGTTCCGTTATCGGAAGTATGTACAAAAAAACTCATTTGTTCCAGCTTGGGGTTGCGTAACCAAGATGGGTTCCACAACCGGAACGAACTCATCAACACCTCATCGTTATACGTGTTCCGAATACGGAACAGGTATGCGCCGTTTACAAAAAAAACACAGATACGGAGGTTCAGACCGTTGTTACCTGTGTTTCTGATCAACGGCGGTTAAGACCGCCGTTTCCTGCACACGACTCCAACCACGGCGCAGCCACGGTCGGCAGTCCGAAACGCCGTGAAAGGGGCCGGTCTTGCGCCGTCGTTGCGTATGGAGTCCAGTAGTGCAGGCTTTTGAGTTTCTACTGTTGTTTTATCCCCAGTAGGAATGAAATTTGTTCTGTGCCAATTCTGTGCACCTAGCTGTAGATATGGAAGTTGCAGGTACAATAATAACTTAATCTAATTACTTGCTAATTAAGTGTGCCTGCCAAGAACATTTAAAAAAAGCTCCAAATAACCATTTAGTCTTTATTTGAAGAAAAAAGAACATAAATTATCTATTCACACACATTCACATATACTAGGTGAAGAGAGTTTGCACTCTGTGCAACTCGGACCCGGATTTTAGGCAACATAACACCGTTATTTTAGAGGATTTGTAATTTCATTCACATAAATATATGTTTTTATTTTTTTTAATTTAGTTCAATTCAAATATATATGATAAGTTTTTTTAAACTCATCTTAGTATATTATAATTGTCACTAAAAAATTGTTATTCAGAAAAAAAATAATGGATTTTCTCTCCACTCTAGGTACTTCAGATTGCACAGTACTTTTTCTAAGAAACCCATCTAATCATATTATTCATGACTTGTGCTTTCTGATATGCTTATTTCAAGTGTTCGTCGCATTGTTGTAATAAATCCCAGTAATAACCGAGTAGAAGGCATAATCACATTGACAAATATTTTCCGTTATATGTTAGGTTATATTTAAATGCAAAATACCCCTCTTGGATAAGTACCTTTGTCCCTCCCTCAGGAGCTCTTAGGTCACCATAGCTGTAAAAATGCAAGGAAACAAAGGCCATAAGCCAAAAAATTAGTCAGAGAAAATGATGCTTTTATGATTTTGTGCACAAAATCAACTCTCTATACTATTGTTTTCTTTCAATGAAATTTGCTTTTGGTTATTCTTTTGTGCAATTTATACTACAAATCTGGTCCTTATCTACTTTTGAAGCATGTTTTACCATGCTTTCTCAGTTCTGTGCTGCTCAAAAGCGTTCAGGATCGCAGCTATTTCATCCATAAAAGGATGAAGATCATCACCAGCGACAAATTCATGAGCAGTCCCATCCAACTGAACTACACTACACCCTGCACTTCTCTAAAATCTCCCACCTCTCAAAACCCTCATCTTCACCAAATCATCTCATCTCTCTGCATTCTGCATTCGAATACAGATTAGCAAGAACCAAGTAAACCCCACCATCTTCTGGCTTCACCTCCACCAACTTCGAAGCAGCCTTCTCTGCAATCTCGATGTTTCCATGCACCCTGCAACCCCCTAGCAGACCGTCCCATACATACACATCTCCCTCCATCGGCATTGTCCCTATCATCTCCACAGCTTCTTCAATCAGGCATGCACGTGCAAGCAAATCTGCCATGCATTCATAGTTATAAACATCTGCCATTGGCAATATTTAGGCGCTACAGCAAAGTTGAGATTGTTCACAACCCTGGAAGATGCTGTATTTTTTTAGAGGATCCTTCATAGAGCAGAAACACAAACAAATTACAGTAAATTATACATCTTTTTTCCATTATAAAGAGGGTGGAAGTATAGCTCCTAGTGATACTGGATCAATAGTGATAATTATATGGCTGCACATATAGGCGCTATAGTAATGCAAGGAAAACTAAAGATGAGTTTTTTTTTAATGTTTTTAACAACCCTGGAAGATGTGGTACTTTTTTAATAGGTCTCAAACTTCATATAGCAGAAATGCAAACAAATTACAGTAAATCACACATCTTTTTTCATTGGAAAGAGGGGGATATAGCCCCTAGTGATGCACGAATGAAAAGTATTCATTTTTTATCATCGCGTAATGATATAACTTGGTAGTTGGAAGATGTAAAGATGAAGCATGATCATTATGTCGGAGAAGGTAACAAGCTGACCTTGGGTTACCTGAAGAATGTTCTACTGCCAAATGTTGAATATGTGGATACATTGAGCTGAACGCCTCAATATTGGCACGGGCAACTGGTGAAAAGGGACACCAGGATGCATATAAAAGCACATCAGTGTAACCGTTTGTTTTCCTCTCAGAGGTTAGAGCTCTATGGAGGAAAGTCACCATTCACCTGAAAACAATGGCAAACTTAGAACATCTACTTCCAACAGCAGTCATTAAAATCGAATGCTAGAATGCTAAATCAAAAACCGATCCCGAGTACAACAAAGACGATAAAAATTTGGGGTGGGGGGGACAGCGAAATCGGAGAAATGCATGACGATAACAGGTCAATAACCAAACATTCAGAAGCTGTAAGAAGGGCAACAATGGAATAGAAACTACATTCACGAGAAGGACGACACTCAAAGGCTGCACACACAAGCCTAAATTTCAGAACGCTTGAATGATGACTGAGATGTAGGGAAAGCACTAAAGTTGAATGAGGGCAGTTAAGTTTCATCAACCACAAAAAACCATGGTGAGGTCATGAAATCAAATATTGCATGAGTTTTCCTGAAACATAAAAGAACCAGGTTTAATTCCTACTGCTCAAGTCTATAGAAAGGAAGATAAAGCATACCTAAAATTCTCTAAGGCTTAAACCGAGCTCACTAAATTACCAGTTGAGGGAGATGTCTTTTCGGTATACGTCAACTGATAGACTGAACCACCGCATGCTGTTCTTCAATAATCAATCGCAAAGCGCTTCCGGACCAATAAGATTACTGCACAACCAAGACCCTGTCCAAAATTCAGAACCTAGATCAGAAAACAGAAAAAGAAGACAGTTCAATTCAGCTAGAAATCACCCCAAGAATCAAACTTTCTCACAAATTACCCAAAAAGTAAGCTCATTTTAGGACACACTCAGTTCAGTTCAGCTACAAATCATTCACCACAAAAAAGCAAACTTTCTCGCCGGAAAATCACAAAATAACCAAAAAGCAAGCTCATTTCACAACATTTCCTCAAATCCCAACAAGAAATCAACCACTACATGCAATCCTAAGTTGATTTCAATACTGATCAAAAGCACAAAATGGGCAAGAAACACAAGAAGGTTAATAAAGTCGCTTGCTTGGGAACTTACGTTAACAAAGATGAGAAATTGGGGGATCGGAAAAGGTTATCCTTGAAGATATGAAACAACAGCAAACTAAACTTTATCTCACTCAGAAGTAAAGGCAAGAGACAGCAGATCTTTCATGAGTAAAATTTGACAAAAACTAAAGAGAGCTGGAAACTTTCAAGTACAGCATTGAACATTTTAAAACAGTGAATTCTCATTCTCCATATGGGGATAAAGTTATAACGCAAAATAATAGGTGGAATGAAATGATAACAAAATCCCTCGATCGCAGAGCTTCCAAAAAAATCCTAGACCTCATCTCACAAATCAATTAACAACCAGAAAAAGGCCCACACTGATCCTCACTCCAAACGCAGTTTATAATTTGCTCACCAAATCAAATATAAAGCATGATTCCTATAAGCCAAACATAACAGTAAAAAAACACAATCTCTTCTCTCTAATCAACATCAGCCATAACATAACGTCTCATCTAGATAGAAGGCAAACAGGCAATCCCTGGAAGCAGAGAGTAGCTCAGAGGTCATTACATTCTTGTTTCTTCCAAGAAAACAGAGCCCTTTTCCCACCAAAATCAACGATTCTAAACCGATTTAAAAAGTGTCACTCTTAAATCATCTAAACTGTCAACAAATCAGTAACAAAGATTCTGCATTCTCAATAAGTCACGCCTATTCCTCAATCGCAGAGTTTCTGAAAAAGCCTACACCTCATCTCACTAATCAACAAACCAGGAAAAAGGCCCTCCTCCCTGATCCTCACTCCAAACCGCAGCCATCAAATCATGATTCCAATACATGAGCCAAAACTTAGAGTAAAATATACAACCTTTTCTCTCTAAAGCTACTGATAATCAAATCCCAGAACCAAAAAATCCATCTTTTTCACTAAACAAGTTATATATTTGCAGGGACCTGGCTGTTCAGTGCATACTCTGCTTATACAAAGGGACAAACTGAGAAGAATGTAAGGCCTTAAGTTGGATTTGTTATCCTAGGAGGATCAGATGAAAAAATCTCATACTTAACATGCGATACAAATGAGAGCCAACAACAACATTCGATTCGTGCATATTACCATCAAATTATTCGCTAGAAAATATATGACAAGGCAGAAAACGAAAATGAATGAAGAAACAAAAAGAAGCTGAACTACGTCATCGAATCATGTGTACCTGAACCCGATATCCAAAGTCGAGTTTGACAATCACAAACCACCTAAAATACCATCCATTAAAGAACATCAGGTGAGAGCAACAAATTTAGCCAGCAATAACTTGCTTGCAAGGGACATGCTTTAAGCCTTCTGGTGGTTCAAAGAACCCACCAAGGATGAGGTTGGTAAATTCATCAGAAAAGGTAACATGCTTAGACCAAACAAAAAACATAGCAGGCCTTTGTAACTAATGAGAAAATTTGATGGTTGGTAAGCTTAAGAAAGAACAACAATGATTGATAAGCTTAAGAAATCAGTCACCCAATTATGCAAAAGAATGGAAAAGCATGATTTTATGAGACAATCGAGGGCAGAGAACATGTTAAAACTGAGAATGATCACAAATACAAGTCCAAACAAATTATCAAACACTTTGTGTGCAGACCTTGGGGAAGAAGATAATCAAATTGAAGAAAAGAGGGGATTGTCAAGAAGATGAGGAAGACAAACCTTTAATCCTGTAGTAGAAACTTTGATCCTGTAGCAAAGAGAGATGAGTGGCAGGAAGAAATGCGGAGCGAGACACGTTACCCATGGCCGTGGATAGAGCGACACGTACGAATTTCGGTCTTCAATCTCGGCGAGCAAGTGAACAAAGACTGGGTGACCTCCTACTGCTTGGGCAAGTGAAGAAAGCGACAAGGCTGGCTGCGAACAAGGCAGAAGGAATAAAATATTGGGAATAAGAAAATGGAAGGAAAACCGCGAACCGGGGCTGAACTTAACATTTTTGAGTCATTTAGGCTTTCAATATAGTATAGATTTTCCTATTTTCAGTTATTACACGTATATTGCACGTATATTGCTTAATTGCTCGAATTTACGTGCACATGTAGTCTCCACGTGCAAATTTTAAATGTGGAACGTTAGATTTTAGTATTTTAATTCTATATTTATTTATTTTTTATATTGATTTACAAAGATGCAATGCAATAAATTTAAAATTATTTTATTTATCTTTGGTTTCTGGTTTTCGAATATTTTGCCAGCCCTATGGTAAGGGTGAGGGTGAGATGGTGAGTGACGCAGCTGAGATGTCAGTTAAGATCCGCCAGCACGAATCTAAATTAGTAAGAAGTCGCCAACGCTGCCTTCTTGTCCAGTTGTTATTGAAATCCACCAAATAAGAGATAACACTTTTGAAAATATATATTATTGATAATATATATAATTAATTAATGAATACAAAATCCCTATAAATACTAAGAAGAATTCACAAATAAATCCTAACCTAAATCTAAAACGGAATATTAAAACTTATTTTAATTTATAAAGGAAAAATAATAAAACTATTTAAGAAATCCTTGTAAATCGATTCATTCGAGTAAAGAGATTTGGCATCGGACGAACAATAGCATGAATTGTAAATTCGTCCTACATCAGTGAGTTATGAGTTGAGAGATCGCGTAGGAATTGGATTGAGATGTTTGATTTCATCAGTGCTTTTAGGTAATGTAATCTTTGATTTTGGTTACAATTCTGGGTAAAAATTCTACCTTTTTGAAAATCTCGGTCGTAGGATCTCAATAGTCCTGATCGAAAATCCATTAAAAAATGAATTTTGGGATTAGAGATGGGTGGTGATGACGGGGATAATTGCAGGTGACACGTACCAGCTGACGCGATGACGACATCATCATTTTATACTTATATCTAGTTTTATTTTATAGAGTTTGAGTTTATTAGACTACCTTTCAGCGGTTATATAATTAAAATACTATCATGTCATATTTATCATTTATTTTCATTTATATCTATTAATCGATTAAAATTGAAATAACAGTTATTTTGACATATCCTAAGATAACTATCAATACTTATAATTACTATATATATTTTATTAAACGTTGCGTAAAAAGATAACCTATCTACTAAAATAAAATAATATTAACGTGCGTTGATGCACGTTTTTTGCACGACCTTAGCTACATTTTTGGCACAATACATCAATGTATTTTGAATATGTATTTAATAGTATTCACATGTAATCTAATGGGTGGTGTTATTTTCAGAAAACTTATTAACATTCAGAGTAAAACTAATTACTTTTATCCAGATTGTTCTTCCTCAGTTAAAACTTACTTATTACCTTTGTCGTATTTTTTTTATTGATTGCTCAGATTACATTTTTTTTTAACTGACATAACATCCTATTTATATGGTGTTACATTTTTTCCTGATTAAAAACAAAAGTTAGGACACAAAACCTGAATTTCAACCGAAGAAAGAACAACATATCTTAAGATAAAATCAAGTATCAAAATCGAATGTCATAAAAAGAATAATTTTTCAACAACTAGGCGAGTAGCATCATTCAAACCATAAACTTGGCATAAAAAAGTGCAGCAACATAACAAGTGTATGAACCAAATGAGCAACACCATAAGCTAATCAACATTAAAAAAAAAGAGAGCATCAACATAAAATGTAAAACAACTTCATTCTAAAAGCATCACTTAAGTGGAACAGCAAAGAAAAGAGCAGAGACGATTTGCAACATTTGAGATCTTCAATGTGAATTTGCACTTGCAATGATAAAACATCTCATCTTTAAGTCTAATATATGCAAAACTAATAACACAAGGGCTAATGAACCCATTGGAAGACCAGCATCAAAACAAAAGGTAAAAGAGATAAATTTTATCTATTAAAGTATCACCATGTAGTTTAAATGCTGAAAATCCATCATTCAAAAGGTATTATCAAAGGAAATGCAGAAAATTTGAAAACAAATAAATTTCATTAAAAAATATAGTTCTATTCAAATTCGACCCATGTATAATTAGGGTACAATAATTATCACAATATTTTCTAAATTATAAGTAGTTTGTTATTTATTAGATTTTAACAAATATATTTAAAAATAATGGTTATAAAAATATTAGCCAAAACTTAAAACATGTGGGGCTTGCCACATCATTAACTTAAAATATGAAGTGGAAAATTATGCAACACAGTCATCCCGCAAACCATTGTGAATGCTCTAAGTAGGTTTTAACTGAGGAAGGAAAATCTGGATAAAATAACTAACTCTAGATGCTAAAAAATGTTCTGCCAATATCACCACCCTAAATTTGTAAGATTGGGGGAGATAGGATATATCTTGGTACGAAATGTTTAAGTAAACACGCGCGTCATTAAACATGTGCAATTATACTTACTGAATATTTTTCTTTGATTTACTTATAATTACTATGTCTTTAATGAAACTGTCAAAAAACTAGAGGGATCTTTATTAGACTTTTTCCAAATCATGTGTCTAAATGGTGATTTTTCCAAATAAGTGTCGAAAATGAGTTGGATTACAAGTTATAAGTACTAAATGCCCGAAATACCTTAAAACCTAAACTAGAAAAGAAAAAGGTATTAAAGAGTTATGAGTACTAATGTCAGCAGCTCTTCCAACCAGTTTAGGACTCGCTAATTAGATTAATCAAAATATTATCCAACCCATACGGCTACAAAATCTGATTATCAAGATTGAATCACTAGAAGATAATTATTAAAACTACCACCAACAAGGATTCCTTCTATCGGGATTACATAAATCAGATCCAAAGCCTAACCAAATTTTATAAAACAAAGTACACTTTGGAAAATTACTAGGATTTGACAGACAGACACATGTGACCAATATTCAAACAAATGACCCATTTAAGCACATCCTTTGAAATTTATATAATATAGCCTAACTAGTAGTAAAATGAAAAAGGAAAAACTAGTGTTGTAAATTAAATTAAATAGAAGAGACACTTATCTGACGCAATTTATCCGAAGTTTAACCAGGCGACAAGAACGGGCTAGAATTGGTTGAAGGGCTGATTTGCATAACCAGAGATGAAGTGGCGTGTGGTAGGTTAATGTGGCCGCTCATTTACCAATACTGACGAGTGTGTACCAGTGGTTGGATCGTCCAGTCGATTAACAACGGATTGGCTTGCACGATTGATACCAACCATACCGTTTCTGGCTAGATCATGTGACTTGGAGGTTAGATCGGCACTACCTAGTAGTTCCGACAACTGGTGATGACAACAGACATGTGACTTTGTGTAGCGGTGATGTGGCTAAGAATGAGTAGTCTGACACGTCACGTTCAGTGGTAGGATGACCAATCTGAAAACCAGGTTGTGGATGAGCCGATCCGAGCATCTGAGTGTCGCTTCAATGGATGAGCGTCATGTTCCTGTTCAGTGGTACACGTCCAATTTGCAAATCGGACAATCTATGATTGGAACTATGTAGATTTGATAGCAGCGTCAATAGATAGGCCACTTAACTAGTTTCTTGGTTGTTGCGTATGGCCATCGACGGGTGGATCGCTTTTACGGTGACGTTGGTGTCTGTTGACTCTCCAATTTCGCAACGTAGGTTCTCAGAAAGGGATTGGGCTTGAATGAGTGGTATAAATTAGATTGGGGTAGGGGATGAGAGGGGTGACCAGGCAGCGAGATTTGCCGACGGCCACCCACACCGAATTGAATCTAAAGAAGGGTTACTAATTTCGGGGAGAGAAGATTGGGTCGAGACTGATATATGGTAAACTCTTTTTATTGTAAATTTTTTTAATTTTGAAAGTTGATTATTTTATCTGTGAATAATGTAACATTGAAATATTGAGATTGATCAAGGATTTGTGGGGTTTTTTTTGCCATATTTGAACCGAATCATATATATAATTTATAGAATGGATTGCTAATTATGTTGAACAAAATTTACAAAGAACTAGGTTTATATGTCAGTGTAACACGCCGAATGTTGAATAAATATATTGTAATTATAGAGTTTAAAAATTATTATGTAACAGTATGTCAATATATAAATATCCGAGATTAATAACATATGTTATTTTTCATTATTATCTTGACTCACCGTTAAATTGATTCGAGGGAGTAGGGATGCCAATGAGGTAGATTTATATGGATATCAGCCCCATATTCGCCTCATGTAGGTGGATACGGATCACGAAGTTTATAAGATATGATGGTTATGGATATTAATTTCAAATCCATCATGGGTCATGGGTGGGCATGTATGTTTTTTAACCCACTCCGCCGCTCCATATATCAACCAATCATATAATCCATATAATTTAATGCATATATAGAATATATTGTAAGATTAAGCAATTTACTAATACTAAGTCTCTAGAAAGTCATACTTTCGATAATTATTAGGAACTACTGGTCTAATTTGTTATTGTTAAATGTTTTGGGATATTTCGGGGTCAATCCAGAATTATAAGAAAATATGAGGTTGTGTATATTACCCCAATCTCCCCATCTTCTTTCACTTTCCCTTTTCACTTTCTCTCTCTACATTCGTTTCTCTCCCTCTCTCTCTATTCTCAATCAAACCCTGGGTTTTCAATTTGAGATTTTCGCGTCGAACTTGTTGCAATCAGACTGATTTTTCGACGGTAAGCTTCTTCTCGGCATCGATTCTACTGCAAATGTGTTTTCATTGCATTTTAATTGTGTTTAATTTGCTTGTTGCATTTTGTGATTCGATTTGTGTGCTATTGCTAATAGTCATGGTGAAAAGAAGGCACGAAAATATGAGGTCGGGTCGACAAAGAAGGACAAGGATACTTCGGGGAAAGGCGATGTTCTGGCGGTTGGGAAGGCCAATGTTGCTGCGGTTGGGAAGGCCGATGAAAGTGAAGAAGGTTCGTGCTATTTTTTCAATTATTGAATTTATGTTTAGCGTTTGTCACAATATTGCTTGTATAAAGTGAAAGGTCGTTCATGTAGTCTGAAAGTTCATAACTAAAAATTTGGTTTATAGCTTGAAAGGCCGGTTCGTAACTGTAGACATGCATATGGTTAGGTTATAACTTAAAAGGTCTGGTTCGTAACCTCAAAGGTCTTGTTCATAACCTTAGAGGTGTTGTTCATAACCTCAAAGGTCTTATCCATAACTTAAAAGGTCTTGTTCATTCTTACGAGGTCTTGTTGATAAATTAAAAGGTTTATAGTTTTTCAATCCCTGTTTTTAGATGGAAGTTTGACTTTGTACTTCAAAGGTGTTGTTCATAATTTAAAAGATCTTGTTCATTACTTAAAAGGTCTTGTTTCTGTTTATATATGTGAAATCAGTGCTGAAATTTATGTAGTATTTTGGAGATTAACAAATCGAACATTGCCGGGAGGAAAGGATGAGCGAATAATGATTGATTTGTGTTGATTCAACCTAATGTTGGGGTTTCCGCTATTCATAATGAAATCCGAGGTTTTGTTATTGTTTTTGCTGCTTTAGTTGTGGATATAGCTATTTGATTTTACTTATGTGATTTAGGTTGATTGTACTCTAATATCAGGCGGCCATCAATTAACACAGTGAGGCGTCGTTCATGTTTTGATTGGAGAAGAGAGCTGGAGTACATACATGTGTACATAATTTTAGATTATGTAATGCGTCTGTTTTAACTAAGTAGCCCGGAAAGTTTGGTGGTGCCCTTGGGATTGTACCTTAAAGACAAAATAGATCATTTGTCAAATTTAATAGATTGTGTTTTTATCCTACAAGTTTATGTTCTTAAATGAAAAGGTACTTACAACTTGTAATAAATATAAAAGTTCTAAATATCATAGGAAATAAGGTTTCATATTTAGCTTCAAAGGTCGCCCACATAGTGTGAAAGATCACATGTGTAAGTTAGGACAATAACTTGCCACATACAACACTCATGAAAGGTTTTGTATACAAGCTACAAGTTCGAGTTCTTAACTTAAAAGGTTGCTTGTTAGCTACTGTAAAATTCTTACAAACCATTGAAAAATTTGAGATGTTATCTGACTAAAGCCTTCTAATTTTATGAAAAAATGTTTCATACACAGCTTGAAAGATCACATATCTTATAAGCTAAAACAACACAAAGAAATATCAAACTTCTATAAAAACTAATACTCAAACAAATATTAAACATTGTATGTGTAAATAAACACATCACTTGTGTAAGTAAAAGGTTCCCGTTTGTAACACATTAACCAAAATTTTATAGTTGCTAAAATTCCTCACAAATTGCATATTTGTCCTAATGCTTACGAAATCCCTAATTCCATATTAACTATGCATAAAAACCAAATGCAAAATGATTGAGTCCTTCCTTGCTGTTGGAGTTGCATATTTGGAGAGAAACCTATCCCACACATCTTTCTTCACATTCTTTGTCCATCCAGCGGCGATGTATTGCTCTAGTATCACGTAGTTTCGTCTCCTTCTAATCTTCTTTCAGCCATAATTTCTGTATATTCATACCAAATACCAAATACCAAAAGATCATATTCCCAAGTTAAAAGGTTATGGATATACACTAAAAGATCAATGAAGACAGGGATTGAGTATATATGTATAACATTGCACATCAGTGTCATAACTTAAAGGATTATGGTTATGCACTAAAAGATTACAGTTTAAGAGAATGAAGTTATACACCAAAGTTCTTTTACTTTAAGGGTGTGCTTGTTTTGCATAGAATTGGAGCATAATATTCAAATTTTATGGCATTGGGTCAATTCTGCTGTTTAGTTGCACAATAATTTTGGCATGGAATTGGTTTTCGAAAATTATGATGCCTTGAATTCTATGGGTTGAATTCTTTTGATAGAGCAAAGTTTTCCAACGCTAATTCCATGATTTTGGAAAAATTTCACGGATCTTTTTCGGGTCGAATTCGGGTTATAAGAATTAATTCGGATCTTTATATGTCCGCAGCCTTCACCGAGCTTCATCATCACCACCAAGCACCACCCCGCGGCCACCTGGCCCACCTCATGTCCGCCGGCACCATCGTCATCTGAACCATCTCCACCTCCGCTGACGAGTCTCCACCATCTGCTCCGGCCATTCTCTGCAGTCACCAATCACCATCACCGCCTCGACCAATCGATCTCCAACACTACTCCACACCCGCCATCTGCTGCAACGATCGCCGGTCTAAGTTTCATCACCTTTGCTCCTCACCCGCCCGTCACCTTCGTCGATCCACCACCATATGCGCATCTTCACGTCCGGCTCACCTGTTGAGCGTGTGAGATCTCGATGGCAAACCCTGCAGCACCAAAGCCTTCGTCGTCTTCTTCAAAAGGGAAATGGAGGAATCTCTCTACTTACGTTGCTCGCATGTACTTCCTGCTCATGTTTCTCCAAGTCCCTCTTTTCAGGTACACCAAAAAAAACCCCATGATTTTGTGCTTGAATTGGACCCTTTTCCGTGTTTAAACCGATGCAGAAACACAGTGAATCTAAACAGTCCAGCATGATTGAATCGTCACCACGGTTCGGAATTTTCTGTGCTTACTACTCTTTATTAATGGGATTTGATGATTTGGTGGTTCATTGTTCTGTGTTTATGCTGGTGGCACTATTACTTGGACTTGTGTTCTGGATTTAGTGATGCATATGGTTCTGAGCTTTGATTGATGGAAAGTAGAATGTTTGTTATGTTGAATGTGATTCTGAGCTCTTCTCTTGAAGTGGTGAAATATATATATATATATATATATATATATATATATATAGAAAAAAGATCAGGTGAGACACCCATGTTAAAGTGTGGCAGTATCTATACCATTGAAATATAATCAAACGGCCGAAATAAACTCCCACTTGCTATTATTTTAGAAACTCGCGGATCCATTCCGGGTTTAAACGGGTTATAAAACCATTTACGGGTCAACTGGAGAAATCATGTCGCGGCCGTTGGAACATCTTTCTTCTTTCTGCCCCAAACTTTGAACGAAGTAACTCCATATTTTGTCCTTTCTTATACATGCAATTTAACAAATGCTTTCAAAGTATTTTTAATCATTAATTATTGATAAAATTAATTACTAACGGTATTAAAAATTTTGCTTACATTGTATTGAATTTTAAAAGAGGGTTTAAAACACTTTAAAACTAAAATAAAATAAGTAAAAGTAAATAAAATGTAAAACACTTTCACATTTAATTAGAAGCACCTATAATTACATTTTAAAGCACCTAAAATATAAAATATTTTCTCATAATTGTTGAAGTACTTGCAGGTACATTTTAAAGCACTTTCATACTATACTGGAAGCACATATGAGTACGTTTTGAAGCACCTAAAATATAAATCACTTTCAGATACTAGTTGGAGCACCCACGAATATGTTTTAAAACACCTACAATTTAAAACACTTTCACATTATATTGGAAGTACCTACAAGCACCTAGGAATGCGTTTTAAAGCACCTACATTTTAAAACACATCCACCTTGAACCTGAAGCACCTAGGAGTGCGTTTTAAAGCACCTCCACCTTATACCTGAAGCACCTAGGAATGCATTTTAAAGCACCTGCATTTTAAAGCACCTCCACCTTATACCTGAAGCACCTAGGAGTGCATTTTAAAGCACCTGCATTTTAAAGCACCTCCACCTTATACCTGAAGCACCTAACATTGCTGTTTAAAGCACCTCCACCTTGTACTCGAAGCACCTAGGAGTGCGTTTTAAAGTATCTACATTTTAAAGCACCTCTACCTTGTACCTGAAGCACCTAGGGGTGCGTTTTAAAGCACCTACATTTTAAAGTATCTCCACCTTGTACCTGAAGCACCTAGGAGTGCGTTTTAAAGCACCTGCATTTTAAATCACCTCCACCTTGTACCTGAAGCACCTAGGAGTACGTTTTAAAGCACATACATAAAGCATCTCGACATTATAACAAAGCACCTCCACATTGTAGCTGAAGCACCTATGAATATTTTTTATACCACCTACATGTTAAAGAATCTCGACATTATAACCGAAGCACTTAAGAGTACATTTAAAAGCACCTACATTTTAAAATATAAAATAAATATTAACGACCTATTATACCACTATCATTTGTAAAATAATTATGTGGAAAGAATTCCCTAGCTTAAATAAATTATTAAAGTATAAAAAGAATTGCAAATTTTAAAACCAAAAGATTGCTTGCAAAGGCACTAAAGTTGCGTAAAAATTAAACAAAAAATGAAAGAAGCAGCAAGTCAACTTGCTGCAGTTAAAGAGAAGAGTCCAAATAATTATTAACATCAACAGAATAAAAGACCCGCTTCAGGTTTTATAACCCGCATCAACCTTTATAACCCGGAATCTTGACCCGCGTGTTTTAATTCCTTCAACTTATTCGTGTTTAATTTTAGGCCATCAGATGAAAGTATTATACGGTCTAGATCCTGCCACACTTTAAGAGAGGCTGCCACACTTTAAGAGGGTGTCTCACCGGATCCCTCCCCTATATATATATATATATATGGAAGGGATCAAGAGACTCCCTTATTTTTACTTCAAATTTCACTCCAAATGCTAGCCTTTGGATTAGATTTAATCTAGTGGTCATAATTAAATCTATTTTTAGCCAATTAATTTTAATTAACTTCATCCCAAAATTACTTTCCTGTTTTTTAGCCAATTAATTCTGGCATCCATATCTTAGGGATGAATCACGTTTCTTTTTAGACGAAAAGCATCCATATAATATCATAATTTTATATTTTCTTATACACAATCTTAAACATGGTGGACCCTGGTCATTTAGTCATTTGTTTATAAAAGTCTTATTTGTTCCCTTTTATTTCCGGAGGAAGACAAAGATTTGTATTTGGAAGATACAACGCCGAATAAGAGTTGTAGGACTATGCCATTTAAAAATATGTTTTCCGGAAGTATTTTATTGATAAGCTGATCCAACACATTCAAACCTTTTAAAATTATTATAATTCACTCTTAAGTGCGATATTGCAAGTTGTGAAAAGTTTCTCGTCTGATAAAAGAGAAGGTGGTGATTTTGTGGCTGCTAGTGTATCACTGAAAGGTGAATGGATTTACAGTGTAAGTGAAGACAGGTAAGATTCAGATTGTTGAATGCTTTTCTTTCGTGTTTAGAAAGCAAGTGACTAGTTCGTTCTCTCTGGCATGGTTTTTTGTTGTATGTACATGGAATGTGCTATTTACACCACACTGGATTTAGTTAACTTACCCAAAAAGTATGAACTATGGGTGTGCTTGGTTAACTCTCTAAATACGGGTTTTCATAAAGAGAGCATACTTCTGGAATATTAATTCTGTACTTCTTTGCCGAGAAAAAATAACACCAGCCAGTATACTTTTGCATCATGTATACCTCAAAAGTTATAATTGAAATAGAGCAAATGTTCTTATAAAACCCCAAACTCAGGACTAATATAGGCTTATTAGTTTTCAATAGGGAAATTTAGCTTTTTTACTTTTAGGGTCTTACGTGTGTTATCATAGTCTATTTGTTTTGAATATTCTTCTTAAGCATGACATGTTTATTTAGTCACTTGCAAAGTTACTGCAACCTTTTTTTGGTTAATAGGTGCCATGGGTATCTTTTTCTTTTTTGATAAAACAATTGATGGAGTTGTTTAGAGCTCATGCCCCATCAAGTTACTGGCCGTCAAGGAATGGTTATACGATATCAATACCTTAAGTGCCTTTTATTTACCCATCCTATTTGATGCCTTTTCACTTGTATGAATCTTGACATAATTTTGGAATATGCAAATTGTGGGTGCATGATAAGGATGTGATTGGTATTGCGCTCCATCCCCACCAGAATCTTGTGGCCACTTACAGTGAGGACTGCACCATGAAATTGTGGAAGCCTTGAAAGTTTTCACCTTTAGATGTGAATTGATCATGTCCCAGCTGACTTGTATGTTAGCGAGTTTGTGTATATCGTGTGCAAGAGGATCAAGTTTATTGCTGAGAAGGCCGAGAGGTGATTTCACTTGATAAAGAACAAGAAGAAGATGATGAAATCTTGTCTTGGATTGGTGATGCACTTAGAACTTCTCCAATAGCACACTTCCTTTACGTTAAAAGGGGATATAGGGATGGAGGAGGCCTCCAATGGAACACAATAATTGCGTTGGACTGATTCAGTTGGAACAGTCCTACTTCAAATATAGCGGGGTACTGTTCCAACACAAAGAGAAACTCTCCTGAAAGTCCAACTTCCTGACTTTTCATAAGAGTCTTTATACGTTTTAACTTATACAGTGTACCTTTTAATTTGAACTGTAAAATTTGTTATTTGAATTTTGTTAATATTTTAATGTAAATTCATGAATTTTTGCATTAAAACATGTTTTACTATATGTTCACTTTGATACTATCAATGTTTTAACACAAAATAGTATCACTTGACATTAAATATATAGTGGTAGTTCCATAACACTTAGGAAAGTCGGACTTTCTAGAAATTTTGCTCAACACAAAACATATTTTATCCTTTTTTTTTTCTTTTTTTCCTTATTCTTGCTTTTGTTTTTCAGTGATTTATGTATGTACCTTCAGTTATTTAATCTGATACGTTAATATTTTCTAATTTTGTCAATTATTTTCGATTGTATTTGTTTTCAGGTCTATCTTTTCCTATTTTTTAGTTTTTTCCTTTTTAATTTATACTATATTTTGCCTTCAATGTTAATATGATTTGCGGTTAAAGTAACTTTTTTTTATGTTTATTTTCGGTTTTCATTCCTTCTTTTTATATTTTTTATTTTGTTTTATTATATTTCATATTATGAACAAATATTTTTTAAAAATAAATAACACTGCATTGAACTGAGAAATGTCTCATTTGAGTTGAAAAATTCGCAATATATTTTGATAATCATATCACACCAAATGCAATAAACACGCAATATTAAAATATTAACAAATTAATTTTAAAATATACATATATATATATATCTGTAATTAAATAAAATAACAATGCAATGCAAATAATTAAATTGATATAACTTTGCAATAAAATATAAAGAATTGAAGATATAATTTAAAGAATATAGAGGAATATTCTTTTGGAGAAAAATTTGAAGTTGAACCATTGGAGTAGAAACACTGTTTCAACTGTAAAAATAACTGTAGCAACCGAAAAATAGGGGAAAACCATTGGAGATGGCCTTATAGACTCATAGTGTTAATATCTTCTTGCACTGTAATATTTGAAGTATATTTGAATTGCTCATATTGTTTTGATATGAACTACATACTCATCAAGTGTAGTAATGAAATGGAGGCTTTGATGCGGAATTTACAGTAGAAAGATTTTGCACTATTTTTTAAACAAATGAATAGAAGTTAAAACTATATTTATTAGTAGAAGGAATTTAAGATAGGTTGAGAGACTCGAGAAAAGATTTCAAAAAAGAAGTTGCTTGGAAAAATAAGTAAAGAATGGAAATTATAACAAAATAAATAAAGTAATAATAAATGACAATTCTAATTCTAATTACATGCCAATATTTTAGTCATTCAAACACAAGAATTGGAATTACAATCTCAATTCTTAAGTAATTCTAGTGCTATCCAAACACTAAAATTCATAAAATATTTGAACACCAATTCACTATTCAAATTCTATGGTATTAGAATATCAATTCCAATGCCAATTCTAGCAACCAAACGCACCCTAAAAGATTTTACATATGGCCTACTGATGGATGTTTACGACCCGCGCTTGATCACGAACCCAGTTCACGAACTGATCTGCAAAACAAAGCCTCGGGTGTCCCGAGGGTAGACACTCTGACGCTCAAGTTAGTATGATGTGTAAGGCGTATTGTATGTAAAATCATAGATAGAGAGGTTTACCAAACCTTCGGCATTTATATGGCTACAATCCATAGATCACCAAGATATGTATTTATGGTATAAATACAACACTTATGGGAATAGTAGTTGTATTACCATGTATAGAGGAAGTGTATTTCGGTCATGGTTGTATTACCATGTTTAGGAGGATGTATATTACCCATGGATCCATCCTCCGCGTAGCTCGAGCCCACGACCCTTCTCGGGCCCTGGCCCGAGTATGAATGAGGTCTGAATACGAACCATGGACTTATCAATAGCCCCAAGGTAGATCTTCAGAGTTTAGAGTGCTTCATCTCGAAGGTTGAAGGAGAGGTTTGCTCCTCGAGGGAGGATGACTCGGGATGTTAAGCTCAGGGGAGGGGGGGATCCTGATTGAGACTGACCTCTCGGGCCAAACCTTCTGAATATCTATCTTAAAATTATTTCGTATTCCATCAAGACACGTGGACGGTTGGATCTGAATCTGTCTTCTTGAATTCTGAGGGGATTGACACGTGGTCTGATTCATTGTATCTTCTGGCGGTGGAGAAGACCAACCTTCCAATTGCCTGCATCGTTTCGCGAGTCGAGGTAATTACTCCGTGTATATGCGTGCTAATTACTGGCTATATAACCAAGTAATTTTTCTTGTGTTTATCATCAATCTTCATCCAAGTATTTTTCTTTTCCAATTCTCAGAAAAAGTTCTTCAAACTTGTCTTCTTTTCTTTATATATTCTCTTCCCCCCATTCTCTGTATTGCTATGTCTTCAGCAAACTCCAGCATTCCCCCTGGCAATGGAGAGAATGTTTCAGAGAAAGAGCCCCAACTACTCGTGATTTGAGTACCTTGTTCTTGGAGGTTGAGTCTGGAGAGCTGATGGAGGTGACCATTGCTACACCGTTGCAGGTTGTAGCTGTGGTGGCGGATGATGGTGCCTCTGGGTCAAATACGGACCCAAATGCGGAGCCCCAAGTTGATAAACGGGTTCCGGAAGGATTATGAACCGAACCTGGATTTATTCAGGAGCTTGTTCAAGCTTTTTTCTTTCAAGGAGCGTGAGCATATTACCCTTACTCCACGGAATGGCAAGGTCTTCACTTTTCTTGATAACAACGGCAATTGGAAAGACATTCGGCTAACCTTTGATCGAACCAGATACGAGGTCCCTGACTGGAACTCGAACCCGAAAGACGTTGTGTCTCTTGATAGGGTCTTCGATATTCCTGCTCATTTAAAGGGCGTCGTTGAAGAGCTCTTGAAGGAAAAGATCATCTTCTAGAGGGAGGATTTGTGCGAGGGACTCATGGCTCGGTGTGGCAGTGGCCTCTTGTCACTTATTCATATCTGCTAGACGTTCCTCGGTCAAAATCTACATCCAGCTACCTGAAGCCGGATCGATATTGGACCCTCCCTGATAAAATCCAGCGGATAAGAAGGAGGTCAATAAACGAGCTGCCAAGAAATCACCCCGGAACCAGGATGAATCTTCCTCTAGTCGGTCCCCTTCAGGTAATGTCTTGATTTGCATATTGTAGTAATGCTTTATTCCATATTGCATATTAAAATTTCTTCTTCTGTATGCAGCATCTCCTCCAAAGAAAAAGATCAAGAAGGGGAAAGCAGTCCTCGAGGTCGTAGAGGAGGAGGTGGAGGTGTCCGAGGAGATGGAACCGGAGGTTGGGGAGTCCTCGGATGACGATGAATCTGACCTTGAGCTGGTGATCCCCGAGGATGTGCCTCTGAAGAACTTGAAGTATTATTTGAGTTGCCCCGAGGAAGAGGATGGTCAGGCTTCTCGGAAGTCTTTTAAGAAGTATCCATTCATCTCTGAGGTAGTGATTTTCCTTGTCATATTATGTGAGCTTTTAAGTGTCATATATCAGGTCTTTATAGATCTTCTATTTTACAGCTGTTGGTAGATATATCCATGTTGGGACGTCGAACCAAAGGTGAGATCAAACACCTGTATAACTCTGTGGAGGAGTTACATTCCAGGTGCTGGACTCTCAAGGCCGAGAAGGAGGAGATGAGGGCTATTATCTCATCTTTAACGACTGAGTCAGTGGTGCCTCCTGCATTTGTCCTTGCTCCATTGGGTTTGACTCACTTGGAGGATATGGTGAAGCAGCTCGAGGCTGAGAATAAGGCCTTATTTCTGGCAAGGGAGTCCAAGAAAAAAGAGCTGAAGGTTTATCAGGACAGCGTGGATGAGCTATCACAGACCTTGGCTTCAGATAAAAACTCGGAGGAGTTGAAACGGCTTCTTAAGCTTTTAGGCGCCTTCATTGCTTGTAGTCCCGAGTTTAAGGATCACCGGGAGGAGTATGGAGACTTATTCCATGACTCCGAGTAGCACATGATTTTGGATAAAATCTTGTTGTTGTGTCAATCTGACAAGGAGATAGAGTTATGACGTCCATCTTCTCACACCCGGATGCTGCTAATGAGCTCTCTGGCTTGAATGCTAGTGATTGGGTTCCTGGAGCCAAGTTCTTGGATGCATTGGGTCCCTTCGAGAAGATAACGACATCAGGGGACTTATTAAAGCTCATTGTAGCAAGATATCCTGACTTGTCCTTTCTTGGCGAGAGGTTCTCCGTTCCTTCAGGTAGTAAGGCAAGTTAGCTTTAGCTGGCTCACTGGCATCTCCCCGTCAGCTTTAGAACTCTGGGTTTACTCCTTCGCACATGAACCTCGGTCTCAGGATTTACTGAATGAGCTCCTGCCATATTGACAAAGCTGAGGTACTCGGGGATAAGGTCTTCGCAGTTGTCCATGATGAACACTCTGCGAACATATTGCTTGATGTTGTTGGGCTTCTTCCTCGGTCCTTCTCTGGCAAGGTCTTTTATGTCACAGCGTGCAGAAAAGTTGACAATAGCCCATCTCTCGAGTGTCACTCCTGGTGAAGTTCTAGATGACCCTATTGGGCGTACTTAGAAGTATCATATTCTGATGTAATAACATCTTCTTCGTGACCTTTGTATCAAATTTCGAGGTTTTTCCTCTATGCATTCCTTTTGGAATTAGAAGTATCATATTCTGATGTAATAACACCTTTGATATGAACTATTTATATTCGAGATTTTGCCTCTTTGCCTATCCACTTGAGATTTTTTAGAAGTATCATATTCTGATGTAATAACATCTTTTGATACGAATTTCAACTTCTGTTTTTGAGGGTTTTCTTCTTTATTTTGAGATGATTGATTTTTGAGCACGTCTGCCATTTTAGTCTATAGACCTCAATCAAGCACTTCTGTGAAGTATTTTGTCTCGAACCTATCTCTTTTATTCAAAAAATGATTGGTATTTTGAATTTTGGATTCAAATAACTTATTTTATATAAGCTGACCAATCATATACTTTATAAAGCATATTGTTTTGAATAGCAATTAATGTCATACATAGGATAACAGTCCTCTTTTTATAAAAGGAATTTAACATTGCTTATTGTAAAGATAGGTGTAAAAATAACATGACTTCAATCTAAGTTTATAACTTTAAGAATAGAAGTAAAGTAAATAGTGGGTTTGAGTTTGAGTACCCGTTTGTGCTAGAGCAGAATTTTCTTGGACCTTAATGAGGCTCTCGGACATTCTTGAACCTTTGTGAGGCTCTTCCTCGAGTTTCATATTCCGTGATACTTTCGTAAGTTAATCACGTTCCATCTTCATGGTGTGGGCTCACCCTTCATGGTTTCAAGAGGTAGCTTCCCCCTGGATGGGATTCTAGGACTCGATATGGACCTTTCCAGTTCGGGGCTAGCTTCCCCTCCACTTCTTTCTTGCTTTTCTCGTTTAACCTCATTACAAGGTCTCCTTTGACGAAGGTGGCTAAGCGAACCCTTCTATCATGGTAGCGCTTGACTCTTTCCTTCACCTTGGCCTCATTGATAGTAGCATTGGCTCTCTTCTCTTCCAGAATGTCGAGGTCGAGACGGAGGTTTTCTTCATTGGCAGTGCCATCATCATCTTCTGGTTGAGAGGTGCGGGCAGAGGGGACTCCAATTTCCATTGGGATGACCGCCTCGGACCCGTAGACTAAACTGTATGGAGTTTCTCCGGTTGCAGTAGTTGGTGTAGTCCTATGGGTCCAGATCACGCTCGATAGTTCTTTGATCCAGTTTCCTTTAGCTCCTTCTAGGCGCTTCTTGATACCATTTACCAGGGTTCGATTCGTAACCTCCACTTGGCCATTAGCTTCTGGATGATATACCGAGGTAAGCTTCTGATGTATACCATAATCCTCACACCATTTCTTGAAGGGGTTGTTGGCGAACTGTGCTCCATTATTTGTCACTATGTATCTCGGGATGCCATATCGACATACAATATTTTTCCAACAGAAGTTGATGACCGTCTTGCCAGTTATGTTGGTCAAGGCTTCAGCTTCCACCCACTTTGAGAAATAATCAATGGCCACAATAAGGTATTTGAAATTACCAGGGGCTGTAGGAAAGGGTCCAACAAGATCTATACCCCATCGGACAAATGGCCAGGATTCTTGGATGGTAATCATATTTTCTTGAGGCACATGGATCATCTTGGAAAATCTTTGACACTGGTGACAAGAATCAATATATCTCTTGGAGTCTTCTAACATTGTAGGCCAGAAATAACCCATTTGTAGGAGTTTACGAGTAACAGTGCATGGACCTTGGTAACTACCACAAACTCCTTCATGTGCTTCTTGTACTAAGTGTTCAGCGTCGGAATGCCCAACACATTTGAGTAAAGGCTGGAGATATCCCTTCTTATATATGGTGCCTTCATGAATGACATATTTGGGACCTTTAACTCGGACCTTCCGTGCCAGATGCTTGTCCTCGGGGAGGGTTCCCGTTTGAAGGTACTCAATATAGGGGTTCATCCATGTGTCTGAGATATCAACAGCCATGATGCTGCTTTCTTCATAACTTCTTTTTGCCAGGGTTTCCATCAGCAATTCTTGAGAAGATCTAATGTTGAGGTCCGAGGAGGCAAGTTTACTCATTGCATCTGCTTTATGGCTACCTTCTCGGGGGATATGATTCAGCTCATAATGTCGGAATTGATTTAGGAGAGGCTTAACTATCTCGAGGTACTTTTGTAGACTGTACTCTCGAGTCTCGTATTCGCCTTTGACCTGCTGCACCACGATTTGCGAGTCACTAAAGATCTCGAGGTCTCTAACATCAAGGTCCTTTGCCAGCTTTAACCCTGTGATGAGGGCTTCATATTCTGCTTCATTGTTAGTGGCTCGAAAATCAAAATGGAGAACGTATGGATGGTCCTTTCCCTCGGGGCTGGTGAGTAAGACTCCAGCACCACTTCCCCCCGAGTTGGAGGATCCATCTACATATAATCGCCATTTTATTGTGTCTGGAACTGGGTCTTGTTGGTTTATCTCCACTGGTTCAACGGACTCCATTATGAAATCAGATAAAGCCTGGCCTTTGATGGCTGTCCGAGGCTTATATTGTATATCATGTTCTCCAAATTCGATGGCCCACTTCATCATCCGTCCTGAGGCATCCGGTTTCTAGAAGATTTGCCTAATCGGGTAGTTGGTTAGGAGGACTATCATATGTGCTTAAAAGTATGGCCACAACCGTCGAGAGGCATGTACAACGACCAATATTAAGCGCTCGAGAGGGGTATATCTGGTCTCGGGGCACTGTAGAGCTCTGCTTACATAATATATTGGGTACTGTGATCCTTCATTTTCCTTGACCAACACAGCACTAATGGCTAGCTGAGACGCAAAAATATATAAATAAAGAGTTTCACCTTTGTATGGTTTTGACAGTGTCGGAAGCTGTCGGAGGTGGTCTTTAAGTGCTTGGAAAGCTTCCCCACGTTCATGTGAACACTCAAATTGGTTTGCCTTCTTAAGAATGTTGAAAAAGGGCAGGTGCTTTTCTGCTCCTTTAGAGAGAAATCGACTGAGGGCCGTGAGGGATCCTGTCAGCTTCTGTACATCTTTGACGGTCTTCGGAGGTTGCATATTTTCTAAAGCCTTTATCTTCTCGGGGTTTACTTCAATTCCCCGATTAGATACCATGTATCCTAGGAATTTGCCTGCTCCAACCCCAATGGTACACTTAGCAGGGTTCAGCTTTAGGTTGGATGCTCGTAATGTGTCGAAGTTTCCTTTAAATCTTCAAAGAAGGCGTCATAACCGCGACTCTTCACTACCATGTCATCCACATAAATCTTGAGGTTGCGTCCAATCTGGGATTTAAATAATTTATCCACCAACCGCTGGTAAGTAGCTCCGGCGTTCTTCAATCCGAAAGGCATCATCTTGTAGCAGAAGGTTCCCCTGTCGGTTATGAAGGAGGTTTTCTCCTTATCTTGCCCTGCCATAGCGATCTGATGATATCCTTTAAAGGCATAAAAAAGGCTAGTACTTGGTATCCAACGATCGCTTCAACTAGTCGGCCGATCGAGGGCAAAGGATAACTGTCTTTAGGACAACAATCATTCAGGTTGGTGAAGTCGATGCACATTCTCCACTTCCCAGCTGGCTTCTTGACCATTACTTGGTTAGCTATCCATTCTGGGTACTGCACTTCTTCGATTATACGGGCTTTAAGTAGCTTATCCACTTCTTCTCCAATGGCTTCAACTCGATCTAGTGCAAAGATGCGTCGTTTCTGCTTTATGGGCTTCTATAAGGGATTGATATTCAAGTAACGTTCCGCTAAACGAGGGGATACTCCTACCAAGTCATTGGTATCCCAGGAAAAGACATCTATATATTGGTTGAGGAGATCTCGAAGTTTGGTCTTTATCTCGGGGGGTAGGAGAGTCCCAACCTCGACGGTTCATGATTCTCCGAGTTGCATCAGCTCGGATTCGGAGTACTTGGCTGGTTCAAGATCCTCCTTTTCCGGTTCTTGGATAGCCTGAATTGTGCAGACTCGAGCTAATTGTTGATCACCTCGGACCGTTGCTATCCCCTGGTTCGTAGGGAACTTCATCGCCAAGTGGTATGGGGACCAGATGGCTTTTGCTTGGCACATCCAGGGTCGTCCGAGGATTATGTTGTATGGCGCTCTGGAGTCGATGATCGCAAAGGTACAACGAAGGGTCATACTCCGAGGACCATCTTTCACTCGTACTGGTAAAGTGATCTCTCCTAAAGGAGTTATAGGATCGCCCGCGAATCCCGAGATGGGGTTTGTGGGTACGAGATTTCTCTTGTCCAGTCCCAACTGTTTATAATAGCTGAGAAACATGACTTCTACTTCACTTCCCCCATCTACCAGAACTCTTTTGATCACATTATGGTTTATGTCGACTGTGATTACTAAGGGATCTGAATGAGGGAATTGATTAGGAACGCATCCTGAGGTGAAAAGGTAACGGTTCCGTCAAGGCGAGATCTTTTGTTCTCCCACTCCCAGGGAGAGGTTTCTTCGGGTGACCGATGCACACTGTTGATGCTCCTTCCTGCTCCCTGGTTGGTGGCATGGCTTATCTCATCGTCGTCATGGTTGGCATCAATGCTTCTTGCTCCTGTCGGGGCCAAAAAAACGGATTCGTGTACTCCCACGAAGGTTTTTAGCCGGATCAGCCATGAGTTTGAAGGTCGTATAGATCAAAAATAGCAAGCGGGTCCCACTGGGCGTGCCAAATTGATTGATGTTTACGACCTGGCTTGATCACGAACCCAGCTCACGAACTGATATGCAAAACAAAGCCTCGGGTGTCCCGAGGATAGACACTCTGACGCTCAAGTTAGTATGATGCGTAAGGCGTATTGTATGTAAAATCATAGATAGAGAGGTTTACCAAACCTTCGGTATTTATATGGCTACAATCCGTAGATCACCAAGATATGTATTTATGGTATAAATACAACACTTATAGGAATAGTAGTTGTATTACCATGTATAGAGGAAGTGTATTTCGGTCATGGTTGTATTACCATGTTTAGGAGGATGTATATTCCTTGTAGAACATTCATAATATACGCATTCCTCATAAGGATTAAGATTGATGGACCCATGGATCCATCCTCCGCGTAGCTCGAGCCTACGACCCTTCTCGGGCCCTGGCCCGAGTATGAATGAGGCTCAAATACGAACCATGGACTTATCACCTACAACATATAAACACTTATAATATTATTTTCAAAAACCTACTTATGTTAATGGTTTGGGGTTATGACATACATTGCATATATGTTAATAGTTTGGGTTATAAAATGAAACATCAGTCATGTTAAGATTAACATAGGGTTATACACATTCAAACACTCAAGTTCGCTGAAGCACAGTAAACTGAAACATCAAGCACGTTTATGAGTTCAGATTTGTACCTTCAAATGGCTGCAGTTGGCCTTCTTGTTCTTCAAAGATGTCTTCAATCAAATCATCAATCACATCTTGTTAACAAGGTATTCAATCTCTTTCTTATCTACATGCAATTCAATCGCGTAATTATTGAATGCTTCAAATTCGAAGAATGATGAATCTTCATATTTATTATAACAATGATGAAATTTACCGGACTTTCATTGCTAGACATGATTCTCTTCGATCTGATTAGAAGATCAATCTTCTACGTCAATGATTTAGAAGTTCTTGTAACTCGGATTCGATAACAATAGCTGGAGCTACTCGGATTGAACGGATTTGGGGAAAAACATATGTTCCATATAGTCTGGGAGTTAAGTAGTTTCTGATAAATATGCACGAGTGCCCAGAATTTTCTAACAATTACACACATTGGCCCAATAATTTCAAATAATTTAATTTCGACCCCGTAGTTCCTATTTTCATAGAAAAGTAGGATGTTCAGGAGATTTTCTCTATTAATTATTAATTAATATTCATAACGAAAATTATTTAAAAACCTATTAATAAACTTAGAAACTAGAAAGTCAAAAAGTAAACTTCTTAGCATTTTGTTTAACGAATTGGAAACTTAGTAGAATTTTATAAGTATTGATACTAAATAATTGCAAACCATTTAGTGACTTTTATACTATAAATATATATACATTAACTTTTAATATGTTGTGTTTTAATTTAATTTTAACTATTCAGGTTTAGATATCGATGTATTTTAAGTTATGGATGGATATCCATGCATGGGGATGAATATCATTTTGATATTCAAAATGGGTACGTGGGTGGGAGGATATTAGGGTGTGTTTGGTTGGGCAAGTTTTTGCAAAACTTGGACTATGCAAGTCCAATTTTGTAAAATCTTGTTTGGTTCACCAAGTTTCCCAAAATCCAGACTTGCAAAATCCTAAAAACCAATCAAAAATTTTGTTTCATACTCACAAAACAAGACCCAACCAAATAAGGATTTTGCAAAACCAGACTCTCAAAATCCCAAACAAAAACCCAAACTCCCAAAAATCAAAAACAAAAACCAGACTCTCAAAAAGCTGACGAACCAAACACACCCTTAAATTTTAGATGGGCATGTGTATAGATAAACTGGTTGGTATCCACACACGTTTGACTCATTCAAAAACCCTATGAGGAATGAATTAATGGATTTCTCTAACTTTTTTATATTAGCGTTTTGCATAGTCAAGGATTCATCTTCGCCATGACTTATTTGGTGATTTTGGATTAAGTTGATGGGTATTGTCTGGGAAGATGGTTTTTGGATGCCATGGTTGATCTCTAATGTAAGGTTTTAGTGTAGGATGGAAATAGTCCACTGTGAAAAATAAATAAAATATAGTAAGACCTGTTTGCTAGAGTTTATTTCTTGCTGAACTGAACTGAACTAAATTGAAAAATGAAATTACTGAACTGAACTGAAAAAATAAAAAATATTGAACTGAACTGAAAAAATAAAAAAAGTACTGAAGTGCATTCTTGGAGCAAGGCGATTCGCTCGCCCTCAGCGCCCCACTCGCCTGACACCACAGACATTTGTGGAGAGGTACATCACGGTAACCCAGAGCCAGGACCCATTGGGTTTCCTTTGTCTCGGTGCGCACAAGAGATATTGCAAGTAAGATATCCCCACACTGCCACTGCTGAAACTCGAACCTTAGACCATGGAGCAATAAATCCAATATCCCAACCGCTATGTTACACCCGTGGATGTCTGAAGTGCATTCTTGGATATAGGGATGTGGGGGCTTTAAGGTCTGAAGATCACCGGAAGTGTCTGTATTACCATGTTTAGAGGAAGTGTATTCCTTGTAGGACATTCAGAATATAAGCATACCTTATAAGGATTTGGACTGATGGACCCGTGGCTCCATCTTCCGTGTAACTCGGGCCCACAACCCTTCTCGAACCCTGGTCCGAGACTGAATGAGTTCCTAAAATATGAACCATGGACTTATCAAATAATATATAGCAAGACCTATTTGTTAGAGTTTATTTCTCGCTGAACTGAACTGAATTAAACTGAAAAAAAATAAAAAAATATTAAACTGTACTGAAAAAATAAAAAAATATTGAACTGAACTGAAAAAATTAAAAAGTACTACATTCTTGGATATAGGGATGTGGGGGGCCTGGGGGTTTAAGGTCTGAACATCACCGGGATGCTACACTGAATGGTGACTTTTAGAATTATACGGTGAATCTCTATATTTAAATTCTTTGAATATAAATTTTCTTAAAATTCATTAAGAATTTCAACCCCACTATCATGTAAAATTCATATGAATTCTCACAATATTTTTGTGTGACCCACTTCAATTTATTTATTTCCACATTATTATTATTTTATTCAACTATATATTGTACACAACCATACAATTATTTAGATAATATAATTATGCAACTTTTCATAATAAATATATTTTTTATATATTTCAAATATGTATTTTCTAAATTTGTAATATTATTAAAAAATTAAATTTATAGTACACATGTACACAGAGACAACCAATTAAATAAAACAAACTTATGACAAGACAATGACTTGTTTTATATTTAAAATGGGGTGGTAATCCACTTTTCACCCGCGGTAGTCCTTTTCACCCAAAACGCTCCCAGACCTCTCTCTTTCCATATTTGACGCTGGGGAGGCTCCGGCCGGCGCCCTCGCCGATCGGAGGTGACCTCCCCTCCCACTCCAGTTCCCCTAAATGAATAAACTTCTGAACCACCCATTCCTAAACCCCCAAAACCCGATCTATTTCAACTCCGATCAACTACGGCATTTTCCGGCGATCTCTAAAGTTGGTTTTTCGACCGGATCCGTGCATATCTGTGCTTTGCAATCACCGACGAGGCTCAACGAAGTTTTCCGGCAGACGTCGCCGGAAAAATGATCCAGAGCAGAGCAGCAGATCTTTCCGATGTGATGCCGGCCAAGTGCAGATAGGATTTGCAATCACCGACGAGGCTCAACGAAGTTTTCCGGCAAACATCGCCGGAAAACTGATCCAGAGAAGAGCAGCAGAGTTTTTTCCCGATGTGATGCCGGCCAAGCTAGGAGAGGGAGGAGCTCAGTCATACTGATGAGTTGGAGGAGGTATCAGTCGCTGCGCTGCGCGCGTCCGTTCTCCACCACGCGCCTCCGGCAGAGTCTCGTGCGCGGGCGACGCGCAGCTCTACCGAGGCGCGTGTTCTCACGCGCCGAAGCGACGCACGTGTTGGCCACGCGCCACACGCGCCGTGTCGCCCAGGTGCCCGCGCGTGCAGTCCACGCGCCGCCGCGCCGGAGTTTCTTCAGCGATCAGATTCTTCCCGACTGAAATGGGTTACTTCTTTTTTCATTTTTCCCTTATTTCCTTAATTTTGGTTTCGATACAGGGTTTTTGTGATTTATTCATTTTCTTGAAAATGGACTCTATTCACCTCTAAGGAGAAATCTATATGGCAATCTCTAGTTATAGTTCTAGATGAATATTTCTTAGTTTTCATGGTTAGATGTAAGTCCGGTATGCTTATGGATTGCTCTACTTGCCCTAAAACACAATCAGGAACTCCCTTTTACCGTGGGACTACCGCAACGTGATTGAGGGGTACAAGTAGAGAGTCTTTATTTTAATAGAACCGGCTGTTTTGACATTGTTAACTGAGGGGGTGAATTCTTTGGAGCCCTAGAATGTTGTACATTGGTGAAGAGTATAGATTTATGAAGAGGAAGAAAATCTGTTTGTTTTTAATATGTAGCCCTGGCTTTAGTACTTGTAGTTTAAGACAGAGAAAATTTAGAATAGCTGTATGTTTAGAAATTTCTCTGGTCTCACAAATCGCCTCCACTTGTGGAGATTCGCACTGTTTGCCTCCTTTTTTGGGAGTTATCTGTATTTATTTCTGTCATTTCACGGTTTAGGGATGCCTAATAAAAGTTCCCTCCACTGATTTCTTGGTGGTTTAACTTTAAAAAAAATTATATTTAAAATGGACCTAAATTACTAATTTGGATCCAAAATGTAAAGAATTAGACAATTGCATTACCATAAATCTTTATTACTATTTTGAAACTATGTAAAATGTCTAAAAAGGACGAAAAATAAAATACTTGTGTATTAAAAAAACATCCGTTTGTGTATTAAAAAAACATCCATCATAATTAAACAAGGAAGGTACATGTATGATTTAAAGAAATTAAAAATAATTACGGTTTTTCTAATGGGTGTTCATGGGCACTCGTTAACATCATATTATTCTTTTGTATTCCGTGTCATTTCTAGGTCATTTAATTAGACAGTAAATGCACATATATGTCAAACCCAGTATTTATCGAATAAACAATTCATTTACTTTCATCATCGATTCGTACGAATGAGTAAACTCGTCTATAATGTTTCATCATTTACCCCTGCTAGTCATATATACGCGCGTTTGCATTCCCTCCAAAACTTTTACGTATTATCCTTCCATTGATCTGTTTATCTGTGCGGCTGCTATAGATGATACACATAAATGACGCCATTTCCTTCCAAACTTTATGTATTTTCCCTCCATCCGCTGCATAATACATAATATTTTGATTAAAGTGTAAAAATTAGACCAAATATCGGTCAAAATGCCCAATTTATAGACCCAACATTCAAAATGCTCAATTTCTAGTACCCTACATTCTAAAAATACCCAATTTTTAGATTTTGGTTAACTTTCTCCGTTAGTTCAGTTAGATTAAGGGGTATTTTAGTAATTTATATTCTTAAAAAAATCATACTTTCCTTTTTTCTTCATATCTTCACAAAAAAATCACCGGGCTGACCCGGGGAAAATTGGGTTTGACCCGAACCGACCTGGAACCCGGAAAGTCAAATCCAGAAAGTGAAAAAAGTGTGGTTCAGGATCCGGCCAGTAATACTAAAATCCGGGCCGGGCCGGATCAATATTCCGGATTGGCACACCCCTACATCGGGCACTAGTGAGTTGTAGAGCAAAAGAGAAATTGGGGGTTTAGTCAGTTAGATTAAGGGGTATTTTAGTAATTTATATTCTTAAAAAAATCATACTTTCCTCTTTTTTTTTCGTATCTCCCGCTCGAAAATCCCCAATTTCTCTTTTACCACATGAAAAGAGAAAAAAATCCCAAATTCCAACCTTGTTCGCAGCGTGAATCGAAATTCGGTTGCTTTCGACTAATATTCATCCTGGAAGTTGAAAATTTTCTTTTAAATTATCAATCAATGATGAAGGTGCAATTTCTGTGGGTTTGATTTAGAATGGGATCGGAATGAGTAGCTTGATACGGTTAAACGGCGCCGGACGTGTTAGTTGATTTTTTACTATGTTGATCGATATTGAATGAAATTCATTGCCTGGGTATGAATAAAGGGAACGGATCTAAATGGGTTTTGTTTATGTGTGTTTGATTTGAAGGAATTTATAGAGTACTCTCTTGAATTGATATGGGTACAGAACAAAGTTGTAGTTCCGGTCACCAAATGCACGTTTTCTCTATAATTTGACTTTCTTGTGTATAATTCAAGTAGATTATATGTTAATCTAATCAATCTTAATATCTAGTAACTTAATACTTATTTAGCGAATGAACATGTCAATATTTTGTTTTTTCATTGAAACAAACAGTTCAAACTAATAAATTACGGACTCATTCACGTGAAGTAAATCTGATATTAGCAAGTAAAGTTACTCAAAATCTAGCCTCTTAAACGAGTGAACAAGTACTCAATTACATAAGCTAAACTAAATATCGATTATTATTAAATTCAACCTAAATAACATTTCAAAACACATAAACTAATGAGTCGTATACTTAAACTTACACTACTTTCGTATATGTGTTTAATATAATGAATTCTAGTTCAACTCCGTTGAATCTAAACTAACACTTCAAATAGCTAAACTAATAATTCATATACAGAAACTAAAATCGACTTAAAATAAATTTTTTTACATCAAACCCTCTAAATTAAACATAAACTTTGAAATAATTAAACTAATGACTTTTATAAATCAACTAAAACTAACAGTAGGAAAAAAGAAAAACTTTAACAGTAGCAAAATTAAATTTATTCATTTTAACATTACACATGTAAACTAAATAATAATATGTACGTTTAATTCAAAAATAAATTAAAGTTGAACTTTCAAACAAGTAAAAAAATGATTTATATGCATGAGATAAAGTAATATAAATTTAATATTTCTAAACTAAAATAATAAAATAATATTACTAATGTGCTGAATTAAATGGGTAAAACACCAAATAAAATTTTAAAATAAGCGAATTAAAACAAAAGTGAAATGTTTATAAAAAAGAAAAAACATGGAAATGCACTAAATTAGGCGGGCTTGGCTTTAAAGCACCATACACGTGCAGGAGAGGTAATATCATGACTTTCTTGAAAAAGCCCATTTCTTAATCTTATAACCCGAAGGATCCGACCCGCGAGTTTATCTAATGTACTCATAAATTGCATTTTAGTCCCTCCTTTCTTCTCTTTACTTTTAATCACTGGTCCTACTTAATCACTGGTTCTACTGTAATGTTATGGTAGAACGGTCCTATTCAAGACTTTGTAAAATGACAAAGTTCATAAACATCAATATAAAAAGTCTATAATTATAATATAAACAGTCTATAATTACAATACAAACAATCTTTTAGACGGTAATGAGCCTAAATCCAATATTCACGAAATTCTCTTCTTTAAAAACTTGTTGAGAATCAAAGATAGACATGCTCGTATTTCTTCATTGCCAAATTGAATTACTTTTGCATTTTATCTCAACTCAATGCAGGTTTATTATAATTATTTAAAAACTGAATTGCATTCATGCTGTTTTTTTTTGAACGCAAACACTAGTATTTAATTTAAAACGTGCAAATTACATAATGTTCTTCCTAAACCGATTGCAATATTATGCACCTCGGTCAAGGAGGTCCTATCTACTTTTTCCAATTTAAAAAAGGAGAAATGCATAGAAATAAAATTACAAGCTGCTTCTACCACACTTCTTATCTGCCATTGTGCTAGCTCGGGATGATTGAAAGCCGCCACCAATTCCGAGGAGTCCGTTTGCATACTGACCATTCGGTCGCCTGACTTGGCCGTTGCTTTGATCGCCCGCCACATCGCAATTGCTTCTGTCTGTAGGGGCGTGTTGCTAACAAAGAAATCAGAACCTGTTATCTGAGTTATGTGTGTACTGGATTGTCTCTTTATTGACCAACCCGCTGTGACTAGACTTTTGGATTTCTGAAATGAGCCATCCACTTTTACCTCAGTGAGATGTCGAGGCTCCATAGATTGGTGTCCATTTTGCCAGTTGCCTGCTTCACCCAGTATTATTGCTTCTGGTAGTGTTTCCAGGTCTGCTTCTTTCTGTTTGGCTGTGACTTGGAGGTTCAGTTGGTACTTCTGTAGTGCTACCATGGTGCCTCCCACTGGATCTGTAGGTTGATCAGCTACTGCTCTTTTGCATCTTTGGGACCAGATCTCCCAAAGAATAAAGACTGACTTGATAAGATCTGTCAAGTCTGCAGTTTGTGACCAGAATTCCAGCCATGTTCCAAAATTGTCCATCTTTGTCTGTGCTTGAACATCAATTGCCTGATCTAAGTGTGCTTCTCTCCACATTTGTTTAGATTCAGGACACTTCAATAGTATATGTACCTCATCTTCATCTGCATTTAGGCATCTCTTGCATGTGGCATCTTGGAGGATTTTTCTCTTTCTTAGATTGACAGCTGGCTGTGACTGAAGTATCCCATTTACAGCTTTCCAAAGGAAGATTAGGATTTTATATGGGACTTTTAGATTCCAAATCTTGTTCCAGAGCTTCTTTCTTCTAAGATCTGGACATTCAATTGTCTTCATGCTGATGTGGTATCCTTTTTTCACTGAGTATTGGCCAGATCTGCTTGGGTTCCATATAGGCCTGTCTTGTCCTTCCCTTTGTTGATTGATGTGGATAGCCTGAATGTGTGGGATCATTCCTGCTGGGTATATAGCTCTGATCAGAGGCATCCTCCAGTGACCTTGGCTGTCAATTAGATGTTCCACTCTCAAGTTTGTTTGCTGAACTGAAACTGTATTCTCCTGCAGAGAGTTGTGACAAGTTGGAATCCATTGATCTGTGAGGGCAATGTTTTTCCCATTTATAACCTGCCATGATAAATTCTGAGTGATAATATCTCTTGCCCACATTATGGATCTCCAACCCCATGAATCCCCAGGTCTGACTCTAACTTCTCTGATATCCCTTCCTTTTATGTATTTTTCCTGATACACCTGAGTTAGGAGGGAAGTCTAGTTGTTTAAAATATTCCAGACTTGCTTTGCTAACAATGCCTTGTTCATTCGCTCACCTGATCTCATTCCCAGTCCACCTTCTTCTTTGGATTTAGTGATTTGTGACCAAGAGCTCCAGTGTATGGTCCTTCCCTCCATCTCTCCTTTCCAAATAAAGGTTGCTGTCATCTTGTCTATTTTTCTGAGCACCTGTTTATGGATTCTGAATATGCTCAAGGGGTATATAGCTAATGAGCTTAACACATGCTTTGCAAGTGTTATTCTCCCTGGTAATGACAGCCATTTATTCTTCCAAGATCCAAATTTCTCCTTAAATTTCTTAATAAGACCCTGAAAGATCTCTTTCTTGTGTTCCTGAAAGTTTATCTGCATTCCCAAATAATTTCCATTCAAGCCTTGATTATGTATGTGCAGAGTGAACATCATATACTGCCTCATATCCTCAGATGTGTTAGGACTGAAAAGAATTGAACATTTATCAAAGTTCAATCTTTGTCCTGAGTGCCTGGCAAATAGGTCTATGGATTTTGCTATATCCAGGGCAGATTGGTAAGTGACCTTTGTGAAGAGGATGGTGTCATCTGCATACATTAGATGACTGATGATTGGACCATTTCTTGATAGCTTAATCCCCAAATTCTTATTCTCTCTCAGTTTGTCTTCCAGCCATGCAGACATAAATTGTTGCACTATGATGTATAGATAAGGAGAGAGTGGACATCCTTGTCTCAGTCCCTTATTAGGGGCAAAAGTTTCTGAAACCTGTCCATTCACTATCACCTGATAAGAGACAGATTGAACACACCACATGATTAGATTGATCCAATTTTCTGGGAAGTTCATATTCCTTAAAGCCATTTCCAAGAAGGACCAAGAGACTCTGTCATAGGTCTTGCTCATGTCCAACTTGATGGCTGCAATCCCTTCTGTCCCTCTTATCTTCCTGTTTAGATGATGGATCACTTCATGAGCCAGTAAGACATTCTCCACTATGCTCCTCTTAGGAATGAATCCATTTTGGTTTTCTGAGATCAAGGATCCTATACATTTTTTGAGTCTGTCAGCAAGGAGTTTGGCAATGATTTTGTATTTCACTGTGCACAGGGCAATTGGTCTGAAATCTGAAGCATTTTGTGGTAGCTTCTTTTTTGGTATCAAGATTAATTGTGTCCTGTTCCAGGCTAGAGGAAAGTTTCTCTGCTGCAGACAATTTAAGATGGTGCTAGTGACCTCTTTACCTATAATTCTCCAGTATTGTTTATAAAACCCTGCAGGCACTCCATCTTCACCGGGTGAGGACCATGATTTCATTTCCTTTAAAGCATCCCATATTTCCTTCCCTGTGAATTCTCTATCTAAACTTCTTCTTTGCTGTGCTGAGAGTTTCTTTCCATTCTTCTGCAAGTATACCTCTCTGTGAACATCTCCAGGCATTCATGCTGTTTTCATTAATAACAGACTTTGGTACTCTGCACCAAATGTGTTATTTAGATTCAAATGATTTCGCCATATAGCACATCGAAAACATTTCCTTTCAAAAATACAACGTCGGTTTTCGGTGCCAGAAGCGTACAGTTTCCAAGCAGCTACAGAAAAATGGAAATGGAACCTTTGCTGAGAAAAAGTGAAACAAGCAGTCAAATTCGGACTCCATCAAAGCATCAACTCTCCTTATGCTTTGGGATCATCCCATCATTCAATGAATCGTCATCTCTGTAAATGTTATCAGCCAAGAAGCTGTAGACGTGGAGCTTCCAGGTAAAATAATCGAGTCTAATTACTTGCTACGTGTGCCTGCCAAGTGTTTGAGTTTATGCTCCAATGAAATGTTCAAATTATGCCTTAGGAATTGCTGTCGCATTAAGTTTAAAGGACACATTCAAGTTACAAATCATGAAATGGTCTACAACATAGACCCTCAGGTGCACCCTTCAACTTCCAAGTGGAGCTGAGAGCTGGATTGCTACTACACGTTTTGGTCGACAGTTGAAACAGAGGTAACCAATGCACATTTGCAAATTCAGCAGCCTTTTAAAAGCAGGTATTATGCTCAAATGCATGAAAACATTGTTCATCTGTCAAGGAGTATTGATGAAAGTATAGTGTGCTATTACCTTAAAACTCATCAACAGTCTATCCTTGATGGAAGATGTTGGTGAAGCTGAATGTATTGGTGATAATGAACTTTAACAAATTGGTTATGTTTACAACAGTCTGGTCTTCTTTATCAGTAGTCAAAGCATGGAGGGTGTATATGTGAGGGTTGTGTAAAGGAATCAAGGCATGTTATATTCATTACTTGTTGCTTCAATTCTACTTGAATTACTATTTCAATTTGTGAATCCAAATAGTTTACCCTCTGTAACAGCTCCCAGTTATTGTCTAAATTAATTTGGTAAATTTGTCTGAATTCACCATCTCAACATCTACAATCAGAATGGTAATAGAACAACTCTGTCTCCTATACAGTATTTATTTTATGTGGGGAAAAAGTCAATAACGGCGGCCATGTCATTGTCCGAGAGACACAACTTGTCCAGTTGAGTAGTATTATAGTACTAGTTTAATGTAAGAAAGAAAAGCATATAGATAATGGAACAAGAACTCCATTGTTGAGCTGGTAGCTAATCTGCATCTGCTACTGTGAAAACTGAAACCCACAATTAATGATCAAGCATCGGTCCCAGATTTCACCATACATCTTAGCTACTTTCATTACAAGGTTCTATGTCTTAACTTTTCTGATATTTTCTTTTTTTCCATTTCATTGGTTAGTAGTTGAATCATTGTTCTTACTTTGTTCTGTTTCATTGTTTAGTTGTTTGGTTGTGGCATCCAGAGTCCGTACTCCGCAGGAGAACATGTCATTGATTGCCTGCCTGCCTGCATCTCTAAGTCATTGTTGATAGCCAACATCGACTTTAACTGTCAGCTTTTATCATTTCTCAAAGCTTGCGTCATAAGGTATTCTACCATCTGAATTTTCTACATGTTATTAGTATAGTTGCAAATTTATAATCTAGATCTTCCCATTATTATTGATTTTAATTCAACCATGCTTATTGGTTCTCACTTTGGTTGCTATTCAGAGGCTGCAGGAGAGAGGGATGTCATATACTACCATCATTGCCTGCATTTCTTCTGCACTTGATGATTCAGAGTTGTTCATGAAAGATGCTGACCATGGGGAGGCGTTTAAGGGACTAAATATTGGCTTGCGGTTTCTCAAAGCTTTTGTACTTTGCGGCAAAAAGTTGCACGGCAATGCAGATTTCAACCAACTCCTGGTACGAGTTGAGGCAAAGATTCAAAAAAAGGCAGCAAAATTACACAGTTTTGGCGAGGCATCTTTTGCAGTCCCGGTGGCAGAAAAGTTTGAGAAATTCATTGTGTCAATAATGGAGGCGGATGGGGAGAAATGGTATGTCACTATGTTGGAAATCCCCTGCACACCTCATTCAACTTCTCTCGATACTAATGATATCTTGGAAATAATAGGTTTTGCTTTGGAGATTTTTGTGATTTTGCCTGAAATGTTTGTGGAAATGGATACGTTGAAAACACGATTGGAATTCTTGAAGAATCTCATCAAATTTGTTACCAAGGGAGGCAAAAAAGCCCGAAAGGATTTGTTGGCTCACTCTGAAACTATTGCTACCAATGTTGCATATGCCCTTTTCCATGGTATGCTGTTCCAATCTGTCGATAATTTGATTGAAATGATGTCTTTACTTTCAACATGGGAACAAAAGATGAAGCTTACTGATCCTCAAGTATTCGAGATCTACACTCCATCTTTATCAGACTCAAAGTTGTCCAAACAATTCCTAGATATTCTCCTTTCTAATCTTGCCGAGATTATGTGCCTGGAAGATTGTCCTAGTGGTTGGATGAAATGTCAACTGCAGGAGCTGTATGAAAGATTAGGATCCCTTAGAACCGTTTTCAGTCAACAGCTATTAGTCAACTTTGATATGGAAATTCAGGAAGAAATTTCTAGTGTGGTCGTTGATGCTTGTAGATCAATATGCTCAGTTAACCGGGAACAGCTTAATGTCAACTCTGGGCATGAACCGTTGTTGGGCACGTTAAAGATTATTTTGTCGAAAATCGCACCAGTACCAACATTCAGTTCTCCAAGGACCAGTTCTTATGGAATTGTTGATGGTGTATTGGAAAAGCTGATGGAGCTTATAAGTTCTGAATCTGAATTAATTACCAAGAGCCATATTCAAACCATTCAAGTAGAACTTGCTTCAGTGAGATCTACTTTGAGAGAAGTTGGGGAATTGCGAGTGGAAATCCAAACTCTTTGGGATCTTCTTTTGGAGGTGGCATTCAAGGTAGAAAGTTCTATCGACTACCAAGTCATCAATCCTCTTTCGGATTTCTTTTCAACATTATTTGAATCAATCACAGAAGACATTGGCAATATCAAGACAGATGTGTTGAAAATAGAAGTCAATGAAGTACAAAGCAGAAGTTATAATCACCTGCCATCACAAAGAACTCCCTCAATACCAAATGAAGTCATTGGCTTACAAGATGAGGAAAGAGCAATTCTTGATCGGCTGATGGGAGGACCAAATCATTTGAGGCTCATTGCGATTGTGGGTATGCCAGGTGTAGGTAAAACCACTCTGGCTACAAAAGTTCACGATCATTCTTCGCTATCGTACCATTTTTCTGCCAAGGCATGGTGCATTATTTCTCAGGTACTGGACAAAAAGAATGTCTTACTTTATCTCTTGAAGCAAATTTGTCCACGTATATCTTCAGAGATGAGCGAGCATGATTTAGCAGACAAGTTGAGGCGCAGTTTAAAGGGAAAGAGATATATTATCTTTCTAGATGATATCTGGACCAGTGAAGCATGGAACAACTTGAAACATTCATTCCCTGATGATAATAACGGGAGTAGAATTATTTTTACGAGCCGTTCTCTTGATATTGCTCCTCCTGAATTGCTTGACCAAGAACCTCTTATTCTCAGCCCACTCTGTGAAAAAGATAGTTTCCACCTAATGTGCAGCCATTTGTATCCTGGAAAAGGATATGGTTTTCCTCCTGCATTACATGAGCTTGGAATGAAAGTTGTTACGAAGTGTGGAGGTTTACCTCTTGCAATCATCTCTATAGCTGGTGTTCTAGCAAGTGTGGAGCCAAAAGATTGGGAGGGAATTCTGAGTAGTTTCTCATTTCTTTCAAGTGAAGACAGTTGCAGGTACACATTGGAATTCAGTTACAGACATTTACCCCACTATTTAAGGCCATGCTTTCTCTATTTTGGAGCGTTTCCAGAAGATCAAGAAGTTTCGGTGACTAGGCTGCTTTATTTGTGGATTGCTGAAGGCTTTGTTCGGAAATCTGAGGAAAGCAGCCTAGAAGTTGTTGCTGAAGGGTACCTGGATATGTTAATTCATAGAAGCTTAATTATGGTTGCTAGACGAAAAAGCGATGGTAGAGTCAAAACATGTCGTATTCATGACCTGTTTCGTGATTTTTGTGTAGAGAAGGCCAAAGATGAGCGTTTCTTTTATCTCGCAAAAGGGTCTAATGAGCTTAATTCATTCAACGAGATGCACTGCCTGAGGAGGCTATTAGTTGATTTCAAAGCTCTGAGGGGGGAAAGGCTGTATTGTCCTCATGCACGTTCTTTACTATTGAGAGGGTCAGAACAATCGGATGATGGAATATCATCAAGGCTTTTATTCTTCAAGTTAAGTGTGTTGGATCTGGAACAGGTTAATGTCGGTAATATATTTCCTCCAGTTATAGAGCAACTTGTTCTGTTGGCTTTCTTGGCAATAAAAGGTCGCAGATTTACTCTCCCCTCCTGGTTAGCTAATCTTTCAAGGTTGGAAACTTTAATTATCAGTTTGAGTGGTCTTGATTTGTTGTTGCCGGATAATCTGTGGAGCATGAAGAAGTTGAAATATTTGCACATACAGATTTTAGGCTGTGGTGGTGTTTTGCCCATACATAATCTTGATAACTCACCTGTATTATATGAGTTGAAAAGGTTTATAGGGGCAAAAATTGATTGGTGCAATATGGAAAAGCAATTGAGAAAGTTTCCGAATATTCGTAAGTTGAAGTGCATTCTTGGATATAGGGTTGAGGGAGAATGTGACGACCAGTATGCCTTTCCTGGTTCTTCGAGTAAACTTGAATCACTTGATTTGTCTGGACAGCGACTACGTTTTGGAGTCAGGTTTGATTTTTCTTCACTTACAAATCTGAAAAGGTTGAAGTTATATCAAATCCCTTTGTCCTGGGAGATTTTTTCAGTCATGGGCAATCAGCTACGTAGCCTTGAAGTTCTCAACTTGCAGAATTTGAAGTTTAAAGACGAAGAGGAGCACACGTGGGAAATGAAAAGCGGAGAATTCATAAAACTTAGAATCCTGCACCTGACAAACATGCCCATTCGGAGGTGGATAGCTGGTGATGACCATGAGTTTGAGTGTTTTCAGAAGTTATTTATTACGTGGTGTGATGACTTGGAGGAGCTGCCTTGTTGTTTAGAATCAGTTGAAACACTTGAGGCAATTGAGGTCAAGTATTGCTCGAAGAGCATTGAAGATTTGGTGAAAAAAATCGAAGTAGAACAGAACAGTTGGGGGGAGTCAGGTCGGAAGTTCACTTACACAAACAATGCCACAAATACCTGAGGATCACTTTCTAAGGATGTTCTTCTTATCTCAGCTTTGATGACACGGTATTCTAATTTTTAACATCATCTTTGTCATTAATTTCTCCCATTTGAGTCTTTGTTCTTACTTTTGTTCATTTCTGTCAATCAGAGTCTGAAGGAGAAGAAGAGATGTCCTTCTCATATATCATCATCATTTTTCATGCACTGCACAGCATGATGCAGAATACTTTGTACAAAAAGTTGCACAACGATGCTTCTTCGAGATCATCCCAAATCATCATTGGGTGAATTATTATTTCAACCAACAAATTATCATTTGACCAAGAAGCTCTAGATGACAGATGTTCATTTTGTGTGGTACCGGAAAATCACTGCAGCAGAACAATCAAATCATAAATCAAGCTCCATTGGAGCAGTTGAAAGGGAAAAACAGTTTTATTCAGCTGAAATTGTGGAGAACTTGTCAGTACAAACTAGTATAATTCCCGTGCCGATGCACGGTCAAATTATGTATTTAATTTTTATTATTAATAGAAGAAAAAAGTTTCATGAAAAAATATCATATATATATAAAGTAATACTGATGAATGGTATGTTTTTCTTGCCATAATGGGTTTCAATATTCATTAAATCTATTTTTTTAATGTAAATTCAGTTCAAATTTGATGCAATATATTTGATCGAACTCAGTGTCATTTAACCACACTATTATCATTTTCAATACAATTAATTTTACTTTAGGTTAATTCTGTTCAATATCAATAATAGCTCAAAATTTTATTCATCAAAATTTAATTTTTTTGTTAATGGTTAAGGTCGAACAGTTATCCTGTTTTCAATTGTGTAAAGCTAAACATATATATTTAAAGTAAATTATAGATTTACATAAGAATGAGAGGAATTTTTATGCTTATTATTTGTTGAACAAATATACGTGCAAATAATGATTTAAAAAAAATGTTACTTATACTCATGTTGAGTCTGGAAATCTTGTCGAATAATCTAGAGATTGGGAAGAGAAATATAGAAAATGAAATTACTGGATATAATGATAATTATGGTGATTTATGATGAGGAATATGAATAATTATTGTTATTTATGGAAATAGATACAATAAAGAAACAATTGTGGTGATTAAAAGGCATTGTCGGAGACGTTTCATTGAAATTTTATTTATGTTGAAAGTCTCACGCACTATTATCATTTTCAATACAATAAATTTTACTTTAGGTTAATTATGTTCAATATCAATAATAGTTAATTCATCAAAATTTTATTTTATTTTTGTTAATGGTTGAGCTCGAACAGTTATCCTGTTTTCAATTGTGTAAAGCTAAACATATATATTTAAAGTAAATTATAGATTTACATGAGAATAAGAGGAACTTTTATGCTTATTTATTATTTGCTGAACAAATATACGTGTAAATAATGATTAAAAAAGTTTTCACTTATACTCATGTTGAATCTTGTCGAATAATCTAGGGATTGGGGAGAGAAATATAGAAACAAAATTATTGGATATAATGACAATTATGGTGATTTATGATGAGAAATATGAATAATTACGGGATTTATTTATGGAAATAAATACAATAAAGAAATAATTGTGGTGATTAAAAGAGGTAATTAATATGAATAATTTCAATTAAATCAGTTGAAGAATAAAAAAATGAAAAACAAAAATACTGGTGTTAATATAATTTTTTGAAACACAGATGTCAATATACTTAATTTGTAAAAGTAATGCAAAAGTGGAGAAAAAGACGCATCGAGTATGATGATAGATAATCTCTACATGGTTATATTAACGCGCATAATCATCGATGCAAGCACTTAGTCTAAAACTCTAGGTGTAGTAGCGAGAACGAACATTTTTATGAATAAAATCAATATAGATCTACTAAGTATGAATTGTCGTTCACTGACTGAACAGTGTGAACAAAATTTTAGACTCAATTAATTAATGAACGACAAAAGAAATTTTTTGAGTGGGATGTACAATGCCAGTTAAATGAAAAGCAACTTTGCCATTTCAAATATGTGTTTTTTAGGTGCACTAAGAGCAACAAATAAACTTAGCCTCAGCAAGCAAGGCATGTTGTACAAACTATGACTTCAAATAAAGTGTTCTTTTTATCTTCGCCTGGACCCTTTCTCTTCGGAGTCTCTCCAGCTCCTTCACCATCTGCCAGTGTTCCAACAACAGCATGGTTTCACCGAAGCTCACTGACATCAGACGCCCTAATGTAACCAGTCTGCTTAGTTCTTTGCTGCCTAAGCTTCTGTCAGCTTGCCTAGCTGCAACCAAGTCATTTTCCACCACCTGCATCATGCTAGCCAAGTATTAGAGACCAGCAAGCAGTTGAAAAAGATAAGAAAGGAAGGGCTATGCTAATGTCGTTACTATTTATTACCTTCTGCATTTCCTCCTCGATAGTATGAGGCAGTGATCTTACAGTAGCCAAGTACCATCTCCATGCTTTCAGTAAATCTGGCACAACATTAGTTACGGTTTCTGCAGATGATGGGTGGAAAGGCAAAACCACATCGGCTGGCAAGATGTTGGATTTTGCCTCTGAACATCTGCAGACTGCATCCATCTCCATTTTGTAATATGTAAAATCACACTCCACCTGGAGATGATAGATAAACAGATAGCAAAAAAAGTAAGCCATTAGATTTATTTTAATGGGCCTTTTCTATTACCGGCAAGACTGATTCAAAACTACAATGAGTCACAATAACTGTAAAGGAGGTACTGTACCTTTTGCCGCTCCATCAGCATTCTCAGTACTCTAGTGTTATCCACTCCAATTTCATTGAGGGTCCCTGTTTGCAACTGAGTCTCATCAATTGTCAAGTGAGAGCCATCAGCTAGTTCTATGATTCACCATCTTTGATCGGCGTTGGGGAGCCAATTTTCAAGATCTAAATCAACCTAACCTCCACAAATTCCATCACAAAAACACAAATTAAATCAATTTCACAATCAAATCACAGAACACATTTTCAATCAAACACAAACATACAGTGAGACGTAATCGAAATCGAAACCTCAACCTCAGCCTCGCACCAACCTATTCAATCCGAATCAAAACACCGCAATCATGAAACTACAATTCAAACTGGACACACGAATACACGATCATTTGAGCAAATTGAAACAGAATCATGATCAGAAAAGCATGCAGGGAGATCAAATTCACCTGGGGAGACGAACAGTGGCGAGCACCAGCCTCATCGGTAGAAGCGTAGCTGCTAGGAGCTCCAGCCCCTGCATGACATTATAAATAGCCCGATGAATATTCTATTGCAGATGAAAGGATGACTCAGCTCTTTTGTACACTCGTGTTCTACATTTTACCACAAGGCAAATCCTGAGTCTATCTCAGTACTAATATGCAGAAGGGAAACAAATAAAAAGAAATAAAGATGAATTAAATGTACCTTCAGAACTATTACTTCTGCTGGCATCAAAGGAGTTGCAGCTCCCCTCTGAATAAGCTGGTTCGAGTCCTGGCACTGGATGAGAAGTTTGATTCTTAAGGTCTCTGTCATACCCTAGGAGACCATTACTGCCACGCACCTCTGTTTTCTTCACTCTTTGTCAATGGGAAAAACAATTCAACTGCAAGAATAAAATATTCCATATCATGCAAAAAAATGAACATGTCAAACCAAAGATATTGTCTTTGAAATGCCAAAAAAGTGAAATGGTGATAACTAATGGAACAAACTAACTAATCATGGATTGTTTATGGTTACAAATCATTATGTTAGGATCAAATACATCACTATTGTGAAGACAAATCCAGTTGATCATTAAGTAGCCTATTTTAAATCATAGTAGGCTACTCTAGCAGCTAGAAGCAAAAATCACTTGAGCGTATAGAATTGAAGAACTCAGAAAAAGTTTAACAAAATAAACATTATAACATATACACAAGTGCTTTAACCTACAACATGATTATTTTAATTATCTACTAAATCCATAAGCATCTTTTGTTAGAGCACCTGCAGCAATTCAGCCCACTTTTGAGCTTTTCATCCCATTATCTCATTTTAAAATTAATATTTTTCAGCTTTTACTTACAACAATGAGCTTGCCACATCATCAAACTCATTACACATCACTCTTTTGTTTATATAATATTACACATACACATATATAGATATTTTTAACTTTGATAATTGACATATTAATATAAATTAGTAACATATTTATTGAGAGTTATATTAGAATATTAATATTAATAAAATATTTTGATTAATTCTTGGATATAAATGAAGGCGTTTTGGAGGCTAATTTTGTACATAAATGTAAACAAAACAATACAAATGCAAAATAATTATTACTAATATTTTCAGAATAAAATTAAAGATTAAAATATATTTAAAAAGTTAAAAATATATATTATGTTAAAGAAATTTTAATGCCAAATAAGGATGTATAGAATAAAATGACAATTATGTGGAGCCATTTGTTCCACATGTCACCTTTTCATTGGAAAAGTATTGAATAGCCTTTGTTTGAGAGGTGTAGCCCCAATTCTCAAGTTTTTCATTGAAAAGTGGAAAAGCCAAGTGAACAACCTCCATTGTGGTTTTTCATGGCTGATTTTGGGTAAAAAGTTCATTGAAAAGCCCCCACTGCAGGTGGCCTTAGATGTTCAAGCAACACAACTGACAATATGACAGGTCAATTAGCCACATCAAATTAATCTTGCTCGGTTCCCCAAATATATAGCTGCTAAATTAGGTTATCCGGGCTATAAATTACATACCTAAGTCTACCCCAAGAAACAAAGAGTCAGTAAAGTTTGACATGTAGTAAAGTTCTCAACCACCTCGATAACTAGTAAAGTTACCTCCTTCTTACCTTCATCGCCTGAATTCATATCGACCAGAAGGCTTTCTGCTAGACTCAGTCGCCGGCGGTGGAGAGACGGCTAATTCAACGGGGTGGGGGCCAAGCCAAATAGGTACCAAATCCGGCGCGTTTGGACTCACGCTAAGCTGCCACACGAAGCGGCTGCGGTGGTGAAAAGCTCCGTAGAAGATGAAGAGGATAGAAAAAATTGAAAAGTCGGATGCTGTCAAAACATGAAAAGTACAGAGCAAGCTTTGAGAAGTTTGGGAAGCGTGAAGAGTCTCGAATATGAACGGTGATGTCAAGAAAAGTTGGGAGAAACGACTCGTTTTAAGGAGAGTATTAAAAATTACGTAAAGAAGAAAAAAAAAAGAGAAAAACGTGTAAATTTTAGAAGGTCTTTGAAAACTGACGTGGCATAAGGGGAGGGAGCTTTGAAAGCTGAGGTGGCGTAAGGGGAGGGGGTTTGACTTTTTAATAAGTTGCTGTTTTAATAGTATAGATAGATTAGCTGCCTAACAGTCCTTATATACACATCTAACTTGGTAAGTAAGAAGCCTACCTCTTGATCGTTGATCTCCCTCCATCTCACTTTAAACTGGTTAGAAACTTTTCCATTACCTCGTTAGTAAACTATATGTTACGAAAAATGTAATAATATTACATACTTATTATTTTGCTTCATTACCTCGTTATACTTATTACATACGAATGATAATATTTTGCTTATATACTACTTCAAATAATCAGTCCAGTCAAAGTTTAGAATCTTTAACCAAAATGGTATTAAAATTCCTGGGAATAGAACTTTGTGTGTGTAAATGGTGTCTTTTTTTCTGTCTTATAAATTTGTGTCTCTTATTTATTTTATGTGGGAAAAAAAAGTCAATGATGTCTGGCATGTTAATCAGAACCTATGCACACAACTTGTCCAGTTGTTTAGTGTTATTATATTATACTGTACAACTGTAGTACTATGTAAGAAAACAATTCATGTTATAGCATACAGCAGTGAGCAAGTACTAAGAGTCTTTCTTTAATGGTGAAGACCTCATCTCGTGAATCTGAATCTACATTGTTGAGCAGGTCACAATATCCACAGGTCACAATTCTTCATTCAACATCAAGCATCAATTCCAGTTTTCACCACAGATCTTATAGCTAGTTTTATTTGAAGGTACTTTTAATTAACTTTTCTGAAAATATTTTCAAATTCATTGGTTACTAGTTGAATCTTTGTTCTTACTTTGGTTTGATTGTGCCATTCAGAGTCTGCACTCTGCTCTGCAGGATAAGAGCATGTCCTCATCCATCATCATTGCCTGCATTTCGTAGACGTGAAAACCTTGCGAATCTGCATCTTCCATTGTTCAAAACCATCATCAACACCAGTACTACTTTTGTTGTCCATGTTCAAGCATCTCAGGTTTCATCATCTCTCAGAGCTTGCACCATAAGGTATTCCACCATCACATTTCATTATTCTGAATTTTTACATGTTTATTGGCTTAGTTACAAAATTACAATCTAGATCTTACCATTATTGATTCTACATTTTGATCCTAAATATTCTTTAAAAATTACTCTCAAAATTTCAGTGTGTGGGACCAGGGTTCTGTAATTAAACATTTCTTATTGGTGTCTTTGTTCTCACTTTGCCTCATATTTGCCATTCAGAGGCTGCAGGAGGAATAGTAACATTGCCTCCTCCACCGTCATTGCCTGCATCTCTTAGACACGTGAATCTACATCTGCTATAGTTGAAAAGAAACACTATTGAACTTGCCAGCATTCGTCATTTCTCACAACTTGCATCATAAGGTCTGTGTTTTTTACATGTTATATGCATAGTTGTGAGATTATCCTTTAGATCTTACATTCTTGATTCTATATTTGATCCTATGAAATATATATCTTGGCAATGGAATTAGTTTTAGCAAGTTATTGTAATGGCTATCAAATATTACATTGCTTATTGGTTCTCACTTTGGTCCATTTTTGCTATTCAGAGCCTGAAGGAGAAAGGGATGTCCTCCACCACCATCATTGCCTGCATTTCTTCTGCACTTCATGATTCAGAGTTGTTCTTGAGTGATGCTAACTATGGGTACGCGTTGCAACTCCTTCAGGATTCAGAGTTGTTCATGAATGAGCACGTGTTTGAGGGACTAAACATTAGCTTGGGGATTCTTAAAACGTTTGTCCTTTGCGGAAAAAAGTTGCTTAACGATGCAGATTTCAAGCAATTCCTTGTACGAGTTGAGGCAAAACTTCAAAAAAAGGCAGCAAAGTTACATGGTTTTTGTGAGGCAAGTTATGCACTCCCTGTGGCAGAGAAGTTCAGGAAATACACTATGTCAGTAATGGAACAGGATATGGAGAGATGGTATGTCACGATGCTGGAATGCCCTTGCACACCTCATTCAGTTTCTCTCGAGGCTAATGATATCTTGGAAATCATAACTTCCAATTTGGAGATTTTAGTGACCTTGTTTGATAAATTTGAGGACATGGTTCTTTTGAAAGTACAATTGGAATTCTTGAAGAGTCTCATCCACTTTGTCACCAAGGGAGGCAAAAAAGCTGGGAAGGATTTGCTGGCTTACTCTGAAACTATTGTTATAAATATTGCATATGTTCTATTCCATGGTGTCTTCAAATCTTTCTATGACCTTGTTGAAATGATGTCTTCGCTTCGAACATGGGCACAAAAGATGAAGTTTGCTGATCATCAAGTGTACGAGATCTACACTCAATCCCTATCTGACTCAAAGTTTTCCGAGCAATTGCTTGATGATGATGCCGTACTCGCAGTGAAGAATTTCCTGGATTCTCTCTTGTCTAATCTTGCCCAGATTATATGCCAAGAAACTTGCTCTAGGGGTTGGATGAAATATCAACTGCGAGAGCTGTATGAAAGACTTGGAGCCCTCAGAATCATTTTCAATCAACAGCCATTAGTTATCTATGATATGGAATCTCAGAAAGAAATTTCTGATGCTGTCACTGATGCTGGTGTTGCGATTTGCTCATTTCACCAGGAACAAGTCGATGTCAGTTTTGGGCATCAACATTTGTTGGACAAGTTCAAGAGCCTCATGTCGAAAATCGCACAAAAACCGACATTCAACTCTCCAAGGACCAGCTCTTTTGGATTTGTTGATAGTGTGTTGGAAAAGCTGATGGAGTTGATGAGTTCTGAAGCTGAGTCAACTGCCAAGAGCTATGTTCAAACCATCAAAGTGGAACTTGCTTCCATAAGATCTACCTTGGGAAAAATTGGAGAATTACAGGATGAACGGGTGGAAGTCCAAACTCTTTGGGATCGTCTTTTGGAGGTGGCATTCAAGATAGAGAGTGTTATTGACTATCAAGTGGTTGATCCTCGTTCAAATTCATTTCCAGCATCATTTGAATCCATCATTGAAGACATTGGCGATATCAAGGCAGATATGTTGAAAATCGAAGTCAATGAAGTAGGAAGGAAGACTCATTGTCAGCTGCCATCACTAACAACTCCCTCAACACCAAAAGAAATCATAGGCTTCCAAGATGAGGAGAGAGCAATTCTTGCTCGGCTGAGGGGAGGACCAAAGCATTTGCGGGCCATTGCAATTGTGGGTATGCCAGGTCTAGGTAAGACCACTTTGGTTAAAAAGGTTTACGAGCATTCTTCACTTTCATGCCATTTTTCTGCCAAGGCATGGTGTACTATATCTCAGGTGCCAGACAAAAAGAATATCTTATTTGATCTCTTGAAACAAATTTGCCCTGGCGTGTCTTCTGAGGATAGCGAGCATGATTTAGCTGACAAGTTGAGGCGCAACCTAAAAGGAAAGAGATATCTCATCTTTCTAGATGATATCTGGAGCACTGAAGCATGGGATAGCTTGAAAGACTCATTCCCTAATGACACAAAGGGAAGTAGAATCATTTATACGAGTCGTTCTCTTAATGTTGTGCCTAGTGATATCCTTGACCAAAAACCTCTTGTTCTTAGCCCACTCTGTGAAATAGATAGTTTCCACCTAATGTGCAGCCATTTGTTTCCTGGAAAAGAATATGGCTTTCCTCCTGCTTTACATGACCTCGGAATGAAAGTTGTTGCAAGGTGTGGAGGTTTACCTCTTGCAATCATGTCGGTAGCTGGTGTTCTAGCAAGTGTGGAGGAAACAGCTTGGGAGGGAATTCTGGGTAGTTTCACCTTTCTTTCAGGTGAAGACAGTTGCAAGTACACATTGGAATTCAGTTACACATATTTACCTGACTATTTAAGGCCATGCTTTCTCTCCTTTGGAGTGTTTCGAGAAGATCAAGAGGTTTCTGTGAGTAGGCTGCTTCGTCTGTGGATAGCTGAAGGCTTTGTTCGGAAATCTGAGAAAAATAGCCTAGAAGTTGTTGCTGAACAGTACCTGAATATGTTAATTGGTAGAAGCTTAATTATGGTTGCTCAAAGAAAAAGTGATGGTAGAGTCAAAACATGTCGCATTCATGACTTGCTTCGTGATTTTTGTTTAGAGAAGGCCAGAGATGAGCGTTTCTTCTATCTTGTGAAAGGGTCTAATGAGCTTAGTTCATTCAACGTGACGCATAGTCTCAGGAGACTATTAGTTGATTTTGAAGCTTTGAGAGGGAGAAGGCTGTATTGTCCTCGTGCACGTTTTTTGCTAGTGAGAGACATAGAACAATCAAATCCAGATATATCATCAGCGCTAGAATTTTTCAAGCTACTGAAGGTGTTGGATCTTGAGCAGGTTGATGTCCGTGATGATTTTCCTACAGCAATAGAGCAACTTGTTCTGTTGGCTTTCTTGGCAATAAAAGGTTACCGTTTTACTCTTCCCTCATGGTTAGGTAACCTTTCAAGGCTGGAAACTCTAATTATTAGTTTGAGTAGTTATCATGACTTGTTATTGCCAGACACTTTATGGAGCATGCAGAAATTGAAATATTTCTACATTGAAATTGCTGAACAGTCTCATGGTGGTGTTTTGCCCATAGACAATCTTGATAACTCACCTGTTCTATATGAGTTGGAAAGGTTTAGGGGTGTGGTTATTGAAAGGTGCAGCATGAAAAAGCAACTCAGAAAGTTTCCAAATATTCGGAAGTTGGAGTGCATTCTTGGAAATAGGGATGAGACAGTCTATGGTGGCGACATGTATGCCTTTCCTGGTTCATCGAGTAAGCTCGAATCACTTAATTTGTCTGGAAACCGACTACGTTTTGTAGTCAGGTTTGATTTTTCTACACTTACAAATCTAAAAAGGTTGAGATTATATGATCTCTGTTTGCCCTTGGAGATTTTCTCAATCATAGGCAATCTACCTAGCCTTGAAGTTCTCAAATTGGAGAAATTGATGTTTGATGACCCGGATGAGCATGCGTGGGAGATGAAAAGCGGAGAATTCTCAAAACTTAGGATCCTGCATCTGATACGTATGCCCCTTCGGAGGTGGATAGCTGGCGATGACCATGAGTTTGACTGTTTTCAGAAGTTGGTGTTATCTGAGTGTTATGAGTTGGAGGAGTTGCCTTGTTGTTTAGAGTCAGCTGAAACGCTTGAGGCGATTGAGGTAAATTATTGCTCTGAGAGGACAAAAGATTTGGTGAAAAAGATTGAATCAGAACAGATCAATTGGGGGAATTCAGATCTGAAGATCACTTACAAACAGCGCACAGATATCTGAAGATCACTTACTAAATCTCAGCTTCATCCAGCTTTCACTACTAGGTATTATAATTTATAACATTATATTCTGCATTAACTTCTCCCATCTCTCATTTTGTTTCTCGGCCGAGTCTTAGTTCTTACTTTTGTCCATTCTTGTCAATCAGAGTGTGAAGGAGAAGAAGAGGTGTCCTCTTCCATCATATCACCATCATTTGCACTCGCAGTGGTGCATTTCTTCTACACGGCACGATGCGGAATATTGTAGAACCGGTTTTGAGGTTTTGGAATACATTGCAGCAAAAAGTTGTGCTTCTTTGGATTCATTCCAGATCATTGCTGGGTGAATTATCATTTTTGCAATTGTAATCAACCAAGAGCTGTAGCTGTTCATTTTTTGTGCCTTGAGAATTTGGTTTCCAGAATTTAATTTGTGGGACGAATGAATTTCACTTCCTTGGAGTATTTCTCTGTTCTCTGAATGAATGTTGATAGTAGACGAACCTAGATTTGTACAAAATGAGAAGTTCATCAAGTTTTGTCTATTATGGATATGCTGAGGGAACGGGACAAGCGTAGATATTTTCATTCGGAATGCAGCCATGGCTTGGAAACGAGACACGAAGAAGCTTCCTTGAGACATCATGGTCACGGACAGAGCAAAGTCCAATTTTCCTGATCGGTGAAGTTACTGATCCGCAGCAAAGAATATACAGCCAACACCTTGCCTGATTTTAATGAGCCTGAGCACATTTAGCTAACAGGTCATTTACGTCAATGATTTCCCTCGGGCTTTGCTTTTTCTGCCGCCTTCAGGGAGCCCTAGTTTCTTGCGGTGCCAGAACTGTACAGTCTCCGAGCAGGTCACAGTAAAATGGAAATGGAAACCTGTCAAATTCGGATTAAGGAAAATATAATGCTCTTAAGTGTACATTTTCGATAATTTAGTAGGTTAAAAGGTAAAAAACTTTCCACTTTGCAAACTCTCTGAACCCATCCGATCCATATGGTTGCTCTTCTCTGGGATCATCCAATCATTCGGTTAATTTTCATTTTCGTAATATTTGTCATCAACCAAGAAGCTGTAGATATGGATTTTCCCGGTATAAGAACTTTATCTAATTACTTGCTACGTGTGTCTTCTACGTGTTTGAGTTTATGCTCCAATGAAATGTTTCAATTTGTGCCTTTAGAATTTCTGTTCATTTGAGGCTTCAAATGATGCAGCCATGACTCGAGATGAAGCTGCCCTGATGATTCAAGGGCGATGAGCTTGTGCCTGTGAAGTTGCGAGTCATGAAACTGATCGGTAACAGCGAAAATACAGGTAAATGGACTTGTAGAAATAATGAATATGCATAAGTTCATTTGGGCACATTCGAGACTTCAGAGGAAGGAAACATGGCTTATGATGCAGCTGCCTTGAAGTTTCAGAGTTTATGCTAGATCGATTTAGAGACTCTGGTTTAAGGCTCTATTTCTGGCTTATTATGCTTCTGAGTGTGCACTTGCTTCTCACCTTCATCCACCATCTTTGTCAATCACTGCAAGTGAAATGAAATTCGTTGCACCGGAGTCATTCAAAATAGTGCTAGTGGCAGAACTCCTCCAAGGACTGAATTCTCAGTTGGAATAACAAGGTAACCAGATATCTTTGACATAGAAAACAGTGTACCTGACAAACTTAGTTTTATTCACATTGGTTTGAACATACTCTTCCAAGAATTGATCCTCAAGCCATGTTGTGACCCGCTTGTGAGTAAATGGTGTCTCTTATTAATTCTGTATCTATTTTATGAGGGGAAAAAAGTATTAAATTAGTAAGAAAAAAATTCAAATTCTGTAGAGCATGTACTCCTGAATTAGAGTCTTTTTTTAATAGCAAAGACCACCTCGTGAATCTGAGTCTGCCATTGTTGAGAAGTTAGCTAATCTGCATCTACCTCACTGTGACTGGCATCGATCCGGCTTACAGCTAATTACATTAGAAGGTACTGCTTAACTTTGATCTGAATTCTTTTCTATTTCATCGGTTAGTAGCTGAATCATCATATTTGTTCTTAATTTGGTTTGATTGCAGAATAACATGTCCTCCTCCAACATCTCTTAGACGCAAAGACCTTGTGAATCTGCATCTTCCATTGTTGAAAACCAACATCAACACTACCACAAGTACTTTCATTGTTCTGGTTCATGCATCCCAACTTTTGTTATTTCTCACAGCTTGCATCATAAGGTATTCCGCCATCATCTTCATTATTAACTTGATCTGAATTCTTACATTTCTACTGGCATAGTTGCAAAATTACAATCTAGCTCTTACCATTATAAATTCTACGTACATTCTGTCCTATGTTACTTATCATGGTTTATGGAATTAATTTCTGCAACATTTTTAAAATGGTTCTCAAAATTTTCTGTAATTAACCACAATCAGAATGTTCAGAACTTTGCCGTATGGATCATAGTCTTCTTCCAAGTTCTTATTTTGATTGTTGTTTAACTGTTTACAAATTCAATCTGTGCTCAAAATTTCCTAATGTCTCCTGAAAGCTTGAAATTTTGTTATCTTTGATCTTCTGTTTCAGTCTCCTTGCTTATCATGCAGTGTCCCAATTAAGTGTAGCTGAAGAACTATTTCTGTCAATGTGTATTAATCAATGTTGGTTTAATCGATGTTGGTTTATCCTTCTTATTGGTTTGTAGTTGAGCCTTTGTTCTCACTTTGACTAATTTTTTACGTTCACAGGCTGCAGGAGAAAAGGATGTCCTCCACCACAATTATTGCCTGCATTTCTTCTGCACTCATGATTCAGAGTTGTTCATGAATGATGATGAGCATGGAGTCATGTTTAAGGACATAAATTTATACTTGAATATTCTCAAAACATTTATACTTTGCGGCAAAAAGTTGCTCAACGATGCAGATTTCAAGCAATTCCTGGTAAGGGTTGAGGCAAAGCTTCAAAAAAAGGCAGCGAAGTTACATGGTTTTTGTGAGGCAAGTTATGCAGTCCCAGTGGCAAATAAGATCGAGAATTTCATTGTGTCACTAATGGATAAGGATATGGAGAAATGGTATGTCACTATGTTGGAATTCCCCTGCACACCTCATTCAACTTCTCTCCAGACTAATGATATCTTGGAAATCCTTACTTCAACTTTGGAGATTATAGTGATGTTGTCTGAAATATTCAAGGACATGGCTCCCTTGAAAGCGCAATTGAAGTTTCTGAAGGGTCTTTTCCACTTTGTCACCATGGGAAGTACAGAACCCAGGAAAGATTTGCTGGCTCACTTTGAAACAATTGCTGTCAATACCTCATATCTACTCTTCCAAAGTGTCTGCTCCATTCAAGCTCTTGAAGAAGGTTTATCCAGACTTTCATCATGGGTTCAGAAGGTGATGCCTACTGATCCTAAAGTCGACGAGATTTACACTCAATCTCTAACTGACTTAAAGTTGTCCAAACAGTTGCTTGATGATGATGCGGTACTTGCAGTAAAGAACTTTCTAGATTCTCTCACTGCTAATCTTGCTGAGATTATGTGCCTTGAAACTTGCCCTAGGGGTTGGATGAGATATCAACTGCAAGAGCTGTATGAAAGACTTGGATCCCTTAGTACCATTTTCAGCGAACTGCTATTAGTCAACACTGATGCGGAATTTCAGAAAGGAATTACTGATGTGGTCACTGGTGCAGGTATGTCAATTTGTTCAATGTACCGGGAGCAGTTAGATGTCAACAATGGGAATCAACGGTTGCTGGATAAGTTCAAGATCCTCATGTTGAATATCTCACGAGTACCAACATTCAGTTCTCCAAAGACCAGCTCTTATGCATTTGTTGATGTTGTATTAGAAAATCTAATGGAGCTTACAAGTTCAGAATCTGAATCAACTGTCAAGAGCCATGTTCAAACCATCCAAGTACACCTTGCCTCTGTAAGGTGTACCTTGAAAGAAGTTCAGATTTTGCGCAATGAACTGGTGGAAGTCCAAACTCTTTGGGATCGTCTTTTGGAGGTGGCATTCAAGGTAGAGATGACTATTGACTACCAAGTGGTCGATGCTTGGTAAAACTTTCTTAAATAAAGAAAGTTTTATTTGATCTCTCGAATCAAATTTATCCAGACGTGTCTATGGAGATGAGTGAGCATGATTTGGCAGACAAGCTGAGGCGCAGATTAAAAGGAGAGAGATATCTCATCTTTTTAGATGATACCTGGAGCACTGAAGCATGGAACAGTTTGAGAGATTCATTCCCTGATGATCCTGAGGCCAAGGGAAGTAGAATTATTTTTACAAGTCGTTCTCTTGATATTGCTCCTCCTGAAATGCTTGACCAGGATCCTCATATTCTTAGCCCACTCTGTGGAGAAGATAGTTTCCACCTAATGTGCAGCCATTTGTTTCCTGGAAAAGTACATGGTTTTCCTACTGCTTTACATGACTTTGGAATGAAATTTGTTGCAAAGTGTGGAGGTTTACCTCTTGCAATCATCTCTGTAGCTGGTGTTCTAGCAAGTGTGGAGGAAATAGCTTGGGAGGGGATTCTAGATAGTTTTACCTTTCTTTCAAGTGAAGACAGCTGCAAGGCCACATTTGAATTCAGTTACAGACACTTACCCGACTATTTAAGGACATGTTTTCTCTATTTTGGAGCGTATCCAGAAGATCAAGATATTTCCGTGAGCAGGCTGCTTCGTTTGTGGATTGCTGAATGCGTTGTTCGTAAATATGAGGAAAGTAGCCTAGAAGTTGTTGCTGAAGGGTACTTGAATATGTTAATTCGCAGAAGTCTAATTATGGTGGCTACGCGAAGAAGCAATGGTGGAGTCAAAACATGTCGCATTCATGACTTGCTTCGTGATTTTTGTTTAGAGAAGGCCAAAGATGAGTGTTTCTTCTATCTTGTAAAAGGGTCTAATGAGCTTAATTCATTCAAAGAGGCGCACAACCTGAGGAGGCTATTAGTTGATTATGATGCTTTGAGTAGGCAAATGTTGTTTTGTCCTCGTGCACGTTCTTTACTATTGAGAGGCTCGGAACAATGGGTTAAAAATATTTCACCAACGCTTCAATTCTTCAAGCTACTGAAGGTGTTGGATCTGGAGCATGTTTATATTGATGACGAATTTCCTACAGCAATACAGCAACTTGTTCTGTTGGCTTTCTTGGTAATAAAAGGCAACAACTTTACTCTCCCCTCATGGTTAGCAAAGCTTCCAAGGTTGGAAACTTTAATTATCAGTTGGTGTTGTAATCATGATATATTATGGCCAGCCAATATATGGAGCATGTAGAAATTGAAATATTTCTACATATACATTTCTCCCACACGTGGTGGTATTTTGTATAATCTTGATAACTCATATGTTTTATCTAAGTTGGAAATGTTTAGAGGTTTAGTTTTACAAAGGCGCAACATGGAAAAACAATTGAGAAAGTTTCCGAATATTCGTAAGTTGAAGCGCGTACTTGGAGAGATTGATGAGGGAGAATGTTGTCACAAGTTTGCCTTTCCAGGCTCATCATGTAAACTTGAATCACTTGGTTTGTCTGAAGGTTGACTATATTATGGAGTCAGGTTTGATTTTTCTACACTTACGATTCTAAAAAGGTTAAGGTTATATCAGATTGGTTTGTCTTGGGAGATTTTTCAGTCATAGGCAATCAGCTACCTAGCCTTGAAGTTCTCAAATTGGAAAACTTGAAGTTTGAAGACGAAAAGGAATGAAAAGCGGAGAATTCTCCAAACTTAGGATCCTGCATCTGATATGTATGCCCCTTCGGAGGTGGATAGCTTGCGATGTCCATGAGTTTGAGTGTTTTCAGAAGTTAGTGTTATATCAGTGTCATGACTTGGAGGAGTTGCCTTTTAGTTTAGAGTCAGCTGAAACACTTGAGGCGATTGAGGTCAATTATTGCTCTGAGAGTATTGAAGAATTGGTGCAAAAAATTGAAGAAGAACAGAACAATTGGGGGAATTCAGGTATGAAGATCACTTACAAACACGATTACACGTATACCTGAAGATCATTTCCTACGTCTTCTGTACGTTCAAGTATCTTTCAGCTTTCATTACAAGGTAAACTAATTTATAACATCATATTCAGGAATAACTTTTCCCATCTCTCATTTGGATTTTGGTCGACTCTTTGTTCTAACTTTGGTTCATTCCTGCCAATCAGAGTGTGAAGGAGAAGAAGAGATGTCATCCTCCACCATATATCACAATCATTTGCTCTTGCTGCATGCATTACTATGTAAAACCGAACCGGACTTGAGGTTGTTGAGGTTGTGGAATACTTTGCAGCAAAGAGTTGCCCAATGAATCAACAAACGAGAGCTCTAGATGGAAGTCCATTTACTTGTAGTTGTTCATTTTGAGTTTCATGAGAACTTGGTGTCCGATTGCATAACTGAATTTGTCATTTCACTTGCTTTGTATATTTGTATGTTTCATGTATGAATTTAATAGATCAAGAACCTAGACTTTTCCGTTTACTTTATACTCTATATCATATTATGTTCTGAATATAAATTAGTAACTACAAAATGAGAATTTTATCTAGTGTTGTCTATTATGGGTATGCTCAGCAAAGTCTCAGTTTTCCCGATCTCAGAAGGAGCACATAGCAGGAAATAAGCCCATTGAGGAGAATCCAGTAGCTCCAAAACCAGTTGTGAGAGTCACTAGAGCCATGACAGGAGAAAATGCCAGAGATGGGGGTAAGTCTGTCAATGACAGTAAAAATTGCTTTTCAAACCTTATTAAACCACCTGATAATGGGAAGTAACTTGTTGATCTGGAATGTGAGGGGCATCAATAAACATGAAAAGCAGATTTCCTGTAGACAATTCTGTTTACAGAACAATGTTGGGATTGCTGGTTTTACTGGGAAACAAAGGTAACTGGAAAAAACCAAAAACAAGTATGGGAGAGATTGGGTCTAGGGTGGCAACTAGAGTCCAATGCTACACTGGCAGGCACTGGGAGATACAGGTGGCTTGGAGAGCAGACTACTATGATGTGTCCATTTTAAATATGGGTGATCAATGGATAGACTGTTGCTGCAAGGTGAAGAATGGAGGGAAAGAATGCTACATAACAGTTTTATATACACACAATGATGAGAACAAAAGGAAGAGCTTATGGAGGAAGCTGAAGAACCTTGATCACCCTGACATGCCTTGGTTGGTAGTGGGGATTTTAACTGTCCATTAGACTTAAATGACAGACAATGGGGTAATGAAGTAAAGCTAGAAGAGGTCCACAAATTCAGAAGAGCAATTGACAAAGCACAATTGCTTAAAATGAAGTATGTGGGAGCCTTCTTCACTTGGAGTAACAGGTGGCAAGTTGGAGAAATAGTGTACAACAAGCTATACAGAGCATTTGTCAATGGGAAATGGCTCAGTGACTACTGTGTAAAACCATGCATGATGTCACATCATTTACCACTTCCGATGCAGCTGAGAAGAAGACAAACAAGCCCTTCAAATTCTATAATATGTGGATTTCATCCCCTCAGTTTATGGATTTGGTAAGGCTCACCTGGAAGTAGTGTAAGATTCATGATATCTCTGACTTGTATAGAGTGCTTGGGATTTTGCAAATCACCCTAAACAAACTAAACAAGAAGGAATTCTCTGATATTGAGAAAAGAGCTGCAGTGGCACAAAAAGACTGGGAGCGGGTGCATGATATTTGGACCACTGGTCCTGGTAATGTTACACTTCAGACACAGGAGAGAGATGCAAGGAAAACAGCAGAAGAGTTGGTTGGTGATGAGTTCTTATTCTTGAAGCAAAGATCAAAAGAGCTCTGGTTGAAGGATGGAGATAAGCCAACTAGAGTCTTTTATGCATCAATGAGGAAAATACAGTATATGAACCATATTGTGACTCTCCTGGATGGGGATACAGTGGTAGAGGGACATGACCAGGTAGAGAATGTTTGGTTACTATTAAAAGCATCTGGGAATGAGGGTTCCTGTGAAGAGAATTGATCCATTGGTGGTCAAACAGGGAGCTGTCTTGGGAGTGACACAGCAGATACATCTCATCCAAGAGGTTTCAGATAAGGAGATATGGTTGGCATTGCAGAGTATTGGTTCTAACAAAAGCCCTGGTTTTGATGGATACTCTAGCCAGTTTTCAAGGACACGTGGTCAATAGTTGGGGAGGACATCAAGAAGGGGATTAGGAGTTTCTTCAAAGGGGCACCTTTATCAGAGGAATTCAACAGGGCAGTTTTAACCTTGATTCCCAAAGTTTGTGTTGTGCTTGTACCGATGATGCAGATACAACCTTGAATTATAAGACTTTGTAGGCTCATACTTATACAACAGTCCATTCAGGAGCATGTTCATCGGGTCACCATCTGCAAAGGCACCCATATGTTAACAATTTGTCCATGGAGTGCTGGACGTGTCAAATGAAACCACGCCATGACTTGAACTAAGAAAATAATATAAAAGATCACCACTCTCCTATTAGTAACCTCAAACAGAGAGTAGCATTACCATCTTGAAGAGGGTAGGGACATTTTTAAAGAGAATGTCCTAAATTTCCACAGTTATAGCACGCTTTCGGATCGGTAGACTGATCCTCACTTTTATTCATGGAATGCTGCATACTTTGCCTCTTTGCCGACAAAACAAACATATGTACACAACAAAAAACCAACAATTACATTCATCTTCTAACCAAACACTATCTTTAAATAATAGCGTAAGAAAAATATAGACCTTAGTCTTTTCCCAGCTGACTTTCTCGGGATAGTTCTTAGCAATGTGCTCGGCGACTTTGCATATGAAGCAGCTCTCCTCGGGTTTCATCCCGGGCACTCTAAGCGGGTGCTTTTTTCTAGTTCACTGTCGTATGGCGTCTGCATCTCTCACACATTCCAAACACTTTCATCACCACAATGATAGAAATGGGTTGATTTGGGGATTGGCGGGACTCCGATGGTCTGATGGCCCCTCATATGTCCGCCGAAATGCAGAAGCGATATGAGCTGGAGTTCCGGAGAAACTCCGGCCCATGTATAAGCTGATTCATTTACCCAGATATATGAAGAAATTTAAGGAGCGAAAGAAGAAGGAAAGAAAATCGAAGGAATTACTATTAAACGGATGGAATCAGTCAGAATTGAAGGAGAAGGATGACAATAAGGAAAATAATTGTTCATAAAAACGGGTAGAATCAATTAGAATTGAAGAAGGAGGATGACGATAAGGAAAATATTTTTTCATAAATAGGTAATTGGTAAGGGAAGAGGAAGTTAGGGAAGAAAGAACACGATTCAAAAAAGAATCTTTTTTTTAAAGTAAGCTATCTGAGGTGTGTCAAACTGTGGTGAAGTTAAAAAATTAATTAAGAATATTATTTTAAAGTAAGCTAACTGAGATGTGTCAAACTGTGGTGAAGTTAAAAAATTAATTCAAAATTCTGAGAAAGTGACACATCAACTTTACACATTTTGTTTTAAAGGGTAGTATAGATTATATATCAAATACATATTTTTAAGAGTTTTTTTTTTTGGTAAAAACCACTATGAAGTGGGGGATATTTTATTGGGCATCCTAAACCGAAAAAGAACATACAAGTATGATACAACAAAAGTCCCGAGAACAGACATTTGTTGTACGGAGTTAAACTCCCAAAGCATTAGTATTGCTTTGCAAAAATAGGCACAGAGGCACTATACAAAAATAGAAGATATATGGATTTTAGGACCTATTAGAGAATTGCTAAGCAAAACTCAAGGCGATCCCAAAAAATCATATACTCTATTAAGCTATGAGTGTTTCTAAAATTTTCAACCCCTAAATTTACAAACTGATGCAGTGCAAGGGGGGAAAAAAATAATAGGAGCAGCTTCAAACAGCTGAAAAGTAGCAAGTTCACAAATTTCTGCTAGATGTAGGGTGAGGTCTGTCCAGCCTTTTGTTTCATCAAATTCTGAAGATGGAATGTGAGATTTGCTGCTTCTTTAATGATCCAATTGTACCTGAGAGAGCAGCAAAGCAAAAGTGAGCGTTGCAGCCATTCTAAGGTGGATGTAGCCTTAGTGAAGGAACCCCATTTTTATCTAATACATATAAACCTTTAGAGTGAGGGGGCAGAAGTGAGAGGGTTTGAAAATTTGAAGATAATTTGGTTTGGACACAGTGCTTTGCTAAGGAGTCTGCCACTGTGTTACCCTCTCTAGGAGTGTACTGAATATTGAAATTAAATGCAGCTTCATGAATATCAGAAACTAGATTATATAATTTCCAGGGTGCAAGCTCAGGGTTTCTAATAATCTTGATAGCCTGCAGACAATCAGATTCTATAACTGAAGAACTGTGTAGAGATGGGGCAATTGACAGGGCAAGATCTATAGCCAGTAACTCAGAGTGCAATGGAGACTGAGAGTGAGTAAAGACAGTACTAGCACCTACAAAATTGCCAGAGTGATCTCTAGATATTAGACCAAGACCTGTTTCATGACTAGTGGTTTTCCAAGAAACATCCACATTAATCTTGATTCCAGTTATAGGTTTAGACCAAGTGATTTTTTCTATGTTTGGTTTTGGAGGTTTTAACCACAAGGGAAAATATCCATTAGATGATAATTCTATGTCAGTGCTCAGATGGATATAGAAGGGAAAGGCACAAAAGAATCATAGATCATTGTCCTAATTTCATGAAAGATCTTTGTTGGAGTTAAGGGGGTGGAATCAAAGATGAATCTGTTTTTTGCTTTCCAAAAACTCCAACAAGTAAAGAGAGAAATATTGTGAATTAGGACAGAATATGTGGGGGTTAAGCCAGGTCTAGATAGATAATGTGAAATTCTACTCCAGATAGAATCAAAGACAGGAGTTTGAATTCCTATGAAAGTGTTAACCCGGTCCCATATGTTTTTTGCCAGTACACAACTATTGAAAAAGTGATCAAGGGAGTCATGATTATTACAAGCACAACATTTGGAGACTATATTAAAACCATAATATATCATGACATTATCAAAGGGTAACAGGGAGTTCATGACTTTCCACATAAAAACTGAGACCTTTTTAGGAATTCTTTTATTCCATAATTTTGGTAGTGAGAGAGAGGTACATTTCATTGGTCTTAGCTTTTCATATGCTGATTTAAATGTGAATCGACCTGTGACACTCAACTTCCAGATGAGCTTATCTTCCCTTTGCATTTTAATTGTAGCATCCTGCAAGAAATGGAGCAGTGCAGTATCAATGTTGGGAGATAAAGATTGTAGAAAGACATTTTTATTTTGAATAAATTCAGCTACTGAACAAATAGATGGTATATTATAATGTTCATGGTTCAGTAAGTCTTGGAGAGGACCCCTATCTGTCCAATTGGAGGTCCAGAAGCTGCACAAACCATTCCCATGAATGACTTTTGTGTGTCTTTCTGCAAATTCATTAATCTGGCATATCCTCTTCCAGCATTGTGATGATTTTGAGGTTTGAGGCAGTGAGGATATGAAGATAGTCCATGGTGCCTGTGCAAGTTGAAATTTCCACCACAATTTCATAGAGAATGCTCTAATAATAGCATGTATATTTCTAAAAGCTAAGCCATTCTCAGAAATGGGGTAACATAAATCATTCCAGTTTCTCCATGTTTTCTTAGGCCTATCATCCACTGATCCCCAGAAGAAAATAGATAATTTTCTTTTAATCAATTTAATAGTATGAGCTGTGGGAATCAGAACATACCAATAGTGTTGTGGAAGTGACTACAGACATGAGTTTATCAGAACTAACTTAGCCCCAGTAGATAGCCATTTATTTTTCCAGTTATTGATTCTTTTATCAATAATTTCTAGAAGAGGCTGGAAATAAACATTTTTTGTTCTACCTACAAAAATAGGGACTCCCAGATATTTAAAAGGCAAAGATCCTTTTTTCATGCACAGAATATTCTTAATATCAATGATCTGTGTTGCAGGGGCATGTTTACTGAAATAGAAATCACTTTATTCATAGTTGATTTTTTGACCAGAAACATATTCAAAAGTAGCTAAAAATGCTTTCATTCTGGTCAGGTCAGTTTTACATGCTTGCATAAAGATAACTGTGTCATCAGCATATGAAAGGTGAGAAATATGGTGAGCATTAGGGGGCAGATTAAAGTACTGTAATTTCTCAGTCTCATATATGTAAGCTAAGCTTCTGGTAAATGATTCAGAAAAAATATTAAAGAGGAAGGGGGAGAGTGGATCACCTTGTTTTATTCCCTTTGTGGCTTGAAAAAAAACAACTGGATTTCCATTTACCAATACTGAAAACCATGCCTGTCTGAGGTTCTTCATGATGGAGTAGATGAATTGCCCATGGAACCCAAATTTAATCAAAATGCTGGTCAGGAAATTCCAGCATACTCCGTCGAAAGCCTTTCTGAGGTCTAATTTCATAACACAATTAGGATGTCTGGATTTCCTGTCAATAAATCTCATCATCTCTTTTAGATACAAAACATTGTCAGCAATATCTCGATTTTTTAAAAAGGCTGTTTGATGTGGAGAAATAATTTTAGGCATAAGAGGTTTAATTTTCTCCATCAGCACTTTTGAAAAATTTTATTGGCCACATTAGATAATGAGATAGGTCTGAAATCACTGAAAGAGGTTGGAGTTTCTACTTTAGGGATAATGGCTATCCAGGTACTAGAAATCCCTTTAGGAATATCAGATCTGGACATATAATCATTTGTAGCATTCAGTAGATCTATTTTAATGATATCCCAGGCTTTAATATAAAATTTGGAAGTGAAGTCATCAGGACCTGGGCTACTCTCTTTGTTTAGTGAAAAACAATATTTTTTAGCTCATCTATAGATACAGCTTTAAGTAAATGAGCATTGTCATGTGCAGTAATCAAAGTGGGGATCTGAGACAAAAAATGAGAAGTAAAGGTAGTCTGGTTAGGATTGATTTCTGCAGAGAGAAGGTCAGTGTAATATTCAACTGCCTCCTTCTCAATTTCCACAGCATCTTCTATCCAAATACCAAGACTGTTTTGAATTTTAGTGATTCCCATTTTGCTCTTCCTTTCCTTAACACTGTGATGGAAATATTTTGTATTGTTATCTCCCTCTTTTAGCCAGTTAACTTTTAATTTAAATTTCCAGAAGTTCCTTTGTTCTTTTATGGCTCTAGTAGGGAGATCTTTAGCTTGTTTGAGTCTAACCAATTGTATTTCAGATTGATCAGAATCATAAGCTATTTCCTGTAATCTAAGTCCATCCTCAGCATTAGTAACATTTGAGTGGACATTGCCAAAAACCTCTCTGTTCCAGGTTTTTAAAGCTTTTTTCAATCTAAGGAGTTTAAGATAAAATCCATTCATCCCTGTCTCAGATAAGTGAGTAGACCAGTTATCACTAATAAGCTGTAAAAAGGTGTCTCTTTTAAACTAAGTATTGAGAAATCTAAAAGGTCTAGGAGAGGATTTACAGGAAGTTCCTATACTTATAATAAGAGGGGACAGTGATCACTAATTTATTTAAAACTAAAATTGATGAGTCTGGAAATTTATTTTTCCATAGTGCTGTACACAGACCTCTATCTAATCTCTGGAGTGTTGGGGTTCTAATCCTACCACTACTGGTCAGAGAAGTATCATGCAAATGCCTACCATTAGACCAGGTAAATAGATTGCCCACAGTATTAATATGTATCAGAGGCATGGTATCTATAAAAGTGGAGAATTCTCTAATGCTACGCAAGTTAGGAGTAGACTGGCCCTTATATTCAGAAATAGAAGCAATGGCGTTAAAATCTCCTATGAAAATAGTTTCAGACTGGTTAATGTTTTCCAGATCAGTCCATAAATCTTCCCTACCTTTTCTAGTTCTCAGGCCATAGACAAAAATTGCTTCCATGGAAGATTGCAATTTTTGGCTATGGACTGAGACATGCAGAAACTGTAAGTTATCTTGTTTAGACATGATCTGTAAATCATTATTCCGAAAATCCAGATTCTTTCATTTTGAGCAAACATGCAATTTGTATATCTCAATTTAACCATATAGGATGAGCATTCAGAATTATTATGCATAGGTTCAATGAGACATATTAGTTCAAAGTGGTGTTCTAGTATAAGTTCCTGTAATCTTTCCATAGAAGTTTCCATCCCCCTAAGATTCCAGACAAGGAATTTAAATTTGGAGGTTGTACTGATCATTTAAAAAGATTAGAGGGGATTTTTGTACCAGAACCAGACATAATGTGGTTTAGTTGGGTAAAATAAGTTTGTAGTTTGATAACTGGTGTATTTTTTGCTATCAGTCTAGAGGATTTCCTCACCTGGGTTGTGCTTACCTGAGTGTTAGAGGTTTCTGCAGGAGTATCCACTCTTTCTGAGTATTCAGATTGTTGAGAGGAAGAGGCTGTGGCATGAAGGGGGCTGGTTGAATTTATCAATTCTTGAACTGGAGCCTCATGGCCTTCTTCTGAGTGTTGCAGGGGTTGAATTTCAGATTCTGTAGGTTCCTTTTCATCTTCTTCCAAGTCTAGTAGTGGGGTAAACCTGTTTTTCCTGTTTTTATCTTGAGAATGAAAGAGAGAGATTTTATTAGTCATGTCTGGGGCTGGTTGAGTCATAGAATTACCTGAGGTGATGTAAACATCATCCTTGGCATACTGAGATGGTCTGTTATTGATCCATGAGCAGTCCTCTTGATGGTTTTGTGGAAGTTTTAGAGAGGGAGGGGGACTGTCAGTAATGTTAATCAAGGCATCTGGAGTTGCAGTCTCTGGATTAAAAAAATGAGGTTCTTCTAGTACATTTTTCCCCTTGTCCGTGGTAGCCTGAGCCTGGAGAGGTTTAGGTTTGTATATGAAAGTTTGGTTGGCCAGAGTCTTTTGTTTCTCTCTTGCAGTGACTCCTGAGGTTGTGCCTTTTTGAGGTCTGATTGGAGGTATCTTGCTGCCATCATAAGTGTTTTCTTTATCTTGGTTCAGGGATGGTTGAGCAATTTTGGTAGGAGGGTTTTGATATCTGGGAAGGGGCATTTTTCTCAGCTCAGGGTTTGCAGAAGCACACTGGTCCAAACAATGACCAATTCTTCTACAATGAGGGCAGTAGGGAGGGATAAATTCATACTCAATTCCCAGCTCCACAGTACTACCAGCAATGCCTACCACTATCTCATGATGAATCTTTTTCATTATATAAACTTCAATACACATCTTAACTGCGGATGGTCTAGTTAAAGCAGCAGCGGCAACATCTAATTTAATGAACTTTCCAATCCTATTCCCTATAAATTTCATCATGGTATTATTGTAGAAAAAGATAGGAATATGGTGGATTGTTACCCAGATAGGAACAGTTGATGGCTCAGTGCCTGGAGTGAAATCGGTTGTCCACTTGAGGACTTTCATAGCTGCTCCTTTCAGCATCCACAGACCTTTGAGCCAGCAACGTTGGTAATCATCCTGGGCATGGAAACGGATCAGAATGTGCCTGTGATCAATGGAGCCGATCTGGAAGCTTGGAGAGAAGCCAATAGACTTGAAAGCTTCATAGAATGAAGTCATGGATGGCATCCCATTATCGAACTTCCCAATTAGGGCGTTGTGGTAGTGAGCTGCCAGATCGGAAGCCTGTTCCGGCGAAAACTATGCAGGCAATTTTGCCCTTAAATTCTTCGGTTGGGTTGATGTCAGGGTTATTGGGAAGGGTGGGAGTGAGAGGTGATGATTTTGCAGTAAGTGCTTGGGCGAAAGAGCGAGGATGGGGAACTCCGCCGCGGTGCAGCGGCGGCTCCGCCATGGATGTAATGGTTATGTTACCGTTTTCTTACTGTAATGAGACCGTTTAAGGCATAAAATAGTGAAAATATTAATTGTTTAATTGGGGATGAACGGTAAGTCTAGAGAGAAGGCAGGGGGTGGGATTCTAGAGAGAGAGTGTTACCTATACCATACATATCATATATTTTTAAGAGTAAAACACCTATGATAAGCACTCAATAAAATAGCTTGATTCTCAAATAATTAATGAAATATGCAAAATCAACCAAAAATTGAAATGTTATTTAGAATAATACAAAATAATGCATCAACTATTTCTTACAAGAAAAATCAATACACCAAAATCATGGTATAATAAATATGTCAAAATTAATAGAACAGTCAGATAAAAGCATAGCTAGAGAAAATGAGCAAAAACCTCATAGAAGCATGGATATTATAGGATTTATTCGACTGTCTATAGTGTCATAGATTGCCAACATGAAATTCTCGAGCTAGGTGTGATGTCGTTCTCCAGGGCATATCCTTACCTGTTCTGTTTGGGAGTTGTTCTTATGATACTCCTAATTTTTGCTATGTTCTTGTGTTTTATTAGTCCACACAAGGCTTCAGCATATAAAGACCACAATTAATGAATCCATGTCTCATCCCACTAGTGCACAAGCATACCTTTCTAGGTACCACATTCAAGGCATTTTTGCCAAAATTCGCCAGAACCGCCGAGAAGTACAGTTACGAGTTTGCCTCCGTCCGCTCGCCTAGGGCAGAAAAATAAAAAAAAGGCGTTTTACAGTTGAATAGAAGGCATTTTTGAAAATGACTTAAAATGTTGAAGGGTAGGCGATATCGATATCTTATCCAAAATCGCTAATAAGCGAGCAATGAAGCGAAATCGCCTATAGGACCCGGTAGAGGTTGGAAAAGTTGTTCGCCAGTAGTTGTTGGCATCTTGTCTAGTAGCGAGTTCGCCAGTTATGAACGCCTACAGGCGAAATAGAGCTGGTGATGTCGCTTCTAAGTAAGCCTACATGCGGGTCATGTTACGAAATCGATTGATGTTCATCTGTACAGGCGAATTGGGTAATGAACTCGTAAGAATGTTTTTACTGGGTACTCCCTCCGTCCCAACCAAAGTGCCCGCGGGGACGGAGGCTCAATTTTTAAGAAAAATGATGTGGAAGTAGGACATATGGCCAAAACAAATGGTAAAAGACTACTTTAACCCCCATAAGTATGTGATTCAAAAAATGTATAGGGATTCATTAAGGGTAAAATGGACAATAGATTCTTTTTTTTTTGCCAAATGAGGAAATATTGAAAGTAAGACTCTTTGATTGGGACATCCCACAATAGAAAGTAAGACACTTTGGTTGGGACAGAGGGAGTATATAAAAGCAGTTTTTTTTGCGGGAAGAAAAATAAAAGAACAAGATAAGAGGACTCTCCTTGTGGTTTTTCTCCAAGATAGCTCACATTTTCATGCCGGGATTTTGGCCATCATTGCAAAGATATGTGGTTGTGAATTTTTATTGATTGTTTTTGGAATGGGCAAACTTGTTTGTGACATGTGTGTGTGTGCTTGTTTGTATGGTTTTGTAGAGTTTGTTAGGGTGCTAAGTTTGGGGATTTTTTGAGTGATTCTAGCAAAACGGTTGTTGATAGTATCGTGTTAAGCATGGGTCGTAGTGAAATCATGTTGGAGAATAAGCGTCTTTCAAAAGATTATATGGAGTTGATCAAAGAATTTATTGATTTTGGTTGGAGGGATTGTGTAGAAAAGAAAATGGGAGGGCTAAGATGTCCTTGCAAAGATTGCCTTAACAACGCGATCTATGAGGATGTAGCGGTAGTGCGAGAACATTTGATTTGTAGAGGTTTTGATCCTACATATACAAAATGGGTTTGGCATGGAGAGGGTGCAAGTCATAACGATGCGGAGTTTGATGTTAGGCTTGACTCGGAAGAATTACGTTATGATGGTTGTATTGATGAAATGGCGGATGACGTGGCTATGGATTGGGTAGGAAAGTCGAGCATGTTACCGGCGATGTTTAATGATAAAGAGACACCATTGTACAAGGGTTGTAAACATTCAGTTCTTGGTTCTACATTGTTGTTGATGAATTTAAAGGCTCGACATGGAATATCTGACAAGGGGATGACTGAATTGTTAGAGTTGGTGAAAGAGTTGCTGCCCACTGACAACTTGTGCCCTGATCGAGTATATGCTGCAAAGAAGATATTATGCCCTATGGGAATGGAGATGCAGAAGATTCATGCATGCCCTAATGTTTGTATGTTGTACAGAGGAGATGACAAGAAGAGGGATATGTGCCGAGTATGCAATGAGCCTCGGTACAAGTCAAAGGTGTGGACCGTAGAGGTAGGTGGCGAGAGTGTGACACCGTCCAGATGCAAAACACCGGCTAAAGTAGTTTATTACCTTCCACTGATTCCTCGACTGAAGAGGTTGTTTGCAAATCCTGAGGATGCAAAGTTGCTAACATGGCATACGGATAGGGCTAGGGAGGACGATGACATTATTTCACATGCCTCAGATGGAGATCAGTGGAAGAAAATGGATGAGCGGTACCCTGAATTTGCTGCTGAACCCAGGGATGTGAGGTTAGGCTTATCCACTGATGACATGAACCCCTTTGGTAACACGTCTAGCACCCGTAGTTCTTGGCCAGTTATGGTTGTGATATACAATCTACCATCGTGGTTGATGATGAAACGTAAGTATGTGTCATTGTCAATGATGATATCTGGTCCCAAGCAACCGGGCAACGATATTGACGTGTACCTAGATCCTTTGATCGAAGATTTGCAGAAATTATTCGATGTCGGTGTCTGGATACCTGATGCCAGTCGAGGTGATGAGAAGTTTGAACTGAAAGGAATGTTGTTGTGGAGTATAAATGACTTTCTAGCATTAGGTAACTTGGGCGGTTATTCAGTGAAAGGTCACTTTGCATGTCCCATATGTGAGAGAAAGAATAGTTATTGTCAATTGAAACACGGTGGTAAGCCAGTGTATCTCGGGCACAGAAGATTTCTTCCGACCGGACATCGTTGGAGGCGAGCGAAGAATTGGTTCAACGGGAGAGAAGAGCATGATCCCGCCCCAATCCCTTTAACTGGAGAGGAGGTTCTAGAAAAGGTTACTGGGATGGATCATGAATTTGGTAAGGGAAAGAAGAAGAAGGCATCGAATAGTAGTTGGAAGAAGTGTTCGATCTTCTTTAAACTAGATTACTGGAAGCATTTGGACGTACATCACTGTCTCGATGTGATGCATATTGAGAAGAACGTATGTGAAGCACTTGTAGGTACGCTGATGAATACCCTGGAAAGACAAAGGATGGCCTGAAAGCGTGGAAAGATCTTGTACAGCTCGGAATTTGTTCATCTCTTGCCCGCATAGAGGAAGAAGGTAAATCCTATTTACCACCGGCTTGTTACACCATGTCAACAGAGGAGAAGAAGCGTTATTTTAATGGTCTGAAGTCTGTTAAGGTTCCAACAGGTTACTCTTCGAACATTCGTAGCTGTGTGAATACTAAAGAATTGAAGCTGGCAGGAATGAAGTCGCACGACTGCCATAATCTTATGCAGGAGCTTAATGTAATTTCTTTAAGAGGATCGTTGCCTCGGCAGGTGAGGAAAGCAATATCGAAGCTATGTTACTTTTTTAAGTGCATATGTCGTAAGAAAGTGAGCAGGCGGAAGCTGGATGAGTTGCAGGAAATGGTGGTGGAAGTTCTTTGTAGGATGGAGATGTACTTCCCCCCTTCATTCTTCGACATCATGATCCATGTGATAGTCCATTTGGTGAGGGAGGTAAAATTATGTGGCCTCGTTTACTTGAGATGGGTGTATCCATTTGAGTGGTACATGGCGATATTTAAGCATTTTGGTAAGAATAGATATAGGCCTGATGCTAGTATTGTTCAGAGGTATGTTGCAGAAGAGGTTATTGAGTTCTGTACTAACTATATGAAAGATGTTGCCACAGTGGGGATACCAAATGCTAGGCACGATGGGAGATTGGAAGGGCACGGTCTTAAGCATCATAGTTTGTTCAGTCCTACCGCGAAAGACATAGACGCAGTACATTTGTATATCCTCAGGAACCACGCGCCGGTGACCCCTTATGTTGATGTACACATGGAGGAGATTAGAGTCTCAAATGCATGGCTTGTCGGTGACTCTAGGATCCTAGAGAAGCATTATGCCGATTTCATTAGGTGGCTGCAAGCTCATGTTCTGGCAGGGGACCATCCTGATATTGTCAAGGTGTTATGGAGAAGGCCGCTAGGAACTGTTTCCTCGTTTGGCAGGTACGATATAAACGGTTACACTTTTGGTACTAAATATTCGGATGAGAAGTCAGCTAACCAGAATAGCGGTGTGGTAGTACTGGGCGAGGCCAACGTTCATGGATGCGATGCATACTACGGTACCATCACCGACATATGGGAGATTGACTTCATTAGTGCCACAATTCCTGTGTTCAAGTGTGAATGGGTGAAGGAAAGTGGCGGGGTGCGGACAGAGGATTACGGCACAACCCTGGTGAATTGCAGTATTCTTGGCTCTGAAGGTGATTCGTTTATCATGGCGTCACAAGCGCACCGAGTGTTTTATGTGAAGGATCCACAGGATAATAGGTGGGAGGTTGTGGTGAATGGTAAGCAGGCGCTTCTTCACAACGGCAACGACGAGGATTACAGCTTTGGTACAAATATTGGGGACCTTCTGGGTTTAGAGCCAAACGAAACCTTAACTGAAGACGAGGCGAGTTTGAAAAGGTATTTTGCGCGGAACGATCACACGGAGGGCATTTGGATCACCGATGCAGGGAAGCCAACGAAGCCGAAGAGGAATCAACCTAAGAATTTATGACAACTTTGTGCACACTTTGTGTTTTTTAATAAGAGGGACTGATTATTCATGTTTGAATTTAAACGACAATTTGAAACCTAAGACTAGGTGAATCCAGAAGAGGTTTCGCTCTTATATTTGCCGTGAAGAATTGGTGGGAGCGAAATCGCTTGAGGAATCGCTTGTACAAAAACTACGTTGTTTTGTAGCATATTTCTATCATGGGATGTAGATATCTTTCTGGCGATATCTCAACCATATTCGCCTAATAGTGGCGAGTTTGCTTGGAGGTACGCCTATTACTCTCTGTCCATCAAGTCGAGGCAAGAGGCGACATCGCATGCTTACTCGCCTGTATCATATTTCTTTCATAAGAGCTATATTACTTACTTACTGGCGACATCTTAACTAAAAAATCCTATATGTGGCGAGTTCGCCTAGTTGCACGCCTGTTGCTCTCTGTCCATCCATTCGAGTTAATAGGCGAATTCGCTTCTTGTGATGTCTACAGGCGAACATGCTTGGTTTCGCTACCTGGGCGAGTCAAACTCAGTCAACTGTAAAAACCTCTTGAAATTCCATCAGAATTAATTTTTTTTGGGGGGTTTGCATGGGGTGATCATGAAAAGGTGAGAACGCCTTTACCTTTTCCTTCAATTAATACGAAAATTAATTATTTTTGTTTAGGAACTCTCACATTTTTTTGACAAATGGAGCACCTCAGCCCTATATATATCAACCCCTTCTCCATTCAAAGCCAAATCAGAGCCTTCATTCACATTCCCTTCTCCCTTCTCCCACCGTTTGCCTTCTTCTTCCCATAGATTTGTCTACTTTCAACGCCCTCCCATCGAACATGTTACATGAAATCTATATACGTGTTTTCTTCAACTTTGTCCTTCGTCGGTATGTGAGCGGTAGATCGACCGAATGGGCTCGCCAGTGGCTCACCGAAGCTTCTGCAATAGGTCACATAGAGTTGACCTATGTGTTGGCTATTTTTGCAATCTGCAAAGGTGACATTCAAAGAGGCATGAATGTGATCACCACCATGAAGAGAACCGACAAGCAGGGCCTCCGTCGAGCTCGGGAACGCGTCAAAAGAGGTCTGAGATATGCTTGGGGTTGGAGACACTACTACAAGTACATCACAGAGGGAGCAGTCAGGTCTAGGCCGATCTGCTGCAATCTGCATGCTGGCCTCAATAACAGCGTGAGGTACGATCGCTGGGAAATGCTTGATCCAGCGGACATCTCCTGTGATGCATGCACTTGCGATCAGGAACTGCTTCATGTCCTCGGTGAACGAACGGTTTACATGTAGTAGTTTGTTTGTTCTTCATTATGTATTTTTGTATCACAATTTTGCTTCGATTGTAATGAACTTGTGTTTGCCATTTTGGCATTTTTAATTATTGAATATCATTTCTTGTTTTGATCCCTTGTCCCTATACATTTATGTTTTCATTATAAAATCACATATCATATCTAAAATTTCCAAATGATTCATCACATTTTATTATTTAATCACCTCAGCCAGATTACTTTCAGGAGATATCTTAACCATATTCGCCTGTTGTGTAGCGAGTTCGCTTTAAGGAACGCCTGTTGCTCTCTGTCCATCCAGGCGATTTAAGAGGCGAATTCGCTTCATGTGATGCTTGTCAATAAAAAAATTGTTGGGCTCATAGGAACTATGATATGGGCCAGATCGGGCATGGGCCATGTATGTATAGTGTATATATATTGCATTCAAGTGGCGTTTCATGGGTAATTGTGCTAGTCGGCGACTTATCGATTCCTTATATTTTGGCAGCAGATATATACTGATCATTTGGCTTTCAATCCATCGTTGTGGGAATAATGACACTTCCAGGAGGCGAATTCGCCTTCTATTACGCCTCTAAGCGAATCGTGTAGCGAACTCGCTTGAATGCAGCCTTAAACCTAAACCCTAAACCCTAAACCCACAACCCACTTACACCCACATCCATAAACCCTATATATACCATATCCATTCTAACATGGATTGATCAATCATTTTATACTCTATTGATAATTGTAACATGTTTAGCGTTGAATTTACACGAAAATGGATCTGATCCGAGATTCTTGATACGATTCCGACCGAATCAGCACAACTAATCGTAGCACATATGTATAAGCGGGTCATTGCCGGTGAACAATTACACACTACTAGTTCCAATGGTTTTACAAGCCAACACTGTAGTATTAGTTCATCGATACATCTTGGCACTAGTATACACATCTTTTATAAATCTCACGTGTACACCTATGTTACTCGAGTCATATTGTGTTCCTGTAAAGTGTTCTTCTACAGATGACAATCCAACAATGACTTACTCATCCAACATCGATTAGTTACTAGCATTTTTAATATATTTTTTTGATATCATTTCGAAAAAACATTCACATAATCTCAGAAGCTTGTGTTAACCATTTCATAATATACGATGTCATATGTGCAGTCCGATGCTGATACATATAATATTCATGAACGGGTTTGAAACTGCGAAAAAATAGTACTTGTAGATTTATGACTAATAAATTCTCCTATACAAATAATGTAACACATTTCATTAACCAAGCACTTACACGAACTGATTACACAAGGAATCATGAACGAGGAGGCGATATCGCCTGTTCTATTCGCATGTATGCGATGGTTTAGGCGAACTCGTAAGTAGGTAAAACAGTACCCGACCAGAAGTACTATTCAGGCATGGTTTGTCCACCTAAACCATGCTATATATATCATTTTACCCGGATTTTCCAGATTTCAACCTCATTTTCACCATTCTTATCCCTCTACCCTCCATTCTCTTTCACCTTATACCCTCATCAACCTCAAGCACAAATCCTTTCAATCCAAACCCATTCTCATCCGAAAATCCCTCCAATCCTAAGCACAATCTCATTCTCAAAGCTCAACCTTGTTCTTGTGCCATGAGCTTAACCCTAGGAACCTAAAAACCCACCAATCTATATCAACCCCCCTTCAAATTTGGGTACAACCAACAAAGCTTGCAACTTTGTGAAGTAGACATCAAGTATTACAAGCTAAGAACTTCTTCTACAAGTAAGTTATGGGTCTAAAATTTCATGTCTATGTTGAATGGGCATTTAGTTTCCTTTTATGTTGACATTTATTACATGAAGGACATGGTAGAGTAAAGCTTATCACTTCTTAGGCCCTCACAAATAACTATTGTGTGTTTTTACTATGTGCAAGCAAGAATTAGTCATGGTAAATGTGTCAAAAGGGGTGTCAACAAGTGCAAAACGTGTTAGTAACAAGAAGAAGAGACAACTAGTTCGTTCCCATTGTAGGGTGCTACAAAAAAGAATGAGGAGAGGTGAACTAACGCACGTTAGATTCAATGCCAAGGGAGTATGCAACCGACCAAAAGATGAGCGTGCAAAATGGTCAAGTTGTTGTGGCCGCGTTGGAAGAACATTTATAGAAATCACGGTCGAGAATTGGAGACATGTACCACAAGAGAAGAAGGAGGAAGTGTGGGTGGAATGCCAAGTGAGTTTTTCTTTACAATTGAATGAAGTATCTATCTAGCTAGTATATATTAAATGTTTTGATAACATGTATGTATAATATTTTCATCTAAGACTTGTTGTAGCGACCTTTTAAAATAGAAGCTCAAGACATGGAAGTGGTAAGGGTGAAGGCGTTCAACATCGTCTCAAAGGCTTTTCGCGAGCACAATTATAGTCTAAGAAAAGACTACTTGTATGAGAAGGGAAAGTGGCTAGGTCGTGATCCAAGGGACCGATACAACCACATCACAACCGATACGTGGGAGGAGTTCAAGCAAGCATCCCTTGAGAATAAGTCCAAGGTGATTAACAAATATCAAATTCATTAATATTAACCTAGTCTTCTTCAAACAAGTATATTTTGTGTTCGCCATGTGATGCTCTAACTAATTGTGCTAACTACTTTTGCATAGGGGAAATGGGACAAAAAGGTCATATCCGTAAATTCACAAACAATGCCTTATACCGGTGGTAGGTCGGGGTATTTGGGTATTGGTGAGAAGGAGGGTTTTAGGGAGAAGAAGGAATTGGTGAAGGAGTTGGTATTAGGGGGGATGGACGAGGAGGAGGCTCGGTACATCGTCGTGGAAAAGAATGTCGAAGATTACACTAGAGAACGACTCATTGTGTTGGGTTGAATTAGGGAAGAGGATGATAAATTCACAACGGATGAGGCCGAAAAATGCGCAAAGAGGGTGGTAAGTATTTCTTACTTACCACAATACATATTGTAGTCACTTACATTTATACTTGTCTTCCTTTATATAATAGGAAGTTCTAGAGCGCCAAAAAGAAGAGGGTACATTTGTCCCTTGTGGGAAGAAAGATGTGTTGAGTGAGGCTTTAGCTCTTGAAAATAAGAAGGAACACCCGGGAAGAGCATTAGGTGTTGGGGGTTACGCGACTCAAGTTGAGTTTTTGGGATTAGGCGAAGTTGCGGCGAGCCTAAACCATCAAAATTTCAACAAGTTTTGAGCGAGTTGGCAGCGACCAAGGCGCAAATGAACGACTTGAGGGAGGTCGTGAGAGATATAGCACAACACACCCATTATCCCCATATCGAGAGGTTAGGGGAAGGTCATATTCCACCCTCTTATAAGGCTTCTCAAGCCTCGCCTCAAATTGTGGAGGATGAGGGTGAGAATGTGGAAATGGAGGAGGAACTAGTGCCTCCATCTCCGCCTTCATCTCCCATCAAGTTGAATGTGGCTCCCTCACGACAAGTTGAAAAGGTTAGTATCAATTTTATAATTTACTACTACATTTAGTATAATGTCTTTTTTAGAAAAGTAAGATGATTATCTTTATTGTGCTTTTATTTATGATAGAACCCCCCTTGCAAGCTATATGTGTCGCATGGTCCCAATTCAACCCCACTCCATGTCGCCAATGGTACATGTGACACTAATGCGGTGAAACACAATCGTAGTGACATCCCCACCGGATTTTATAACGTTCGCATTACCCAAGTTTTGCTAGAACTAGAAATGCTTCCCGTGAGGGAGAGCGTGATGGTAAGAGTTGGGGAGGGTAAAGGTTTCCATGTTCTATGGCCAAAATGGTTGGTGCTTGATGAAAAATCCCCCTCCATACCCCGTAGGAAACCACAACCTCGACAAAATCCTCAAATTCCCGTCCCCACCGTTCCTATTGCTAGACAAACATATGACCCGGCCCTCGTGGAGTTTCTCAAATCCCTCCCACCCTTAGTTCGAGTATTGTATGATTTGATATTCTCGGACGACAAGGATGCAAGTTATGCCTTTCTCGGAAATGAAAGGTGCTTTGGATGACAAGGGACATCATCGTACCATGGGGTGATTTCGAATATTTCTTGAATTGCACTGAACTACCCGCCACCATTCTTTGCCTCAATCAAATGTAAGCAATTATTATATTTTTTTCCATTAAATACCCCATTATCAAACAATATGGTTACTCGCTCGACATTCTTGTCTACTACATTCTCAGCTTCTTGCATCACCGTGCCTATCATTGGGGGAAGCATTTCATTGGGTTTTTGCATCCAATGCATATGCAAGCGAGTCTGGAGAGCAATAGGGAAAGACTGGATTACTTGACTTCCACTCTCTCGGACAAATCCAAGAAAATATTCATTGGACCATATATCGAGGGGTAAACCTTGCAATTTGTCTATTCTTTTTTACTTTCCTACAATTTTATGTTTCTACAAACAAATATGACCATTTGGATTCTTTCTCATGGTATTTGTAGTGATCATTGGAGCTTTGTTGCATTAATACCCGCTATCAAGCAAGTGTATTGGATAGACCCACTCCACCGCCCTCCATCCCAAACATTCGCCGATCTCCTCGACAATGCATTTCATCAAGTCAACGACAAAACACTCCTCGACTTTCACCTGATGAACATTAGGGTAACTATTTTTGATTATGCTATCACGTAATTTCAATTGAGTTTTTTAAGCCTAAACCATTGCTATAACCATGGCATATATTGTAGTCTAGGAAGAAATACTCGGACTGGGAATGCGGCTATTACACGATGCTGTTTGGTTTGATGGTGGTAGATAGTGTTCAAAATAACATGCTGGATCTTCTAAAGGTAACCTTCTACAATTTAATTACGTTTCTCTTAATCACAACATTCTTATGCACATTTCTTTCATGCATAGGTATTCGTGGATGATACCACGCCTTTCTCCTTGGAAGAACTTAACAATGGAAGAGACAAATTGGCAGGCCACCTAGTCCTGAACCGTGCTTATACCATTGCAAGGCTACAACTCCCAAAACTACTTACCAAGTGACAAGGTGTTGGTCCATTTCATTAGTTTGTTTTTATTAGGAATAGCCATTGGTAATGCACTTATGTGCACTTGAATTATGAGGTTGTGCCTCTTTAGTATAGGGTGGTGATTGGAATTTGGCAGGTTTTCATGTTTCGAAAGAAACGGGGCAATTTTTTCAAATATATAGTAGCCAATTTTACAGTACTTGTGGGCGATATTATAACCACAAAATCGCTTAGAGGCGAATTCACAATCGTATTCGCCACCACATTTTTCATGCTCTACATTCTACAACCGTGCACAAATACGGTATCACCTTTAAATTCGCCTAATCAAGCGAATCCGCCACGCCATTCGCCAGTGACTCTCTGTTGGCACGACCGTTTCAATTTCCGAATTCACCCCCATCATCGCCTATACATGCGAATATAACTTCCGGTATCGCCTCTTGGTAACTTAAGGAGGCGAGTGTGAAACCGATATCGCCTCACATTCGCTCTCTGGTGGCGGTATCGTATATAATCTCGCCTAGATATCTCTAGTCTGTCTACCGTTTCTGGAAGCGAGATCGCACGGAGCTTCGCCTGTTACATGAGGCGATATCGCTGCCAGGTTCGCCAATAGGCTATTTTTTAGGCGATCTCGTAACCGTTGAGATTTTTGAAATTCCCGCCATTCAAAAATTGTCCAAAATGCAAGAGAGTGAAGCGGCAGTCTCGTAACCACTTCATAGGCGAGAGATACGAGCGATTTCGCTACGTCAGGCAAAATGAAGCTAGCGATACCGCCCAGCATCATATTACTGACACCAGGCGGCACCAGGTTGCGAATTCGTAAGAAGAATTCGCTTGGTTCACGGTGTTTTCAGAACCGCTGAGAAAAAGGCACTTTTAAGGCACAATCGAACAATGCGTTTTGGAAACGCCTTGCCTGGTATGATGCAACCGCCTTGCATCCTATGCATGTCCACTAGTGTCTGGAAACTACACTTCCAACCTGTATCTACCAGCTTGTTTTAAAACTTTAGCAAACACTTCTTCCGCTTCGCCATCTTCTTTCTACACAAATCTTTCCATCTTCCATCTCATGGATAACGTTTAAGAGATGAATTTTATATCGATCAATTGTTTTAATATACATTTCACTACACAAAATTTCATCAACAGTTAAAATGAAAATTTTCATCAATAAAGTTTCTTATTTATATTGCTTTTAGTCATTCCCTTTTACAAAATATCCAAATAGTAGATTCATTATAAAAAGAATCCTAACAACATAGTTCAAATCAAATTTCATCAGAAAAATTCAAAAATCCAGTAAATCAAAATGGCAAATTATTTTCGTGTGACAAATGCTACGTTTTTTAATGTTCTACCATCTTATTCTTATCTTCATTTTCCATTTTTTATCTAAATAAGTTACATGCATGTTAACGTTCTACCACATTTTAATTTTATGATGATTTTGATATAGATAAAATGTAGTGTTTTGTTCATGTATATAAGTCAAATCAGGGCCGTGCCAACACATTTTGAAGTCCCGTGCGAAAATGTAATTTTAGACCCCTTCATCATGCATATTTTAGTTTCTTCTTCAATATTTCATCAATATTAGAGAAAGAAAAGGCCTTTTAAATGCTGATTTGATTTGATTAAATTTTTTAAATTTTAAACGGCCCAAATTGAAAGAAGAAAAGCCCTTCAAGAAAATTAAAAGACCCAAATTTAAAAAGAAAAAGGCCCTTCAGAAAAAACTGTAATCACACTAGTGGAAATTGGTGGATGCGCAGCACAGAAGCACGGCGGGAAAAAAGAAACTTGTTTTTCCCGCCGTGCTTCTGCTTTACGAAATCGGAAATGGTCCGGTATCGGAGGTCAAAATTAGGCTAGCCGATGTCTTACGTGTAGGACAGCGGGGAATGGAAAACCCGCTGTGCTGTTTGAAAAACGTCGTTGAGAATGCACGGCGGGAACGATTTCCCGCCGTGCTGTCCAAAGTTTCCGATATCGGAAATGGGCCTGTACTTTGGCCGTGGCACTTGCAAAGCACGTGCCAGTATTTCTGGATTTAAATATATGATACCAGCCAGTTTCCGATTCCGTAAATAAGCTACATAGTGTACTCAGAAGTAGTGGCATTTCTTACGACATCGTAAACCACTCGAAAAGGTATTTCGGTAGGTATCCGAAATCGTAAATAATCCGAATTCGGCAGGGAGGTATTTTGGTAGGTTACGAAATCGGAAATTGATCGGTTTGATGGGGTTTAAAAGTCTGTTCTCTGCATATTTATTTTTGGAGAAAGTTTTGAAAGTTTAGAAAAAGGGGAAAGTCTTGCCTGAATTCTTGATCTAAGTTTGAATCGTTAAGGTATGTCATCTCATCTTTAAATATTGCATTGTTAAATTGTGGATTCGATGTTCTCTCCATGTTATGATTTGTATGTATTTTTTTGTTTACAATGACATGCTTGTTTTTGATGTATGAGAACTTGAAAATGTTGTAATTCTATGGTGGGCTTTGATAATTTGTGATTCTAAAGGTTGATTAAGTTTGAATTTTGTCAGTGTAGGAGTTTGTTTGTAGAATTTGCACGTTGCAATGGAACGGTCTAGAATTATAGAAGAGAATATTAGGACATCGCGTGAATACTTGAATCTCGTGACAGAGTTTGTGAATGCTGCCATTGAGTATGCAAGAGTACAGAATGAGTCGCTAATTCGATGCCCTTGTAGAGATTGTAAGAATGATGTGCGTTTGAGTGTGCGTGATTTAAAGTCACACTTGATTGTGAGAGGATTTTCTAGAGCTTATACTAGGTTGACATTGTATGGCGAGACTCGTACTGTCGTCGGAGAAAATCAAGTTTTGATTGAAGAGGAGAGTGTTAATGGTGGTATGGATCGTGATTTTGAATATGATGATTTGGCGGAAGATGTGGCCATGCATTTCAAAGGTAGACCTGAGGTGCTGGAGGCGATGTATGAAGATAAAAAGACTCTGCTGTATGAGGGAGCTAGGCACACTGTTCTCAGTTCGGCGCTGATGATGATGAATTTGAAAGCGAAACATGGTTTGACGGAGAAAGGAATGACGGAATTGTTGGAATTGTTCAAGGAGTTGCTTCCTAAAGATAATTTGTTGCCAAAAAGTTCCTATACCGCGAAGAAAATTATTTGTCCAATGGGATTGGAATTGGAAAAAATTCACGCATGCCCTAATGATTGTATGTTATACAGGGGCGAAGATGCTGAAAGGGATACATGTCGCGTTTGCAATGAGTCTAGGTATACGAAACGGTCCAGGTCAATAGGTGTTTGTGTAGAGACGGCGCCTAGAACAAAGAAAAGGAGTCCTGCTAAAGTTGTGTGGTACCTCCCCATCATACCTAGGTTGAGGCGTTTATTCGCTAATAAGGAAGATGCGAAAAATTTAACTTGGCATGCAGATAGGAATCGGCCCGATGACGATGTGATTCGCCATACCTCTGATGGTGATCAGTGGAAGCATATTGATGAGTTGTACCCTGAATTTGGTAATGAGCCGTGTAACTTGCGGTTAGGTTTGTCGACAGATGGTATGAATCCCTTTGTAGATCTGAGCAGCACCCATAGTTCGTGGCCCGTGATGGTTGTGATTTACAATTTACCACCTTGGTTAACTATGAAGCGCAAGTACGTTCTGCTACCACTTACGATAAAACAACCAGGTAACGACATTGACGTTTATCTTGCGCCCCTAATTGAAGATCTTAGGAAGTTGTGGTATTTTGAGAACTGGACTTATGATGGATACCGGGAAGAGTGGTTTGACATGAGAGCTATGCTATTTTGTACCATTAATGATTACCCCGCATTAGGTAATTTGGCAGGTTACTCTGTTAAAGGGCATTTTGCTTGCCCAGTTTGTGAGATGGACACTAGTCACGTACAACTTAAGCATGGGAGGAAAACAGTTTATTTAGGATATAGGAGATTTCTAAATCATGAGCATGCCTTCCGTAAGTGCAAGAAGTGGTTTGATGAAGCGGTTGATGAGAGGGATGCACCGACGCCTGTGAGTGGTGAGAGCGTGTATGAATCTGTGAAGGACATTCCCAATGATTTTGGAAAGAATAGGAAGAAGCCAGTAGTGAATGGTGTATGGAAAAAATCTTCAATCTTTTTCGAGTTGCCTTACTGGAAAGACTTGGAGGTTAGACATTGTTTGGATGTTATGCATATAGAAAAGAATGTTTGCGAGGGTCTGATTTGAACATTACTAGACATCCCGAGGAAGAGTAAGGATGGCTTGAAAGCCAGGATGGATTTGGAGGAAATGGGTGTTAGACCGGGCTTGGTCCCCGTGAAGGAAAATGGCAAGACATATTTGCCGCCGGCCTCTTACACCATGTCTGATTCTGAGAAGAAGAAATTTTTTCAAAGTCTGAAGGACATTAAAGTACCTAGTACCTACTCGTCCAACATTAGTCGGTGTGTGAATGTTGATGAGGCGAAACTCGCGGGACTCAAATCGCACGACTACCACGTTTTGATGCAAGAATTGAATGCCATTGCTCTGCGCACGTCCCTACCTCCACATGTTAGACGCTGCATAAGCCGCTTGTGCATGTTCTTCAAGTCCATCTGTAGAAAGAATATTAGCCGAGCGAGACTAGATAAACTACAAGAAATGGTTGTCGAAGTTTTGTGTCGGATGGAGATGTTCTTCCCGCCCTTATTTTTCGATATAATGGTGCATCTTATAGTTCATCTTGTGCGTGAGATCAAGTGTTGTGGTCCTGTGTTTTTGAGATGGATGTACCCTTTCGAGCGCTACATGAAGATTTTCAAGCATTTTGTGAAGAACAGATACAGGCCCGATGCCAGTATAGTTCAGCGTTATGTAACTGAAGAGTCAATAGAATTCTGCACCGCGTACCTCGATGATGTTGAGACTGTTGGTGTCCCGAAGAACAGGCATGCATACAGGATTGAAGGCCATGCATTTGGTAGTGGAAAATATGTCACGCCCACTACTGCTGAGTTGAAGGTTGCACATCTATATGTGCTTCGTAACCATACGGCCGTGGTTCCCTATGTTGGTCTTCACATGGATGAAATAAGGAGATTGATGCCGCTTCTAGAACCTGAATATGTCCATGAAGAGCACACGAGGACATTTGCTGAGTGGCTTAGGAAGACGGTGGAAGTCGGAGATCATTCTGAGAAAGTTAAGTGGTTGTCTAGATTACCGATGGGTGCGGTTTTGTCATACAGGGGCTACAATGTGAATGGCTACACATTTAGTACGAAGACAGTTGATGGGCAGCGCATATCGCAGAACAGTGGTGTTTCTTTGATTGCTGATGAGTTAAGGCAGGGCGTGTATGAAGACAACCGGTTTTGTGGAACAATCACAGACATATGGGAGCTGAACTATGTGAGACCGAAGGTGGTTGTATTCAAGTGTGACTGGATTGATCCAGGCACGAGATTTGTTCCTGATCCATTAGGCCTAACCATTGTTGACCGGAGGAAAGTTGGTTATAAGTCGGATCCCTTCATTCTATCGACTCAGGCCGACCAAGTGTTCTACGTGAAAGACCCTGCTTCTGTTCACCAGGAGATTGTACTGAATGGGAAGAGAGCATTTATTGGTGGAGAGAGTCAAGAAGAATGCTTGAACGATGTGGATACCTTTAAGATAGCCTTTGATGGTGAAGACAATATAAACTTACATGAAACTGCAGCAAATCTCCGCCGTTACCAGTGCAGGTTGGATCATGAAGAAGGGCAGTGGTTTGATGAGCGGGGGATACCAAAGAAAAAACAACCACCTAAGGCAAAGGGGTCGAAGAGCAAAAAGATGCGCGTTTCGTAAATGTAAGACAGATCGCTCTAGAGCATTTAATATATATTAAGTCTAATATTGTAATAGAATTTGTGTTCTTATGTTATTTAGCCTTGTAGGGGTATTCCTTGTGTAATTAGAACTGTGAAAACCCAATAAATTGGCGAGTTTCATTTAAGTGACACATTTTCCGTCCAATTTCCGAAATCGTAAACCACTAAAGCGGCCAATGTACGCTATCGGAAATGGTTTTGTAATCTAATAAATAAATCATGTTTCCTGAAATATTACGTAGCTAGCTCCAGTGGCATACCCGGATGCCCTTCCGGCTCGTAAACTTTCAACCTTCCGGACCATTTCCGATATCGTATATTTCCCTTCCGGGTTTCATTTTGTCTGGAAAAATTCTATTCTTCCCCGGCCTATTTCCGAACTCGGAATACACTAAACCGGAATTTAATTTGTGCCTTTTTTAAATCCAGTGGATTACCCGGAAAGGCTTCCGGCTCGTAAAGTTTTTAAAGTCGTGTTATTTCCGATTTCGGAGATGTATCCTAAAAAGTGTTTCGTGTTCTTTACGGTTTCGGAAACCACTTATTTACTCTTAAAAAAAGTTGAAAATCAGGAACTTGTATGAGATACAATCTGAAATTGAAATAAGAAAGAGTGATCAAATTAAAAATCATAACATAACAAAGAGTGATCTTAATTGATTGGAATATCATTGTATCATCGAATTTCAAATGAAAAGATGTTTTGATTGCGTTGAAGGCGGAGATTGAGTTTTGATTTTATCTGATTTGGGACATAAGACTGCACAAGACGTTCATTTACCCCCATTCCTATTTCCGGTTTCGTAAATCACTAGCAATTGGACCAATTTTTCCCCAATACTATTTACGAAATCGGAATTATAAAATTACACTTCATCCAGCTTATTTCCGAACCCAAAAATTGGTCTTCATTTATCAACATTAATCTTGTCGAAAATTAAATATTTAGCACATGCTGTTTTTTTTCAACAATTATTATTTAGCATATGCTCTTTTTTTTCAACAATTATTATTTAGCACATACTCTTTTTTTATTATTATTTAGCACATGCTCTTTTATTTCAACAATTAAAAAAAAATTCAATATTTTCAATTTAGTTTAGTTTGATTTGATGAAATAACATTAAAAAATAATCAAAATTCAAAAAATTCAAAAATAATCAAAATTCAAAAAATCTGAAATAACATTAAAAAAATTCAGTATAACCTTTCAAATTACATAAGGAATTACTTTTTTTGGGGGGTTTGCATGAGGTTATCTTGAAAAGGTAACAATGCCTTTACTTTTTTACTAGGAATTCTAAAATCTTTTTGATAAATGGAGCACCTCAACCCTATAAATGTGAACTCCTTCTCCCTTTAGAACCCCACTAGATCCTTCATTCCCACAAAAAACATTTTGTGTGCATCTCCGGCTCGTAAACTAGTAAATAAATCATATTGCCTGAAATATTATTTAACTATGAACAGTGGATTACCCGGACGCCTCTCCGGCTCGTAAACGTTTAAACTTCCGGATTGTTTCCGATACCGTAAAAAGCTTTTATTTGATATGGACAAATTCTTTATTTTCCCTGCGTTTGTCCGAGATGTTTACGATATCGTAAACCAAAAGATATGATCTCCGGGAAGTTTCCGAAGCCGTAAATTCGTCACATTTATCAACATGAGTTTAGTAGAAATTTAAATAATTTTAAATTGTAGACATGAAATTATCAACTCAAGATTAGTATTTACCACATGCTATTTTTTCAAGATGTAAAAAAAAAAAACACCATTTTCAATACTTTCAATTTAGTATAGTTTGATTTGATGAAATAACATTAAAAAATAATCAATCAAAAATCAATAAATCTGAAATAACATTAAAGAAATTCAGTATAACCTTTCAAATTCCATAAGGAATTAACTTTTTTTTGGGGTTTGCATGAGGTTATCTTGAAAAGGTAAAAATTCCTTTACTTTTTTACTAGGAACTCTAAAATGCCTTTATTTTAGTCTCGGAACTCTCACATTTTTTTGACCAATGTAGAACCTCACCCCTATAAATATCAGCCCCTTCTCCCTTTAGAGCCCCATCAGAGCCTTCATTCCCATATTCCCTTCTCCCTTCTCCTATTCTTTGCCTTCTTCTTCCATGGATTTGACATTTTTCAGCGCCCTCCCAGATGACATGATTCATCTTATAATGATTCGTGTTACGTTCAGACACGTTCTTCGTCGGTATGTGAGCTTTAGTGCGACCGATTGGGCTCGACAGTAGCTCACCGAGGCTTCTGCAATAGGTCACAGAGAATCGGCCTATGCCTTGGCTATATTTGCAATCTGCGAAGGTGATGCTCAGAGAGGCATGGATGTCATCACCACCATGAAGAGAACCGACAAGAAAGGCCTCAAGGAAGTTCGGGATCGCGTCACCCTCGAATTGGCTTACGCCTGGGGCAATGCGCACTACTTGGGGTACCTCGATGTAGTAGTGCCTAGGCCTAGATGCTGCCAGGAACATGCTGACCTCAATCACAGCTTCAGGTACCGGCGCTACACGAGGGTTGATCCAGCGGACATCGAATGTGATGCATGCACTTGCGAGCAGGAAGAGCTTCACGTCCTTCTAACCCCTCCGCCACTTTGGATGTTGTAGTTTCTTTCTTATTTTATTCTGTTGTTTTTTATGTAAAATTTGTTAGGATTGTAATAAGTTTATGTCTGCCATTTTGGCACATTAATTTAATTATTGAATAGCTTTTCTTGTTTTGATACCTTGTCCCTTACATTTTACTTTTTCATCGTAACGGTTATTCTTTCAGCAAAATCGCTCGCTAAATCACTAGCTTCATCGTAAATGTTACTTTTTCTGCAAAATCATTTACTGTTCAGGTCTTTCTTCTATCTGGGTGGGGGGCTTCTTCGATTTCTGCTTCTTCAGCTTAGGGTTTGGTGGTGGGCATGGTGATTCGGGTGATGTTGGGGCGCCCCTCTTAGCTTTGTGCTTAGGCCTGGCTGGAGGCATGATTATGTGGCCGGAATTGATTGAATGGGGTGGTAGGGTTTGAGTTTTTGTGATTTGGGGCTTTTCTGAATCACAAAATTGCAGTTGACTATATATACCATTCTGAGTTTCCGACATCGTAAATCACCCGCAACCACACTCATACTATTTCCGAGTTCGGAAACGGGTCCGGAAATTAGTTGAATTGGGAAAATTGAATTTAACAGGCCACTTTCCGATTTCGTAACAGATAATCTAAATAAAATTAATTGCTGATAATTATATTCCAGTGATTTACCCAGATACCCTTCCGGCTCGTAAACATGATTAGTTCGGGTGATTTACGATATCGTAAATATAGTGCACCGTCCGAAAAACTAATTTCGGCCCATTTACGATTTCGGAATGGGTAAGCTGTCACAAATTAAATTGTGAGAATTAAAAGCCAGTGCCAAACACGGCTAGGCTTCCGGCTCGTAAATATTTCTGTTTAGGCTGGTTTACGATATCGTAAATAGTATGTCCCATCCGGAAAACATGATTACGACATGAATACGAGCTCTTAAATTACCCGATTTAGATGGTTCAACCTACCTGATTAGAAAAGTCAACCCGGTCCAATTGCTCCATCGTAAATATTTCGGAAACGTTGGTTTACGATTTCTGATATCACTCTGTATTTAAAAAGAGTGACATTTCCGATTTCGTAAACCACTCGTTTCGGCATCAGACCAGACTAAAACCCATCATGTAGGTTCATTCATTCATTATCTTTCCAACCCATTTGTATCTTCCTCATTATTTCTCCTCCTACCACTCTTCCCTCTCAATATCTTGTCAATTGTACGATATCACACTACCCAAATCAAATAATTCAACTAAAGAACCTCACAAAAAGTTGAGATTCTACATTTATTCTACAAGTTCGACTATTTTGGGGGTGTTTCATTACAAATTAGAGGTACAATTGGTTACCTTTATTAACCCATTTGTATTGCTTTGTCACGTGCGATGCAAACAAACATATGAGTTATGGGGTAACCAAATATTATCAAATCCAAACCCTAATCTAGTTGATGCATTAATTATCTATTTTAGGGTTCATTTATGTTATTGTCTTTTTCTTTGTTAGCTAAATCTTTATACTAATATCTCCTTATTTTGTTAAATGCACCCTAACTATTTTATTGCCGGTGAAATTGAAATTTTGTAGTTGTTCTTATTTGTAGGTGAATTAGTGGACAAGTGCTTGTACTTGGTATTAGTGATTGAGTAGTTAATCATGGCTCCTACATGTAAACAAAACAAAAAGAAAATTCCTACGAAGAAGAAGGTCAAGTCATCCACAAAAGAGCAATTAGTTGTAGATACAAAAATTCCTAGAAATTTATGTCGAGAAATACAAAGGCGTTGGGACGCGGGTATTTCCACTCTAATGGAATTCAATAGGTTAGGAATAGCCATAGGGGTAGAACGTAAATATTGGTCTAGTTGGGTTGGTAAAATCGCAAGAACAAGACATGATATTAAATGGTTCGATTGGACCAAAGTACCGATGGAGCGTAAATTAGAATTGTTGGAAGAATGCAAGGTATGATGTGGTTTTTTAAATGGAATTTTACTACATGTTTTACAATCGTGAGGGCATTATAATGTGGATCATACTATCTACAACTAATAATGTGTTTCATTATTTTAGGAACCGTTCACTATTATCGCCCGCGACATGGCGATGTTAGACCGTGTGACTTTGCAAAAGATCTCGAAGTGTGCACGTCAACATAGGTCTATGCTAAGGAATGAGTACATCTATGGAAATAAAAAGAACATCATGCCATGGACGGTGTATAAGGACATTCAACCCGAGAAGCATTTGTCCATACCTTGAAAAGTAAGTAAGTTATATATATTTCAATGATTTATTTTGTATTTACCTAACATTATACTCACATGTACAAATTATCTTATGGATTAGCGAGCATTGGCGTTTGGTGACGCTAAACACAAACTCCAAAGAAGCATGTTGGATAGATCCACTTAACCGTCCTCCAATCCACTCATTTAACGATATTATCAAGGAAGCCGTGAATTTCGTAAATCCTAAACCATCCAAATTTAGGTTCTACCAAATTAAGGTAATCTATTCTTATTATTCCTCAAATTTGTACCTTATTAGGACCTAAATTGTGTATCTTTTGTCACTATTAGTACAAGGTCCAAGATAATGATTGGATATGCGGTTACTACACGATGATGTTTGCATGGAGGGTGGTTGCACGTGCATGGCTTTCACAGTTTAACATTCATAGTGTGAGCTTACTCTTCCATTCCTTATTTGATTTAATGTAAATCCTTGTAATGTGTTACCAACATGCTTTACTTTTTCAAATCGCAGGTTTTCGACGATGATTATACCTCATACACCTTGCAAGAGTTAAAGGTAGCAAGGAGTGCATTGGCAAGCTTCATTTTGGATGAGTGTGCTTCATGCATAGAGCACCCGGCTACAACGACATCATTGTGATCCTCGTCGTAGCTGCGTAAGTTACAATTGTGCACTAGATAGTGTAATCAACTACTAGGTGTATTCATTTTGCTATGAAGCATTTTTTCGCTCGTTAAAGCCAATATTGAAGGATTAGGTTCTTTATTATGGCTATTATATCTAATTTCGATTAGACGCTCATCGATCGCGTAAAGCAAATTCAAAACTGGAATTTTTTTGGCACGCCCCGGATCAAAATAGAAATTTTTTTGGCACGCCCAGGCTCATTTACGAGTTCGGAAACCATAACAAAATTCCCCAAGTTCTTTCGGGTGGTTTCCGATATCGGAAGCAGTGTGGTTTTCCTTATATAAAAAAACCAGTGGTAAACCCGGCACGTTGTCCGGCTCGTAAACAGACCACCATATTGGTCTCCAGTAACTACATTTAGGAATTCGCAAATTAGCCGCTTAATATTTTTACGATATCGAGAAGTGTGTCCGGAAATGTATTTCCATACACATTTCCGTCATCGTAAACAAGAAAACAACATCAACACAGGCATTCATTTACGATATCGGAAACTCATTTTCAGAACATTTTTAACTAAACTTTACGATTACGGAAAGATTACCGGAAAGTAATCTTCGGCCCCTAATTACGATATCGGATAATTGTCCGTTTAAAGTCATTTCCGACACCGCAAACAATTTTATCAACAAAAGTTTTCGATATCGAATCTCTTAGCTCACGGCCAGTGATTCATCTTTACGATTTCGGAAAAGACATCACAAATCAAAACCTTTCCGGATGGGGCTAGACATTTCCGAAATCGGAAATGTTTATTTCCGGATGAGGCTAGACATTTACGAAATCGGAAAAGAGTAGCACAGCGGGGTTTACCCGCCGTGCTTCGCCTCGGCGAAGCACGGCGGCTCAAGTAATGGCGGGACAACCTTGCTGTGCTTCCCCCTTTTCCCCGCCCTGCTTCCCATTTGTGTCCACTAGTGTCATTACATTTTTAAATAATAAAAAAATAAACATATATAATACCACTAATTGTTTTTTCGGACCCCTTAAAATTTTGGGCCCTGTGCGGGAGCATAACCCGCACTGCACCAGGCCCGGCCCTGAGTCAACTACTTTCCCTTAAGTTTAAGTAATTAATATGTTGAAGCATCTTTGTTAACTATGAGAAATAATTAATTCAACATTGCTATATATGATCCTCGCGTACGTGCATAACCAATTTGATTACAGAAAAATGATGAAACAAGGTCGATAAATATTATCACGATCATATGCGGTGGACGGGGGAGTACTAAAGAAAAGTGATGAAGAGGATGATCGTCCTGTCGACATGATGATCATGATTTTAATGAGACTTAGATAAGTTACTTTAGTCTCCTCTTTTTGTTTGATAAAGAAAATCAGTAACATTGTATTGAAAAATTCTTCAAGTCACACGTCCAATTTTGATTGTTCTACCATTTCCAAATAATATAAACGAGACATCAATTAGGGTGTGTTTGGTTGATAGAATTGGAATTAGAATTGGAATTAGAATTGGTATTCTAATATCATAGAATTGGAATTAGAATTGGTATTCTAATATCATAGAATTGAAATAGAGAATTAGTGTTCAAATATTTTATAAATTCTAGTGTTTGGCTAACACTAGAATTACTTAAGAATTGAGATTGTAATTCCAATTCTTGTGTTTGGATAACTAAAATATTGACATGGAATTAGAATTAGAATTGATATATTTATTTTATTTTATTTTCCATTCTTTATTTATTTTGCAACAATATTTTCATCATTTGCAACTACTATAAAGGTCATAGTTATTAATTTGACAACAAGTGTGATCTGTATATGACACTATGACCACTGTTCCAACAAAAACTTCAACTTTAGCAAACCATGGTAGAGGCATTCACCATAACAAACTGATTCATAATTTATGAACCAAACATTCTCCTAGGTCTAGTGCCAACAAACAGATTGATAGGCTGAAACTAGTCAGTATAACCTCAATAACAGCAACCAGTTTTAAGACAATTTTTTAAAAGGTTTCAGTCTCAAGTTCTCTAACCCACAAAGAGAGTGAAACTAAATGAAGTAATAATACATAACCATAATCTAGTAGCACTGAAGAAATGTGGATATTGTTTTCTAAAACATTAAAATAAAGATGACTCGACGGCAAAGGGCAATGATTGCTTGATCACAGGAGATGGCAAGGATGGGAGTGCCAAGTGACCACGCAAAGCTAGAATCATAACCTATAATCAATAACCATGAGAAAGTAAGGTACGCATCAGATTCAATGCAATGCAATGCAACCTTTTTTATATTATAGTTCAATCAAACATTATATACAATGATTGGGTTTCATAGTTCAGCTAGTAAGGCACATCAGGTGCAATGTAATGCAATAACTCCACTTAGATTATATTTCAGATCACTAAGGCACACAGGTGTAATGCAATGCAATAACTCCACTTAGATTAAAGTTCAGATCAGTAAGGCACATCAATGTAATCAATATTATTAAAACCACTCATAATGTGTGCAGATAGTAAGAACTAATCTTAAAAAACTTGTATCCTATGATTTTAAGTACACCTATGATTTTAAGTACAGAACAACTTGTATCCTGGATTTCATAGTAATATTACTTGAAAATGTTTAAGTTCCTCAACCAGCGGTCCAAAAGGTAGCACATTCTCTCTCACATACAGACACTCACACATTATCAAAACACATCAACTCTAAAGAAGATGCATTTGTGCTCTCTAGAAATCAGCTCTAGAGACATCAGATGGGATTGATTTTATATTATAAGGGCATATACATATGGCTATGCATATGGGCTATACAGACATATACATATGGCTATACATATGGACTATACACATCAGATATAGTGCTTGTATATTAATTAAAACTAACCTTGATAAATACATCGTAATCCAAGGAAGTCTCAAGTGATCTGGCATCACAGAAAATGTGTCAAATAACCTCTGGTTCTGCATCATCAAATCCAAAGCTAAGAGTTTCTGTGTTTGATCCAAGTCAACCTTCTCCAATTCTTTTAACACCTCTTCAGTGGTGGCTCTTCGCGATTCTGCCATTAAGTACTTGTTGAATGAATCAGATATTCTCTCTAAAACCTCTAATGCGTCAGTAGAACTTTTCCTCTTCATCCCTCGAGAACCTGACGAAGACGGGTTTTTTTTTTCATTCGTTCTTGTCGAGCCATTAACAAGCTTATGGCATCATCATCCTCCTCAAGTGTCTCAAATGATTTCTGAGCACTAGAATCTTCAATTTCTATGTCAACACTTACCTCTTCAAAAGTTTTAGCACCTTGACCACTTGCACGATCTTGAGAGAATAAAATACAAATATCATCCCAGTTATCAACAATGACCTTTCTTGTTCTATAAGCTGCAAGCTTGGGATTTGCCTTCAAATTGAACACAAATAAAAGCACTTATTAGAACTTATCTTCTTAGATAATAGGTGAGGAATGCTGTAAATAAGCATGACAATTAAAGATTACCTCAACTCTATCGCGCCAAACATTTTCATCATGAACTTCGATTCTTCCTTTTGCATTATCCCATGTAATTGGCGAACCAGAGTTGTTCGACACTAGCACTGGATGCAACACATCGTAGTGCTTCTCCCATGTCTTCAAACGGCTTATTATATTTCCTTTATCCACATGTACTTGCAACTGCTCATGTAGAGCTTTAATTGCAGCTGTCCAGGAGGTAGATCTCCAAGCACATTTCCCATCCAAGCGGTTTACTTTGTTCATTTCTTCAATCAAACAAACAGCCAAAACTTTGTCCATCTCCAAAGTCCAACAAAAATATGTTTTTCCTTTTTTTCCCTTCCCCTTGTCCATCCATTTTACAACCTTGTCCATCTCTGCAACCAGTCACAACAGAGTTGCAGTTATAATTGATTCAATTCAGTTCAAATCAGTCTAAATACGTGAGTGAGTGAAATCAAGAACACGCTAAATCAGAGAGTTTAAAATAGAACAAATTAATTAAACACATGAGATGACAAGTAATACCATAAAACTTAGTTTCAATCTTGTTGATTAAGATGTCTGATCAGAAAACAGTCACCTCTGATGGATTGGTACTTATCTAATACCTGTCTATTCAAATTATACTTGCATTAATCATTCTTATATACACTAGTTTCTTGTCAATAATAGATCATCTGAGTACAATAATAATTAATCACAAGTATTCAAGCCAGTTATTTTTTCAAGGTTTTTTACGGAAAAATGTAAAAAACACTTGAAAAACAACCTTATACACATTATACATACATGTTCAAAGTTGAAAGTTAGGAGTTAAGAAGGTATGTTGAAAACTGTATCGGTTTCTCAGACCGTGTTTTGATAAATAATAACAGCAGACCGCGTTGATCCGTATCGGCCAGCTCAAAAGTTGACTGGTCGAAGAAATGGTGGTTCATGAAAGCTCAAAATAGTCCATTTTCAAATACTTTCTGACACATCCATATGCTATATATCCAGAAATGAACCAGTTCTGAGACATCATTTTCATACCTGTTATATTAATGCTCTGCTTCAAACATGTTCATCGGCATCTATGTAAATTCAGTTTCTTTTCTTAACATTTGATGAAAAAACACTGAATTTTGTGAAGAAAAGTATCACAACTAAAGTAAAGAATTGTATGTGCAAAATATGTCAAATAGCCAATCATATTCAAAAATATTCTTATTTATATATGCAGAGATGTTGATAACTGCAACTCAAATATTGATAAATTTGCCACTATACTAGATCCTCACTGAATAAAAATGCAGTCACTCTACTCAGATGGTAAAAGTAGTTACCCTTGCTGATTCCGATGCAGACCAATGTGAAAACAGATGGCAAGCCCAAAAAGCAAGAAAATGTTTTTTAGACTTGCTCACTAAGTGGCTTGATATCTCGCTGCCCAAGCTTGAGAGCTTTTGTGATTCTCCTCTAAGCTTATTAGCTGGTTATTGATGCCTGGATACAAAGCATTAGCAACAAGATCAGGAAATAATCCATACCGTAAAAGTAGAACATTCCAACAGAAACTCTACTATTTTCAGATATTGCATATCAAACAATTAAGTATCACAGAAATTAATAGACAAACTTGCTGTTTTATGAATGCATGCCTAATAGGTGATATTCTTAACTGACAGTGAGAATATATTGTTTTGAAGCTTTTAAATGAGAAATGGTAATGATTATCGACCAATCACTGCTCTAGCTGCTACATGCTGATTTCGAGTTGAATTATTTAAACAGGTAAGGAAATTAAACATGGATTAATTAAACATATCATGATCTTCAAGTAATGCACTAGAAATGCCTACGTTATCTACAAAAGAACATAAGATTAAGTATCAAACTAGTTTTCAAAAGAGATATTAAAACAAACAGCATAATGCATACATGAACTTATTAGTCTGAATCAGTCAGGAGTAGCACACTCATTTAACTTGGATTCACGGTATGATTTGCAATTTTAAAACAAGATAAAAGTAAAACATAAAGGCACAAGACATGTAGATTGGTAAGAATTTGAAAGAAATACCTCTTCTGCTTCACTCAGGTCACTGCATGATACTTGAGGAGAGTCATCAACAGATGCTCTGAACCTGCAATTAACAGCACAAATGAATCAGCCAGAAATTAAGAGGGGGGGAGATATGCAATAGTTTAAGCCTTGGCTCTGTGCACAACGAGTTCATCGAGAGAGAAAAAAATATCATCTGAACTTATATAAAAGTGAAACAACGACCTAAGAAGTGACAAGTTTAAGTATTAAGTAGACATTGAAGAATGACCTAAAGAAGTGACACTGACATAATTGTACAGATTTACTATTTTCTGATTTATAGAGTATTGCTTATTTTCTCTATACAAATTTCTGCAGCACATAACAAAAGACATGTTGTATACTTACTGAATTCAGGAAAAAATCCAGATACTTGAAATGGTGGATTCAGTGATGAGTCTGGAAAATATCTTGAAACAATTAGTTGCGTGGGTGGAATAGATTTCCTACTTTGAAGCTCCGGGTGTAGTTGTAGTTGTAGAGCCTCTAAATCTCAAGGCGCCTTTATCATAAGCAGTGGCTGCAGCCTGTGCCATTACGCAAGATCAACAATCAGGCTGACAAATCACTCGAGGTTACTAGAACATGTACTACATTCTAAGGGCAACAACTTCGTTAAAAAATACAAGCCGATATAGCAACACTTTACTTCTGGCCAAAGACACCTCCCCAATACCCCTAAATTTAGGCCATGAAGTGATGAAACCTCAAACCCAGAAAAATCCTAGTTTTGATTTGAAATTGGTGAAGAAAAAAAACGAATATATTGAAAATATCACTGACCCATATCGTTGTTGATTGCGAGTCGGTGGCGTAGATGGAATATACGGCGGTGATTGATGTCGGATGCGGTGGTGCTACTGGAAGAAACGACGATGGGCGATGAGAAAGATTTTGCAGAAAATGAACAAGGTAATATAGGCTGACCCGAATTGTTATAACCCGAGACCCGGAAAAAAGACCCGCGAGTTTTGCCAATATCACAGAATTGGTTTTGGAAAATTTTGCTCCAACAAAATAATTCAGCCCATTGAATTTAGGCCTCCATGATATTCAAAAACCAATTCCATAGCAATATTTTTGTTCATCCAAACAGCAGAATTGATCCAATACCATAGAATTTGAATATTATGGCCCAATTCCATGCAAAACAAACACACCCTTAACTCACAATTGAAACTTTGAAATTCCAAATCAAACTTCGTTAGCATCCACATCGAATAGCTTCGATGACTTGGAAAATTCTGATGATCGAAATGAAACGGCCAATCAACTCGACAACATAACCGGCCGGCATGCTATCTCATGCAATATATTCCGTCATTCTTCTTCTCTGATCAAGTTATCATCTGAATGGATATGAAAGATGTTCAAAACAAGCAACTAAGTCAAACTAAATGATACTCAAAATAAACTGAAATGACAAAACCTAGATATATGGATCTAAAGCCCACAACTACTCAATTCCCAGACCATTCCATCATTAAACTTTTGAGATTATTTTTTGACACTAGTTACTTTTAAATTTTGATATTATATATTACTATTGATGATATTGTATAATTATTATGAATGAAAAAGGTATTTTATGTCCCTAAAAGTGTGTATCGTTTATGGCAACAATTAAAAGGTGTAATTTCATCGACACGAACATTTCAGTTAAAATTACAAATTCAATTAAGGGTGTTTTAGTAATTTCTTTATACTTGTATTTGAAAATTAAAATAAAAATGCATTAAGAAGATAACGACGAGGACGTCATTCTTATTTTCCGATTAAGTTCATCTGAATTAAAACGAAAAATATTCAAAACAAGCAACTGAACTGAAGTGAAATTGACAAGGGTACATATAAAAAATGAAAAGTCTAACTAAATCCTAACTAATCGGGCCTAAAGCCCAAGAGCCTAAACCCTAGTTACTATATATACATGGGAATGGTTCTTATCTGATCCGAAATAGAGCAATGTATTTTAGTTAGTATATATGTAATAATATCAGCATGCGAGCTACTGTTCATAATGCATTCCGTTTTTAGCTGTTAAATTTTTCGAACAATAAAATTTGTAAATAAAGTTAGGAATGGTGACACATACTATAAAAACATTTGACCATATTATTGTTGGCAAATTCTCTAGAAAGTCCAACTTTCCTAAATCTTATGAAACTATCACTATATATTTAAATTCAAGTGATACAATTTTGTGTTGAAACATTGATTATTTTAAAGTAAACATATAGTAAAATATGTTTTAATGCAAAAATTCAAGAAATTCCATATAAAAATTAAAATATTTTAAATTATAAAATTTACAGTTTAACTTAAAAAATGTACGGCATAAGTTAAAACGTATAAAGACTTTTATGGAAAGTAGGAAAGTCGGGAGTTCAAAAATTCATGAATTTACATTAAAACATTAATAAAATTCAAATAACAAATTTTACAGTTAAAATTAAGTTACACTGTATAAGTTAAAACGTATAAACACTCTTATGGAAAGTCAGGAAAGTTGGACTTTCAGGAGAATTTATCTTACGTGAATATGAATATTGAACCGGAGTGGGGAAATATTTTGAGAAGTGTTTCCCTAAAATAGAAAGGGGAAATACGTTTGAATACCGCCTCCCAAATTACATCTCGCTCCTCCGATTAGCTACTATAAATGTCCTCCGCCGCCGCCGCCGTCAAATCTCCGCAACCAGTTCCACACTCTTCTTCCCACCCAAACACCACCGCTGCAAACCCCCAATTCGATGCGGCGGCTCTGAGAGCAATTCTCCCGCCAGGTGGAACGTCGATTGCGTCTCCGGCGCCGACCCCGTCCACATCATCCTCAAGCGCTCTTCAGATGACGTCGTCGTCGCTGGATTCCAGTGTGAAAAGCTCAAAGAGAGTGTTTCTGTACTACTGCCAGGAAATGAAGGCTCTTGCCGCCGAGTCCGACGCCATTGAGCTCCGCAGCATCGCATGGAACATTATCATAATTTTATTATTGGTTTGTTTGCTTGATCACTGTAATCTTGACTTTTATGTGTGATGTTGAATTTGGGCATATCTCCAATGCTTGATTATTAAAGTTTGTTATCTCGAGAGGTGGACCGGCAAGTTTGGTCGTTTTTGATATACAGGTAACAGGTACATACTTTAATGCTTCTGTTTTCATGATTTGAAGCATCTTATCTGCTGTAAGCTGTTTTCAATTCCAGGAGAGCTCTTACTTTCGGGACATTATAAGGTTTCATCTGGTTTTTGACGTTCTGGAAAATCACCTGTAGATTCACCATGGTTTTTTAGAAGATCTAATCAATTATCATTCTTTGATGAAATCTTTTGTTAATTACTAAATCGTATCCAACTTGGATGAAGTATGAAAATGCTTAGTAAATTTTCTCTGTCTAATAGGCTTATGTTTTATGTAGGCCAAGGAGCTATCAATAATTCTCCATTCTTTTATACTTTTATTTCAAAATAAATATTTTTCAAGTAGTAATTGATCAAGTTTCTTGCAACACATATTTTCACCTTGTCAGAACAATCATCCAAATAGTTGAGCTATAACTATATGATTTTCAAAGTAAAAGAGGAAGTCTTGAAAAGTCCGCTGCATTAACCGGCACTTGATAACCGGACATAACAAACAAACAAACACATCAAACTAAAAGAAACATTATAGTTTCAAAAGTTGACTTATTATTCCCAAACTTATTTGATGCAGCCATGAGATTCCTCCGTCAAATTAAATTGAACTGGTTCTTCTGACCTTGAACCGTGGCTCCAAATCAATGTTTTTTGCCGCGGATATCTCCTGAAGTGTCTTCACAAAAAAATGTTGGAAATAATGTTTGTTAGCAAGAATATAGGTAATAATCATTTGGTGTATATAAACTTGTAATAATAATGAACACTTGAAAGTGAATGAACTGATCTAATTTTAGTGCATTTTCGATGTAAGACCACGCATATTCACCTTAAAGAATTGCAATTTCATATAATGAAACTAATTTTTTTTTTTAATTGTGTAAAATGAATATATTAGATAGTAATAGTACCTTTTTAAGAAGAAAAATCTCCAGTTTCAACTGATTTATTTCATCCTGCAGGTGCATGTGATAAGCCTACATAAAATATATGGTTTTAGAAGTCATGAAATCAAAATGTATCAAAGATGAAAATAAACAAGTTTATACAAAGATAGAATCAACCTTTTTAATGGCTTTATACTTAGGCTGATATCCGTTTCTTGATTTTCCGTTTACTGGCCTGGTCTCCATACTTGTTGTTGGAAATCTGATCATTCCAATCACCACCTGAGAATGGGAATTTTTTCCTGCCTGAAATCAGAGTCTATCCTAGGTTAATGATGTCGAAGGAAAAATGGTATCTACGGGTGGTGATGACCGGAGAGACTAAGCATTTATAATTCCTGTTTGTCTGTCGGTATATTATTTGTGTACACTGTGCATGTAACAGACATATATTTTGTTAACGCGTGTGTCGTTCTAATCTACACGTGTTCTATATGCAATATACTTCTTCTCCTTCTCGTGTGACGTCTGCTATAGATCACATCGAACGAACGTAAATACTATTCCTCTACTTTTACACTTTTCAGTGAATTTTTCTTATTTAACCATAATAAATTTTTGATATAAAAAAAAATAAAATATATATATGTAAATTTGACGATTTTAAAGTAGAGTGCATTGTGAGTCTAAAAATGTCTCAAATAATGACATAATTAAATATATACTAATTGAAATTTATGGTCAAATAAACTATAAAAATTGATTGAAAAGTGTAAAAAACAACCGGGATGAAGTGATATTCGAGTAACAAAACTTGGTCAAAATTTTTATTACTTTCTTAAATTTAATCCAATTAATAAAATCTGATTGTCGTAGTTTAATTTTTTAGACATTCTCAAAAGAAACCGTCTATAATTTACACTATACTATATTTAGCTAAAAAAATATGAAAACCATCTATAATTTACACTTTGTTATTTTTAGCTAAAAAAATATGAAGGTATTTATTTGCAAAAGACGGAATGGTTTAGTTGCAATTTTTTAAAATAAAAAACGCACTCATCACACGCTAAAAAAATCACGCTAAAAAAACATCGCTAAAAAAACATGAAGGTTCTTATTTGCAAAACACGGAATGATTTAGTTGCAATTTTAAAAATAAAAACGCACTCTTACCTTTTAAAATCACAAGCAAAAAATGATGTCCACTGAACACACTTTTAAAATCACATGCAAAAAACGATGCCCAGCCCTCTTACCTTTTAAAATCACAAGCAAAAAACGATGCCCACTCTTACCTTTTAAAATCACAAGCAAAAAACGATGCCCACTGAACACACTTTTAAAATCACACGCAAAAAACGATGCCCAGAACTCGAACCCGAGACCTCATAATTAGGGAGAAATAACTTTGCCACTGCACCAACATATTTTTGATGATTTTCAATGCCATGATATATATCTGAATATCTATTTATATAACTTATATTAAATAAAACCATATATTAAAATCTTTGTATTATTATGTATAACTTATGTAAAAGTTGCGCGGTTTTTATGACGTAATTTTAAAATAATTAAAATAAGTACAATGAAGTAAAGAAATATGAATATCAATAATAATAATAATAAGCACAATGAAATATAAGCATCATGTGCTTCTTTACCCAACAGATTTGTTCCCGTATGGGCTTCTAATAACAATATAATCATACTATATTTAGGGGGAAAAAAAACTAAGCTAAGGTTAATATGAAATTTCTACGTAGTATGTAGTCACTAAGCTTAATATGTACATTTCATGTCTAATTTGAATTCTTTGCTTAATACAACACTAAACGAAACGTTATCAATTTGCCATATAAGGGAAAAAAAATATATAATGTAAAATAACAGTATATCAGTTTAATATATATCAGGATCATCCTGATATTGGCAATATCAGACACCAATTAAATAACGACACATCATGTTTAACTAATTTATGATTGGGCCACGTGTTCAATCATTACCCAGACGGGTTTAGGCATTCTAAATTAGGGTTTTAGAACTTTACTAAAAATATCTTAACCAATTAAAACATTACAATTGTACACGTGTCATTATTTTATTGGTGTCTGATAAGGCCTATATCAGGATCATCTGGATGAATGTTTTTCTCGTAAAATAATGTTTATAACATATCAAAAAATAGTTTGCATTAATCAACAATATGGTTCAAAATGCCATTAATACCCTCAGTTTTTATTCAACAGTAAATGTGGTTCTCATAAATAAGGGTATATCAGATACTTTAAATACACATACGGACTGCGAAAGTAATGTTGAACTACACCTATCAATTACCTATATCTCTGGGCATTAGTTCCAAAACACCATATTAGGTGTAGCAATAAAAAAAAGAAACCTTTAGATATATATCACACAAAAATAAAGATTCAATAAAATTCTAACGCAACAAACTACAACAACATTCAAATCTAACAATTAATTTCTTCATTATTTGTATATGAAATTACATATGAACGATAATATCTCGTGACATGCATATATGTCATTTTTTCATCAATATAAATATATAAATCACCTTTTCCAAACTAAACCAAAAGTTTATAGCTTTCTTCCAATCATAATTATAAACAAATTATACACCCACACGTCATAATTCAACACTAACCTTTTGAAAGTTTCTGAACCGCTTTCTATCACAACTTATTATCTCTCCGTAAAATCGCGGATAATTCGATGTCTCACCTCATCTCAAATAGCCTTGCATGTATGGAACATTGGGTTTGAGAATCGGATCGATGTTTCAGAAAAGTCATGGACCTTATCTTCGCATTATACGACATTCCCCACGTAGCTCAGGTGAAGGCTGATCTTTGCCGCTCCGTATAAGTAGATCGTCATAGCGGCGCGTTGTGCATAACCGCCACTCGTCAAAGAGTGTTTCGGTGTGAACAAAGCAATTCAGTATGTTGAAAATAAATAAATAAAAAAACATTAAAGTTTGTACTGTCTAATTCGCTCATAATCAACGTTGAGATGCAGCCGTATTTTCAATGATTGCCAATTTTTCATTTTGCAGCCATTTGGACGGTTCCATCTCACTCACTGAAATTGATGCCTGCAGCGACGTGAAGAAGAATGCCAAGCAAGACATACGCCATCGCAGTCAATCTTGTTCTCCCCGTCAACGACTCGATGAAAAGCCGAAAGCTTGACTCGATAAAAAGCCGAACGCAGAGCAGAAACTTGACAGCATGTTCGTCCTCTTCCAATATAAACCAACCCTAAATCTTGTGTTTATATATAAGGTGGAGTGTATTTATATATAAGGAATGATTTCATTTAGTTTCCAAATTAATTCAACGGAGCACTATTCAAGGAAGAATATATAAGGTGTGATTTATTAATATATATAATAATGAGTTTTTTGCTTAACTAACACTCTTTCTGAAAATAATACCCAAAATAACACTCTTTCAATTTTAATTCCCAAAATAATACTCATTTCGCCACATAGTCCCCACGTGTATGCCATCTGTACTATATCATTAACATAATCAAACCCCCTTTTCTTACCATGAATCAAGTCGGAGAAATGTAGTTGAACCATCAATCAAATATTCCAATATCAAGAACTAATTTCGAGACTCAATCCCAATATTGATCAATGTATAAAACGTGTTCTTTCCTGTAGCGATAGAGCTGGTATATATATGTACAGTAATTGATGTATTAGCCGTAGATTTGTATTAGTTCGTAAACAAGAGCGTTTTGCTCCTTAAACCCAAAATCGCGACCGCCGTTTCTCCTGTAGCTACTGCTGGCTGCTCAACCTTGAGGCTGCTCATCTTCAAGTGTCAACAGAATATTATGGCGTGCACGATAGATTTCAAATACTTAAATGAAGGTTTTTGGCGGTACAATAGCTTTGTTTCATTTATTCCATACAACTACTGCTCAAGAAAGATGCTTTCTTTTTGGATTCTGATTTGAAGTCTAACCAGTCGGAACCACTGCATGAAAATATTCGAACCACAACGAGGCCATTCTTTGTGATTCTAATGTTGACGACCTTGTGAGTTTTTCATCCCTTTTCCCTCCTTTTGATGATTATCCGTTCTTCTCTTTATGGATTATGTTGCTCTGGTACATCAGGTTGTTTTAACTAAATACTTGAGTAGAGAAATTATAATAGATTTGAAATGGCTGGTGACAAACAATGGTGGAAAGCTCTGTCTGGGGAAAGCTCTTGCCCACGGTGGTGGGAGTGGTTACTTGGCCGGCCCTAGATTTCCCCGAGTCCAAACCTTGCCGATCGTGAGGCCGAGAACAAGCGGGATTTTCAACCCTGCTTTATGAGTAGATGATCAGTTTCTTAAGAATTGAAAGCCTTGTTTGGGAGACGGACATGGAGAAGACTGATAATTGGTAAAAACTCCAGGATGTATTGAATGGCGCCGGAGACTTCCGAGAAGAACTGGGAAAAGAAGGGTTTGATTACGTTAATGAAATAGTACAGATGGCGTACACGTGGCTTTATGTGGCAAAAAGAGTATTACTTTTGAAATTAAAATTGAAAGTGTATTATTTTGGATATTAGTTTCAGAAAGAGTGTTACTTAGGCAAAAAACTCTATAAAGAATGATTTGATTTGGTAAGTTAATTCAACAGTGGCGTAATTAAAATAATAATATATAAGAAATATAAGGTGGAATTCATTAATTAATATATAAGAAATATTTTCCGATGAATAATATTTAAAGTTAGGTTTATTAATATATATAAGTAATGATTTGATTTTAACAAAGTGGCATAAATAAAGGAATAATATATAAGGTGGTATACCAATGATACCATATACATTACAACGGTTTTTATTATAGAAATACATAATGATAATGAAAACTTGATACCGAATAATTACAAATCTGTGCATGCTTCCTAAAATAAAAAATAAAACGGAAAAGAAATACGTGCATGCTATATAAGGTATATGGAATTATGTGAAACGGCCGGTGGCGGTTTGTCCAAAACGCAAGAAGAAAGTCATTTTATGTTTTAATTGATTATCTCCGGCGGTGGTGTTTCTTTTTTTATTTTTATTTATGCCACCACTCTCTGCTTTTTAATATATACCTAGTAAAAAGATGAAAATATTTCTACTTTTAAAAGCCTTCATATTTTGATCTACAAACTGTTAAAAATCAACATTGTACTTTAAATTAAAAACCTTCGTATTTTACCTACAATCTATTAAAATCAAACATTTTACTTTTCATAAATAATTATACGTGTTTTAATGTGCAACATATTAAAAATAAAATATTTTACTTTTACTTAACAACCTCCGTGTTTAAATCTACAATCTATTAAAAATCAAACATTCTACTTTTAATTAACAACATTCATGTTGTAATGTACAACATATTAAAAAAAATCAAACATTATATGTTTAAAAACCTCATTGATTTAATGTACTACGTATTAAAATAGTAGTGAGACGTGAATAGTATTGGGATATGAATGGTATTGGGCCATGAATAGTACTGGATCCTGAATAGTGCGCGTGTGAATAGGATTGTGCCATGAATAGTGCGCGTGAATAATAGTAATTTTCAGAATTGCAATTATGGACCTCATTGTTTTTATTTAACCATACCTTTACTATTTAGTTCCCAGTCTATAACATAGACGGTCTCTCACAAGACTAACTCTTATTTTATACATGGATGGATCGTAGAGGAGGAATGATATATAAAGATATCTTTATATTAACACCTTCATTTTTATATTTGGTACCATAATTTCACCCCATTCATATATATATGGGAGGAGTTCCATTCACTCTCTTATTTTTACTCATTATTTTACTCAAGATCTCATCCATTCCCTCTAATCTAATCTAACGGTTAAAATTAAATAAGTCTTTTCTTATTTTCTACCATGATTAATTATTTATCTTATTTCCTTCTATTTTATCTTCTATTGTTTTCCCTTCTTTTATTTTATCCTCATGTAAACCTCCCGTCATCCCTCTTTTCTCTGGACATAAGTCACGCCACCACACACCACCGGTCCACCACCACCTTCGTCAACCAACACCACTCGTCACTAATCACTCACCGCCTTCGTCAACTACCACCACTCATCACTGATCCCTAATCTCCACCACAGGTGTTTATCTTTATTGGCAGACCACCACCGCTTCTTGCACAGTAATCGCCTTCGGAAACATGCTGATCTCCGGTCGACATAGCAGCACAACCTTTAGCCGATCACCTCCACCGCTAGTGTGCCAACACCACCGTTCGCTGGCCGCCGAGAAAAAAAGGGAAAAAATGGTATGACATTTTAGCCTGATCGTCGTCACCAAATGTAAGCTTCGGCGTCTTCTTCCACCCTCTCCTCGGAATCAATTCAACTCAAAAAATTTCAAGAAAAATAAACGATTACAAGGATTCATTCCAGATTCAAATTACTGCAAGTTCCTTCTTTAATTTGTTGCTCTTTACCTTTGGATGGTTGAGAAGTCTGTATTGTACTTGTCCAACAAACTTTGCTCTCGTTTCTTAGGTTTTGCAACTATTAAAAAAACTAGATTATTCAAGAAATGCATTGAATAAAAAAACTAGACATTGATTTGAACTTTGCAAGCATGAATTCATTGCAAAGAAATCTGACCGGAAATTTAACTTGATCGAAGAGAGACGAAAAAGAAAAGGGGAAACTATAAATTGGGGAAAAAATTTATAAAAGGGAAGAAAGAATAATTATAAAGGCTAATTTTAGTTAAAAAAAAAGAAAATGCTTATTTAATTTTAACCGTTAGATTAGATTAGAAGGAATGGATGAGATTTTGAGTAAAACAATGAGTAAAAATAAGAGAGTGAATGGAACCCCTCCCATATAAATATGTATATATATGTATATACACATATATATATGTGTATATGTGTATATATATATGTGTATATATATATATATATAATTTCCACAAATTTAACATATTTTTTGTTAGTTATTATTTTGAAATTACCGGAAAGAACCCTGCAACCGCATTCCATTTCTGACCAAGTCAATGTTTTGCAATATTAAACTACATCCTTCCTCTTCAGCACGTCCAATCATCATACTTTTTATATGATAACTAAAATTTCATTTATAATGATTAAAAAGACAGGTTACAAACTAAATAGTCTTGGCCTAGAGCCATATTACAGTCATTGAACATAAAAGAACATATATTGCCCCAACTGAGGTTTACTACATAAGAGGATGAAAAGAAACATTGGATATGTTCTATGATATTCTTCACCTCTCTTGGCACAAACTCGCTAAAACTGAGTGACGGCAGTGAACCGGATAAATCTGAGAGCAAGGCAAATTTTCCGGGATGAAACCAGTTGCTGCTTTGTTGATCCTCCTATACAAGCCTGTAAGAGTCCTACAATGGAGTGATGCAAGGGTACGGATATATTCCCATCTGCACTTCGGGACCATTCGATGGCAGTGGAACCCTATAAGTAACCTCTGTATTTACCTCCCAAACAGGAACTTGTAACTTAAATGGGACCTTAAAGTTCAAGAATTTGTCCCAGAGCTTCCGTCTCCAGTGTTCAGCATAACCCAGTGGCAAAAACACGGTGTGCACGACTCCCACAAACTGATCTGCATCCTCATTCGAGCTCCAAAAAATCTCCTCTGAGCTCGCTAGATTTGATGAGAGGCTGATTAGCATCACATGTAGCAATTCTAAAGCTACAAGAACCGGATCTGGTAATGTACTACATGGTTGAAGAACCTTCATCCACTTATGGAACCTGAACCCCTGATGCTCCTTGAACTTCTGATGGACATCATGTCCTGACATGATCTTAGGGCAATGCATTTCCTCATATGACGGGGTAGTCATGAAGAAGACTTTGACAAAGTCTAGTGATTCTACACCCTTGACATAATCTGGAACCCGTTCCCGTGGTGATTGATGTACCTGCCAAGTCAAGTCATGATCATCTATTGTTATCTTCTTGTTAGTTCTTGCCCTTTTTCTCACTTGTCCAAGATCACACACCGAAGCCACTCTCAACCTCTTCCCCAAAATCCCTCGTGGTTTTCTACTCAGAGTCTTCCTCTTAGGGTATTGCTTTATAGCTCTAAACAACACTTGTGATTGACCTAACATGTGCTTTCTCTGTACTGGACTCAAAATGTTGTCTCGTGTCTCTGATTTGAACATATCATTCGACCTGATAACATGCTCAAATTGCCACAACCGGTTTCTCTCAACCAAGATTGTAGGTTGTTCAGTTTCCAAAAACCACCTTAGATTTCTTTCTAACCTGGTGAACTTCTCTCTCTAGTTGTTTCGTGTTTCTCTTACGCTTTCTAGCTGACCGTTTGTTGTAGCAGTTTTTGCTCAATGGTCTGTCAACCAAGAGGCCATCAGTAGCTAGATGTTCTTTCAAACCATCCTTCCATTCACTGTCATCTTTCACTTGATCATATGAGGCAGTGTAGCTTCTGTTGCAGAGCTTCAAAACACAGTCATACCCACATGAGATCCAACTCTGATGAGTTCCGCCCTTTTCAAGAATAAAGCCTGGTATCAAGGGCTTGTAAGGGTTAATCCACACTCTTGCTTTCAAACTTGAGCCATTCATGCTATCAACATAGACCCTACTAAAAGAGCCTACGTCTCCCATCATATTAACCAGGATTTTTCCTGAGTTGGGGTTACATAATTCCAGGGGTACATTAACCAAGCGAATCCAAACCAATATCTTTGAATCCGAAGACTAGTGATCGTATAACTGTCATCCCACCTGCATAGGCAAGGCTGACCTCCCTCCAGCATATAAGGCACACTTCTTAATACCATCATCATCTTTTCCTTAGATTCAAATCTGATCACAAAGAGGTTATGGTGCCTCTTTAGTAAGCAACCTTTATAATCCCAGATTATTCTAAAGTGGTAATTAGAACGATCATTGCTAAACTATCAATCATCAGGCCAACACCCTAATAAGTAGATGGATTCTTGTTTCTCATCAAAATCCTCTGTAATCTTCCTCCCCCGTTCTCTTTTGTAAACTGAGGAGAATTCAAAGTTACCTGATTGTCATTGTCGTCCCGGTGTCTCTCTTGCCATGCAGAACAAGTTGCACGTGCAATTTGATTAATCCCTCTTTTAGAACAAGACTTGAGCTTTTGAGAACGAAATTTCAGATCTAAGTGGGATTTTTTTAATATAACTGATGCCCACTCAGGATGACCTTGAAGAGAAACTTTGAGTAACGGATCCGAGGCCTTATACAAAGAGAAACTTTGAGTAACGGATACGAAATGCTGGCCAATACAAACTCTCTTTCGAGGCCTTATGAAGATAGCCCAAGCTGAAACTCCATCCAAATCCAAGTACTCTGATTGTGATTCTGCTTTTTTTTTTTCTGGTATAAGCATACTCCCTCCGTCCCAACCAAAGGGTCTTACTTTCTATTTTGAGATGTCCCAATCAAAGTGTCTTACTTTCAATATTTCCTCATTTGGCAAAAATTAAAGTAAATTATCTATTTTACCCTTGATGAATCTCTAAAAAATAATTGATTCATATACTTATGAGGGTTAAAATTGTCTTTTGATATTCTTTTACCCATGTGTCCCACTGCCACATCATTTTTCTTAAAAATTGAGCATCCGTCCCCGCAGACACTTTGGTTGGGACGGAGGGAGTAACAAAATACATAGTTTTGGACTAAAATACCCCCAAAACAAAAGCATCAATTTGAAAGTAGATGGCTATGGATCTGAACGGATCCAGTCCGCTCCGGTGAACAGAAGGGAGAAACTTCCCCAAACCAACAAACTCACACGTTTCTGTTTTGAGTGTTTTTTTTTTCTAATGGGGATCCTGATGATCCTGTTTTGCTACAAACTAATGATCGGTGAATTTGAAAAGGAAACATCTTTGATCTTATGATCATTATAGAAGGGAAAGTAACTTAAAAATTTGGTGAAAACAGATATGGTAATCAAGAGTTGAGCCAGTCAGATTCATCCCTTTTTTCCTTTTTTCTCTCTCCCACCCCGCCCACTTCCCGAAACCAGATCTGGAACTCTGGAGGGGTGGTTTGGGCCGTTGTATGGCGCCTTTCGCCACCGCCCGGCCACCCCCCCACCCCATACCTTTATATTTTCGCTTTCAAGCCTCCCTTATATCTACCCCAAACCTGAATCCCTTATTTCCGACCGACAAGCTACGTTTTTTCTCTGTTTTTCTGACTATACAGGTTGCTCGCCGGAGGATCTCATTTCCGGAGCCGCCATAGTTTCGACAACGATGGAAAGCACGTCCGCTCGCCATTGGTTTAGCCGGAGAAATCTCGAGCTCGTGCCGTCTTTTGAGATGCAGATGAACAGAGAACAGCAGGAAAATATAGGTTTTTTCTTCAGATCTGGTTAATCCAAGAGGCTCTGGCAAGCATGTGCGATTAGGCGCTTCTCACGCGCCGGAAGGGTCGTCGCGGCGTGAACTAATCGACATCCCATCGTGCTCACGCGTTTCGTCGAACACACGCGCCGCTCCTCGGACGCAGCCATTCTGGCGCATGGTTGAACGCGCCACCGGTAGCCGTTGCGAGCCGCCTCCCGGAAGAGTTCTGGTAGTTCTGGAAATTTTGGGTTCTTTCTTTTTCTTTATTTTTTATGTCAGATGAGATATGTGCATTAGTGGGTCTTTTTGTATAATTATCTGGACTAGTTTATCGAGTATTCTTTGCCTAGAACCAGGTTTTCTCCTGTAACCGGACTAACTGGGCAGCATAGAAAATCCTCTCGGCTTCTGGTCTCTGTTCTATTCACAGTAAAGGAGAAATTCAAGTCAGAGTAGTTTAGACAACTTACTCTTGGCGACTCTGTGTCTGGATTTAGACCGGTAGACTTGGTTCGACTTGGACTTCATTGTTTAGGTTGATGCAAGTTATAGATGCTTTACCTGCTAGATAATTTAGATGCTTTTGGGCATTAGACTTTAGCATGTTCAGATGTATCTCATCGCTCTTTTTAGTTTAGGAATCGCGTGTATCAGCGCTTCTAGATACAGTTTAGGTTTCTACTTACTTTGTAATCTTTCAAATTGCCTCCCTTTGAGGAGATCGGTTCAAGTTTTGGGGAACCTAATAAATACCTCCTACCTTAGAAAAAAAAATGTTAATCAAGAGTACTGAAGAAGATAGAAACTACAAGAGAAAAGGAAAGAGAATATGGTTAGAGAGAAGGAAGAGAAAAGCTCTCTACTAGAGAGAGAAAGTCACAATCAATAATCATACTTAGTTATGTTCTTTCCATCATGTTTCCTGAAAATAATAAATTGATGTAATTTAATTTAGTGAAGTATAATTTAATCAAATTTAGGTTAACTTAAGAATTTTTTTCTATATGCTACTTGTTATTTAAATTCAATTCGGTTCATAGTTTAATTCAATTTTGTTGAGAAAAATAGTATTGGGGAGAATAGTAAAAATCCCTCTTTGCAAAATCATTCATACTAATATTAGGTTAACGTAAGTATAATATTTTTATTTTTATTTACACTACTAAAACATGAAGGCATTTAAGGCGGTTGGTCCTTCATGTTTTAAGGCAGAAGACAAATGTCTTCCCTAGATGTGTCTTAAAACTGAAAAAAGTTTTAAGGCGGTTCCTCTTTCGCTTTAAAATTTTCCTGCTTTAAGGCGTATGTTTCCGCCTTGCAGCTCAGCATTTCCGCCTTGATTATAGGTTGCGACATCGCAACAACAGGCGGACGTTTATGAGGAGGTAATTACATGCGATATCATTAGTTCGAATCATCAAATTTGACCTCGTATATACATATATATACACGTATATATATACACTCATCAAAACCGACATTAACAATCAATCATCGACATCAAATCATCAATCGACCATCAAATCCACCGTCATCATCAATCATGTCATAATCATCATCAATCATAAACATCAAATCAGCAACTAAATTATAATCGTCAAATCATTAAACTAGATTTTCATAGAAAAGAAGCTCGAATCATCAAATTGACCTCGTTTTCATCATCCTCTCACCAACATTAATTATCGTCGTCATCAATCTGATCGTCAAATCCATTCGATCATCAATAAAAAATCGTGAATCATCAAATCATCGAAACCGACCATCATTATTCATCAACATAAAATCATTAATCCCATAATCAAATCCACCATTATCATCAATCATGTCATAATTATCATCAATCATAAACATCAAATTAGCAACTAAAGTATGCACATAATAAAATCGTCAAATCGTGAAATTAGATTCTCGTAGAAATATGTAGTTCGGATAATCAAATTTACCTTGTTTTCATATTTAAATATAAATATAAATATAAATATAAATATATATATATATATATATGTGTGTGTGTATATAATCATCGTCGTCATCAATATGATCGTCAAATTCGTTTAATAATTTAAAAAATCGTCAACCATCAAATTATCATCACCGCAATTAATCATCCAGTATCAACATTTTGATCATCAATCATTATCGTCATCAGTATCAATATCAATTATCATCATAATCATCACATACAAACCGAATCTTAGACACTTACAAAAGCTTACAAGGAAAAAATACTGGCCTTCTATACGCAGTCCGTATTTTGCTTATTTGCAATCCGTATTTTTTTTTAAATAATCATATATACAATGATTCTAATATATAACTGAATTGCAAGTGTATGCAATAGGAGTAGTATATATGATGTATATGTCTGATATACATAATTATTGACAATATCATATATATCGAAGGCGTATTTTTATTTTGGACTGCAAAATAAGCAAAATACGGACTGCGTCTAGCATGCCCCAAAAAATATTAGGAGCTATGCAATAAGTTCATTGACCATGTATTTATGTTGAATATCAAAGCTCGTGCCCCCTTGTTATCTTAGATTTGGCTACACGTCACTATCAACATGTATGCCTTCAAGTAAGCTCCAACATGCAATAAGCCGTCTGCCATGAGATAAACCGGGTTGGAGCAATTGATTCAGCAATTAGCCAAGAACGATCCCAATAGCACGGGACTCCACTAGCTGGCATGAAATAATTCCCAAACTCAATTCAACCACCGCCTGCTGGGCCTTCAATCACCACCACGCCACCGCTCCACTACCAGCGCCACCACCCCACACTACTACAATCACCTTCATCTAAGGCACAAGTTTAAGGTGTTCGGGGCGCACTACTGGAGGAGAGTACCCGCCGTGCAAGGGTTTCGAATTCGAAACCCATGGGAATACAAGTTACGAATCGTAAGGTGCTGCAGACTCGTGCTTTCCGAAAACATACAAAATTCTTACGAAATCGAAATAAAAATATATTCGATATTGTAATGAAGTAGCACGAACAACAATTGTTCCGAGATCAAAAACTTATTTTCGAGCATAGAATGTTATAGCTTACGAGTTCGAAACTTATTCGTCGGCTACCAAAAATAATCCGGCCAAATTGGCCGGAAAGTAATGAACGCCAAATGCTTCCGACATGCTCCTTCTCGCTCGTTTTTGCGTTGGAACAAGCTTCTGGATACTTTAGAAAATTTGCTGTGGCGCCACCCCTTCGTATTCAAGGTGAGAAAGGCCAAAGTTGGGATGGAGTAGAAAAAGTGGATCTTGCAAGACTGATAAATCATCGCCAAATCGTCACCGGTGCCCTTTAGCAGCTCCGTTGTTGGAATCCTGTAACAAATAGAATAGAAAAATTCATCAGACTCAATTAGTACATATTGCGAAGGCTTATAAAGTGAATTTTACAGCCAAATATTCCAAAGGTTTTCTTGGTCAAAGCTTATTTCTGCTACCATATCCTTGTCCGGAAACTGCCACACATTACTCCTTGTTATTCAGCCTCGAAAAATGTTGGCTAAATCTATTCCCTCTGTAGTATAAGTTGTACCACCAAAAACAAATACAATCATACTCGAGTAAATATTACCTTTTACCGATCGCCGGAGCCTATCTCCGCCATATTCACGGCGAGCTTTGGGAGCCTCAATTTTAGACAGAAACCCATCTCGGCGAGCTCAGAAACGCGGCTCGCTTTCAGGAGGCCCCGTCTTACATCACGGCATTCCTGGCCGGGAACCAATAGCTCTGCCCCATCACGGCGTCATCATCGTCCCAATCAATGCCCAAATTTCCGCCTCGTTGCAATTGTCCAGATCACCGCCACGATGTCGCCGGCCTCGCTAAAATCCCAGCTCATCGACACGATTCTCCCAGCTCATCATCACCAAGAACACAGATCGGGTTTGTTCACAGAAAAAAGGGAGGTTGAGAATACAGATAAGATTTCAGATCGTGGTTAAATAGGCAAAAATATATGTGGCTCAGATTTATTTAGTTGGTAAAATTAACGGTTCAGATAAATACATGAAATGTTTTAGATGTTCACAAGTTACGAACTCGGAATCCTATTCAAAACAATATATATTATTTTCTTAAGAATGTTTTTGATTAATTAATATAATAGGCAACTAAATATTCGTCGAATATCTGAACAGAGAATTTATTGATAGGGTGACATAAGTATTGATACCTATAAATTAATAAAAATATCAACTAAAATTTGGTATTTTTCATCAGTTACTTATCTTTTATACTAGGTATAAATTAAAAAGCAGAGAGTAGCGGTATAAATATGAATAATATATAGTAATAATCGAAACACCACCACCACCGTAGTCTTACCAACAAAACTGAAAACGACACTAAAAATTGCGTTTGAATATTACCTCCGCTCGCCGGAATATTAGTTTCCATGTATATACTTTTGTTGACAAAACTAATACCAACTGCTGTCATAATTTCCATACATATTCTTTGCTATGTATTGTCTGGACGTTTACTACATATATATATATATATATATATATATATATTATATATACATACTTTTAAGTAAATTTATACACACTTCACTAATATAACACACCACCTAATACATATACTACGTCTCTTCATCGTTTGGACTAATCTTTCTACTATATATATATATATATATATATATTAAAAATCAGAAAGTGACTGCGTAAATAAAAATAAAAAAAGAAACACCACCAACCATCACCGGAAATAATTATTTTATACAAATTTATACCATATCTTTCGTTTGTATGCTTTTCATTCCTTTTACACATATTTTACATTTTTGTTCGATTTGTTTATATATGGTAATATAATATTTATTTTCATATACAAAGATTTTTATATGTAAATTAACGTCTGTCGTTTATTTTCAAGATACTATTACTTTAGCAGAACAAGAAATCTGATGAAAAATTCCTTTGTCTGAAAAATGAGCCCGCAGACGCGAATTTGTGAATTCAGTGCCTCCATCACTTTGAAATATTTTTATAGAGCAGGAAAACTGATTCTCAACCAAATTCTGAAACCGCACAATTGTCTCAAAAAAATCTGACTTCCGCTTCAACGGATAAAACCAAGTAAAGCGAGAGAAATCATCAACAGAGATAGCATAGTATGAAAAACCACTTTCTGATAAAACTGGTGCAGGACCACACAAATCACAGTGTACCAAAGCAAGTAAAGAGTCAGCCTGTCTGGGATTATCCATAAAAGAAAGCCGTTTACCCTTAGCTCGTTCACATGAAGAGCATAAAGAGGGTTTAGGCGAAAAAGAAACAACCTTAACCAGGTTCAACTTATTTATTAATGAAATAACAGCTAGGGAAGTATGGCCCAGCCTGGCATGCCATATGTCGAAAGACGCCCTATGTTTATTCGCTTGAACATAAGCAACAAAAGCAGCACCACCCTGCTCCAACACATACAGACCATTCTCACAGCGACCTCGGCTCACGATTTCCTTTGTGACCTTTGTCTGAATAACAAACATATTCTCATCAAAAGAGATCACAGATTTCAAATCCCTGGTCAGTTTACTAATGGAGAGAAGGTTTTTCGTAATATCCGAAACTACCAGCACATCAGATACATAAAAATTACGAGAAAACCGACGATGACCAACATGAGTAATATTAACAGGTCTACCATTAGCAAGAGCAACAGAACGATTACCGTTATAGGGAGCACTGTCGTCCAGACCAGAAGATGTGGTTGCCATGTGATTGGTTGCACCAGAGTCTAGGTACCAGTCCGAAGAGTCGTCGAGAGACACATTGGACTGAAACGCATCAGCAAGATTGGACTCGGGCTGGGGATTCGTGCATGTTTTTGCAATGTGACCAAATTCTTCACAGAGCTGGCATTTGGGATTCCACTTCTTGCGACCACGACGGTTTCGGCCACCTGAAGACTGACCACCACTGGAGGATTGACCACCAGACCTGCCACCAGAAGAGTTGCCACCAGAACGGCCGCGCGTGGCAGTCGACGCGCCAGAGGGCGGCGCGTGCGAGCCACGCGCCTGGTTAGGGTTTGAAAAGGTGCGCTGGGCTGAAACGGCAAAAGCTACGGGGGACGATTCAGACGCCGGAGCTGCACCATAACCACCCGTTGACATCAAGATTTCATGACTGCGAGCCCTAGCGACGATCTCGGCATAGAGCGGGAGAGGAGATGAGGCAAACTGGATGGTGACGAACGTGTCGAAACCGGCGCCGAGACCTCGAAGAAAGTGGAGAACTTTATCCCTGTTGGCCACCAGAGTTCCGATGGCAGCAAGACCATCGGTGATAAGCTTGAACCGGCGGTGATATTCCATGACGGTGGAGGAGCCGCGGCGGGCCGAGTGAAGCTCGTCGTGAAGTTGGATTTCACGAGCATCGAAACGCTGTCATACGCCGCTAGGAGAGCTTCCCACATGGCGGCGGCGGATGAGCAGCCGATGGTCTCCATGATGAAGTCATCGGTGAGAGAGGCTCGGAGGAGAACCTGAACCAGCTTGTCTTGGGCGATCCACGATTCCGGCGTGAGGCCCGAGTCTGACGACGCGACCGGATCGGCGGGGGAACTACTGGAAAACTACACAGGTCTCAGCGGGTAAATCGGCGTTAAGCGGCGGAAATCCCCGCCGTAAGTAGCAACGCCGTATATCGAAACTCGGCGTTTTTTGACCGCCGAGACTGATTTTCGACGTCTTAAACCCAATAGAATAGAGTTTAAGACGGAGTAAATGTATGTTTCCCAGATTTAAAAGATTTGCTTTACGACATCTGAAACAATAGATTCAGAAATCGTTTTAGTGTTAGATGCAACAACACAAATGGGTCTGGGAAGTCGTATATGTAATAGATCAACATTCCGACGCCGGACTGAATTGGACGGAAAAACGGTTTCAGAGTTCTCAAATGCAATAGAATAAGTGCATTACGATGTTGGAATCCTATTCGGATGATACCCATTTACTCAATAGATTACCTATTAGTTTAGTCCCACTGAAGGATCCATCTAATGCATATTGTACCAGAAAACCCGATAGTAGGGTTTATTTACGGCGTATGAATGTCATTCGGTTGTAGCGCGTTTGATACAGGTTAATAGAAACAGATCGGTATAATAGATTGATGACCTGTTAGAATGTCGGTGTAGAAAAGGCAGCCTATTGGTTACTAGCTAAGACATCGACAATATAATCGATTGTCTATGATTACCCTAGAGTAAATAGAAAAGATTGTTGCAACAGATTGGGCGTTCGTATAGATATCACCCTAGGTACATCCGATAGATTACGAGCGAATTACGATGTCGTATTTTCATTCGATTTGCATGTTTTACTCAGGAGTATTCGCAATAGTTTAGTTTAATAGATTCTCAATCTATTCGTTGTTATCGGGGAAATGACATTAGTTTGTCTGCAGTTACGATGTCTACTTCTAAATAGATTGTGATATTATCACTGAATGGATCTGCGCTTCCGACGTCTCAAAGGTAGTAGACTACTGTGCATTTGATTATTTTACCGTGGGACCATATTGATATATAAGAACAGAACACATAATCGGGTCAGCACCAGATGTGCTCTCTGTCATATTCTAGTGGAGTGTACCCTGTCTGAAACACAACAGGGATCCATTCTATTTAGTTATAGAATGTGTAAATGCTCTAGTATATATTCCAAAAATACCATACATAATACCAATCTGGATGCCACAAATCCAGCAACAAAATTGTCAAGAATAAAGTGACAAGCTTCCAACAATGAGCTATGTCGTAAGTGTTATAATAACTTTCCTAGATACTCACTAGTTGGAGTGAAACAAACAACATCATTGTGCCTTATCAATGCATGAACCCCGAACCGTTAACACATAGTTAGCAAAGTTACCTCTCACCACCTTCAAGTCCTCGATTGTGTATGGCTTGATATCGTTTGGGAAGATCTACATACATATACATTACTCATGTCATTAGCATATTAGGCGTTACGCAAAAATAAGAGCATTTATGTGAAGTTGAATATGTGTCTCACCGTTGGAAAACTATTGTTAAGTCGAACTGAAGTAACCACATGAAATGCATACAACATGACGTAGTATCCGCACTCCCAACAATTTTGTTGGCGTTTATACTACATTGACAAATAGAAAAATTTGGAGGAACTTAGATGTATTAGTCTAAAAACCTTGTCAACACACAATAGTCATGTTTTCTTACCTTGACTTCCACGACTCGAAAAGGACTTTGTCCACGTGGATTCACCGAAGTCAAAGCATCCTTTAAGAGCTCTACGAACGAAGGAATCGGTGATCGATGTTGTGGATCCATCCAATAAACGTGCTTGGTCGTCTTATTTACCACGATGAAGCGCCAATGTCCCCTAAATATTTTCGACAAACATAATTTACAACAAATACATTAGAATCCTAAGAAAGGAATTATAAATTTAGAACTATTGCGAAAATAACATGAAACTTACTTTTCAAGTAAGGGTAGTAAGAACAAGATTTTGTTAGAGTCCCATAACCCTTGCTTTAGATAATCAAGTCTTTCCTCCCGGGAGTGTAAAATCTCTTGGCACCGATCGGGGCACAAGAAACCTATCCATTGCTTCGATCGATGTTGGGACGCATGATGCAAGTAACTTGTTCAAGGATGAAACAACGATTAGAAGTGCCAAAAAATGTAAGTGAGGTTGAAAATGTGCATGAGTTATGATGAACGCAAATATAATTACCATTGATATAGTGACATTGCGGTTTCCGCGATCATGTCGCACTTGAAAACATCTTCAAAATCGGCCCATAGCATGGGGATCAACCTTTCAACCCCAAAAACCGACTTCGGTGTTGGGAAGTAAAAGGTTTCAAGTCGATTCGTTCTAGAGAGCTTGTCATATAACACTTTGACCATAGGTGGTATTTCCAACACTTGTACTTCCGGGGGTGGTTTTGATGGTAGGTCTAGAGGAGATGGTTTTGTTATCGTTGGGAGTTTTTTGGTAGGTGGCATTTCCACCACATGTACTTCCGGGGGTGGTTTTGATGGTAGGTCTAGAGGAGATGGTTTCGTTATCGTAGGAATTTGCGCTTGTGTGGGTTTTGAAGACCTTTTTCGAGGTGGGCAAAGGCTTTTTGGATCACTCTCTCCCAAAGTCTCTACAACTATAAGTCTCCTAGACCATAGAATGAATAATCCCTTTGCATCTTTAACCAATCGACATGAAGCCTCTGGCATTGGTAGTATGGATTCGGGTACTATTGATTCAACTATAGAAACAACTCCTAACCCATCTCCTACGGCAATATGATGATGATATTGAATAGAATCCTCAAAGGTTCCATTTGCAACATGTACAGGGTCACTATAAATGTCACCATCAAGAAAGAGCTTACAAGGGTATGAAACCTATGTTTATTTGGAAAAAAAGGAAAAACTTATAATCAAATATGAACATTGTCAAAGTAATATGATGATATCGAACTCACCATTTTAGGACTTGGCACATGATCGTGATTTTCTTGATCGTCTCCTTGTCCTCCCTCACACTCCATTGGGGAGTGATGTGACTCGAACGATTGGGGAGTCCAATTGTTCGAAAGGTCATCCAAGTTATCGGGAAGCACCGCACCTTGACGTTTACTTATGAACGATATTGCAAGGTCTCTTTTGGCTTGTCCCCGTTTAAGAGAGGCAATCTCATTCTCCATCATCTTGAATCTCAAATCATAATTCACCCCCGATGGTTGAGACATACCAAGTACATCTCTAGGTTTGATATGTGGTCCATACCCCCTCAATCTACCCGAGTGATCTTTCTTCTCTAAAGCCTCACTAAGCACACCATATTTGGGGCTAGGTGTGAAATCTCCGTTCACAACTCTAACTTTTACGGCTTCCTATTTCGAATTGTTGAAGAAAATTTTAACATATGAGTAAAACGACATACAATATGATTATTGAAATAGACTATCGATCAGTTTCACAGTGTTCTTAACTAATCTTTTTACTCTAGCAAGTATGTTTAAACATGAGACAGAGTTTAAACACTGAAAGTAAGAACACAAGAATTGGTTACGCAGTTCGGTGCTAAAACACCTACGTCTGCGGGGCCTTGCCCAGTCTGAAAATCATCCACTAGATAATCAAGATACGTTACAAAGTTTCACACAACAATTAACTATCTATGACTTATCTCTCGTGTGGATCGGTGAGTTCCCCTCACAGCCAGTCAATGTCAAGCTCCTCACTTGACTAGGTCGAGCTCCTCACTCAACTTTCTATGACCACTTCCCAGAAGTATTGTGGCTTGCCGATTTCAGACTCTTGGCGATGGCAAAGGCCTGGTTGATTCCTCGAATCAAACGCTGGTCCAAAGGTAAAGCTATCCTGCCCTCCAGAATACTTTCACACAAGTTGGATCCTTTCTATCGCAGCTTTCTTCTCTATTTGTAGTTCAAGGCTGTGCTTCCATGTTGATCCTCTCGGTCCTTCAATCACGGTAAGGCTGATCCTATCGTCCAGCTAATCACAGTTACAAGTAGTCTCCTAGCTATACTCTACTTCTATAGCTAATCTGAGGAAATATAATCTTTCCTTATTTGAGACTAATCCTTACTAAGTTACAACTCAAGAATATATTCTCCATCTAATCAAATTAGCATCAAATCAATCTTCGAATATCTTCTTTGATCGCACACGAGTTGTACTTCAATACAATGACAGTGGCTTGGTTTGCAGTCTTCAATTCATACAAATATTTGAAACTCTGAAGGACTATGTTTAAACATGCTTCGCTGTTTACCCATAATAACACCCGAATATTCTTCTTCCATATTTACCAAATCATTCACTCCTCAAGCTTCATGATTGGACGACTGCATTCAACCTTCATGGGATATTCCACATCAGATATGGTATTGCTTAATTCACATATTCAGCACATATAAAGCAAGATCTTGTCTTTCCAAAAGACCACGCTTTGCTTTCCATATTCTGATATTCTTTTCCAACTATATCAATTCACCCCAAAATTCCTTTCTCATAATTACTGAATTGATCTTGGATTCTGACCATATTCATCCTATGATAATATCATATTCATCCCATGATAATATTTCATTGCTTAAGATAACTGATCTTCAAATACTGTCCAACTTCACAACTTTCCACAGTTGTGAATGTCCACAAAACTGACAACAAACAAAGTCGAGGACTTTACAATCTCCCCCTTTGGCATTTTGTGGACCCATCATCATTTGGACACAGCAATGAATAAACCGTTAGAACATGAATAAGAGTAACTCGCCCCGAGTCTTAGAATACTTAAACCATAGGACATGTATAAGAACAACTCCTCATTGTATCATGTTATAACGTAACAATCATGATGTGCTACAGCCACTTTCCAAATATCTCCCCCTTGGGACCATAAACATGGCAAAGACTTGCTCGAACAAACTGCCGCTCAATTTCTGATTTCGCTGGAGCAAGTGTTTAAACATAGTGGCTTCTACAAAATAGCCAACTACATCATCCCGAAACTTCTGAACTCTTCATCTCCCCCTTTGGCAATTTGTGGAACCACACACTATTTTCATGCAGAGAAACATCATAGCTCCCCCTCAGGTTCAGAACTCCATAATATAATCATCAAATGTAATCAGAAATAGCATGTATGTATATTCAGTAAGCTCCCCCTACTCAGCAGAAGTAGATAACCACAGTCATTCATGCTAAATGGCCAAAACAATGTTCCAAAATGGACACAATTGATCCCAACAAGCTACCAAACTAAATGGCCTTCCGTCATCCATATTCATCAACATATTCTCCCATTTTGGACCATAAAATGTGCCAAAGAAACACCAAAATATCCCAGAAACAACAAACTCCCAAAATATCAGAGCATATCTGAAAGTAGAGTTCAATAGGGAGTAAAGAATGGATCTGACCTCGCCTTAGCAGCCTATGTTTCCTATGATACACATCACAATCTTGGGGACCTCATAAATTTGACTTCAACTCTCAGAAAGATCATCCCAGCTAATTCAGCCCAGCAAGACCGTGCCCATTTCGGTCTACAATCAGACTTCCAGTCCTTGCGTACAATGCTCTTGTTAGAAGTATCTGCAAAGGGCACTCCTTCTACTCATGCATATACCTAGCCATTTCCCGTCAAGTTCCATCCTTTGACTCTAAATAGGGCTTAGTAGTAACATCTGAATCAATCAATCCATCAACCAAAGACACAGTCTCAAGCAACACTAATTATCTCTGTAATATTCAAGAACACGCTTCTGGTCAATATGATGTTATAACATGGTCTGGTTCGGATGTTATAACATGATCAGCAACATCTTGGAGCATCAAATTCAACACCCAAAATCAGAATTCACTCCCCCTGTCCTAGACATCTCTTAATCTCTGTAGAGTGCAGTTTAAACTTTACTCTGCGGCAATTTCATAAATCTGGAGGCTCAGAGACTTATCATCCATACTATCTGAAACCCTCTCAATAAGTGGTTCCTCCATAGTTTGGATATTCTCAACAACTCTCTCCATTATTGGTTGCTCAAACTCCATGGGCTTCTCCTTCTCAACAGTAGGCAGAGTCACATCAGCAGATTTGAAGACACCTTGTCCAGCAACTACTTCTCCATCTCTCTGAACCTTCTTCTTTCTCCTCTGGTAAAACTTGGAAATCACAGGTGCTGATTCATCCCTTTCTGGTTCCATAGTCTCCTCAGACTCTTCAAGTTCAGAGCTTGCATAAAAGAACTTCGACTCTGGTTCACCTTCAAACTCAATATCCACCCTAACAACTGGAGTACCATCAGGAGCCACAGATTCTGGTGTGGCTCTAGGAGGATTGGAATTGTTGAGAACACCCAGATTTAGATCAAGATTGACTGTGGGTAGAACGTTAGGGGTAGGGTTGGTCATCGAGGACACTCCATAGTTGTTTAGGCACATGTATATGTTCAAACACTGAACTATACTAACAACAAATCTCCAGAAACTCAAAGATCGAAACCCAAAGTGCGGCAAGCACTCTAACTGCTAGAATCTCAACAAGAATACAATCTTGAGACAAGGACAAGCCAAATACCTTTTGCATGCACCGGTAGAAAACTGGATAGCTTAAATCAGATAAAGATAGGAGCCTTCTTGTTGTAGAGGTTCTGATCAGACAATGTGGAGTGCAGGTCAGCCGGTTCCAGCGTCGGAAAGTGATCGGAGAGATTCTTGCTGATAACATCCGGCAACTACAGTTCAGGAGAGTTCATCGGAATTGGGAACGCCAGGGCCTGAGATTTTTGCTGAAATTCAAATCCAACCCCGAATTGGAAAATAAATCCATAATTTGCACATCAGTCCACAACTTCCAGAATTTCTGATTGCCCCACAACTTCCAGAATTTCTGATTGCCCCACAACTCCAAAACTTCTGACCCATAATAATTCAGTCCACTCGGATTTTTCAGCCCAATAAGAGTTAACTCATCTGACCCAATAGCCTCTTCTCTTCGTTTTCTGTCTAACTCCAATGTGTTTAAACACACTCATCCTCAGTGTTTAAACATCTTCTTTCACACAGCTATCTTCTTTTTGTATTTTTCATTTTCAAGAATAAAATACATAAAGCAGTAAACACTAATTTACAACAAGTCGAGGTGATCAGAGGTACCTCAAATCCGACCAACACCTAAGTGTTGCCTTAGTGTCTGCAACTGTTCAGCACTAGGAATAGGTTCAATGGTCAGCGTTCGGTCTACTCCCCCTCGTCGAAAGCCTTTCTGCAGAAGAAATTGGGTGAGACGCTCATACCAAGCATTGGGTGCTTGCGTAAGACCATATAACGCCTTTTTGAATCTTGCAACAGGAGCACACATTGTATCAAAGTCAACATCTTGCCGTTCTTTAGTCCTGAGGTTGTACACACCAGCTGGAGGAGTATTATCAGTAGGTGCTGGTGCAGGCGTATTAGATGTTGTAACGTCAGAGACTGTTGTAACATCCTGAACTGTTGTAACATCAGATGATGTTGTAACATCTGGCATAGTAGGACTAACGTCTGAACTGATTTGAAGGTCAGGTTCATCATCAAGTTGTATGCCACTGCTGTCATCCAGAATATAGCAGTTATCTGAAGATTTGGTGCCAATAAGAACCCCTTGTTCATCCTTTCTAACTGTACACACTTTATCATCAAATAAAACAGTTAGGTTGCTGTCACAAAGATGACTTATGCTGAGAAGATTGGCCTTTAGTCCCTCCACAAGGAGTACGTCTTGAAATACTGGAAAGTTCTTGACTTGTAACTCCCCCTTTCCAATTATTCTACATTTCTTTCCATCTCCAAATCTGACTGTTCCAGTCCATGGAACAATATTGCTCAACAATTCAGAAGAACCTGTCATGTGTCTAGAACAACCACTATCGAAATACCACGAGTCTCTGACATATGAGCTATAACATGTATGAACAACATAGCAGTAGTTGGTTTTAGGAACCCATACCTTTTTTGAATGCTGAACCCTTTTTGGTTGCACCATGTTGTAACCTGCTCGCATGTTATAACATGCTCCATTTGTTTTCCCATGCATCAAGTCTCTTAGAAGTTGAAAACAACGTCTTTTGTAATGACCTGGTCGTTGACAATAATTGCATGTTGCCTCCCATCGTGGTTGAGTTCCGTTTCTCTGTTGAGGATATGTAGATCTATATCCCAATCCATACCTTGGAGTCTTCATGACGTTGCTTTGAACTTTGACTGGTTGCTCTTGTTTGTCTTGATCATGGTTAGACCAGTTCACCACAACTTTCTTTTCTACCTGCTTGAGTGATTTCATCTTTGTTGTTGCACCATATCCCAGTCCTTGCCTGTCACCAGAAGCTTTCCCCATTCCAAGAATATCATCCAATGCTGCAGTTCCTTTGTTTAGCTTGGAGATAGTTCCTTCAGCACTTTCTGCCCGAGTAAGAGCTATCTTCAGTTCTCTTCTCATGGCTTCAAGAGTAATTTGCAGTTGCTCAACTTCTTCATTCAAGTTGTGATTGTCTTTCTTTAGGCTTTTGATCCGTTCAGATGCCTTGATCCAAAGCTTGTGAAGTTTTTCATATGACTCATGAATGTCATCTCCATCTGAGTCCATGTTTAAACTCTCATTATCCGACACTGTAGTAGCACCAAATGCTATATAGGTCTCTTCTTCATCTTCACTTTGTATGGTAGTTGTTCCAAAAGCTACATGATTGCTGACATGCTCATCTTCAGATTCATCTCCATCACTCCAGGTGACATTGTAGGCTTTTCCCGTTTTGCTGGATGATCCACTTGGACATTGTGCTTGAACATGCCCGTACCCTTCACACTCATGACACTGTATTTTTCCAGCATGTTTAAACACAGACTTGGATTCTGATTCATCATTGCTTGATCGTCTGTTTCCATTGGAACCTTGCTCTCTACCTTCATTCCTTCGTGCTGCAGTCTTTCTCAATACCTTAGCAAAGCTCCTTGATATTTGAGCAAGTTCATCCTCGTCAGCATCTTCATAATTGCTCCTGGTCGTGTGTTTAGACACAGAACTGTGTTTAGACATAGGTTTTCGTTCAACTGTTTTTCGTGCAGTTGCAGTGAATGCCAGATCATTCTGCCTTAATGTAGCTGACTCCTTCATTTCAAAGGCTGCAAGTGCTCCCATGACCTCATCAATGGTCATTTCAGATGTATCGTGTAGCTCCTCCATTGCAATAGTCTTTCCTTTGAATCTTGGTGGTAGAGACCTCAATATCTTCTGCACAACATCATCTTCAACGAACGGTTTCCCCAACTGATGAGCTGTGTTGACCAGATCTCTGATCTTTGAATTATAGTCAGCAGTGGTCTCATTATCATGCATAACCATAGTATCAAATGTTGTCTTTACTGTATGCATTTTTTGTCGTTTCATTTTTGCATCCCCTTCATAGCTGGCTTTCAATTTCTCCCATGCATCCTTAGCAGTACAACACGTTGAAATTAAGCGAAAAGCTTCTTGATCAACACAAGAGTTGATGCAGTTGAGTGTTTTGTTGTTAAGTCGCTTGTCCTTCCTCTCTTGAGCGGTCAATTCCTCTTTGTTTTTCAAAACACCTTCGGTTGCGCCTGCAACAGGTGGTTGTCTGGCTGGTTGCCACTCGTTCTCAACCCAGTACCATGCTTCTTCATCTAGAGCATCAATGTAATGCCTCATCCTTGCCTTCCAGTAACCGTAGTTGTTCTTATCCAGTATGGGTGCGCGTGTATACAACGAACCATCTTTCTCCTGGTTCGACATGATCGATAGGGATCTCCACTGACCTTGTTAAAGGTATAACTCAGTGGACTAGCTCTGATACCAATTGAAATAGACTATCGATCAGTTTCACAGTGTTCTTAACTAATCTTTTTACTCTAGCAAGTATGTTTAAACATGAGACAGAGTTTAAAACACTGAAAGTAAGAACACAAGAATTGGTTACGCAGTTCGGTGCTAAAACACCTACGTCTGCGGGGCCTTGCCCAGTCTGAAAATCATCCACTAGATAATCAAGATACGTTACAAAGTTTCACACAACAATTAACTATCTATGACTTATCTCTCGTGTGGATCGGTGAGTTCCCCTCACAGCCAGTCAATGTCAAGCTCCTCACTTGACTAGGTCGAGCTCCTCACTCAACTTTCTATGACCACTTCCCAGAAGTATTGTGGCTTGCCGATTTCAGACTCTTGGCGATGGCAAAGGCCTGGTTGATTCCTCGAATCAAACGCTGGTCCAAAGGTAAAGCTATCCTGCCCTCCAGAATACTTTCACACAAGTTGGATCCTTTCTATCGCAGCTTTCTTCTCTATTTGTAGTTCAAGGCTGTGCTTCCATGTTGATCCTCTCGGTCCTTCAATCACGGTAAGGCTGATCCTATCGTCCAGCTAATCACAGTTACAAGTAGTCTCCTAGCTATACTACTTCTATAGCTAATCTGAGGAAATATAATCTTTCCTTATTTGAGACTAATCCTTACTAAGTTACAACTCAAGAATATATTCTCTATCTAATCAAATTAGCATCAAATCAATCTTCGAATATCTTCTTTGATCGCACACGAGTTGTACTTCAATACAATGACAGTGGCTTGGTTTGCAGTCTTCGATTCATACAAATATTTGAAACTCTGAAGGACTATGTTTAAACATGCTTCGCTGTTTACCCATAATAACACCCGAATATTCTTCTTCCATATTTACCAAATCATTCACTCCTCAAGCTTCATGATTGGACGACTGCATTCAACCTTCATGGGATATTCCACATCAGATATGGTATTGCTTAATTCACATATTCAGCACATATAAAGCAAGATCTTGTCTTTCCAAAAGACCACGCTTTGCTTTCCATATTCTGATATTCTTTTCCAACTATATCAATTCACCCCAAAATTCCTTTCTCATAATTACTGAATTGATCTTGGATTCTGACCATATTCATCCTATGATAATATCATATTCATCCCATGATAATATTTCATTGCTTAAGATAACTGATCTTCAAATACTGTCCAACTTCACAACTTTCCACAGTTGTGAATGTCCACAAAACTGACAACAAACAAAGTCGAGGACTTTACAATTATATATAATGTAAATGTGTATGATGGATAACTTACAACTTTGTTAGCAAGATCTATTGATGGTTGATGACCACCAAAACCACCATCCTTGACCTCTAGCGACTTCAAAAAAGCATCATGTTGCTCGACCTCGGCAATGGGAATTGGAATTGTAGTTGACCGTGCTTTCTCTTCGCTCATGCCGTTATTCATCCTTTCCTTGACACGTCTTTCATAATCTTGCACAGAAAATTTCTCCCTCGCGAGAAGCATACCCGCTCTACCCGTACGATGATACAACTTGTTTGCCTTAGCACTAATAATCTTCTTTAGATTTGACCCCTTGTAGACAATTTAATAACATATTTTAAGTTTATGATATGAGATGCCGAGAAAAATGAATGTATGTATATATAGTCACACAATCAAACTAGGGTGATGGAAAACTTGCATTGGCAACGTAACCTTCGACATGTCTTCTAAAGATTTCCCTACACTCGGGTCGAATGTCGGTGTAGACATCCCACGGAAGTACGTTGGTCTTTCTTTTATTATGTATGAAATCCCTCGCCAAAATGAACCTATAATCTCGATGATTTTTGCACATTCGCTCTAGTGTACTTGTGAACAACCTCTCTTCGTTAGGGGTATTAATGATGAACGGTCTCTAACATAGGGAAAAAAATGCCATACTATACTTTTGCATTGATAACAAGCACACACATGCATAAATAATGTAGTAAAACTCAATAATCACATAAGATACACATACCTTGCATTCAACGAACAATTCTTGTTTCTTAGTCATTGGGACCATGCGCCAATTGACGTTGGTTATGTCTAGCCGAGTACGTACGGTCTTACCGACCCAACTCTTCCATAACCGTCTTTCTTCACCAATTGGATCCCCAAAAATATCAAACTCCATATTAGTCATAATGTTGTCCTTAAGACGTTGTGCAATCACTTTACAATACATCCTTGATTTCCAAAATGGATCATTTGCACCATCACCTAGATTTCCTTCACCAACCGACGCCTTATTACCCTTCTTTTTTGAGGGGGGCATGTTAACCTACTAATAAACAACAAGGAAATATTACTTATAATAAAGCCGCTCTCAACTTATATTTATTCAAGATTTGAATGAAAACATAACTTCAATTAGATGTGATTACTTCTCATATTCATGCAATTAATTAGCACATGCAAATCGATAGCAATCTAAACACAACATCTAACTTGTATATACGTATAGAGATTCATGTCATCAAATATATGAACAAGGAGCTTGAAACATTGCAATATTGAAATTTGAAGCAACACGCAACTATTTGCCCACCATTCTACTTCCATATGATGCATAGTGAGTAAGAAAATTTGCCCACGGGTGTAGGAGGATGGAGAGGAGGGATGATACATACCTTATACTTCTCACAAAGTTAATTGAACTACACTTTCAGATCTAAGTTGGCAAGGATCGGTCGAAAGTAGATCTAAGTCTCATAAAATGAGATTAAGTTGTGTGGGTAGATGAGAAGATGTAAGAGGAGGTGGGTTTTAGGAGATAGATGGAGAGAGGGGTAGGAGATGGATAAAGAAAGGTGGGAAGAGATAGAAGATAGAAGAAAATGTGTTGGGTTGACCCTTCACAAGGTGAATAATGATGCAGCCCTGCGTTTAGATGCAGCACGTATGCTTTTTAGAAGTCTAAATCAGAATATATTACGTGCAGAGAGCAGCAGCTTGATCAATAGAATGATGAAAAGCCAAATTGCAGTAATCTATTGCGGTTTGCGCCTTCTACATAGGGTTTACGTTGTCGGCAAGTTTGCATGAATCGGGGCACAATATAAAATGGTCGTATGAGATGCGTTACTTTTGAATTGTAGAGTTCTTAAAACCAACAGATTGTGATAAAACTCAACAGAATACCTAACCGGGTAAAGTCCAGTATAGTTTGGAAGTTTGGCTGACCATCAATCTATTTTGTTTTCTTTTACGTTTAAGATGTCTCTAACAGCCTAAAAAGCAATCTATTGGGTACTTAAGAGTTCGTAAATGGTTAACAAAATCCAAATAGAATATGTATTCGGAGCAGACCCAGACATCATATGACACCTTGATTCAGAAGCCATACTTTCCTGTTGTTTTACTTCGTTTAATCAATAGTTTAACAATCTATTACCTAGGTTTAGAAGTCGTAAATATAGCATGGCATATATTCAAAACGAATCGGGCCTTCCCAAATCAAAAACCCTTTCTGACATTCAAAAAACCAGATCTCCCTATCACCATGCCTCCCCGTATGATTCTCCCCAAAACGAAGAAGAAAGCACCCCCACGCTAGCCACCGGCGACCACCACCGGCCATGAGTCCGATCCAGACGCCGAAAGGAATGGTACCGGGGATCCAAATGAGCTTCCCTTCCACCTAAGACGCGACGATGTTGATGGTGATCGTCAGCCAACGGGAACCGAGATTCCTAGATTCCGGCCGAGCCGTGTTGAAAGAGGAGCAGCTCGACCTAAAAGCCCAACCGCCAGCAAGCTGTTTTATGGCTCGGATTCGGAGAAGCGCTATGTGGCTTGGGTTCCGTCTCGTCAACTGACAAATACCAAGGTAATCAAGCCCGATTCTGTCAAAGATTTGGGATTAGACTACTTGCTAGACTATTTTAAGCCATATTACCTGCAAAAACTAATCTGCACAGACTGTGAGACTTATCGTGATTTAGTCTTGTATTTTTATGCAAACTTAGGTTATGAGTTGTATGACAAAGATGAGACTATGGTAATCGGGGAGAAGATTGCTGTCAATAAGTTTACCATAAACTCTGTGTTAGATTGCCCATGGGTTTGCACTAAAACATCTGTCGATGATAGTGGTAGGGTTCCTTATGAGGTATTTTACCATAACGAATGGCCCGCCGTATCAGAGAAGCAACCCCTGGATGTGTTGGAGTTGAGTCGGGAGTATTTTCAGGTTGAGGCGGATAGGCTTGAAGATTTGACTGCAAAGGATTTTGACATTGACAAACTTTCAGTCGACCATAAAATAGTCTTCCAGTGGGTGTGTCTAAATGTGTTGCCAACAGGGGGTAAGGCTTGTGAACCAACAATAGGGAGCTTGATGATTTTCTTCTACTTGGTTAAGGGTTACAAGATTAATCCAGGCTACACTATCATTGGGTACATGCGCAAGTGTGCGGCGGGTCATATCAAATCGAAACAGTTGCCCTACGGTCATCTGATCACTGAAATTATCAAGAAGCACGGTGTTGTGCCCACTGACCTGCCCGTTGTGACCAAGTACTACAGCAAGGGTTGGTTTGAAAAGAAGCATTTGGTGCTTGACAAGGAGACCAAGCGATACATGGCAAAGCCACTTCCTCCTGGCGCACGGGCTGCAGCCGCGAAAAGGCGCAAGTGCGCAAAAGACATCGCTTCATCGTCTCGTGCACAAGGTATGTGTTTCATTTTTTGTTTATGCTACGAAGGACAAAATATTGCATGAAATTCTGTCAATTATATAGCCGGCCAGTTTATATGATTCCATTTTTGGTGTTGAATGTCGCGACAGTTGAAATAAACATGCTCGCGAAGATGAAGAAGCTAGTTGACTGTTTCACGGGGCACGTAGAAGCTCACAAGAAGGAGCTAGCAGAAATAGTGAAGCAGCAAAATGCCATTGTCAAAGAATGTGGGTTGGAGCTGGTGCTTAGTGAGGATGAAACGGTGCCTGATTATGGCCTGATACCCGGTGACAGCGACGATGACCTGTCCGACGAGGCAGGTGAAGAGTGATGGTATGCCGATGTTCTTTCCGGCTTAATCTTGTGTTTGTATCTGGATTTGCTTTTTATTTCAAGTATGAACAATTTATTTAATGTTGTCCTGGTTAAGATTTTTCAAGCATTTATAATGCTTTGTTGTTATTTTGACTATGAATATGTGGTAATTATTGATTATTCGTGAATTTGGCTTTCGAATTTTTTGGCTGTGTTATTAGGAATGGTTTGTGAGACAGCATGTCAGGTATATATTGAATGTTAATTCGAATGCATATATGGAGTACATGCAATAGATTGAGATATATTGCATTTGAGATATCTAAAGCACAACCTATTACTAAACCTATTTGATGTAGTCCATATGAATAATAATACATTTGGTTATATTCATATAACGTTGAATAGAACTGAGCCGTACCAAACATAAAGACCCACATTAATTCATGATCAAGATCGGCACATTAAAAACTGATAAAGAGCGTGATCGGCATGATTATAAATAATCGATCAAATGATCAATGATCGATAATCATCGATCAATCTCTAATCACATAAGATCCATTCTTGATCGATACTTTGATCAACTTAATGTATGACTTAAAAAGAGGTGAAAAACACAAGAACGATCAATATATGGAGGAGTGACTCGACTTCGGGCATCATATTTGTTAATAGGCATATTACCTTTTGCAGTGAATCGGAACGTGATGTATAAGAATGTAACCTTTCGTTGACATATAACCGGTACCTTTCCAAATGAATTGCTTTAGAAGAAATTAAAACTATACAATGCTTCTATTATGTCAATGAATATATAAATTCGCAATTCAGTAACAACCGGGAACATTGTTAGTCTTGCCAAGTCATTCATCTGTAAACGGGAATGTGCACAGCTAACAGAATTGAATCGTGACCTAGATTTTCATTTTGGATAACTTTTATAGTACAAATACCCAGACACTAGCACCGTCTTTGTGTTTACAATTGACTATACAGTAATAGTTAACCATGTGCACATGAACCTTGTCATTACAACTTGGCTTACAAAACAGAATTTGAACCATTGATTTTACAATGTAATAATGGCTTTTTGTTATATTCGTAGATAATTAACATTAGCACTATACAAAGTAATGATGAATTAGTGAATAAGTAAAATAAATGGATTATACTCTAAATTAACCGTGCAATCTGTATTATTATAGAAGGGTAAACTGGAATAGCTAATGCAATTATGATCATTCTATTCTATTTCACATGTGTTACATTTAATAGTATTTATTCTACCAGGTCAATTCCTCATTCTCAGATTGAATAGATTGTGTAATGTACCCTATCTATTTTATTTTAGAAGTCGACGTGGTAATAGTAATTCATTTTACATCAGTAATAAGAAATGTATACTAATTTCTTGCAAAAAAAGAATATAAAAAAACAAAAGAAATCATAAAACTATTATGATTAAGAAGGGGCATTTATAAAAGTAACTCATCTCTAAGTCAAATTCAGTCCATACAACGTCTAGTTACATGTACTCCTAATGAAATAGAATAGATTAGTGTATGAAAGACTATCTATTATATTTGAGATATCGTAAAGTAAAATTCCTATATATAGCAGAAACCCACATTAGCAATTGCAACCCGTATTTGAATCGACAAAAAAGGACAAACACAGATTTTTCCCCCAAATCGTGCCGTTCCGTTCAGATTTCGAAATCCCACCAGATGCCGCCAAATGGAAAGCGTGGAAAAGGTCATGGAGGCAGAGGCAAGGGAAAGGGAACCGCGACCCGCGGTGGGAAAGGAAAAGAGAAGGTGGTCGCTCCGGCAGTTGAAGAAACTTCTTCCGAGGATGAGACCTTTGATGCCGACCTATTCTACAGCCTAGATCACTATAAAAGGTATGTTGAACTGTCGAAGAAGGGAAAATTAGTTGAATGTTATGCTATACCTGCTGAAGAGATTGATGAGTTAGGGTTAGGGTATGTTGTTGGCGTGTTTGATAAATTTCATTGTGCTTCACTGTTATTGAACACCAGCCCAGCCTATAAGGAAGAAACCCTCCAGTTTTATGCTAATTTAACCCCAGGGGATAATGGTACTTGGCTGACATCTGTGAATGGGGAGGGGTTTGTTATTAGCTGGAAAAATATCAATGACGTTCTTGGCTGCCCTTACCAATCATCTAGTGACCTAGCACCTGCTGTACTCAATGGCCCTTTGAATGTTTATTATGAGGGGAGTTGGGATGAAATCATAGAGATGGAGGGTGGGTACAAAAGATTGGAACTTGGTGCTACTTATTTTGGGCGTGCTCCCAATGACAAAAGCGCTTCTGCCGATTGCTATGACCTGCACTCATTGTCCATTCAGAATAGGGTGTTGTATGAACTGCTTTACAGGTGTGTCTTCCCCACGAGCGGCAATGTGACTGAACCAACCACGACGATCGCTTTGATGTTTTTCTATGTGATGCTTGAGCGAAACTTCAATCCTGGCTTCGCTATCCTTAAGCGAATGACAAGCGTGGTTACAAAAAAGTACAGAGGGAGAAACATGCCTTATGGGAATCTCATAACCACCCTTCTTCAGTCACTGAAACCTGGATTTCAGTTTACTTCAGAGCCTATTCCCTGCAAACCATTTACAGCGAGGTACTTCACGAAGTACGGCTGGATTCTGCAGAACGGTGCGTGGGTTATTCGCCCTCCTAAGCAAAGCAACAAGCGCCAAAGAGCGGCTGAAGGTATGTCATATCACTTTCACTAGCTGGTTTGAGGTATTTGAATTTGTTTTATAATTATGAATGAGATATGTTGTAGTACTATACTTATGGTAGCTTTTTTGCAATGCTTGTGCTGATTTCATGTCATTATAGAGATGGATTCCAGTCCAGAATGGTCTCAAATGTTTGCTGCCATGAGGAAGAACATCAAGACAATCATAGCAGCCCGAGCTGAATCCCATGCTGTTTTGAAGTCTACAATGGCGTATGCACGTGCATTCAGTTCGAGTAGCTTGTCAGCTAATGAGGTGGACGACATCATGGGGTCAGGACGGGGGAAGGCCACTTATCAAGACGGGGATGCTTTGAATGAAGATGTGCATGAAGGAGGACCTCAACCTGGACCTAATGTCGAGGAGGTTGTTGCTGAAGATGCTGAACCACATGCCGTTGCAAGTGAAGCTGGAGGGAAGGAGAATGCTGGGGTTTTAGAGGAACCCATGGACTCAACGGTTGCTGATGATGGTGTAGAAGGGGCAGATGATGGCCAGTCCGACGCACAAGACACAGTTGCAGAAGACGGTCTAAAAAATGGTGAGCTGAAAGGGTGATGTCCCCTTACCGTTGAGTTGAAAAAAACATATGAAATTCTTTTGTAGTGGTTACTCGACCTCCTGGTCGATACATACATTGCTTCGCCAACAATGTAACACTGTTTTTAGTCGGATTATTTCATTTGGTTCAGTGGTTTATTCTGGCCTTTAGTTATCTGAGAGCCCCTTTCCACTTGCTTAAACAGACTAAATAAACCCAGAATACCCAGGGATATGTAAAATATATGAATGGCTTTCACAGGCAACTAGAAGAGGTTGTGCAATAGAGGAGAAAATATGACTGTTAGAGTGTATCCAAAAGCAACATTGATGCCTGTGGTGTCTAATTTCTCAGCCATCGGGAAAGAAGCAGAAATGGCGGTCATTTGCATTGCTCAACAGAATAGCTCAATAGAGACTTAGAAAAGTGGTTAGCAAGGCTCTTCAACATCAAGAAAAGCTGAAGTAGCATGAAGGTGGTCCTAAATTTCCACAGTTACAGCACGCTTTTGGATCGGTAGACTGATCCTCACTTTCATTCCTGTAATTCTGCATACTATGGCCTCTTTGCCGACAAAACAAACATATGTACACGTCAAAAAACCAACAATTACATTCATCTTTTAACCAAACACTATCTTTAAATAATAACGTAAGCAAAACATAAATCTTAGTTTTTACCCAGCATACTTTCTCGGGATAGATCTTAGCAATGTGCTCGGCGACTTTGCATATGAAGCAGCTCTCCCGGTTTTCATCCGGGGCACTCTAAGCGGGTATTTTTTTTCCAAATCACTGTCGTATGGCGTCTGCATCTCTCACACATTCCAAACACTTTCATCACCACAACGATAGAAATGGGTTGATTTGGGGATTGGCAGGACTCCAATGGTCTGATGGCCCCTTCATATGTCCGTCGAGGTGCAGAAGCAATCTGCGCTGGAGCTCCGGAGAAACTCCGGCCCATGTATAAACTGATTCATTTATTCAAATATATGAAGAAATTTAAGGAGCGAAAGAAGAAGGAAAGAAAATCGAAGGAATTACTGTTAAACGGATGGAATCAATCAGAATTGAAGGAGAATGATGACATTAAGGAAAATAATTGTTCATAAAAATGGGTAGAATCAATCAGAGTTGAAGGAGGAGGATGACGATAAGGAAAATAATTGTTCATAAATGGGTAATTGGTAAGGGGAGAGGAAGGGGTGGAAGAAAGAACACGATTCAGAAAAGAATATTTTTTAAAAGTAAGCTAACTTAGTGTGTCAAATTGTGGTGAAATTAAAAATTAATTCAAAATCCTGAGAAAGTCACACATCAACTTTACACATTTTGTTTTAAAGGGTAGTATAGATTATATATCAAATACATATTTTTAATGCTAAAACACCTATGATAAACACTCAATAAAATAGCTTGATTCTCAAATAATTAATGAAATATGCAAAATCCACCAAAAATTATTAAGAATAATACAAAATAATGCATCAACTATTTCTTACAAGAAAAACTAATACACCAAAATCATGTATAATATATACTAGGTTTTCCGCCCGCGCGTGCTGATCAACAAACTTATGTTGTTTTATAGACAATCTTTTAATTTCCTCCTCCGGAGCAACTTTTCTGGAAGAAATTCTCGCATTTGTTTTCAACCTGAATATTGCAAAATCTCTAGAAAGTCCGACTTTCCTAAGTGTTATGGAACTACCACTATATATTTAAGGTCAAGTGATACTATTTTGTGTTAAAACATTGATAGTATCAAAGTGAACATATAGTAAAACATGTTTTAATGCAAAAATTCATGAATTTACATTAAAACATTAATAAAATTCAAATAACAAATTTTACAGTTCAAATTAAAAGGTACACTGTATAAGTTAAAACGTATAAAGACTCTTATGGAAAGTCAGGAAAGTTGGACTTTCAGGATATTTTCTCCCTGAATATTTACTTTCTGAAGCAAATTATGCAGAGAATCACGTCTTATAATCAACGGGTGGGCTTACAATCTTTGGTTTTTCTTTGGAAGAATCACAATATAAACACAACATGATCTTGTAAAACTTAAATATACACACCATGATAATCATGCTGAGTTCTAGAAAGAAGTTAAACTAATGACGGATATATAATTTGCAAAGCCACCAACTTAGCAGTTCTGAGATGCACGTTAGCAGTATGCAAATGAACTCTCCATCGTGGATTTTACAGTCATGTCACATTGTACTCCTTGCCTTTGGCCTATTCATTACTCTGATCTGGACTGGAATATATTAGCAGGTTCAAACTCTGCAGAAAAACAGGACATTAAAACGTTTACCGTATACATACTTATAGCATTCTTAGAAACTGATATTATGCATTAGACAACATGACTCTTTATCATTTAGACACTAACGAACAAATGCACAGTATGCCAACACAAGAGGTATAGGGAAACACCATGTCAGTGAGTATCCTTCTAATTAAATGCAAGGAGAAAAGCTAATAAGAAGAAAAAGTTACAGGTTATGCTTAGAGAAGAGCATCTTTCACTAATTAGTTTTGTGCGTAGATAATCTTTTGTATATAATCTAGTTTAGAAACAGACTTTTTTTTCAGATTCGTGCTGTAATTTTAAAACCTATAAGCATACATCAGTTGAAGACATCCAGAGAACAAAAGCAATGAAGCCTAAACTTGATGACTGAATTTTAAGTGTACATGTATTCTTGTTTTTCAAATTTCATGCAAGCAAATAAAAATACCAAGAGCGTTTTTTGCTTTCAAACAATATACTCCAAACTCAGCAAGCATGCAGAAACATAATCAAGAAACATAATTTTACATACATGCTTTGTAAATTTCCTTCCAAATTTTACATACGAAGCATCAACCAACTGATACAAACACAAAAATAATCTGTCAATCTCATATAATGCAGTGTACTATAGTCAGATGATGCATTAAAGCTAGTAGTCATTCCAAAACTATATTTTTCCAGCAGAGCCTAACATACACAATAATAAATGGTTTACCTGTGGTAAGGCAATAGCTGGTCTCAAATTGGTGAAGAAATTAGACCTTTATGGAGCTGAAGCAAACCAGTTTCTGGCTTCAAATGTTCTCATTCTTATCCCACTTATACCTTTTACCATGAAACAGATACAATCAAACATCAAACTGGCAAAATTACATTTCATACGCACTTTAGGTAAAATAAACTGCTTCACACATACCCTCCAATAGCTCCAAGCAGAACCGCATCAGCCTGCTGTGCCGCAGACAGAGTCTCCTTAGTCAATGGTACTCCGGTCAAGTCCAAGGTTTTCCTTCCCCTAGGCATTTCCTTAAAGCCAAACTCGATCCCTAACAAGGATCTCAAATTCACTTTTCGTATAACCACTTAGCAAAGCCTAAAATTTCATCATTTGAAACAGCAGTACCCTTTCTAACTTGACCAAGAAAGGAGGAAAATCCAATCAATATTTGGGCAAAGCACTTGTATCAAGAAGCGAGGGTTCATTTGATACTGGAAACTAATTGAACCAGAGTCTTTACCTTGTCCATAAATTCGTCAAGATCTTCAGCTTTCTAGCTTTCAATTTATGTACTTCCTCATCCTCGTCTGCAGCCGGAGACGATGAGCGGAGCCTCCGCAGCCGGAGAAGAAGAAGAGTTTATCCACAACTCTTTTGATCTCCTACTATCCTTCACCACACCCTCCTGCTCCGTACCCGAACCCACTAAGCTATGAAACTTCGAGCTCCGGCGATTAACAGAAAGCCATATTGCTGCCAATAGCCCTCACCACCACCGCCTGTGAGTGTCAAAATGTCGTTGGGCCGACCACATCCAAAAAATCCCATTTCAACCATAGAAGATCAGAAAGCTCTCCGTAAATCCTTCCCCCACCATCGCCACGGCGGAAACCTCGCCGGAATTATCCTCCATCGATATTCATCCGCCGCCGAAGAACGTGAGGATGAGGGGATTTCGACCGCCGGAGTAAGAATTGAAGAGGCAAAATTGAAACTGGGAAGAAATCGAAAGTCTGTTCTAATTCCAATAAAGAATATATAAAAATAAGACAGACATTATTTGATTGGATAAAAAAGACGGTGAATAATAAAACTTAATATTAAAATGGGCGACGATAAAGTTTACTGTAGCATCCGGATTCACGCTTTATATATATATATAGGATGTCAAAATTAATAGAAAAATCAGATAAAAACATAGATAGAGAAAGTGAGCAAACCTTATGGGAGCATGCACTACTATAAAAAACACGGAGTCGTTTCAGCGATGTTCGCACACACCGCTGATATAACGTGTAAAATAACAGCTGAAATAACAATTTCAGCGGTTATTTCTATTTTGGGCGCGGAGTCTGACCAAGAATTTAAGTGTTGACTTTCAACTTTCAGCGGTTTCCCCAAATTTCGCTGAAACCATGAGACATGGCTCAATCTGCTTTCAGCGTTGCCAGGCATTCCGCTGAACGGGAAGCTGACTGGACGCATTGACCGGAACCTGGTCGTTGAATTTGTGGATGGACCCCGCCATATTTCAGCGCTACGTGAGGGAGGCGCTGTAACGAATGCTGACTGGATCAATTGACCGAGAGCTTGCGTTGAATTTGTGGTTGGACCCCGCAATATTTCAGCGCTAGGTGAGGGAGGCGCTGTAACGGATGCTGACTCGACAATTGGGCTTAGTTTGCAGTCCAAATTTGGGTTTATGTTGGGCCTGTTTCACAGATATATTAAATTTATCGTGATTTATAAAGGCTCAAATGTTATTTCAGCGGTTTAAGTATTACCACCAAACGTTGAAACATTTGATGGCAAAAAAGCCTGCTCTTGGGCTATATCCAACACTATACGAATTCTCCCACGGCCCATATCCAACACTATACGAATTCATCCATAGCCCAATTGTAAAATGTGTACACGTGTCATGAAGGAGAAGAGCCACGTCTCTCTTGTTTCAACGCTTGTTTCAAAGCGTTGAAACATATGAAATTTTTTAAGAAAAACATTTAACATCAATTTATTACTTCTAAAACAAAATTTTTAATGATTATTATGCTTTTAGTATGTATGAGACACTTTTCGTATAAATTTGCTTTGATATTAACTCATTGAAAGGTACGTGTAGTGAAAACTTTAGTAACAACAACTTGAGAAACAATACTAAGACTACTACTTGGTACTTAAGTATATATACTTTGGAGTCATATTTCCACCATAGTTGTGACCAATTTATTTCCATTACTAAATGAAATTAAGTAAATGTGAGTGTTTTTTAGACATTATTACATAAAGTCCATGAAAAAGCATTGATAGAGACTGTCAGGTTGAATAAAAATTTGAAAAAATGTCAAAAACAAACAATTTTTTACTTATATACCTAAAAGTTTTGATGATTTTGTTAATTTTATTATGCAAATGACACTTTTAATGTATATTTACATTGCTATTAGTTCAATAAATGATATGTGTGATGAAAACTTGTCATAAAACATCAAATCTTGTCATAAAAATGTCATAAAACATCAAATCTTGTCTTTTAAACTAGTTCTTTTATGAATATGATAATTTTATTAAGTGTACGATAGTTTCTTGACGTGTTTAACAACAAATGAATTTGAAATATTGACTTAGTGGACCAAATTCATATAAAAATTATGCTCTAAGTATACATAGCAACAACTAACTGTTGCTCTAGGTATACATAGCAACAACTAATGGCTGCTCCACGTATGCATAGCAACAACTAACCGCTGCTCTTGGTATATAAAATTGAAAAATGTCATAAAATATCAAAATTTGACTTTTAAACTTGAATTTTTTTAATGATTATTGTAATTTATAATGGATTAGACACTTTTATGTAAATTTTCTTTGGTATTGACTCGATGTATGGTACGTTTAGTGAGAACTTTAGAAGTAAGAACCTAAGAATTACTACTGGGATTACAACTTAGTTAAGTACATATACTTTGCAGTCATATTTCACCCATAGTTGTGATCAAATTGTTTCAAATATTAAATGAAATTAAGTATATTTGAGTGTTTCTATGCCATTATAACATAAGGTCCATGAATTATCAATGATATGAATGTTTAGTTTAATAAAAATTTGAAAAATGTCATAAAACATCAAACTTTGACTTTTAAACTTGAATTTTTTTAATGATTATGTTAATTTATAGTGTATAAGACACTTTTTTGTGTAAATTTGTTCTGGTATTAGCTCGATGAAAGGTACGTGTAGTGAGAATTTTGGTAGCAAGAACCTGAGAAGCACTACCAAAACTATAACATGTCGTTAAATATATATACTTTGGAGTCATATTTCAATTATAGTTGTGATCAATTTGTTTCAAATACTAAATGAAATTAAGTAAATGTGAGTGTTTTTTAGACATTATTACATAAATTTCATGAAATAGCATTGATAGACTGTCATGTTGAATAAAAATTTGAAAAAATGTCAAAAACAAACAATTTTTTACTTATATACCTAAAAGTATTGATGATTTTGTTAATTTTACTATGCAAATGACACTTCTAATGTATATTTTCGTTGCTATTAGTTCAATAAATGATACGTGTGATGAAAACTTGTCATAAAACATCAAATCTTGTCATAAAAATGTCATAAAACATCAAATATTGTCTTTTAAAATAGTTCTTTTATGAATATGATAATTTTATTAAGTGTACGATAGTTTCTTGACGTGTTTAAGAACAAATGAATTTGAAATATTGACTCAGTGGACCAAATTCATATAAAAATTATGCTCTAAGTATACATAGCAACAACTAACTGTTGCTCTAGGTATACATAGCAACAACTAATGGCTGCTCCACGTATGTATAGCAACAACTAACTGCTGCTCTTGGTATATAAAATTGAAAAATGTCATAAAATATCAAATTTTGACTTTTAAACTTGAATTTTTTTAAATGATTATGGTAATTTTTAATGCACAAGACACTTTTTATGTAAATTTTCTTTGGTATTGAATCGATGTTTGATACGTTTAGTGAGAACTTTAGAACCAAGGACCTAAGAAGTACTACTGGGATTACAACTTAGTTAAATATATATACTTTGCAGTCATATTTCACCCATAGTTGTGATCAAATTGTTTCAAATACTAAATGAAATTAAGTATATATTTGAGTGTTTCTATGCAATTATAACATAAAGTACATGATATATCAATGATATGAATGTTTAGTTTAATAAAAAGTTGAAAAATGTCATAAACCATCAAATTTTGTCTTTTAAACTAGTTCTTTTAAACTAGTACTAAACAAGATGGATATAACTAATTTAGGTCACCAATTTTCTTTAATCAGTAACAAAATTAAATATAATTAATTGAATGTCAAATCTTATTTAACTTGCTACAAAACCAAACTATACGGAGCATAATCAATCAAGATCAAATCAAATGTTACAACTTGTTTGCTTAAATTTCTACAAAAATAAATTAAAATGGGAAAATATTGATTAAGGGCGGTATAAGTTTCATAATTTGAAAGTGGGGTGTAACTTTTACATAATTTCTAAAAAGGGCAATAATTTATTAGCTTATATTCATGTTATTTAATTTTTGTATTAAAGACAGTTTTGCCCCTGTTTTGAAGTTACAATTCATTTCATTTTTATTTAATTCTATTCAATTCAGTTTGGTTTTATCTCACTAACTTACTCTAATTCAATTAAGATCATTTTCAGTCAACATCTAAATATTTTAGATTAAATTCAGTTCAGTTCAATTTCATTGAATTTTGTAAAGTTAAATAAATTAAAATTTATTTTGTATAATTTTAGTTTCGTTAAGTTTTTTCAAATTCAATTTTAAAAATTCAAATATTATTTAAGTGAATTTAAATCAGAATTTTGCAAACTTAATAAAACTGAACAAAATTATTAAAATTGTGATGAAACACTCAATTTGATTTAAGTTAACCAACATTTTAATAAAATGAACTTCATGGAATTTAGAAAAATTAAACTGAATTGAATTCTTTCAATGTGAACTAAATTGAAATTCAACAAATATTATAAGTTATAGCCAGGGCTGAATTACTTTTTAATCAAGTTTAGAATCTACAAAAATGGGTTAAATTTATAATAAAATTTAGACTACAAAACAGGGGTACAAAAGTCTTTCATACAAGAATTAAATTAAAAGAATATATGCCAATAAATCACCGCATTTTTTAGAAATTATGCAAAAGTTACACCCCACTTTCAATTATGAAACTTATACCGCCCTTAATCAATATTTTCCCATTAAAATAAGTATCAATCAAGATCAAATCTTGATTAGTTGACGTTCTGTAAACACTAACTTAACTGGGTGCAATTAATCAAAGGTTGCACATTGAATACTTGACTTTATGTAAATACTAAATTAATTAATCAAAGGGTACACCTTCATTACTTGATTTTCTGTAAACGCTAACTAAACTGAGTATAATTAACACAAGCTCAAAACTTATTAAAGTCTACAAATACTAGTAGCTAGATTGAGTATAACTAATCAAAGTATACAACATTACTTGATTTTATATAAACTAATTAATCGATTGTGTAAGCATTATTTGAATTTTCATAAACATTACTTAATTTTTCTATTAATAGCACTTAAGTTTATGCAAATTGATAATGAGAATTACAAATATTTTTTAATTCTTTATAAATTAATATCAGGAAATATTTATGTCACCTTATTTAGTAGTAGTAGCATTAAAGTTCTATATATGAATATTACGTTGACTAAAAGATTCTATCATACTAAACAATTCTAAGGAAATAATAGATAATTTTTAGAATAAGTTTTTGAGGTCATAATTATAAACAATAATACCATTTTAATAAAAAAAGAAAAACTGAATGTATTATGTAAACCGTTAGATCTTTTCTGCCAAATAAATCTGAGCCATCAATATTCTTGTCTATATAAAAGAAAACTGAAATCCTATCCTCATTCTCCAGGTATGAAATCCCATCCTTTTCTTCTGAACTCGTCCGCGGCTGTGTTCTTGCCGCATCCGTGATCTGGGCGAAAACCACGATGGCCGCATCGATGATCTAGGCGAAGCCACGATGGCCGCGTGTGATCCGGGCGAAGCACCGATGGCATCGTGGCGGAAATTTAAGGGATACCGACGATATTGTGGCGGAGATTGGACGACGAACGAGGCAGAAACTTGGGCGTCGATCGGGAGCCATCGCGGTGAAGGAGTCGGTGGACAGCCGGAAATTAAGGGTCTCCGTGGTGAAGGAGCCGGTGAACAGCCGGAAAACAAATACCTGCAGTTTCAATCCGCTGCTGCTCTCAATGATAGCCAGGTCACCATCGGTGAGGCTCTTGAGGCGGCGGCGAAGGTGGCCGGAGACAAGCCGGTGGACATCAGCGACGTGAGGGTTGCGTCGGCGGAGAGACATCACGGTGGACATCAGCCGGGAGGACCGTGAGGGTTTGCGTCGGTGGAGAGGAGGACCGTGAAGGTTTTGGATGCTCCGGATTTGAAGTCTGCCTGCTTTCTTGTCTGGTAAAGTTTCTGTCTTTATTGAAATTTGTGCCTAACACAAAGACCACATTTTGATGCACTTTTTAGTAACATGAACTTGGTTGGTATGGATTGTATTCCTGTTGATTCAGGGCTATCTTTTAAATTTGAGCTTTGTATGCCTTAAACTAGATATTAAGATAAGGCACTACCGTGTGAGTAACATAGATTTATAGAGTAAGACACCCACAAAGCATCAGTCCTATACATAAGTTTAATCTATTTTGCAATACACATATTAAGAAGCTCGTAAAAGGCATCCATATTAGTTGGCTTAGGATAATCTGCAAAGAAGCAGCTTATGAGCAGAATTGGACAACGATTAGAAGAGGCTTCTGTGAGTTATCTCCTGATTCCATCCCAGGATAAGGACACAACCATCTATGATTCTGTTTGAATTAGTGTAATTCTGTATTGCTTGTGATTATTACTGAGGTAATGATTGTTTGGTCTATGTTGCTTGAGCAGATTTGGTCAACAATCTTGTAATGATTGCACGATCCGGTGCCAAGGAGTTTATGGAGGCTCTTCAAGCGGGAGCCGATGTGAGCATGATAGGCTAGTTCGACGTTGGGTTTTACTCAGCTTATCTAGTTGCAGAGAAGGTCATCGTCACCACAAAGCATAATGATGATGAACAATATGTGTGGGAGTCTCAAGCTGGTGGTTCCTTTACTGTCACTCGTGACAATGAGGGTGAGCCCCTTGGTTGGGGAACAAAGATTACTCTATACCTCAAAGAAGATCAGGTAATCTATGTTCTTCATTTTCGCTCTGATTTTTATGACAGTTTAGAGTTTAGGTTGTTCTGTTGTATGGATGGAGTACTCAACTAGTTTTATATCTGGTTTTTCTGAATTCTCAGATGGAGTATGTAGAAGAAAGGAAGATCAAGGACCTTGTGAAGAAACACTCAGAGTTCATCAGCTACCCCATCTACCTCTGGACTGAGAAGAGCATTGAGAAGGAGATTTGTATGTCGAGATCTCGAACACAATGGAGAAACCTTGTTAGCATCATCATTCTCTCGAGTAACCAGGTGCTTCTTTATATTGCTATTCATGTGTATTAGTGTATAGAACGATATGAATTAGTATTATGACATTTGATTGACATTCTTGATTTTTAATATAATTTTGATATTTTGTATTTTCATTTTTGCAGTATTTTATTTTATTGAGAATTTTGGAAATTCAAATATTTCAATTTTTTTTATTTTTAATATTTAAACGTTTCACCTATTTTTATTAACCGCTGAAATGTGATGGGCTTCAATTAGGCCCAATCCAAAAAGAAATAAGTGGAATGTCTACTCAGCATTGCCACTAGACACTGACGGGTCCCAGTATCGGTAAAGCGCTGATACGACCATTACGTTTCACCGGGAGCATAGACAGCGGGTTTTTTGATTTCGAATAACCGCTGAAAGGACACGAAATAACCGTGAAACATCCTGTTTTTTCTAGTAGTGATGGATTATAAGGACAGTAATTTTGATCGCTGATAATGGAATTTTCAACGTTAGCCATGGTTATATATATTCTGGAAAACCACCTGTAGGTTCACTATGGTTTTTACAAAATCTTATCAATTATCATTCTTTGATGAAACCTTTCGTTACTAAATCGTCTTCAACTTGGAAGAAGTATGAAAATGCTTAGTAAATTTTCTCTGTATAGTAGGAATTTTACCCTCCTTGTGTTTTATTTAGGCTAAGGAGCCATCAATAATTCTATTCTTTTATGCTTTTATTTCAAAATAAATATTTTTCTGGTAATTGTTTAAATTTCTTGCAACACACATTTTCACTTTGTGAGGACAATCATCCAATAATCGAGCTATAACTATATGATTTTCAAAGTTAAAGAGGAAGTCTTGAAAAGTCTCGCTACATTAACCGGCACTTGATAACCGGACATAATAAACAAACAAACACATCAAATTGAAAAGAAACATTATAGTTTCACTATGTCAAAAGTTGACTTATTGTTCACAAACTTAATTGAATTTGATGCAGCCATGAGATTCCTCCATTGAATTAAATTGAACTGGTCCTTCTGAGCTTGAACCGTGGCTCCAAATCAATATTTTTTGCCGTGGATATTTTCTCGAGCTTCTTCAAAAGAAAAAGAGAGTTGGAGATGATGTTTGTTAGCAAAAATATGTAGGTAATAATCATTTGGTGTATATAAACTTATAATAATAATGAACACTTGAAAGTTAATGAACCGATCTAATTTTTGTGCATTTTCAATGTAAGACAACATACATTCACCTTGAAAGAATTGCAATTTCATATAATGAACTAATTATTCTTATTCTTTTGTAATTATGTAAAATGAAACTAATTATTCTTATTCTTTTGTAATTGTGTAAAATGAATATAATAGATAGTAATTGTACCTTCTTAAGAAGAAATATCCCCAGTTTCAACTGATTTAATTCATCCTGCAGGTGCATGTGATACGCCAACATATATTGTATGGTTTTAGAAGTCATGGAATCAAAACGTATCAAAGATGAAAATAAACAAGTTTATACAAACTCGAGTGATAGAATCAACCTTTTTAATGGCTTTATACTTAGCGGCTGATATCCGTTTCTTGATTTTCCGTTCATTAACCGGGCTCCATACTTGTTGGCAATCTGATAATTCCAATCACCACTTGCGAATGGGAATTTTTTCCTGTCAATACACATCTTGAGATCGGAGTTTATACTAGGTTGATGATATCGAAGGAAAAATGGTATCTGCAGACCGGAAAGACTAAGCATTTATAATACCCGTTTGTCTGTAGGTATATTATACGTGTACATTGTGCATGTAACAGACATATATTTTGTTAACGCGTGTGCAGTTATAATGTACATGTGTTCTATATGCAATTTACTTCTCCTTCTCGTGTGACGTCCGCTATGTATCACATCGAATCGAACGAACGTAAATACTATTCCTCTACTTTTACACTTTTCAGTCCATTTTTCTTATTTAACCATAATAAATTTTTGTTATAAAATATATATATATACATATATATAAATATATATATTTGACGATTTTAAAGTAGAGTGCATTGTGAGTCTAAAAATGTTTCAAATAATGATATTATTCAATATATACTAATTGAAATTTATATGGTCACATAAACTATAAAAATTGATTGAAAAGTGTAAAAAATAACCCAGGATGAAGTGATATTCGAGTAAAAATATTTGGTCAAAATTTTTATTACTTTCTTAAAATTAATCCAATTAAAAATATCTGATTGTCGTAGCTTATTTTTTTAGACATTCTCAAAAGAAACCGTGAAAACCGTTTATAATTTAGAGTAAGTCCAACAGTTTTGCTATAATAGCAAATTTTCTCAAATATGGAAAATTTGAGCTTTTTTTGAACTCCAACAGATTCTCCATCCCATTCTCCATAATAGGAAAATTGAAGAGAGAGAAGGTTTGCTTCTCCAAATTTAGAGAATGAGGGAGAAGATTTGGAGAACCAAAATTTAATGCTATCTACATTGTTTTTTGTTATTTCACTCATTAATTGTTTCTCTTCAATAATTTTAAATGATAATATCTTAAAATAATTACAATAAAATTTTATCAAAAATACATATTCTAAAAATATGCATAAAGACGATCGTAACAAGATCTCATATGACTATTTTTACATGTACATATCTATTGATATTTAATAATCAAATATAATCTATTTTCCAATATAAATTTACTAAATTTTAAGGTCCTAAATATATTTATTTTGACGTTTTATATAAGTCATAACGTTTAAATTAAAATTTTTTACTTAACATTTTATTTCTTATGGTTGAAAATAATAACTTGTAACAAAAAATTGAAAAGAGATGAGTCTAATTATTCATAAAACATTACAAAAATAGTTATATTGTAACTCAGGATGTGTTATTTTATAAAATGTAATTTTATCATTTTATAAGTTAGAGTAAGTAATTTCAAATATGAAATATTAGTGTAATATGTATTTTAAGTTAATTATTTATTTGTTCATCATTATTTGGACTTATTGAATATATGATAAAAAAATAGAAAACAATAGGATAAATGTATAGTAATAAATGTCAATAAATTATAGGGAATGGAAAATGGAGAAACAGTTGGAGTTGAGGTAAAAAAATATGGGGAATATGGGATTTGCTTCCCTATTATAAAGAATATGAGTAGATAATCTGTTGGACTTGCTCTTTTACACTTTGCTAGTTTTAGCTAAAAAAATACGAAGGTCCTTATTTGCAAAAGACAGAATGATTTAGTTGCAATTTTTAAAATAAAAAATGCACTCTTACCTTTTAAAATCACGCTAAAAAAATGAAATTCCTATTTGCAAAAGACGGAATGGTTTAGTTGCAAATTTTAAAAATAAAAACACACTCTTACCTTTTAAAATCACACGCAAAAAATGATGCCCACAGAACACACTTTTAAAATCACACGCGAAAAACCGGAATGGTTTAGTTGCAATTTTTTTTTAAAAAAACACACTCTTACCTTCTAAAATCACACGCAAAAAATGATGCCCTGAACTCGAACCCGAGACCTCATAATTAGGGAGAAATAACTTTGCCACTGCACCAACACATCTTTGATGATTTTCAATGGCAGGATATATATCTGAATATCTATCTATATATATATATATATATATATATATATAACTTACATTAAATAAAATCATATATTTTAACCTTAAAACCTTTGTGTTATTATCTATAACTTATTAAAATTAAAATATTTCTACTTTTAAAAGCCTTCATATTTTGATCTACAAAGTGTTAAAATATCAACACTGTACTTTAACTTAAAAACCTTCGTATTTTACCTACAATCTTTTTTTTAATGGAAACCATCTCTCGATGGGGGGAATTTATTTGACTCCCCTAACCATATGAAAAAATAACAAAATAAGATTTTTGATTTGTTTCTTGGGAACTCACCACTAAATAAAGTGGGAGTCAAAAGAATAAAGACATAAAAGGCTCAACACTTAGCCATGAAGCAAGCTAGCTTCCAAAAATAGTGGAGCCTAAATCTACCTACTCCTAAAAGAAAGAACAAGTTGTGGCTGTCATAAGAAAGATAAAAACCTAGAGTTTATTAGCGAATTGATAAACAAAACACAAGGCGGCGCTAGGTGAATCTTCTCATGATGTCAAGGAAGTAAGTAGTCTGAATTGAGGTGATGTAATTGCTGCAAATGAGTGTCTTGACCAACATTTGAAACTGATCCAAAAGGTGCTTAGTGAGGTTGACTTCATCCCTTGGCCCATGGTTCTTATCTGAGTCTGCAATAAGAAGAAAAACATTCTATGAGCGTAGCAGCTGAACTAGGGGGGATGCAATCTGAGTGATGGTATCTCAGCTCTATCTAGAACCAATAAGCCCTAAGCCTCCAAAGGAATTTGAGAAAAAGCTAAGTAGTGCTGACTCTGCTTAGATGTAGTACAAATTTTAGCTAGACAGTCAGACACTAAATTAGCTTCTCTGTGGATGAAGTGCAAAGGAATCTTAAGATGTAGATGAATATCATCTATCAAACTGAATAAATTCCAGCGAGCTTTGGAAGTGTCATTTAACATTTTGACTGCCTCTGCACTGTCAGATTCAATACACATGTCCTGGATATATGACTCAGACACAGATAGTCCTAAACCTATTGCCAAAATTTCTGCATGTAAGGAAGAGATTGCATGTGTGTAGACAGATTTAGCAAAAACAAAGTGACCATGTATATCTCTAACAGTAACATTTAAGCCTGCTTCTCCAGTATTTAGCCAGGAAGCATCAACATTCAGTTTCAGTCCCTTATTTGGCTTAGTCCATTTGATAACTGCAATTAAAGGTATAGGTGGTCTAAGCCATTTAGGGAAGTATCCATTTGATGCCAATTCTATATCAAAAGGAGAGCTAATGTAGAAAGGCCTAACTGTCAAGGAGTAAAAAACCATAGTTTTTACCAGCTGAATAATATGAGTAATATTTGGATTAATTCCATCAAAGATATAAGCATTTCTGGCTTTCCATATTTCCCAGCAAGTAAAAATGACCACATTGCGTATTAGGATAGTGTGGAGCCTAGTGAAGCCAGGTTTGGATAAATAGTAGCTAATTCTATTCCAGATAGTGTTAAAAACAGGAGCTACTATTTGAAGAAATTGAATTATACCATTCCAGACACTAACAGCAATATGGCAGCTATTTAAAAATAGTCTAAGGTATCAGCATGTTGACAGAAGCAGCACTTTGATGCAATTTGGAAACCATAATAGATTAGAACATTATCAAAAGGCAAAATTGAGTTCATTACCTTCCACATGAAGATAGACAATTTTTTTGGAACTCTATTGTCCCAGATTTTTTCCAATGATAAGGTTGTTCTTCTTTTTTTACTGATCAGTTTGTATGCTAATTTAAAGGTAAAGCAGCCCTTTTTGTCTGGCTTCCAGATCAACCTATCATCCCCGTGTTCCTGTAATTTTGAGTCCTGCAGAATAGACAATAGGGAGTTATCAACATAATTTTCATTTTGAGGTATAAACTCTTGCTTTTTTTGTATGAACTGGCTACTGTGCACTGGTCAGGAATGAGGGTATCTAGGGGATTAACAATATCACATATAGCTCCTGAGCCAGTCCAATTGGCATTCCAGAAGCTACAAGTTCCAGTGCCATGAATCACCCTAGTGTTCATCTCTGCCACATGATTTATCTTGCAAATACGTTTCCAACAGTGAGAGGTTTTGAAGGAGTTTGGAAATGAGGCTAAAATTTTTGTCCATGGAGCAATGCCTAATTGGTACTTCCACCATAGTTTGACTGAGAAAGTCTTCACTATGGTGGGAATACTTCTGAAGTTGAGACCATTTTCGGAGACTGGATAGCATAGATCTTCCCATTTTTTCCATGTTTTTTTAGGCCTATTTTCTTAGAACCCCAAAAAAATACAGAAAGCCTTCTCTTAATCTGCTTAATTATGTGCACTGTAGGTTCCATCACAGCAAATATATGTTGAGGGATAGAATATAAGCAACAATTTATGAGAATCATTTTACCTCCCGGTGACAGCCACCTATTTTTCCAGTTATTCAATCTTTTATCAATCATCTCAATTAGTGGCTGGAAAAATATATTTTTAATCCTACCAGAGAAAATTGGGACCCCTAAATATTTAAATGGAAACTGGCCCTTTTTCATACATAAAATGTCCTTAATTTCTCTTATTTTTGCTGAGGTTGCATGCTTACTAGTATAAAATTCACTTTTTTCATAGTTAATTTTCTGTCCTGAAACAGATTGAAAAACTGAGAGAAAAGACTTCATTTTGATTAAATTTGATCTACTAGCAAGCATAAAAATGATAGTATCATCATCATATGTAAGATGAGATATTTTTTCTGCTGTCAAAGGAATATTATAGTACTGTAAACTCCTATTCTCATATATGTAAGATAGGCTTCTGGTAAAAGCCTCAGAAATTAAAGAGAAAAGGAGAAAGTGGATCACCTTGCTTGATACCTCTTGTAGGCTGAAAAAAACCTACTGGATTCCCATTTAACAACACAGAAAACCAAGCTTGTGACATATTTTTAACTACCCAATATATGAATTTACCATGAAAACCAAATTTGAGGAGGACATTTGATAAAGATTTCCAACAGACCATGTCAAAAGCTTTCCTCAAATCTAGTTTCAATATACAATTAGGATTCCTACCCTTCCTATCAATGAGTCTGAGCATTTCTTTAACATATAGCACATTATCAGCAATGTCCCTATTTCTAATAAAGGCAGATTGATATGGTGAAATTATTTTATGCATGATAGGCTTAAGTCTCTCTATTAAATTTTTTGAGAATATTTTACTTGAAACATTTGAGAGACTGATTGGCCTAAATTCATTAAAGGATGAAGGAGTTTCTGTTTTAGGTATGATAGCTATCCAGGTACTAGCAATGCCTTTGGGGATTTCAGGACTAGACAAAAAATCATTGGCAGCATGCAATAGATCTATATGAATGATATCACATGCTTTAATGTAGAAATTAGGTGTAAAGCCATCAGGACCAGGACTGCTTTGTTTGTTTAAAGAAAAGACTATCTGTTTCAGTTCTACTAATGACACTGGTTTGATCAGCTCTAAATTATCCTCATAAATAATAAGTTTAGGGATCTGAGCTAGAAAGTGGGAGTAGAAATATCTATGTCCTGGATCACTGTCACCTGTGAGGAGGTTAGAAAAGAAAGCTTGAGCCTCCCTTTCTATTGCAGACTCCTCATCCAACTACTCACCAGAAGAGTTTTTTATTTTTGTAATTGAAAGCCTGCTCTTCCTTTTCCTAACTACATTATGAAAATACTTAGAATCGTCATCTCCATCTTTAAGCCATTTTAGTTTAGCCTTATATTTGAAAAAATGTATTTTTTCTTTAATTACCCTTGCCAGCTCAGATTTTGCCTGTCTTAACTTGATCAGTTATATTTCACTCTGATCAGAGTCATAGGCAATTTCTTGGAGTCTGAGTAATTCCTCAGCATCTATAACATTCTGATGAATGTTACCAAATACTTCAATGTTCCAAATTTTCAAGCATTTTTTAAGCCTAAGCAATTTTAAGTGCAATTTAAGCATGCCTGATTCCTGGATGTCAGCAGTCCAACTGTCATTTATAACCTTTAAAAAAGATGGTCTTTTGAACCATGTATTTATAAACCTAAAAGGCCTTGGTGATGACTTTAATTGACTACCTATACATAAAAGCATGGGGCAATGATCACTTGTTTCTTTATTCAACACTAGGATGGAAGAGTTAGGAAATTTCACTGTCCACAAAGGAGTAGCCTCTATCTAATCTCTTAATAGTAGGGATTTTATTTCTACCATTTTGACTGAGATCAAACTGATTTTTATATCTTCCATTAGTCCAAGTAAATTGATTTCCTACTGTATTGATATGTTCTAGTGGCATACTGTCAATGAACTCAGAGAACTCCCTAATACTTCTCAGATTAGGAGTGGACATACCTTTATATTCATTTACTGAGGCTATAGCATTGAAATCCCCTACAAAAATAGTTTCTGGAAATTTAATTTTTGCCAAGTCTACCCATAGATCCTCCCTTTCTTTCCTGGTTCTCAACCCATAGACAAAGACTGATTCCATTTTGGAGTTCAGTTTAAGGCTGTTAATTGCAACATGAAGAAATTGGGGATTATCCTGAATTAGACTAATCTTTAAACTATCATTCCACATAAGCCAGATTCTCTCATTTTGTGCAGCTATACAATAATTAAACCTAAGAGTAGTTGCAAAATCCACACATTTATAAGATAGATGCATGGGCTCAATTAGGCACAAAAGGTCAAATTTATGAATTAGTGAAAGTTCTTCCATTGTCTCTATAGAAGTATTCATCCCCCTAATGTTCCAAACAAGGAATTTAATTCTCAGGGTTTGATCAATCATTATAAAGAGCTGGAGAGCCTTTAGTGGCTGAACCATATATGATTTGGTTCAGTTGTGTAAAATAGGTTTTCAACTTGATGGCGGGAGTGTTTTTAGCTAGGAGTCTTGATGACTGTCTTACCTGAGTAGTGCTCACCTGAGTTTTACTTTTGTTTTTAGGCTGAGAGACAGGAGAGCTCTCTTTATCAGTAGGTTCCTGGCTGCTGTCTGTAATTGCTTCAGTAGGTTGTTGGAGAGGTGGCTCAGTTTCTTCATTTGTTTCTTCTTCCACCTCTGAGTCTGATGATAAGATGTGTTGTACTAGTGGGAGGAATCTGTTTGACCTGTTCTTAGCCTGAGAGAAAAAAGTAACATTATCAGTAGACAAATGAAAATTTTCAGAGCTCTGGCTCTTGTTGAGGTGAGTGATGCATAGATCATCCTTGGCATATCTTTTGGGGATAGGCTTTACTTTGGGCCTCCATTCAAGTCTCTGCACCACTGGCTCTTTGTTCAGGATCTGAATCTCATCAGATTTTTGAGAATCCTCTGGGATGAGAATGGTTTCAGTAGCTGAAAACTTCATTGGACCTTTGGCATGTCTAAGTTCCTGAGCAGCTAGTGTTCTTGCCTTTTCTTTGGCTGAAATACTCGAGGATCCAGCAGTTGGGGGAGTAGTTTGGGGGATTAAAGAGGGGACTGAGTCAACATGGTGGTGATTGTCTGGCTTTGGTTCAGTTGGCCTGGCAGGGATAGGTGAGATTTTGGGGTGAGATGAAGGTTTGTTGAGTGGATTTGGCTTGTTGGAGTTATGGCTAGGTGGAAGGTGAGGTTGGTGCTTCTTATTCTGTTGGTTCCATCCATTGTTCTCAGGTGGGTTGGCTAACCTGCATTCATCTAATGTGTGACCAATCTTCCTACAATGGGGACAGTATTTTGGCATCTGTTCATATTCAATCTCAAGGTCAACAGTGCAACCAGACATACCCACTGTAATCTCAGTATGGACCTTTTTCAGCAAGTCTATTTCAACACACAGCTTCACTGTTGAAGGTCTAGTTAGTGAAGCTGTTGCTGAGTCCATTTTGATGAAATTACCAATCCTATTTCCTATGAACTCTAGCATAGCTGTATTGTAGAAAAAAATAGGCAAATACTGGATTGTAACCCAAATAGGAACAATAGAAGTCTCAGTACCAGGGGTGAAATCAATTGTCCACTTCAGGACCTTCATGGGAAAGTCCTTGAGATTCCATAGCCCTTTCAGCCAACATCTGTTGTAATCTTCATGGTCCTGAAAGAAAATAAGGATGTGACGGTAATCTATAGATCTAATCTGGAAAGATGATGAGAACCCAATGGATTTGAACGCCTCGTTCAGGAGATCCATGGAAGGCTTGCCACGTTCAAACTTGCCGATCAGAGCATTCTGATAGTGGACGGCTAGTTTCGAAGCTTGCTCCGGCGACACTATGCAGGCAATTTTGCCTTTATGCTCACCGATTGGGGAGATGTCAGGGTTTGTAGGCAAAGCATCAGATGGTGGGGGTGGTTTTGCTGTAAGAGCTTGAAGAAAAGAGCGGTTTGGGGGGTTGCCGCCGCGTTGCTGCGGCGACGCCGCCATGGGAGTAGCTGTTTTATAGTCGTTGCAGAGCCGTTATAGGTGGGGAATAGTCAGAAAAGTGAGGAACGGTCATGAAAAATAGGACTTATGAATAGTAAAAGCGATAAATTCTAGAGAGCGTTTTTTGTGAATTCGAGAACGAAAGATGTTTTTATGACCTACAATCTATTAATATCACACATTTTGCTTTTCATAAATAATTATCCGTGTTTCAATGTGCAGCATATTAAGAATAAAATTTTCTAATTTTAATTAACAACCTCCGTGTTTTAATTTACAATCTATTAAACATCAAACATTCTACTTTTAATGAACAACATTTGTGTTTTAATGTACAACATATTAAAAAAATCAAACATTATATGTTTAATTAAAAACCACATTGATTTAATGATCAACGTATTGCGATATGAATAGTATTGTGATATGAATAGTATTGGGCCATGAATAGTACTGGCCCGTGAATAGTGCACATGTGAATAGTATTGGGCCATAAATAGTGCGCGTGAATAATAGTAATTTTCAGAATTGCAATTAAGGACCTCATTGTTTTTATTTAACCATACCTTTACTATTTAGTCCCTCAGTCTATAACATGGACGGTCTCTCACAAGACTAACTCTTATTTTATACATTGATGAATCGTAGAGGAGGAATGATATATAAAGATATCTTTATATTAACACCTTCATTTTTATATTTGGTACCATAATTTCCACAAATTTAACATATTTTTATTAGTTATTATTTTGAAATTAACGGAAAGAACCCTGCAACCGCATTAAATTTCTGGCCAAGTCAATGTTTTGCAATATTAAACTACATCCTTCCTCTTCAGTACGTCCAATCATCATACTTTTTTTATGATAAGTAACATTTCCTTTATAATGATTAAAAAGATAGGTTACAAACTAAATAGTCTTGGCCTAGAACCATATTACAGACATTGAACATAAAAGAACATATATCGCCCCTACTGAGCTTTACTACATAAGAGGATGAAAAGAAACATTCGATGTTTTCTATGATATTCTTCACCTCCCTTGGCGCCAACTCGCTAAACCTGAGTGCCGCCAATGAACCGGATAAATCCGAGAGCAAGCAAATTTTCTGGGATGAAACCAGTTGCTGCTTTGTTGATCCTCCTGCAGGACGGTAAGGTGACCTGCAATGGAGTGATGCAAGTGGAAGGATATATTCCCACCTGCACTACGAGACCATTCGATGGCAGTGGAACCCTATAAGTAACCTCTGCATTTACCTCCCAAACAGGAACCGGTAACTTAAATGGGACCTTAAAGTTCTGGAATTTTTCCCAGAGCTTCCGTCTCCAGTGATCAGCATAACCCAGTGGCAAAAACACGGTGTGCACGACTCCCACAAACTGATCTGCATCCTCAAGCTCCAAAAAATCTCCTCTGAGTTTGCTAGATTTGATGAGAGGCTGATTAGCATCACATGTAGCAATACTAAAGCTGCAGGAACTGGATCTGGTAATGTACTACATGGTTGAAGAACCTTCATCCACTTATGGAACCTGAACCCCTGATGCTCCTTGAACTTCTAATGGACATCATGTCCTGACATGACCTTAGGACAATGCATTCCCTCATATGATGGGGTAGTCATGAAGAAGACTTTGACAAAGTCTAGTGAATCTACACTCTTGACATAATCTGGAACCCGTTCTGGTGGTGATTGATGTACCTGCCAAGTCAAGTCATGATCATCTATAGTTATCTTCTTGTTAGTTCTTGCCCTTTTTCTCACTTGTCCAAGATCACACACCGAAGCCACTCTCAACCACTTCCCAAAATCCCTCGTTGTTTTCTACTCAGAGTCTTCCTCTTAGGGTATTGCTTTATAGCTCTAGACAACACTTGTGATGGAGCTGATGACATGTGCTTTCTCTGTACTAGCCTCAAAATGTTATCTCGTGTCTCTGATTTGAACATATCATTCGACCCGATAACAAGCTCAAATTGCCACAACCGGTTTCTCTCAACCAAGATTGTAGGTTGTTCAGTTTCCAAACCACCTTTGATTTCTTTCTAACCTAGTGAACTTCTCTCTCTAGCTGTTTCGTGTTTCTCTTACGCTTTCCAGCTGACCGTTTTTTGTAGCAGTAGTTGCTCAAAGGTCTGACAACCAAGAGGCCATCAGTAGCTAGATGTTCTTTCAAACCATCCTTCCATTCACTGTCATCTTTCACTTGATCATATGAGGCAGTGTAGCTTCTGTTGCAGAGCTTCAAAACACAATCATACCCACATGAGATCCAAGTCTGATGAGTTCCGCCCTTCTATAGAATAAAGCCTGGTATCAAGGGCTTGTAAGGGTTAATCCACACTCTTACTTTCAAACTTGAGCCATTCATGCTATCAACATAGACCCTACTTGATAGGTCACCCATCATATTAATCAGGATTTTGCCTGAGTTGGGATTACACAATTCCAGCGGTACATTAACAAAGTGAATCCAAACCAATATCTTTGAAATCCGAAGACTAGTGATTGTATACATGTCATCCCACCTGCATTGGCAAGGCAGACCTCCCTCCAGCATATAAGGCCCACTTCTTAATACCATCATCATCTTTTTCTGAGATTCAAATCTGATCAAGAAGAGCATCTGGTGCCTCTTTAGTATGCAACCTTTATAATCCAAGATTTTTCTAAAGTGGTGATTAAAACGATCATTGCCAAGCCAATAAGTAGAAGGATTCCTGTTTCACATCAAAATCCTTTGCAATCTTCCTCCCCAATTTCTGTTTTGGAAACTGAGGAGAATTCAGAGTTACCTGATTGTAATTGTCTTCCTGGTGTCTCTCTGGCCATGCAGAACAACTTGTATGTGCAATTTGATTAATCCCTCTTTTAGAACAAGACTTGAGCTTTTGAGAACGAAATTTCAGATCTGAGTGGGATTTTTTGTATACAACTGTAGCCCACTCAGGATGACCTTGAAGAGAAACTTAGAGTAACGGATCCGAGACGATATGCTGGCTAATACAAATTCTCTTTCGAGGCCTTATGAAGATTGCCCAAGCTGAAACTCCATCCCAATCCAAGTACTCTGATTGTGATTCTGCTCTTCTTTTTCTTTTTTCTGGTATAAGCATACTCCCTTCGTCCCAGCCAAAGGGTCTTATATTCTATTTTGAGATGTCCCAATCAAAGTGTCTTACTTTCAATATTTCCTCATTTGGCAAAAAAAATAAAGTAAATTATCTATTTTACCCTTAATGAATCTCTAAAAAATAATTGATTCATATACTTGTGAGGGTTAAAATTGTCTTTTGATATTCTTTTACCCATGTGTCCCACTGCCACATCATTTTTCTTAAAAGTTGAGCCTCCGTCCCCGCAGATACTTTGGTTGGGACGGAGGGAGCAACAAAATACATAGTTTTGGACTAAAATACCCCTAAAACAGAAGCATCAATTTGAAAGAAGATGCCTATGGATCTGAACTGATCCAGTCCGCTTCGGTGAACAGAAGGGAGAAACTTCCCCAAACCAACAAACTCAAACATTTCTGTTTTGTGTGTTCTTTTTCTAATTAATGGGGATCCTGATGATCCTGTTTTGCTACAAACTAATGATCAGTGAATTTGAAAAGGAAACATCTTTGATCTTATGTTCATTATAGAAAGGAAAGTAACTTTAAAATTTGGTGAAAACAGATAAGGTAATCAAGAGTACTGAAGAAGATAGAAACTACAAGAGAAAAGGAAAGAGAATATGCTTAGAGAGAAGGAAGAGAAAATCTCCCTACTAGAGAGAGAAAGTCACAATCAATCATCATACTTAGTTATGTTCTTTCCATCATGTTTTCTGAAAATAATAATTTGATGTAATTTAATTTAGTGAAGTATAATTTAATCAAATTTAGGTTAACTTAAGCATTTTTTTCTATACGCTACTTGTTATTTAAATTCAATTTGGTTCATAGTTTAATTCAATTTTGTTGAGAAAAATAGTATTGGGGAGAATAGTAAAAATCCCTCTTTGCAAAATCATTCATACTAATATTAGGTTAACGTAAGTATAATATTATTATTTTTCTTTACACTACTACAACATGAAGGCATTTAAGGCGGTTGGTCCTTCATGTTTTAAGGCAGAAGACGAATGTCTTCCCTAGATGTGTCTAAAAATTGAAAAAAGTTTTAAGGCGGTTCCTCTTCCGCTTTAAAATTTTCCTGCTTTAAGGCGTATGTTTCCGCCTTGCAGCTCAGCATTTCCGCCTTGATTATAGTTGCGACATCGCAACACTAGGCGGACGTTTATGAGGAGGTAATCACATGTGATATCGTTAGCTCGAATCATCAAATTTGACCTCATTTATATACATATATATATACATATATATATACACTCGTCAAAACTGACATTAACAATCAATTATCGACATCAAATCATCAACCGACCATCAAATCCACCGTCATCATCAATCATGTCATAACCATCATCAATCATAAACATCAAATCAGCAACTAAATTATAATCGTCAAATCGTTAAACTAGATTTTCGTAGAAAAGAAGCTCGAATCATCAAATTGACCTTGTTTTCATCATCCGCTCACCAACATTAATCATCGTCGTTATCAATCTGATCGTCAAATCCATTCGATCATCAATAAAAAATTGTGAATCATCAAATCATCGAAACCATCATTATTCATCAACATAAAATCATTAATCCGATAATCAAATCCACCATTATCATCAATCATGTCATAATTATCATCAATCATAAACATCAAATTAGCAACTAAAACACGCACATAATAAAATCGTCAAATCATGAAATTAGATTCTCGTAGAAATGTAGTTCGGATCATCAAATTTACATTATTTTCATATATATATATATATATATATATATAATCATCGTCGTCATCAATATGTTCGTCAAATTCGTTTAATAATTAAAAAAATCGTCAACCATCAAATTATGATCACCGAAATTAATCATCAATAATTATTGTCATCAGTATCAATATCAATTATAATCTTAATCATCACATACAAACCGAATCTAAGACACATACAAAAGCTTACAAGGAAAAATTATTAGGAGCTATGCAATAATTTCAATGATCATGTATTTATGTTGAATATCAAAGCTCGTGGCCCGTTGTTATCTTAGATTTGGCTACACGTCACTATAAACATTGTATGCCTTCAAGAAAGCGCCAACATGCAATAAGCCGGCTGCCATGAGATAAACCGGGTTGGAGCAATTGATTCAGCAATTAGCCAAGAATGATCCCAATTGCACGGGACTACACTGATTTCTTTGTATGCACTTCCCCTTTACAGGTTGAAACTCAAGCTTACTGGAGGGCGATCAAAGTGAAAGACAGAGACGGCACTCGACATGTCTGTATGCTAACAAATTCTTCTATCTTGGTGATGGTACTCAACAATGTGGAATCAGCGCCTTGGGAGATCAAGAGTATCGTGGAAGAAATCATCAACTTTGCATGCACGTATTTTCTTTTTCTTTTTTTGAAGTAGAAAAAGTCAGTATAGTTGGGCTTCATATCTCATGGCTCTAGGCCTAAAGAGATCGTTATGTAACTTTTATTTACATCAATTAATAATAGTGTTTTTAGTAAAAAAAAAAGAGAAAGAATAGATCGTCCTACCTCCGTCTAATCAAAACTGATTACTAGTTGAATTTTCAAAGTCGAACCGAGCCAATCTTGACCATGAATATTGTATGTTAAAAGTAATAATTTGAAATCATATGATATGATGAATCTAAACTATTTGAAGATCATGTCCCTATTCTCCACCATAATTGCTGAAAGCTAAACAAAGAAGTGTAAACCTTTACCTTTTGTTTAGAGTCGGATTAAGGAAACAATAATGTGCCAAGGTGTTATATTTTCTATAGTAACTAAGCTTTACCTTTTGAACAAATTACTTAATAGATTGCTGCCAATTTCTGACATATTACAGGAGCAACATATATGTGTTATATCTATGTGTTGTTTTTGTAAAAATGAATCTGATGAGTTAGACCATGTGTTTCATGACTGCCCTATTATACAAGGTTTATGGAGACACTTTCATAACATGCTAGACCTAGTTCCAGAAAATTTCAATAATCTATGGGATAGGTGCCTGTATTACTGGACCATAAACATGAAATATGAGCTTCACAGGGTAATTGTTAGATCTTTGCCTTTTGTTATTAACTGGGTGATATGGTGCAGTAGAACATCATATTATTTTGACAATATAGCCCCAAGTGCACAGAAAATGAAACAGAAGGCTCTTTATTAGTTACAAAGTATCATCAGAATCAACAAGCTGAGATGGGTCAGATCAGAAGCAACCAATTTACATTATGAACTACTCCAGCTAGCACCAGTGGCTCCTATGGTGTGTAAACAGTTACAGTTAGTGAAATGGAGGCTTCCTTCAGCTCACTACAAACTGAATACTGATGGATCATCACTAGGGAACCCTGGTCATGCTGGAGCTGGAATGGTGATCAGATCAGTGACAGGGCAAGTAATCAAAGCACAATCAATTTATTTGCAACATAGATCTAGCCTAGAAGCAGAAACCCTGGCCCTACTAGAAGGGATTCAGATGGCATATCTTGAAGGAATGAAACACTTACAGGTGGAGGTTGACTCTCTGATATTACTGAAGATCATCAGAAGAGAGTTCAGAATTCCATGGAGAATTGAACCTTATATCAGAGCCATATTTTCCTTAACAAGTGAGTTCTCTTCTTTATCTTTATCACACATATACAGAGAAGCTAATTCAGTTGCAGATGCATTAGCAAATATAGCAAGTAAAGAGAGAATAAATTCAGTTTTTTCAAATGAAAATTTACCAAATAATATTAAGGGTCTAGTCAATTTGGACAGTAGAGAGGTACCTTACATAAGAGTATGATTTCAGTATCTACTGATACTTTCCTTGTGCTTATTGCAGGCGCCAGGCCTGACCATGACAAGCTGAAAGATCCAACAAAGAAAGCAGAGAGAACAAAGATCATAAGCAGCTGTACCAGAAAGACTGTTATGAAACAGAATAGCTGTTAATATTTAACATGCTTATTGTATGATTATACATGCTCAATAGCATAGATAAATAAATTATTGATCCCCGTGCTTGTCGGCAAATTTGGGCTTCGCATAGCGATCCCTAACATGCTTGCAAGTAGTGAGTCCTCCCATCGGCAGAATTGACCTTCGCATAGCGATCTCTAACTTGCTTGTGGGAGTAGACATGGGAATAGATAATTTATTTCACATATCTCATTTGATACATTAATTTGTAACAATGTTGTTTCAGACTTTTCCCTACGGGGTTTTTTATGGGTTTGGTGAACCTAATAAATTTCACCCCACTTCGCATGGTTCAAAATAAAATTAAAAAAAATGATATGATGAATCTAAACTACTTGAAGATCATGTCCTATTGTCCTCCACCATAATTGCTGAAAGCTAAACAAAGAAGTGTAAACCTTTACCTTTTGTTTAGAGTCGGATTAAGGAAACAATAATGTGCTAAGGTGTTATATTTTCTATAGTAACTAAGCTTTACCTTTTGAACTCCATCACGGCATCAAGTTTCGACCTTGTACGCTCTCCCTGAACAAAACCAAAACCCTATCATCACTCCGTGAATTCGCCAAGAAGCTGTAGAAATGGAACTTCCAGGTACCATTCCCTTGATCTAATTTCATTCCAACTCCGTGTCTGCTGATTTCAAATGCATGATTTTAAAATAGTTGATCAACTTGTTGTCTATGCTAAGGGAATGAGACGGGAAGACAGTTTAGAGGAGTGTATCAAAGGTCGTGTGGCGCATGGTCTGCTAGGATTTATCATCCACATAAAGAAGCAAGTGTTCATTTGGGTACATTCGTGACCATAGAGCATGCAGCCATAGCCTATGATGAAGCTGCCTTGAAGTTTCATGGACGCAGAGCAAAGCTCAACTTTCCTGGTCTTCTGTCTACTGAACACAATTATAAAAGAGTGAAAAAGTGTTCCAGAATTCATGATCCAGCTGCCTCTGCTGATGCTGCTTATGATGAAGCACCCTTGGGATTCAAAGGCTCTAGTCCAAGGCTCTATTTCCCCGAAGGGATACCAACACCCAAGCTAGACTTACTCGCTGAATATGCTTCTGAGCTTCTTGCTAGTGCTTCTCAGTCTGCACCTGCTTCTCAGCAGACATCAAGGATACCAGATACCTTTGACATAGACCGATATGAACTTTGGGTTGATTCCGAAGTCACAAAACTGAAGATGGCTCAGATGCGTAAAGCTCGGGTAAAAGATCAGACCTCCAATTCAGGTAAAAGAGTGTCAGAATATGGCATTGATTGGAAGGCGCGCCGCCAGCGTTCAGGTGAATAACTAAAACATGTTGCACTCCTCTTTCATGTTTACTTTTGCCTCTCTCGGATGTGCAATATAATTTAGTCATTTGTTTGTGTATTTATCTTGTCTGAATTTGTCAATTTGCAGTCAGAAGATCTCCATTGAAGAAGCGTATGCGTAGGGAGCATAACATATCTAACTGGCCTCCTCGCAGCGGCTATAAATTCAAGAGAAATGACCCTTCCAGTCGAACAAGTTATCCCCGTTAGAAACAAGAGCATTGCAAATGGAAACAAAGTGATGGCGAAGGTATCATAAAAAGATTACACTATCATTTTGTTTCAGCTTTCACTGAATTCATCAAAGTTGGAGTTAGGGGAGAAATATTCTATTACATCTACCGGAAGTTTTGTTGTAGTGTTTCGATTATTTTTGATGCAGACTTGAAAACTTTCATGAACGCATCACCATTATCTGGGATTTTGTTTTATCAGTACTTGCTCATATGCAGCAAAGCAAGTTACCGTTGTCTGTTGTTGAAACATGATCATAGACATTGTCTGTACTCGTGAAATTCGGATTTTCTGAGAATATATATATATATGTATATATATATTTTGTTCGAAGACATGTCATTTTGCTGCTCAAATTAATTACTGCACAGTAGATCTAGAGCTAGCTAATAGCAGTGATAAATATAATGTGTTTGGGTAATAGCTAGCTGTGGATTTCTTTTGTTTATGCACTAAAAATCTTCTCTCTTACAATAACTTTTTGAAAGTTCCCCATGCTGCAGATTAGTCGTGTATGTGGAACTTTCTGAACCCTATGAATATTTTGAAACTGTCTGAACCCTATGAATTTTTGAAACCTGTTTGAAAGAAAGAATTTGTGTTCTAAAAGATCCTCTCATGCATTGGAAAAGCATCCACCGCAGTAGAAGCATGGAGGCTCATAGCTACATAATCCTTGCTCTTCAGAGCTGCATCACTGTCGCTTAGATCCCCGCTCGCATCATTGTACTTGTCCCGGCAAATGCCGGATGAACTTTTAGCCGTTGGATCCCTGGCCTTCTCCACAAGAGCCTTCAACAGAGATGAAGTCGAGCTCGTGTGGGAGATCTGCACCCGATCTGAGCTAGGGCTGTGAGATCTGCACCCACCGACCGAGAATCCGAGCGAAAGTGACTTTAGCTGTCTCAAATGAGGGTTTTTTTAGTTGTCTGGAAATTGGGTTTCATGGAATGTGATTGCAGTCAATAATCCCTTCATCTTCATCATAAGAATTTCTTACGTGGTTTTGTTTTCATTCCCTCTCTTTCTTATTCTTCAAATTCTAGAATAGGGTTTCAGAAATTTCATATGTTGAATTCAGTTGGAAGAATCTGAAATATTTGATATTGATGTAAGATGGGTTTTTTCTCTTATAGTTGATAGAGTTGCAGAAAGAGGAGCGGGGAAGCAAAAGAACATGATAGGCGTTGGGGGAAGAAACCGTTGACCAGCGCCTGCTAGAAGTGTGTGTGTGTGTGTGTGTGTGGTGGGGTGGGTGGTTTCTTCTGGCCTTTTGTTATCTGAGAGCCCCTTTCCACTTGCTTAAACCGACTAAATAAACCCAGAATATCCGGGGATATGTAAAATATATGAATGGCTTTCTGATACTAAACAAGCAATTAGAAGCAGTTGTGCAGTAGAGGAGAAAATATGGCTGTTAGAGTGTATCCAAAAGCAACATTGCTTCCTGTGGTGTCTAATTTCAGCTTCCTGATATTTAGTCAAAGCACTGTTTCAAAATATCTATTAATGCTTCTATGTTTACTCCCTTGCTACTTTGTGCATGATACTCATCTACAGCTGCAGAATGTAGAACACTGGCATTTCCCTCCAGCTGGAGCAAAAGTATTCGAAAAGCAGCTTCTCCAAAAAAAGAAGCAAAATCCCAATAAGCGTAAAACTTCATAGCTCATTTAGCCAGCAAGGATAACATCTTTGAAGAGGAATCAATCACATCCGTTTATAGAGTGCATTTCCTGATGAAGAAATAATGTATCTAACCATTCATTGAGTGTGCATTCTACGAATATCTAGCATATTCACTTGGGTTGGACTCATACAACTGTACCGTGATTTGACAGACTGAAATGCATTTTCTGTTTACGAGTACCTGTGTCTTGTTAGATGTCATAGAACATGTGTTGAATGAAAAGGCTCACGTGCTAAAGAGAAAGGCCAAGATAGATATATAGGCCCCTGACTTGGGCTGATGAAGTCTGGTCTAAGATTTGTTGACATAGCTGTTTGTGTTGCAACAAATTATGAACGGTTGATGAATGTGCATCATTGTATATTTTTCATCTGTATGTTGTTTTTGGATTAGGTGGTGCGTTTGTGTCTGACAGGGTTGGTTAGGAAGATAAGTTCAGTGGCTACCTATGCTAACATGTTTGCCCCTTTCCTTGAAAAAGCTGGTTTAGAGTTTTTTTTTTATCACATTGGATCAGAACAAGCAAGTTTAGTAAGAAATTGCTTAATTTTCCAGACCTAATTATTTTCTTGTTGGATACCATTTTGTGTTCTTCAGTCAGAAAGCTCTATTTCAAAGAAGAATTTGTTCTTTAAGTAGCAATGTCTATGAATGTCTTCAGTCAAAAAGCTCCAATAATTGTGCTTTAAGAATTTGGAGTATGCAATGTCCTTTAAATGTCACTACGTACCTCTGGTGGGATGTCAAACTGTGTCTACAGGTTTGATTTAGTGTTATTTTTTCAGTGGTCCATTTTCTGAGAATTTGCAGTAGCTTTTCGAACTCAATTATCATCTGGATTACTGGCTACCAACTGAAAGTGGCAATCTCATCTTGGCTGATGTTATTAGTCATATTTTACTAGTTTATACATGCGCTAGGCAGCATAGAAAAATACTACAAATGATATTTATCAAGCATTTCAAAGTAACAAAGGTGTATTTTGCGTGCTGGTTTGCAGAGATGGTCCAGCTTACATGTGCATAGTTGGGGGAAGAAACGGCGTCCAGCACCTGCTCGAAATGTGTGTGTGTGTGCGCGCGCGCGCGTGTGAAGATGGGTAGATGGTGATAGAATCAAGAAAGCAGTCCATAAGAGAAATGTGGTGAAAGCCAAACCTGAGGTGATTGAAATTATATGTTCAGAATCAGAACCAGCCCTGAAGACAGATGTGGTTGAAATAAGCTCTGATTCATATACGTGTTCTTGGTTCGCTTCATCAAAGCTTCGGGTGCTGATTTGGTTACAGAGAGCATACTTTACATTTGGCCATGGATGATGAGTTATGCGACAAGCATTCACTACTCTCCTTCCATGCTTGCTGCCTCTACAGGTTATGCGGATTCTGCTAAGCTGCTGTTCTGCAACCATCTATCATCTATGCATGTTTATAACAGCCTGAAGGCCATTTCAACATTTAATCTACCTCTGAATGGAGAACTGTAGCTATATTACCATCTGTAATGGTCTATGAATTCTTTATCCTATTGCTCTTGCATGTGTACTAGTCTGTACAATATTTCAGTGATAGAGGAAAAATACTTTCTAGCGGCCATGTTATCAAAAACCTAGTTTATATTTTCATGTCGAACAGGATTGGTTGTTAGTTTATTGGTTGCTTTTGTTCTTGACTGACATAGAGCATGAAACATAGAATATATTTCATTTGGTTCAGTAGTTTCCTCAGGCCTTTGGTTATCTGGGGGCGCCTTTTCCACTAGCTTAGACCAACTAAATAAGCCCAAAATACCTGGGAATATGTAAATATATAAATGGCTTTCAGATTCTAAACAGGAAATTAGAAGATGTTGCGCAGAATAGAGGAGAGAAAAAGGCTGAGAATGGATCCAAAAGCAACATTGCTGCCTCCTGTGGTGTCTAATTTCCCAGCCGTCAGGAAATTTGGCGGAAATGGCAGCCATTTGCATTTCTGGAGAACAATGTGGAAATAAAAAGGTTACACAGTTTTAGTAGTTTTAGGCCTGCTTTGTCATCCCTTGTACCTTATTGACCAGTTTTAGCAGCTGTATGTATATAAAGGTTACGCAGTTCAGTGATATTATTCTGAAGCATAGGTTTGATTCTCTGCAAGTGCAATTTATTAGCAGGCCAAATGATTGAATTCGAGATCTTTTAGGCTGCTACTTAAGGCTTATCTTGTAATATATAACAGAAATTAAATCAGGCAGAAGGGATGTACACCATTAGGCATTACGCATTAGTCATATATATTCAGCTGTAACAGCAATTAAAGCGACGTTTAACATGAAGATGCAGAAACTAACAAATTGAACTTTTTTAAAGAAATCTACTTGCAAAATGAATCATACCTATACTACTCTATAAAACAAAATATCCAAAGCTATAATGAACCAACCAGATAATTACACATCAACTGGGATTAAGTGATATTTTGTACTCTCTCGGAGCTGCTGGCCTTATTTAATATATTTAATTTAATTATGTCCACCATCTTCCTCTCCCCCTTTTTTTTTTCTCATCAAAGGATTGCTAATGGAAACTGAAAATCTTCATCTGTTTCATCCTGCTCTTCCTCTTCTCCTCTTTCAATTCGCATTGGTTCAATCTCCGTTTCTTCATTAATTCCGTCGGTTTGTTATTCTTCCGTTTATCAGTCTATCCCCATAAATTCTTTCATCCAATTGAAAAACGAATAAGGTTTGTGTGGTCAGTCCCATCCACCGCCAGCTTCTCTGTGGCTGCGGCCTACTATTTCATTCAGTTCTGGAATTAATTCGTCCCGCCGCCGATCAAGCCCCGACTTCCAATCGCGTTCCAGCCCTGACTAGCTCTCGCCAGAAAGGAATGGAGGCTGTTTCGGGTGAAGAATCACGGCATCGAGGCAGAGGTTATGAGCAATTTCCAGAAAGCGATCAGGGAGTTTTTCGAGCTATCGTATGAAGAATTGGTTTTAGCAATTATGGATCTGTTTTCTTGACACGACGGGCCCAGGAGGCATACAAAAGAATGAAACGGGCGTACAATAGCGCAATGGTAGCAAATCTCTTCCCTTAGTTTCTTCTTCATTTTCCAGGTTTTTTTTTCTTCAGATCTTTATGTTCCAGCCTATCAAATTTGCAGCTGGATTATGAAGATCTTAAAAATCTGGATGGGATGAGAGAGAAGTGAATGGTGAGCGACTTTTCCTTGCTTGGTTTATAAATAGATTGTATGATTGCATGATAGTTCAGGTAAAAAGGTCAAATAATAATCTTTGTTATTGTACATCATGTAAATTATCGCCAAGGGTGATGATGATTGCTATAGAGTAGGTTGGCCCTTTTTACTTAATTTTATCGAGATGAGGGTCATGTTATCTCACTTCAGTGACTGATTTTTAGATTGTTCGGACAATCTGTAGATTGTATCTGTGTATCAGTGTTCTAAATTCTGAGAGTGAGATGAAATAAATGTATTTCCCTTGCAGTTTCTTGCTATGTGTTAAGTTGTTGTTGCTGTTTAATACATATAGATTTGTGTGATATTTAACGTACTTTTGGGTCTTACATTGAATGAGAAGAATAGGTTTGCTAATGTTGGTTGTTCTAATTTGCGTCTCCATGGCCATAAGAGCATCTCCAATGTTAACCTTTTATATGGAAAAAATCAAAATCCACGTCATATTGGTTGTGCCTCAAGCTAAAAAACATATCCAATACAAGAGTCAATTAAAACTTCTATATGACGTGGCTTTCCATTTTTCTTGAAGTTTCAACTTGACTTGCAAGATATAGAGGATCAAGTTGCAAGTTGCAACTCTCTCCTCATCCATTTAACCAATAAATGAACCCTACATATCTAATTTAGTTTAGTTCTCTCTCATTCATTCACCCAATAATGAACCCCACTTGCTCTAATTTAATTTAGCATTGGAGATGTAAAACTTCAAATGACCCTCAATAAAATTAGTTTTGATTACATCATATTGAAGTTCCATTCAATATATGCCATGTGAAACAATTGACGCTAAAAAGTGAGGGCTGCATTGGAGATGCTCTAACTCACAGGAAGACTTTGGAAAAACCTGGTTATATTTTACTCAATTTTCGAGCCTATCCTGGAGAATCATGATTTGGTTAGGAAGTATCTTGGGAATGTGGTGCATCCAGAGGAAAATTTCTATTTTGAATTGAGTTGTTTTTAGTGATGGATCATTTATCTATGTGCCAAATTCCTCTGACTGTTGTCCAGGTGCTGATTAAAGCCACCAGCTTGAGGTCAGTTTTGACAGCCTCTTGATAGCTTTTGTAACTAATTCAAAATTTGTATTCACTACTTTATGTTCACGGTTAGATTTGGTGAGTTTTGTTGTTTTATATACTGTCCAGGTGCTGATTAAAGCCACCAGTTTCATGTCAGTTTTGACAGCCTCTTGATACCTTTTGTAACTAACTCAAAATTGTATTCACTACCTTATGCTCACTGCTAGATTTGGTGACAATTTTTTGTTTTATTTACTGTCTGAATCGTTATTATCTGTGTTTTATATGTTTGCTACAAAATTTGAGTAGCACTAATCGGATTGGTCATGTTGAGGAATATATGTGTTTGATTATCATGTCTCTTTATGGGTTTTGTACAAGTTGTATGCGAACTTCTGATTGTACCTTTACTTCATAAAAGAAATTCTGTTCTATTAGAGAATATTGTTACTCTTTGCTTCTGGTATACTAACCTACAAAGTGTTAAACATTGCTCCAGGGTTTCATTTGACATGTCTATGACTAGATTTGTGTTGTTGGAGCATGACTTCTTAAAATTGGTATTATTAATTGCAAAAATGTATATTGATTAATGAAGTTGAAAATACAGCTGGGTTGAGAAGAACTGGAAAAAATTTCAAGTCTTCGATGATAAAATGGATCTATGGATTTGCCAGATGAACATATTTTGCTCTAATCTATAATCTATATCTGAAATCTGGAACGGGACATTTGTTTTGTTTGGCCTATTTGAATTTTGACATTTGATGTTTGCTTCTAAACCCTTGTATGAGACAAACTTGTATTTGTTTCTGTTAGTTTGTAAAAACAAAATGAAGCAAGTGTTTGATAGTTTCCATTTTCTTAGGATATGAGACATATATATATATATGAGGAGAAACTCTCCTGAAAGTCCAACTTTCCTGACTTTTCATAAGAGTTTTTATACGTTTTAACTTATACAGTGTACCTTTTAATTTAAACTGTAAAATTTGTTATTTGAATTTTATTAATATTTTAATATAAATTCATGAATTTTTACATTAAAACATGTTTTACTATATATTCACTTTGATACTATCAATGTTTTAACATAAAATAGTATCACTTGACCTTAAATATATAATGGTAGTTCCGTAATATTTAGGAAAATCGAACTTTCTATAGAATTTGCTATATATGGATGCAGTGAGTCTGCACTTTTTGACCTGTATCCTCTGAGAAAACATGCAATATTGTTACGTACAGACATGCAATATAAACCATGGAAGAGTTAAAAATAAATAAGGGCGGCTATGGAATTAGGCAGCTATTTCAATTGACCTAATTATTTTTGCATTTGTTTGGTTGGAAGGACTTTGTAAATTTTATATTCTTTAACTTTTTAAATATAAATTAATTTTACATTATCATTGGTTTATCAGTTAATTAAGGAAAAGGAAGAAATGATAATCTTATTAAATTATCTGAGTAATATTTATTTATACAATTCTCAAAATTGTTATTAATGTGTGTTTTAAACTTCAATAATTTCAAATGATATTTTTATAGAATATATTTGATAATAATAATTTCTAAATAGATATCCGTGCATCGCGGATTATATTATTATATATAATAACATAATAGTACAAAAGTGAGCAGTGATCCAGTAAAGTTACACTAATTCTTTACTGGCACCCTTATAAGGATACAAGTTTTTGTAGTGTAATTAACTAGGATTTAATTAGAATTTAATTAGTGTGTAATTTTGTAATTTTAGTTTTAATTGTTTTTATTTGGAATTTTTCTCCCAATCATACCATAATTTTATTCTTTTACTATATTTAGTGATGTTAATTTACTATTTTGTTTGATTCTGTATTTATCATTCGGATTCAATTAGACCTGTTTTCATAATTATTTCTTGATTTTCAATTGATTTCAATTGAATTGGTTAATTATGTAATTTTGTTTCATTCAATTAAATTAAATTTGGTATATTTACTATTCAGCATATTCATGAAAAATTATAAATGGTCTTGAACGGCTGTTATACATGGTTAAAATATATTGAAGAAAAATAGTAGAATAATAAAATTATGGTATGATTTGGAGAAAAATTTCAAATAAAAATAATTAAAACTAAAATTACAAAATTACCCACAAATTAAATCCTAATTAAATACACTACGAAATCAAGTTGTTGAACTGAAAAAAAATAAAAATATGTTGAACTAAAACTGAAAAATATGAATATATTGATTTGAACTGAAAAAATATAATATACTAAACTGAACTGAAAAAATTTTAAATATATTTATCTGAACTGAACTTAAATAAAACAATTCATGATTGAAGTTTACTATACTTAAATTGAAATGAATAGAAATTGAATGAAAAAAAGTTTAAGTTAGTATGACTGAATGCAACTATATTCCATCAAAATATTGCATTTATTCATAACTAAAATTAAACTAAATTGAAGTAAAGTTTAATGTAATTTTCTTCGCTCAAATTCGGTGAAGAACTTGCCATCTGTGGTGACAAAACTGAGGTTTAAGACCTCGAGACTTTCAAGTTCAGAGCTTATGCCAACATCAATCAGCCAGAGACTCCAAATTCCTTGTATTGTCCAGTTGTAGACTTTGAAAACCAGATAGAGTGATCTCGAGTTTCTTAAGACAGTGAAGATCAGAAACTCGAAACTTAAAAAGCAGAGCTGTTTTGACAACACTGATCAATCTCCAGGACTTGAATGGACTGGAACCTCTCATCATAATCTCAAACAACCCATTTCCATATCAACTGATTACAAATGTAGCCTCTTCAGTTTAGGCGAAGCTATCATTCTCCAGGTCTCCGAATCAGGCTTCAACTTCAAACAACAGTCACTCAAACTCAACTCAACCAGAGTAGCAATCTGGAAAACAGACCGGGGTAAAATGTACCCATCCATCATATCCAAACTGAGTTGTTGAACTCCCTTCTGCACAGCAAGATCAATGCAACGGTTATGAACATCATCGTCAACAGCCTCGCCAAACAATATAGAGTAAAAGGTCGGAATACAAAACTCTCGAGGCAGTCCCTATGATCAGACAAAGTAGTTAGGATATAATTAACTTCTCCAACATACCTCTTAGGATTGGAATCCAACCCCCGGCGATCAAGAACTGGGGTTGGGCGATTCTGGACAAGATTCTTGAATCCATGTGATTCTTGAAGCCCTAATCCGATTGATTCTTCGCTGCTAAGGTTAACAACAGAAATGATGAGACGAGCAATATCATTAGGCAAACAAGTTAAGAAACTTACCGATTTCTCCATCCTCGATCTCAACGAAGTATTGAATCCAACAATTATTCAGACAAAATATTGGATCAAACAATTATTCGAAGACGAATTATTGAATCAAACAATTTGTTGAAGAAAATGCAGAATGCGGATCAAATGAAAAATGTTAAAGGAAATGGGGATGCAGAAGAATTAGGCCATCTCCGATGGTTTTGCACTATCTTTCAGCTGCTACAGTGATTTTTACAGTTGATACAGTGTTTTTAATCCAATTGTTTACTCTATATCTTCCTCTAAAAGTATATTACTTCACATTCTTTATGAAAACTTTATTTTTATCTTTTATTCCTTTATTATATTGCAAAGTTATATCAAATTAATTCTTAAACTTGGATCGATAATTTATTTAATTAAAATAAAAAAAATATTAATACATAATTATAATAAAGGGAACTAGAAGAGTAATTGCTCCGGTCAATATATAAATTAATAAAAAATTAAGAAGTATAAAATTACGTAGTTTTGATGAAAACCACCACACAACCACTACAAAATCACCATATTACGGCGTCTACGATTTTCATATTCCTTTTTAATTTCTTTAAATTTTATTATTTTTGTCAAGGTGTTTCCACCTATTATATTATATATTACCTACCTCTTTTATATGTATTTTTTAACGCAAGAATGTCAAGAAAATTAATATGGCATGATACATGTATATGGCATGGTATATATATATATATATATATATATGGCATAATGATGCGTTAACATTAATAGCTACTCCAGTATGTATGTAAATTAAGCCACCTACGGAGGTTACTAAATATAATTCTAATATATATTAAGGATACATAAGCTAGCACATTCCTTTTAATTATATTGACTTTTATCATAAAAAGAATTAGAAGAATTATTGTTCCAATATAAATAAAATAAAAAAATATTAAACTATTTAATTTTGATTAAAAACACCACATAATCACCACAAAATCACCATATTCAGGCACCAACAATTTTCATATATTCTTTTTTGATTTTTTAAATTTCATTCTTTTTGCCAATAATCTGGACACGGAAGTATATATAATTTTATAGGTGGAAGCAAAGGGAAATGTTATAGAATTTTTTATATGGTAGTATACAATATTATATGAGTTAGAATGAGTTATATTTGTGTGTAATTGGTGTTAATATAGAAGGCGGAAACACGTTAACGTTAATAATATAAAAGGGTTAACTGTGTGTTTGTTGAAACGACACCCTAATTTGGTGGATTTGTTACGGCACTAGATTATACTGCTACGGGCTACGGCACCATACGTAATAATATATGTGTCATTTAGGTCTAAACAAAGTATTAGTATATTTGGTTGTTTATGTAAGTGAATGCCATCCACTACATGTGATACTATATAACCACACCTCTCATCCTCCGACCCTTAACCCTATGAATAGTGAAAAGATTAATTTTACACAAGAATTCTTTAGTTTACGTCACTAACGGCGATCGATCGACGATCAAGACTACCGGAAGTCAAGCCGCGGTGGCCGGTAATGCCTATGGCAACGTCAAGCTCCGCTTCTCCGCCTTTGATTACTTCTCCTCAATAATCAATTGATGATGTGGCAGCAACAAATATCGAATGGGAAGATGGAGAGGCTTCAATCGACTGAGATTCTCATATGCCTTGCTCAGGTTTCCATCGCCATGGGAACACCCGAGCAGAAGGCTGACTACTTACATGACGTCGGTTGATTACCGGCTGATAGAAGGGCTTCAATGATAAATTGCTCGTTCGATTGATCTTCTCCAACACCACCACTCTGAGCATCATGGATTTTATCCCTAAAATGTTGAAAAGATTGGCGTGGAATTTTTCTGTGAACCCATAGATGTAACACAAAAGTAATGCCTTTTGAAAATTAGTGTTATGCTACGAGATAGACAAAACTCTGGATTTTTATCACCTTTATTTTTTATCACAAATCATGAGCTTTGCGAGACAACTAGGTTTCATGATTCGAAGTGTTTTGCGGGAGGATCTCGTGGCCCTTCTCTAGCGTACGTAAAGGTGGTGGCGGGGATAGAGTGAACATTTGAAAACTAAATGATCCAACACTCTCATATTTCACGATAAATTATAGAGATTTATAGAGCATGAATTTTTTTGGTTTGATTTCACGATTAATTAAAGAGGTTTATAGGACATGTATATTTTTGGTTTGCGCTGTTTTATTATAATTTTATGGGTTTCAAGGATATTCAGCTCCTTTCCCGTCACTGCGTGTTGTACCATAATCGATCTGTCGGACATCAACCGGGACACTGTTGGGTTGTGGTGGATGCAAACGATTATTTCATCAAAAGTTTTGTCAAGTTTATGATGTTTTTTTATCCTTCCGGTGCAGTGGATGATTCGAAAGATGCAACAGAGACGGAAAGGAAGTCAAAACAGATGATGATTCAGCCAGGTTCCCTTTAGGATTAGTTGGATTTAACATTTTAAATTTCCACATCAACGTGTGAATATCTACATTTTCCTTATTCTAGAGATAATTTTACTATTTGAGAGTCAATTGTATATTGGATATTCAAGATTCTCGTTCTTCTATTTTATTTGACATTTAATCAATTTCATCATTACCTTAACTCATTATTATAATTATTTCCTTATTTTATAAATCAATCACAGTCAAATTAATATTATGTTGATATATAAAACACAATTATGTTAGACTAAATAGATTTCGCAAAGTGATTCTTTTTCGTATTAAGAGTACAAAAATAGGTCAAAACACATGTAAAAGCAAGTGTACATTTATATTAAAAAATAATATATATTATAAATTATTAAATTCATTTTAGCATATGTTATTGAGTATTCTCTTGGATATTCTTACTTTATGAAAAGTTTTTACGCGTTTGAAGTTTGTACCTAGAAATTAAAAAGTCAATATTTTTTTTATAGAAAACATGTTTTACTATATATTTATTTTAAAATAAATTACTTTTTAATAAAATTAGTGTTTGATCTTCTTTAATGTATAGCAATTGCTTCATAATTTTAGCCTTCATAAAAGTTAGACTTTCAAAAGAATTCATCATAGCACAATAATTAATTAAATATTAATAGTTATATTAAATCTAAATATTAATTTTTTTAGTTTATATTTAGATAATAAATTTATCACTAGCGTGATTGGATCACATGTTATGCGATGTGTTTAAGTTATTTTTCAAAAGTTATTTAATTAGGTAAAATAAAGGTTAACCAAGCATTTGGTGAATGTCTACGTATATCAAATTCAAAACTTTATAAAAGTGTAATTAAATATTTTCGGTTTAAGTTTCCTGGTCATTCAAGACTTCTAAATCATCAATTGATCCACTATCTGAATCGGCACTGTCGCCTACAAAAATAAAAACAATATTATGAAACTAAAAGTAAATTTCAATTTTACCAATATATAAAGAAAACTTACCACCAATAACAAAACAAATGTAATTAAACTTACCCATATCTACAATTGCTGGCAACTGATGGATAGCGAAGGAACCACGAGATTACATTCTGATTTACAGTAGTTAATCAAATTATATTTCATTCCTGATGCAGCGTGCGTGGAAGAAATAACGAACTATGAATCAAATCATTGTTGAATTCATCAAAACAACAGAAGAATTGATAGATACGGAGGAAAAACCTCAATTTTCATTCAACATCAAAAAATCGTCTTATAAAATAACCAGAAAACTGTTTATATACTAAACCCTAGCTGCTACTAATCGTAATAAATAACAAAAAGGTCCTCCCTAACTTAAAATATTATTTTAAGTATCCAAAAATAATAAAACACAATTTTGACCCTTAAACCAAAGGAATTCGCCCCGAAACTAGCAGCTAAGGAATTCTAAAACATCTTATTAGAATGACGTTTCCAATCAAAAAACACTACTCGTTTGTTGAATTCTGAGACCGAGACAAGAAATATCAGAATATGCGAAAACTCTTCAGCTGCTCCAACTTTCGCAGGTAAGGTTCATCCCACATCATTCTCTCCAGGACAAAGAAGATTCGACCTCGAATCTCAAGCCGTGCCGTCACCAAAAGAAGAATCTTCAACACAAGGAACAAGACATTCAACACTATACAAGTATGAATGTGACTCATCAATTGAACATGATATGGTTTAGGATTAGTTTTCCCCACACTTTCAATGACACCAAGCTTAGTATATTTCAGCGAATAACTATGATGTAGATGCACAAACCGTACAACTTCTCTATGCTTAGAATGCCCAAATATGACCCATAAAGCTGCTGAAAAGTATCATTACGCTCAACATAACCCTTATAATGCAATTCCTGAATCAATTTCAAGTAATGCCAGCAGTCAATACTGGCTAACTGGACACCATACTTCTCAGCAAGAAATCCACGGCAAAGAATCAAAGTTTCATCCACATAAGATTTATCCGACAACAAAATAAACCACTTTCCACCAAACAAGAAAGAATACATACTGGGATAACCATACAGAACCTCATGATCATATTGCCATGGACAACCAAGTATCAGTACACTGAATTGAGTCAATTCAAAACTCCTCAAGACACCGTTGGAAATAATAATATCATCATCACCATTACGAAGCCAAGCAAGCTGGAATATTTTAGGGTGAGCATCAACAGAAAGGTCCAATTTTGAAACCCCAACCACATAATTCTCATCCTCACAACCACCCAGATCAAGAACATCAAGAATGAAGGAGCAAATAGCATCATCATAAATATACCCCTCAACAACTTCCTTCTCACAAATATCATCCTCAAAAACATACCCATGAACTATCCCCTCACAAATATCCTCATCGTAAACACAATGAGCCACTTCCTCCTCACAAATATTATCATCACAAATATAACCATCATCCACATCCTCTTCATAGGTATCATAAACAGGGGCATCAAAAATGGGGGAAGAATCAACTTCATAACCATCATTGATAAAGAGACCGCAAGAATTGAGATCAAATTGAAAATCAGCAGGTGGAGATATTCCAAGAGAAGATGTCTTACCATTAGCAAGCTTAAGAACATCCACTTCATCAACAGGCTCGAAAACATCCACTTTATCCATCACCAGAATCTCCTCATCGAAAAGATTCACTTTATCATACACGGGAACATCAAACACTGGAGCAGTAACGTTGTCATCATCACCATCGTCATACACAGGATCATGATACATCGGAGCAGCAAAGATTTCATCTTCACCCTCATCATCAAGAATCTCACTGAATTTGACAAGTGGTTTTCTCTGACAGACAATAGCATCCAGTCGCTGGGTCAACAGTTCGAGTTGTCGTCGCAGAGCAACAGCTTCATCCTTTCAGAGCATCACACCCATGATCCGTTGCGGGTTCTCGTCGGAGAAGGCGGCAAAAATTAGGATCGATTTGGAATCTGATACCACTCTGATGCAGCGTGCGTGGAAGAAACAACGAACTATGAATCAAATCCTTGTTGAATTCATCAAAACAACAGAAGAATTGACAGATACGGAGGAAAAACCTCAATTTCCATTCAACATCAAAAAGCCGTCTTATAAAATAACCAGAAAACTGTTTATATACTAAACCCTAGCTGCTACTAATTGTAATAAATAACAAAAAGGTCCTTCATAACTTAAAATATTATTTTAAGTATCCAAAAATAATAAAACACAATTTTGACCCTTAAACCAAAGGAATTCGCCCCGAAACTAGCAGCTAAGGAATTCTAAAACATCTTATTAGAATGACGTTTCCAATCAAAAAACACTACTCGTTTGTTGAATTTTAAGACTGCGACAAGAAACATCAGAATTTGCAAAAACTCTTCGGCTGCTCCAACTTCCGCAGGTAAGGTTCATCCCACGTCAATTCCTCAATATGATTTACGTTTAAAATTGAAGAAAATGAAATCAAATCATTCACGACTAAATAAATGAATTATTTGGGGTGTAATATGTAAATTTCACCATTCTTATTTTATTTCAATAACGCGTTCAATTACTGATTTTAAGAAGAACAAATAACACACTCAACACAAATAAATATTTATAAATGTTCTTATTAACATAAAATATTAAAAAACTCCCCATTTGAAACCTTAACATATATAAATACTATATATAAATAACCTACAAATGTTAATTTCATCATGTAATTCTTTATATACTAACGTTTCTTTAGAAGGGCTTTATATACTAACATTTAGCTAACCAATCACCATTCAGATCAATATTTAATGTTAATAACAAATGTTATGAATAATTATTAAATTTAACGTTATTCTATTAAAGTAAAAAAGAAATATGAGATTCACTTGTGTACCACCGATTAAAGATAAGACAATTGCCTAATTCTTCATAATTTAGGTTCAAATTAGTAATTATGTTCATTTTATAATACACAATAGGTCATTGTTTAATCATAAGTCCGCCTAATCTAATTGTTTGTCAATATATATTCGTCATATCTATTCATATTTATTTATTCCTAAAGGGACCTAGAAGAGTTATTGCTCCGTTCAATAAATAAATTAATAAAAAACATTAAAAAGGATGAAACTATGTAGTTGTAACTAAAACCACCACATAACCATCGCAATTTCACCATATTCCGGGGTCTGCCATTTTTATAAGACAATATATCATCCAAAATATTTTTAACATAATATAATAAGAAAATAGATGGTTTATATTAACCATATATTTTTAACATAGATGGTTTATATTTTTAACTTATGTTTTGTTCTGGCGGAGCATCACGCGGCGGAGGATCATTTTTAACTTGTATTATAGTTCACCATATGTGCTTATTATTTTTTATATTATTATTTTTTTAATTTTCTATCTTATTCGTATATTCCTTTTTGATTTATTTAAATAATATTGGAAATATATTTGATATGAATTACAATATAATACGATTATGATATTAATATATTTTAATTAACTGTCCGAATATATACTTGATTTATATAAGCCAATATATATTTTCTTACATTATATTTTTATTTTTACGTTAATGTACCATTTTATAATTATTAAAGTGATAAAGTGATCACGGGTTCAATTTTTGTAATATAAATATTTTACCTATCACTCGGATTAATCAAAACCTCTGGCCAAATTCTCATCTTAACATTTTATTTAATATCTAATACATTATTTTTTCAATATATTTCATATACATTATTTTATCATTTTTATCGCAAATAAAAATACTTTCTAATAATATGACAACAAAATTGAAAACGCATTATATCATTTATTAGTTTTCATCCTATTATTCTCTTTAAATATATTAGGATTATGAAATATTTCATCTTTGAAGAGATTGATTATCAGGGTCACGATTCAAAATTTTTGTAATTACAAGTCACACCATATATATATACAAGGTTTTATGATTTTAATTAAATGCTTTTCATATTTACCTTCTTTGATTAATTTAATTGGTATATTTATTTTTGGAAAATATGAATACTTTTTATATATTTGATGAAAATTCATATATTTATTCTTAAATTTTGGGAAAATATTGATTAAGTACGGTATAAATTTCATAATTAACAAGTGGGGTGTAACTTTTACATAATTTCTAAATACAAAGTCTCTAGAAAGTCCGACTTTCCTAAGTGTTATGGAACTACCACTATATATTTAAGGTCAAGTGATACTATTTTGTGTTAAAACATTGATAGTATCAAAGTGAACATATAATAAAACATGTTTTAATGCAAAAATTCATGAATTTACATTAAAACATTAATAAAATTCAAATAACAAATTTTACAGTTCAAATTAAAAGGTACACTGTATAAGTTAAAACGTATAAAAACTCTTATGGAAAGTCAGGAAAGTTGGACTTTTAGGAGACTTTCTCATTTCTAAAAAGGGCGGTAATTTATTTCCTCATATTCATGTAATCTAATTATTGAATTAAAGACATGTATACCCCTGTTTAGTAGTCTAAATTCTATCATGAATTTAGTTCAGTTTCATGGACTCTAAACTCGATTAAAAAGTAATTCAGCTCTGGCTAATAGTTTTAATATTTGTTGAATTACGGTTTAGTTCACATTGAAAGAATTCAATTCAGTTCAATTTTGCTAAATTCCGTGAAGTTCATTTAATTACAATTTTGGTTAAAATAAATCGAATTTAGTGTTTCATCCCAATTTTAATAATTCAATTCAGTTTGATTAAGTTTGCAAAATATTGGTTTAAATTCACTTAAATAATATTTTCATTTTAAAACTGAATTTGAAAGAACTTAATGAAACTGAACTAAACTAAAATTATACAAAATAAATATAATTTATTTCAACTTCATAAAATTTAATGAAATTGAACTGAATTGAATTTAATCTAAAATATTTAGATGTTGCTGAAAATAATGTTAATTGAATTAGTAAGTTAGTGAGCTCAAACCAAACTGAATTGAATAGAATTAAATAAAATGAACTTACTTATAACTACAAAATAGGGGTATAAAAGTATCTAATTTAATAATTACTTTCCATGATGAACATAGGCTAATAAATTACCACTACTTTTACAAATTACGTAAAAGTTACACTCCACTTTCAAATTATGAAACTTATTTAGCCCTTAATCAAAATTTTCCCTTTAATTTTTAGTTTAGAACGTAATAATACATTTTAAATATTCAACCTTTTTCTTACATGCCGCGCAACGCACGGTCCACCATGCTAGTTATTAATAAAAATATTCATACAACTCTTAACCTTACAAATAATTGTGAAACATACATTCCCAAAAACTGAAACATACATTCCCAAAAACTGAAATAACCAAACAATATAACAAATATATATATAAAATTTAAAAGGGAGTAAAATTAGGAGAGGTAAAGCAGGAATAAAACATAACTTAATTAAACCTAAACAGATAAAAAAGGAAAAGATAAAAAACATCAAACAAACATCAAAAATAAAAAAGGAATGCAAAGGAAAAATATAAACAGAAAGCGAGCACACGCGAAAAAAAAAGGAAAAAGATAGTGGAATAAGATTTGAGAGATGTACATGATACTCTGAATATAGAGTTCACTGTTCCTTCTCAAAAATCTGGACGTTAAAATAGAGTACCATTGGAGAAGAAATAATGGCAAAAACAGGTACCGGAGAAGCTCTTAGGCACATGAATGAATTAACGATAGCAATAATGAATTGAAGATAACGATGACCTAATATATAGAGCCCGGAAATTGGGGAAAATTACCAAATTACCCCCATATTTACCTGGATTTACTACTTCACACACCTTTGACCGCGTTGACCGTAACTGAACAAAAACCGGACTTTTATTGAATTGAGTAATTATTAATTTTAAAGGGAATTAGAAAAGTTACTGATCCGGTCAATAAATAAATTAATAAAAAGCATTAAATATGATGAAACTACGTAGTATTGACTAAATCCGCCACACAACCACTGCAAGTTCTCCATATTCCGGTGCCTACCATTATTAAATATTTCTTTTTTTGTTTCTTTTAATTTTTATTGTTTCATTCTTCATCGATTTTTTATTTTTGTTTCCTTCTATTTTTTCAAATACAACTCATTCCACCTATAAAATTTTAATTTACACGGTAATTTCAGTCCATCATGCTAATTAACATGTCTGCGAAAGGAAAACATGAATGTGCGATTTATGGAATATGCATGAAATATTCTGTATTACTACAAGATCATCATAGATTATATAAACATATTAGACTATAAATATAGATTATAGTGTTTCTATGTTAATATGCATGGATCGCTAGTAATTTTTCCTTAAAATGTGTATTTATAAAAAATATTTATCTATTAACTTAATATTAAATAAATTTCTTACATTTTGATCTTAATATATATTATTTTATTATAATTACATTTGATGAATAACCTGACAATTACGATATATATTGACAATTTTATAATCTTTTGAAATTTGCCACTATAATTTTGTTAATTATTTTTAAGAGTTTTTCTTTAAACACACTTCATCCTCTTCTTCATAAGTTTGTTCATAATATTTACATAAAAAAAATTAAATATATACGTTTAACTAGTAATAATTTATTAAAGATTATAAAGTAAACAATTTTTCTCTAGAAAGTTAACCGAATACTTGATTAAATAAAAAAAAATAAAGACTAAATATCTAAACTAAGATATGAGAGCAGTGAATTTTCAGATTAATTCAGTTGATATAAATGAATATATTTCTTATTTTAAATTGGTTTCAGTATATTATTAGGAGACAAACATTAAATAAGATTCTATAATTAATTAAATATAAAAAGAAAGACTCAACCAGAAACCAACGAAATGGGAAAATTTTACAAAAGTTCATGTTGAATACGACGTTAGAAAGTAAAAGTATTTTACAATTAAAGCTTAAATATATCATACATGATGAGAACTAGACAGGGCATAAGTCTGAAGCTGCTTGGATAATGGAGTTAGTAGATGACTAGATGGAGTATAGTTCTATCACTTGCAGCTTACTGGACATCAGTTTAATTGTTGTTGCTAACCATCATCCTGATTGTTGAAGTATCACCAGAAGCTCTTGATGTGTTCATACAGGTTCTTAGATCTTCCCAGATAAATCCACTCATTCTCCTCATCTCTATATTTCAGACTAAACCTTCCAACTGGTAGTTTCAATCTTAAACTTTGTTGATGAATATATCATAATCCTCAAACAACTGAACTTGTGACTTGCGATGCCTACAATATACAGAAAAGATCCTCATCGAATCCAAGTATCAAACTAGTACTATTCAATACAGAAATCAAAACAACCAGTATGATGCAGTCATGAACTTCTAATAATCTGAGACAGCAAGACAAACACATCACTGAATAGGATTCCAGAATTCATGATTTTAGTTTTAAATAGAGATGAAATTGGAACAAAGAGGCACAACATGCGTACATCGGTAAGAATTTAAGGAAATACCTCTTCAGCTTCACTAAGGTCACTGCATGATATTCGAGGAGGTTCATCAACAGATGGCTCTGAACCTGCAATTACCAGCACAACAGCTACATAACATACTCCTAAGAAGACTTCCTACTCTTTGTTAGGGTTAAGTGTGAGCTTTCAATGATTTTAAACTATAAACTTGATGTATAATCATATTTCTTCTCTTGATGAAATTGCTTTTCCTTTTCTTCAGTCATTCTCTCTCCACTCTACATTATTTTCTGCTTCTACTTTATTTTTTCTAATATTACTGAATGTGGCTGGTTGAGGCCAAATTATAACAAAGGCATCTGCCAATATATTAATAGAGAGATATCTTCAGGACCAATTCTGCAATAGCCTTAGGCCATGGCTGCGGGCGTTACAAGTTCAATAAAAAATTTTAGAGGTCATTATATTTCCTATTAACTCCAATTTCCGCAGCATAACTCATCTAGAAAAACAAATAATCTAAATGTCTACAAAAGACGCGTATACTTACTGAATTCAGGAAAAATTCAGATTCTAGAAATGATGGATTCAATCATGAGCCTGGAAAATATCTTGAAATAACTGGTTGTGTGGATGGAAGGGGGAAATTGAGCTTTGCACTAGAACTGATGATTCAGGTTATTGAGCTTCCAACTCAAAGACATGAAATGAGTGGACTGGGAATCAATTACTCACATGAGATATATTTTCCTACATAAACGCTAAACCCTAAAATCTGAACCTCTACAGCGCAGTATTGAAAAATGAGCTCAAAGAGATATTAAGGTCATAATTCTGAAACTGTAAAACGGCCTAAGGAGTGAAATAATAGTACATAGAGCATTGGACTCTTGTTTAGATAATAATTTTAGAATAAACATAATAAAGGATGCTTACTGAATTTCAGAAAAAAAATCATGAAAAGATGAATTCGATGATGAGCCTGGTAAATTATTTGAAACAAGTGGACTGTGGAGGTCACTCGTTCCCATGGTGGCCGTGGAGGTCGATGATTATCTCTTCTTCCCCAGTGGTGAAGTTTGAGTGCTTGAGGTGATGGAACCACCGGAGACGGCAGCTCTTGTGGCTTTGGAGGAGGCCGGCGGCGTTGGGGACGGATTTCCAGTCGAAGCCTTCACCATGGGCGTTAATGTATTCAGTCAGAAGACTGTCTTCTTCTGCTATCCATCTTCCCAGTCATTTTTGAGTCTGGGATATTGAGGGTAGCGGCGGAATGTTTAGAAAAATCTGAATCTCAAGTCAATGTCTTCATCGGCTACTCCCCGCTCTTTCCCGCCACTTTCTTTACGATTTTTGTTTAGAAAATTTAAGATAAATAATTAAAGATTTATTTAATCCTTGAGTTTTTTATTTAGAGAGATGGGGGATTTTATAAATTAAAAGTAATAGAAAAAGTCCAATATCATTTGACATTAGGAAGACTACTCCACACTACGGCATCTAGAGAACTAGTTTTCGCATGATTAGTTAGCGATGTGTCTGAGCATTACTATATCTAGATGGATTCGACAAATTTTGCTCAACTAGTCTATTTTGTATATTGCTAATCAAGAGTTCGCATTCAATTCTTGTTCTCCTCTGATCATGCGGACTAGCTCTAAAGCATCTCCTATAATAACAGGTCGATCTCCCTCCATTGTAGTGGCAATCCCCACTTCTTCTTGAAGTGCTAATGTTTTCGCAAATAAAGAATATGTGTAACACTATCAATTCTTTTTGACATTCCAGTGACGAAATTCCATTCCTTGTCAATGACCTCTACTCCAATCACTGCTGAGTGTACATGGCGACCAGCATCAAAGTAAATTTTTGCACCATCCTCCGGGGTTGAACAAGCAAATGCATGTGAAGCTCCGTTGATATTCTCTCCGACCATGAATTTGCTTTATGATTTTACTTTTATAATAAATAATAATATACGTGTGACCTTTAAATAGTATAAGAATGTAGTTTATCATTGTTTTGAGGTAAAACAAGCTGCATAGCTATCAAGTTTACCATTTTGAATGCTCTTATTCTCTTCTTTGTTCGAATAATTTTCAGAAAAAAGAATCCACATAGTATATAATAATACACATTGGATAATATGTGTATAATTCAACTTGGCATAAAAAGTACTAGTTAGGTATTTAAAATTAGAAAAAAGTTATTTGGTCATTAGTTTGGTAAAGAATGTTATGTAGGTAAAAAAACTCAAATGCTGCACTAATTTTTAAGGGCCGTAATTTTTTTTGAAACCCGCAGTAATTAATTTTTGAAACTCAAAAACCACCGTGTCGAAATCAACCAAACAAACACAAAAGGCGGGAAACAACAAGTCACCCATGGAGCGTGCGGCTCGCGTGCGCGTGGTAATAACGCAATTAGTCAAATTAGGGCATAAAAATTTAACCCAGGTAAATTCCAAACAGATTACTATTCATCGCCGCAAAATGAAATTCTTACCGCCACCATTGCTTAGACATGTGTTACTGAAATTGCACCGACGGATGGGCTCTAGACTATACCACGACACATTCCTGTGTGTGTTTTCGGTGCGGCGTTGGGATGTTCTTTTTGGATAAGAACAAAACGGCGGTGGGATGTTCTTTTAGCTCCCTCGAAAGTTTTTCTTAGAAAATTCAAGGTTCGAGCCAGATTAATGAAGCCAGATTCAAGGTTTTGATGATTAACGAAGCCAGATTTTCCATCAAAACATTTGAGTTTTAGTTTTGTAGTTAAAATAGGCTTTTACTCTCTTATTTCAGGAATATGGATCTCAACAAGAGGTGGTGGCATTTGGAGGTTCCTTCAGATGTTTTCCCTAAAGTGCTGATGGAGATGGGGGTGGAGCTTAAGGATCCGCCGGAAGATATAAATGATAAGCTCACCTTGCTGGATGTAAGAATAATCTTCTCCTTTACCAAATCACTTAATTTGTGTCCTGTTGCTGTATGCTGTGTATTTGTGTCATATATGCTCTTTGATTTATGTGTGTGACTGAATTATGTGCTAGTTATTGCATGACCTTAAGCAGTGCTCATAGGCTCTTTAATGCTATTCCGTTTTTGTGAATGGATGAACATGTATGCTGTAGTTGTTGGTTCTTCTGTTCGGTTAATGGATGACTTTCCATCCAATACCTCCTTCGTGATATGCCTGTTACCAAGCTGATCTAAGAGGCTAGATGTTAAGATTATACAAGGCTCATTCACTCCTTACTCACCAGCAGAATACACAGTTGCATACTTTTTCATATCCTGCACAAATTCTTAGTTTTAAAGATGTTACGGGGAGTGTCCTCTTCAGAAATATCCTTCTGTTTCTTTCCAGCCAAACTTGATAAGCTCCACTCACCAAAAGCAACAATTTTCTCCTGTTCTTCCTCCTGCTTTCAGCCTTAAAATTCTTCTTGTAATCCCTGAAATTCCTTGCTGCATTCAAGTGAAGCGACTCCAGAACCTCTCTGACATCCTGAGTGTAATTCGTACTATTACTTTGTGTTGCTGTTTTAGTGTGCTATCTGTTGTGTTGTTGTAAGCCTCAAAGACTCCCCTTTTATCTATGTTTTGAGGGTTATATTATCAGTTTTTAAACATATGATCTGGAATGAAAGTTGTAAATTGTATGTGCCAGTTTCAGTCCGTGACCATGCTGAAAAGGTTCATACTCCCTCAACTTCTCCATAGAAGCAACATGAGTTGCCTAATTTTCCATCATTCTTTTAGATTGCAATCTGCCTATATGGTAGACAGTCTTCCTTTATATAATATCCAAAGAAAGAAGCCGTATATGCATCAAATTTGAACACCACAGCATCCTGTATATACTATCCTGTGCCTTCACTCCTTTGAACCGATGAAATTACCTCTCTTGTGAACACAGTCCTTTAATACCTGGTAGGGTTCTGTCTATAATTATCAGCAAGGGTAGCAATGCCACCAACAGTTATCCTGTGTGCATTGATACCTCTCAAAACTTTGCCCTCTAAATAGTAACTCTGCAACCACTTCATCCACAGGATATATCTTTTCTGAAAAATATCCCTCTTTCCTTCCTCCTGATCCCACAAGTAACTTCTGTATAAAGTCACCACTTGTTTATGTACAATCTCGGGAAACTTAAAGACACTAGCCCAATAACCTGTCATGCTAAATAGGACAGTACCATTAATTAACTTAATCTTACCAGCATTAGCTAAGCTTCTCCTGCCCTTTGATTTCGCCCTTTTATTTGTCATGTTTTAAAAAAAGGGCCATTGAGCTTAATTGTTTGGCTTGGTTATCAACTGAAGTGATATGAGATTTCCAGATTTCTTGAATTGCCCAGTACTAAGACCATAATGTTTTTTTGGGGAAATCTAAATAGAGTGCATGCATGGTTTTTGTGCATGCATGAAACAGACTGTTTTTGTTTGCTCCTCCATGGCTTTTTAAGTTTCTTCTGCATGTATTCATGGAGTAGTACTATTTTCGGAGGTATTACCTTTGTTTAGTTTGAGCTGCTGGAAGTCCATAATTGTAAACCAGATTTTACGTACTGATTAGGTTTATGTACTTAGTGTACTCATACATCTGAGATGCCAGAGTTTCTTTTAATATTATTTTGTTGTTGTGAGTGGAGTAGAATTTATGTTGGACTATTGGTTCATTTTTGGTTCTAATCCTTTTACTTCTTTATATGTAAATGTGCTTGTGTGAATGGAGTAGAATTTATGTGTGACTACTGGTTCCTTTTTGGTTCTGGATCCTTATAATTCTTTAAATGTATTTGTGTTTTTGCGAATGGAGTAACATTAATGTTGTTGGTATTTGTTCCTTTATTTTTGTTCAGTTTGTTCAGTTGTTTCCCTTTTCGTTTTCATGATTATAGAAAATGATTGTCACTGAAGGATATAGATATGCAGCTTCCAAAATCTTGAGATTCACAGTCACCATTTCCTCAGTACTCAAAAGTAATCCACATACTATCTTCATTCTCAAACTACCTTCTCCTCCTGAGTTTCTTTGGAACTCGATTAACATCGCCAAGCTCTCCAAAACTCCTCTTCATTTCCACCAACTCTATCAAAGCATTGTCCTTTCCTCTCTCATCTCAGGATCAAAACCTTGAACATCCCTAACTGTTTTGTGTTCATCATCATCATCGTCATCATGAGCAGTTGCCTCAAACTTGGCATAGCTTAACTAGATAGCTCTTCCAAATTTGTGTTCAGATGTCTCAAAGACAAAATGAACGCCTTCCACAGCAGCGAGGGCTAGAGGCTAGTCGATAACACGCTTCCTCCTGATAAAATCTCCACTTGTTTATGTATAATCTCTGTCAACTTAAAGACGCTAGCCCATTAACCTGCCATGCTCAACAGGACAGTACTATTAATTAACTTAGTCTTACCAGCATGAGCCAAAGATTATGGTGCCCCATGATTTCACCTTTTTGTTTGTTATGTTTGTAGAAAAAGGCTATTGAATTTAATTGTTTGACTTGGCTTCAACTGTAGAGATTATGTTTAATCGAAATTTCCGGATTTCTTGAATTGCCCCGATACTAGACCATAATATTTTAGTGAATCCAACAAAATTACCTTTGATATTTCCTAGGAGACGGACTGTTTTTGGAGGTATTATTTTTGTTTAGTTTGAGCTGCTTGATGCATGATTGTATACCATATTTGTGCTTATTAGGTCTAGATACTTGGTGTACCAAATATCTGAGATACCAGAGTTTGATTTTGCCTCTTCTATGCATCTTTAAATATTATTCCATTTTTGGGGATGGAGGAGAATTAATGTTGGTGGTATTGGTTCAATTTTTGTGCCGAGTCCCTATATTTCATTGATGTATTTGTGAATGAAATTATGTTAATGTTGTTGGTATTGGTTTTTTATTTTGTCTACTTGGTTTAAATTAAGAGTAGATGATTTTGCCATTTTAGTTTTCATGATTACAGAGAATGTTCATTGGATGATTTCTCGACTCTTGTTATCAACTGAAGAGATAGTGTTAAGGGTGCCTCTGATTTTTCAGTCATTGAAATCTACCTGCTGTTTATTTCCCTGATTCTTGAAGTTTCCCAAATATTTGCAGTGCATGCACAACTTTTTTCGGAAAAAGTTTGTTTCTATGTTCATTCATGGCCTTAAGCCGGCCTATTGTGAAGAATAGATTCATCTAGTTATACTCTTTTTGGAGAAATTGAATATACTTGGTTTCAATATTTGATCACAGTTATTTATGAACGTAAAATCTGGTGGTTCGAGTCTCTTTTTACATCTCTCATCTCTTACGGGATGCCTACTTTATATATGTGTTGCTCATCTTTGGGTTGCTCTCATTTCTTAGAGGGTTAATGAGCTATTCTGTAAGATCACGGAGAAGCCCTCCTTGCCAGTTCATTGTGCACTTGTACCTGCTACACAAGAGCTTATATCTGACAAGTTACTAGGGAATCCCAATGAGAGTGTCAGAGTTTCTACTTTGTCTTGCATACATGAGCTGCTGAGGATATTAGCCCCTGGTGTGCCATATGACAATGATGACATCAAGGTTAGCAAAACATAAGATGTCGGACGCCTCTCTCTCTCTCTCTCTCTCTCTCTCTCAAATTAGTGATGTTTGACTAGTATAATGTTGAACAGAAAATCATTCACCAGACTGTGAAAGCCTTTGAGCATCTTTCATTAATTTCTGGAAGGTGCTATGAAAAGGCTCGTGCAATTCTATACACAGTTGCGAAGACCAACACTAGGCGGATTCTGTTGGACCTCACCTATGCACCATTGGTAGCTCAGATGTTCAAGATTTTTCTGGGTAACATGCGGTAAGTCTGGAATTTTGCGCTTGCAACATAAATGTAATTGATCGCTCAGGCAAATTAGTTAATGCTGCTGAATTGGGTTTATGTTGCTGCTTTCTTGAAATGGACATATTGTATTATACATTCTGCATGGTGGCTAAAGAGTTGCATTGCTGTGTATCCCATTCTAGATTCTGCATACACATTAATGTATTATTACTTTACCTGCACATAAATATTATTACTTTATCTGTCCCAAAATTGTTAATTTATAACTAGGAAGATTAACAGGGGAAAATATAGTAAGATAACTCATTTTCTGTAGATATATTAAATGATATAGCATGCATGCTCGAAATGTGAGGTAACTTGATCTGTCCTTACATATCACATCATTCGCTCTTCATTTCGGTATCCATATATTTGTTATGCTTTGAAATGTACATTTGCTTATAAATCTGAGCAATTGATTATATGAATAAGGTTGGTCGTCCCTGAAGAAACCGTGGCAAACATGGAAGAAGTGATGACGCTGCTGATCAAGGAGATCGATGGTGTCCCTGTTGAAATTCTGAGCCTTCTCCTAATTAGAACTTCGGCAGCAATTGAAGTAAAATTCCATTTTCTAACACATATCTGAAATGTTGTTCCTTGTCTAGTGTTCTGATTTATCCAACTTTTGCTCTCTGCCTCAGGACAACTCACCACCTTCAAGGAACTTAGGGATGAAGGTGGTGAGAAATTGTTCAGAGAAGCTCAAACCATTCCTCCAGGGAGAAATTGAGGAACTGAACCAGGTTGCTCACACACTTACTGTTCTATCTTCTTCCATATGGCCTGATACACCTACACCTACGGAGGTGAGTGCAAATTGATCGATTGTTCCCTTATGTGTTAAATATCTTGTTATTTCATGTTTGTTTTGAAATGAACAGGTGTGGAGCGAAGGAGGTGATGCGTCCTATACTGAGCCAGCACTGGGTAATGGTGCAGCTGAGCATACGGATCAATCTGCTATACCTCACTCGTCGCAGATGGTTATAGATTTAGTCAGTGGAAGTAGTACACCTGCTGAGGTAAATTACATGCATCCTAGTTATCTTGTTTCCTTATGTGCTAATTACCTTGTTATTCATTAGCTTCACAATTTACATCATTTGTTTTGAAATGATCAGGTGTGGAGCGAAGGAGGTGATGCATCCTATACTGAACCAGAACTGGGTAATGGTGCAGCTGAGCAGACTGATCAATCATCACAGATGGTTATAGATTTAGTCAGTCGAAGTAGTACACCTGCTGAGGTAACTTACATGCATGCTAATTATCGTGTTATATATACACACAATGGCTTTACATTCTTTGTGTAATAATAATTTTAAAGAATTGACTTTACATTGCTGTTTGTGTCGAAATGATCAGGTGAGCTTGGAAAGAGAGGAGGTTACCTCCCATATCGAGCCAACAGTCCGGCGAAGTAGTAGACTTTTGGAGAAGAGGCTGAAGGAATTGGCACCTGTTGAGCCTGACACTGAACAACCTCCTCCAAAGGTATGAAATAAGTAGAGATGCATCTTTGGTCTTTTTTTCATTTATCATATAACTAGTGCCAGTTATTTAATTTGCTTACCAATTTTATTTTTCAAAATTCAGAGACTCAAGGTGGAGAGGAAGAGGAAGAAAAATGACGGCGGCATAACCTTTGGTTATTGCATAATGCGCTGTCGATGAGTATGCAGATGGCAGCTACAGAGAGTGCGACAAGCATTAACTACTCTCCTTCCATGCTTGCTGCCTTTAAAGGTTATGCGGATTCTGCTAAGCTGCTGTTTTTCAGTCACCATCTATCATCTATGTGTGTTTATAACAGCCTGAAGGCCATTTCAACATATCATCTACCTATATTTCCATCTGTAATGGTCTATGAATCCTTTATCATATTGCTCTTGCATCTGTACTAGTCTGTACACTATTTCAGTGATAGAGGAAGAATACTTTTTAGCGTCCATGTTCATGTTTTTTTTATTGGTTGCTTTTGTTCTTTACAGACATAGAGCATGAAACTGAGAATATATTTCATTTGCTCAAATCATTGCGGATAAAATCCATGATTCTTCTATTCTTACCAAAAAAATAAAATAAACGTGTGGGGTAGCTGGTTCATCTAGTATTTAATGAATACTTGTACATCATCCTGTGATTTTCAATAGAGTCATTAGTCAAATGGGAGCAAGGATGATGATGAACTGCCATGGTGCGTCCTGCTTCCAAGGTCTGCTACATCACAGATTATCACTTTCAACTTCATACCATAACGTTTCGTCAGCAAATTCAGTCACTCCAACAGCTGTAAAGAAGATGAAAAACGTTAACCAAACCATCTAAACAGTACAAGAATCATAATCTAGTTCTACCATTATGGCACTGTTTTAAAAATTGTTTTGGCATTTGGAGCAGAAACGGGAGTGTGAAGCTTCGAGAGCAGAATGAATTTACAGTTACAGAGAAAACAATTGAATGTATAAACAAAGAACAATATCAAGCAGACATAATGATACCTGATGCTTCGGATCTTTGAAAGGGACTTAATGATGCTGGAGACTGAATCAATTCTTCTTGGAAACCGCGAGATTGTACAGATCCCTCTAGCAGAAACACCACATGGTGACCAAGGATTCCAATTCGTTCTCCCTTACTATATACACTCATGCTTGACCTTTCTAGGAAGATACCTCTCAGGTCGCCCACTGAAAAATTCACAAACATCCAAGGAAGCCAAAGCTTGAAGAGAACGATTGCACTTTCCTGCAGTGAACAGGAGAAAATTCAACAAATTAAACACAAAATTAACATAGTAAATTTCCATATCATGGTATGTTATAGTCTATTATTCAATTAGTACAGAGAGATACTTGTCAAGTGTGAACAATTGCTAGAAAGACAAATGCGCCCTAGAAATGAAATGTGCGACGCCAGTAAAGTAATGAACAAAGGCATAATTAATCCAGATCTACCATGAAAAAAGAGATATATTATCATCTATGAAAGTAACCATCCACCAGTCCATAGGCAAATTATGTAAATTGTAACCATTTGCTTTATTGTAAAAATGGATTTCCATAATATCCCAGAATTTGTCAGTAAAGCAGATTTATTGTTGCTTTGTTTACACTGCTACGTAGTCAAGTTAACTAGAGGCGAATGGAAAATATATTAACTTGTTACCCTCCACAATGTATCTTCTAGTGTAGGATCAGATCTCAGAGCTGAGAATATCATATCTGCTTTAACATGGACACAGCGGACTATTGATTGTCACAATGTCACTTGTATGACGCTTTCCCGTAAGCATTTCATACAAACCCAAAGTACTCCCGACTGTAAGAGTTGGGTTTCTTGTGTTCATCACCTGTAAAAAATAATCCCCCGTCATCATTGAAGTCTCAATTGCATAACAAAAGGAAAGGAGAAAGTGCCGGTTACTGAAACAGAATGAGGCTGCTGCTCATTACCTTCACGACACCATTTGAGATGAGCCATATGGCTTTAGGGTCACATCCTTCCTTACAGAGTGACGCATTGCGTGGGAAAACTGTTTCTTCAGAGACACCTAGTAGCGTCTCCTGCGCTGCTGCAGGAAGTAGCCCGAGAAAGGGATAAAGAATAATTAAGTCCCTCGTCTTTTCCATCTTCACTGATGGAGGATTTTTCCAGAGATTTTTAATGTTCGTCTGCATAAATTTTCACATAGTATCATCAATGTCGCCGTACAAACAGCTGCAGTACCAGCCAATAGCAAATTTAAGTTTAAAACCTGGGCGGCATCCTGAAGACGACCGATCTCTTTATCTCCCAATATACCAACATTTTCAAGTCTTTGTAAATAACCATTCACATGATGCAGCACTGAATATGCTACTTGTCTAGTTTTCTCAGCATGCAGCACCTGAAACCACGTATTCAGCCCATTGAGACATCTATCATTTATAACAGCTTACTAAGTGGAGTATAGCATTAGTTAGATATACATAAATTTGGGTGAATGCGGTAGAGTTCTGGGTTATGGAGAAGGTTTCCCAAAGTTGCATACATTTCAAAATTATTTACTCTGTACATAGTTTGAGTTATGCACCTGATACAAATATATATACTCCTATGGACTATTTAGATGGTGTTCTGGTTTAAGTTTTATATAAAGTACCTGTGGCTAAACTTAACCCACATACCGAAAACAAGACCGAAAAATGGTACCTCAGTTTCCAAATAAATTTGAAGATGCATAAGATGGCAACAAGCATGCCTTTTCTTTGAACATATAAAAAATAAACATGCCTTTCTTAAAGTATAAGAATCATTATTTGGAAAGAAAAAACTCTAATATTTGCAAAAAAGTGTATTCCCAATTCATAATCTTAAGCAGATATATAGAGTAATATTCAGATTTGTCAAACCTGAGGAAAAATAGCACGAACTTCTTCCAAAAAATTCCTTGCTTCTTCTCCTTCTTCCTCACTTTCCTCAGTTACAAGCTGTGCAATGTTACTATTTCCTACATTAAACATGAATACTTAAGATACCCAGGGGTATTCAGCACAGAGTGTGGCATAAGATTAAATAAGACACCAAGAAGCTGATATGATATATTGGGATATTGAACATGTTGGTATATTGGGAGGAAAAGAGATCGGTTGTCTACAAAACCTCCTCATGTCCATTTTTGTTCACAATTTAATTAGGAAACAGAAAATGGATTCTTGGCTTGCTTCCATACCTACTGTTTTATTATGCTCCTCTCTTCCCTCTAAACAGGCATCAACCTTATTGCTTAGATCAACTAAGCATTACTATTATTATATGTTAAATCCGTAATTCCTATAGCTCTTTTTGACTATAATTTGACACGGAATGAAGGCAAGCACCGCATTTAAACAAGTAGTCAAAAATTAGAGCGTCTGCTTGGACCTTAAATGTCACGGTCTGATATGAACTACAAAGCAGTTGAAAAAACAATAAAAAAAGAAAGATAAACATACCAAAGAAGTCTAGTAGTTGCATCCGGGCAATTTTATGCGCACGCAGGAAGGCAGCACAAATGCAGCATGCAGATTGGAGGCTCTCAAGACTTAAACCAGTAATAAGATTTTCACACACCGTGTTTGTTCGAAGAAAATTGTAATAATTGGGACAGTTCAAATGAGAACTTAAGCCTCTCCAATCAGAGAGAGTGTCATGAGATACCAGGTCAAGGGCTTCATCAACAGATAGCATCATAAAGTTGGCTATCCTTGGAGTGATTTGTCCTTCTTCAAGCATCCCCCAGTAAGCAGCTTGAACTCCTACACCAAATTAAAAGATTATTTAGTTGATATACAAATTATGAACTATTTGATGGATGGTTTTTCCAATCCTCACATATTAAACAATTTCCAATGAATTATAAACTACTCTAGCATAAATATTTTAGTACACTAAATACTAAAATCTGGAGTACACTAAATCATATTTTGTATTACAAGATGAATAACAAGATAAGGATTAAATAAGGGTTCAATCTTAACATTGAGGACAGGAAAGACCATACTCTTTACCGTTCAAAAAGCGCACTCGGGTATCTGCCACACTTCTATAGTGAAATAATTCCCCAGCTTCAGATGAAGCATGTGGATGAACTTGTTCTTCAACAGCACCATCTAAGTTCGACAAGTATCTTTTAATAGTGAGCCAATCAGTAGGTCCTAGTTCCCCACCTTCAGCAACGCTTTCAAAAGCCTCCCGTGCTTTTTTCTGCATTTCGAATTCGGTATACATTACTATGCGCTCCTGCCAGAGTTTTGCAAAGCAGAATTAGATCAATTCAACATGTGAAATAAAGACATGTTGGTCTAAATTAAAGCATGTGAACGACACAACTTTTTTACGGATTATGAGGTACACACAAAAACTAAACTAGACAAAGCCTTGTATAACTCAAAAAGTGATCAATACTTGAGCAGAAAATTATGTAATTTAAGAGCCATACCTCAGCTGCTGATAACTTGTCCATGCTCAGAATTTTCAATAGGAACAGTGTGGTTGACCCATTGATAACAAGCGTTAGGAAAACTATCCCACCAGTTAAGAACATGAACTGCAAAAGTAGAAAAGGATTCCCAGTAAATTAGCAAGCCAGTTTGATTTTTTAATCCTAAAGTATTCTTGCTGATGCTAGTGCAGATACTCCATCCTAATTATAAAATTGGATGTCTGTTACGTACCAGAGTTCCAGTATCAGAACTGATGAATGGAGAACTGTCACTGGTACGCTGAAAAACCACAACATTTAGAATCAATCAGCATAAGAATACCATTTATTTACACATTGGGACGTTTTAAAGATGAAGAGTACGGATATCTATTCTGAGATTTAAGAGATATGTTTACCTACAAAATCAAGGATAAGAAAAAAAAACATAAAATTGACCAAAATGTGATGTACTTGCCTTCACTGATAGGGCAAGTGATAATCCTATAACCCCTCGAAGGCCGGACCAAACAATGATAATAGCTTCTTTCCAGTCCAGACCATAGCCAAAACAGCGAAGAAAGGGAAACAGCATGCCAACAACTAAAGCCCGAGAGAGTAGAACAAATAAATAAAGAAGAAAGAGATATCCCCACGAAATCCCTGAAAATAATTAACTTTGTGGGGTGAGCTTAGATGTTGAATAAGAACTACAAACCCCTCCAATATAATTTAAGGAACACTTTTCTATGTCAATATACCATTGGTGGTTTTGAATAGGCTGTCATTACGGAAAACACCTTCTGCTATGACAACTCCACTGCAAAATCAAATCAAACAAAAGAATGATCCACAGAAATGGTTACTCTCAACAAAGCATTTCAGAACGAAAGATACAATGCTTAGCAGTACTACGTTTTAAATATGAGCCTCAAACCATAATCAATTTTCCCTGATAATATCTAGAGTTAAGAATATAACCTTAATTGCTTCATAAATCAATTGAGGATTCTTAGCAAGCACAATTTTGAGGCTACCGGTCAACAAATAGCAGTAAACAAACCAAATGCATCATACCTCAGGATAAAGATCAGTGTATTAGCAATATGAACAGCCATCTCCCTGAGAGTAATAATTTACAATCTTAGAGCCAACCAAAATAAGGATAATGCAGAAATTTATACGCGAGGAAAAATCAGGGAAACAAAAAACACATCTAGGTGAACAGATACAGCACACAATCTCTCATTTTCACGATGGAAAAGTTATCAGAAGCCAAAGTAAAATGAAAAATGTTGAGGCTGAGATGATACCAGATATAGTGCAGGCTTTCTTGAATTTTTCCCGTGAAGGCAGTCCGGGCATATGCAGAATAAAACCTGTTCGGCCATGTCATGTCAGAATACAGTCCCGAATACATCAGATGTGTTTCTAAAGAGATTACACTTACATTCCTAGTGTCATTGCAGTTAAAATCCCAGAAACGCCAGCCTTTTCTTGAGCCTATCACGTGACAATTGCATTAGCTTCTCAAAAGTTAAAATACTAGAATAATAGCTATCTCTTTTCCATCCATCAGTCCCCTAAGCTGACAGAAATTTTTTCCAGCCATATTTATACATCATAATTTCTAAGATAATTTAAAGATTGGAGGGTTGGGTGTATTCTTTTCCATTTGTTTTCAAACATCAAAATGCTACTCGCATTTATTCACTAGTCTTATTTTACATGTAATATAAGTCACAAATAAATAATTAGCCTGCTTTAAACACCAAAGGAATATCAACAGAAATGCATAGTAAATATGAAATGCGCACAGGTAGATTCATACTGTGAAGTAAGCAACAAAGCTCACAGTTAGTGTGAGTGTTATCTGGTTCACAGACTCCTTGAACATGAATCCAAGCCACAGAAATGAAGCGATTCCAAAAGCCAAACCGATCCCTACACTGGGTATTGAAGTAATAAATTTAGAAAAACAATGCAAGTTAGTTTTTAGAAATCATAATCACTAGTTTCAAAAACGTACGCTCCAAGAGAAACTTGTGCCAAATATTTGATTATTGCTCCCAAATCAAAGCTAAACCCTAGAACCATACGGTAAAACAGTTGATACACCACAATTTCTATCCTGGAATCAGCACAATAGCGAAAAGAATTGATGAGGAAATATAAAGTTCAACTCGCATGAAATGACTAGTGGAAACAAAGTTCCTGTCAGATGCTCATTTGGTATTTAGTACACTCTATTAAAACTGGAGCTGAACATACCCATCATTCATCATGGATTCTCCTTCAACTATGGTACTTAGTTTTTGCTGATACCAAGCTCCTTCAGAAGGGCTACAACAGCAACAGGATCAGTGGCACTCAGAAGACCCCCGAGCAACAGTGATGTTTTCCAGTTCCAGCTGTATGGGAAAATAAGCTGAAATCGTTATATATATATCAGTGAATGTGGATAATATAAGTGGCTTTGAAATTATAGGACAGGAATAATTTAATGAACCTTCAAAGCAGATCCCAAGACCGCGGTTGATATGAATACTCCAGGCCCAGCAAGAAGAATCATTTGCATCATACACCTCTGCGATGCGAAAAGTAAAACCAATTCACTATAGAAACTCAAACGACAATATTCAACTGACAAAAGATCCTGGCATCACTAGAAACTGATAAAGGAAAATAATAGACCTAGAAACTTTTTCTGTCAAAAAAGTGTGCACTACTTGCAAGTTGAAAAACGACAATATCACTTAGGAAGCCGAGCTAACAACAATGGTTTTATCACCAAGTATGCACGACACAGTTAACGATTAGAAACCATATCCATCAACAACTGTAAAAATGGCAGAATCTTGTCACTTTATAAACAGTCTTAGAAATCTAGTATTGTCATTATGAACTTCTAATTATTGCAGCCAAGCAGTGAACAACAAAAGCAACCAAAAAACAAGCCTCCTCATATAGGGAAAGGATTGGAGATTAATAACAGGACTTCTACCGATCAGAATACTAGTGTTCTAATATTACCTACTTCATCGAGTATGTTTAAACATGCTACCAGGTTTAAACATTAAAATAAAGAACAACAGAAATGATTACGCAGTTCGGTGAAACATACCTACTCTGCGGGGCGTTAACCCAGTTCAGAATTAATTCACTAGTACGAAAGATTACAGTACAAGATGTTTAAACTTCAATACTTATCTTTCTACTCTCCTTGTGAATTTGCAAGCTCCCCTTGCTACCGATTCGCCTTGATCGAACTCCCTCCGATCTCAACCTCGTTGACGCTGAATCTCTTCCTCCCGAAGAATTAAGGTGTATGATTCTGAACTTGAAACCACGATCAATGACCTGTTGACGCGATCGACTCAGCACTGCTCCAACAAAGCTATTCTGGATGCAGAATACTTTCTCTTGAGTTCGATACATCTTCTCGCAGCTTGCGTCTCTATTTATAGCTCCATGTTGTGCTGCCGTGTTGATATTCTCTGTCCTTCAATCACTGTATTGCTGATCTTCTCATCTAGCTAATCACAGCTGCAATTAGTCTCCTAGCTATATTCTACTTCTATAGCTATACTGTAGGAAATATAATCTTCCTTATTTGAGACTAATCCTAACTAAAATACAACTCTATCATATATCTAATCAGATCGGAGCTGAATATCTCTTCAAATATCATCTTTAATTCGCTCGAATATCTTCTTTGATCGCACACAAGTTTAACTTCATCGAATATCTTCTGTTGCTCAGTTTCTGTTTCTGCTAGAACAAGTGTTTAAACATACAACATCAGTATGTTTAAACATAGTGATTTCTACAAAATAGCCAACAATATCGTCCTGAAACTTCTGTACTCTTCAATCTCCCCCTTTGGCATTTTGTGGAACCAAACCAACTTTTAGGACTTCATATTCGATGTCATAAACTCCCCCTGAAGTCCAGAACACATGACAACGATTTTGAACTATCAAAGAAGTCCAAATTTCTCCCCCTGGGACCATGAACATGCCAAAGTAATCAAATCGAGAGACTCCAAAACTGTAAAGTCATCACAGTACTGGAGTATCAACCAGTGGCTCCCCCTGTCTTCGATCTCATCATCAATACAAGCATTAATAAACTCCCTTTTCAGCCCAGGCCTAAACACTTCCAGTTTAGCCAATTAACTCTCCAGTCCAGTTCACACAAGCCATCAGAAAAACAGTCATCACATTTTCTGATGTTTAAACATCACGGACTTCCTACATCCTACCTCTTTTTTTTTCTCTTTTTTTTTTCAAACAAAAAAACAAAAACGAAAAATGCTAAAATAAAGCAAAAGAAATATCTCATCCACGACACACACCTAAGTGTTGCCTGAAAGACTCGACCACAACACCATCAACAGCTTTAACTTTGGCAGTTGACAAAGTGACAGATATATGTGTCTCTCTATGCTCTTCTTCATCCTTCAATCCTTCGAAGTGAAGATCACGAAATATGGGATGTGCTGACTTTGGGAGCGGTGTTATGGGATGTTTTGATTTAGGCACCCATACCTTTCTGACTGTTCTTGATTGAGGAACCTGAGAGATGTTAAAACATGGAGCATGTTGTCTTTCCTGGACGATGTTTAAACATGGAGCAGTGTTTAAACATGGAGCAGTGTGTTTTCCCTTCATTGTATCTCTGAGAAGCTTGAAACATTTGTTCTTGACATGCCCGTATACCTTGCAATGGCTGCACTTCCGTACTCTTTTCTTTCTAGACTTAACATATGATGAAACACTATTAGTTTCATAGTGAACATCCGTGGACGTACTTGAAAACCTTGAAGGGCTCTCATAACCTAAGCCGTGACGTGAAATCTGTCCCATGGCAAGAATCTCATCCAACTTGGCTTTCCCAGTATTCAAGCGGTGAATTGCAGCTTCAGAACGTTCAGCTCTCTCAGTCATCTCCTTCAACTTAAGATTCAACACCTCGTTTTCTTGCTTAGATTTCTCAAATGTTGAACTTGTATCTTTTTCTTTGGCTAATAAAAGATTATTCTCCTTCGCCAACCTTCTATTAGTTTCTGCAACTTCTAGCCATTTCTCATTCATCTCAGCATAAGTAACACGAAGATTATTTTCACTAACACTTCCGTCATCACCACTTGAGGAATATTCTGCAACTCTTTCCTTCATGTTGTAACATCGAGGAATGTTTAAACATCCAGACGACTCTTCACCTCTAGCTCCAAATGCTACGAAATTGCTGGTGAATTCCTCATTGTCATCCTCATCATTATCATCATCACTCCATGTAGAGACATGAGCTTTTTCTTGCCTTCTCTTAGCTGTTGGACATTCTGACTGAATGTGACCATATCCTTCACATTCTCTACATTGAATTCTATCCAAATTCTTGACATGTCCAGCTTGATTCTTGAAATTTTGCTGTTGTTGACTTTGATCTACTCTTTGTCCTCCATTATCTCTAGAATTCTGAAAACGAGGTCTGGATGAACGTGGTACTATACTCTTCAAAGCTAAATTCCTCTCAGCTTTATCAGCTGAATCGAGCCCCATCTCATATGTTTGCAAAGATCCCATCAATTGATCCAACGTCATAGTATTCAAATCTTGAGGTTCATCAATTGCTGTAACTTTGTTAGCAAACTTTTTAGACACTGACCTCATAACTTTCTTCACCAACTTAGCTTCCTTATACTTCTTCCCCAACTGAAAAGCCCTGTTTGCAATATCCTTGATCTTACTAATGAATTCAGCAATTGTTTCATCCTCTCTCATCATTATGTGTTCAAACTGTGAGGTTAACTGCTGGAGTTTTGATTCACGAACCTTTGTTGTTCCTTCGTGTACAGTTTGTAGAGCATCCCATGCTTCCTTAGCTGTCTCACACATGGAGATCAATTTAAACTGATCATCATTCACAGCAGTAAAGATGGCATTAACAGCTTTCGAATGTGCCAGACAAGCTTTCTTTTCGTCTGGAGAATATGAGGATTCCGCCTTAAACTCCGGTTCCTTTGTACTTGATGCTTCAACTGCCACTTTCGGTGCTTCCCACTTGTTCTCAACATAGTACCATGCCTGCTCATCCAGTGACTTGATGAACGCCTTCATGCGTGTCTTCCAGTAAGTGTAGTTTGATCCTTCCAGCATTGGTGGTCGCGTGATCGATGCCCAGTCTCTTGTCGCCATTTGTAAACCCAGTCTGATCTCACTCTCCTCGTTAAAGGGAACAACAAGTGCCTGCTATGATACCAATTGAAATTTCTACCGATCAGAATACTAGTGTTCTAATATTACCTACTTCATCGAGTATGTTTAAACATGCTACCAGGTTTAAACATTAAAATAAAGAACACCAGAAATGATTACGCAGTTCGGTGAAACACACCTACTCTGCGGGGTGTTAACCCAGTTCAGAATTAATTCACTAGTACGAAAGATTACAGTACAAGATGTTTAAACTTCAATACTTATCTTTCTACTTTCCTTGTGAATTTGCAAGCTCCCCTTGCTACCGATTCGCCTTGATCGAACTCCCTCTGATCTCAACCTCGTTGACGCTGAATCTCTTCCTCCCGAAGAATTAAGGTGTATGATTCTGAACTTGAAATCACGATCAATGACCTGTTGACGCGATCGACTCAGCACTGCTCCAACAAAGCTATTCTGGATGCAGAATACTTTCTCTTGAGTTCGATACATCTTCTCGCAGCTTGCGTCTCTATTTATAGCTCCATACTGTGCTGCCGTGTTGATATTCTCTGTCCTTCAATCACTGTATTGCTGATCTTCTCATCTAGCTAATCACAGCTGCAATTAGTCTCATAGCTATATTCTACTTCTATAGCTATACTGTAGGAAATATAATCTTTCCTTATTTGAGACTAATCCTAACTAAAATACAACTCTATCATATATCTAATCAGATCGGAGCTGAATATCTCTTCAAATATCATCTTTAATTCGCTCGAATATCTTCTTTGATCGCACACAAGTTTAACTTCATCGAATATCTTCTGTTGCTCAGTTTCTGTTTCTGCTGGAACAAGTGTTTAAACATACAACATCAGTATGTTTAAACATAGTGATTTCTACTAAATAGCCAACAATATCGTCCTGAAACTTCTGGACTCTTCAGAAAGCACAGAACTCAAGCTCAAATTTGAACTGTTAAAAGTGCGCGCGAAATCAGAACCAAAGGACCTCACAACATCTTCTTAATCTCATACAAGTCACAACTAAACTACACTTGAGGGAATACACTTTCCTTGCTCTCAAGTTGTTTATGTACCACCGTGCTAGTTTCAACCATGCTGGATTTGTTTGAGGCGAGTTCGAATGGTTTCTTCAGTAAAACTACTTTAGTAGGATTGATTTGTGAAGGATCCATTATAGTCGAAAGAACGAAAATTGAAAGACTAATTAGAAAAAAATATTTAGAAAAAGTATCGAAGAAGAGAGATGAAAGTTTAAATTAACTTGGACGCTTAGAAAATTAAAATTGCAATATCATGAAATTCAATGAGGAAGCTAAATGGGTGAGAACAGAGGTGTGAAATATAATATTAAAAAAAAATTAATTAAGTTATTTTTCAGTAAGTTTATCAATAAAATTTTGTGCAAGGAGTTTTGTGAGAGCGCCACTTGATATAAGTGACCTACTTCCGTAGATATTAAGATTTATTTTCTTCCACCCATTTGAACAACTTTATTTTCAAATTCAGTTTGTATCATTTATTTCACAATCACCGGAATTTCTACCATTTCTAAGGTTGCGGCTGAGTGTTGGCTCGTAAATTAGAAAATTGACCAAACTAATTGAAAAGGTAAAAAGGTTACGTAATTTACCCTAGTATATAAAAAGAAGATGAAGTTTCTCAAGCCAAATAAAACGTGCCTCGGCGGCAATGCCGGAGATAAGACCAATGCTCTCGAGCCAAGCAGGCAAGCACACCACCCGGCGCAAATGGCCCCCATCTTTTTCCAACCAGATGAGCTGCCCAGAAATACAGCCAACTAGATGTCTGTATATTCCTTTCATTAATTTATATATTGTTATTGTATTATTTAACGCATGTTCTCTTGGAGCTTATTTCTTAATAAATTGAATGGAACTGAACTAAATTAAGTTAAACTGAACTGAAAATAAATATATTAAAAATAAAATTAATGTATCTAATTTAACTGAATTTAATTAATCAAGATTATGCTAAATTGAAATGAATTAAATTAAATTAAATTAGACTAAACTACTACCCTGATGAGCTCCACTGAATATGGCAATTGATTAGTTTCAAAATAAAAATAAGACGACGTACTGAAAAAGAGGAGCAAATTTCAGCCATGCAAGCCCCACGAAACCAAGTGAAGATGGAGATAATGATCCATCCTACGATAACGGAGATGGACCTGCATAACTAAGACTCGGACCATATAATGATGTTCATGCAAATACTGACATGAGTATGTCAGTATTTACAGGAACACCGCTGTATGGATCCAGTACATAGGTCCAGCTCCATTACTGTGGTTATCATCATCTTGAACGGGCTCTATACATATTAGCAAAAACTGTAGCTATTATGGTACCTTTTCTGTTCTAGCTTGTAGCCCAACGCATTCAGACGCCTTTCTCCAGAATCTATTTCCATCCCTAATCGTAGATGAATGCAGTACCAGTAAAATGGACTACGAATACTATATATATATATACATAGAGGATCAGGCTAACTCTCCTGATCGTTGAATTCTCAACCCACGTCTAATTTAATGTGGAGAGAAAGAAACTAACTAACAACTCCATTATTTTTAATTAATATTATTATATATCAAATGATCAACTCTTGAGTTATATATTAATATGAGTCAACGTAAGGTAACCAATCCAAATGTTTGGCCGGTGGCCGGCCAGCCGCCCGGGGCTTATATATAATGCATGTCAGCCAGTCGAAATGGAGCTCAGTTGCTGCAGGTAATTCGTCACTTTGTTTTGCTGGGCATGAAATTAGGTTGAATGTATGATTTGTAGCATTAGGCTACTCACTACTCATGATCACTAGCTATACTGCATAAATACAGTTAGATTACGGAACGAATTAATGCCAGTTAAAAGAACGGGTAAAAATGTGTATATTCATATGAAAGATTAATACAATATATAGACTATTAATCACAGTAGGAAAATGAAATAAAATCCTAACTTAATATATAGACTAAAGCGCAAAAACTAGACCAAACATTGGTTAAAATACTCAATTTCTAGACCCAACATTCAAAGTGTTCAATTTCTAGTACCCTACATTCTAAAAATACCCAATTTCTAGAACTTGGTTAATTTTCTCCGTTAGTTCAGTTAGTTTGAGGGGTATTTTAGTAATTTATATTCTAAAAAATCATACTTTCCATTTTTTCTTCGTATTTCCCGCACGAAAATGTATAAAGAATGTCTAACTTGCCAACATAAGATGTATAATGTTCTTTCACCGGACTGTGAAAGCCTTTGAGCATCTTTCATTAAGTTATGGAAGGTGCGATGAAAAGGCTCGTGAAATACTAGGCGGATTCTGTTGGACCTCACCTATATATGCACCGTTGGTAGTCCAGATGTTCGACGTTTTTCTGGGTAACATGCGATACATAAGTCTGGAATTTTGCGATTGGTAAATAAATGTGATTGATCGCTCAAGCAAATTAGTTAATGCTGCCTGCCCATTGCTGTGTATATGCGTATGCATAATAAATATTAGTACTTTATCCATTCCAAAATCGCTATAATATAACTAGGAAGAGTACTAATTGGGAAAAATCTCGTATGATTACAAGTTTTCTGTAGATATATTAGATGACATGTCCCGTTTGAGAACTAAATGTTAGCTCTTAGTAATTATATTAGATGTTAACTGTTAGCGGATTGTATTATCTGTATTAACCAACGGTTTGTTTATATGAACGTTTGGTGAATAACAAATAACTGATAACTATTTCATCGCGTAAAATGACAGAAAAGGATATTCGTATTATATTATTATGATAATAATTTTAATATTATTTTACGCATTTATTTATTTGCATGAAATATAGGTACCTAAGGTATTATTCATATATATATATATATATATATATATATATATATATATATATATTAGAGATCGTTTAAATGGGCAATGATGAAAATAAATAATTTTGTAATAATTAAATATTATAAAACTTTTCCTATGAAATAATTCTCAAATAAATTTATTGGTATACTAATTCTCATCCCTTGTTTAATAAATATTTAATCAATATAAATAAAATTTTACGTAATTTTTATTATTTTTCAAAAAATACAATTTATTATATTAAATTATAATTTCATATTAATTAATATACATCATAATTTGATATCACTATATATTTAGTATACATACACACATTTGACTACAAATCATACATGAATAACTATATCATATACATGTATACGTATGTAGGTGTAAAGATACATAAAAATTTTAAAAAAGAAATTTACCTTAAAAACAGCTAATCATAAAAAAAATCAGGAGCATCATAGAAAACAGCGTCTTCAATCCTCACTAAACATGTTGGGTAGCGGATTAAAAAGTCAAATTTTATTTTTAGTAAAAAAGATAAAATACTGCTTCAAAACGCTCTCCCGCGCCAAACGAGCCATTTATAGCATGCATGCTCGAAATGTGAGGTAATTTGATCTGTCCTTACATATCACATCATTCGCTCTTCATAATTAATAGAAGTTTTCACCGCCAATTGCTCATAGAAACACGCGCCAATTTCAAGTCGAGTCCAGATAAAACGCATGATAAGGGCAGAACATAAAAATTCAAAAAAGAGACATTAAATTTCAAGTGAAAGCAGTGACAGTTATACTGTTTTTGGGATGCTTTCACCGTACTGCCCTTTCTCCGAACTAATAGAAAAACTATCAGACAAAATTCATACACTGGGGAGTGGGGAGATAGATACTCCGTTTCATGAAAAATGGCATTTTAACTTGAACAATTTTTTGTCCTCAAGTTTGACCATTAATTTGTACCCGTATATAAATAATGATATTTTTGTATAATATAGTTTTGGATTCTCCGTAATGTCTATTTTTCAAATATTAAAATTTTAGAGCAGATTAATTTATGTAACTTAAATTAATCATGGTTAAATTTGGGTAAAAAAAGTTGTCCAGATCAAAGTGTCATTTTAAACGGAGGTAGTAGGAAGGATCACTGCCATTGCTTTTGATGAACAATACACAGACTGACATGCAATACACCATACTAAAACTAAATGTGAGAACCCATACAAAAGACATGCACAGGCTTCCTGACACAAACCACGCGGCTACTAATTATATTGAATAAAGCAGATGAAAGGTTAAGAGAGCTCAGATTGAGATATTGTAAAAGTAAATAATGCATGGGAATAATATGCGAAGTAACCGCATGCATGCGTACGCGCACATTAATTAGCTAGTGAACTAAAACACCTGAATTGAAGTTCATCTCTTAGGACAAGTCCAACGGATTCGGTGAAATAGATAATTAGGCTATGTATTTAGACATATTTTAGAGTTTTTGTTCTTTTCTTTTGAATTATAGACATATTTTAGAGTTTTATAACTCCAACAGTTTTGTTGTTCTCTAAAATAGAAATTGGGATGAGAGAAGGTGTGGATCTCTATATATAGCGAACAAGTTTGGACCTCTATTCATGCCACGTTTCATGAATTTGGACAAAAACATTCTACTTATGGTAAATTTAACATCCATGAATTTAGGCATTAATTAAAAAATAAAATAAAAATGATAGAAAAAATAGAAAACCAAGTAGCGGAAGAGTAGGATACTTGCATAAAATCGCTAAACTAGCAAATTTGTTGGAATGAGGGAAAATAATTCTAGAAAATATACCATTTTGTTCTCTATTTTAGGAAATAATTTAGCAAGTCTGTTGGACTTGAATAGCATCAAAATCAGTTAAGTATTTAAACTGAAGTCAAGTTTAAATCATTTTAGTGAACTAAATTCTATTTCAATATACAAGACCATGAGACACCTCTACTCTAACATTGATGAGATTTAAGATACAAGCTCGTGACTCTATATGTCATAACATGAAAATATTATTTATCTATCATATAACATTCGTTCAAATAACAGAATATGTGTGTGTGCAATCTGGTTTCTCTATCATTGTAATTACTATTTTGCCTATGCTTTTATATCTAGTTGTAACCCTAAACGATTACTGGTGATGAATAAGTATGCTTAATGTGTGTTTAATAGTTCATTTATTATATTTTCTATGCATAAATAATAATTTTTTAAAGAAAAAGATAATCTCTTCGTTTGTTTCGCGGTAGTACATAAGATAAAATTAGTGGAGGTAACAAAAACGTTTGTTCTCGTGTAGTGGCTTTTAGTTACTTGGCCTGGCCATGAGGAAAATGTTAGTATTTAGGGTCTGAAATGAAAATAACAAACCACACAAAGGGATTGGAAGAAAATTCAAGGGTTGAAGTGCAAAAGGACAGTCAAGTCAAGTCAACACGGTCAAAGTTAAGTCAACAAAGTCAAAGGGAACAGCTGGCGGGAATTTGACGGGAACTAAATGCCATTCTGATTCTGAATCAGTAGAATTCGGTGGATTGATTAAATAGTTTTTAACTGGATTTAGTTGGTCATTCTTTGGATAGGAATCAATTTGCTTGTAACTACTGTTCTTGTTGCTTTTCTTCTGAAATAATACATTAACCGTTACCGGACGGCTATTTTCCGATCAAAACTCACAGGAGCTCCGGCTATTTTAAACCTAACACTGATCCATTTCTACTAAAACGTTACATCCATCTACACTTCCACAAAATAGAAATTGAGAAACAAATCCAAGAAGTGTTGCAGAATAAGATGATTCAACTGAGTAACAGTTCATACTCTTTACCAGTTACCCTTGTAGGAAAAAAGAAGGCACCTGGATGATGTGCATATATTATAGGAAGCTAAATGCTGGTACTGTAAAGGATAGACATCCAATTCCTGTAATAGATGAACTTCTTGTTGAACTGCATGGTGCTAGGTACTTTTCTAAACTTGCTCTTAAGGTTGTATATCATCAAATTAGGGTGAATGAAGTTGATGTACATAAAACTGCTTTCTCTACTTATGAAGGACAGTATGAGTTCTTAGTTATACCATTTGGTTTGACCAATGCTCCTGCCACATTTTAATCTTTGATTAATCAAATTTTCAATCTCTCTCAAAAAAATTGTATTGGTATTATTTGATGACATTCTTGTCTACAACTCTACTCTTGAACATCATAAGAGTCATTTACAATTGGTGTTGGAAGTACTACAGGTGATTAAGCTGAAAGCTAAATTGTCAAAATGTACTTTTGGAGGGGGGAAGTTGACTATTTGGGGCATGTGTATTACTAGTGCATGCAAAAAATTGCATGTGTATTACAGTTGTTTACTCCCAAGAATATTAAAGAGTTGAGACGGTTTTTAGGCTTAACGGGTTATTACAAAAGATTTATTCTTGGCTTGGGATCATCTGTAAGCCACTATATATGATTTTGAGAAAAAATGCCTTCAAGTGGACTGAAGATTCAACTAAAGCATTCCAGGAGTTGAAAAAAATAGTGACTTATGCTCCTATTCTCAAACTACCTGAGTTTGATAAAGAATTTGTAGTAGAAACATATGTCTCTAATGTTGGTGTGGGTGTGTCTTAATGCAAAATAATAGACCTATTGCTTTTATCCATAAAGCTTTATGCACTAGAAATAAATGTCTATCTGCCTATGAGAAGGAGCTTCTGGCTGTGGTTATGGTAATTGACAAGTGGAAACATTGTCCAGTAGGTCACCATTTCATCATCAAGGCAGTGATAGATGTCTTGAGCCCGCACTTGATCACGAATCCGGCTCACAAACTAGTTAGTAAACAGTTCAAGTTAGTAAACACTCCGACGCTCAAATTAGTAAACAGTTTAGAGAAGTTTTAAGTGCGAAAGACGTATTGTAAGATAATAGATAGAGAGGTCTACCAAACCTTTGGTATTTATAGAGTTACCATCCATAGATTGGTAAGATATATAATTATGGTATGAATACAACTCTTATGGAGATAATAGTTGTATTACCATGTATAGAAGAAGTGTATTTCGGACACGGTTGTATTACCATGTTTAAATGAGGTGTATTCCTTGTAAGAAATTCAAAATATACGCATTCCTTATAAGAATTTGGGCTGATGGACCCGTGGATCCATCCTCCGCGTAACTCGAGCCCATGACCCTTCTCGGACCCTGGTCCGAGACTGAATGAGGTCCTAAAATACGAATCATGGACTTATCAGTAGCCCCAATATTAACACGTGAGTCCCACTGGGCGTGTCAAATTGATGGATGTCTGGAACCCGCACTTGATCACGAACCCGGCTCACGAACTGATCTGCAACACAAAGCCCCGGGTGTATCGGGGTAGACATTCTGACGCTAAAAGTTAGTAAACATCTTAGAGAAGCTTTAAGTGCGTAAGACATAATGTATGTAAGATAATAGATAGAGAGGTTTACCAGACCTTCGGTATTTATAGTGCTACCATCCGTAGATTGGTAAGATATATAATTATGGTATGAATACAACTCTTATGGAGATAACAGTTGTATTACCATGTATAGAAGAATTGTATTTCGGACACGGTTGTATTACCATGTTTAAAGGAGGTGTATTCCTTGTAGAAAATTCAGAATATACGCATTTCTTATAAGGATTTGGGCCGATGGACCAGTGGATCCATCCTCTGCGTAACTCGAGACCATGACCCTTCTCGGGCCCTGGTCTAAGACTGAATGAGGTCCTAGAATACGAACTATAGACTTATCAGACAGACCATCAAATCTTGAAGTACCTCATTACCATGTATAGAAGAAGTGTATTTCGGACACGGTTGTATTACCATGTTTAAAGGAGGTGTATTCCTTGTAGAAAATTCAGAATACACACATTTCTTATAAGGATTTGGGCCGATGGACCCGTGGATCCATCCTCCGCGTAACTCGAGCCCATGACCCTTCTCGGGCCCTGGTCTAAGACTGAATGAGGTCCTAGAATACGAACTATGGACTTATCAGACAGACCATCAAATCTTGAAGTACCTCATTAAACAAAAGCTCACTCATGCATTGCAACATAAATGGATTACCAAGTTATTAGGATCGAGCTTTGAGATACACTATAAAGCTGGCAATTCCAATGTTGTGGCTGGTGCTTTATCTAGACAAACAAACCTCTATGATGAGGATATGAAATTGAAAGGAGAAAGCTTGAAATGTTCCAAGTTGAGTACCAGTTTGTCTCTTATTCCTCAATGGATGGAGCTACAACAAAGCTATGTTGGGGATCAATTCTGCCATAATCTTACCAACAAGCTAGTTTTAAATCAGAAGGAGGAGCTTCAAGAGTACTCTTATTCTCAAGGTCTTTTGAAGAAAGGGAATAAATGGGTGATTGGTGGAGAAGAAGGGATTAGACAAGATATTATAGACTCAATGAATGCTTCAGCCGTGGGAGGCCACTCTGGCCAAACTGCAACCATTAAGTGAGTCTTGTCCTTGTTCTTCTGGCCAAAAATGAAGAAGAAAATTTCCGAGTTCATAAGAGCTTGTGAGGTATGTAAAAAAAAAGCAAAGATAAGGTTAGGACAGAGATGCATTTTTTACTAGTAACTTTTGGATGGGGTTGATGAGATTGCTGAAGGTGACCTTGAAGTTTAGCTCAACCTACCATCTTGAGACCGATGGTCAGATAGAGAGATTTAACCTGACATTAGAGCAGTACCTAAGATATTTCTGTTGTGATAAACCCAACACTTTGAGTGATGAGTGGTGGTATAACACCTCATTTCACACCACTATAAAAATGTCTCTCTATGAGACTTTACATGGGGTTAAACCTATAACTTTACCCCTCGGAATTTTGACTAATTCTGTGTTTCATGAAACACAAGACCTACTGAAACAAAGCGACAAGGTGCACCAACTTTTACACAAACATCTAGAGCTAGTTTAAGACATGATGGAACAATTTTCTGACATGCACATGAGTGAAAGAGTGTTGCAGGAGGGTGATTAAGTATATTTGAAATTGCAGAAATACAGAAAAGTGTTTGTCATGGTTAGACAAAATTTTTAAGCTAGCTCCCAAGCTCTATGGTCCTTTTTAGGTCTTGAAAAGAATAGGGGCAGTGGCTTACAAATTACAATTACCTGCAAGCAGTAGAGTACACCCCATTTTTCATGTTTCTCTGCTCAAGAAGCTTGTGGGATCTACCCCTGCCCATTCTACAGCTATACCTGAAATGATTTTGAGGATATACCCCTTCTTGAACCCAAACAGGTGATGCAAAGAAGACTTTTGCAAAAGGATAATGCTATCATTGTTCAACAGTAATTATACATGCAGGTCCAGTTTGCTAATGCAGGTCTGAAAAACACAATATGTGGCCCCTGATTGTGCTAGTGCACCCAAAATATTATATTTTTCAGACCTGCATTAGTAAACATGGACCTGCATGTATCACCACTCTTGTTCAATGGTTAATTGTCTGAAATCATTTACCTACTGAGGAAGTTTCTTGGGAGGATGCCTCCTTTATCTCCAAACAATTCCATTTATTCAAAGCATGAGGACATCTTTGAGCTAAGAAGGGTATGATATTGTTTCAAAAAAAAAAAAAAAAAAGAGGTATGATATTAGCATCTAGGGTCTAAAGTGCAAATAACAAAAGACACAAAGGGATTGGGAGAGAAGTCAAGGGCAGAAATGCAAAAAGACAAGCCAGCATAGTCAAGTCTAGTCAACGCGGTCAAAATCAAGTCAGCAAAGTCAAAGGGACCAGCTGGCAGGGATTTGACGGGAACTAGCTCACATTCTGAATCAGTGGAATTCGGTGGATTGATTAAATAGTTTTAACTAGATTCAGTTAGTCATTCTTCGGATATGAATCAATTTGCTCGTAACTACTTTTGTTGTTGCTTTTCTTCTGAAATAATACATAAACCGCCACCGGATAGTTATTTTCCGATCAAAACTCACCGGAGCTCTGTTCATTCTTCCAGGAACATAACTGGAAAATCAATTATGGGACCCACTCATATCAATTGTCAATTGTGCTTGTTTTCCTCTTCTAATGGATCCTAAAATCAACAAATTACAACCTAAATCAAAACATTGTGTTTTCATTGGTTATGCATCTGATTATAAGGCTTATAGGTGTCTTGATCCTCTCATTGGTCGAGTTTATGTTAGTCGTCATGTTCTTTTCCATGAAAAACAATTTCCCTATCGTAGCCTCCTCCCTTCTCAGTCGAGCATACCTTTTCCCTCACCGCTTGATCTTTCTGAGGGTTGGTCGCCTACTGTGGTGTCTACGAGATCTACTGTGGTCGCCTACGATGATTGGGCTGGTTGTCCGGATACTCGTTGCTCCACCACAGGCTATGCTGTGTTCCTAGGGAAGAATTTGATTTCCTAGCGCTCTAAGAAACAACCTACTTTGTCGAAGTCCTCTACGGAGGCGGAATATCGTGATGTTGCTTACACTGCGACGGAGACTATTTGGCTTCGTCAATTGCTTGCAGACTTTGGGTAATATCTTCGTCATCCGGTCACTCTCTATTGTGACAATGTTTCTGCGACATATCTTGTTACCAATCTGGTTCAACATGATCGTAGCAAACATATTGATGTTGATTATCATTTTGTTCGAGAAATGGTTGCCCATGGTGGTCTCCGAGTTCATTCAATTCCGACACAATTGCAGGTTGCTGATATATTTACTAAGGGTTTTTCTAGTGATTTGTTTTGTAAATATAGATCCAATCTATCCGTAATTGCACCCCGTAAAGATTGAGGGGGTGTATTAGGGTAATTAGAGTAAAAGCTAGTATGGACTTTTCCATGTAAATATTGAGTATATATGTAAGAGACAGAGGTACCACGTTGGTACGCTTTTATCATTATCTGTACAACATCGTGATGGGCCTGAAGGATGATAGATATCGGTACACTGACAACGCTTATCTGCCTGTACTTTATTTGAACCATATTAATAAGGCCACCATTACCCCTACCTGTCATGCATATTGCTTTGTAATTTGTTTTCATCTTAAAATTAAACTAATTAATAGTAAAATGTTCTAAAATTTGAGTTTTAGTTTGTACAAAATTAATGTTTTTATCCCCCTAACTTATTTATAAATCAATTTAATTTAATTTATTTTTTAATCAATCTTATTTATTTCAGTTTTAATTTAATAAAATAAACCATTTACTTAGATTATTTATATTTTCCAATATATTTTTAATTCCATTTTAGAATATAGAGTTCGGAAGAAGGGTGTATAAGAAAATAGCTACTTTGTATTTTTTATTTGTACCCAATTTTAAAAGTTCAACTTTTCACCACCTAATAAAAGTTCTTTTTTGGAACAATTTTTCATATCAAGTCAACCTAACACAATTACATATTTTAATCATCACTCCAACTAATCTACAATCTCTCTAGTATTTTAACCGCTCGAGCTATCACTAATCATTGACTAACTAAGAATGATAGGAGAAAAAACACTTTGTGACTTTAGCACAACTATCATCTAACTTTCCCCTAATTTTTTTTTATTTTCTTCTTATTCAATTTTAGATTTCAATTCAATTTCCAGTATATAAACCTATTTACTCTCCATTTTTGAACCTTCTCTTGAACTCTAGTGCTCTAAACCCTTGTAAATATAAATTGTCCAAACATATCCAAAGCATATTCACATTGAGAGAAGAAATGTTGAATTGTCTCTCCTTTTTTTTCCTACACAATACATACTGTACAGAAGTATGTCAATATTTCCAAACTCAAAAATCTGCAATATATTAGGAAGTTGAGTTGAATTCCAAATCACAGGTCTCAACCTGTTAGGTGGAGTCACTCCCTTTTCAATGTTATAGGCCATATTAAATTTAAATTTTCATGTTTATCAAGACATTAGAGTGTTAGCATCAACAATTTGTCATTGATCACTATTAAGTCTTCCCACCCCCAAATTTACATATATGCTAGTGAATAATTATAAATATAAAAGGATATCCTTCTTGATCACTATATCCCATATGTGCTTACATATAATTTGATGCAGGACAGATAGTGTGGGTTTCATAAAACGGATCTCATGGGTCGAACGTGGTGAATAACTGGCTAAATGTTAGTTGATGAATGTAGACAAATGTATAATTGTCTGGAAACTTGGAAAGTAACGATATTGTCCTTCCACATTACGCTTCAGGGTCCGTCAAACGTCGCCCTTGTCGGGTAAGTTTGAGTCGATCGCACTTGAAGATTACTATTTTTGTCGCAAAATAATTTTTATATATCAATTGTCTGAATAATTCTCAATGGGAGATTATTTTATATTAACTAAGAAAAGTAAATCTGAATAGAATTCCCTCTGTTTTCCTATAAATATAGGGTGGTTCTGTATGCAGGTCCACTTTACTTTTGCAGGTCCAAATTAAATTTGAAGTGAAAAATAATATGGTGGTTCTATATGCAGGTCCAAATAATGTCCCTCTTAAATATGTATTATAATTCACGAAAAAATAATTTATAATTTGGAGACGTGTTCAATCATTGCATAGATGAGTTTATGCATTCAAGGTTAGGGTTTTAGAAATATATTTGTAAAAACTTATAAACGAATGAAGGGTAATTATGGTATTTTCTCACTTTTATTGGACCTGCAGAAGTAAACTGGACCTGCATATAGCAATCACCTAAATATAATGCCCTAAAATTTAAAAGGAAACAAAGAAAACATATTTAGAATAAACCTCTAGAACCATGCATACCATTTTTAGATTATATAAATAATATAGTCACTCCTCCTTCCTCAATTCTCATCATTCTCACCCGCTTGAAAAAACAACTCGACTCCTGTCAAGTTAAATTCATAGGCCATCTCCAAAGGCTCTAAATCAGTAAACCTTGTGTATTCTTCACGTGGATGTCTCTTCGAACAAACAAGATACTTCCATCGAATAAGATATTTCTGACCAAATGTTAATTTAGGAAATCTTTGGTTGCATATCCCATATCTCACGTTGCTCTGCGAATTTGTAGAAACTAACTTACGGATCCTAAAAATATTTATGAACCTAATTACACGAGTTTTGGTTCTGCAAATGGCTCCAAACTAAACCCCTTAATGGATCGCTTGTAGAATTCTTCGGATACACAAGAATTTTTAACATCGGGTAGTGAAGTAAGAAAGGATCTTGCCACTCAGTTATGCTATCCGTCTTGTCAACCATAATTTCTTCTATATTGCACTTCTTGTCTTCTTCAACATTTTCAACCACTTTTTCATACTCAAAAGTTTGATTATACTACTTCTCCTCTTCACAATTTTCAATAACCCTTACATGCTCGTTGGCTACATGTTGTAAACTCTTCAACCACTTTAACGCGTTCAAAAGTCTGACTACACTGCTGACTTTAACGCGTTCAAAAGTCTGACTACACTGCTTATGCTTATTCTCTTCAGCATGTTCTAAATGTTGTCTCTTTTATTGATTTTCCTTAAACGTAGTTGAAGTTACTCCCAACTCAAATCTCATTTACCAGTAAGTAGCATGTCATAGTTATACATGTCGAGGTTTAACTGTAGATCAATTTGTATCCACACTGAAATTTATATTTATTAAAGTTTTTAAAAGTAAACCGCCGTGTATATGTTTCTCGTTGTCTCGAATCATTTATCTAGTCCATGTACACCTGGATTCCATCTGTGTTCAACTTGTGCTGTAACTTGATATCAATTTAGTTGTTTAATTTTTTCAAAAAAAAAATTAGTTGTTTAATAGTTTGAGGAGCAAACCCTCTAAGAAGTTTGAAAAATTAGTTTTAAACTGAAATTCTGCTAACCTTTGTTTACAAAATTCAACCAAGCCCCCAAATTCTCAACTATGATCCATAAACATGGCATCACCTTTCAAATAAAATGCTCTTAATAACACTCTGCATCACACTACAAAGAGCATAATTAAAAGCAAAAAATCTGGTATTTATTATAAATGCAATATCCTCAAACCAAACACAAATCTGAAATCCAAACAACCAAAGCAGCTGTTCATATGGGAAAAAATTCTAACAAAAGCAGCAGTTAGAATTTCTAGTCTAGATCAAGGTCATTTAAAAACAAACAAACTCCATTACGCCTAGTTCCTTTTAGGAATTCAACTAAAGCACACATCTCTATCCTACGCTATAGGTCATCTGAATAGAACGGTTAGAAATTCTTACTATCATCCTCAGTTGGCAACAACACTAAGAAAATCTAGCATTCATAAACAGCGGACCAACCTAGAGAAAATTGCACCCCAATAATACCAAGTTACCAACTTTGCTACAGCTGGCCCGTCTTTTTAAAACGGAGGCCACAAGCGTTGCAAAGCGTACTCGGACCACTGGGTCCAGCCCTCCACTGAGGAGTCTTGGTGACTTCACAGTGGACGCAGTGCTGCCTCACTGACACTGCCAGAGATTGGTGGTTCTGATCAATCTCCATGAATTTGATCTTCCTCTTTTTCCTCTGTGGCTCCTCTAGTACAACCTTAGGCTCCTCTGGTACAACCTTAGGCTCCTCTGGTACAACCTTAGGCTCCTCTGGTACAACCTCAGGCTTCGGCAAATTCCAAGACTCAGTGAAAACTCCAGCAGGTCCATGAGATTTGATAAATTCTAGCACTTCACGAAGCTGCCTGTTTGCCTCCTTCTCATCAGAAAGCTTCTGCTCAGCAGCTTCTCTGGCTTTCTTTTCAACCTCATAAGCGCGCTGAAGAGAGGCATGTTTCTTTGTAAGCTCTGCAAGCTTTTCCTTTAAACATAACGGAAAATCACTGTTACTTACAGAAAACCATATACTTAGAACCTGAAACTTAATGAGCTTAACTAAGAATAAATGTTCTGAATATGAGTAACAGTAGGACTAAGCTAAGCTATAGAAATCATTCAAATGAATTCTTTTCTGAATAAAGTGCAAATCAATTCTTTGCTGAAAAGAGCCTATACTTCAGAAAAAATACATAGTTAGGAAGTGGCGGGTAGGATACCTCTGGTTTAACACTGCGGCTAGACTCACACTTCAGCAATAATGGCTTTGGATTACCAATAGTATCACATTTTTCAAGCAATGGCTCCAAATCAATAATCATGATAACTCTGCAAACACCCACAACAGGATCATTGCTAGACAAGAGAACAATATAATTTTTTCATCACAACTGCATACCAGAAATTCACCATAATCCTAATCCAAGAGGACCAAGACAAACATTTCAATTGCTTCCCAATAATAACCAATCAAATCACCACCAAGAACACAATCTTAATAAACGCTACCAGGCAACAAACATTAACAGCACACGGTATCTCAACAGGAGCAACATTACAAGGAAGTAAGCATTCAAAATTCTTCTGAATTCCACTCAAAGCAAACACAATTTATTGAAAACACAAGCATTAAATATAAATCAGCAATCCAAAATGGCAGGAAAGTATGTAATTAAGGCCTGTAAAGATGAGGGCTTTGAGAATTTTACTTGCGATTCAAGATGACTGTGCTGACGAACTGGGTAACTCGGACAATGGAGCCCTTCTGCAACCGCTGAGAGGAAATCAAGTAATTCTTCCCGGAGGCGAGCATCCCCTGCCGCGTGTGGGTTCCGTCGGATAGAGTCAACACGTACCGCTCGTCGCCGCTTGAAAACATCGATTCGATTTCCGTGACTTGCAGGACTGGCTTGAAATCGGAGGCCGATTTCTTCTGCTGCTCGGGGTTCGCCATCATCCAAACCGCCCCTCTGGTAAGCTCCATGGCGAAACCACGGTTCGGATATAGAAGAAGAAATGAAGGGTTAATCGAGTGAAACCTAGCAATGGCGGAAGAGTGGAGAGGCGCGAGATTTGGGGTGGACTGTGGACGGTGTCTAGAGAGAGCATTCGACGATTCTGGTGATCTCAAATTTTATAAGACCCCAAGGTGTTGTTAAGTACGATCCAATATTTTTCTCTTTCGTTGTTTAATATAAGATATAAATTTATAAAAATATTTATAAATTTTATATTTATGGGAAATTTGGTAATATATAAAGGATCTTACTGTAATTTTATTTAAAATTACATTTAGTAATATATCAAAACTTCACAGATGGTTTGACGTCTAAACTTATAGAATTGAGTTCATATTACATAAATTGACTTTTATCATTAGAGTTTTGAATTCAATTTTCAGACTTCAAACACTTTTATCAAACATGTTAACATAATAAATTGATATTTTTGTGATAAAAAAAATGATATTTCAATTTTTAAATAAAGTTTTGCCCATATTAATATTGGTCTTGCATATTATCTATACTATACTTTAAAAGAGGATGAATTAGAATTTTTTAAGAATTTTGAATTATTTTTAGAATTAATGAGGAATTGTTACATCATCATCTTATTTTTCCTTTTACAATCAATTTAATATAGTGACATGGTAGGTAATATATTTGGTATATTGGAAATATATCATTAGTGAGAAATTAAAATGTCATGCACATTCGTATGTAATTTTTCACTTACCTTTAATAATCCTACCTTTAGTTAGACTAATAATCCTACCTTTAACTTCCATTTAATGATCATGCATTGATTTTTGAAAAACGTTTTTTTATAAAAAAGAAATGGTTGAAAGAATTAAAAGTGGCTTAATTCACCATATTAAACATCTATACTATACTTTAAAAGAGAATGAATTAGAATTTTCTAAAAATTTTGAATTATTTTTAGGATTAATGAGGTATTGACACATCACCATCTTATTTTCCCTTTTACAAATATTATTATTTACTTTTTGTTAGATTAATAATCCTATCTTTAACTTCCACTTAATGATCATGCATTGATTTTTAAAAAATGTTTTTTTTATAAAGAAGAAATGGTTGAAAGAATTAAAAGTGGCTTAATTCACCATATTAAACATCTATACTATACTTTAAAAGAGGATGAATTAGAATTTTCTAAGAATTTTGAATTATTTTTAGAATTAATGAGGAATTGACACATAATCATCTTATTTTCCCTTTTACAATCAATTTAATATAATGACATGGTAGGTAATATATTTGGTACATTGGAGATTTATCATTAGCAAGGAATTAAAATGTCATGCACATTCGTATGTAATTTTTCATGAATTAAATTATTATTATTTTAATATATGCATATGATATTTTAAAATAAATATTCGTGCATCGGCACGAGCATTATACTAGTTTAATATAATACTCATTGAGTGTAACTAATCTATCAGAGTTGGGGTTGTTTTGAGCGGCGACACGTGATAGTGAAGAATTAGAACGAATATTTTCCAAAACTATTAAAAAATGAATTTTAGTCTTGAAAGATTATATTTGTTTATCCTTTTACAATTTTAGAATAGAATTAAGACATATTACAAGGAAGATATTTTGAATGCGAGAGAGAGAGAGAGAGAGAGAGAGAGAGAGAGAGAGAGAGAGAGAGAGAGAGAGAGAGAGAGAGAGAGAGAGAGAGAGAGAGAGAGAGAGAGAGAGAGAGAGAGAGAGAGAGAGAGAGAGAGAGAGAGAGAGAGAGAGAGAGAGAGAGAGAGAGAGAGAGAGAGAGAGAGAGAGAGAGAGAGAGAGAGAGAGAGAGAGAGATTTTGATATTAATAAAAATTCACAGTATAAGTTTTAACCCAATTTTTCAAGAGGAGGTGTGATTGCCAAAAGATATTTATATATATTTTTGTAGGTGTGATTGGCGAGAAATATTATATATTTTTTTATGATTTCTTTTTTCAACTACCTTTTCATCAATGCACAAGTCATGTATCATTTTTGATACCCATAGCCAGGTTTCGACAATGACGGTGAAAGATTTGAAGGAGGTCATCAACAACGATTGGACAGCCCTGGCTGAGCACAATTTTGTCCATGCTAAAAGCATTGAATCATTAAGAGGTATTCAAGAGTCACAACAATATGTGATTGCTTGCCTTGATGCACAACTACAGAAAAATGTGAATAACCCGCCGCCGCCATTGCCACCATCATCTGTGAAGTTACAACTGCAAGATCCATGACCACTTCAAATGGATGATCCACCACAGCATTCGCAGTTGAAGATCAAACCACATCAACGATTGAAAGATCAAGTTCTAGGGCACCATCAATTTCAAAATATGGAGGTGTTAAATCAAAGATCCATGGAGCAGATTCGACCAAGATCGGATGATATACTGCAGCGTTTGAAGAAAAGAGAATTGAAAGTCCATAAATTTGTTGTTAAACATTTTGATGGGTTTAGGATTCAAGCATGTCTTTTGTGTCTTTTACGTTGGAAGTATATTATTCATTGGAAAGAACATCCACCTAAGATGCAAAATTATTTCGAGAAGATTAATTGTAATAACTCGTCGGTGTCGAGTTCTTTCAAGAGGGGAGAATGATGAAGAAGGAATGAATTCATGAAAAGTGAATATTAGTTTGGAAAGATTATGTTAGTTTTTCTTTTTAGTTTTAGAATATAATTAGGACACATTATTTTCCTATTTTGATTTATTTTCATAACTATATATTGTAACCCTTGTACGGAAAAATGGAGAGAGAAGAGATTTTTTAGATTAATAAAAATTCAGAATATTAGTTTTAACCCAGTTTTCCCGGAGGTGTGATTGCAAAAATATATTTATATATTTTTCTAGGTGTGATTGAGAAATATTATATATTATGTTACGAGTTCTTTTCCCAACTACATTTTCATCAACTCACGAGTCATTCATCATGTGACATGCTGAAGATGTGATTGTATATATGATAAGGAGACAGTATACCGAATGTATTCTCCAACTTTAATAATGTATGTAAACTCAAATGATACATTTATATTAAAACAATGATCATTTTTAAACTAAACATATTATAAAACATATTCAATGCAAAATTTTAAGAAAAATCAAAGAAAAATGTTAAATTTGTAAGTAACAAAATAACAGTCAAACTTAAAAAAAGGTACACTTTATATAAGGTAAAATCGCAACGGAAGAAGAAGTCGGACAGACAGATCAGAACATGCAACATCGGTGGAAGAGCAGTCAGAGTTGTTGAAGTTGTTTGACTGATTAGAGTCTGAATCAAAACCAGAAGAAGTCGGAGAGGCTAGCGGCGGGGATCGCGGAGATGGTGGTGGTGATAAAGTAACAGGCAACACTGGTGGAGGAGCAGTCATAGTAGCTGAAATTAGGGAATGATCATCCGCAGACATAGCAAGGCCGAGAAGATGACGGTGCGACTGGCGAAGGATCAACTAGCGAACGGTTAACTGGTGCAGCTGCAGGCTCAAAAAATGAGGAGACCTCCAAATCTGAAATAGGTCTTTCCCCAAAAGATGAGACATAGGTAAAAAATGTTTCATGAAACTGGACATGTGGAGAGAAATAGACGCATCCAGTAGTAGAGTCGAGGCATAGGAAATCCTTGTAACTGGGGCTATAACCAATAAACACACATGGAAAAGAGTGAGTTGCGAACTTATTCTCAGCAACAGCTCGCAAGCACGGATACACACGACAACCAAAAAGATGAAAGACTGTGTAGTCAGGAGTAGTCCCCTAGACAACCTTAAATGGTGATCTGCCACCAAGAATTGAGTTAGGGAGACGATTGATTGTGCAAAAAGCCGAAAAGAATGCTTCCACACAGTAAGAATGCGGCACAGAGGAGTGATATAACATAACAAGGCCATTCTCTGTAATTTGGCGATGTTTATGCTCTGCTCTGCCATTCTGAGCAGGCGAATAGGGACATGACATTTAATGATGAATTCCACAAGAAACAAAGTGTGCCTGCAAAAGATGATTAGTGTACTCCGTACCACCATCATTTTGAAAAACCTTAACTTTTGCAGAAAATTGGGTTTCAACAAACTTCTAAAAGTGAAGAAAAGTGTCATAAAAGTGTGACTCAAGCCGTAATGGATAAAACCATGTGATTCGTGAAAAATCATCAATTAATACATTATAATTTGAAAAACCATGTGCGGATGCAGCATAGGCTGGAGCTAGTCCCCATAAATCACAATGTACTTTCTACAACATACTAGTTTCTCTCTTATCACTAATAGAAAATGGTAACTGACTGCTCTTGCCTATCTGACAGGAGGAGCAACTAACATGTGCATGTAAAGGTAAAGTGGCATAAATGTGGCCCTTCTTGTTCAGTAACTGAACGTTGCCATGGACACATGCCAAAGATGAGAATGTCATAGCTCAAAAGGGGCTCGGAACTTTCCAGATCGCAAATCACTCAAAAAAAAAGAATTGCCAATATCCAGATAATAGAGACCAACACTATGTCGACCTTTACCAACTATCTGTCAAGCCTGTTCCTTCTTGATAGAATACACACCGTCAATAAATGTGATACTCACCGGTGAGTCATGGGTCAGTTTGCTAACAGACAACAACCTCTTAGTAATTTGACGAACCACAAGTATATCACGAATGGATAAACCAGAAATATTACATTCTCCAATGTGAGACGTAAGTATAGACTGACCATTACCAACATAAACAAGTGTACCAAAGTAAGGAATTATATCCCCAAGATAACGAGAACTATCAGTCATATGAGTTGTAACTCCAGAATCAACAATCTATTGAGTAGAAGAACGAGCACGATCATCACTATATAAACGAATTTGCTTGTCTGTAATCCAACTATTTAACCGATCTGCTCGTGATAAAAGAGCAAACTTTGCCATAACGATAAATGACCAAAGTGTTCCAACCACACGCCAATACTGCACTAAAATACTCCAATTACACACCAAAGAATGTGCACCCAAACTAAAGCGGTAGCAATAGACTGAATTCCACAAATTCGCCAAGTCAAAACCCTTGCACTTCAAATACTCCAAAATGCAAATTCACCATAACAAAATCCAAAATAATCATCAACACCGTGTACACAACAAACCAATATATCCCAAAATTCAAATGCAAATCATAGCACACCTAAATCCGAAAATTTTATGCCAAAGATATTCACGGGTATGCAAATAAAAGGCAAAAACAACTGGAAACAAAAGGCGTGATCAGCCGAAAAAAATTTAGAAAATCAAACCGGACACTATAGCGGTTAATGTAGCGGTGACACTGTAGCATTTACTACAGAGACGACATCGTGATAAAAGAGCAAACTTTGCCATAACGATAAATGACCAAAGTGTTCCAACCACACGCCAATACTGCACTAAAATACTCCAATTACACACCAAAGAATGTGCACCCAAACTAAAGCGGTAGCAATAGACTGAATTCCACAAATTCGCCAAGTCAAAACCCTTGCACTTCAAATACTCCAAAATGCAAATTCACCATAACAAAATCCAAAATAATCATCAACACCGTGTACACAACAAACCAATATATCCCAAAATTCAAATGCAAATCATAGCACACCTAAATCCGAAAATTTTATGCCAAAGATATTCACGGGTATGCAAATAAAAGGCAAAAACAACTGGAAACAAAAGGCGTGATCAGCCGAAAAAAATTTAGAAAATCAAACCGGACACTATAGCGGTTAATGTAGCGGTGACACTGTAGCATTTACTACAGAGACGACATTGTAGCAGTTACTCTAGCGGCGGCCCAATTTTTTTAAAATCCTAGAATAGACCAAAATCTGATATCATATTATAGGGTAAACCGAGATTCATAGATGTGTGTTGTATTCACAATTACATAGGCAATACAAGGGTACAAAGGAAAATCAAGAAACCCTAACTAAATCCTAACTAATACAGATTAGGCTCAAGACTCGATACTATTGTCTAACAGCCTTCGCATGGGCAAAATTGTCATCTAGTTTACAGATAACCATTCTAATTGCAGTCGCATTTTGGTGAATCCAGTATCGAAGAAGACACTCTAAACGATTCCTAATCAGTTTTTTTAGTTTTTACTATTAAGTAAGAATTAACTTTTTCCTCCATAGTTACCAATTTTTGACAATTCTGTAAATTTTAAGCACACTAAAGTCCTATATACATATGTGTGTGTGTGTGTGTATGGGTAGATATATAGGGGTAACCCCCTCCCCCCCCCCCCGCATCATGCATTAAAAAGACTAATATTCGTATGGGGAATGATATACAATTGCTCGTTCAAGTGGTTAAAATTTGAACAAGATAAATTAATAAGGGCAATGTTGTCAGTTCCAATCAAAATACAGACCGCATTAGTAAAAAACATGCAAATAGGAGTTTCGTATTCGTATCTGAGGCATTTACGGTTTCCTTTTTGATACTTATTCTCTATTTGATATTGATGAGGAATGAGAAGTGACTATTTTTTAGATTATTCATATAATCTAAAAATGGTAACCAGGGTTCTAGAAGGTTTGTTTTAAGTATGTTTTATTTATTTCCTTTTAAATTTAGGACATTATTATTATAGGAATATAGAGGAAATCTTAATCCTCTTTAGATTTACTTTTCTTAGGTAATATATAATGTAATCTCCTATGGAGAATTATTCAGACAATTGATATATAAAATTCTTTGCGACAAAAATCGTAAATCTTCAAGTGCGAGCGACTCAAACTTACCCGACAGATGCGACGTTTGACGGACCCTGAAGCGTGACGTGGAAGGACAATATCGTTACTTTATAAGTTTCCAGGCGATTATACATCTTTTCTACATCCATCAACTACCACTTAACCAGTTATTCACCACGTTCGAACCCTAGGATCCGTTACGTAAAACCCGCGCTATCCATTCTGCATCATTTTGGTATCAGAGGCTCGGTCGAACATGGTGAGACAGAAAGAGAATGACAAGGATGACGATGATCCATCTATCATATTTTCTTTGAGCCAAGGAGATATGACCGTTACGGAGTACATGAAGAAGTTTGAGGAGTCAAAGGTGCGTTGGAGAGCTTATGATAGCGAAGAGATGGTTTTGGCTAAATTCAAGTTAGGCCTTAATCGAGGGATCCACAAGCGTATGATGCCTCACCCAGTTGCTACCGTCACTGCATCTTTCCAACTAGCTCTTCAATTTGAGAAGAGTCTGCAACTTCATTCTTTCACGAGGGTGAACACTACACGGGAAGGAATTGTAAAGAGGTTCACACTGCCAAAGAGTTTCAATAAAACTGCAGTTACTGAGTCCCAAGTCGAATCGCCAAGTGTCGATGAACGAGAGAAATAAGACGAGTCTTTGTTGAATCTTAGCAGAAGGATCTGTAATGGCACGTCAACAATTTTCCAGACTACGGTGAATTGTGGGAGGGAGTACCGAAAACTCACCATTAATGGAAGTAGCAGTATTAATATGGTTTCAGAAATTACAATTCAGAGACTTGAACTATCAACTGAACCACATCCTTAACCATACAAGATTGCTTGGGTGGATAATACTTATATTCTGGTAAAAATGAGATGTTTAGTACACCTGAAGAAGGGTAGATATTCAGATTCTGTTTGGTGTGATGTTGTGCCTACGAGGATTACTCATATTCTCTTAGGTTGTCATTGGATAAATGATCGGAATGTTTTGCATAATAGTCATGCCAACACTTACTCTTTCAACTTCAACAATGAGCACATTGTCTTAAAGTCTTTGAGTCCAGACGGTTTGCAGAAATTTGTAAAGCCAACAAGCGCTAAGGTAATGATTGAGAAGGTTGAAACAAGCGAGGAAGATACAAAGTGCAGTCAAAGTTTAGAGAATGTACATGTTACAAGAGATGCTGAAGAGAAAACAAAGTGTGACCGCATCTTTGAGCATTTTAATGTGGCTGAAAATGTTGAAGAGGATAAGCAATGCAAACCAATTTTTGAAAAGAAACCTGATGAAGAGACTTTCAAGAGGAAAGAAACGGTTGCAGAAGAGAGAACTGTTGAAAGATCAGCTACAAATTCAGAAGAGACAAAGTGGGAGAGAGAAATTAAGTTTACTAGTTCTACACTTAGGTCTTTTGGAGGAGTTCAAAAGATTACTAAAACTCAAGTGAAGTATTTTCCCAAGTTGCCTAAGTTAGTTTCAGTAGTATCACATGGTGGAAGTAAGGATGTGCTACGTTCCGAAATTAGTATTTGGCCAAAAATATCTTGTTCGTTGGAAGTATCTCGTTCGATGGAAGGGACATTCACGTGAAGAATGTTCAAGGTATACAGATTTGGAGCCTTCTAAGACGACCTATGATTTTAACTCGCCGGAGTCGAGTTTTTTCAAGCTGGCGAGAATGATGAGGAATGAGAAGTGACTATTTTTTAGATTATTCATATAATCTAAAAATGGTAACCAGGGTTCTAGAAGGTTTGTTTTAAGTATGTTTTATTTATTTCCTTTTAGATTTAGAACATTATTATTATATGAATATAGAGGAAATCTTAATCCTCTTTAAATTTACTTTTCTTAGGTAATATATAATGTAATCTCCTATGGAGAATTATTCAGACAATTGATATATAAAATTCTTTGCGACAAAAATCGTAAATTTTCAAGTGCGAGCGACTCAAACTTACCTGACAGATGCGACGTTTGACGGACCCTGAAGCGTGACGTGGAAGGACAATATCGTTACTTTATAAGTTTCCAGGCGATTATACATCTTTTCTACATCCATCAACTACCACTTAACAAGTTATTCACCGCGTTCGAACCCTAGGATCCGTTACGTAAAACCCGCGCTATCTGTTCTGCATCAGATATACAATTCAATACTTAATTTAATTGATTACATGCTTTATATATTGCACATGTTTGATAACCAACTTTTTTGTGCACATCTTAATCGAGTAAGTACTTTATATGTTAAATAAGTAACTTCTATGATAAAGACAAGTAACTTCACTAATGGTTTGATGTAGGGATGATCATGGGTCGAGTATGGGTCTTCGTTTAATTATATGGATATGGGTAAGGGTTTCATAAATTAAGACCCGGACCCGACCCATGGGTCAACCCAGACCCATACTGATAATATTAATATTATATATTTATATGTGACGTATGAATAATGTTATAAGTTTTTCCAAGCAAATTGTACTTTTCTTGGAGATGCATTAGGGTTGAAAATAAATTATGTATTTCCTTATACTATTCAGAAGTTTAAACAAAAATTTTGTTTCATATATATTGATGTTTATTAAGAATCGGTAATGAAATATTCGGCTTTTATCTCGAAATTTCTACTATAAATTACATATATTAGCAAAAAAAATCAAATTATTAAGGATTCACTTAAGACCCTGGGACCCAGTAGACCCATTAGGTGTGGGTTTAAGTCTCATTTTTTTAGACCCATCGGATATGGGTCGGGGCTGAGTCCCAACTATATTTTCATGGGTTGGGTATGGATCTAGTTGTACCCTGTTCAGACCCGACCCATGATCATTGATCACCCTTGTTTGATGTCTAAATTTAGAATTGAGTTCATGTTATACAAATTGAATTCTATCATTAGACTTTTGAGTTCAATTTTCAAACTTTTTTAAGGCTAAAACCAGGATGGGAGGGTTATTAATGGCTCATCAACCCACAAATAACACGTGCACTTATATGTGTTGCCGAAGATTATATTCCAATCTAAATCACATCTTTCAAACTTCAAACACTTTTATCAAACATGTTAACTTAATAAATTGATATTTCAATTTTCAAATAAAATTTTGCACATGTCAATATATGTCTTGCATAGAAATTAATGTAATACTCCTCAATAAGTGTAACTAATCTACCATAGTTGGGTTGCTGTGAGCAGCGACATGTGACATGCTAAAGATGTGATGGTATGAAAAGGAGACAGTATACCGAATATATTCTCTAACTTTGAAAATGTATAAATTCAAATAATACATTTTATGTGAAAATATTCATTAAAGTAAATATATAGTAAAATATATTGAATGTAAAAATTTAAGAAAATTTCATATAAAATGTTAGATTTTTAAGTAATAAAATTTGTAGTTTAAACTTAAAAAATACACTATATAAAATAAAACGTATAGAGAATTTTTTGAAAAGTTAGAAAAGTTGATAGTTCATGAGACATTATCTTTTACAAATAAGCAACCCCATTTTGATTTTATAATATTATAAGTTAACACCACAAGCCTCAAGAGAGACTAAATTTAGAAACAGTTATCGTCATGTTACTATATTTAGAACCGTTGGTTTTTATCTAATTTTACTATTTGAGATTGATAATATCTCAAGAAAAGACTAAATGTATTTAATTACTTATAAAGTCTAGATTATAAAAGTGTGTTGGATTATTTGCTTCTTAAAATGCTAGAAAACTAGTGTTTCAAAAGTATAATGCACTAGATATTTATGTTCTTTAATATATGCATGTTTAAAATTTTGAAATTACCTTTTAGAATTGTAGCTCTTAAAGGTTGCACAAACTCTTAAAGAAAGTCTAAGAAAATCTCTATAATAGGGATTTTAAGCAATTATAGAGATTTTTGGATCCAAAAGATTCCCTAAACACATCTCTATTGTACAGATTGGATGAGAGAAAATGCTATATTCCTTATATTTGTAGAGAGAGTGTGTAATTTTCTAGAAAGAGAAAGAGAGAAAGAGTGTGCATTGTTCTTGTTCATCCACTATTTTTATTAAACATAATTTTTGATGGATGTTTGGAACCCTCACTTGATCACGAACCCAACTCACGAGCAGATCTACAAGACAAAGCCAAGGGGTAGACACTCTGATGCTTAAGTTAATGAAAGCTTAGAGAAGTTTATAAGCGTAAGGCGCAGTGTATGTAAGATAATAGATAGAGAGGTCTACCAAACTTAGGGCTACAATCTGTAGATTGGTAAGATATGTAAATATGGTAAGAGTGCAACTCTTATGGAGATAACAGATGTATTACCATGTTCAGAGAAAATGTGTTCCTTGTAGGACATTCAGAATATATGCATTCCTTATAAGGATTTGGGCCGATGGACCCGTGGATCCATCTCCCGTGTATCTCGAGTCCGAGATTGAACGAGACCCTAGAGTGTGAACCATGGACTTATCAGTGGCCCCTAAGTAGATCTTCAGAATTTTGAGGTCTCATCTCGAAGGCATAATGCGAGACTTGTTACTCGGGGGTAAGGTCGTTATCTCGAGGGAGGTAACTCGAAATATTAGCTCAGGGCATTTTCTTGGATTTGACCACTCGGACTAACTCTTCTGAATATCTATCTTCAAGTTGTTTCGCATTCCATCTGGACACATGGACGGCTGAGTTCAAATCCATCCTTTAATCTGAGGTACTTAACACGTGTCACTTACTCGTTGAGTAATCTTGGCGGTGTAAGATCACCCTTCCAATTGCTTGCATCATTCCGTGAGTCGATGTAATTACTTGCTTAAATGCATCTAAATTACGGGTTACATATCCCAGATAATCTTCTTTTGTGCTTATCTTCATTTCTTAATTCTGGTTTGCTATTGTAGCTTTTCTCTTCAAAATTTTCTTCATCTTGCACATCATATTTTCCCTCATTCTCCGTGTGGCCATGTCTCAACCAAGTTCTGCTTCCCGTGGCAGCAAGGAGAATGTTACGGCTGTTGAGCCAGAGGTTGTGGTTTTGGAGAGAAAACTCCCATTGTCGATGGTATTCCGGTCGGAAATCGGCCAGTTGCCGATGATCTAAAGACTCTTTTCTTGGAATCTGATTCCGGAGAACTTATGGAAGTGACCATTGCAAGCCATTTCAGTGTAGCATGGTGAGGGTTCATCACAATCGGGTGTGGACCCTAATATGGAAGTGACCATTGATGCTCAGTTGCAAGCCGTTTCAGTGTAGCATGGTGAGGGTTCATCCCAATCGGGTGTGGACCCTAATATGGAGCCCCAAGTTAGCAAACGGGTTCCTGATGTCGGTGGCGTGAGTGAGGTCACCAAGGTAGTTGACGAAAGGACGTTAAAGTTCCTGAAGTCATGCAGGCTGTCATATCCCATTGAGGCCGGTCTGAGGGTTGAGGACGACTCAATCGATTCAAAAGAGCTGGTGACCTCCACCCGAGTGGTTATATGGGAGGTTCTTGCAGCAGGGAGTGAGTTTCCCTTTCCCCCATTGTTTGTGGAGTTCCTGAAGTTGTATAACCTACATCCATGTCAGATACACTCTAATACGGTGGTGTCCATCATGGATGTGATATCCTGGTGTGCCAGAAAAGGGTATGAGCCGAGTTTGGATTTGTTTTGGAGCTTGCATAAGCTATATAGGGCGGAGAAGAAGGTCCGGGGCTTGTATTGAATGTCGTGCACCGCCAACTTAATGGCCCATTTCATCATCCGCCCCGAGGCGTCGGGTTTTTGTAAGATATGCCGAATCGGGTAGTTGGTCAAGAGCACTATGGTATGTGCCTGAAAATGTAGGGGCGCATTCGCCGAGAATGAGATGCATGTACCAGCGCTAGTATCTGACGCTCGAGGGGGGTGTATCTCGTCTTAGGCCCCTGTAGGACTCTACTTACATAATATATGGGGTGTTTTGAACCCTCTTTCTCCTTGACAAATACGGCACTAATGGATAATTGGGATGCAGAAATGTACAAGTAGAGGACTTCCCCCTTGTCGGGGTTCAACAGTGTGGGTAAGTGTCGGAGATGGTCTTTGAGTGCTTGAAAAACTTCTCCACATTCGTGTGACCACTCGAACTATTTGGCCTTCTAGAGGATGTTGAAAAAGGGTAGATGCTACTCGGCTCCCTTAGAGAGGAAATGGCTAAGGGCTGCCAGGGATCCCGACAGCTTTTGCACTTCTTGACGGTCTTTGGGGGCTGCATGTTTTGTAGGGCTTCTATCTTCTCGGGGTTAACTTCAATTTCCCGATTGGATACCATGTATCTTAAGAATTTTCCCGCTCCTACACCAATGGTACACTTGGCCGGATTCAACTTTAGGTTGGCTGTCCATAGTGTATCAAAGGTTTCTTTCAGGTCTTCCAGAAACGCGTCATAGCTGCGGCTTTTTACCACCATGTCATCGACGTATATCTCCACATACGCCCTATTTAGGACTTGAATAGTTTATCAATGGCTCCAGCATTCTTCAAACCAAAAGGCATTTTCTTGTAGCAAAAGGTTCCTCTGTCGGTTATAAATGAGGTTTTCTCCTTATCTTTCTCTGCCATGGGAATTTGATGATATCCTTTGAAGGCGACGAAGAAGGCCAATACGTATCCAGCGATCGCCTCAACCAGACGATCTATCGAAGGTAAGGTAGCTGTCTTTGGGACATCAATCATTCAGGTTGGTGAAGTCACCCGTCAAGTTTCTTGACCAATACTGGGTTGGCTATCCACTTGGGATATTGCACTTCTTCAATTACATAGCCTCGAATAGCTTATCTACCTTTTCCCTGATGGCCTCAATCCGATCCAAAGTGAAGATGCGACACTTCTGCTTTACAGGCTTTTGCGCTGGATCTATGTTCAGATAATGTTCCACCAGATGGGCAAGTACACCTAACAAATCATTGGTGTCCCACGAAATGACGTCTATATATTGGTTGAGAAGATCTCAAAGCTGCATGTTTATCTCGGGTGGTAGGAGAGTGCCCACATCGACGGTTCCGGAATCTCCAAGTTGCATCGGCTGGGACTCGAAATATTTGACTGGCTCGAGATTCTCCTTTTTAGGTTCTCCAATAGCTTGAATGGTGCATACTCGAGCTAATTGTTGTTCACCTTGCACAGTGGCTATCCCTTGATTCGTGGGAAACTTCATGGCCAAATGGTATGGCGACCAAATGGATCTTGCTTGACACATCAATGGTCGACCAAGTATAATGTTGTATGATGCCATGGAGTCAATTATTGCAAAGGTACAACAGAGTGTTATACTTGGAGGACCGTCTGCTACTCGTATCGGCAAGGTGATTTCTCCCAAATGCGTGATGGGATCACCTACAAACCCTGAGATTAGGTTTGTGGGTACGGGAATGCTTTTGTTTAATCTCAACTGTTTGTAACAGCTGAGAAACATAACTTCCACCTCGCTTCCCCCATCCACGAGGACCCTTCAAACCATGTGTGGTCTATGGTAACAGTAATCACCAAAGGATCTGAGTGGGGGAACTGCATCTTCTGGCGAAAAGGCAACGGTTCCATCTAGGCGACATCTTTTGTTGTCCCACTCCCAAGGAGAGGTTTCTTTGGGCGATCGGTGCACCCCGTTGATACTCCTTCTTGCTCATGGTTGGTTGTTGCACGCATATTGTCGATGACGTCAAGGCGGCTGGCGTCAGCACTTCTTACTCCTGTCGGGGCTGGAGAACAGACTCACGTACTCCCGCTGGGGTTCTTAGCTGGATCAGCCATGAGTTGAAGGTCGTTTAGATCAAGATTAACACGAGGTCCCACTGGGCGTGCCAAATTGATGGATGTCTGGAACCTGCACTTGATCACGAACCCAGCTCATGAACAGATCTGCAAGACAAAGCCCTAGGGTGGCCTAGGGTAGACACTCTGATGCTTAAGTCATTGACAGCTTAGAGAAGTTTATAAGCATAAGGCGTAATGTATGTAAGATAATAGATAGAGAGGTCTACTAAACCTTCAATATTTATAAGGTTACAATCCGTAGATTGGTAACATATGTAATTATATTAAGAATACAGCTCTTATGAAAATGAAAATTGTATTACCATGTTTAGAGGAAGTATATTCCTTGTAGAACATTCAGAATATAAGCATTTCTTATTAAGGATTTGGGCCGATAGGCCCGTGGATCCATCTCTCGCATATCTCGAACCCATGACCCTTCTCGGACCCTGGTCCGAGACTCAACGAGACTTTAGAGTGCGAACAATGGACTTATCAATTTTAAAATTAGAATAATTTTGAAGTTGATAGAGTTGGTACAAGAGATTATAGAGAACGTGAGTTTCATCCTTTATTGTGTTGGTATATGCCTTGAATGCCGTAATAGCCGCTACTGCGAGTTAGCACGGGTTACCTCTCTACTGAGGTGTTGGTGACTTGGGCCAAGAGTGTGTTTTCGGGCCCAGTACCTAGGGTTTAGTGAAAGAGGCTCTATAAGACTCTTTCACTTGCGGCAACCTGTTTGTACTGTTTTCTGGGTATTAGACGATAGGAACATTGTAATCTGGTTACCTATCTAATACAATCTGTCTCCTTCCCGTGGATGTAGCCAATCATTGGTGAACCACGTAAATCTCTGTGTTCTTGTTTTTCCTTTTACGTTTAGTTTGCTGTTTTCTCATATTCCGCACAACAAACTGGTATCAGAGCTTCTGGTTAGATCCGTGGGTGGGTCTTTCGGATTCTGGGTTTGTCGAATCTGGACAGTCGGGTCGCAGATTTGATCGGGGAGAAAGATGGCTGGGCTACTAAATGTGAAGATTGATCCGTTCGATGGGAAAAACAATTTCAGTCTGTGGCAGGTCAAGGTGCAGTCCGTGATGCACTATCAAGACTTATGGGAGCCTCTCACGAAGAATTTCTCAACCGAAGGAAATTCGCAGGCGAAGTCTCTGGATTTAAAGGCGCGCACGGCGATCATGCTCTGCCTCTCGGATGAGGTTATGAAGGACGTCTTATCGGATGACACTGCTGCAAAGGTGTGGCTGAAGTTGGAGAGCTTGTACATGACGAACAAATTGCTTCTGAAGCAACGCTTATTCAGTCTCCGGATGCAGGAAGGTACGTCTCTCAAAGATCACGTAGATCAGTTCAATACTTTGTTAATGGAACTGCGAAATATAGGTGTGACCTTTGAGGATGAAGATTCTGCTTTAATGTTGTTAGTTTCTTTACCACATTCATATGAGTATTTTGTCCAGTCTCTTACTGTTGGGAAAGAAACTATAACTCTTGAGGAGGTTAGGTCTTGTCTCCATATGAACTCGCAGCGTCGTCAGGCGAGTGGCATAGAAGCAGATGGCCAGGCCTCTGGTTTGTTTACTAGTGGCGGAAGTGGAAAGGGAAGTGGCTCCGGCTCCAGCTCCAAGAATAAGGGAAAGAAGCCGAAGGTCCCCAAGCCATCTGATGTCTGTAACTACTGCAAGGAGAAAGGTCATTGGAAGAATGAGTGTCCGAAGAAGAGGCAAGCTGGAAAGCAATCGGGTTCTGCTGCCATAGCAGAAGAGGAGGTCGATTCAGAGGGAGACATTGCTCTTGTTGCGGCAGGACACACTCATCGTTCTGATGTGTGGTTTCTGGATTCTGGAGCATCGTGCCATATTTGTCCGAGGAGAGAGTGGTTCTCAACTTATGAGCAGATGGAGGGTACCATTACTACTGCAAATGGCTCTGTTTGTAAGGTGGCTGGGAGGGGCTCAGTCAACATAAGGACACATGATGGCAGCTTTCGCACGTTGAACGAGGTTAGGCATGTTCCATCGATGACTAAGAATCTGATTTCTCTTAGTCTGCTGGATAGGAAGGGTTTTGTCTATTCAGGGCAAGGTGGAGTTCTGAGTGTCTACAAGGGTTCTAAGATGGTTCTGAAGGGTCTTCTATATGGTACTTTGTATTACTTGCAGGGTTCCACAATTATGGATTCGGCCAATGTTGCATCGTTGGAGACTCACCAGGAGGATATGACCAAGCTATGGCATATGAGGCTTGGCCACATGGGTGAGAGAGGGATGCAGATTCTGTCAAAGGGTGATCTTCTTGGTGGCCATAAGGTCAAGAGTCTAGAGTTTTGTGAACATTGTGTCTATGGGAAACATCATCGCAGCAAGTTTCCAAAGGCTATTCATAGAACAAAGGGCACTCTGAATTACATCCATTCTGATTGTTGGGGGCCATCTCGAGTTGAGTCGTTGGGAGGCCACAGGTATTTCGTGTCTCTGATTGATGACTACTCCAGGATGACTTGGATTTTCATGATGAAACACAAGAGTGAAACTTTCACGAAGTTCAAGCAGTGGAAAGCTTTGGTGGAGAATCAGACAGGGAAGAAGATCAAGAGGCTGCGAACAGACAATGGTCTAGAGTTCTGCTCATCTGAGTTTGATTAGTTTTGTAGGGATGAGGGTATTGCCCGTCATCATACAGTCAGGAATACGCCACAGCAAAATGGCGTAGCAGAGCGGATGAATCAGACATTGTTGGCGAGAGCGAGGTGCATGCTCTCTAATGCTGGGCTGGATAGGAGGTTCTGGGCAGAGGCAGTGACTACGGCTTGCTATTTAATCAACCGCGGGCCGCATACAGGTATTCAGTGCAAGACACCTCTTGAGGTGTGGTCAGGCAAAGTTGTTGACTACTCTTCCCTGCGAGCTTTTGGTTGTACAGCCTACTATCATGTGAATGATGGTAAGTTAGAGACACGAGCCAAGAAGGGTATGTTTGTGGGCTACGGAGATGGAGTTAAGGGCTCTAGGATTTGGTCTCCTTCAGAGAACAGGGTTGTTCTGAGCAGGGATGTAGTGTTCGATGAAAATTCCATGCTGACATTTTCTGTTAAGCCCACGTCTTTAGCTGAGTCTGAGAGCATTGACAAACAGGTGGAGCTTGAAGTTGTTCAAAGCGACAGTCGAGTGAACGAACCTGGAGGGGATGAAGCGCCACAGATAGAAGCTGAGCTGCCAGAGCCTACGCGAACAGAGGCCACTACTCGAAGTATCGCCAAGGATCGTCCAAGGAGGGTTGGAGTTAGGGCACCACAGAGATATGGATTTGAGGACATGGTGGGATATGCACTACAGGTTGCTGAGGAGGTGGATACTTATGAGCCGTCCACTTATAGAGAGGCCATTTCAGGTACTGATTCAGAGAAATGGCTTGCTGCAATGGGAGATGAGATGGAGTCTCTTCAGAAGAATCAGACATGGGACTTGGTGCAACAGCCTCAAGGGAGGAAGGTTGTCACTTGCAAATGGGTCTTCAAGAAGAAGGAAGGGATATCAGCTGCAGAGGGAGTCAAGTACAAGGCTAGAGTTGTTGCTAGAGGTTTCAGTCAGAGAGAGGGAGTAGATTACAATGAGATTTTCTCACCCGTGGTCAGACATACTTCCATCAGAGTGTTGCTAGCTTTAGTGACACATCAGGATTTGGAGCTCGAACAACTTGATGTGAAGACCGCTTTTCTACACGGAGAGTTGGAGGAAGAGATATACATGACTCAGCCAGATGGTTTCCAGGTTCCCGGCAAGGAGAAGTACGTCTGCAAGTTGAAGAAGTCCTTGTATGGACTTAAGCAATCTCCAAGGCAGTGGTACAAGAGATTCGACAGCTACATGCTTCAGTTGGGCTACACGAGGAGTGCTTATGATTGTTGTGTCTACTTCAACAAGCTGAGAGATGAGTCATTCATCTATCTGGTGCTCTATGTAGATGACATGTTGATAGCTGCAAAGAGTAAGCATGAGGTTCAGAAGCTGAAGGGTCTTCTTAGTGCTGAGTTTGAGATGAAGGATTTGGGCGCAGCTCGGAAGATACTGGGGATGGAGATTCTCAGAGATAGAGCTCACAGGAAGCTTTTCTTATCACAGAAAGGCTACATTCAGAAGGTGTTGGAGAGATTTGGCATGGTTACTGCTAAGCCTATTGATACTCCTAGTGCTGCAAACATTCATCTCACGTCCATGTTTGCTCCTCAGTCAGACAAGGAGAAAGAGTATATGTCTCGGGTTCCGTATGCTAGCGCTGTGGGGAGCTTGATGTATGCTATGGTTTGTACGAGGCCGGATCTAGCACAAGCAGTCAGTGTTGTGAGCAGGTTCATGGGGCAACCAGGAAAGGAGCATTGGCAAGCTGTGAAGAGGATCTTTAGGTACCTTAGAGGTACATCTGATGTGGGTCTCATCTATGGAGGTGATATTGAGTGTCTGGTTACAGGCTACTCTGATTCTGACTATGCTGGAGATGTTGACACGAGGAGGTCTATGACTGGCTATGTATTTACCTTGGGTGGTTCTGTTGTTAGCTGGAAGGCGACTTTGCAACCTACAGTGACCTTGTCTACTACGGAAGCAGAGTACATGGCCTTGACAGAGGCTGCAAAGGAGGGGATATGGCTGAAAGGGCTGGTTAGTGATCTTGGTCTGCATCAGGATCAGGCCATTGTGTATTGTGACAGTTTGAGTGCAATATGCTTGGCCAAGGATCAGGTCCATCATGAGAGGACCAAGCATATTGATGTCAGATATCATTTTCTGAGGAGTGAGAGGAGGATCAAGGTGAAGAAAGTGGAAACTGCTGATAATCCTGCTGACATGTTCACCAAGCCTGTTCCAAACAGCAAGTTTCAACATTGCTTGGACTTGCTGAACATCAGAGCTGATTAGTTGCCCTATGGGCAGTCCCAGGGTGGAGGGAGAAGTCTACTGATCTGGAGTTTCTACTTTGAGGATTCAAGTCAAGGTGGAGATTTGTTGGTATATGCCTTGAATGCCGTAATAGCCGCTACTGCGAGTTAGCACGGGGGTCTCGCTGCCCGGTCAGCGAGTCGGGGGGTCCAGGAGCGCACCCTGGCCTTGGGGGTCTGGGGGGCGGAGTCGCCCCCGGCCCAACGGTACGGGTTACCTCTCTACTGAGGTGTTGGTGACTTGGGCCAAGAGTGTGTTTTCGGGCCCAGTACCTAGGGTTTAGTGAAAGAGGCTCTATAAGACTCTTTCACTTGCCGCAACCTAGTTTGTACTGTTTTCTGGGTATTAGACGATAGGAACATTGTAATCTGGTTACCTATCTAATACAATTTGTCTCCTTCCCGTGGATGTAGCCAATCATTGGTGAACCACGTAAATCTCTGTGTTCTTGTTTTTCCTTTTACGTTTAGTTTGCTGTTTTCTCATATTCCGCACAACATATTGTGTAGCAAAATTTAGAGCTACTCTTGAACTTACGTACAACTTATGCTGTATCCTTCCCTGTACTTGGTAGTAACGCTGAAAATCAATATAATATGATAAATACATGTGATGGTACATAAGAGAGGATGAATTTGCTTTAACATTTGTTGAGTATCGATTTAGCCTAACAAAAAATGTAGGGTGCCATGCTCGTTTACCTTAGCTCCCTGGATAGTTGAATATATATATGCTCATTTACTTCTGATTTTTATGAAAATGATTGGGTATTTTTTTACTGAACTTAATTTATATTTCTAAATCGTTCAAAAGTAATTTGATTAATTATTTTTGATATTTGAATTACGTAAAAATATCAAACTCTAGTATTTTTAAACGTTTTAATAATTTGAGTAAAGAATTTAGCTCCAGTCAAGCAATGCACGTTCATTTTCTCAGCTATTCAATCACACAATCACTTTATTCAAAAATGTAATATCATTTACACAAAGAAAAAAAGCCATCGAATCTGTCGACAACCAATCAGAGCGTAAGCATCAAGAGTGAATGATCTTCACCGAACCAAAATTAAAAAAGAAGAAATAAAAATAACATTTAATAAAAGCATATCCTTTAACTTCGTGGGAAGGAGATGGAGAGCCCATAATTGATGGAGGCTAGGGTTTAAGAGTGTCTAGGGTTTAACTTTAACAGAGGAGAAAGAAAAAAAATTAGAAATGAAATGACAATATAAATAACTGAGTCACATAAATGATGAAAAATCAAAAATCACACTCCATTGCCGCCGCTGCAACATTTGCTGAACTAACCAAAGCGGCTGCAAAACCACCACAATTGCAGAACCATTACAAAGATTGTGTCTTTTCAGTTTAGAATCCCAGGTTAGCTCATCACACTGCTTAACACTTATTCCATTTCTTGAGTGCTCCAATTCTGGTGCATTTCCAGCTCATTCACATATGATGTACTTACTTTTGCATAAATCTTACTGGATAGATTCTGAACCCCGTTTGTTTGTTTCCATTGTTTGAAGGTCTAGCTTGTCATTATGGAAGTCCCAGAAGCTGAAGGTGCGTCTCTGAACATATTTGTTCTTCATTCATACTGTGTGCACGCTACCTGTTTGTGTTTATGTTCCAATGAAAAGCATTCTTGAATTTGTACTTCACTTTATGATATAAATGAAGTCAGATTTTCATGTTCACAATATATTCCCCAATCTTAATTTAGTTAATAGATGAGAAGTTCATCTCATGTTCTTGGTTATGATTATGCTCAGGGAACAAAGCAACAAGAAAATACAGAGGAGTATGCCAGAGGTCAGCAGGCAAGTGGGCTGCTCGAATTTTTGATCGAAATAAATGTGGAAATGTTCATTTGGGCACATTCGAAACTGCAAAGGATGCAGCCATGGCTTACGATAAAGCTGCCCCAAAGTTTCTAGGACTCAAAGCAAGGCTCAATTTTCCTGACCCTGAAGCTGATTCACATGTATCTAATGTTCATTCTGTTGAGCTTATCAGAGGCTCAAGCACGGGTAGCGTGACTAAGAAGAGAGGAGGAGGGGCTCTCAGAAGGCATAGGGGTACAAAGAAGAGAAAAAGTTGCAGTCTTGAAGTGAAAGAAGGAAGCATTGTTAGGAGCTATAATCTCCGGTCAAGCGTCTCCAACTCCATTAGGAAGGAAAAAGGCAGTCTTGAACCGAAAGAAGTTGAGAGCTACAATCTCCGGTCAAACGATGTCAACTCCAGCTCCAACTCCATTTGCAAGGGAAAAGGCATTCTTGAAGTGAAAGAACGAAGCATTGTTGAGAGCTATAATCTCCGGTCAAAAGATGGCAACTCCAACTCCATCTGCCAGAAAAGAGGCAGCCTTGAAATGAAAAAAGAAAGCACTTTTGAGAGCTACAATCTCCGGTCAGGCACATGTCAGACAGCGAATGATGGCTTGTTTGGCATATTCAACTTCATCTCAGAGCAGAGAGTAGCTTTCGTCTTCAGACATCGCCTTGATAGTCAGGTAAGACTCAAGTTATAATTTTCTGTAACATCTGTTTTATAGTGCTAAATTGCTAATAGCATCTTCTTCTAAAGACATTCTTCGACTTTATCCATTGTTGGAATGTAACAGAAAAAAGCTGAATACAAGAAGATCATCAGGCAACACATGGATTTTGAAATGATACGATTGAGACTATCCACCAACTTGATCAAGTCAGCCAATGACCTCTTTCGGGACTTGCTTCTGGTCGCGAATAATGCACTGGTGTATTACTCAAAAAGGACAAAGGAATACAAGTCAGGAATAGCCTTACGAGACATTGTCCTCAAAGCTTATCGGGCTCATGTTGAACCTGATTCACAAGCTGAAATAAAATGTGAAATTATTCCGTCCAAAAGAAAAGGCAATTTACAAGCTGCTCTAGGCTCAGTATCAGAAGCTGAAGGTGTGTGTCTCCTACTCCAAACAAACGTGTTTTTCATTCATTGTGTGTATGCTACCTATTTGTGTTAATGTTTCAATGAGATTTCTTCTTCCATTGAATTAGTATATTTAATCTGTTGTTGTAAATTGTTGTGCATTCATAAAGATGATTGAAATAGATTATGTTTTAAAAAATATTTCTATTCTGAATTCTAGTTTATAGACGAGAAGCTAATCACACGTTGTCGGTTATGGATATGCTTAGGGAATGAAGCAACAAGAAACTACAGAGGAGTGTGGCAGGCTATATCAGGCAGCTGGGCTGCTCAGATTTATATTCGAAAGAGAAAAGTTTATTTGGGCACATTCAGAACTGCAGAAGATGCAGCCATGGCTTATGATAAAGCTGCCTTGAAGCTTCAAGGACAAAGAGCAAAGTTCAATTTTCCATGGAGCACGACAAAAACAAAATTAAGAGGAGTATTTCATAGATCGGGCAAATCGGCCAATTCACATGTTTCTTGTACTCATTCTGTCGGACAGACAAAAGGCTTAAGTTTATGTAGGATGCTTAATAAAATAGAAGATGAGACTCCCAGAAGGCAAAGAGGTAAGAGGAAGCGAAAAGATTACAGTCTAAAAGCAGATGAAAGAAGCACTGTTGAGAGTGACAATCTCAGGTCAAACGTTGTCCTTTCGAAATCCACTTGCAAGAAAAAGGGCACATTTCAGACAGCGAATGCTGACTTGATGGCCATATTCAGTTCCATTTCAGAGCAGAGTGTAGCTGTTGTCTTCAGACGTCGCCTTGATAGTCAGGTAAGACGCAGGTTATTGATTTTCTATAACAATATTGTATTGTAGTTCTTTGTAGCATTACCTTCTCTAATTGCCCTCTTCTGTTTTATCCATTGATGAACGCTACAGAAGCAAGCTAGATACAAGAAGATCATCAGGCAACATGTGGATTATGAAATGATAAGATTGAAACTATCTGCCAACTCCATCAAGTCAGCCAAAGACCTCTTTCGGGACTTGTTTCTGCTCGCAAACAATGCACTAGTGTTTTACTCAAAAGGAACAAAGGAATACAAGTCCGGAATAGCCTTAAGGGACATTGTTCTGAAGGCTTACCGGGCTCATTATGAGCTTGATTCACAAGCTGAAAGAAAATGTGAAAATAGTCCGTCCAAAAGCAAACCTGATTCACAAGCTTCACTGAGTTCAGTATCTCAAGATGAAGGTCAGAACCGCCAAGCTGATGTGGAACATCTTAAACAGGAACACCATAGGGTTCAAAGTCCTATCTCATTGCAAGGAGAGACCAGGAACGCACATGTAGATGAATCTCACAATGAGGTTGATGTGGGAAAATTGGAGCAACCAGATTTCTCATGGAGTGATCTGCCGGCGTTTGAGGATCTGCCTGAACTTGACACTGGTGCATCCATGCCTGAACAACCTATTCAGCAAACTTTAGGTGACATGGCGGAATTCCTTGAAGCAGAACCACAGATGCCTACCTGGGAATGCATCCCTGGAGTTCCAAACTGATTAGCTAGAATTGAATCTATAATATCAGAAGAGCAATCCCATGTTAGTTGATTGCGTTTCCCTAGTTTTTGTCTTCTCTTTATCTAATGTCAACTGGAAAAAGACTTATGAACCATTTGATTTTCCTTTTTCAATGAGTCTGTGAACTTTCAATTTGACGAGTCATTTTTGTTACTCACTCTGCCAGTTACCCGAACTCAAACTCGTGTTTTGACCGACTTTCTCGAGATTTGCTCACGAACGACTCAATCATTCACACTCTAAGCTCATCATCATCTGAAGGAAGAAGAAGAGTTTGAATATCTTGTTGCAAACTGTAATAGTACAAAGCAAAGGAGGGAATTGAAAAAAGAAATAAAAAGTGATGGTCCAGTTTTGAACTAGAGGCGCATTACAGGATCGGGCCCGGTTCGATCCCAACCTATATCGTGTTAGCATACAAAGACTTATGTGTAATATTGGCTGGTTCCAATAGTTATTTTAGTACAAGCCAGGGACTAATCAAAGAATTATTGAGCTAGGAGGCAGCTAAGTAACCAAATTCAGTTGCAACTGAATTTGCAGATTTGCAGTTAGGATCACAGAATCTTTCTGTGATTAAATAGTTAGTTTCTGGATTAGTTAGACCATTCTCCACGTATGGGAATCACTGAATTTGTATTTTCATTTCTCTGTAACTCAATTCCTTCGAAAATATTACTTGCCGGAGCAATACTCCGGCAACTGTTTTCTTTGATATTATTCTGGCAACCCCGAGATCACTACAAAGTTGGTATCAGAGCATCGACTTCGCACCTGTGATGCCCAGTCGAACTCGTTCGGAAAAATGGATCAAAACCTCGCTGAGTTGGAGAATCGTTTCGGGGAGCGCGTGGCGATGATCGATCAAGCCAGCCGTGAACTGCAGGATAGAATGGAACTCGGTTTCCAGGAAATTCGTGAAGCTAGCGAGCAGAGGCAGAATTTGATGGAGACGGAGTTGAAGACTATGATTGAGAATCAACAGCAGATGCGTGCCGCCGGCGATCAAACCGCGGCGGAATTGAAACGTGAACTGAAGGCGATCGCCGATGCAAACGCGGCGGTGAAGCAAGATCAGCTCAAATTTCAGGATGCTCTTCGCGGTCAGATACAGGATATGATGCTTTCAATGAGAGCAGAAAGGGGATCAAATTTGGCCGGTGGCAGCCACCGGGGCGCCGGAGGAAGTACACCACCGCAATTGCAAGGTATTTCTGCTCCAGAGCTTCAATTTGAACTAGTGAATCATTCTCTGCGTGGTACTCAACCTGTTGTAGGCAGTCATTCTGTTATGCATTTGGATCCTAAAGTTGCATGCTCAGAACCTGTTAGAGGTCATAAAAATCATAAATCTGATGTGCATTTTGGTCAGTATGATCCTAAGAATTTAACTGCAACTGGAGTTTCTAATCAACAAGGAGTAAGGGTAGAGCCTAATGCTGTGAGATTTGGAAATGAAAATAGACATTTGGCACTAGAGGATGAAGTGGATTGGAGATATAGGTTTGGGAGAGGGGCTGAAAATCAGAGAGCTAAGGTGGATCTAGTATGTTTTAATGGCAGTGAACCTAGAGAATGGTTGAGGAAATACCATACTTTCTTTAGTTACTACCAGGTTCCAGAACACCAAAGGGTAGCTGCTGTAGAACTTTACATGATTGATAAAGCAAGGGTATGGTATCAAGTGGCTGTTTCTGGGAAAGGACTCAATAATTGGGATGAATTTTGTTGTATGTTGAGGCAGAGGTTTACTCCTCTAACTCTGAGAGATGAAATACAAGAGTTTAATAAGCTTTATCAGAAGTCAACTGTTAAGACATATGTAGAAGAATTTGAGGAATTAAGAGTGTTGATGACTGAGAAGAATTTTACTATGTCTGAGTAGTACTTTGTTTCAAGCTTTATAAGTGGTTTCAAAGAGGATCTTAAGTCAGGGGTCATGCAGCTCAAACCTACTAGTTTACAACAGACAATGGAGTTGGCTATGTGGGAGGAAAGAAAATGGGAAGTTGCTAGTAAGAAAAGAGTATCTCAGTCTTCATTTCATCAGTTTCAAACCCTAGGCCATCTGAGAAAACTTTATGGAAAGGTGGACAGTTAGACAAGGATGGGGGTGATAAGTTTAAAAGATTGTCTCTTGAGTTGCAACAATATAGAAGGGAGCACAGATTGTGCTACAAATGTGGAGACAGTTATGCACCTGGACATGTTTGCAAAATGAAGGAGATCCATTTCATTAGTGATGAAACTCCTTTAGAACCTGGTGAAATTATGGTTATGGAGGATGAAGAAGGATTGTTGAATATGTTGGAAGAAGAGGATACTGAACCACCAATTGAGTTGAAGTCTGTGGGACTCAAGTATGGAGAGTTGAACCACAAGAAGCACCACACTATGAATTTCTATGGCAAGCTTTATGATCATACAATTAGTATTCTGTTGGACACTGGGGCATCTGATAGCTTCATTGATCCAAGAATTATACAAAAAGTGGGGTTAGGAACTATGGATACTAGACCATTTACTGTGAGAGTGGCTAATGGAGATATGGTTAAGGGTTCAACTTTGTGCTCTAGACTCATTTGGAATTTATTAAAGCATAGGTTTGTTACTGATTTCAAAGTTATGAAATTGGGAGGTCATGACTTGATTCTGGGAGTAGATTGGTTGTCTTCCTTTGATCCTGTAGTGTTTGATTGGACTAAATAAAGAGTGGCCATACTCAGTCATGGGAGGTATTGGATATTGGAAGGGAGCACCACAGGATGTCACCACAAAATGAATGAGTTTGTTGACATTAGCAAGAAGAGGGAGCTGTAACTGGAAGAGTTAGAGAGTGTTCAGGACTTGCTAGCTGGTGTGACTGCACTAGATCAACATTTCTTGAAGCCAACTTTGCAGATCCAAGGCATGCAGACAACTGACAAGGCACAGGAGATACAAAAGCAAGAAATGGAGAAACAAGAAGTGTTGAAGCAAGAGGTTCAGAAGCCATTAAAGAGAAGATTATTTAGTGAAGATATTGAGAACATTGAGGCTCCATCAGAACTGAAACAGGTGCTCTTATAATTTCCTGAAGGTTTTTCTATCCCTAATGAATTACCTCCACAAAGATCTGTTGACCATGAAATTAACTTAAAAGTTGATGCCACTCAATTTAAAATGAAACCTTAGAGGTATCCACATGCTCACAAGTTTGAAATAGAGAAGCAAGTAGCTGAAATGCTTCAGAATAAGGTGATACAGCCCAGCAATAGCTCATATGCTTCTCCTGTGATCTTGGTGAAGAAAAAAGATGCCACTTGGAGGATGTGTGTGGACTATAGGAAGCTAAATGATGTAACAATAAAGGATAGATACCCTATCCCTGTAATAAATGAGTTGTTGGATTAATTTGCGTGGTTCCAAGATATTTTCTAAACTTGACTTAAGAGCTGGTTATCATCAAATTAGAAGGAGAGTTTCTGATGTGGATAAAACTGTTTTTTCTACTCATTCTGGCCATTATGAGTTTCTTTTGATGCCATTTGGGTTGACAAATGCTCCAGCAACATTTCAAAGTTTAATGAACAATATTTTCAGTAAATATTTGAGGCAGTTTGTTCTTGTTTTCTTTGATGACATTTTGGTGTATAGTAAAGATATGGTGCAACATCAACAGCATCTGAGAACAGTGCTTGAAATCCTCCAAAAACATACTTTGAAAGCCAAATAGTATAAGTGTACTTTTGGGCATCTGAAAGTAGATTACTTAGCACATGTGATAACTGGAGAGGGAGTTGGTGTAGATAAGCAAAAGATTTGGTGCATTGAGCAATGGCCAGCACCAAGAATGTGAAAGATTTAAGGGGTTTTTTGGGACTTACTGATTACTACAGAAGATTTATACACAATTACGGCCTAATTTGTAAACCATTACATTTACTGCTCAGGACAAATGCATTTCAGTGGTCTGATTCTGCTGAGCAAGCTTTTCAACAACTCAAAAAAATCATGACCACTGCTCCAGTGTTGAAACTTTCAGAGTTTGACAAGGATTTTGTAGTGGAGACAAATGCATCTGAATTTGGCATGGGGGCAGTTTTGATGCAAGACAGTAAACCCGTTGCCTTTTAAAGTAATGCTTTTTGTCCCAGAAATAGAGGTTTGTCCATTTATGAAAAGGAATTATTAGTTGTGGTGATGTCTATTGACAAGTGGAATCATTATTTGGTTGGACATCATTTCATTATCAAGACAGACCATCAGAGTCTAAAGTATCTAATTGAGCAAAAATTGACACATGCATTACAACACAAATGGATTACTAAGCTGTTAGGTCTTAGTTTTGATATACAGTATAAGACAGGAAAAACTAATGTTGCAGCTAATGCTTTGTCTAGACAGCCTAGTCTCTATATCACAGATAATGGTGAGCTACAAGACATAACTGTGGAGGACTCTACACCTATACAGTGGGATCCAAAGCTTCTAGAGGGACCATTTGAAGGAAATGACTTTATACAATGGCATCAGGAGGTCCCTAAAGCTTCAGAAAAGGAAACAGCATCTTCAGGTGGGGCATTTGAGTGTTTCAGTACTAATACTGCTTTAGTTCCTTTGTGGATGACACAAATTACTGCTAGCTATGAAGAGGATCTTTACTGTCAAGATTTATTGTGTCAACTCAGTACTTCTGTGTCTCAGAAAGTACTTGTTGGGGATGGAGTGGAGTTCACTCTTGTGCATGGATTGATCAAAAAAGGTCAGAAGATAGTAATTGGAAGTGCTAGACAGATCAAGCAAGATATCATTAAAACTATGCATGCTTCAGCATTAGGTGGTCATTCTGGCCAGACAGCAACCATAAAAAGAGTTTTATCCCTCTTTTTCTGGCCTCAGATGAAAGAGAAAATTTCTGAATAATCAGATCTCGTGGAGTTTGCCAAACTAGAGCATTGTTTGTCACCAGGCCTTTTACAACCTTTGCCTATTCGCAGTCATGCATGGAGGCAAGTGACTATGGATTTCATAAAAAAATTACCTTTGTCTAATGGTTTTGATACCATATTGGTTGTGGTAGATAGATTGACCAAATATGCCCACTTTGTGAAGATGAAGCATCTTTTTACAGCAGTGCAAGTTGCTAAAACTTATTTGGAAGAGGTGGCTAAAATGCATGGAATTCCAGATTCCATTACTTCTGACAGGGATAAAATATTCACTAGTAATTTTTGGAGAGAAATTATGTCTCTGATGCAAGTCAATCTCCAATTCAGTACATCATACCATCCTGAAACTGATGGTCAAACTAAAAGAGTGAATCAAACTCTTGAACAATATCTCATATGTTTTTGCTGTGACAGACCTAATTCATGGAGTGAATGGTTGGGTATTGCTGAGTGGTGGTATAATACTTCCTTTCATTCTAGCTTTAGAATGACTCCATATGAAACTCTTTTTGGAGTCAAACCTATATCACTTCCACTTGGAGTGTTCACTGATGCTGTGTTTCCTGCAACTGCCAATCTGTTGGCTCAGAAAGACAAGGTACAACAACTTCTACAAAAACATTTACAGACTGCTCAGCAAAGGATGAAACAATATGTTGATCTTAATAGAAGTGATAGGACCTTGCAAGAAGGAGATTTAGTTTACCTTAAGCTTCAGAAGTATATGACTGTGAATTACGGATCAAATCAGAAATTAGCTTCCAAGTTTTTTTGTCCTTTCAAAGTTTTAAAGAAGATTGGTGCAGTGGTCGATAAATTAGAGTTGCCTACTCATTCAAGAATCCATCCAGTTTTCCATGTTTCTCTTTTAAAGAAACATGTTGGACCACCCCCTGTGACTGTTTTAACTATACCAGATGATGTGGAGCATGAGAATGTATTGGAACTACTCAGGATTCTTCATAGAAGATTGTTGCAGAAAGATCAAGGAGTGGTGGTGCAATGGCTAATTGAATAGAAAGGATTACCAGTGGAGGAGGCTTCTTGGGAGGAAGCTCAGTTCATCATTAATCAGTTTCCTTCTTTCCAATATTGACAATGGTTTCAGTAAAGTGTTCAGCTGAGGACAACTTCAATCTAAGGAGGGTGGAGTGTTAGCATCAAAGGACTTCTGTGTTATATTGGCTGGGTCCAATAGTTTTTTTAAAAATAAAATCACCATTGGTGGGGGGAGTTTCATTGGCACCCCATACCATAAAATGGGAACTGGCCCACAGTTTTTTACAAGAAAGGCCTTGCCTTTAGAAGCATCTAAACTTCTCAAAAATAATGAATCGGAGATAACCTATTGACTAGCTATATGTGACAGCTTGTGGCATATGAAGAAACCTTTAAAGAGGAGCAAGTTAGTGATCGAGTAAACAAATACTGAAGCACAAATTAGCCACTCTTTTGGTTTAATCCATAGCCACATACATAAGCTAGTATATTTATATGTTGACCAAAAATAACCATATAAATGGTTCAAAAAATGGCAGCAGTATTGCTGAAAAAAGTGATCCAGTTTAGATAAATTCCTCCATGCCTGAGCAGAGTCTCCCAGCATAAACAGTGATCTGCTTCTTGCTTGATCAATGCTGGCTTGAGCAGTAGCCATCTTGTCTCCCCTCATCTACCTGTAAGGAGTATAGAAAAAGAGCAGTACCACAGATCTTGATGATTAATGCAAGTAAAACCTTAAATTAGGAGTGCCAGTCCTATCTAAGTGAAGTATGGCCCTTAGTTTACTTGGAATCATACTAAGGCGCATGATCTGGTTAATTTTAAGTTCTGCACACATATTTGCCACAAAGTCAGCTGCAGTATTTCCTTCTCTCAATATATGGGACAGTGAATGTATTACACTCATTTTGTTTAAATTATAGCATTGAGAGAAAAACTTCCAATCAATAGAATTTATATTGAGGATTCCATTAACAGCAATCTGACAGTCTGACTCTACCCTGTAACTGCCAAGATTCAATTGATCTCCAATCTGATACCCCCTATGAATGGCAATAATTTCAGCATGTATTGGAGAGGAACAATTGGTATAGCACATTTCTATATGGACTGTCTGACCACTGATATCCCTAATAACAATTCTAATTCCTGTGGTTCCATCAGCCTTATAGCATGCATCAATATTAATTTTAAATCCATAATCAGGTGGAATCCATTTGATTATCTTCACTGGCTTAGGCCTCCTTCTAATAATAAAAGGAACCAGTCCAGTGTCAATAATAAATTGGTTCCTTTCTGGATTACCAGTTAATGGAGATGCTGAAAACATATTTGCAACATATCTAATGATCTGATTACATATAGTCTGAGTATTACATTTTTGATCATCATAAATGAGTTTATTTCTCCTTGTCCATAAAGTCCAGACCACCACCATCATGGTTGTCCTTACGACTGTTGTATGGATTTTGGTTAAGCCCTGATATGATAAATAAAAATGTATTCTCTGATTTAATGTGAAAAAATCATTGATCCTGATAGCCAACAGTCTATGAAAAAATGTCCAGATTTCAAGATTTGGGCCACAGTTATTAAAATAGTGTTCCATACTTTCTGAGCAGAGGCATTGTGTGCATTTTGATGCTATATTAAAACCAAATTTGATTAAAATATGATTAAAATATGATCAAAAGGTAACAATTTATTCCTGATTCTCCAGACTAATGTAGAGATTTTAGGGGGAATGGGCTTCTTCCATACCTGTTTTAAAAATTGGAATTTCTTAAAATCTCTCCTTCTGAGGGATTGACATGCAGTTTTGACTGTGAACTGTCCATTTCTAGATGGTTTCCAGATGAGTTTGTCTGCATGTGTGTATTGGATCTGTGATTCCTGCAATAAAAGCAAAATATCAGAAGGTAAGAAAGATGACAATTGAGCTATTAACTGTGATTTTTCCTGGATGAAATCTGCCAGTGTGATGTCAGGAAATGGAATATCCCTGTCCTCTGGCCATATATAGCACAGTGCTCCTTTCCCTATCCAATTAGCATTCCAAAATGAGCAACTTCCTTTCCCATGGCATACCACAGAGTTAACATTAGAATGTTCTGTCACTTCACATATTCTTCTCCAAGAGTGTGAATTCTTCTATGTTTCTGGGAGTGACCACAGGAATTTTGCCCACACTGTCTCATTCATTTGTAGTTTCCACCAGATCTTGCAAGAGAAAGCTTTGACAAATGCATTTATGTCTCTAAAACCAATTCCATTTTAAGTCTTGGGTAAGGCCATTCTCTGCCATCTTCTCCACACTTTTCTGTGTCCATACTTTGTTTCACCCAGTAAAATTTGCTTGCCAATTTTTCCATTTTTCTGATGACTGTTTTTGGTGGCTGTAGTACAGAAAAGAAGTGCACTGGGATTGCTAATAAAACATGATTTATTAGCACCATTCTCCCTGCACTTGTAAGCCATACATATTTCCAGTTTAAAGTAGCCCTTTCCATTCTTTCAATTAGTGGATGGTAATACTTAACCATGTTTCTGCCACTAAAGATTGGAATGCCAAGATATTGGAATGTCATTTTTCCTCTGGTCATCCCAAGTGTATCCTTAATCATTCTGATATTGTGCCTGGATGTGTCAGAGTGGGTAAAAAACTCAGATTTTGAGAAATTCACCTTTTGACCAGAGGTGCTTTCATATGCCTCTAAGAAAGCTTTAACTCTTCTCATATTTTTCTGTTTGGAGTTGACAAATAATGTTGTGTCATCAGCATACATCAAATGTGTGATTGTCTGAACCCCCCTGGGCATAGCAAATCCTTCTATAAAATTGATACTAACTAGCTTCTTCAGTGCCCTTGAAAAAGTTTCAGTAACCAGAATATATAGGAATGGGGAAACTGGATCTCCCTGCTTAATGCCTCTTGTTGAAGAGAAGAAACCAGATGCTACTCCATTGATGAGGACAGAGAAGTGTGCTGCAGCTATATTCTGCATTATTATTTTGACAAATGATCCATGGAATCCAAAATGCAATAAAATGGAATTGAGAAAGCTCCATGACACCCTGTCAAAAACTTTCTGCATATCCAATTTTAATATCAAATTTTAGTTCTTTCCATTCTTACACAATAGTCTGGCCATTTCTTGCATTTGTAGAATATTAATAGTAATATCCCTGCCTTTTAGAAATGTTGTCTGTTCCTGTGAAATCAATCTGTCCATCAGGGGCTTTATTCTTTCAGCAATCAGTTTGGAGTATACCTTATTGAGAAAATTGGAAAGGCTTATTGGTCTATACTCAGAAAAGGAGACTGGGTTTGGTAAGTATTAGTGTCAACCATGTGCTTGAAATGGCTTTTGGTATCAGTGCACCTCTTAAGAACTGTTTAACAGAATCTAAGAGGTCCTCTTTGATAGTGTCCCAAGATCCCCTATAAAAATCCCATGAAAATCCATCAGAACCTGGTGAGCTGTCCTTGCTCAGTTCAAAGACAACCTTGTGTAGCTCATCCATGGTAACCTCTCTCATAAGTGTTATATTATCCTCATCATTAACCAATCTAGGAATTTGAGAGGTAAAATCCTTAAGGAAGGTACCATTGTCTCCTGTCATTGGCACTCCATCTTCCACTGGCACATTCAGCAAACTTGTGTAGAATTGAACTCCCTCTTCCTTTATTGCTACTGGGTCCACTAACCACTGGTCGTTTCTGTCTTTTATCTTACATATCCTGGCTTTCCCATGCTTCTCTTTCACTGAATTGTGAAAAAAGCTGGTACTAGCATCACCTTCTTGCAATCATCTGATGCATGATTTTTGTTTCCAGAATGTTGTTTCCTCCTTAATAGCTCTAGCCAGCATTACCTGCCCTCTGTTGAGCTGTAACAGGTCTTCCTCACTCCCACTGCTTTGGTGCTTTTCTTCCAATAAGGACACCTCCCTTTCAGCTTCTACTAGGTTCCTGTGAACATTACCAAAGTGGTCTTTGTTCCACTCCTTCAGGACAGATTTTAATCTTTTGAGCTTGTACACCATATTCTCCATACCCAGGAAGGGGCTGTGCTGGTTCCAACTTTCATCAACTATAGTTTTATACTCACTCCTATTCATCCAAATTTGTTGAAATCTAAAACGTTTAGGGGTGTGTTCACTGGAGTCTTGTATGGACAGTAGGAGTGGGTTGTGATCAGAAGTGGATCTGTTTAGGATTTGGATAGAGCTGTGTGGGAAGAGGGTGCTCCAGTCATGGTTACTAAGTCCTCTATCTAATTTTTGTAACAACAAATTTCTGCCTGATCTCCTATTACTCCAGGTGTACTTGTTTCCCACTGTGGTGATCTCATGGAGTGCCAGGCTACTAATTAGACTGTTGAACTCACTAATACTTCCTAAAGGGGGGTTTATCCTACCTCTTCTCTCTGTTGTAGCTGTAACTGTATTGAATCCCCCACATAAATTGTGGGGGCTGCAGGTAATGTCAATAGGTCAGCCCATAGAGACCTTCTAAATCTTCTAAAAACTTTAGCATATATAAACACAGTGTTCCAAGTAATAGAAGTAGATATATCAGTAATTGCAGCCAGCACATATTGTTCAGACTGTGATATGAATTCTAGTTTAAAATTACTTTTCCACAGAATCCAAATTTTGGCATTTTCAGCATGATAAGCATTTTGAAAATTTAGAACATGTTGTAATGCAGTGATCATTTCTTTGTCATGCATTGGTTCAATTACACATAGTAATGATATGTTATGAATTATTACTAGAGATTGCAGTCTATCAATAGATGTACCTAAACCTCTAATATTCCAAATGAGCATGTTACCTATGATTTTGTGATAAATCATTTAAACAGGGTATTTTACTTTTTGTTTAGGCCTTAATAGTTATTTTAGTACAAGCCAGGGACTAGCCAGAGAATTATTGAGCTAGGAGACAGCTAAGTAACCAAATTCAGTTGCAACTGAATTTGCAGATTTGCAGTTAGGATCACAGAATCTTTCTGTGATTAAATAGTTAATTTCTGGATTAGTTAGATCATTCTCCATGTATGGGAATCACTGAATTTGTATTTTCATTTCTCTGTAATTCACTTCCGTCGGAAATATTACTTGCCAGAGCAATACTTCGGCCACTGTTTTCAGTGACCGGTGTGATTTGGAGGTTTAATATAACACATTCCGTTAGGGTGTATATCCCGTTAGGGTTTAACTAAGAAACTCTGAACCTTAAAGACATGCTGGGGTTGGAGAGGAGGAGGATTAGGACGGTAGCCATATATAAATCTATATATATTATAAACATGCGTGGGAAAAATTGAGGCATAGAGTAATCGGACTATTGGATGTGGATATATCATGTGTGATTTTCTTCTATAATCATTCACATTCTTGATTATGTGTAGTTGGTACGTATGGCGTGTGCCCTTGTATTTGCAAAAAAAATTTGAAAACTATTTTGTTAGGATGTTTTAGGCTTATGTTAATCGTAACTGCACAAAGTGTTTAGTATTTAATTAGTTAGAATCATTCTCCCGAAAAATTTGGTTAACACTACAATGATTAGCCGAAGGATGTATGAATTTACCCATATCTTGACGTATTCATGAATTTACCCATGTTAATTGGGACTCTTTCAATTTGGTAAATAATATTTATGTTAAATTACAATTTGATGATTATATGCTTTAATTTATACTCCTAAGCAACATTATACAATTAAAGAAAGCAAATCATTTCTTTCCTTTTACGTAGCAAAATTTTAAAAATAAATAAAATAATTTTAGACATATAAAAAGGCATAAACTAATGTCCTGTTTAAATTTATTAGGTTTATTAAGGCCTTTTTTAAAATAATAGAGCACTTCAGTTCAATTTAATTTAGTTTTATTTTTTTAATTTAGTTCTATTTAATTCAATTCAGTTCATCATAATTATAGTTTGATAAAATTTAGAAATTCAAAACGCTCTCGAACCTCCCCTCCCTCCACTTTTTCAATCCATCGCCGGGGAGGCTCCGCCTGGCACCCCTCGCCGGTCGGAGGTGACCTCCCCACCCATAACCCAATAAAACTCCTTTCCACCCCTTCTCTACCCCCTATAACCTGATCCGTTTTCAACCTCCGCCCAACTACTGTTCTTTTTCCGGCCACCCTTTGACCGCCGTTGGCCCAGATCGGCGCCGATCTGTGAAGCCCAACCACTGACGAGTCAAGACGGAGGCTGATCTACACCGCCACCCATCGACGACGCCGGCGAGCCTAGATCCAGTTTTCAGGGCCTTCTTCCGTCGGAGAAACCGCTAGGAAGACAGACGGAACGACCGGAGCAGTGGAAGGGGAGTAAGACGCGACGCCACGCGCCTCAACCTCCATCACGCGCCGCCGGAAGAGCCTGTGCGTGGGCGACGCGCTGCTCTGTCGGTGGGCACGTGCTCACGCGCCGACGCGCCCGCGCGTGAAGGCCACGCGCCTCACGCGCCGCCTGCGCTGAATCGCCCGCGCGTGCGGCCCACGCGCCGCCGCGCCGGAGCCTCCTGCTCTCTGACTGAATCCGACAGAAATCGGGTTACTTCGGTTTTTCATTTTTCTCTTATTTCCTTTATTTTGGATTTCATTTAGGGATTTGTGCTTGAATGAGTGTTTTTGATAGAGTATAGGAGGGGTTTTTGCTGTTTACCAACTTGGAGTTTTGCTGACCATGTTTTTTTTGGCTAAACCCTTTTGGTTTCTGATCTGATTCATATGACGGTTAGGAGAAATCCTAGTCGAGATAGTTTTAATACTTACTCTTTGGCGTTGCTATCTGAATTAGATTAGTAGACTGTACAGGCAGGTGTTTTCAACTGATTCATCGGTCTGGTACTAGTTAAATAGCTTAACGACACCTTGACCGTGTGGAATCATCTCTAGATAGTCTTTTAGATGGCAATAGGCCATTCGAGGCCGAATCATTTAGTGATTATTACTGGGACCTTGGTATTCTTATGGGTCATGGGAGGGCCACAGGCCACACTGGAGGTTACTGTCCACTGGAGGCTACAGGACACAGAAGGCACCGGACACAGGAGGCATAGGAGCTTCCGGACTCAGGAGCTTCCGGACACAGGATCTTCCGGACTCAGGAGCTTCCGGAGCCAGGAGGCCACCGGTTGGTACAAACTTTTGGAGGCCGTTTAAGTTGAGAGTGTTAGGGTCATGGTAGGTATTTTACAGGCCGAGGAGGGGCCATGGGCAATGAGGGCCTACAGTTCTTAAGAGAGACAGAGTAGGATGAGACTACTAGTTTAGTTTGTCCTCCGTAGTGTAGTTAGTGTGTAGTTTGGCTAGTTAGACCTGGACTAGTCAAGTACTATTAGCTGCTACCATTACTTATATCCCTAGTAGATGTAGTTGATCGATATGTTGTTTCTGGCATTAGATATAGGGAAGGTACTGTACTAACAGTAATTTCCCTGTACTCTTCACATTGACTCCTATATGGAGATATTTGTACTCACGACTCCTTTACATGGAGATCAATTAGCAGGTCTGGGGAACCTAATAAACATCCCTCTGTCACTTGACAGTTTAAACTTTTAAAAAAAAATTAGAAATTCTATTTTTGAATAAATTAATTTTTCACATGGATATAAAATGTATTACACTACATATTTAAACTCAAACGTTATATATTTAATTCTAATTCATTACTCATTTTAATGTAAACATATAATAAAACATGTAAGGCAGACTTATGGTAATGCATGATTTATTAAATATTTAAAAATGAGTCTAATTATTAAGAATTAGACCATTGTCTAACTATACATCTGCTTTACACACAAGTACTTCTCAATGTAAAAACATAATAAATTTATATAAAATGTAGAATCTTATGGTTACAAAACTTACTGTTCAAAATTAAAAGTCAAATATTTAAGTTAAAATGCAAAAAAACTTTCCCAAAATCTTGAATGTTAAGAAGACCAAATCTATATTAAGGTAGAAGATCTTAGAATACTTTGACATGTATTGCAAATATCAACAAATTATATATCTAACTCTAATTTAACAACGATTCCCTACAATTTTTACAAAAACTAGAAACTAAATTTTAAATAGAATTCATAACATACAGGTGTTTATATTTTAATTATTCTTTAATTTCTCCTAGACTTTCAGGATACTTTACCTTTTTCAATGAGATTATTTTTCATGATACATTAATAGGTACTTAATGAAAATAATTAACACGAATCAATACTACACACCTTAATTTTTAAAAGTTAAAAAGCTAAAATTTACATATTTTGCCAAATTAACTTCAAATTCTGTCAAAGTGCATAAAATATACCGCACAACGTGCGATCCATCACGCTAGTTCTTACAGTGATTATACATGTAGGTTCATGTTTACTTAATGCATATCTGAAAAACACAATATGTGGCTCTGAATTGTGCTAGTGCCCCCAAAATATTATATTTTGGACCTGCATTAATAAACATGGACTTGCATGTATCACTACTCTATTCTTACAGATCAGCCATACCAATCGTTTAATTATCATCCGGAGAAGAAGGTTTAATTTCCGCTTACCTTTTTAATTTTTATTTTATTTTATTTTCTCCCTTAATTAAAACTCAAAGCTCACTTGCTCAGTCTACTGACGTACGGTAACACCCAAAAGTAAATTTTAGGGTGGTTTTACATGCAGCTCCATTTTGTTTATGCAGGTACAAATTAAATTTGAAATGACAATAATGTTCCTCTTAAATATGTATTATAATTTACGAAAAAATAATTTATAATTTGAACACGTGTTTAATCAGTACATAGATGGATTTATGCATTCAAGGTTAGAGTTTTAGAAATATATTTGTAATAACTAATAAACAAATGAAGGGTAATTATGTTATTTTTCCACTTTCATTGGACATGTAGAAGTAAACTGAACTTGCATATAGCAAACACCAATTTGTAGGACTTCTAATTTGTAAGTGATTTAAGATTTTTGATATCTAACTTATCATTCGGTTGATAGATATTTAGGATGTCATATAAAATAGAATAAAAATTACGTAAAATTTTAACTTTAATTGAGTTGTAATTGTATATTCCCTAATTATTTAGCAACGAGAGCATTAGAAAAGTAGTTCTTTTGATTCTTCAATTAACTTGTAAAAAGTACATTTTAGAGTTCTTTTCATTCTTCAATTAACTTGTAAAAATTACATTTTAATATACTCGACTTGTTATACTGTGTAGAAATTTAATTGGAGTGCTATATAATTTATTATTTTACTCTGTGTAATCCATATTTTGTTTAAATGTCTCTAAAATATGGACATACATACATTCTTGCAAAGATACCATACAATTTATCTAAAAACATTCCATTTATATTATTATGTACAAAAATTATAAAATATAAAGAACTCATCTTTTTAGGTATATATTAAAAGTAGAAGGTGGCGGCATATAAATGAAAATAAAAAAGAAACACCGACGCCGGAAATAATCAATTAAAACATAAAACGACTTTCTTCTTTACGTTTTGGACAAGCCGCGACCGGCCGATTCATGTAATTCCATATATGTGATATATTATAATTGGTTAGCCATATATATGTTAAGCAATTAATTATGTTAAGCAACAAACATAATTCCATATACGAGATATAATTATAATTGGTTAGTCATAGATATGTTAAGCAATTAATTATGTTAAGTAATAATTAACCTACGGCCGATTTAAATAACTAATTAAGTTAATCAACTAATTTGCTAATTGATATATATTTACTTCAACTAATTTGCTAATTGATATATATTTACTTTGTAATATAACCGTTTTCCATATACAAAAATTAATATATGTTAATTAACATCTGTTGTTTATTACCAAGATATTATGGCAGCCGATTTCCATATATACAAAGATTTTTATATGTTAATTAACGTCTATCGTTTATTTTCAAAATACTATTACCACAAAATTTATAATTACCAATATACTATTACCATGAATTTATATTAATCAAATCAAACTAAATATATTAATTTACTCTTACCTATATGCATATGAATAACAATCATCTCCACGGGTAGTATATGCCCTCGGGGTAAGCAGGGCTTGGTGAGAAGAGAGAGAATAAGGTTGTTCGCTAAAGAAATTGTGCAGAGGCGTGATAATGTTTTCTACACTCGTAGTGTGCCAGCTGCATGCCACACGCTTGATCGCAACAAATTCTCCGCCGCATGGTTGCCAGGTTTTGGGCCCATGCTGCAGCATTTGTAAGGCTTGCAGAGAGATAATGTTCATGAATTGCTTCAGTATATGGATGTCAAGTTCGAGGTGAAGTGATGGATATTTGCTCAGCTGCTTTAATAACGTCACTCCATTTGATGAATTTGATGCCGCCATAATTAATAGGATAAACTATAAAACGACTTCATATTATGCGTTTTGTTTGAACAACAAAAGGCCGCCGCATAGGAACAATATATAGTGATGTTTATATTAATTTCATATGAGATTGTTTGAACGCCATGTGTGAGCATCCGAATAATGTCTGGTGTCAAGCGCCGCCATGGAATCCCTAACTCTGTTCAAGGATAAGTCCATCAACTCCATGCAGTCGGCTAAAGCCCCGGTTCTCACACCATTCATTCCAGCCATGAAAATCGCAGTTTCGCGTATCTGGGACGATGATCGTGCAAGAACTGAACTAAGAACGTGTTCATCTGAAGCAGACGAAGGTTCGATCTCGGCCAAATGTGACAAACAAGAAGATTTATCATATGCATTGTTGCAGAGATGGGATCTTATCAAAGCGGGTTGGCTGCTGTTTCTGAGAAATTTTGAAGCAGAAAAAAGTAGCAATTACTGCTAAGGAAAGAAGAAGAGTTGTAGAAAAGAGCTTGAGCTTGAAACTGGATATTTTCTTGGCATTTCCAAGAAGAGGCTGGCTTTGGTTATTTGTGTTTTCTTGGTTTTGGGATGATTTTTTATGCACCTGCAGAACACTGGTTATATAGAGGATTTGAAGCTGAGTTAGTATATCGGCTACCTCCCATTCGTTATCCATGCATTATTCAATCAATTTTTATCTTTAATTATTTATGTAATGTTTATTTTAATTTAATATATATGGATTATTAGGTATATTAGTTATATCATGAGATTATGGACATCAGCCACAATCTTTAATGCAGGAAAGTGATGTCTTTCTTCCGAGAATTTGCTTTGAAGATCTTTCTAATCTTTTTACCAACTATGATGTCCAAAGTTGAAGGCTTCACCTCCGTATCTGTTGTACGTATAAATAAGAACAGAAACAACATACTATATATTTCAGTTCTTCAGTACTGCTTTTCGATAACTAAACAACTTGCTCCACCAATCTCCAAATGAGTACGTTCTCTTTGATTTTATATCAGATTTTGTTTGTAAATTAATAGGGAGGAAGCTAGGAAAATGAAAAGATAGGGCCTGAGTTTTATAAGTTTTGAAATCAATTATGTATAAAAAGTCAAACATAGAGAACTGAAGGTAACACTTTACTTTAATTATTGTAATTTAGTTCTTGTTAATTGTTTTATTTTTCAAGATTTTCATAATACCAACATCTATTCAATTCACATAATTTATTATTTACAATACTATTTACATCAAATATTTACTTTGTATTGAAATATTGATTATATTATTTTAAAATAACATCATAAAAACCGCGCAACGCGCGGCCCGGTTAACCTAGTTAACTTAAAATACGAAAATACGAACAACTATTGTGTAGCAACACCACATTTTTAGTTATTGTTTTTGGGAAAAAAGTATTACTACCATTCAACCATACCACTTTAGCACTTCTGGATCCGCCAATGCTGCCTGCAACTTGCTAAGATGTAGAAATAGTAAATATGGTAGATTGATTATATTGCTGCTTCTGAAATCAGTTCGTATACTGACCGTTTACCCCAACTAATATTTAACAGTTCCGTCCAGCGGATTGATCATCATTGACCAGTTTACGAATTAGCAATGCTATTAGATTGCAAACAAAAATATTCAAAGTTAGATTAGTAAAAATATTCATTAACAATCAAATTCGTGTTTTCTACTTCTACTTCTACATCCAAAAAAATTATCTACCTACACTTCTAAAACTAAAAAGTTATAACTATAAAACTAAATTTGTTCAAGATGAACTACCTCTCATTTCATCACTTCATGCTGAGGTAATCTTTATGAACCTACACATGTAAAGCAACATATTCAAGAATATAAATTACATTTCTAAACTACTTTTAGATATCAATGTAAGCAATAGAGTTTAAAGGAAGATTCAAACTCAGGCATGCAATTAGGTCAATAAAAGATGCAACAGATTCAAAGTCAGACAAGGTATGCAGTATCTCATTCTATTGAAAATGAGATATACTTGCATATATGAACACGGCTCACTGACCATGTTCATATATATTCAAACATAAAAGATGCAAGTATTTCCTTTTCACATTAATACTGCAAATTAAAACTTCTTTATACGTTAAAACTTTGTATTGCCATTACAATTTTAGAAATATCAAAATATTACTATCTCGCCTATATATATCATTCAAACACTGACGTGGATCACTTATCATGCACATATATCGCTACTTCATCTCAAAATTTGGAAACTAATTCGATCATAAACCCTTCATAATGATAATGGCGTAAACGGTTCAATTGCTCACAAAAAATCAGATGAGAGAACCTAGACTATGTGACAACTCAAATACATGCATAATATCGCGTTTAAAAAGGCTTTCACGGAATAACCTAATCAACAACTGGAACAAGTAATAAATATATTGATCTCAGAAGCTGTGTAAGCCGGACACTGTCATGAAGAAGGTCTAAATTTTATGTAGTTTTTAGCATCCATAATCGTCCTCCCATATCCTGCACAAAAATAGTAGTTAGAGAATATGAATAACAATTTTTAGCATCCATACTAGACCTCCCGTGCTTTCACAAATCATTAGAGACTAAATCAAACGGATTAAAGTGGAAAAAATCATACTAAGATCTGTTTTTACAAGGCATGAAACAAAATCTATAGTAAACTAATGCAAAACAACTACATATCTACAACAATTGGCCGCTTCAACGGCTTGTTGAGCCACTTCGACAACTGCATCTCGTTCGGATCGACCTTGCCTGTCTTCTTAGTGGCTTACATGTTGAGGTAGCTGTCACAGGACTCGGCGAAGCCGCCGTCTCCGCCGCCGCCAAGGAGGCGGCAGGTGAGGTTTAGGGTGGAAAAAATAGGCATCTTGAATTCTGACATATTCGAGAATTCATATACGAGTTTTCCATGGAAATGAAACGAAATCGAGCTCAAATTCTTACCGGAGCCGGGAAAGCGGAAGCTACAAGATCACGCTGGGTGAAATCGGCGGTCGGAGGAACTTCCATGGCCACCGACTTTGCGGCGAGCTTCCATGACCACAACATCAAAATCGTCCTTCTTTTGTCTGCCTGCACCATCGTAATCGCTCTTCACTATGTCCACCTCCATTAATCTGCTATGGACCCACATAAACCCCATGAATCCGCCGCTCAGAATGTGAATCAACGCACCGTAGGAGTACAGAATCCAGCACATGCTCACGCAAGCAGAGTGATAAGAATAACTGATCACAATTCCACCACAGCGCGACTTTCCGAGCAGCACGAGAGCAACCCTGTGGCACTGGTGCTCGATGCAGACTGTATATTCGACGTCATCATCGAATTTGTTGGTGTTAGTAAAACAGTAAAAATAATAATTTCATCTTCAAATTAACATTCGGTATAAAAATTGAGCAATATTAATTAGGTACATATTATGAACAATTTGAATGTAGGGTACAAAAATTGAGCAATATTGGAATGTTAGGTACATATTATGAACACTTTGAATGTTAGATATAAAAAATAACATTTTGTATAATGTTAGGTACACAAATTAATGTTTTGTGTAATATTAGGTACAAAAAATGAAATTTAGTGTATTTTCAATTTGTCTAAATTTTTAAAAAACATATAATTAAATAAAGATAATCATGGTCAAGATTGGCTCAAAATGATTTTGAAAAGTTAACTAAGTAATTTTGAATTAAACGAATAAAATAAAGACTGCCTCGATTTGATTTTGAAAGCTCAACTAAGTCATTTTTGAAGAAACTGACAAAATATAGGTTGGGTTGATTTAATTTTGAAAAGTCAAATAAGCAATTTTAGATAAAATAGAAAAAAACAAAGATTGTCTTAATTTAATTTTGAAAGTTCAACTAAGCAATTTTGGAAGAAATTGATAAATAAAGATTGGATCGGTTCGATTTTATTTTGAAAATTCAACTAACCAATTTTGAATAAAACGTCTAACTTAATCTTACCAGTTAGTTCACCACCCATATTTCATTTTATAAAAAAATAATTTATAAGTTGTTATTTGCAAAAATGTGTTAAATCTTAACTATTTAGAATCGATGCTAATAATATTAACGATCAAAGTTTGAAAACTACTGTACTGTTCAGTGTTCACATATATAAACATATGTAAGATAACAAAAAAAATAGATATAAAAGTTAAAAGATTGTTGTGAGTTTGTATCTGCATGTAAATTCATCATGAATTTGAGAATAACATTCATCTGTTAAACTGTAATGTGAACTATTTCTTCACAAATACTAATTAATGCTTTTGTAATAGTCAAATGTATAATTATCAAAATAATTGTAAATTAGTTGTCACGCTATTAAATAGAGAAAAAACAGTCGATAAAAATTGCATGACTCAATAATTTAAGTTTTGTGAAAACAGAAAAAGAGGGGAGAAGTTGAGTGTGAAAGTTTTTAGTGGGAGAGAAGAAGAGACCCCGTCGTCACCAACAACTACAGTGGTGGTGGAGTGGTTCTAACCAACAAACTCGGTGCTGGAGATCTGCACCTTCTTCAATCCCCTTTGTCGCGATCTTTGGCACTCCGTTGATCTCCCGGTCGATTGCCGCCTTTGATTTCGTCGGTAATGATTCTCAATTCTGGCGCATTCATTCCGGAGATCTGCAATTCGATTTCTAGGTCTTGTTTTGGTGTGTGATACTGTGAAAGATGAATTTGTTATGTGATTATGTGTGAAACTGACCCCTTTTCGTTAGATGTTAAGAAGTTAATGTACTGTGATCAATTGAAATTTGTGGCAGCCAAATGATATGAATATTTGTTGTCTAAGAATAGTGATCAATCAATGTGTTTATTTACTTATAGCAGTTATTGCATTCAGAAAGTATCTGTCTTGATAGTGTTCTTAGTCATAAATAGTGTTTTTTCCAGTAGAAGCAGTTGTTTACTATAGTATTCTGGCTTGTATACGTTAGCACATTAGAGTTCTTGGCACCTTTATATCTCTAGAGTGTCTGCTCCTGGCTTTGTGGAATGTATTTTTTTAAATGTGACTGATTAAGGTAGAAACACTCTCTATGTTGTCCTTGAAATATGATTCTGCCTTTGAAAAGTGCCATAAGTTATCTGTGTATTGCATCATGTGGCTAATCCTACTCTTTGTGTTTGACAGGCTCTCTTTAGCTCATTCAGAAAGTGGTTCCCTTTTTTCTGCTTGCGGTGCTTACTGGTTTGCCCATGGCTACCTTGTTGCTCATGGATGGTAGCATGTAGTAAATGATAGGCGGGAGGAGTTTAAGATGTAGTATTGTTTTTACCAGCGCTAGTGATATCCAAGAATATGGTATTCGGAAAACTTGCCGAATTCTTTTCTGCTACAGAAAATCGCCTCTCAGCACCTAAATCTTCTAATGCTGCGTATGTATCGCCAGGGCTGCCTCCTCTGTCTGGGTCTAATCGTGGATATGGTCTTGCCAGCTCTGGGCTGAGGAATAAGCTGCGGCTCTCCTCATCCCTTCAAGATTTTTCTGCATATCAGAAGTTTGATCTTGAAGAAGGCAGTAATGGTCTTGATTTTGAAAAGAATTCTGTTGTTCCAAATGAAGCTAATCATCCATTGAAGAACGAGGATGTTGGATCAAGTTTTTCCAAGGAGAAGGATGTTCCAGTTGCCTCTGAAAGAAAGAAATGGATTAGAATCTGCGTTGTTCTCCTCTGTTTGGTATTGTTTGCCTTCCTTATTTACGTGGCACAATATCTGTATTTTAGTTGGTCTCAAGGTCCAGCAAAGTACTATGTAGTGCTTGATTGTGGTAGCACTGGTACCCGTGTTTTTGTCTATCAAGCTCATGTCAATCGGAATGGTGAAAATAACCTTCCTATTGCATTGAAGTCACTGCCAGAAGATTTGCCAAAACCTGGTTCGCAGAGTGGGCGTGCTTACAACCGCATGGAGACTGAGCCTGGTTTTGATAAGCTTGTGCATAATAGATCTGGGTTAAGGCATGCAATAAAGCCGCTCATTCGCTGGGCTGGAAAGCAAATTCCAAAACAGGATCATAAATCCACCTCTCTATTTATGTATGCAACAGCTGGAGTTCGCAGACTGCCCAGTTCAGATTCAAAATGGCTTCTTGATAATGCTTGGTCCATATTGAAAGGCTCTTCTTTCTTGTGTAAGAAAGAGTGGGTTAAGGTTATCTCTGGTATGGAGGAAGCGTACTTTGGATGGGTGGCTTTAAATTATCACACTGGTGTTCTGGGAGCTATGCCTAGAAAGGAAACCTTTGGCGCACTTGATTTAGGTGGTTCATCTTTACAGATAACCTTTGAGACTAAGGATTGGACTCGGGATGATGAAACTAGTTTAAAGCTGGGTATCGGCCCTGTTAATCATCACCTTAGTGCCTATTCATTGGCGGGATATGGATTGAATGATGCTTTTGACAAATCAGTTTCTCATTTGCTCAAGAAGCTTAGTAAAACAGGTGATACAGATCTTGTTGGTGGAAATATCAAAGTTAAGCATCCCTGCTTGCACAATGGATATGAAGCAGAGTATTCCTGTTCTCTTTGTGCTAGTCTCTATCCAGAAGGTGAAACTCCGCCCATGGGACAAATAAAGTTTGACAAAGGGGGAAAACCGAAAGTGCCTATTCTTCTTGTTGGTGATCCAAAATGGGAAGAATGCAGTGCACTGGCAAAAGTTGCTGTGAATTTGTCTGAATGGTCGGGTCAAAATTCCGGAGTTGATTGTGAGTTGCAACCTTGTGCCCTAGCAAGCAGTCTACCACAACCTCATGGAAAGTTTTATGCCATGTCGGGCTTCTATGTTGTGTATCGTTTTTTTAATCTGGGTGCTGATGCTGCATTGGATGATGTATTAGAAAAGGGCAAAGCGTTTTGTGAGAAGACCTGGGATGTTGCAAAGACTAGTGTTGCTCCTCAGCCCTTTATAGAGCAGTACTGTTTCAGAGCTCCATATGTCGTGTCATTGTTGAGACAGGGATTGCACATTCCTGAGAGAAATGTCAATGTTGGTTCTGGAAGTATTACTTGGACACTGGGTGCTGCTATCTTGGAAGCGGGGAAAGCGGTTTCAAATGGGCTGGAATTTCACAGTTATGAAATCTTCCAGATGAAGATAAACCCCATCGCTCTCTTTTTCATATTGTCTATTTCCTTGTTGGTTCTAATTCTTGCGTTATCATGCATTGGGAAAAGGACTCTGAAGGTCTTCGGAAAGCAATATCTCCCACTTTTCAATCCTAATGCTGCTTCGGCATCCTCGGTTCTAAGACTTCATCGTTGGAGCCCTATCAGTTTAGGTATGATCAATCATAAACAAATAATTGGCACAAGACATGCTTTTAATTTTGAAAATTTATCTACCATCTGGATGACTATCGTGACAAAAATAGACTAGTACTGACTATATTGTTTTTTGAGGGATAGGTAAAGGCACAATATCTCCCGATGGCCAATTGCCTACTCTTTTTCTATAGTAGACATACTCTTTCGTTCTCCATGCTTACTGCACTAAGCATTTGACATTAACTGTATAGTCAGATGCTTTTAGTACCACTGGATGCACCGTTTGTTTAATCTGCATTGCATTTCCCCCTTTTTGATGAATTACATTCCTCCAGCACTAGTCTAGTAATTAATCTCACATCTTCTTTCTGTTTCTGTTTTACTTTCGATTACCTGTACTATTCAAATTAGCTAATAATGTAGAAAGAGGAATAACCTTTTCTGTTCTTTAATAGGAGAAGGAAGAGGTAAGACACCACTCAGTCCAACCGTTGTGGATGCCTCCCAGCAATCGCCGTTTGACGTCGGTCGGGGTTTTAGCAATGGTGGGATCCAGCTAACAGAATCTTCAGCTTACCACCCCTCCTCAGCCAGTGTAGCACACAGTTACTCAGCCAGCAGCCTTGGGCAGATTCAGTATGACAGTAGATGGGCCATGAATTCTTTCTGGCCACCACATAGGCAGCAGCGTCTTCAGAGCAGGAGGTCCCAGTCCCGAGAAGACCTTAACACTTCTGTGGCTGATGCACACTTGGTGAAAACATAACTAAGGCTGTTCTGAATCGGTACAAACTGCCTAGATGCTGCTCCGGCTTACTGTGGGGTCTATCTTTCTCTATCCTCATCTAGGTATCCCTTTACAGGTAAAAGGGCACAAACATAGCTCACACTTTTAATTAATGTAGAGTTTATGGTGGGATAAGCTTGGCCGAGATCCATCAGTGAGGATTACCAACGATGTGAATATTTTGACAGAGACTTTGTTGTGGTTGTTACTCCTAACCTTCCTATACCTAGAGAAAGTTACTGAGAGCCTCTGGGAATATCTAGAGAGAGGGAGTTTATAGGCAATTTAATTATGGTTGGTATTTCTTCGAGGCCCCTAGGTAATTGAGGATGGTAGAGTACGGCACTAGTCATTACAACTACAACGGAGGAGGACACTCCACTCCTAGAAGTTTTGGGCACTCACGGGATTGATATATGTATGCTCTTGTTGATGCAAAATGATACTTGACATTCAAGCTTTACATATATACATTGTTTTGCCACAAATATAAGTTTCCCAATTAGACTGCACTGATATCCATTAAATTTTGGCTACAGTAAAAGCTGAACTTAATAAATTTTAGGGTGACAGTGGAAACTCCACATACATGAACATTTTGGATCAGTTTCACTTGTTTCAAGTCCAAATCTGATGTGATTATTATGTTTGGATCGTTCGTGAAAATGGCATTCAACTCCGACCATGAGAAATGAACAAACTGTATTTTTATCAGTGAAAATTAAATTTAACCTGATATACTTCAATTCTAAAAAATACTACAAGCAAACCAAAAAATAAACTTGTGACTGCATGACAAGATCAGGTAATCACATTAAATTAGAAACAGTATTTCATAGTCAAAACTTGACGAAAAGAGGAACTATTTACAAAGTTAGCTACCTTACAGCCGTTTAAATTAGTCCAAAAGAGGTAATGATGATTCAAAGGGCAGACTGAAAGCTGCAGATGTGGAAGTGATGGTATTTATCAAGATCTATCAAAGGGATCATTCACTAAGAAACGAGTTACAGCTCCGAACCATGGCCTTGTGCATTAGCAGTGTTCCAACTCCAAGGCCAGGTAAATATCCTTGATAACCAACTTGCTGGATACGGCTTCTGTGGTTCTTTCTCAGTGCAGAGTGTCTCAAAGTTATGCTTCAGATGAGGCTCAACTATTTCTCGCTGAAAAAAGAAGTTTCAATAAAAATAGTCTTAGAAAGAGTCTCATAAAACATGAAATCGAGATTCTAAGACATGTTATAACTAATGTACCTTGAACTCTTCAAAAAAACAGAAGTCAGAGTTATTACAGCCCTGCACGGTAAAAAATGACAGAAAAAGGTTAGCAAAAGCCTTAAACAAATGCATAACAAACTGAAACATTTATCTAGAGGATAAATGGGGACTATACAAATAGCCAGGCAAAAAAATTAATAAGAATATATTATACTGGTGAATATGAGACCTAATCAGAGAGACGGGTTCAGAACTTGAGATCTGGTCACACAGCCATGTGCAACATGCCAACTACAGTATTTTAATGAAATAATTCTCTGGAAGAAGTATTTAAGAAAAGCTTACCGGCATTGGAACAGGATGTTCATTATGGAGTATACGAATGAAGTATTTGCTTGACTTGCTTTCAGGGCAGCTATACAAAACCAATATGTTATTTCCCGCAAAAGGTGCCACAATGTTACCCCGCCAGTTTCTCTTTTCGGATGGCTTAGGAGGGAGTGGCAGGGATTCTTCTCTTCGTATTGACTCAAATTCTGAAACAAGCAGTAGGAATATTACTGGAATACTATATTTTGAGATGTTTAAAACAATTTCCCACATGGTAAACACACTAACCAGATTTTTCAAGAAAGAGACCAAGCAGACATGAAAAAGGACCCAACGTTTCTGCATGGGCAATACGCATACGTGCCTTCTCATAACTCCTCCTGGAAACGTTCCCCTCTACAGAAACAGATTGCAGAAGGCAAGTATAAGGAAACTGAACAAAATTTGGTTCCACAGTCAAAGTTACCTATGCAACTATAAAAAAAATTTCTTAGTTTCTTATTCTGTGGTTTTAAATAACTTTTCATAATAATCCAACAGGAACGATTTTACTTTTGTTTGCTTCAACTCTAACTCCTTACTCGGCTGCAAAATAGCTTCAAGCAATTATGATGAAGAGAAACAAGTTCAATTTGAAAAGCTACTATGTGGTGGGAAAAAAATTGAGAACCAAAGGAAACAGAAGCTAAGCAAAAGCAGTTATCTTCTGTGCATACTAAGAATGTAGTGCTACCCTCAGAGAGTAGCAGAAAGTCCAAGTCAACAATTAAATAGTGTTTGAAGCTTAACAGTTTAAGCGCTGGCAAGAGGAAAAATCCAGGAAGTCTCGGCACATCGTCTAAGTCAAGTCAGGACCTGGTATAACTTACAATCCTCATTACTTATTTTAGACCCACTCCAACATCACAATAAATACAACGCAAATGTTCACAATTTCATTCACGTAGATCTGAATGAACACATATTCAAGATCTGAAGTATGGAATGCTCATTATACTTTTTTTTTTAAATCATACTCATTATACTTTAAAATGGCATGGTTAGGATTATTCCCATTTATGATCACACATAGGAATTATGTATCTAGACACTTTGCCTTTCTAGACATATTTTTCATAATCCCCTAACCAACTATAGTTTTTTTTTTTCAATACCGAATTATTTCCTTGTTTAGAATAACAGAGCATCCCTCCCCACACTACATTTATTAACTTTTCACGCACATTCTTGCGGACACAACTCACATTAAAACTTCCCTACTGACAGACTCAAACCAGTCAAACCACCACAAAAACTCCCCTTTTGTATGTTCAGATATATATATTACTTACGAAATTCAGTCATCCAAGGTTTCTTGGTACAGTAAGAGTTTCAAACAAACTCCCTCCAATTTTCTAAGAGCCTAATTAGTTCTTCAATTTCCTTAACCTATGGCGGTCCAAGGTAAAAAGTTTTTAACTAGAAGTTCCTGACTTCCTGGTATAGAAATATGAATATGTTAATTCTTCAGAATTACCTTCTCTATTTTTAATGGCACTCTCCATTGACTGGACCACATCTTTAAGCAATGGCACTCCCATACGGTAATTTAGTGAATTACCATAGGCCTTCAGTACAAACATCTCAAGATCATCCGTCCATTCCAACAAAGCAACCTTCGAAGAGATTTCACTTCTCAGTCAGAAGAAATCTCATATTACTAAAGAAACCCTAAAATATACTCACTAATACACAAGGCAGGAATTTAGCATCCAGAAGGATGAGTCCAAATGTCCAGGAGTATTAGACAAACCTCATGAGGAGTAAAGAGTCCACAAGCTTGGTTAGTTATCTCAAGTAAAGTTGCTTCCTGCACCAACAAGTTAGATTTTCAGGTTAGGATGTAATTTCAAATATATTAGGACATAAATCAGCACCATCAAGATTTAAACAAGAATGAACCTGTTTGCACAGAGACCACAGTGAAGATGCATCCTTACTACTAAAATTAAGTCCATAACGCTCAACTAATCCATGGGAAACTTCATCAAAGACAGGTTGCTTGAGTTTATCAACAGCAGGTTCTTGACTTTTCCTAAAACCCTTCATCCACGAATGAAACAGAAAGTTCTCTCAAAAGCTTGTTTCACTAAATTGAGCTACTTAATTAACGCTGTTCACCAAACTGACATAGTCAGTATTTAATATAAGAAAAATAAACAGCGGAAGAGAATATGAAATTAAAACCTTGTAGTTCTGACAGCAATCATGAAACCTTAACATTGTATCACTTGCACGGCTTTCACTTATTACAGCAAAAGAACGGTGATGTCCTGGGCCAAGATTCCCTTTTCCACTGAAGAGGCCCATACCAAATGCTACAGCACTAGCCGAGGACCTAGGAACCTACTCAAATTGAAGAGAAAATTTCCAATAAGTTACAAAAAATGCACATGTACTTCTTAGATTCCAGTATGCACAGTGAGAAACAGATAGAGCACACCAAAATTCAACAAGTTTAGATAACTAGAGATTCCTACAAAATTCAACAAGTTTAGATAACTAGAGATTCCTACAAAATTCAACAAGTTTAGATAACTAGAGATTCCTACAAAAAATCTCTCATTTTTAAGATTTCCTCAATTTATTTAAGGGTCCTTGTGCTGCAGAGGAAATAAACCCAGCATGGATAATCACACATCCTCCATCCTCTTCAGCCAAATAATATAAAAATCTAGATCTGGTAAACAGATATCTATGACTGACAAGTTTAATATCTTATATTAGTCCTATTGAGCGCATGATAGAAGCATAAAACCAACAAAAGCTTCAAAGTTCTTAAGATTGGTGCTTCAGACATTTCACGAGCATCTTGAGAATCAATAATATTAAACACTGCATACAATCCTATATACTTTATAGAAATTACTGAGGGAGAGAACCTGTGTTGCTTTGATTGTATATAAGTCTGAATGGTAATCCTCTTGAAATAGCTCTGGAAAAGATTGCCTGATTCTAACACCAAGATGGTACAGCTCATCTTCACCTTGAGGAATCAACTCTCCGCCAGTAGTTTTCCCTTTCCACGGTGATTCCCATTTCCACATCCAGCCAGGAATCTTGTCTAAAGACTTCTTCTGCTCTTTTGCTTTGCGCAACATCTCTTCCAAGCGAGTAGCCAAGCCATCAAAATCCCTCATCTTTTTCTTGGTTGGAGCACGGGTCCCATGCCTTGCCTGATAAACAAACAAAATATAGACACCAACTATCATCTAAGGTGCTCTAAGATGCATGTGTTGTTTCAAGGCTAGGATCACAATTAAAAACACCGTAGTAATTTCTAATACGTAAACAATTCAACAAACAAAAAACTTGAAGACATAAAGCTAATCATTTTCCAGTAGAAATTGATAAGCTTTCACAGTAAAATTCAACCAGTGTAACGTGCAAGAAAGAGTATGAAATCTTGCAATGTTCATCATAACATGTATTTTCTACCAACTTTTTGTACTTATCAACACCTTCAGCAGCAAAATAAATGACATATATTCTTTTAGAAACACATTATACAGGCACGAGCAGCTCAATAACATAAATTCCAACAATTTCTAGATGAAAATTACCACAAGATTCAAATGGATGGGAGTACACTGATCCGGAATCTTTGTCGGTACAAAGGAATCACTAGCCATATCCTTAACAACACCATACCTGTAAACAAGGGGCAAAATCGAAGTCATACCTAAACGGCTACCATTCACCGGGAACAAATAAGCAATACACATAAAGAAAGTACCTTGTTACAGTGGAGAGATGCAGGCGAACATCAAACTGGTCGGCGGCAAAGGAAACGCCTAAAAAACACACGAATGCGACGAACAGCAGTGTGAATCGACCCATTGTTGAGTGCTCTGAAAACTCCACAGGAAATTCGAATTGCTTCCTTTTGTTGATCTACGTTTTAGTCCAGAGGCAACGACGTCGTTGCTCCTTCACCTTAGCCTAGTGGTTTACGTACGTTCTTTCTTAAAGTGTGTGCTCCTTTGCTATAGAACCGACTTCCCTTGAGGCTCGTAGTTTCATTGGTGAAATGGTTAAAAAATAAAACATCATAGTTTACTTTGTGAGATGGAGGACTAAAATTTTTTCAGGAGAATCTCTAAAACTTTCAATTTTCCAACTTTAAGTGGAAGTGTTTATATGTTTTACCTTATACATTATACCTTTTAATTTGAATTGCAAATTTTATTACTTAAAATTTTAATTAATAAAATTTTTTGAAATTTTGCGTTAAACATGTTCTATTATATGATTAATGTTTTAAAACAAACATGTATCATTTTAGTTTAAATACATAGTGGTAGTTCCATAACATTTAGGGAAATTTGGTCTTTTAAGAGACTTTTGTTTTAATTACAAGTTTAGGGGTTTTGAATTTGATGTTTCTTCTGTAATGCCAAGCACAAATCTGGAGACTCATGGGACTGGCAAAGTTTATTAGGGGTGGAAATGGATTGTTGGAGATGGTATTATTATATGTCTAGATGATAGTTGTATCATAAGATTACCGCAGTGTGTACCAAAGCAACTATGTCATCATTCGGGCCACATCACTGAAAGCCCATATCCTACTGGATAATAAGATGTGTTGGAGAATTCATCTCTTAAGACCTATTTATCTCGAGCAAGTAGTACAAAAAAATCTAACTATCCATGTTTAGCTGATACTCAACAAGATCGTGTGACATGGCCCCCGCGGAGAATTCTAATACGTACGTGGAGGGCTCGAACAAATACCCTTCCAACAACAATGAGTTTGCATAGTAGAAATATCTCCCTTGATACTTGTTGTAAATATTGATCTCCCTCTACTGCAAAGAGTATTGAGCGTCTTTTCTTGAATTGTAGTTGAGTTAAAAGAGTTCGACGGTTGTCACCTCTATGATTTGACTTCGATGTTGGATTATCATCTTGCCCTCGACAACCACTTTGCAGGATATTGAAGATCTCCAGCATTTTCATTTTTCGTTACAAAAGCCACAAACAATTGCGGAATTAACCGAGTCATCAACGTTCTTTCAGTACATTTTGAAGTATGACGGTGCTTCCTCGTTTGCGTGGTCAATAATGCATATTACATCGGATTCAACGGTCGCTTCAAGTGCTTTTCATTTTTCAGGCCTCTCATCATTGATGGCGGAAGCCAAGGGCTGCCTATATGGTCCATCAGCAGGTTTACATATTGGAATTAGATCTATGAATGTGAACTCGAATTCTCAGGTTCTATTTAATCTTTTGGCTCAACAGAATCTAACTCCACCACGGGAGGTAGCTTCTTCGGTGAATTATCTTATAATATTATAAAGTAAGTTTCTTGTAATTTAAATAGTTAAAGTGAACATGATATGAGCACAGACATGCAAATGGTTTTTGTAAAGTCGGAAATATTACTGGCATACTCAATGAACGACCGTTTTGACATTATAATGTCTATTGCGCAGTTCATCAGAACTCGAAAATAAGAATGTTCCGCGCAGATTTCTAGAAAACAAGGGAAATCCAAGTTTATTATGCCTGATCGGATTATTATGGTATGTTAATATGCAGTCGTGGTCATCTATATTTTATGTATTGTTTTAGATGATTAGGAAAGAGATCTAGATTAATAAGGTCTTTTCCTAATTAGAATTATATTAGAACATTGTAATCCCTTTTCTATAATATTGTAATTATATGAATTAGAGTCAGAAAGGGAATGTGAGAGTTGGATCCGGCCAGAAATGGATCACAACTGGACTATGAAAGAAGAATCTCATGGCGTTATTCTACATCGATTCAGCAAGCATTGAAGCAGAAATATAAACCATGTGTTGAGGTTTTGCTCTAAGGAATCGAAGGAGAAGGTGAGCCAGTTTTAAGGTTCGCTCAACAGATCTACAACGACAATACAACATTGAAGGCAGCTTGTGTTTGGAACAACTTGAGAAATTGCAGTCTTAACTCACACTAGATTCATGTTTTAGTACATAAAGAGGAACCTTGTACTTTTACCAAGCATTCTAGTTAATCTTTCAAGTTGGACAAAGCAGCTCTGCATGTGTAGGTGAATTCCATCAAACTGCGCTACCAATTGCAGTGTTACATTTCGCATTTGACATTATGATATCGAATTGTGTAGAGACATTATGATATCAAAACACTGTAACTGAATATTTGATCAAAATAGATAACTTGATTCATTCTAGATATACTCACGTTTTCAGTTTTCATTGTAATGCCACATTATGTAACTTTGTTCATTAATGAAATTATTTCTTATCAATCAAAAGTTATTGATATTTCCAAAGAGGAAAAGGGAATCTTAACCCACATTTTCTTTTTGCCAATTTACAGTTAGACCATTACTCTATAGTATTTATTTAATCAAAATTGGTTGCTCAAATCTCTGAAAAACTTCTCTAGTACTAAGATCGATAACCGTGTTGAATGATGTATGTCTAGCAATATTTTTAATCAATTTGCAATTCCATTATCAATATAAAAACACGTGTAAGAAATTTTCAAATTGAAAATGAAAATAATTGGTGACATAGAGAAGAGAACCTTAACCCATTTTATATTTACCAATAAAAAAACTAAATAAAAAATCATTTGATTCAAAATAATGGAGATTATTACAGTTCGTATTACAGTTCGCCTAGAATTTTCAACTTGGACTTAATTTTCACCTTGAAACTTGTAAGTGGAAAATTCAAGAAAATCAACAATTTGTACTACCAGAATTCCAGTTCCGGGGTTATCTTCACCTTGAAGAGTTAAATTTCTAAAAGAATACTCTGCAATTACAGGATTGCATCAACGCTAATCCTATGTCAAAAGGACAACATATACGACAAGTGTGAACAAAGGCTTGAAATTAGTCATTCACGCTTGACTTGCTAGACTTTTAAGTTTTAACAACTTGTACTTTTCATATTTTCTGTCTTTATCATTTTGACAACCTTTTTCACCTCAACTTGTAGTGCAGTACCAACATGCATGTATTGTTTAAAATTGCTTTCCAGTTTTAGGCTAGCCATGATGTCTTGATAGGTCTTCAAATCATCTTTTGTTGCATCATAAAGTGACCTAAAAAGTGATTCTCGTACCCCACCAAGAGGGGATGATAACCTCTGATATAAGGGTACGCCTTCTTTTCACACGTCCTAAAATTTCAAGATCGCGTAAATAGCTCAATCCATGCCTATGCCCACAACACGATGTTCAGCTTCTGGATGTAGTTCAATCCTCCCCTATCTAGAGGTTGCTCAAACCATAACATACATGGTAGTGGGAAATAAAACAAAAGAAACCTGGCTCATACCGGCATGCTAACATCCTCGACATTTGATTGAACTAAGTTGAAAAATATAAATTATAACTGGCATGATGAGTCAATAACATAAGGTAATCAGTTGTTGCAACAGCTGCCATATTGATCAGGCTTTGCCTGAGCAAGGATTGGAGTGGTCCGTGGAGCTGCAAAACACTGCTCACCCCCAGGTTCCATCAGATTTTCCATTTGAGCTCATAGTCTTTTTACTAACACCAAATTTTTATACTAATCTTAACGGAAGAGGAGGAGCATCCTCCTTGGGAGTTAAACTCTTTGATTCAAGACATCAGATGTCTGAAATCATCTTTTGCTAATCTAGTTTGTATTAAAGTTTCACTCTCGGTTGTAAAATATGTTCATGATGTAACTACAAGTTTAAATTGTACTAGACATGTTGACGTTTCTTTAAATTGTAACTATTTTACCGTTTCTTTAAAAACTATATGCATATTCCTACATTTAGTCCAATCAAGTTCTTGAATTTTCAAAGTTTGTATTTAAATTCTTCCATGACCCTTAACATAAGTATCAAATTTGTAACAAAAAAAAGAGAGTAAAGTTTGACTATGTAGAATGAACTAATTCTACTTTGAATATTGTGGTTGAGTATTTTGTATAGTTTGAGTACCATTTATGTGATCCACTCATCTTTCAGATCACTCTTCACTTTTTTTACTAAAAGTGATCCCCCAAATCTCTAGAAATCCTCTCTTTATAGAAGATGACAAACGCACTGAACGAACAATATGACGTAGGCCGAATAATATTGAAAATATCATCTTGACACCCTCAATTTTCTAATCCTGTTTGGATGATTTTTTTACCTATTTATTTTTTTCAATTTTATTTTAGGATTAACTAATTATATATATATATATATATACACACACACACATTTAACTAACATAATATGAAATTCGAATTCTCCTAATATTTCTTTGATTTGTCCATCAGTCTTCACTCTTTTTGGCCAAAATTAGCCACCCAAATCTCCGAAGAATCTCTCATCCATTGTAAACGCCAAATACATTGGACAAGCAATGATGTACATCTTCAGTCGATAACACAATTCCATTCTCTTTAACGCAATTCACATTATCATTATCCAACATCTTCAATCTTTGACCGAATCTGCACTCAGATCTATGAAAATCTTCTATTTTACAAAAAACGACAACGACACTGAATGTACTATGATATATCTAACAATCGTTTAATCTGTATGACAAATCCATTCTCGTAATCACAATTACACATATCGGTAATTTTCAAGATACCTGGCCTAAAATTAGCTCATGTCTAGTTAGGATTCAAGAAGTTGAATGCATTTGTAAGAAGTACCAGTCAGTAAAAAATTCTAAATGAATCAACTGCAACAAGTTGAAACAAATTACTGGTTCAAAGAATAAACTTAAAAATCAATTGAATTGACAGAATTGTTTATCAAAATTTTTAACCTCGGTAAATTACCCTATCTTAATATATAGGCCATAGGGTGCATGGTGCCCAAGTTTTTTTATGTTATGCAAACAAAGCTTTCCTTAATGCCAGCTACATTTTTTCTAAAAAATAATGGGTATCACACAACAACAATTATAATAAGGAATCAACATTCAATAGTTCGATATTAGGAGTAATCAAATTAAATATTGATGATTAAAATAATTATCCTATTACAAATATGAGATCTGAAAATTGTAATATACAGTAGAAATATTAACTAGGTTCCACGAAATTCATGAACAATTATAACACTAATCCCGCTATTTCAGTATAAACGTCTTTCTATTTTTCAACTTTTTTTAATGTTTGACTATAAATTTTATATAGTATGTGTATACTAATACTATCATATTAGATATTTTTAGATACTCCATAACATGTAGTTCCTATATATAAATTTTATATTCCGTTTGAAATTATTAATAATCAAATATACCATGAAATAACTTGCGGTTAAATTGAAAATTGAAAGAGAATTAACAAAAAAAAGCACACCTTTAATAATCCGATTATACTTGATAACTTTAGTAATAGTCTCTTCTTAATAACGTATGAGATTTAGAGAAAGTCTCTGGTAAGGCAGCCTTATGGTAAGACAATAGGTATTAGGGTCAGGGGCAAAATACTTTAGAGGCTGTAATATAAATATTTATTATTCGGTGCCGTACTTAAAATGTTAATAAAATTCAGGGACCATTTTGCAATAAGAATATATAACACATTTAATCTCCTTATTCCTCATTACCGTTTACCATCATCAATCATCATTATTAAATCATCAAATAATCGTCGCTCATCATCAAATCATCGACGTTCATCACCAAATCATCGACGTTCATCATCAAATCATCGTTTTTTATCAAATTCTCACAGTTCATCATCAAATATTTATCGTTCATCATCAAATCTTCATCGTTCATCATCAAATCATTATCGTTCATCATCAAATTTTTGCCGTTCATCATCAAATCATCGTTGTTAATCATCAAATCATCGTCGTTCATCGATGTTATGATCAATTATGAAAATTAAATCATCAATCATATTATAAACATAAAATCATCAAATCCACCATCTTGATTATCATCAATTCTATCATAATCATCATGAATCATAAATATAAAATCATCATCTAAAATATACACATAATCAAACAATCAAAATAGATTCTCGTAAATTCGTGGCTCGAATTATCGAATTAATCTCGTTTTACATATGTCGCCAACATTGATCGCCGACGTCGTCAATCCGATCGTCAAATATGTTTAATCATCAATAAAAAAATAAACAATAGTCAAATGATCATAATCGGAATTAATCATCAAGTATCAACATCCTATCATCAATCATCATCGTCATCATCATCGTCATCAAAATCAATTATCATTATTATCATCAAAATTAACACCATTAATGATCATCACTTTTAGCAATAAAATCATTATCATAAATCATCATCATCATCAATAATTACCATAATCATACATCATTAACAATAAATAAATTATCATCATCAACACCACTAGTTCACCGCCGCACCACCACCAGCCTCCACCTTTTCACCATCGCTCCACCACCAGTCAACCGCCACACAACCACCAGCCTCCCCGCACCACCACCAGTCCACCACCACCGCATCACAACCAGCCTCCCCGCCGAACCACCACCAGCCCCTTCGCTCCCCCACCAGTCAACCAGCCTCCCCACTCACCACCACCAGTCCACCACCACCGCACCACAACCAGGCTCCCCGCCGAACCACCACCAGCCCCTTCGCTCCCCCACCAGTCAACCAGCCTCCCCACTCACCACCAGTCCACCACCGCCGCACCACCACCAGCCTCCCCGCCGCACCACCACCAGTCTCTTCGCTCCCCCACCAGTCCACCAGCCTCCCCTCTCCACCACCAATCCACCAGCCTCCCCGCTCCACCACCACCGCCCCATCACCACCACCCCACCACCAGTCCACCAACTCAAAATCGTCACCATCGGAATCATCATCCCCATCGGAATCATCATCACCATCGGATTCATAATCATCAAATCGAAATCATCGCCAGCGCCGGCGATGATTTACAAGGAGAGGAAGAAGATGATGATGGTGAGGAAGAAGATGAAGAAGAGAGTGATTGCCGGAGTGATATGGCTGATTGATTTCAGATTTTGGGATTTGGGGATAATAGTTTGCAAATTTGCAAAATAGTCCCTGACATTCTGTGATTTTTATACAATGGCACCGAGATAATAATAATTATTTTTTAACCCAAAAAGTGATTTTTTATGATTCTACCTTACCATAAGGTTGCCTTATCTGATTGTTTCTCTGAGGATTAACCATATATATTATAAAATCTTTTAAATGAAGTATGATTTAACGCTTATATTATATACATCTTTTCATTTAGGAGGAGAAGGATGACATCGTCCAATGACAATTATATAATTTGTATAATTTCAACAAAATTATTTTTTAAGTGAATGTGAGTTAGAGCATACCATATTTAGACACAATGAGTGCAAAATTGACCCCATTTTTAGACGCAAACTACCTCATTCCCATCTAATTCTGGAGAGATTTATTCTGATGGTTTCAGTTAGATAGTATTGAAAATATTAGACTCTTCTCTGAGTTTGCTTTCAGAAAATTAAATTGAAATGATTTGAAATGAACTGAAAATTAATGTGTTTTAAATTAATCATTTTGACTAAAATTTCACTAAATTTCATTAAAAAAATGTTTTCATTAAATAATGTTATCATTTTGAATTGAATTGAATTGAAATAGTAGTATTGATAAATTTAAGTGAGCGAAACTTAAAGAGAATAGTGAAGGACATGATCTCCCATCTTATTTAATGTACTGGACCGGACTAAAATAAATTTATATGCAATTGAAATTGAAATTCTAAATAATATCTTCTTTTTTTTTTTAAGTCAAAACCATCCAAGTGGATGGGAGGATTATTCACGGCTCCTCAAACCCTTGATAAAAGCAATAAAAATACATGATCGGGTTTGGATAAACCCAATGATACACATAAAGCTCTTTTGGAGTTTTGTGGCAATTTGAACGAGGTGCAGAGTGGATTCCAGCATAGCCATACTACTACTCCGCCTCGGTGTGACTACATGAACTACTAAAAAACAGGGATACATCGTAAGAAAACCTAGGTCTAATACCCAAAGGTATCTAAACTACCTGACAGGTATAATATCCTTAACTCGCAGTATAAATACTCAAAGTCTACAGAGTCTACGAATAGACCGAAGCCCAAAGGGTCTTCCCTCCCGCCAAATACACGGGTTAGGAGGGACACGACAAACAAATAGGCAATGATACTCCATAAATTAGGCAGGACAATTCGCAAAAAGACCAACTACAAATCATATCCCTCTAAAAACAGATATATGTAAGTTAATGTCGGTACTAGAGCAATCCCAACCAATCCTGGTCTGACTGGCTAGTGGCCAAACATAGGACAAAAAACAAATGCAATCTAACACGATATAAGCCAAGGCTTAACCGGTCTACAAATCTAGTAGCAGTATCGCCAGCAGTAAGTATTCAAACTACTGTGACTTGGATTTCTCCTAACTGTACATATTAGATCGGAAGCTAATCAAAGTTTAACTGAACAAAAGGACCCGCCAGAAAACTAAGATTAGCAGATTACATGCAGTCCCATATTTTAGTACCAACATCAAAACACATATATCTTAAAAAAGACTGAAAATAATTTTTTTAAAATGAAAAAAGAAGTAAAACCACCTTCTCTGTCTAACGGTGCCAACTCCAGTAAGAACCTGTCCAAACAAGCCCGACCCGAAACGGCCGGCCCGACCCGGCCCGACCGACCCGGCCGAAGACTCCAAATTGCCGGATCCACCGTCTGTGTGCAGATCAGAGACACAAACCTGCAACTGTCGCGGTTCGAACTCTCCAGATCCGTGACCTCTTGGCCCGCGGCCAATTTCTTCTCCGGGCGTTGTGGGCTCTCGTCGGTGAAACTCCGGGCGTCCGATCTCCAGGCGAAGCTCCGGGCGTTCGTCTTGGATGTGGTAGTGACGGTAGCGACCCGCCATTCCATCACCGATATGGAGAGGTTTCCTGCGGGCTGTAAATTTTCGACAAAAAAGGGGGTTTCTGGGTTTGGGTTTAGAAGAGGTGTGTAGATCTATACTAGGTTGATGGGTGGGAGGGGTGATCGGCCAGCGGAGTGCCGACGATCACCCCGCCAGAGAAAGAGGATCTGAGGTTTTTTTGTCGGCGGGGGAGGGGAGAGAAAAAGGAAAAAAAAGTGTAAAAAAAAGTCTAAATAATATCTTCATTATAAGCTTGAACACACGCATTACACTAAACGATTATATACCACAGGTCATTTTATATAAAGAAGTAAAATAACTAATATATGAATTAATTATTTATAAAGTTAACTCTCAAGTCCTATTTATTCTTCCTATTTATAAAGTTAGATCGCTTCATTGTCATTATTTATAAAGTTAACTCAAGTCCTAGTTATTATTCCTATAGTACAAATAAGAAAAATACGCGCATGCCAGTATTCCAATGACATGAAATTATAAGACTCGGGTATTTTTGTATGTTTTAGTACTTTAAATAAGAAGTCAACTTCAGACAAGGGGTACGTCGGCACTTTCTTAAAAAACTCGGAGGTATATAAGCATATTGACAAGTATTAGGGGCACGCGATCACTTAATTCTACAAATAAACATGTCAATATATACTAATGGAAGCACTTTCAACCAATTTGACTAAAAATCGCTGGAGACTGCTGTCGAAATTTAAGCATTAGCCTACGCTAATAACAACACTTTTCGGTTAAATAAGAAGTCAACTTCAGTCAAGCGGTATGTTGGCACTTTCTTCGAAAACTCGAAGGTATATGAGCATATAGACAAGTATTCAGGGGCACGCGATCACTTAATTCTACAAATAAACATACTAATGCAGCACTTTCAACCAATTTGACTAAAATTTGCCGGAGACTTCTCTCGAAATTTAAGCATTAGACTACGCTAATAACAACTACTTTTCGGTTATTCTCTTAACGTTTAAGTAGTCAATACTTAAAGCATGTAAGATATTTTTGTTTTGACGGTTTTAAGCAGTACAAAAGTTATGTACCAAAAAAACTCGAGTGACTAAAGAATCTAACTTGAATGATCTACGAATTTGGTCAGTAAATTATAAAATAAATTATCCAAATAAGTTTTAAAGCAACTCGGTCAGAAATCAACAAACCTGTCAAAAAAAATCCAAAATTGCTAGATCGCCAGAGCCAGTATTTATAAAAAAATGCTCAAATCAAAGATCATACCCTTTATCTCAGAACATAAATGAGTATATTCAAGACCTGGCCCAAAATATCCTTTGATGTCCTAATTTGCCCATGCCGAGTCAGATCGATTCATTGTCAAGTTGATTTGTCAAAAAACATATCCGGCCACACCCGAGTCACCGTCAAGTTGATCTTCTCTAAAACATATCATGCCCGCGTAAGACCGTATTATTTTTGAATTGATTCGTTCAAAAACATATCCGGTCACACCCGAATCACCGCTAAGTTGATCCGTCCAATATATCCACGCTCGAGTAAAACCGAGTTACAGTCGAGTTGAGCAGCCTAAAAATATATCTGGCCACACCCTAGTCACGATCGAGTTGAGCAGGCTAGAAATATATCTGGCCACACCCCAGTCACGTTCAAGTTGATCCGTTTAAGATATCTGGCACACTCTAGTCACCGTCAACTTGAAAAGTTTAAACTCGTATCCAAACCCGAGTCAGACCTAGTCACGGTTGAATTGAGGTGCTCAAAATCATATCCGGCGACACCTAGCCATTGCCGAGTAGATTCGTTCAAAAACATATCCGGCCACACCGAGTCACTGTTAAGTTAATATGTTCAAAATATATCCACGCCCGAGTCAGACTGAGTCACGATCGAGTTGATCCGTTTAAGATATATGTGGCTACACTCTAGTCACCATAAACTTTAATAGTTTATAATTATATCCAAACCCGAGTCAGACCTAGTCACAGTTGAATTGAGGCGCTCAAAATCATATTCGGCGACACCCATTCATGGTCGAGTTCATTCGTTCAAAACATATCCAGTCACACCAAGTGATTGTCAAATTAATATCTTCATAATATTATCCTTGCCCGAGTCAGACCGAGTCACGGGGAAATTGAGATACTCAAAAACATATATGTCTCCACCCGATTCATCATCGCGTTGATCCGTTCAAGAACATATACGAAAACATTTAGAGATGAAACATATCTTTGTTGAATGATCTACGAATTTGGTCAGCAAATTATAAACTGGATCGTCAAAAATAAGTTCTAAAACTACTCGGTTCATAATTCTTCTTGCCAACATATAGACTTATTAGAATTCAACAAATTCGTCAGAAAAATCTAAAATTGGCAGATAATAACCGATGGCCAGTAATTCGGCAAGAAACTGCCCAATTAATTCTCAAAACATAGATAAGAACATTCAATACCTGAAATGAAAATCCTTTGATTACCTGATTTGTCCATACCAAGTCAAACTGTGTCATTGTCGAATTTGATGCGTTCAAAAACATATCCGGTCACGCCTGTGTCACAGTCAAGTCATTCAAAAACATATCCATACTTGGAACGGACCGAGTCACGGTCGAATTAAGCTGCACAAAAACATGTTTGGCCACACTCCAGCCACTGTCGAATTGATCCGTCCAAAAATATATCGGCCGGTCACACCTTAGTCCCCGTCAAGTTAATCCATTCCAAAACATATACAAGCCAAAGTCAGATCTAGTCACGATCGAGTTGAGTTGCTCAAAATCATATCTGGTCACGCCCGAGTCAACCATCAAGTTGATCCGTTCAAAAACATATCCACGCCCGAGTTAGACCGAGTTAGTTGCTCTTTGCTTGTCTTCACTAATAAGTTGAATAATATAGATAATAACTGGCATGATAATGAGTGAATAACATATGGGAATCAGTTGTTGCAACTTGCAACAGCTGCCATATTGATCAAGCTTTTCCCGAGCAGCCAGAGTAGGGATGGAGGCCAATCTGTGGAGCTGCAAAACACTGCTCACCCCCAGATTCGATCAGATTTTCCATTTGAGCTCAGAATCTTTAGTTCTAACACCAAGTTTTTATGCTAATCTTAATGGAAGAGGAGAAGCATCCTCCTGGGAGTTAAACTCTTTGATTCTAGACATAAAATGTCTCAAATCATCTTTTGTTAATCTAATTTGTATGAAAATTTCATGCTTAGTTGTAAAATATGATCATGATGTAGCTACAAGTTTAAATTGTACTAGACATGTTATTTAATAGAATTCTTATTTACCTTCAAATTAGTGTATTTTTTTTTTCAAATTTAGTATTCTTGTCAAAAATGACAGTTGGTGGTTAACATTCAACTATAAAAATTGACTTCCAACTAGGGATGTACAACCGGGTCAACCCGGCCCGGCCTGGCCCGGATCTGGAATGACCCGGACCCGGAATATCTAAAAATCCTTGACCGGGGCCCGGCCAGGTTGGACTGTTTCTTGAACCGGACCCGGTCCGGAATTTTTCCGGGTTTGACCCGGATCGGACCAGTTGACCCGGTTACAACCTCTATTACACTTTTTTATTATATAAAGAGAGTGCTATTAAGAATTGAACTATAAACCATTGTGTAGCAATCTCCTTACCACTAGACCAGATTTCTTTTTGTTAATAAATTGTATGATTAATAAATATATACGGAATTTAAATTTATTTTGAAAACAAAACAATAAAGTAATGTTTTTGGTGAGAGTTGAATTCTGGTTGTATGCTGCAAAATGGCAAGCCTTACCACTAGGAAAGATTAATTATGTTCATTAATTGCATATATATGATATATAACCGGGCCCCCGGGTTGACCCAGAAAAATCCGGGGTTGATCCGGATCGGCCCGGAATCCGGAATGGACAAAAATGGTGACCCAGGACCCGGCCTGGAATGCAAAAAATCCGGGTCCGGGTCACCAATTCCGGTCCCGGGTCGGGCCATTTTTCCGGGTTGACCCGGCTCATGTACAACCCTACTTCCAACCCTAAATTTAATGTTTCACTATTTTGCTGTTTCTTTAAAAACTATATGCATATTCCTACATTTAGTCCAATCAAGTTCTTGAATTTTCAAAGTTTGTATTTAAATTCTTCCATGACCCTTAACATAAGTATCAAATTTGTAACAAAAAAAGTCAAGTTTGACTATGTAGAATGAACTAAATCTACTTTTAATATCTTGGCTAAGTATTATGTAGAGTTTGAGTACCATTTATGTGATCCACTCTTCTTTAAGATCACTCTTCACTTTTTTTAATAAAAGTGATCGCCCAAATCTCTAGAAATCCTCTCTTTATAAAAGATGACAAATTCACTGAACGAACAATGCGTGGGCCGAATAATATTGAAAATATCATCTTGACACCCTCAATTTTCTTATCCTGTTTGGATGATTTTTTTTTTTACTATTATATTTTTCAATTTTATCTTAGGATTAACTAATTTTAAATCTTTACGATTAACTAATATTTCCCCTGAACATAATATTTCTTTGATTTGCCCTTCAGCCTTCACTCTTTCTGGCCAAAATTAGCCATCCAAATCTCTGAAAAATCTCTCGTCCATAGAAAACTCCAAATATATTTGACAAGCAATGATGTACATCTTCAGTCTATAACACAATTCCATCCTCTTTAACGCAATTCACATTATCATTATCCAACATCTTCAATCTTTGACCGAATCTGCACTCAGATCTCTGAAAATCTTCTATTTTACAAAAAACGACAATGAAACTGAATGTACAGTGATATATCTTACAATCGTTTAATCAGTATGACAAATCCATTCACGTTATCACAATTACACATATCGATAATTTTCAAGATACCTGGCCTAAAATGAGCTCATGTCTAGTTAGGATTCAAGAAGTTGGATATACATTTGCAAGATATTGCAATCAGTAAAAATTCCTAAAAGAATCAACTGCAAGGAGTTGCAACAAATTACTAATTTAAAAAATAAACTTAAAAATAAACTGAACTGCACAGAGTTGTGTACCAAAAATTTTGACCTCGGTAAATTACTCCATCCTAATATATAAGGTGCATGGTGCACAAATTTTTATATGTTATGCAAACAAAACTTTCCTTAATTCTAGCTACACTTTTTCTAAAAAAGAATGGGCATCACAAAACAACAATTATAAAAAGGAATCAACATCCAATAGTTCTACATTAGGAGTAATCAAATTAAATATTGATGATTAGAATAATTATCCTATTACAATTATGAGATCTGAAAATTGTAAACTAAATATTAACTAGTTGTCATGAAATTCATGAACAGTAATACTACTCCCGCTGTTCAATACAAACGTTTTTCTATTTTTCAATTTTTATTTTAATGTTTGACCACAAATTTTATATAGTATGTGTAACTAATATTATTATATTAGATACTTTTAGATCCTCCGTAATATTTATTTCCTAAATATATAAATTTTATAGTCCGTTTGAAATTATTAATAATCAAATATGGCATGAAATAACTTGCGGTCAAATGGAACATTAGAATAGAATTAACAAAAAAAACACACCTTTAATCATCCGATTATACTTGATAACGTTAGTAATAGTCTATTCTTAATAACGTATGAGATTTAACCATATATATTATATATTATAAAATCTTTTAAACGAGGTAGTTTAGGAGGAGAAGGATGACATCGTTCAATGACAATTATATAATTAGTATGATTTCAATAAAATCATTTTTTTAAGTGAATGTCAGTTAGAGCATTCCATATTTAGACACAATGAGTGCAATAATGACCCTATTTTTAGACGCAAACTACCTCATTTCCATCTAATTTCGGAGTGATTTATTCGGACGGTTTCAGTTACATAGTATTGAAAATATTAGGCTCTTCTCTGAGTTTGTTTTCAGAAAATTAAACTAAAATAATTTGAACTGAACTGAAAATTAATGTGTGTAAAAATAATCATTTTGACTAAATTTTCACTAAATTTCATTAAATAATGTTTTCATTGAATTGAAATATTGATAAATTAAGAGAGCAAAACTTAAAAAGAATAGTGAAGGACATGATCTCCCATCTTATTTAATATAAATAAATTCATATGCAATTGAAATTCTAAATAATATTTTCATTATAAGCTTGAACACGCATTATATATCACAATTATATATCACAGGTCATTTTATTTAAAGACGTGAAATAACTAATATATGAATTAATTATTTATAAAGTTAACTAAAGTCCTAGTTATTCTTCCTATTTATAAAGTTATATCGCTTCATTGTCATTATTTATAAAGTTAACTCTCAAGTCCTAACTATTCTTCCTATAGTACAAATAAGCAAAATACAGTACACATAAGCAAAATACGGACTGCATCTAGCGCACAGGCCAATATTCCAGTGACATAAAATTATTAAACTCGGGTATTTTTGTATGTTTTAGTACTTTAAATTAGAAGTCAACTTTAGTCAAGGGGTATGTCGGCACTTTCCTAAAAAACTCGGAGGTATATGAGTATATTGACAAGTATTCAATGACACGCGATCACTTAATTCTAAAAATAAACATGTCAATGTATACTAATGGAGCACTTTCAACCAATTTGATTTAAAATTGCTGGAGACTGCTCTAGAAATTTAAGCATAAGACCACGCTAATAACAATCACTTTTCGGCTAAATAAGAAGTCAACTTCAGTAAAGGGTATGTCGGCACTTTCTTTAAAAACTCGGAGGTATATGAGCATATTGACAAGTATTCAGGGGCATGTGTTCACTTAATTCTACAAATAAACATGTCAGCACTTTCAACCAATTTGTCTTAACATCGTTGGAGACTACTCTCGAAATTTAAGCATTAGACTACGCTAATAACAACCACTTTTCGGTTATTCTCTTAACGTTTAAGTAGTCAATACTTAAAGCAAGTAAGATATTTTCGTTTTGACGGTTTTAAGCTGTACAAAAGCTATGTACCAAAAAAACTTGGGAGGTTAAAGAATCTAACTTGAATGATCTACGAATTCGGTCAATAAATTATAAAATAAATCATTACAATATGTTTTAAACCAACTGAATTCAACAAATCCGTCAAAATAACCAAAATTGCAAGATCGCCATAGCCAGTATTCATTAGAAAATACCCAAATCAAAGATCATACCCTTTATCTCAAAACATAAATGAGAATATTCAAGACCTGACCCAAAATATCCTTTGATGTCCTGATTTGTCCATGCCGAGTCAGATCGATTCATTGTCAAGTTGATTTGTTAAAAAACATATCCGGCCACACCCGAGTCACCGTCAAGTTGATCCTCTCAAAAACATATCATGCCCGCGTAAGACCGTATCATTTTTGAATTGATTCGTTCAAAAACATATCCGGTCACACCCGATCACCGCTAAGTTGATCCGTCCAACATATCCACGCTTGAGTAAGACCGAGTTACAGTCGAGTTGAGCAGCCTAAAAATATATCTGGCCACACCCCAGTCACATTCGAGTTGATCCGTTCAAGATATCTGGCACACTCTAGTCACCATCAACTTGAAAAGTTTAAACTCATATCCAAACCCGAGTCAGACCTAGTCACGATTGAATTGAGGTGCTCAAAATCATATCCGGCGACACCTAGTCATGGCCGAGTTGATTCGTTCAAAAACATATACGGCCACACCGAGTCACTGTCAAGTTAATATGTTCAAAATATATCCACGCCCGAATCAGATTGAGTCACGGTCGAGTTGATCCGTTCAAGATATATATGGCCACACTCTAGTCACCGTCAACTTTAATAGTTTAAAATCATATCCAAACCCGAGTCAGACCTAGTCACAGTTGAAGTGAGGTGCTCAAAATCTTATCCGGCGACACCCAGTCATGGTTGAGTTGATTCGTTCAAAACATATCCGACCACACCGAGTCACTGTCAAGTTAATATCTTCATAATATATCCTTGCCCGAGTCAGACCGAGTCACGGTGGAATTGAGCTACTCAAAAGCATATAAGGCTCCACCCGATTCATCGTCGAGTTGATCCGTTCAAGAGCATATCCGAAAACATTTAGAGATGAAACATATCTTAGTTGAATGATCTACGAAATTGGTTAAAAAATTATAAACTTGATCGTCAAATATAAGTTATAAAACTACTCGGTTCATAATTCTTCTTGCCAACATATAGACTTATAAAAATTCAATAAATTCGTCAGAAAAATTCAAAATTGGCAAATAATAACTGATGGTCAGTAATTCAGCAAGAAACTGCCCTATTAATTCTCAAAACATACATAAGAACATTCAAGACCTGAAATGAAAATCCTTTGATTACCTGATTTGTCCATTCCGAGTCAAAATGTGTCATTGTCGAATTGATGCGTTCAAAAAAACATATTTGATCACGCCTGAGTCTGAGTCACCGTCAAGTCGTTCAAAAATATATCCACGCTTGGATCGAACCAGGTCACGGTCGAGTCAAGCTGCTCAAAAATATGTCCAGCCACACCCCAGTCACGGTCGAATTGATCCGTCCAAAAATATATCCGGTCATACCAGAATCCCCATCAAGTTAATCTGTTCCAAAACATATTCACCCCCAAGTCAGATCTAATCACGATTAAATTGAGTTGCTCATAATCATATCTGATCACGCCCGAGTCACCATCAAGTTGATCTTTTCTGAAACATATTCACGGCCGAGTCAGACCGAGTTGAGTTGCTCTTTGCCTGTCTTCCCCTATGGTCGCTCCGAGTCCATTAAAATTCAATTGGAGATCGTCTCCTCCATTCATAAACAAGTTTCCCTCCATTAATTTTAATGTTCAGAACGGCCTAAATCATTGTTGATCCAATGAGGTTTTCAACTACCTCGATCAATTCATAAACCAAAACGAGTAATTTCAAAATAAGTAGGAAAAAGAATAACGCGAGAGGAGATCATATCAGCACAGCGCTGCACTAGGTAGTAATTCAGATCCATAATTTATTATTATACATTTACAACGCAAAACATGAAATCAAAGAACAGAATCTAGGGCATCGAGTTTTCAGCGATGCGAGCAAGGCACTGCAAGTTGCACCGCACGATCGTATCAACAAACGCGCACGTCTCCTCCTTGGTGTTCCCCATCGGCACATCCACCGCGTACGACTCCACCACCACCGTATCGCCACCACGCTCCGCCGAGTGAAGGGTAGTAACGGACTTGTAGTTGCTCAGCCGGTGCACGCCGCCGACGACCCTAAAGCTCATCACGTGCCTCTCATCATCCAGCACCTCCAGCCTCTCGCGGCTGAACGCGGCCGGGACACCGGAGACCACGTGCACCTCGCGCAGAGTCCCCACCTCGCCGGCGCCGGAGATGACTTCGCAGCTCCGGAGGAAGTGCTTGTACGGAAGCGGGTTGTCGAAGCGGCGCACAACCGACCACACGGCGTCGACAGGGGCCGCCACCGTCTGGGTCACGGCGGAGCAGCACTGCTGGACGGGGTCCACCGTGTGGGTGTGGCAGTGCAGGATGTTTTCCGGCACGGCGGAGGCCGGCACCGGGATCTGAAGGGAGGAGAGTGTAGGCATTCTTCTTCTTGTGATAATGATGGTATGACAATTAACATGTAGTGTGTGTATATATATAGTTAACAAAAACGGGTGTATTAAATGTAGTGCAACTACACTTGACATATAATATTATTATTAATTACAAGTTTTATTTAATATATATTAAAAAAAAAATACAAGTTGATGGTGCGAATTTTGTCCATTTTAGACTTCAGATCACGTTCTTTTTGTTTTGTCATTTTTTGATTAGGCACTTAGATATAGAGTTAATTTGTCTTTCATCACATTCAAGCTTTATTTTCCTTTTTCTTTTTGTGTGTTTTTGTTTTTATAGCTCTTTTTGTGTGTCGAATACATGAATTGTGTGAAACGCTTGTTGTATATGTAATGAAAAATGTGAGTCTAAGTACGTTTTATTGTACTTATTAGTATATATATATATATATATATATGTATTATCACTTCACTTTCTTTAAGATATATGTAATATATTTTGTGGGATATGGATGTGAATTTAAAATGTTTTTATGACAAATTAAAACAAAGAATTACTTCATGTATGTACATTTTATGTATTTTTATTTATAAGAAAGTATATGGTACATTGATTACAGGTTAAACGTTCACACCGCAAATTGAAATTATACATATAAAGTATGTAATGCAAATTGAAAATTTAAAAATGCACAAATAATATTAGAAATACATATACCTAGAGGGTTTTTTAAATTACATAATAAATAAATAAAAATGAGTAGGTTTCTTAGAAGACAAAATCTCCTAATCTTTCAAAAAATCTGTAGCTTGTGTGTAACTTTAATTTTAACATATACATTATATATTTAATATAACTCCTTTTGTTTTACCTTGAATATGTTGTGTTATGTTTATCTTAATATAAATAATATTATAATTAAATATATAATGACAGTTCTACAAGTTTTAAAAGATCAAACTTTCACGAGATTTTATTGATAAAAAATCATACTTACCAATTTATAATTATTATATAAATGCATAATTCAAACCAAATAAACACTCGTTCGTCTTAATAGGCATCATATTTCATACATGAATACAAAACTATCGTCGAGAATTTATCAATAAAAAAATATTATATAACTCTTTTCAAGTTTTCAAACCCATGCATTCAATGAATGTAAACATATTACGACCCCTCTCATTTCTCTTAACATTAGCACCTTCGAATCTAGCGATTAACAACTTGTAATTTAGTAGACAATGTCAATGTGTAGATATTCTAGCTAGTTGCAAATAGTTTGATTCTATTTATGTTTTGACAAACCAATGGAGTACGTACGTAGTTTGATTAGAGAGGAAGGACTTTCTAATTTTGTGTGCATGGATGATGATTTTCTTAAGGCAACTGGGGATTGGCAATGGCATGATGGCCTGGCAAGTGGGAGGAGCAAGTTGCAGATAGTTTGTTTGATCAGATTGTTGGTTGGTTTGGTGAATTTGGACAGAGTCATTGATTGATCCATATGAATTAGGATCATCATCTCCTCTTTACCATATCGTTTTTTCTTCGCTATGGCTTTGTCTTATCCTGACTTTTTTGATGACCGACATATATAATGGCTTCCTCCTCAATCTGATAATCTCTGCAACTAAGTTACCATAACTCCTTCACCATAAAGACATCTCTATCTCAACTCTCAAGTGGCACTTCTTAGTGCTCTTCCTTTCGTGAACCATACTATGTGAAATATATATGAACTCAATGATAAAGTATGCATAACACTATAAATTTACAATTTTTGAAAGGTTTATCCATGACCAGCCTTTGTTTGTGGAAAGAGAACCGTAAAGCTAGAAATATCGTTGGCATATTTTATGAACCAACATGTTTGACATTATAATATTTCTTTCACAGTTCATCAAAATTCAGACATTAAAATGTCATGTGCGGATTTCCGAAATAAGAGAGTTCAAGTTTATTATATTTGATCGGATTATTATGGTAGTGTAATATCCGGCCGTGTTCATCTATATTCTATATATTGTTTTACATCATTAGATTGAAACAAGTAAATGAAAGAGAACTAGGTTTGTAAGATCTTTTCTTAGTTAGAATTAGATTAGAACACTTTCTTCCCTTTTCTATACTATTGTAATTATACGAATTCATATTAAAAAGGGAAGGTGAGAGTTTGATCCAACCAGAAGATGGATCGCAACCGGTCTAGAAAGGCAAGGACTTCGTAGCATTATTCTACATTGATTCAGGAAGCATTGAAGCAAAAGAACAACCCGGGTTTGAGGTTTTGCACTGAAGAGTCGACAAAGAAGCTAAGCCAAATTTGAGGTTCGCATAACAGATCGACAACGACAGTTAAGCGAAGAAGACATCTTGTGTTTAGAACAACTTGGGAAGGTGCAGTTTTAGCTCACAGTGGATTTAGGGTTTAGTACACAAAGAAGAATCTTGTACTGTTACCAGTCATTCTAGTGAATCTTTCAAGTCGGGCAGAGCAGCCACGCAACATAGGTGAATTTCATCGAATTGCGCTACCAATTGTAGTGTTCTTTATATTCCGCGAATTTGACATTATAATATTCAACTATATAGTGACATTATAATATCAAAACACTGTAAATGGATATTTGATCAAAGGGGATAGTTTGATCAAGTTTAGGTATACTCACGTTTTCAATTGGTATAATAGCTATCACTTAGCGGCCCTTGATTGCAAGGAGAGTGATATCTGAATCGAGTATCACCTATGGCGGCCAGAGAATGAGGTTCAACAACTAAGCCGCCTCTACTTTAAGGAGAACCTAATTACGCGTTCAGGAAGACAAGAATGAGAGTCTTCATTGATGATGTGGATGATTATGCTTGGGATGCTGTGGTAAATGAATGGTATCTTCCTGTTGAAACAAAAACTAAGGAAGATGGATCTGGTGGATCAGAGGCAATTCCAAAAGTAAAAGTAGCCTATTCCACTGCTGAATAGAGAGCTTGTCAGGAAAATTCTGAGGCACTTAATGCAGTCTTTACTGTTGCTGATTCAGAACAGTTCAAAATGATCTCCAATTTCACAACGGCTAAAGAGGCTTGGGATACACATGAAGAAGAAGCTACTGATAGAGCTGAGAAGACACATAATTCAATTCACAGGCTCAACACTAGAAGAGCCAAGCTAGATGAGACACTTGTCATGAGGCAGCACATTAGGCATGGAATTGGATATGAAAAGAGCCCTTCAAAAATGCTCAGTCAATATAAGAAAGATACTCAATCGAAGGTGGATGTTGATGTGCAATCTTCAGTCTAGAAGAATAAAAGAGTTCGAATGTGCAGTTATTGTAAGAATGTGGGACATCTCTTCTTCTAGATATGGTTCATAAACAGCAAGGTGATGGCCATTATAATGTCCTGATGAGGCAGAAACAAATAGTCAACAAGGTTTATAATGTCAAAACCATACCTCAACTAACTAGTAGAAAAGTTTGGCAACCTAAATCTACAATAGTATGCTATTCAAGTGATGTGTGTCATCATGCTGAATTTCAAGATGCTTGGTATTTTGATAGTGCCTGTCCAAGACATATGACTATGATCTTCTCATTTTCTACAACACTTGAAGCCTTATTTTGCTGGATCTGTGAAATTTGGAGATGGAAAGAGAAGCAAGATTATTGGAAAGGGAAATCTTGTAAAAGGAGTCATGTGTTTACGAATGTGTTTCTGGTGGATGATTTGAAAGCAAATTTATTGAGTATCAGTAAGCTGTGTGATAGTGATACAATGTTTGTAAATTTTGATAAGCAAAAGTGCAATGTGAAGTATGATGGTGGAGTGTATACTGAATCAAGATCTTCAGATAACTACTATCTACAAATGATAAGTTACAATGCAATAGTGCAAGCCTTGTTATTGAGAAGCTATGGCACATGAGGCTTGGACATATGAATTATAATGCACTGGTAAGAGCATCAAAGAGTGAAGTTGTGAGAGGATTACCAATGTTGAAAGAGACATGTGTTGAAATTTGTGGTTCGTGTCAGGTGGGAAAGTAGACAAAGAAGAAACATAAGGTAGTTCATGAGATTACTAGATCTCAAGTTCTGGAGCTATTGCACATGGATTTGATGGGGCCTATGAGAAATTCTAGTGTTGGTGGAAAGAAGTACATATTTTTATGTGTATATGATTATTCAAGATATGCTTGGGTGAATTTTTTGAAAGAAAAATCTGAGGCCACTGAAGTATTCAAGAATCTTGTTACCAGATTACATACAGAAAAAACAGCTTCAGGTGCAAAGGTTGTATGACTCAATAAGTGATCACATGAGAGAGTTTGAGAATGCACAATCTCTTGAATTATGCAATACTCCGGGAGTTCATCATGAGCATTTTGCTCCCATACTCCACAATAGAATGAGATTGCTGAGAGGAAGAACAATACTCTTACAGAGATGGCTAGAATAATTATTGTTGAAAGAGGAGTAGCATTGAAATGGCGGGCTGAAACTGTTGGCACTGCTTGTCATGTGATCAATAGAATGTATTTGAGACCATTAACAGATAAAATTTTGTTCGAGATCTGGAAGAGAAGGAAGCCTAATTTGTCCTATTTTCATGTTTTTGGGAGTTCATGTTACATTCTCAAGGAGAAGACTTTTCTTAGGAAGTTTGAAGAATAGAGTGCAAAAGGGATGTTTCTTGGTTACTCTACAACCAGTAAAGCTTACAGAATACTGCATTTAACGGAAAACATTGTTATGGAATTGTAAAATTTGTTGTTTATGATTCCGAGAGGTCTGATCAATTGGAAGAAGATATTCAACTTATTAGTACTGAGAATATTCCAATTATTTGAAGAAGATATTCAACTTATTAGTACTGAGAATATTCCAATTATTGGTATTGGGGATGAACAAGAAGGTTAAGACATTCAAATGTCAACTACCAAACTTGATGCTCCGGACATTTTAATGTCAAAATCTGAGAAAATCACCGGAAGTAGTACAAGATAACACTCTTTCCGAGCCATTAGATGCTTATGTAGGGCCTAGGAGGAAGCACATGATGCAACTGAGACAAACAAAGCCTATAAACTACAAAAAAAATTGGATGGATTGTCTTGCTTTATTTCTACCTTGGCTGGATATTCTTGCTTTATTTCAATGGTTGAGCCTAAGAATGTGAAAGAAGCACTGCATGATGAGTAATGTATCGCTGTTATACGGGATGAATTGGAGCTGTTTACCAGAAATGATGTTTGGTTTTTGACTCCAAGACCTGCTCATTTGAATGTCACTGACGCAAGTGTATTTTCAAGAAAAAAATCTGATGATGATGGGTTGGTTGTCAAAAACAAGGCAAAATCAGTTGATCAAGGTTATACACAAGTTGAAGGTGTGGATTTTGATGAAACTTTTGCAATTGTTGCAAGACTTGAGGCTATCTGACTGTTACTTGATGTTACTTGCATTATGGACTTTACTTTATGCCAGATGGAAGGGAAAACTGCATTTCTAAATGTCATTGTGAAAGAGGTGGTATATGTTGAACAACTTAAAGGCTTTGAGGATCCACATTTTCCAGATCATGTCTACAAACTGAAGAAAACTTTTTATGGGTTAAAGCAAACTCCAAGTGCATGGTATGAATGTTTGACACACTTTCTTATTGAGAAAGGATACAAACGAGGGGAGTAGAATACAACTTTGTTTGTGTTCAAGCATTTTGGAAATTGTCTCATTGTTCAGATCTATGTTGATGACATTTGATTTGATCTACATCACCAGCTCTTGTGGAAGGATTTGTGGAGTTGATGAAGTCAGAATTTGAGATGAGCATGGTTGGAGAGCTTACATATTTTTTGGGATTACAAGCGAAGCAAGAGAAGGCTGGTATTTTAGTCAATCAACAGAAATATGCTCATAATTGGTGGTTGAGTTCAAAGATAATCTTACAAACTTAAAAACCATGATGTTTATTTAAAACATAGACAAGTTATGCTGACACCATGATCTACCGTAAATGACAGAAAAGTAAATGCAGAATCTCCCAAAAAGTAGGCAACTAGTGCGATTACAAAGAAGATTACAGAAAAACCCTCTCTATATCATAAACGAAAAGTACTTAAAGTCGGTAACAACCCATCTAATCCTATCCTAAACATAGAAAAATACAAGGGGAATAGTAGTAGTGTGATAATAGTCGCCATCAGCGGCTCTTTCGACCAGTCCGGGTCAAACTGGCTGACTGCATACTGGCAGTGATATCGGACGATCCCCCTAAAATCCTAATCGCTACCAGTTCAGTCTCTTTAAACGTTGATGATACCCACTCGAGCCAGTAAGAGACCTTCCTGGTTGCTTTCAGAGAATCAGGACATCCGTATGCTGCCTAACACGAGCCTAATCAAATAATAATCCAATCTCGTCTGTCTACAAATCTGATCCAAACTTGCCCTTTCTGTAAATTAGTTCAACTCAATTTAATTTTATTATTATTTTAGTTTAGTTAAGTATATTTAAATATTTTGTTAGTATCATTTTTTTCCAGATGAATATATTTCAATTCTGAAATTAGTTCAGTGGATCATATTTTTAATTAAAATTTATTAATTATTGATAATTATATTTTGAGTTGGTCTCTTGAGCGACGGTCACTATATAGTGACGAAAGACTATATTGGAATATGAAAGGAAGGAGGTCCTTATTTGCAATTTTGATAAAAATGCACTATTCACTCAGTCTAAAAAACAAGCATTTTAGTCTAAAAATAGACGTTAGCAAACATATCCACACAGTCTGAAAAAAGCATTTTATTCTAAAAAATAACTCGTTAAGCGTGAAATACAAGCATGTTCTAAAAAACTACATGTTTGGTCTTAAAAACAAGCATTCAAGGGTGAAATTCAAGCATGCTCTATAAAACCATCTTTTTTCGCTTCAAAATACATGAACTCTAAAAAACAATCTGTTAACTGTGAAATGCTAGCATTCTCTAAAAAACAATCTGTTAAGTGTGAATTACAAGCATGTTCTAAAAAACAACCTGTTTGGTCTAAAAAACAAGCATTTAAGGGTGAAATTCAAGCATGCTGAATGCAATTTGCATAAATTGCAGAAAAACCCCCGTCCCCAACTTTGCATATAAACCCCGTCACTGTATAGTGACCGTCACTTCCAAGACTAATTATTATATTTTTTCCCAGCCCTGTTCAATATGTTAAAATTTCTTTCACTTGAGTTCAATAAAAATAAGCTAAAAAAATAGGGACATGTTATTTGCAGGTCGTATTTTACTTTTGCAATCTGTATTATTTTTGAAAAAGACGAATAAGCCCTCGGTATATTATCTAATGAGGAGGAGATCGTCCGAATTGTTCTCATATCTGGACTTAGTCTGCAAATTGCAAACTTTACACACAAATATCCTTTCCCCAGAATAATCCGGGCCGTCGCTGATTCCCACCGCGATTTCTGCTTCATCGCTCCAGATGACTTGGATTCAGGAGCCAGCTACTTCTGTGGGGGCGGCAATAGGGATTTCTGCTTCGGCCGGAGGACTATCCTTTCTGACGGCGACTGGGCGTCCTCGGGATATTCCGGCCGTACGATAGCCGGCGGCAGAGAATCCTTCTTCGGAGATGGTTTCTTCTTCTTTTTGGGTACTTCCGGCGAAACTGATCGAGGTCTAGGCCGGAGCTGCATCCCGTGTGATTGACACTTGGCGGTCAGTTAGTGGGTTCGACGGGTAGCGGTGTTATGGAAACCGCTGCGATGATTACCCACGGTGCCAGAATGTACCTTCTGGTCTGCAGAATGAACAGAGATGGCATCATTGGTCTAAATATATGTAGTCCGTTTTAATGTAGTCCGAAAATGAATTGGGATTGAAGTTATAGCACCGTGGACGGTTTTTTGATCCGGCACTGCAAGAGACGGTTTGAGGAATTTGAGGTGAGTAATGGCCGAGGGATTTGAAAAACAAATTAGATAATCAATAGGGACTTGATTGCATATACGTAATTTAAAATTAATCTAGTGACTGAAAGTTTGAAATTGAGAAATTATTAAGGGTGTGTTTGTTTTGCATAGAATTGGGCCATAATATTCAAATTCTATGGCATTGGGTGTTGTGATCAGAAGGACTGAAGCTGCAAATCTTTTAAGTCTTTTTGTTAATACTTCTAAGTCCAGGGGTATTTTAGTCAATTGTACAAGGTCAACTGCCAGAAAGGGCAAGTTGACCTTTTGTGAGGAAAGTCAGTTAGATCAGTTAGCATAGTTTGTTAGCTGGGATTAATTGTTGATAAAAGAGGTGTTGGGTAGTTAGATCAACTCATTCTCCGTTTGGGAATCAATGAAATGTTATTTTCTGTTTGAATTCTCTCTCTCTTCCCTTTAATTCTGTTTAACCGTTTTCTAGTAATTTCCGGCCAAACTAGCCGGAATATCGTGCCGGAGCTTCACCGGTTCACGACAACTTGGTATCAGAGCACTATTCTCGCACCTGTAATGCCCAAATCAGTGAGATCGGGAGCTATGGAACAAGAGCTGAGAAGCTTGGAAGGAGCAGTGGCTGAAACTGCTGAGGTGACGCGCAATCTCCAAGAGAAACTAGAAGATGTGATTGGCAAGCAGGATGCTGAATTTTGTGCAATTGGTGAGCGTTTCCGGGAGACCTTGACACAGGCAGAGTTCAGGGAGCAGTTGCGTGCTTCACAATTGGAGTTGCAGCAAGTTTTTCAGCAACAGTTGGAGGTGCAGACAGCTAAACTTGCTGGTCTTACTTGGCAGAAAACATCACCAGTTTCAGATGTAGCAGGACCAAGCCATAGCTCACCACCACCACTATTGGGTAAGGCTCCTGTTGATCCTCCTTTTGAGTTGGTTAATCCAGTATTGAGAGGTTCTGTGCATGTGTTGAGCAATCCAAAAATTATGCATGATAATAGAGCTTTCCATTCTGAACCTAGAAAAGTGCATAATAATGTTGAAGCTGCATCATTTGTGAATGTCAATCATACTGAAAATAGACCTAGGATGGACAGTAATCTAGGGTTTCAGAATAATTTTGGAGGACAGTGGGAGTTTGCTAGGAATGAGATGCCTATGGGGAATACTGATGATGATTGGAGAGTTAGGTATGGAAGATGTGCTGAAGTTCAGAGAGCTAGGGTGGATCTGAATAGTTTCAATGGTGATAATCCTAGGGATTGGCTGAGTAGGTGTTGCACTTTCTTTAATTACTACAAAATTCCTGATCAGCATAAGGTGTCTACTATTGAGCTGTATATGGGTGATAAGGCTAGGATTTGGTTCCAAAATTCTATTCAAGGTCAGAACATCCAAGATTGGGGAGTGTTTAAGGAGATGTTGTTGCAGAGATTTTCACCCTTGCAGTTGAGGGATGAAATTCAGGATTTTAATAAGCTGTATCAGAAGGCTGGAGTTAGGGCATATTTGGAGGAGTTTGAAGAACTCAGAAATTTGCTCACTGATAGGAATTTGAGGCCTACTGAGCAGTACTATATCTCCAGTTTTGTTAGTGGTCTCAAAGAAGATCTCAAACCTGGAGTGATGATGTTAAAACCAACTTCATTACAACAGGCAGTAGAGTTGGCTATGTGGGAGGAGAAGAAATGGGAAATGGCTAATAAAAGGAGAGTGCAGCCTCATCAAGCAGCTTATCATCAAGTGCCTAATGCTAGATTGAGTGATAGAAATTTGTGAAAGGGTGGACAGAAAGAGAAGTCTGGAGTTAGTGGGCAGGAAAGGTTCAAGAAAATATCACCTGAGTTACAGCAGTATAGGAGAGAGCATAGATTGTGTTATAAATGTGGAGATAGTTTTTCTCCTGGACATGTGTGTAAAATGGTGGAGATTCATTTCATGGAAGGAGATGAGCAGTTAGAGCCTGGTGCTATTATGGTAGTTGAAGATGAAGATGGAAGTTTAGCCTTACTGGATGATGAGCCAAATGAGAAAGAAATTAACCTCAGTTCAGTAGGGGCCAGTGCACCTGCTGAAGGTTATATTGATAAGCTGCAACCTAAACCTCATACCATGACATTTTATGGTATCATGTATGATGAAGTGGTGAGTATACTGTTGGATACTGGTGCCTCAGAAAGCTTCATAGATCCAGCAGTGATAAAAAAAGTGGGGTTAGGAACTATGCAGATCAGTCCCTTTGCTGTGAAGATTGCTGATGGGAGCATTGTGAAAGGGAGTACTTTGTGTCCTAGAGTGGTATGGCAGCTGAGAAATCATAAATTTGTTTTTGACTTAAAGGTTATGTCTCTGGGAGGCCATGATATTATTCTTGGGGTTGATTGGCTGTCTAGGTTTGATCCAGTCACTTTTGATTGGGGAAATAAGAAGGTTGCTATTCTAAGTCAAGGCTATTATTGGGTACTGGAAGGAAGTACTGTGGGATGCAGACATAAAATAACAGACAACAAGGCCATTGGAGGGAAAAGAAAAGTTTATGCAACTGAGGCAACAGCATTGAAAAGTGAGGCAGCAACAGAGAAAGGACTTTTGGTTGGAGTTATGGCAATGGAAGGACATCAACTGGAACAGAAAAAGAAGGTTCAGAAGAAGCTTTTTGCAGAAGAAGTGGAAGACCTCAACTTACCATCTGAAATGACACAGGTGCTGCTTGCTTTTCCTGAAGTTTTTTCTATGCCTAATGGTTTACCTCCAAATAGAGCAGTAGATCATAGAATTCTTTTAAAGCCTGATGCTACTTCTTTTAAACTCAAACCCTACAGGTATCCACATGCCTATAAAGAGGAGATTGATAAGCAGGTCAAGGAAATGATGGACAATAAAATAATTCAGCTCAACAACAGTGCTTACTCTTCTCCAGTAATTTTGGTGAAGAAAAAAGACAACAGTTGGAGAATGTGTGTGGATTATAGGAAATTGAATGATATTACTGTGAAGGATAGATTTCCAATCCCTGTAATAGATGAATTACTTGATGAACTCCATGGGGCTGTGTATTTTTCAAAACTGGATTTGAGAGCTGGTTATCATCAAATTAGAGTCAAGGATTCTGATATTCCAAAAACTGCTTTTTCTACACATCAGGGTCATTATGAATTTCTGGTCATGCCATTTGGTTTGACAAATGCTCCAGCCACTTTTCAATCATTAATGAACCAGATTTTTGAGAAGTATCTGAGAAAGTTTGTGCTTGTATTTTTTGATGATATATTAGTTTACAGCAAAACTTTGGAGCAGCATAAGGAGCACTTGAAAGTAGTGTTAGACATTTTGGCACAGCATCAGTTGAAAGCAAAGTTATCTAAGTGTTCTTTTGCAAGCATGAAAGTGGATTACTTAGGTCATGTTATATCTGGTGAAGGAGTGGCTGTTGATTCAGATAAGATTGATTGTATTAAACAATGGCCTTTGCCAAAATCTGTTAAAGAGCTCAGGGGATTTTTAGGTCTCACAGGCTACTATAGAAGGTTCATTTATAACTATGGCATTATTTGCAAACCATTACACTTACTGCTCAGGAAAAATGCTTTTAAATGGGGAGCTGAGGCCACTTCTGCTTTCAATAAACTTAAGGAAATCATGACTACTGCTCCAGTATTGAAGTTACCAGAGTTTGATAAGGTGTTTGTAGTAGAGACTGATGCCTCAGAGGTTGGTACGGGAGCAGTCTTAATGCAGGACAATAAACCAATTGCATTTCTGAGCAAGGGCTTTAACCAACAGAATAAAGGGCTAAGTACTTATGAAAAAGAATTGCTTGCTGTGGTTTTAGCTATTGACAAGTGGAAGCATTACTTGGTTGGAAGCCATTTCATTATCAAAACAGACCATCAGAGTTTAAAATATCTGATAGAACAAAAGCTCACTCATGCTTTACAACACAAATGGATTACTAAGTTTTTAGGTCTCAGTTTTGAGATTCAGTATAAAGCTGGTAAGACCAATGCTGCTGCTGATGCTTTGTCTAGGCATGCCTCTTTTTATGGTCCTTCTGAAACCAATTTGCAGTTGGAAGAATTCAACAAAACTGGTAAATTGCTTCCAGTGGATTCTGATAACAGTGCTTCAGAAGTTGATAAAGGCAACAGTGTTTCTGAGATGATTTCTTGTAACAGCACTCATCAGCAACATAGTTCTTCTTCATTAATACCACTTTGGATGTTGCAGTTGGAAAAAAGTTATGAAGATGATGATGAGTGTCAGGCCTTAATCAGTAAGTTGATATTGGATCCTCAAGGAGTAACTGAATTTACTTATGCTCAGGGAGTTCTGAAAAAAGGTCTGAAGTTGATGGTTGGAAAAAGTGGAAATATTAGGCATGATATTATGGCTGCTATGCATGCATCTGCCATTGGGGGACACTCTGGTCAAACTGCTACCATCAGAAGAGTTTTATCTCTATTTTATTGGCCTCACATGAAGGATCAGATTGTGCAATATATACAACAGTGTGAAATTTGTCAGAAAAATAAGAATGAGAACTGCTTACCTCCAGGTCTTTTGCAACCTCTGCCAATTCCTTCTCATCCCTGGAGGCAAGTTACAATGGATTTTATTGAAAAACTTCCAAACTCCAAGGGTTATGATACATTATTGATGGTGGTTGACAGACTGACTAAATACAGTCACTTTGTGAAACTGAGTCATCCCTTCACTGCAGTTCAGATTGCCAAGGTTTATTTAAATGAAGTTGGAAGGCTGCATGGAATTCCTGATTCTATTACTACTGACAGAGATAGAATTTTTACCAGTAATTTTTGGAGGGAAATGATGTCTTTATTACAAGTGAAGCTCCAATTTACTACTGCTTATCACCTTGAAACTGATGGTCAATCAGAAAGAATGAACCAGACTTTGGAGCAGTATTTGAGGTGTTTTTGTGGGGACAAACCTGAGACTTGGAGTGAGTGGTTAGGCACAGCAGAGTGGTGGTACAATACTATAGTACACTCTAGAACAAATCTGTCTCCATATGAAGCATTGTATGGGGTCAAGCCTATTTCATTGCCTTTAGGTGTATTGACTGATGTCATTTTTCCTGCAACTCAGAATCTGTTACAGCAAAGAGAGTTGGTGAATCAGCTTCTCCACAAGCATCTGCAGGAAGCACAATCTAGAATGAAGCAGTTTGCTGACTTACACAGGAGTGAAAGAGTTCTAGAGGTGGGGGATTGGGTTTATTTGAAGCTCCACAAGTACAAACAACAGTCAGTGGTTCACAGGCAAAGTTTTAAGTTGGCTCCAAAAATTTTTGGTCCTTACAAAGTACTGAAAAGAATTGGAGAGGTAGCTTATCTTCTGCAATTGCCAGCTCATAGCAAGGTGCATCCCATTTTTCATGTTTCCTTGCTCAAAAAACATATAGGGAATCCTCCTGCTGAGACCTCACCTCTACCTATTGAAGATTTTGAAGTTATGCCTAAGCTTGAACCAGCTAAGATATTGCAGAGAAGGTTGTGCTTCAAAAATCAAGTTTATGTAACTCAATGGTTGGTGGCATGGAAGGATTTACCAGAAGAGGAGGCCTCTTGGGAGGAAGTTGATTTCATAAAGCAACAATTTCCCCAGTTCAGAAGCTGAGGTCAGTTTCAAGCTAAGGAGGAGGTGTTGTTGTGATCAGAAGGACTGAAGCTGCAAATCTTTTAAGTCTTTTTGTTAATACTTCTAAGTCCAGGGGTATTTTAGTCAATTGTACAAGGTCAACTGCCAGAAAGGGCAAGTTGACCTTTTGTGAGGAAAGTCAGTTAGATCAGTTAGCATAGTTTGTTAGCTGGGATTAATTGTTGATAAAAGAGGTGTTGGGTAGTTAGATCAACTCATTCTCCGTTTGGGAATCAATGAAATGTTATTTTCTGTTTGAATTCTCTCTCTCTTCCCTTTAATTCTGTTTAACCGTTTTCTAGTAATTTCCGGCCAAACTAGCCGGAATATCGTGCCGGAGCTTCACCGGTTCACGACATTGGGGCAATTCTGCTGTTTGGCTACACAAAAGTTTTGGCAAAGAATTGGAATTGCAATATTATGTTGCCTTGAATTCCATGGGTTGAATTATTTTGATGGAGCAAAATTTTCAAAAACCAATTCTGTGATATCGTCAAAATTCGCGGGTCCTTTCCGGGTCAGAGTCGGATTATAAGAAAATATGGGTTGCCTATAAATATTATTTTCTTGCCCGGCTCGCCCCTTTCCTCCTTTCCCTTGTTCCGACCTCCGCTCACCCTCATTGTTTCCCTTCTTCCGATCGGAATCTTCTGCCGCCACCGTCGACTGAACAATAATTTCTCACCAGGATCGTCATTGCTGCCTCCACCATCGACAGATCTTCCTTCCAGGTTCGTTTGAAGTGGGACTCTAGGAGTTTTCTGGGTTTTAGGTTTTATGACAATGGTTTAAATTCTTCATATTTTGGCCGTATAAGTGATTTAATGGCGAATATACTTTGTGGGTCTTGATCAACTTGGTGGAATAGGTTTTGGTTGGTATATTTTGGGTGGAATAGGTTTTGGTTGCAACATTGGCCAATTCTGTACATAAATAGTAGATTCAGATGGTCATTTTATGAATGAGTTGAAAGAATGAACTTGTTTTCTACTGTCAAACCGCCTTGAGGCTGCAGCCACTAAAAACAGATTAATTAGATGACTAAACATATAGTCTGTCTCATGTGATGTGTGTAATATGCGTGTTCTGTAATCAGGTGTTATTATTAATAAATTCGATAGTGAATTTATTAACTATGCTCTTGTTCAGTTGAAAGACCCTCTTTGATATAGTAGGTGTGTCTTGGATGGAAACTACACGTGTGTTAGACTGTTTTTCTGTATTGGTGATTGATAATTTTCGGATTGCTTTTCGAGCATTGTTTTGTTCCCTGTAGACTGTTGTTCTGTATTGGTGATTGATAATCTTCGGATTGCTTTCGAATCATCGTTTTGTTCCCAGTAGACTGTTGTTCTGTATTGGGCTTGCCTCTCAATATATGTGTGGGGGAGAGAGTGAGAGAGAGAGGGGCATTTTTGTGTTCGTATTGAAATTTTATTTGTTTGTATGTAGCTTTAGTCTTCAGATTTTGTTGAAGTTCCAAGTACTGATGATATGTTGCATTTTCTGCTGATAAATTAAAGCTTGTAGTTACAGTTTATGTGTATCGAATGAGTATCTATATTTCTATACATATGAAGAGGGTTTGGATTTTTCACGAGGGTTTATGCAGATTCGGTGGGCTGTACTGGTAGCCTATGTTAGCGCTATATGCAGCACTTTAGTTGAAAGATCCTACAGGGTTTGGTGTGTGTTGGTGATCGATAATCTTTGGATTGTTTTCCTAGCATTTTTTTGTTAGTAGACTATTGTTCTGTATTGGGGATTAATCTTCGGATTGCTTTCCTAGCATCGTTTTGTTCCCAGCTTATTAGCTTTAGCTGGCCTTCCTAGCATCGTTTTTGTTTCCAATCTGTCAATTCTACGCTTGGTGGATATCTCCAAATTACTTTCTAATGGATTTGAGGGTTTTGCACTAGTTTGTTTCCTTACTAATGCTCCCTCGTATTTGATCTTTGTGCACAGTGTTTCATCGGTGATCAAGTCAAATCTTGATGAGTTGAAGACTAAGCTCGAGAAAGACAGGTGAGATGTGGCATTTTGATTTAAATCTAAAGTTATACCTGGAGCTTAGTATCTTTGATCAGTATGTATGATTATATCACCTTGATCCTTATCTCTAACTCGTTTTTCGAATCAGGCAAAATTTTGCTAGGGCACTCTCAAAGAGCTCCAAAGAGGTTAGGTTTAAAGCAAGGAATAACTGTTGATTTTGATGGAGTGATATTGCTATACTTTTAACTATTTTGATGTAAATGAAAGCGAGAATTTGTCTGTGCAGTGTGAGAGTCTGTTGAAGAACGAGTCAACCAAGTTTCAATCACTGTACGAGAATTTCTGCAAGGAAAAAGCTACACATCTGCAGGCCTTGAAAGGTATGCAGAAATTTGCTAGCAGCTGCACACTATTTGTGATTTGTACAAGTGCCCTTATAATGTAACCTAGGAGTGTAAAGATGCCCTAATAACGTAACCTAGGAGTGTACAGGAGCGTCATAGTTTTCTGCAATTGATGGACAGAAATGAACTATATATATTCATTATGCTAAACCTACTTATTTTACCTTCTTTGTATGTCGTAACTAGCATTTGAGAACCTGGTATGATATCATATTGGTGCCATTTTAGCAATCAGTAGGCGCTCACTACTCCTGCTTCTTATCAAGTAGTGGACTTTGATTTTTGTCCACAATGATTCAGTAACCAGTTTTTGTTTGGGTTTAGAAATAAATAAATATATCAATTCTAATTCTAATTCCATGTCAATATTTTAGTTATCCAAACACAAGAATTGGAATTACAATCTCAATTCTTAAGTAATTCTAGTGTTAGCCAAACACTAGAATTCATAATATATTTGAACACTAATTCTTTATTTCAATTCTATGATATTAGAATACCAATTCTAATTCCAATTCTAGCAACCAAACACTAAGGGCAATTTCGCCAGTTCCAGTCAAAATACAGACTGCATTAGTAAAAAAAAAACCTGCAAATAGGAATTTCTAAAAAATAATTTGTTAAACATAAACTAACCTAAAAATATCATGACCATCGCATCATTAGCTTATCATGAGATCTTTATTTACCAAACACGACCTTATAGTAATAAACTTTTTTTTTCTCTCTTTTTTGATCGGAATAAATTTTCACTATACACACTAAAACAAGCTCGGAGTCTAAGGGCAAACTACGAGAAAGATGAATTAAAATTGTATGACTAATTTACCGAAAGGCCAACGATTTGAGTTTTGCTGGCAAGTAAATTGTGTCTTTATCACCTTCCCAGACCGTTCTCTACAATCCCAGGTTCTTCACTTCCCAGTCTGTATCTTTCATGCACGATTCTAATCACATGCTAATAGTTTACCCATTGTTCTGTTGAACAAGGCCCGCTCAGTCGATTAGATTTCTGGGGCTTGACTTGGATGTATAAATTTTGATTCAGTTTATGTATTCATACTTTCTTTGATAAGTTTGAAATTTAAGCCTTTAAAATTTGGGATTAAGATCTATGGATCATTATGTATGCATTGATAGTGTTACTGTTTTCTTAAGATTTGAATCTCTATAAATTTTCAGGTGGTTATAGCTGAGAAGGCTGTTTCTGGGTAGAGTGTAGTGCATATAGCTGTTTGCTAAATTTTGAATAATGTGGCTAGCACAAAATCCCAGCAAGCGGTGGGGAGAGGTGTTCTTCCTGTTGTACACGCCTTTCTGGCTCACCCTTTGCCTCGGCATTGTTGTTCCTTTTCGGCTGTACGAGGTAATCATTTACACGTTGTTATGCCCTTGTAATTTTCATGGGAAGAACCACATCAAGGACTTTTTACTGATCTCCTCTACTTGGTTAAATAGTCTATGTGATTTCTAAGTACAGTGGATGCTATATATATTAGATTGTTTCTGTTTCGATCTGCATTATGTGGAAACACATAGTTTATGTTTTGGAAGTTGCTGTCTTGCTCATGAGCTCATTATCATAGACATACAAGAATTTGCATTGATACTGGGCTCAAATAAAGCTAAAGCTTGATATATAGCACATTACAGTTACTGTGTAAAACTCAATCTTATGTGTTCGCCTGAAGTTTTCTGTTTGCTGCATACAAAAATACACTTACTTTTTTAATTTCGAAACCAAGAGAGTACTCTTTTTACCTTTATTTCTCTTACAAAGATGTTTTTCTTGTAGACGTTCACAGAATGGGAATATCTGCTTCTAGGGCTTGTTTCAGCAGTTCCTGCTGTTGTCGTACCTCTCGTTTTTGTTGCAAAGGTGATCCTTTTCTCTCTACCTATATTATGTTTGGTGGTGTGAATCTATTTACTATACTTTTCCAACTCTGTATGGGACAGTAGCTGTTATCATGGAGTATAATGATGTTCTTGTCTGAAATGATTGTTTGAACCATAAGTATGGACATGTTCATGTTAATCATGACAGGATAATCCAAAATAATAAAAATGTGAAAACTATTCATTGCCCCTTGCAAATTTTGTTAGTTCAAATGTTACTATTACTGGTGGCGGAACTAAGTATTCAATACATAAGCATCATGCAGTTCCATATTTAAACCTTCTTTACCTTTAGCTTATGTAGAAAAAGCAAACTAAGTAAAAGTACTGTGGAATTTGCAGGCTGACAGGTCGGTCCCTTGGAGTAACCGCTATTGGGTGAAGGTGGGTTTCTCTTCGAATTTATTTGAATGTTTATCTAATAGCTTGTGAATATCAACATCATTTTGTTCTAGTAAAAAAATAGTTATAGCTTTGGGGACAACTTTAGATATGGCCACACTGCTGAAGTTTGCCAGTCTACCATCATTACTCATGAATTAGGCCTGAGAAAGAAGTTGCTGCATGCTTTATGGGTAGAAAGTTTATGCAGTAGTACTTGTAAGGTGCATTTACATAAGACAGGATGTGACAAAAATGATTCCTGAAACCCATGGTTTGAAAAACCTGGGAGAAAAATGAGGAAAATGGTTGTTTCTGTCTATGGCGTCCAGTGTGTTTCTCCTTTTTAAGTTAGCTTCTATCTCTTACCATGGTATGCCTATAGTCTATAATATGTGTGCCTAGATTGGTCCAAAATATTTTCACTGATACTTCAAATTTTTAAAGGACACCCTCACTGCCTCACCCCTTAATTTAATCATTTAATGTCTGTTGGCACCCCTTACAAACTAAAAATATTTAATGACACAAATATAAACAATTTTGAAGGATGAACATTCTAACATTAATGTGGCATTTTATGACTTGAATATAATTTGTCAGCATTTTATGACTTCTATATAATTCTTGTCCTAGAATAGCCTACTTGTTGAAGTTTTAGATTTTAATTCTCTGCAATTTCCACTTCCCATTTGGTTTAGATATAGTCTTTCTACGTCTAACATCTGTAACTTTATGGGTGCTTTGTGTGCCAGGCTAATCTCTGGATAGGAATATTCAGTTATGTTGGAAACTACTTTTGGACTCACTACTTCTTTAAAGTTTTGGGCGCTTCATATACCTTCCCATCATGGAAGATGAATGATGTAAGCATCGCTTTAGAAGCTTCTATGTTGCACCGATGTTTTTTCCTGTTAAAGTTGGTATAATTTGTGACTGTTTTCATCGCTGCAGGTACCTCATACGACTTTTCTTCTTGCTCATGTCTGCTTCTTGTTTTACCATGTTGTATCAAATATTACTCTCCGTAGATTACAGCACGCTGTTGCTGACTATCCCGAGAATATTCAGTTGCTCTCTAAGGCTAGCTGGATTTTGGCTCTTTCTTATTTCATTGCATTCCTGGAGACAATCGCTATAGCTAATGTACGTGATGTTCAAAATTTGCTTAATTCGACTTAATGGTTCTTTCCTTATTCCTGTTAAGCCATTATCATAACATCCCAAACTTTTCTTTTCACATTTGCAGTTTCCTTACTACACATTCGTTGATCGGGATTCCATGTACAAAGTTGGCTCCTTGTTTTATGCAATATATTTCCTCGTAAGCTTCCCTATGTTTCTAAGGTACGTATGAAATCCGCTTATGTTATACTTCCTTTTGTTTCGTCCTCTTGTTAAGATTTGAGTGGTCTGTTACAACGGTGCAGAACTTGATAAGCGATTATAACATATGATATAATTATAATAATAATGATATTCTGGTGTAGATCTGTGACCTTTGACTAGTAAAACTTGTGTACTTTATTACATCAGTGTATTTTGCGCCTATATATTTTCCCCTTCTGATGGAATCGACTACAGGGTTGATGAGAAACCTGGCGATCTGTGGGATTTGCCCAGAGTGGCAATTGATGCATTGGGGGCGGCCATGCTGGTAACTATTTTACTCGACTTGTGGCGCATTTTCCTCGGGCCGATAGTTTCAATCCCGCAGAACCAGCAGTGTGTGCAACCTGGACTACCGTGGTTTCCAGAACACGCTCAGACATTTTGAACCTGTTTGAAACAGTCTGTTTGAATCTGCTTTGTTGTAGCACTATCTCGTGTACCATGTAAGTTTTTGTACTATTCATGAGGGTCCAAACGAGGGACCATTTGTTTCAATTCAGTTGCGGTTACCTCATGAAATGGATGATGCAAAACATATCATGATTTCTAATGTTTCGCAGTGGGAAAAGTTCTTCTGGAGGAGCATTATTTTTCTCAGAATATGAGTTGACACGATAATAACCGGTGTTGCTGTTCGAGTAATAATTTCCCAACTATACCAAAGTCAGCATGTTTTGTTTACTTTTTTTTAGCAAAACCCAACATATAGTATTCCCTTTGTCCACCTAAAAATGATGCAGCACAGGCAAGTAAAAATCACGTAAGATATTTCTATTTTATTTTATATTTGTAATTAGAAAATAAAGGAAACGTTTCAATACTTTTCAAGATTGTGAATAACGTTCAAAATCGCTTAACAAAAGGGTAGGTGGAAATGTTCAGAAATTAAGTACCGTGACACTCGATTTTTTTTTTTTTTTTTTTGATAAAAACATTACATATTAATTAGAAATTGAAATACAAATGTTGTACATATGTTCTTACTAGGCCAATTTATGCTCATCCTTTAAGAAGGCACAACTGACCTTAAATACATTTCCGTAATGGAATCTATCAGTGCCTGACACTCGACTTTTCAGATAGTGCAATTGATATCTAAATACCCAAAACAAGTCGGACAAAAAAGAGGAAACAAGTAACCAGCCCCGATGAATATAGAAACTGAGTATTTTGGTCAATATTTGATCTATTTTTCGATTTAAGTCTTATAGAATAATTTGTTTTTTTTACATATATAATTTCCACCTTTTCCCATATGGTTATACCCAATATTATGTTGTTAAGTAGTAGTGGATGCTAAGCCAAGCAAATGTTGCCAAAATGGGCAAGTATTATTGTTGAAATGATGAACCTAATTAGTGATAAAAAAGATTCCAAACAAATTGATGAAACACACAACTCATCAAAATCCCAAAACACATGCAACCTTGTCACATATGCTTCACAAAAGCAATTCAAAACAAAAAGGAAAGATCACCAAAGCTTGCAATCTTCTTCTTCTTATTACTTGTTGCTTTTCTTTTTCTGGTTTGTGAGAAAGAAATGGATTATAATCATATAAAAATATAGAAAGTGGAAATGAGGAGCTTGGTGGGGTTGAAACAATGGCGTGCTTTGGGTTGCAAATGGAATTTGGTTCATTCATCATCGCCGCTTTAACCATGTGGTTTTACTGCCGACATAAACAAGATACTCTACTAGTACTAGTTCGATCATTCTTAGGTTGCACGCCACGTCTCTCCTTTGTTTTTCTCACTTTAGGGCTGGGAAGATGGTTTGTGAGGGTGTTCTCACTTTTTCATTAAGATCGAGAATTATTTAAGTAGGCTGGTATGTGTTGAGATTATGAGAAGTTTTTAAAGATCTATTAACTTAAATCTTCTCTGTACTCGTGGCTGTAACACCATATATAATATAATAATGCGTGTATCAACATATTCATGTCTCTGTCGTCATGTTGAAAATAAAATAAATGTATCGTAAAATTGTAAAATCTAACACTTAAAAGTAGCCACAACTTGAACTTTTTGTGTGACGAATTCATACAGAGTATCACGATCAAGTTACAATATTGGTTAATTTTCATTGGTTGAGAGAAAATTTGATCTCATAAGAGGATTTGAATGAAATTTGATTCGGTTTGGAGATCAATCAGTTGTGCAACGAGAAGTTTAGAAAAAGCACAATACTGGACTATAAATAGGACGTCATGTCTATCAACTCAATATCACTTTTGAACCTGCAGAATAATAACTTTTAATATCTGAGTTTAGACAATTACATATTAGTTGAATGAGTTATGATTGATCAGTATCTCATAACTTGTTTCAATACCTAAACTAGATTATTAAAGGTTTCCACTTTCCACTAGGATTATTCTCTTGGTTTGACTACACAACACTTGTATACATTCCGGTCGATCTCATATAAAATCCATTCAACTTTAATAACCTTATTTTTGTAAAAATCAATTATTCTTTAAGTTTTTATATATTACTTCCAATTCATTCAACTTTAATAACCTTATTTTTGTAAAAACAATTATACTTTAGGTTTATATATCACTTCCACACTAACAATTCAACACATCATACAATTCAACAGCTCATTTCAAAATCTCCAACTTATGATCACGTTAAAGAATAGTTTTTTCCAGTATCATAGCAAAGTAAAAGCAATTAAACTTGTTCGTTGACAACAAATTATCCTTGTTTGTTGACAAATCCTAACCAAATGCCAACTTCTTCTGAGCAATATATAATTATATTAGTAGTAGTGTGTTTCTTAGGTGGTTGATCTCCTCTCTCAATGATTAGCCAACAACTCGTTCCAAACTTGGGATTTGTGCGGTCCACTAATAACATCAACCTCAAAATTACATGGATTATTCAGATACGCCGAGAGAAAATCAAAATTAAATTTTGAATTATGAATTGTATCGTTGAAAATGAATTTAAAAAGAAAGTATGTAAAGTGGGTGGAGTAAAATGAAGTAGCATTACTATTAAAGAAAAGTGTTCAATTTATATTGGCATTCAAAAAAGGAAAGTGTGCAATCTCGAAGATTTGTTATTTCCAAGCAACTATTATCATTGAAATTTTTTTCAATAGACTATTTTAATTGATACGACATCGTTTTATTTCAATTTTGTTTGAAAATAAAATAGAATATAACTGATTTAAACTAAACTTAAATTAATATACTGAAAATTACTAACAGTATAAAAAATAGGTTGATTTTTTAGAATTATATTTTATTAAAACTAAAATAAAATAAACTGAACAAAACATATCAGAATCTTCTTGTTTCATCCATAATAAGAACTTGTTCTCTATATCTTATATTTGCTGAAGTAAAATTAAAATAATGTATTAAAATACTAATAGTGTATATAAATTAAACTAAATCTCATCAAATTATATTCATAAAAACTGAAATGAACTTAAAATAATCAAATAAGATGGAGAAAATCAACCCTATTCCAAATAATAAATAATGCAAATAGTTAGATTAGTGGAATCGAAACCTAGTTAACCAAATGAACACACTAAAGCAAAGTAGATAACCATGGTTGACGAGGGAAGACTTGAGTTGAATGGGGCTTATTTAATAAATATGTTGTTATATGCAATCTAATATTTTACTCTTTCAGTTCAAAGTACGGTAAGAATTTATGAAAATGTCTTATTTTTTATGTTTGTAGAAAAATTTGACAATATTTATAATGAAGTAAAGAACATCGTAGAATTTATATTTTTTATGTCTTCAATATATTTTAAAATATAGTGAGTGAAATACTGCATTTCATATAACAATTTAGTATAATAATGCTGCTTTTTATCATTGAACTCATCGAAGAAGTAAAGAACAAGAATCAAGCTCTAATCTAAACTAAAACCCTTTCTTACTTTCCCCCCCTAAATTAATCGGCATGGAACCCACCTTTCCCTCCAAATTAATCCCATTTAATCTTTGAGCCGATAAACCGGTAGCCAGTCGATAAAATGTAGACCTTGTCCTAGCGGGCCCGTTATCTCCCGTCACCATCGTTTTTACTGTTTACCAATATCACCTCATCCGCTCATGGACAGAGTTATGGTTACGGCGGATAGGACATAACGGACCCCGTTAATTATTGGACAGGGACATATTGGTCCATAGGGATACTAACGTTACATGTATTTAATAAATGGGATTATTTTTTAAAAAAATGGGATACGCATATTTCCATTATTATAAATAAAATAGTAATAATATTTTGAGAAGATATCCCGAACTCCTAACTTTCCTGACTTTTCATGAAAGTTTTTATACATTTTAACTTATAAAGTGTACTTTTTAATTTAAACTGTAAATTTAGTTATTCAAAATATTCAATTTTTTATATACATTTTTTTTTGAATTTTTACATTAAAACGTGTTTTATTATATGTTTACTTTAAAATGATCAATATTTTAACACAAAAATATATCATTTGAGTTTAAATACATAGTAGTAGTTCCATAACATTTAGGAAAGTTGGTCTTTCAAGATACTTTGCAATATATTAAACATGCTATTATATAAAGTTTATTTTAAAATTTGAATATATCTACGTCCTGTACTTTTACTTCTATAGACTAATTTAGAGCATATAACTGAACTACATTGCAAAATAATAAATTATTTAAACATAAAATGTATACTACACTAAACTAATTTTTTAATAAATAAAAATGGAGAGAAAAATAGTAAAGAGTAATACTTCTTTATGCGTTATATTTCTAAAAATAGTAATACTAAAAAGTCAGCGGTCGATTATTCAAGAAAATACAAGCATTGGTTGAGTGATATTTTAAAATAAAATGACATCATGATAGACTCTAGACATTCATGTTACAATCTGACCCTTATTACAAGGTTAATATTAAAAGATTCACATAATATTTCAAATGACTAAAAAGAGTAGAAGAGTTTAGATGCTACTAGTGAAGCTAGGATAAATTTGACCATATCATAATATCATGCATAGTTTAATAAATTTAATTAGTATAATAACAATAAATAATTATTTATAATTTGCATTTTCATGTTTTATAAAATTGACTTAAAAAATAAGTATGTATCAATATAATGGAGCCTCAACACTATGAGCTACTACAGTGAATATATGAATTGGATTGTCAAAATTTCAAATCAATAATTATTAAAACACTATAATTTAAAACCGTTATATTTATTTGTTTTTATTATCATGTGGCATGTTTGACTTTTTTTTTCTCATTTAAGGCCTAAAACGGATCTTAACTTGTATTTTTAGTATTTTGAGTTATCTCAGAGTAATAAAAAAAAATTGTATTTGGACGGTGTATCAAAAATGTTTGATTCAATTGAAAAACTATAATATGCGAAACTGAAATTTCATATAAAACCATTCAAAGGTAAATTAGTCAAAAAAACTAACTGCATATTTTGACTATTTTATAGAAAATCAAAATAGTAATGATTTTGATACCAGACATTCATATATTTTTATGCCGAAAAATTTGATATTTATCATTCTATTTTCATGTCACAATCCATTTCGCTAAGGAGTCCTTTATTTTTAATTTGGAATATTACTATTTACAGTCTAATATTTTATTTTTATAATTAAATACACGTATGTACTTATGAAAATTATTTACTCAATTATTAAATAATAAGAAAATTTAGCAGGCGTTAATTATTTTATAACAAAAGATAAATGTAAATAAAAAAGGAAAAATGAAACGCTAGATTCTGAGCTTCCCACAATATATAGTGACAACGATTCTCGCTCGCCGGTCTCACGTTCTTCTCATGCTTTCTTTTTACACAGAGTCACACAGTGCCCAGGGGAGGAGAACAAAGCAAGAACAATCTTGTTGCCGCTGTTCATTCTCTCCATCGATCAATGTTGGTTCCTTTCCGTTTCATCATCTTCTTAATTTGCTGGTTTGATTCAATCCTCTTTGCAGAATCGTGGTTATTTCCCCGATAGATTTGATGTTTACGCCTCGCGTTCTCTTCAAAATTTGATTTTTTACTCTTAAAAGATGCGGTCATTTCTCCATTGATTTAAACTATGAATTCGCGGTGATTTCTTCGCGATTCGAAGGAGATTTTGTTGTTTTTTAGAGGAATTGAGCGTACATTTCAGCTGGATTTTGATCTTAAGGATTGTGTCGTTTGTTTTTAATACTATCTTTATTGCTCTGATTGCAGATTTCGGGAATGTTCATCGGATGAGAAGGTTTCTTCGTTAGAATTCGCAAAGGGAATTTGTCTGATTGAGGTTAGGCCTTGGAATCATCGCTTTCTTTTAATTATCGTTTGATGTGTTTGAGACTCTGTAATTGATTTGGGAGATTTTTGCTGCAGATTGAAAGATTGTTTTGAGAAGATGAACTGGCCACCACCGATGGAGTTCCATTACGGAAACTCTGGAAATGGAATGATGCCTTACAACTCAGTTGGAAGTTATGTGGATTTCTTTGGAGGCCTGACTTATGATAATGTCAATTATATATTTGCCAACACTCATCCTTATGCGCAGGTATATCTGTATGTAAAGATCGCATTTTTCTTTGTGCTCTACACTAATCTCATCTGTTTATAACATAATGCCAGAAGAAATGGTTAATTTTTCCAAATGTTTTTGCCTACAAGTGATTTTTCTGGAATTTTAGAGGGATTACCACACCGTGTAAAGTTGTTTCTTGGAGTATTAGTTTAAGTCTTTTGTTGCCGTTACACTTTTGGGTGCTTCTGTTGGTGATCATTGTTATCCTATGATTCATTGGCTGAATATTTTTGATTGATCTGCTCTAATTTATGCAGGAGAGTATGTACCCCTCAACAAATACCAATTTATATAAATTTGGATATTCAGAACCTGGGAATTTCTACTATGATTATGGGCATGGTAGCCATGGCTACATGGTTAATAATCAAACAAATGTTTTGGGGGGTGATGAATATAGTAGGAATCTAGAGAATCCTTCAAATTTGGTGGAGGAACAGACTGCAGCTGACCAAAATGTGCAAGATAGGACTTCAAGCTCACCTCTGCATGCGAATTCGATGGAGTGTAAGTTCTGCCGTACTCATATTAGTTTAATCCTCTACAAAAAGATACTGTTTACGAGATGTTTATATTGTGCTAAGAAGTGTTGCTTGTTTGGTATTATGCCTGGGAGATGTATGCTTATTTTTAGCCATGAACACCTTATTTTTGTAAAAGAAGAAGAAGGTTTTGTTGAAGGCCTCCATGTTATCCGATCTTCATAATTTCTCGGGCGTGAAAGCTGTGGCTTTTGTGGCTCTTGTTTTAGTTTATAATTTGTTAGATTAAATAAAACGCCTAGGCTTTTAGATAATGAGGTTTTAGTTGTGGCAATGTGCTGTTCAGCCTTAGAACTAATAGAGCTGTCACCCAACAGATAATCCCACACTTGCACAGTAGACACATTTAGCTAAATCCCAAAGGCGCAAGCAATAAAATATTGGTCCAACAGCATGCAGTTGAGGGTGTCTGAGAATTGGAAGTCTTGCTGCTAATTTCCTAGCATCCACGTCTTTTAGAATGTAGCAGCAATCATAAGTTGAATCCCAAATATCGAGTAAGATTCTCCTCCACACTTCAGCATTGTGCTATACAGAATATAGAACATGTCAAGACAATTATAAGAAAAATAAGGCAGTGATGCTGTAAAAGGAGATGTTGGTACATGAAACATTGTTTTTGCCACCTTTTGCATCTTTAAATGAATTTTGTGGTCTCTTGTTACTCATGTTGGAGGTGTAAGGATAGGGGGGCTTTAAGTTTGATGAATTGAAGTTTTTGCAATTGTAGTTTGAGGATGTGTTGAGATTGAAATTCAGTATATTGGCTAAATCTGTGATGCCATGCTCCCAATTATATGATTTTCTTAAAGTGTGGATGTTTGGTTGAGTAGTATTAGAATTTTTGATATCACAATATATTAAAAACAGCTCTTTGCCATACGCAGGTCCTCAAGGCAATAATAGCACTCATGATTATGAGGTATGTGTTTAAAGCAGCTTTTTACTTGGTTTTTGTTTCAAATCCAAAAATCTTGATACTCTTACCGCTGTTTATATTATTGGCGTGATGCAATAAAAGTCTGATATCCTTCAGGTCACTTAACATTGGCATCTAATTCATGCAGGTTGTATGGCAAGATAGCATTGATCCAGACAACATGACTTATGAGGTCTGATATCATTTTGTCTTTTTTGCATGTCACCTGATCTATGAATTAATGATGAAATTATTTATCTTTTCTCTAGCCCGTCTTATGCAATGAACTTATCTAGAAACGCGATATTAGTAATGCATGATGGTACAGTTCATTATTGCTCTATGAAAGTAGAAGCTGTATGCTAGAAGAAATTATGCTTGGGAACCAGATGTTGTAAATAATAATAACAACACTTACTAAAAAGGACTCTGTTGGCTGGTTTCCCATAAGGTTTAGTTCTACGTGCTTTATCTGGGATCAGGTATTGTTGTGCTGATAATATGTACTAGAGTACGTTTCTAGTGTAAGTAAATTGTACAGCTAATCTGGATGATAGGATTAACTAAATTTGAATATAAAAAATGCTGGTTCTCTTTTTTCCTTGTTTTACATTAAGTTTCTCTACAACTCACTGATTACTCTGTATTTTTCTTGTTATGCATCCATATGTTAGTGAAGGTTTTTTTTGGACTGCAGGAATTACTTGAGCTGGGTGAAGTCGTTGGTACTCAGAATAGAGGTCTTTCCCAGGAGATTATATCCTCACTTCCAGTTTCTAAGTTCAAATGTAGCTTATTTTCGAGAAAGAAATCGAGAAAAGAAAGGTAACAAGAAGCTCCTATCATCTAGCTGAAGCTTCTTCCTGTATTTGTATTTGGTACATCATAGCTTGCATTCCAATATCTGTAAAGTTCATCCATTCTTCGAAAAGCAGGAATTCTCATTCTAGTTCCTCAGCATCTCTTCTTTTCTATCTAACTTTAGGCATTGACTGTTATTCCGCTTTAAGTTCATATAGTGAATCTGGACAGAGATGATGTCCTGAATGTGCTACTGCTGCACAAGAAGAAATCTATGGTTGCTCTATGCCATGAACCTCTGTGCTTGTATCATTAATAATAGTCCTATAAGAAGTCTTGACCTAGTGATTAAGATGTTAGGGACTAGAATAAGGTGTCTAGGCTATTTAGTTTGGGTCTTCTTATAAAGCTCCTTTTCTTTTATTCATTTTGTTTCTGTTTTCTCTTGGTAGGTGTGTTATCTGCCAGATGGAATACAAACGACGCGATAAGCAAATTACTCTTCCATGCAAGCATGTTTATCACGCCGGCTGTGGCAGCAGATGGCTCAGCATCAACAAAGTAAGTTTCCACTCCTCCCTTAGCCCCCCTAAGCTTTTAATGGAAAGAACTGATCAGTAAGATGTGGGAACTTCAAAAGAAGTTTGAAACAGAAACTTACCACGATGGTTTGGAATTTTGCAGGCTTGTCCAATTTGTTACAAGGAGGTTTCAGTGGAAGGATCAAGGAACTAATCAACCAGAATAGAGCCTTATATTTTCTGTGTTGTGTCAAGGTTACAGCCCCAACCTGTTTCTTCTTACATAGGAATTCAGAGTATGGTCGGGTTGTTGGTGTCTGTACAAGCTTTACTATATAGGTTTGGTTTTACTCTGGCCGGAGGGCCTGACTTGTAGCTGTTGTTAGGCTGTAACTATGATTTGGTATACATGATTTAATGAAATGCGGAGTAGTATCAGGTGATCATTACCCGACGATAATAAGTTTGGAAAATAACATTGAAAATGATGCACTGGGATTGGATTTTGGAGTGGATGTTATACAAGGTTTTAAGTCTTAATTTTGGTTTTGTATTAAGGTTATGGAAATACTAAATTGGGTTTAATTCGGAACAACTCGGTTCAGTATTTTGGATAGAAAACATGTCTCAAAATGTTGGAGTTCAATCCCCAAACACCCACACAAGATCAAAACACATTCAACCTCAAATGCGAATCAAACCAAAGATGACACAGTAAAGAGGTGTCTCAGTCTTTTTTCTATACAGAGCATAGGATATACCAATGATCAGATATGGAACGGACAATTATCCTGCCTATACCATAAAGAAATTCTCATCAGTCTAGTTTAGTTCATTTTTAGTGAGATGTGATTTGATGAAATTTAGGTTATTTAGTCATATTATTATAATTTTAATACACTAATTTTTATTTAATTCATTTTAGTTAGTTTAGTACAATAAGTAAAATTAAGTTGGAGGTCAGACCCTTTGCCACAATTGTTTATTCCCAAAATCAATTTTGACAAAATTTTAAACAGAAATCAAAACTTGCTTATCCTGCCCCGATAGATCTTACTTTCTCTAGTAACTGACTTTCGTGGGCCGTTTTGTTACTCGAGTTATACATTCATTCATTCAATTTTAATAGATTTTACTGAAACATGTTATTCCATTTTAATTTTAATGGCATAAAATTTATAAATTCAGTTTAATTTAGATAGGCAATTTGTACTATAAAAGAAAAAATGGGGAGAATAAACCTTCTATTTCCAAGTTTTAAGGGTGTTTTAACAAAAAAGAAGAAGTTTTAAGGGTGTTTTTAGAAAAAAAGATGAAGTTTTAAGGGTGTTTCGGGAAAGGTGCCTCACATCTTCCCTATTTCCAAACAAATGCCTCTTATGATATGTATTGCTCAGCTGGGTCCTTTCTGACCTATGTCATATGATTATAGTTTCCACTTCGGCGGTGAACCAAAGTACTAAAGAAACTGGAAACTGGATCGTTCGTCGTGCTAGTGACTGCAGCACTTCTCCTCCAAATTCAGGTATTATTGGTTTAACCCTCATTCTCTCTCAATCTGTTTATGCAGCGTTCTTTGTTTCTAAGTTTCTTTATTTAGTAGTTATTCTAGGATAGTTACATTCTGTAAATTCGTCAATAGCGTGGATTGCCACACTTTCTTGAAGCTTTTGATTGATTTGCCTTTCAAAACTGTTCCTAAATCCAGTTGCTGTGTTTGGCTAGTTCAGATTCTGCTCTTTGAATATTAATGAGAGAAAAGATATTAAGTCAAGTTTTGAATTTGGGGAGTTGCATTGTTTAGGATGAATGAAACAATCTACTTTAGGTTACATGTATTTAGCTGAAGATTGAATTGCAGATAGAGGGATGAACACGAATACAGGGTGGACCATTAGGCAAAGTTGAATAAAGGAAAATACTTCAAGCACTGATTTTTTTGTGTGATTCCTTAACATGAATTTGATTGCTCATGGCATAGTTAGTTTTTAACTTGGAAGCTGTGATGTGTATCTGATGTAACTGTATATGCAGGGAGCTTCTGAAAGAAGTTACTATGCGTAAAGACTTTGACTTATTGAAACCTAACTTTGAGTGATATGATGCAAGTTTGTCATAACTTCAGCAAGTGATAACTTTGTGTTATATGCAATTTTCAGTAGAATGAGTAAGTTTACATGGAAAAACACGTTTCTAGTTCTGCACTTCCTCGGAGGGCCAGTTTTTGCTGCACTATTTGATCAAATTTAGAGGACAGTTTTGTATAATCAATTAGGCAGCTGTCTTGTTATACATGGGAAAAGAAGAGAAACCAAAGTAATGAAGGCATATATTTCACTAACTTTGCTGGATTGGATTAACCTTTTATTGATCTTCATATATGTTATTCAATTATTAAAGTGGCATTCATATTTTAGGTTCCAGTTTGTTTCAGTGCCAATGTGCCCTGCTACTTGTTTTATATTGATCTGTTAGAGATGTTAGTGTTGCTGAGTAAACTCCAGTTGTTTGAGGAAATCTGTTTTTGAATTTTGATTCATAGAAAGTTTGTATGATATTAATTTGTTTTTGTTTGAGCGCATGTGTACATAGTCTCTTTCTAATATTATACACTTTGTTTTGTGTCTTTTCACATTCAAATATGTAAATCTTTGATAAGATATGTTGTGAATGGTTTTTGCTAGGAATGGCTTGCTGTCGAGTTGCATCTAGATTTCAATTGTCTAGAAGACTTTTCAGCAGTGTTGGTGGGATGTATGTAGATAAAGCTGTTGAAGAGCTTAACAAGGTAACTAGAATGATAGCTAGCTTGCTGATGATTCAAAATGTTGAAAATTGGTAGTTAAGTAGAAACAAACTATATTTTTCATTTATTTATGCAAAAAAAAGAAAGAACGATTGACTAGAGATTAATGTTAAAGTATATGAACTATGTTTGCTGGTCTCAGGAAATGGAGTTTGTATTCGGAGAGCCTCCAGCTTTAAGTCCTACTGGCTCTGGAGGAAATTCCCCGACCCTCAGAGATACTCCACCTGATTCTCTGGTTCAGAAACAAGATTTTGTACAAAATACACAAGATTTGAATTTGACTCATATTGACCACAAAGGTGAGGCAAGAATGGTCGATGTATCTCATAAAGAGATGAGCAAGAGGATGGCTTTGGCCAGCTGCAAAGTAATTCTGGGCAAGGAAGCTTTTAACCTAGTTTCTTCGAACCAGCTGGGGAAAGGCGATGTCCTAAGTGTGGCAAAAATTGCAGGCATTTCTGGAGCAAAGCAAACGAGCAGTCTAATTCCTTTATGCCACAATATCAGCTTGAGTCACGTTCGTGTTGATTTGTGTCTGAATCCTCATGATTACAGCGTTGATATTGAAGGTGAAGCTGCTTGCACCGGAAAAACTGGTGTGGAGATGGAAGCTATGACAGCGGTTAGTGTTGCCGGACTAACTGTTTATGATATGTGTAAAGCTGTATCCAAAAATATCCAAATCACTGAGATACAGCTAGAGCAGAAAAGTGGTGGAAAGAGTGGAGACTGGAGTAGGAAGAATACATCATCCATTTTGGATTAATTGTAGAGGGCTGATGAATTTTATATTCTTTATGTTTATTTACAAAAGTTATAGGAAATTAAATCCTCAATCACATTTTAGAAAAGTAGAGAAATCTCTTCTTACGCTCCACTTTAAAGTGAATAAAATATAAATGATTTATTTCAATGCTCTTCCAATAATAATAAATTGTACTATGTAAGAAGCATTTTGCATGTTCATTTAGACCATCTCCAATGGTAAGAAAATAAGGAGTGATTTTTAAATTCCACATCATAACTTTTGACAAAATCTAAGTAAAGAGCAAACTCAACAATGGTACTATTCTTAAATTCTACCTATCATTAATTAATAATTGCAAAATTAAAGCTTCAAAATGGTTCACATTAAATGAAGTAGTGCTCCTTAATTAAGGAGTAACTGCCTAATAAGGAGTGCTGCTTAAAATTCAACAATGGTAAAAAATGAATTAATAGCACTCCTTATTAAGAAAAGGTGCACTAAGGAGCTCCATTGGAGATGCCCTTAAGGACGAGAGAACAAATGAGATGTAAATTTTCATTAGCTGTGTTTTTTTGTTTTGTTTTGGCGTTTTCATTGATACGAGAAAATGAGAATCTCAAATCACAAAGAGAAATCGATAATAACACAACAATCAAAACTAGGGGTGATAATGGTTACTGTGCGCGTGGATACTAAGAGCATCTCCAATGGTTGCATTTTTGGACTTACTTGGCAATTTTTATATAATATATAACACTAGCTTACCATTGTTTTACACTTTACAAGCACTAGCTTCACAAGCAACTAGCCTTGGCAAACAACTAGTATGAGACTCATTTAGTAGGCCCCACATCAATAATTCAATGTATTTAGATGTGTATTTGAAATGAATGGGATCATACAAGCTAATTTATGATATTAATAACCATTGGAGATACTTGTAATTTGCTAGCTAATTAGCTTGAATTAATGTAAACTACAATGTATTGTAGCTTACCGTTGAAGATGCTCTAATCTACCCATGCCCGTAACCATTTAAAAACTCCGTACAATTAAATCACAATAAATGAATACTCTTGGGAATCATCATAAAAATATTCATTTAGCGAGATTATTCATTTATCGATAAATGAATAATATATTCAGTTAGACAGTAGTATTACATGAATTGCATGTATGTGTACTAAGTCAAAAAATGTACACATTTGCATTGTATTTAAAACCAAGGCCGTCCTTTGGGGAGTGCCACATGTGCGATCGCACCGGGCCCCAAAATTTGAGGGGCCCCAAATTTATTATATTTATATATATATATTTTGTTATGCATTTGAGTTTAATCGGAATAATTTATAGAAATTTAAATAAAATTGAGAAAGAAATTGAATTGTAGAAGAATTGAGGGTTCTAAATTTTTTATATTATGTATATATTTCATTACAAATGAAGTATAATCAAAAATATTTTTATAAAAAATTAAAAAAATTAAAAAAATTGAACTGGAGAAAAATTAAGTGCCACGATTATTATTTTTGCACTAGGCCCCGAATATTACAGGGACGGCCCTGTTTAAAACTACTAATAAGATACATAGTATGCATTGTATGAAATATCTAGAGTCTACAACACGAGCAGAATACTCCCAAAGTTTTGTTTGCTCTAGGAAAAATTAAGGATGAGATGAATTTTGGCTGGAAAAAAGATGAAAAAATACATAGACACTTTTTTTTGTAAGGAAATGATTTATTGTATGAACATTATGGATTGAAAAAGTAAAATATAATACATATATATCTTATGAAATTTGGTGATTATTCATCTATATTTACATAGGGTCTTTAAAAATTTTAATTTTAATTTTTTTATGTTAAACCACTCGAGAGTGGGGGAAATTTTTATTCGGCTTCCCAAACCTGTAAAAATAGTACAAATCATGGCCATAGTAACCAAGCCAATTTTGTGGGGGACGTAGTCCCAAAAGCATAGCGATACTTTTCAAAAATAGCTAATCTAGACTACGAGCACTATACAATGATAGGCCAAAATTAGACATAATCTAATAATGCAAAGCCTATTAGAGAATCGATAAGCAAAATTTAAAGCGGCCCTGAGTATTAGGTCATGCTAAAAAGAATAAGTCCATAGATGGTACATTATATCAGAGTTTGAAGTGGGAATCAATTCCATGACCAGAGAGCAATCTTTGAGTCATGAGTTGTCACTGATGTCCTTCAAATTGAAGTACCGTCTTCCTCTTTCCAAAAACATAACTGTGCCAACAGGTTCTCCTGATACAGAAGATGAAGCAAGTAAGAGTAATATCTGTCAAAGGGGGATGCAGTCTAATAGTAGGAGTACCACATTTAAAAAGCATATATAGTCCCCTAGGTAAAGAGGGCAGCTGTGAAATAGTATTGAAATCATGTGAGGACTTAGTATGAACTGCATGTTTAGCAAGAGAGTCAACCACATAGTTGGCTTCTCTAAAAAGATGGAGTAGAGAAATGTTAAAGAATTCTTTATGCAGTTCCTCGGCTAGAACAAAGAGTTTCCATGGTGCCAACTGAGTGTTGTGTATACACTTTATAACTTGTTTACAGTCAGACTCCACCACAAATTCAGAGCTAGTCTGTCTAGCATGCATGACACCAAAACCAATTGCAAGTAATTCAGCATGCAAGGGGGACAAAGCATGAGTATAAATGCACTTAGAGGTTATAAAACTTCCTGAACTATCCCTGATTATCATACCAATACCAGTTTGTAGTTCTACAGGTTTCCAGGAAGCATCTATATTTACTTTAAGACCAACTAAAGGACAAAACCATGCAAATTTTTGTATGTTGGGCTTAGGGGGCTTCAACCATAATGGAAAATAGCCATTTGTTGCAAGCTCAATATCAACATGCCTATGGATATAAAATGGTTTCGGTGCAAAAGAGTCAAAAATCATACTTTTTATTTCATGCAGTATTCTAGTCTGTTAGGTAAAATAATATCATAGATGTATTTATTCCTAGCTTTCCATAAACACCAGCATGAAAAGAGAAGTATATTTTTTATCATTTGAGTATGAACATCAGATAGACCAGGCCTAGAAAGGTAGTAGGACACTCTAAACCATATAGAGGTGAAAACTGGAGTGTGGATCCCAATAAATCTATTAACTTCAGACCACATGCCTTTAGATACAGAGCAGTGATTGAAAAGATAGTCCAGTTCATGATGGTGGTTGAAGAAACAACATTTTGAAACAATATTAAAACCATAATATGTTAGAATATGTCAAAAGGGAGAAGAGAATTTAGGGCTTTCCACATAAACACTGAAATCTTTTTAGGGACCCTAGCATTCCATATTTTTAATAGAGATACAGAGTTACCTCTCTTGGGTCTGAGCTGATTGTATGCAGATTTGAATGTAAAACTTCCAATTTCCTCCAATTTCCAAATAAGCCTGTCCATTCTTTCAGGTGTGATCTTAACTTGTAATGAAGAAAGGAGAGCAGAATCAGTATGAGTGGATAATATATGTAAGAAAGAGTCCCTATTCTGTATGAATGTGGCTACTGTACAATCAAGGGGGATATCAATTTGCTCAGTTTCAAGTTTGTCAATGAGAATCCCATTTCCCAGCCAATTGGAATTCCAGAAACTACAAGTTCCCATCCCATGGATAACTCTAAAATTCCGCTCACAGAAAGGTGTAACATCACAAATTCTTTTCCAAGTTTGAGATGTCTGAGCATATTTTAGTAAGGATGAAAGAAAAACAGTCCATGGGGCTTGGGAATTTTGAAACTTCCACCAAAGCTTAACTGAGAATGATTTAATAATAGTGTTTAGATTTCTAAAGCTTAAACCATTCTCAGAAATAGGGTAGCAGAGGTCCGGTTTCTCCGTGATTTTTTGGGCCTATCATCTATAGTACCCCAAAAAATATAGAGATTTTTCTTCTGATTTTTTATATGATCTGCAAAGTAGGCTTCAAAACAGCACAATAGTGTTGAGGTAAGGAGTATAAACAGGAATTGATCAGAATCATTTTAACCCCAGTGGATAACCACCTATTTTTCCAATTATTTAACCTCCCATCTATCATTTCCAGTAATGGCTGAAAATACACATTTTTTGTTCTGCTAGAGAAAATGGGAACTCCTAGGTATTTGAAAGGGAAAGATCCTTTTTTCATACCCAAAATATTACTAATCTCCCTAATCTTTGGAGTGGCATGTGTTACGGCCACAAACACGGACTTCTCCTTGAACGGAGCTGCCAACGGCTAACTTGCAGGTGGACAAGCAGTGGCAAGGTCAGCGCGGGGAGGGCGACATCCGTTCCCGCTCCGATGCCAAAATTAGCTCTCTGACAGTATTTTAGATCTATCTGTACAATAGTGTTGTGAACTTACCTCATGTCTTCCTCCTCTCCTTCCTCTTATACCCTCAGCCAAGGTTTTAGAGCCAGGGTTTAAGGTGGTCAAATAGGTGGGCTCACGTTGGGCCTGACCTCTCTTACCTTTGCTCCCCTTTCCCTTGATGTTGACGGGCCTACTGGGATGGTGCTTGACCAGCCGCTTGGGCCGTTGACCGGATCACCAAGCCCATGATCCTCACAAGTCCCCCTAAGTGCGAGGCCGTGTTGCCAAACGCGGGTGAAGGACTAAAAAAAATGGAATGGGCCTGACCTTTGCTCTATTCTGCGAACTCCTCCAAACCTCCTCTTTAATGCATGTCTAACGCGTGGTTATCATTTTCGTTTCTCGATGGTGCGTGGGTCCGCCTCGATCACGACTCCCCACGCGGCTTTAAATTTGCTGCCTCCCCCTTTTATTTGAAAAACCCTTTCTCATTCTCTTCTATTCTTCATCTCAGAGTTTCCCCCGTCGCAACATCACTCCATCTCCATTCAGGAATTATTCTTTTTTTTATCATCTCTTTTATTCCGGCGACCTTCCTCGGCCCCTCGGTTCTCGCCCTCTCGATGGCTGATCGTCGTATGGGTCCTGGTCTGGGAAGCACTACCACGACCGGCGACGTGGAGGGTTTCAGGGAGAAGTGCTGCAGTACGGTAGGGCTCAGATTCTCGGATTTAGAGAATCAGATCCTTCTTCCCAAGGCCGGGCAACTGGTGGCGGAGGCCCCCAAGGGCTTCACGGCCATCTACTGCGAGTACCTCTTCACTAGCGGCATCCACTTTCCGTTGACCGGCTTCTATAAGGAAGCTCTGGCCTTTTTTGGTCTTGATTTGCGCTACCTGCAGCCCAACTCCGTCAAGGCCCTGATCGGATTCCAGATTGTGTGTTCCCGGCAACAGGTTGCCCCTTCCCTTCCTCTGCTGCGAATGTTCACTTACCCCTGCATCGATAAGGGCTACTACCATATCAAGTTCCGGCTGTCCATCGGCAAGTCCCAACTCCAGAAGAGGCCTAAGAAGTCCGGGTGGGGGTCGAAATTTGTGTATGTTACCAACGAGCTGGTGTGGGGTCCCCGCGCCAGTCGGGTCAAATACCCGGTCGGCGACCCGGCGACCCGCGGGCTTAGGTCTAGCGACGGTGAGGCGGCCATGCTAGATCCGTATGTGCGTAAACTGAAGCAGGGGGCCATGCTGTGGACGGCTGTCAATTCCGACCAACTTCTTCACGAGTGCGGCCTCCCCCACTGCTAGTTTGACGTTCCGTACATTCAGCCACGTCCAATGCTTAAGTTTTCTTCCTGTTTTATCCCTCCTTTCCTACTTGATGATGATGTTCTGCTAATTCTTCATGTCATCACTTTTAAAAGGTTGCGAGGGCACCGAGGGTGAGGGTGACATTCAGCCGGATGTCCAAGCCGACATCCAAACCACCGAAGCACCTATGGAGTCCAATCGCTGCCGTTCTCAACGTCGCCAGGCCCGCTCTTTAACGTCCCAGCTCACCGACAGTCTTGCCCAGCCTACTGATATCTCACCTCAACCTCTCCTTGCCTCCTCCTCACCTTTCCCCGCGCGTCATCGACTTGGAGAATGATGATTCAAGCGGTCAGGGGAGGACTCTCAAGAGGCCGGTGGGTGAGCCGACGGCCGACAGTGTCGCTGACGCGTCATCTCTGCCGCATACTGACGATCAGCACAAGAGGAAGCTTCTCCAGGCAGGGTCGTCGGGGACCAGCATGCCGCCTCGTTCCGTGGGGCCAGTGTTGACTACCCCGAAGGACCGTGCCGACTTCCTAGCGACCGCACTCTCGAAGGGCCATCTTGAGGTGTGGCGCGCTAACATTATGGTCAACTTCCACAACTCGGCAAGCCTCGTGGATCGGTATGACTCCGTCAGTCTGGAGGTACGTTATCCTCTTCATATCTCTTTTCCTGTTTTATTTCTGCGTCTGCTATGCCCCCATTTTTAGATACTCGCCGCTTTCTGTGCTCTGATCTAGGAGTTGGTTTGTTTGATATCCATAGGTAGCCTGTCTGTCTGCTTCCCTCCGGGGAGAGTTGGGTCGGCTGAACCTCGACGCAGCTTATTCTCGGGGCAAGCTGGTGTCTTGCCAAGAAGCTCTTCAGGCCGCTCGCAACTTGAACCAGAAGCAGGAGCAGATGATCAGCGAGCTGAACGAAACCGTTGCCGCCGCTGCTGTGGCTGCCCTCCAGGCTAAGGTGGATGACTTGACAGCGACTCTAGCTGCCCTTCAGGTCGAGAACGGGACTGCTCTTGCTGAACGAGATCTGGCCAACGGGAAGCTGAAAGAGGCCCAAGCCCAGTTGGAGCTGTTTGGGGAGATGCGCATTAAGCTGCAGAAAGCCGAGGAAGCCCTTGCCGGCTATGACACTCGAGTTGCCGTTGCTGACGCCAAGTATAAGTGGGCTGTTGAGGTTGGCTTCCCCGCCATCTTTCTGAAGATCGCTTCGAGTGACAATGCCCGTCGCCACTTTCATCGAGCGATCTACAGGTCCTTTGACTTGGACGAGATGTACGCAGATGATGCTGTTTGCTTCGATCGTTCCCTGGGTGAGCTGTTCTCCGTCTTCGGTAAGTATCCGTTCACGAAATACTTTTCTGAATTGTCTGCTGATATGGCTCCTGAGGCGCTCGTGAAGTGGGCTCCTCCGGCCAGACCTGAACCGCAGCTGCTCTCTGCCGCCTCGACGACCCATCCGTCCGGCCAGAGCCCGGTCCACGGGGGTGCCAAGACTGTTGAGCAGGAGGCACCCGACGGTCTGTTGGAAGATCTGGGAGAAGCTGAACTGCTGAGGAATAACAAGGATCCCCACAGACGGCGCCAATGTTACGGCCACAAACACGGACTTCTCCTTGAACGAAGCTGCCAACGGCTAACCTGCAGGTGGACAAGCAGTGGCAAGGTCAGCGCGGGGAGGGCGACAGCCGTTCCCGCTCCGATGCCAAAATTAGCTCTCTGACAGTGTTTTAGACCTATCTCTACAGTAGTGTTGTGAACTTACCTCATGTCTTCCTCCTCTCCTTCCTCTTATACCCTCAGCCAAGGTTTTAGAGCCAGGGTTTAAGGTGGTCAAATAGGTGGGCTCACGTTGGGCCTGACCTCTCTTACCTTTGCTCCCCTTCCCCTTGACGTTGACGGGCCTACTGGGCTGGTGCTTGACCAGCCGCTTGGGCCGTTGACCGGATCACCAGGCCCATGATCTTCACAGCATGCTTGGTAACATAAAAATCACTTTTATCATAGTTAATCTTCTCTCCTGATACAGTTTCAAAAACTACAAGAAAAGATTTCATTATGTTTAAATCAATAGTGCTAGCTTGCATAAAAATAACTAGGTCATCAGCATAAGTCAAATGAGATATCACAGAGGCAGATTAAAGTATTTGAGCTTTCCTATCTGAAATATGTATGCTAAACTTCTAGTGAAAGCTTCTGAGAAAATATTAAAGAGGAAAGGAGAGAGGGGATCACCTTGTTTGATACCTCTAGTAGCTTGAAAAAATCCTACAGGACTACCATTTATCAAGACAGAAAACCAAGCTTGTGAAAGATTTTTTATAATTGCAGTAAATAAACTTTCCTTGAAATCCAAATTTGATAAGGATGCTAGTAAGAAATTCCCAACAAACCCTATCAAATGCTTTTCTCAGGTCAAGTTTCAAGATACAATTAGGAGTTTTGCCTTTTTTATCAATAAACCTAGACATTTCTTTCAGGTATAAATTATTATCAGATATCTCCATATTTTTTAAAAATGCTGTCTGATGAGGAGAAATGATTTTCTGCAAAAAAGGCTTTAGTCTCTCCATTAAAATTTTTGAGAAAATCTTGTTAGCCACATTTGAGAGACTAATTGGCCTAAAATCACTAAAAGAAGAGGGAGTGCCCAGTTTTGGTATTATGTCAATCCAGGTACTGGAAAGAAAGTCATTGGCTGCACAAAGGAGGTCTAAGTGAATGATATCCCAACTCTTTATGTAAAACTGTGCAGTAAAACCATCAGGGTCTGGGCTACTGTTCTTATTTAATGAGAAGACAATGCTTTTAAGCTCCTCTTTTGAAACAGGTTTAATAAGCTCAACATTATCTTCATCATTTATAAGTTTTGGGATCTGAGACAAAAAATGAGAAAAGAAATCCCCTTGGTTAGGATTAGTCTCAGCAGATAGTAAGTCTGAGTAGAAAGCAACAACTTCTGATTCAACATCTGAGGGATCATCAATCCATTCACCAAGAGACTTTTGTACTTTAGTAGTACTCATTTGCTATTCCTTTCCCTAACTGAGTTATGGAATTTGTTTTGTGTTGTCATCTCCTTCCCTAAGCCATTTAACTTTGGATTTATACTTCCAAAAATGAATTTGCTCTTTCATGTCTCTGGTAAGGGATGTCTTAGCCTGTTTTAGACTGATGAGACTTGATTCTTCAAGGCTCAATAGAGTTAAGATCTTTTGACTTTTGTGACCTAAACAACCTTTATTGAAACGGAAGAAACAATGTTATTGAATGAATTGATTGATTGATTAATAAAATAGGAGTCTAAACATCAGTTTATATAGACTTCTCTATGAATAACTTTCTAAATAAGAAAAGGAACTTTCTAAATAAGAAGACTGAACCATTGATTTTCGAACTAGCCTGTTTCTCTCTCTAGAAAGAAGCTCCTCCTTATCTCTAGTGCTGAAATTCACGCGCCCCCACTCACTCACTGAAAACCACCACATTATGACCGTTAACCACTGATTTCTGTCTGATAACGGCTTCCTAACGGATCCCCCACTTGTCCCTCCCCATACCGGCGGCAATGTCGCCGGAAAATCCTTTTCTCAAGCTCTCACAGCCAGACCACCCCCCCTTTCCACACAACTCCCCTCAAATCCAGAAGTCCGACCGATTACCAGTTTCAACGACAATCCATCATGCATGTACCCAACCAAATCTATCCCCATCCTAGCCAGCCACTACAAAAACGCCCTTATTGGAAAGTTTCCGAGAGCAAAACCTCCAATGCCAGTTATCCAAGCAGCATTCGAAGGACTGGGATTCAACGCCAGGTTCCAAATCGGATCTTTGGATTACAAGCATGTCCTAATTAGATTCCAGAACAAGGATGACTATCAACGCTGCTGGTTAAACTCCGGCTGGAAAATTGGTGGCTCGATCATGAAAGTCCTAAAGTGGACGCTGGAATTCTCGCCGGAGCACGAACCGCCAATAGTCCCGGTCTGGGTCACAGTCAGAGATGTGCCACTGTACTACTGGAACTACTCGATGATAGAAGACCTTGGAAATCAGATTGGAAAATACATAAAACTGGATGCTGCTACCAATCTGATTACAAGGCCATCAGCAGTAAAGATGTGCCTGGAAATTGATGTCACCAGAGAGCTAATGCAGTCAATCTAGATGGGGCACCCTGGTGATTACAGGGATTGCGAAATAGTCTATGATAATCTCCCCCTATATTGCCAACATTGCAAAAAGATTGGTCACAGTGATGTCAATTGCAGGGTTCTCCATCCAGAACTGAAGAAATGGAGGAGCAACTTCACCAGACCTCAAAATGCTAGTTCCCAAACTGAGAAGTCTCAAGATGGTGCTACTGCAACAACAGGGTACCAAGGCACCTCAACAATTGGTCATAAGCTCAACAAGCAGAATGCCACAACAACAAACACTCAAACAAGGCCCCACCAAAATTACAGACATCAATCTGCACAACCTTCTACATCTGGATTGAATGGTCAGGAGAAGGAACAAATTTTCCAGTGGCAGAGAGTATCCAATGTGAAAAGAAATCTAGACAACTGGAAGATGGTGCCATATGTTGCTCCACAAAAGGAATGGTTCAGGGCTTCTGACTTCAAGCACTCTCCAAAGAGCTCCTTTGTATCATTTTCTCTTGATGAACTAGACATTACTGCTAGGAAAAAACATATTAAAGCTATGAATAACTGTGTTATGGAGATTCATTGTAAAGATGTGCCTGGAAATTGATGTCACCAGAGAGCTAATTAGAAATATTAACAATGACCAACAACCATAATTAGAAATACTGGTTGTTGCACAATTGATGTCCCATGTACTAAATAGAAATACTTCTGACCATAATCCACTCCTTATCTCCATCCAAAATGCAGCAGAACTCTTACCCAAACCCTTTAGATTCCAGCAGATGTGGTTACACAGACCTGAAATTTTTGAGCTTATTAGACAAAATTGGAACCTGCCAACACAGTACACTGGAATGTATAATATGGTATTTAAATTGAAGAGACTGAAGATAATGCTCAGAACTTGGAATAAGGAAGTGTTTGGAGATGTCCATAAGAATTTACTTGAGGCTGAGCAAAAGGTTTGCACCATGGAAGAGATGTACCAGCAGTCTGGAACTGATCAAGATCTTACCAATCTGAATAGGGAGAGAGCACTTCTGATCAGAGCAGAAAAAGAGGCTACCACTTTTTGGAGGCAAAAATCTAGCAAGAAATGGCTCAAGGAAGGTGATGCCAGTACTAAATTTTTTCACAACTCTGTCAAAGAAAAAAGGAGTAGAGCCAGAATCTCAAAAATTAAATCTGCAGAAGGCAATTGGGTAACAGATCCAGTTCTGATCAAAGAAGAAGGGGTGAAATTTTTTGAGAAACTGTTGAATGAAGAATCAGCTGATCTCACAGGCCACTACATAGACCATTTTAAAGCTGTCATCCCCAAAATAATTTCTGATGAAGATAATCAGGAATTACTGAAACAGGTGGATATGGAGGAACTCAAGAGGGCAGTCTTTGACCTTAATAAAGATGGAGCTCCAGGGTCTGATGGATTCTCTGGACATTTTTTCACAGCATGCTGGGATATTGTGAGCCAAGATTTATTGGATGCAACCAGGAATTTTATGGAGGGGCAGTTCATACCAAGAGCCATTGCTAGTACTTGGCTAACCTTGATCCCCAAAAAACCTAACCCATCATCCTTTGCTGATTTTAGACCTATTAGCCTATCCAACTTCACCAATAAAATTTTCTCCAAGATTTTACTAGAAAGACTCAAGCCTCTGATGGTTAAAATCATCTCCCTTGAGCAATCTGGATTTATGAAAGGAAGAGATATATCTGACAACATTATTCAGATGATGGAAATGATCAAGCTGCTGAGTAAGAACCCTAGATATCAGAACATAGTGGTAAAACTGGACATGCAAAAAGCCTTTGATAGAGTTTCTTGGGCTTTTCTGAACACCATCATGTTACAGTTTGGATTCCATGGTGGATTTGTGAATTCGTTAACTTACTCGCTTAGTGTCATTTTGCAATATTCAGCTTCAAATTTCATAATTATTTGTTCCAGTGGACAACAAAGTAATGTTAAAATACTGTTGAATAATTGAGGGAGATGTATAGAGTAATTTGTGAAGAAAATAATTCGATTTAAATCCAACAACAAACTTCAAAAGAAGGAAACAAATTGTAGCGTACAACGTATAAGTGAACTTAACATCCAATGTGATATACAAAACAACAGAAATCACTAATCTATCCTTCAATAGATGGTGTTGGAGATGGAACAGTCTTCTTGGCCTTCTTACTCGCTTGTGCCCTTTCAATTCCAAGTATCACCTTTTCGGTACACCAGCATTCCTGATTAACATGCGCGATTTTTTCCCTCATCAGGTCGACAGTGTCCTCTAGGCCTTTGTAGTATGCTTCCGGTTGGAGCTCTGATCAAACATTGGAAGCAAATGTCACTTACATCAAGATTTTACATACAATAGCATATTTAAAAGGCCATATAACACACATTTAGAATGCATAATGACTAAATTAGTGTACCTTCAACTTAATTTCTGACCTCTCCCTCGTCGAGCACCAAAGACTTTTTGGTTGAATCTTCCGCCGCCTGCCAAGAACCATCCACCAGCTCACATTTACCTTTCCTCTGAAAGTATTCAATAGGGTAAAACATACACTCTTGAGCCTTTGCGGACAATTTCATCTTAGGGAAAGTGGTTGTAAGATACATGGTAATGAAGTTACCATATGGAAGCTTAGTCACAGGGCGTCGATTCTCAACTACACTTTGTCTCATATGCTCAAATATGACATAGCCCGGGTTGAACCTTAGCTCCTCCATCACACAATAAAATATGACAATTGTTGTGTAGTTAAGCTCGGTTATCCACCCGCCTTTTGGCACAACTGATCTAGCTATCATTTCCTACAAGATTCTTTGGTGACAAGTCAACTTCTCAAGTTTGTATTCCCTCGGCTTACCGAGATGACCCTTAGGCCGGCCAAAGTAGTTGAAACCTAAGTTTTGTAGGTAAGCTTCGTCAAATCCACCACTTTCAGGCCACTTTTCTCTACAATAAAAACCTTCCGGGGGAGGGTTACTGTAATCCTCTTCTACAACATACGACACGCCTAAATCCTTGTTAAAAAAATCTTCTCCTATCTCAAAATCCTTCTTGTTTACCCTAGTAAACCAACGCCCTGTTTCCTTCTGCTCCTCAATAAGCTGATGGAAATTGGCATAAAACTGACAGGTTTCTTCCTTATGAGAGGGGTAGTTCAGTCCTAATGAATCATGCAAGTCATGATCTCTAAAGGTTTGTAGCATATTAGTCAACCCTAGTTGCTGAATCTGATCGAAATTTAACACATAGAAATCTAGTAGCGTTGCTGCTTCATTAGGTCAGAATACGCATCAGAAGCAAGTAAACTTACAAACTTTTGCTTGTCATAAGCATTTGAGGAAGCCGGTGCTTGATTGGTTGAAGACGATGCTACCTCTCTACGACTGGAACCAAATGGATTTGGGGCTTGGTGTTTTTTTCTTGCCATGGCTGATACGAATCACTGGGAAATTTGGGCTTGGTTGGATTTGGGGGTTTTTCCTTGATTTGAAATTGGGGATCGCGTTTGGAATAGAACTGCACAGGTTTTTTTATTTTTATACTACAACAAGCTAGCGATATCGCCACCCTGCTCGTCTACAGTCAAAACGTTGTCGTTTTCATCTAATTTTTCAATTAAATTCTATGGTAAATGTTTCCGAATTCGCCACTTTAATCTCAACTACTAGCGACCTCGCTAGTTACACGTCAACCTCAACTCTGTTGGTTTAATATTAAATGTAGCGAACTCGCCACTTACATCTCAAACTTCTAGCGAACTCGCAAGATATACGTCAACCTCAACTATGTTGGATGAATATTAACTGTAGCGATTTCACCACACTTCTCATCACACTAACGAGCCCGCCAGGTAGAAGCCTGCTTATTCCATGTTAGTTTGTATCTGTCGAGCTCGCCTGTTTGTTAGAATGCTAGATATGAATGAAATTATCTTGCGATATCGTGAGTATGTAGAGCTTCTTCGTCAGCTTACTAGCGAGCTCGCAAGTGATACTCTTGTTAGGCTCTGTTGAAGATTTCAAGTTACTTACAAAAATCGTCAGTGGTGGACGAGAGAATAGCGAGCTCGCAAGTATAACTCATATTTGGCATATTTGAATATTGCGAGTTACTTACGAAATCCAGGGTTTGGCGAGACTCTAGCGAATACACAAGTCTAACTGATGTTAGGCTCTGTTGAAGATTTCAAGTTACTAACGAGCTCGTCAGTTATTGTCGCCATTTCTGGCGAGCTCGCAACACAGTAATCTAGCAACAAAAAAAAACTTGTGCAAAATTTGATGGCATATTTCAACAAAAACAGATGCCTAACTAGGATCATCTCATTCATAATTCTTCATCAAATACTACCAGAACTGTTACTACACAAATTGTACTTTAAAAAAGGCCATGGTTTGGCCAATGTTTTATCACAAAAGAAAGTAAACTAAATCACAACCCCTTCACTAGAACATCATGCATTTCTTCACTAGTTATGTTCTGCGAAGCATCGGTGTTAGGTTGCGGTTTGGCAATGTCCTGAGTCCCTTCGACTTGATTGGTGGCACTTGGGCCAGCATCTTCTTGAGCTGTCGATTCCATCCCCAATGTCGCCTCCTCTGCTATTCTTGCCTCCTTCCTCTGAATCTCAGCCTTCTCCGCTACGTCCTCGCCATCTGACAGGTCATCCTCTTCATCATCGTCATCGTCACTATCATCAACCTCATCATCCTTTTCTCGGGCCGCCACCTTTCCATCACACTCATCTGTGGCCTTGCTTTTCCCATTATCCTCGCTACCCCCTGGCGCGCTCACCTCATCACGCAGCTGCTGTAAAAAATCTGGAATGTCTTCAGAATTGCTGAAGTCGCAGTCGATGGCTCCGCTTTCAAGAAGTCGATTGAGTGCGTCGTTGTTCGCCCGTGAAGTCGATTCATGTATAAATTTTCTATCTCAAATCATTTTTGTTAATTGTAGATATTTTATATATATTTGTAACATAAACATTTATTAAATAGTTTATTGTTACTTTAATTTAATATAATTTTGCCCATGAAACTTGATTTGTGGAAGTGAACAACATATATGATTGTAAAATCATTTCATCTTATGTCACAGGTGCGATTTAATAGCCAAAGTTACGTTCAAAAGTTGTCGAACTTGATATGTTATTACTTTAATTTTTGACTTCATTTGAACTAATCAGTCATTATTGTACATTTATTACATCCAACACTAATAGTACTTTGTTCTAAATTACATGTACGTGACGACTACTGGTTATGAACACTTACGCAATATTTACCAACAACAATGTTAATGAGGATGATCTAATTCTTTTTTACATTACATGATTCGATGGTTACCATAATATATTCCCATTGATTATCAAGTTCATCAACCTAATTACATTAATGTTGTCACAACCAGCTAGTACCTGGCAAGCTATTTCATAACTCCATTTGAATATACGATGAACATTTGGGACTTTAGAGTACGATACGCTTTTCAATAGTCATACATATATACACTTGCAATTAATAGAATGATTACTCCATGACATAGTCGCAAGTAAATACCTTATTCCACACTTATATTCACATTAATGTTGTCACAACCAGCTAGTACCTGGCAAACCCTTCCATAAATTCAACTACATCTCAAGTAGGTCAATCCAAAGTGTAAGCAATTTGCTAAGCTTTTCAATTACTTCTCCACTATTTGTTTCTCTACCCATATGCTTGCCATTATGATTTTGTACTTGTTGTTTTGGAATTTAGTAGCACGATTTGTGTGGGTAGGAGAAGGACAAACAAGGTAGACCCATCCTCAACACTACAATCAATTCTACATCTACTTATTTGAGAATTGCAAAGGTATGGGTTTTTAGTTGATTACATTTATTTTGTGAGTTTTAAGGGTCATTAGGGTTTATATATTTGTAGGAGTGTTAAAGTTATGATTCATCATTAATTAATCACCACTAGGTCCATTTAAATTGTTACATTTTATTTGTTTTAGGTACTTGTGTCTAGGTAACCAAAATTATACTTAACTTGTGTGTAAATGCATATTCATGACCATGTTTGTAGGCATTCATTAATTGGGGAATGTGGACTATATACATGTTTTGTCATTTCCACTAACAAATTGGTCTCTAAACGTAGGAAAGGACAATGAGTGAACCAACAAACTCGACTTCTTCCAACTCATCTAGTGGTGGAGAAAATGTTGTTCGCGATTCGCGACGACGTAAAACAAGGAAGCTTAGTCGCGCTTCAAAAGAAGAACAAATGAGGACCCATTGTCGCGAGATAGAGACACGAATCGACAATAAAATTCTAACACATGTCAAATTTAATGACATCGGTGTAGCTATTGCGCCTTACGATGATGCCCAGAGATGGTCTAGTTGGTGTGGGAAAATAGGTAGGACTCATGTGCCGCTAGACACTACGGATTGGAGGCTTCTAGACCCCGCTATCAAAAGGGGTGTGTGGAAGGAATGCAAGGTGAAGTTCACTTTTTTTATTTTTTTCCATTTAGTAATACCTTATTAATAGGACTTACCATCTATACTATATCAATGTTAGCGACCCTTTGTGATCGAAGCCAAATCGTACGATCAAGTGAAGAAGAAGGCATTACAAATTGCATCAAAGTCGCATCGCGAGCATAAATATACTCTTGCCAAGGAGTAGATAAACCCAAAGGGCATAAGGTTTGGTCAACATCCTAAGGATCATTACAATCACATTGTCCCACTCACTTGGGAGATATTCAAGGCACGATGGCTAGAAAATGATTTAAAGGTTAGTACTAACATTCAATTTGCTTAATTTAAAATTTTTCCTATACACCTTTAATTGTTCCCTAAATTAGTATATCCTTACTAACCAATAAAATTCTTAAAGGGTGTGGGTGAGGATAAGCATAAAGCAGCTGCTTATAATAATATGCCCTACACCGGTGGACGGTCTGGATATTTGGGTGTGGGGAAGAAGACATCTAAAAACAAATACGATAAAGAGGTTAAGGAACTAGTAGATGGTGGCACCCCCCTAGAAGAGGCAAAAAACCAAGTCATGGCCGAATACCCAACACAATATACTCGAGAACAGTTATTCGTGCTTGGTAGAATTAAGGCCGACGGAAAGTTCTCAAGCGACGAGGCAAAGAGAATTGCCGGTCGAGTGGTACGTGTTATATAAGTTTACATACTTCTCAAAACCATTAATGTTACTAAAATTAAAATAGAACGTTATAGTGTATTTAAAATACGACAACCAATTTGTTTGATTATTATTGTGAGTAGGATGAGGTAGGGCTTGAAGTGGAACATGGTTTATTCATCCCGGTGGGAAAACATGATGTCTTGCATAGAGCACTAGGTAAGGATGAACATCCTGGAAGAGCAAAGGGGATAGGTGGATATGCGACCCAAATTGAAGCTTTTGGGATCAAACGTAGTAGCAAAAATCCTAAACCCTCTAAACTCCAAGTAGCCTTAAGCCAAGCTAAAAAATCCGAGCAAGATGTCAAGAATTTGAAAGCCATCTTAGCAAATATTTGTGCTTTTGTGAATTATCCTATTCCCGATGATTTGTGTCTAACAAATCAAGTTAATGGACCATCATCTAGAGGCTCCCATCCATCCCCGCCCCAAGCTGAGGTTGACCAGCCAAATCCTCCATTCGACCACATCGACATATGCACACCATTGGCTCCTAGCCAACCTCAAGTTGATATACAACTTCCCAAACCAACCACAAAGGTTAGGTTATCACCCTTATCTAAGCCTTACATTCAAATTAATTACGCTTAATCATCTACTTCTTTTTGAAAATACTATTATAACAAACTAATTTTTTTTCTTCAATGTAGATTTCCCATTCTTGCAAGTTGTACGTTGTTAGAGGTAATAATTCTCAACCAATACACGTTGCTAATGGGAATTCCTATCCTCATATGACTTTGCATCACAAATCAAAAGTCCCTAAGGGTTTCGTAAGGGTATCCATAGTTGAGGTGTATGTAGAAGATGCCTTGTTGCCGGTAACTGAGGATGATGAATGCACAACAGTTGGTCAAGGTTTGGGATTTTTTTTCTTATGGCCCGCGTGGTTGGTTGTAGATGCTAATTCAACATGCATCCCCAAGAACACAAAGCAACCAACAGAGATTGCCGACCTTAATTTCCCAATCCCTAAGATTCCTTTCTCTAATGAGTGTGTGGGTTTCATGAAAGCTCTCCCGGGTTTTGTTCGCACACTATTTGACATGCTAGGTTATCATAGCCGTGAATCTGTGTACTATTTTGTAGCCAATTCCAAGGTTTTTGGCGAGGCAAAGGAAGTGGTTGTTCCTTGGGAAGATTTTGCCCTATTTTGGCACAAACAAACCCTTCCCGATACTATACTAATCCTACATCAAATGTAAGTGTTATTGTTTAACCTAGTGGTATTTATGTGTTACTTTATTGTGTCCGTATTTATATACCTCTTCCGATACTTTATGCTCTAAGATTGTTGTAGGTTCATGCAATACGTCTCTTTGAGCGTGACCAAGACATTCATCGGTTTTTTGCACCCGACTTGCTTGCAACAAGCCCAACAAGGTAATAATGTGAAGCTTGCTTACCTTACAAAGTTGCTAAGCGACAAGAGCAAAACCATTTTCATTGGGCTTAGTAGATATTAGTTTCAACTGCACATAATCTATGTTATAGTCTGAGGTGCATGTTGTTTAATATATAGTTGTCATTGGAGTTTTGTTGCAATGATTCCATCATTGAAGCGTGTCTATTGGATTGATCCACTACATTTCGCTCCATCTACAAAATTCGCCGATCTATTGGAGATTGCTATGCATGCTGTGAATGACGACACACTCCTTAACTTTGAACTTATTCAAATTCAGGTTAAAATATCGACTCCTTTCTTACGTATTTGCACCTAAATATATTTATATACCATATGTTAAACTACTTCAATTTCAGTACCGCAGGCAATTGTCCAACTGGGAGTGTGGATACTACATGATGTTGTATGCCTACGAGTGCATTGAGACCCTTACAAGTGACAATTTGGAACTACATCGTGTGAGTACTCTTACAATATGAAAGTTTCTATTTATTACCTACAAATTACTTTAGTTTGTATTAATATACGTATCTCATTCGTAGATACTCGAGGAAAATCAATCGGCATACACTAAAAAAGAGCTAGAGTTGGGGAGAGATAGATTTGCAAAGCACTTGGTCATCGTTAGAGCTCGATTCATATCTAGACCACACGTACCACGTAAGGATGCATGTAAAACCTAAGTCGTATTTCTACATTTGTTATACATACAAAGGATTATAATTTATGAGTTCTTTGTGTTTGCCATTTAGTGGACTACATATATCTTGCAATTGACAGGTTTAGATATGCCAATTATACTATTTGTGCGGGAAATTTACCAAAAATCAAAAATTAATGTACTAGGCTTTTTTCCTGGCGATCTCGTTACCTTTCTCGTTAAGCACCAAATCACTTTTGCGAGTTACATGCGTTCTCACAAGTAATCAAGCTCAGGTGGCGGTTTCGCCACATAGCTCGCTAGGTTGACCTCTGTCTCACCGACATTATGTCTATCACCGTCGCAACTTGACTCGTCAAGCCTAGCGAAATATACAAGCGATATCGTCACAAATCATCAGAAATCAAGCCCAATCACAGTTTACTAGCGTATTCGCAACTCTGTCGCTCGTTAGCCACTGCCTCTCCAGTCTCCGACCCAGCGATCTCGCCAGTCTGCTCGTCAAGCCTGCCGAGCAAGTTAGCGAGCTCGCCAATAAACTACTAAAATCGCCTAATCTCAGATAATACGACGTCGTCTAATCATGCATGAGAGTACACTTACAAACTCGTTACAAAATAATAAGAGATGGCGTAGTGAGCTCGCTAGGACAGTTTTAGGCGAGCCTCAAACGACTCCGCCAGTGCCTCGTTCACTATCTAACATCTTGTCCTGGCAAACTAGCGGTCTCGCAAGAATTTTACTTGCGATCGCTTGTTGGGGTCGCAACTACTCAAATGACGCCCTAAACCCTAGACCATAAACCCTGTCTAACATGTAGTGTAGCGAACTCGCTACATTTTGTTTAGCGATTCACCAACAGCTGTCGTAACAAGTCAGACTCACACATAATTTCAGCCTTGCGTTAAACCTGGCGAACTCGCCACTTGGTCAGTTAGGTTTTGATTTTAGTAGTTGTTGCGAGCTCGCAACACGTGATAAAGGTGGAAGTGACATACTTCTAAGGCGGATGATACGCCTTAAAACAGAAAAAATTTAAGGCGGAAGAGGAACCGCCTTAAAGCTTTTTCAGGTTTTAAGGCAATACCAGAGAAGGCATTTGTCTTCTGCCTTGAAACGTGAAGGACCAACCACCTTAAATGCTGCAAAATTGTAGTAGTGGCAATTTCTTTTGTAAATCAATCTCAATGCAGAATTTAACAACAGATGGCCTAGTCAATGATGCTGTAGCAGCATCCATTTTTATAAAGCTACCAATCCTATCTCCAATGAACTCTAGCATTGCAAAGTTGTAGAAAAATATTGGGAGATTAGGGATTGTTACCTATACTGGAACAATGGATGATTCACAACTGGGGCTGAAATCTGTTGTCCGCTTAAGAACCTTCATAGGAACACCTTTAAAACTCCAGATACCCTTTAGCCAACACCTCTGATAATCATGAGGGTCCTGGAAACGGATGAGGACATGCAGTTAGTCAATTGATCCTAGCTGAAATGCTAAAGAGAACCCAATCGATTTGAACGCCTTGTTCAAAGCCTCCATAGATGGCTTCCCTTTTTCAAACTTGCCAATCAGAGCATTGGTGTAATGGTTAGCAAGCAACGCTGCCTGATCTGGGGATACAATGCACGCTATTATGCCTTTGTGTTCACCAATAGGCTGAATTTCTGGATTTGTGGGTAGCGTATTGGCTAGATGTGGCGGTTTGGATGAGAGTGCTTGAGCAAAGGTGCGTAAATTGGGGTTGCCACCGCGGAGCTGCGGTGGCTCCGCCATGGATATTACCGTTATATGACCGTTTCAGGCAAAATAAGGTGGGGTCATGCCTGAAAAAGAGGGGAATCTATCAGGAATAGTTGCAAGTTGAGGAAATAAAGGAGGAGAGAGGTGGGAGCGTTTTGGGAGCGTTTTGTGAACTGAAATTAAAATTTTTTTATTCATTAATGCATTTAGCGAGCTTATTCATTTAACCCCTGGGTCCAAGTCGGGACCGGGAAAAATTATTCATTTAGCGAGATTATTCATTTATCGAGATTTAACTGTATTCATTTCCACCCACAAATATTTAGAAGTAATTATTGAATGCGTGACCCAATTATATATTGTCTTAAGATGACATGTTGTTATCTGATTGGTGCCGGATACATACCTATATCAAGATGATCTTGATAATTATTAAACTGATATATATTTAAATAGTTTAGATGAACTTGTATATAAATTATTTCGAGTTAAATTTCATTCTCAATTTCAGTTAAGTCGGGCCGAGTTATTGTTGGGTAAATTTATTTTCAAATTATACTAAGTTGGATTATATCAGTTCAAATATGATTTGGGTTCGGATTATTATAAGATATGTAAGATAGTGTCTTTTCTTAACCCGACTTGACCCAAAATTATTAGTTAACACTTGAATATCAAGAAATAATAATATTTTAACTAATTTTTAACTAAACAGTGATAAATTTTTATTAATTGTTATAGTTGCTGATAAATCATATTATATGAATATTCTTAAACATTATTAGCATAATTTCTTACTTTAATCATGAATCAGGAGCATATAAGTTTAAGTTATTGAGTTGAGTTTTAGTTTTAACTAGTTGCATGTCAAGTCAGGTCAAGTTTGGTTCAGGTTCAGATATTGGGTTTAATTAGGTATTGAATATCAAGTTACTTGTTGTGTCACGGTTCGGGTCAGATCGTGTCGGATTGGTTAAGACCTAATATCTGATTGTTTATGCTGAATTGATACGTATTGCATTGTTGGGGTCGTGTCAAAATTTGACAGCACTCTTCTAAAGAAATAGTGGTGGGGTGTGAACAAAAATTGAAATATGTATAAAAAGATATAAATGTTGAGAGTTCATAAGACGACCAGGCTTAGGGAAACTCCATCACTCATCTTTGTATGAATAGAACTAGAAAATTTGCTGGATTCATGTATAAAGCAAAAACAATACACGTATATATACGATTGTATGTTACAAGAACACCTTAAGGAATTCCACACAAGAAATGGAGCTGGGAGCATTAAAAATATACATAATATAAATAAAAGCATCAACCATGACAATAGTACTGTCAGACAAAACGAGAAAAAAAGAAACAGTGAAGAGCTTATATCTTATCCACTCAGTGGATCCAGTGAAAGTCCCTTAGGTAGTAGTAATGTCACCAACGTTTGAAGTGGTTCTCATGTTCTTCCTGGATCGTTGGATGTAATTAGCAACCCTTTCATTAAAACTGTCTTTTCTAGTTGCAGACCTTGCCGGAGCTGACATCTTCACATATTCACCGTGATCATAATTAAAGCTTAACTTACTTCTTATCTTATCTCTTACCTGAGATATGTACTCTGCATATCTCTCATGATTATCACTCTTTTGCTGGCTCATTTTTTCTGGTTGATGATGATGATCATGGCCTTCGATCACAATGTTTGGTCTCACCTTGACAACTTTTCCTTCCTTTAAGGGTGGAAACGCTGGTTTCTTGACTTCATCATGGCCACCTTCGATCTCCAAGAAGACAGAGGTTGATTGTTCTTTCTTCTTAGAGTGATAAGTTTGATACTTGAGGGGAACTGAGATATGGGGTTTGCCTGATTTCCTTGCATTTTGCAGATTTGAAGAATCTGTGACTTTTGGGCTGCCGGATTTCCGGTGGCTGCTGTTACTTCCGGTGACGGATTTGAAGAGCTTCTCACACACTCCGGTTGACTCATTCCTGCTCTCCATTTTCTCTTTTATGAGATCTGATTTGATGAAAACTAGGGTTAGAGAAAAGATGCTGTGATTTTTTTTTGAGTGGGTGTGTGTTTGATGATGGAGAGTTTGGTGTTTATAAAGAGATGGCGGTTGTACTCAGGTTAAAGAATCAAACATGTTTATCTCGTGTTTTAAAGTATATTTGTAGTATTTCGGCTAGATGATTACTCCATTTTTTGTTGATTGTTGCAAAGAAATGAGAAAAGAAAAAGTAATAATATACATAATAGATGAAGTATATTTTTTTAATGTAATTATTTTCCAATTCAGTTCAATTCTTTAGTTCAGTTTTAATGGAAGATGATTTATATAAGTTCATGTTAATTTAGCCTTACCTTGAAAGATGATTATTTTTAATACATTACTTTTCATTTCTGTTTAATTTAGCATTTTCCAGACTGATTCAACTCAGTTAAACAAAACTTTAGTTGGGAAAAAAAACCCAAAAATTAAAAATCTAAATAAGGCTGTGAAGTTATTTATCCAAATTATGCTACAATTGGAAGGTTGGATCAAATAAAAATAGCTTGAGTGGTGCGTATTTGAGAATTCCATTTCACAGAAAAGAAAGATTCCCAGCTAAAATCACTGTTCATGAGGATCATATTCCTTTACTTTCCAGGGCAATGGTTTCTTGCAACAAAATGCCTGTGCTATAAACTTCTTCAGTTCACACTCAAATTACTAAATTCGTATATAAACCCGATTTCTCTCTCTTAATTCTCTACTATTTTTATCTGTTGCGTGTATTTCGAATTTTGTTGAGTGTTATTCTGGAAAGACATTTTTAGAAAATTGAAATCCCAACCAGTGAAATAGCTGGGGAATCAGATTCAAGGCCTCGAAGTCTAAAAAGTGAAGTAACAGCCGGCTGCCACAATAATCATTGCTTCTTCATCTTCATTGGATATAAGTCAATGTAGCTGGACTTTGCCACCAGATTTCCAGAACGAGCATATAATTAAGCATCTTTCTGGGTATTTTCCACCAAAAGACATCAATAGTATTATTTTACATAATTAAGAAGTGACCATGAGAGGAGCAATTCACATGTTAATCTAGAAGGACCATCCAATGTGCATTTGCGAAGATATTTAAGCTGGTTTTACAATTTTGAAGGAAATTTATTATTCTATGAATGAATTATATATAAATAACAGGAAACTACTAAAATTTTTAATTATGTTATCAGTTTTTACTATGCATATATTGAATATAAGAGAATTGATCGGTTATTCTCTTTATAACCCACTTTCTCTCTATCTTTAGTACCGTTTATATCTATAGTTACCAACCTTAACGGTCATAAATGACCCTCTTTATATAATGGAGGAGCCACCACCCAAACCGGGCCGGTCGGTACGAATTCAAGGAAGATTATCAAAACTTCTGGAGCGGGTCGGTCTACACGATCCATGGAGCAATAATGAAGATCTTCAAGTGAACGCTGAAATTTTCCACTTCTAAGGAATCATTGATTGTGTGCCAGTGTGGGCTACAATCCACAAACCCCGTCACATACTATAATATACCTGCAATCGAAGATTTCGGAAACGAAATCGAAGTTTACCTCAAGATGGATGCATCAACAACTTCTCTCACTCGCCCATCTGCAATCAAAATTCTGGTCGAAGTGGATCTACTAGTGGAAAGGCCATCCTCTATCTTTATTGGAGACCTTGAAAATCCCTTGGAGTGCGACATAGAATACGACAATCTTCCTCTCTACTGCTCCCACTGTAGACAGATTGGCCATGAGGATGCTGAGCGTGGAATCCTCCATCTAGAACTAAAGATGAAATATGATTAGGCAAAACGGCAGGAGGCTCAACTCTCACGCAACCAGAAAATTGCTCAAGTTTCAAGGTCATCTCAGACACCAGACGCTAAGAAAATGTCTTGGAAAAGAGCTTCTCAGCAAGAATGGAGACTGGTGGATGTCTCGGACCCGCAGTTGATCTCGAACCCAACTCACGAACTGATCTGCTAAACTGTTCCTAGAGTGGCCGGGTGTAAACACTCCAATGTTTAAGTCAGTAAACAGTCTTGAGAAGCAATAAGCATAAAGCGTAGTGTGTGAGAGATAGATAGAGAGATTTACCAAACCTTTGTATTTATAATCCCTCAATCCTTAAATTGGCAGGGTTTGTATTTCGAGTATGATTATAACTCTTATGATTATAACATATGTATTACCATAATTAGAGGAAGTGGACTCCTTGTAGGCAATTCAGAATATATGCAGTCCATGTTTAGACTAAATCGATGGACTCGCACTACAAGAAAAAATAGCTATAGCAACCAGAAAATGACAACCGGACGAATTACGGTTGCAAAAGCTTACGGCCTATGAATTAGCAGCGGGCATTATTAATTTTGGTTGCAAACGATTTTCCCGCCTTTTCTTCTGAATTATAGATAGATTTAATTATCATACAGATAGGCCCACAAATATATTTCTAACAAACAACTTGTAGTAATAAAAAAAATACAGATAGGCCCACAAATATATTTCTAAACAAACAACTTGTAATTAAAAAATGCACAGCAGAAGGCTCGAACCCCGGTTGACAGGATCCGTGTCGATGCTTCATTCAACCCACCTTCAAAGATCATGTGATGTAGACTTAGCTTCTAAACATATAATTAGTTTTTTTAATAAAGAAGAAAATGAAATAAAAATACCATTCAACGGTTTGAACAAGTAGTGCGAAAGCTCTTATCCACCCTTCCATGCTATTTTGTACAAACTTTCTTCCAGTTTAAATATTTTTAATATTGAATTTCTTCATATTTATGGAAACTACCCGTTATTAAACAATGATAATTTTCTTTTAGTATATTAGATTAATTACTAGTCGAATCATAAGTTCATAACTCTCCTTAAAAAAAATTAACTAATTGACTTAATATATACTTACAGTTAAAGATATAAATATTAATTAGCTGCATTAAATTTAACTAACTAATATTAAATCATACTTGATATCATGTAGATATTAACTAATATCAATTATTACTAGGTACTAATAAGTAAGTGTTGCCCTTTAATTAGCAATATACTAACTAAAATAATATATTTTACTTGACCTTTTATGAAAATGATTTTAACTAATGTCACTTGACTAATTTGATATTGTGTCACAGGAATCAATTATTACTTAACTTTCAATCAATATGAATGACTTAATAATAAAAAATAAATCTTACTACAAGTTATTTTATGCTAAATTTAATTGTTTTGATATTGAATTAGACTTAACTAAAAAAATAAATGCATTGAAAACAATAACAATATCGCTAAATTTAGTTGAGTTTTATCAAATCACATGAACTGAATTAAAAATAAATGTATAGCTAAACCTGTTTTCGATGACTATAAGTTAAACTCTTACTTATTCAATATAATCATAGTTGAATAAAGTTTAAGCCATGTAATTGAGTTCTTACATATACATACTAGAATCAAATCTTTTACTTTACTTTGTATAAATACTATTCCCTGCGTCCCAATCAAATTACTTATTTAATATAATCATAACTGAATGCAGTTTAAACCATAAGATGCAAGCTAAAATCAAATATTTTACTTGACATCATACAAATACTAATAGCTAATCAAAGATTCAAAGTCAAGCATTACCGTGACTTAATATTATACTACCACTAATAACTCTGCTGAATATATCAAATACGGTAGTGCGTTATAAACACTAACTAAATTTAATTTGAATAAACAAAGATTAAATTATTACTTGATTTTCTATAAATAATAAGAGTTGGTCTCTGGAGTGACCGTCTATATTATAGCATAATATAGACCAAGGACTAAATTACAATATGGAAGGAAGGAGGTCCTTATTTGCAAAATTTGGGAAAATTACTATTCACGACACTGTTCACGGCACTATTCACACGCACTGTCACGGCACTATTCACACGCACTGTTCACGGCACTGTTCACGCAAAGAATATGTACACAAATCAGTTAATTTAATTTCTGGATTTTAAACACTTGTAAACACAAAAGAATTCAGGTTAGAAAGACAAGTTTCCATATTATAAACATCAGATTTTAGGTACATAAAAATTAGGGTGTTTAGTTTAAATAATGTTGTGTCAAGTATAGTCAAGTTTCACCAAAATTTTAAGCCTAAAAATTCACAATCATCACAGTTTTCAACTTAAACAATCAAGTTTCACAAAAATCACAGTTTTCACAATAAATAATCAAGTTTCGCAAACACCAAAGTTTTCAACCTAAACAATCGAGTTTTCACAATAAAAACAGTTTTCAACTAAACAATCAAGTTTTACAAACACCACAGTTTTCATTCTAAAAAATATAGTTTCTACAATCACTGTAGTTTTCAACCTTAATAACCAAGTTTTCACAATCACAGTTTTCACATTAAAAAATCAAGTTTTACAAACACCACAGTTTTCACAATAAATAATTAAGTTTCAACACAAATCAAGAAGCCTAGTTTTCAAGTTAAACACATAAAATTTCATATGCATACAAAAACCACATTAAGCAGTCTAGTTTTCAAACCAAACACAAACTTTCATAACAGACAGAATCCACATTAAAAAGTCAAGTTTCCAAGATAAACACATAAAATTTTAAAAGCAGAAACACATCACATTAAACAGTCTAGTTTTCATAGTAAAACACATAAATTTCATTGAAGAAATTTGCAGAACAGTCACAAAGTACAAAAAAACAACAAAAAAGGACTATCACCTCGCTTATTAACCACCTCCTCTAGATTTAGACATACTCATTGTTTTCAGATCTGCAGAATACAAAGCAGTACATGAAAAACAGCACAAAACAACAGAATCATGAAAACATTAAGCTAAAAATAGTTGGATTAATACCTGAATCTCTGATTTTGGCACGACGGCGTGAAAGGAGGAGGAGGTATGCTCCGGTTTGGAGACGGTGAAGAAGGAGCTGAAGAAGTAGAGGAGTTTCCGGGGAGTTCGGAGATGGCCGTGGGGGAAGTACGCCGCCGAGTTTCGGGATTCGACCGGGAATGGAATCCGGGTCTGACTGGGGACGTTCGACACGGCGGAGGAGGCGGCGCTGGCTTACGACCAGGCGGCATTCTCGATGCGGGGAGCCATGCCGATTGGATTGCGCAGATTGGGAACGACGATTGAAAGAGGGTTTGGGGATGGGAAATTGGGAACGGCGAATGATTTCAGAAGGTTTTGTAAAATAAAAAATAGAGATAAGGTATATATATTTATGGAGTAGGGTCTATGATGCAATTTCCCTATATTACTAAAAAGGACCCGCGTAAAAACTATTTGCTAAAGATGAGCCGCTTCCTATTTTAATTGCAGAAATAGGCCGTCTATATTATTGTTATAATATAGACGGTCTATTCCAAAACTAATATAAATAATAATAATAAATTGAGTATTAATTAGAAAATTGAAAATTAACATAAAAATATATTTATTTTAATTAATGTGAACCGTCAGATGATTTATACAAGTGAATCTCAACCCTTAATATTAATTTTAAAATAAAAGCAAAGGATAAGACTCTGAATCGCCTCAACCCCTCGTATGTTCTTCAGATCTCTTCTTCTTCGCTACTGACTGAACCATTGCCGCCGCCAGCATATCTATTCCCCAACTAATTGGCGGCACCTACCGCTCTTCCTCCATAAATTGCCGGCATCTACCACTCTTCCAACCACGGAAGAACCTTCGGGCTGATCCCAACGGAGTTTGATAGTGAGGAAGCAGAGTTGAAATCATCGCCAACGATCAAGGCAACCGAACGATGCCGTATTGCGATGCCTTCGACCCCGACAACATCCGCTTCATCGGCGAAGGGGAAGTACAGGTATTTTGTTTTCAGTTGCTGGGGTTTGGGGTTTTTAACCGATATGCAGAAAGAATAAATTTTTTCCTCCTTTTATGTAAATGGGTTCCTTTGGTGCTAATTTATTTGCTGTTCGTTTGTTACCTAGTGTTTGATAAAGTTCCCAGCGTCTTTTTTTTTCCTATAGTTAATCGCTTTCTTTTGATCTTCCCGATATAGCAAAGGCAGAGTTATCAGGAGGGTTTGACGAAGCAATTCGATGGGGGTATCATATATCAGTTCTAAACTCAAAGAACTCGAGGTCAGTTTTTTTCCGTTTCCTCTAAGCGTGAAATGAGTGGTAGTTTTTGAGGTTTCACAAATTAAATCTTGGTTTTGCATTCTAATGTTTTGAGTGTATGCAAGATGTTTGATGTTTGGTCCAAAAGAGTTCATTAGTTTGGCTGGAAGATTTCCTTGAGCTTATCTTCCCTAAAGGTTTATTTCCTTTTCTAAATTTACCCTCACCTTCGTGTTTTTTGTTTTCACATTTGTAACATGTATTTATCTCAGATATTCAATATTGGTCGTGAATTTTTACGCTCCTTGGTGCTATTGGAGTAACTGTCTGGTACTTCCTTTATTTTCACAATCTTTGGTTTGTCTACCTCTTAACCTGAACTTTTCCTTTAATCTTCACAATCCTTGGTTTATTCTGTAGAATCCTTCATAGGAGAAAGCTGCCACTATTATAAAAGAAAGGTATGATCCCATAACCCATTTCATTTGATACAGCTGGAGCTTTCAAATACAGGGTAGAATTTAACATTTTTGTTAATCAAATATCCTATCTTAGGTATGATCCAGATTCAGATGGATGAATTCTCATGGGAAAGGTTGATTGCACTGAACAAATGGATCTATGCAGAAGGTACTCTTATATGTATTCTATTTTTAATTAGGAATTACCCGTGTTTCTAACCAATGAAATCTCATTCGCCAATTCGAATATTGGTCCATTAGAAAAGAGTTGCTCTATGTTTTAAAAAGAGATGATTTTGTGTCAGAACTATTGATAATTTGAGCCATTAGGTCAAAGCCACTTCTGCAGTTAAAAAAATTAATGAGTTCTGTAAGATTTTGTTGAACATGAGCTGTTTCATGCTATCTCTTTTTCAAGAAGTCAATGCTTTCTACTGTAATGTTCATAGAAAGTCGATTCTGTGTAATGTTCATAGAAAGTCGATTCTGTGTAATGTTTCAAAGATGTAAATTGTAGGAACATGCTGAAGCATTTGAGCCTAAGAGAGCTGGCAGATGAGATTGGGAGCAAATGAGATTGGCAAAAATATAGATACAGTAGTATGTATTAGGTTAAAATGTTGATTCATTTGAGCCGGCTGCCTGTGATTATGTGGAGCTAGATTATTGAAGAAGGATTGCTGCAGATTTGTTGATTCATTTGAGCAGGCTGCCTGTGATTATTTGGAACTGCGCGCGTGCCTACCTGTGATAATGGATCGTACGGGGAATGATGCCTGCTGTGAAGGCTGATAGCTGGATCTCCACTGCACTTGGATGTGTCTTGTGTCTTCGGTCGAGTGATATCAAACTTAAATGGATTGTTGAAGAAGGTGAAATTTGAAGAGAATAAAATCTGCAGCTTAAATGGATTGTTGAAGGATTGCTGCAGATTTGAATCATTCAAGGCTCCTAATCTTGCTATGTTAATGAATTAAATGTTATGATTTTTTAATTTCAAATTATATATGTAATACATATTTTAATTAATTAATGATATTATTTTTATTGATCTACTTTTTAATGGTTTCAGTTTTATTAATTATTATTAATGAAAATAATAATATTAATAATAATATTTGTAATTAATTAATATTAGCAAAATTAAATTCAATCAAAAAATTGTATAATTTACGACGAGAAATTCTGTTGCAAATGTAAGTTACAACGGGCCACACAGTCGTAGAGTATTGGCAGCATCATATTTCACGGTTGCAAATCATCAATTACGAAGGGAAACCCTTTTACGAGGGAAGCTATACCAACCCCCACATGTACGGTCGTAAATGATCATTTACAACGAAAAATGGACCTATAGAAACCAAATTCGCGGCTGCTATAACTGTTTTTTCTTGTAGTGTCGTAAGCCCACCTTCCGTGTATACCGAGCCCAGAGCCTCTCGGCCCTCGGAACGGGTCCGAACGAAACCCACGAATACGAACCATGGACTTATCAATAGACCCAAGGTAGATATTCAATCTTCAAGATTTTCTCTCGAGGGAATTTCTCGAGGTCTTTTACTCGAAGTTATAACCGAGGAACTCGAAGGATCCCTCTCGAAGGGTTAACTCAAAGCATCCTCTAGGACTAACCGCTCTGGTTGAAAACTTTGAATATCTAATTTCAAGTTGTTTCGCATTCCATCTAAACACGTGGACGAATGAGCCCAAATCGCCTTTTAGTCTGGGATTCATCTGTTCATACGGTAATGGTGGCGGTGCATACCCACCTTTCCACTTGCTTGCATCGTTACGTGAGTCGATGTAATTACCCGCTTAAATGCTTTTTAATCTTGGGTTATTTATCCCAAATAATTTTCATTCTGTGCTTATCTTTTTCACCATCTCTGATTTGCAAATTACCAACTTTTCCTTTATCAGTTAAAACCCCCGAGTCACTTCTTGTTCTTCAAGGATTTGTTCTCTTTATTGTTCTTATTTCCGCACGTTTCATAATATTCCCCCCATTATCTCTGCAAGCATGTCTCAATCAAGCTCCAACATCACTCAGGGTAGCAGAGAGGATGTACTGTGGAACCTAGAAGAACTCGTGAAAGAGTTTAATGGCTACAGTGCTTTTGTAGCTGCCGATTTGCAACAGTCGGCTCCTTGAGCCCAAGGTCCAGGCAAAGATTTTGGTTTAGTAAATTATCTACTTCAATCACCGGAGTTGTTTAGCCTCCAAAAGGTCAATTTGAAAGCAGTGCCTTTACGGTCCATCCCTCCGCAGGCGGGTGAGGGTCCGTCTGAGACGCATGTGGTTCAGCTTATAAAGCCCCATGATTGGGAGGACGAGAGGATCCCAGAAGCAGGAGGGTCGAGCGAGGTCCCGGCTACCATGCTAGCGAGTCGTAAGAAGGGTGAAGCATTCGTGAATGGATGTAGGGTGTCATACCCCTTTCAAGTGTGATAAAGAGCGGGGCGGATACCAGAGACCCGGTTACCCAGAGTAGGGGGTGCTTTTCGGGAGAAGTTTACAGCAAGGGCTTACCTTCCCCTTCCCCACTCTAATCTCAGAGTTCTTGGAGCATTATCAGCTTCATCCTGGCCAGATACCCTTACCTTGTGGTGTGCCAGAAACAACGTGGATCCGAGTCTAGATCTCTTTCGTAGCCTCTACATGCTATACTTCGTGGATTTGTCAATCACGATGATCCCTCGGAGCCTAAAGCCGTTTGAATTCCTCACTAACAGCAGGATGTGGGAGAGCATTCTCCTACTTTGACCGGACTAAGTACAGAGTCCCCAATTAGAATTCCGATGTTGAGAAGGTGATTTCGTGACCCCCTCCCATGATGTCAAGAAGTTGCTTAGGGAGAAGATCATATTCCAATCCCAAACTTGGGGTAACGGGTGCTCATTTCTCGGGATGGAAATGGTCAGCTCAGCTTATAAGTATATAGAGGAAATTCCCAATAGGTCATTTGAGAACTGTAGCTACCTGAAGCCTGAGCACTTCGTCGAGTAAAAAAAGTGACAAGAACGAGGCTGAGGCTTCCACGAGCGAGGCTGTTGAGAGCGAGGGGAGCTTAAAGAAGCGGAAAAGAACCACTCCTCGGGGGGAGCCTGTTGTAACTCAAGCCTCTGATGAAGGTAATTTTCTTGTTTACTTATGCCTTTAAGTCATACCTTTTGATTCCTAAAGGTTCCGACCCTTTGTTTTTAAGAAGCGGACTAGGAAAGCGGTAATCCTCGATATTGAGCCGATGAAGGCTACGAGTGGAGGTTATTCTTGGTCGAAGAAGAAGAGAGTGAGAGTGGACCCTTTGAAGGAGCTCAACCACTATTTGGTACATCCCGATGAGGTGGTCATGACGTCTGAGAAACTCGAGCCTTATGCCAACTATCCTCTGATCTACGAGGTAGACCCTCTCCTCTTTCTTATAAATTTCTATTTGTTTAGTATAGCTTGTATGGCTAAAAGACGAGTTTGTGTAGCTGCTGACCTATCTGACAATGATCAACAGTCGGACTTCAACCAGGTTGATGCGCCTGTATGACTCCACCTCAAATTTACATGCTCGATGTCAGGCTCTCGAAGGTGCGGCAGAGGAAAGGTATGCTCTCCGAATTCAGGTTGAGTCTTTCAAGGCTAGGCAGCTGAGCCACCGGCTCCCTCCGAGTCTTCAGTGGCGGTCAGCCGTTTAGAGGCAGAGGTTTCTAAGCTTAGAGGGGATCTCGAGGCAGGGAATCGGGCTAAGGGCACAGTTGAGTCAAGCCTTCAGTCTGCAAAGGTTACTATCCAAAGCCAGGACCTCAAGGTTGAGGAGTTAGTACAACAACAGGGCATGTATGGCTGTCCCTTGAAGCAGCACCAACTACTTGAACTGTGGAAATACTTTTGTGTCTACTGCTGCAATGAGCAATCTCCGGGACAAGTATGGCCAGTTATTTCATTGCTCCGAGCTGCACAAGCCGTGGGAGGCGATATTTAGACTATGCGAGGATGAGGAGGAGAAGGCTGCTTTAGCTATAGAATTCTATCATCCCTTAGCAGCGGAGGAGTTGGCTGCTTTTCGGGCTAATTCTAGACAGCATGGAGCACTCAAGATGGAGAATTTGGAGATAACCTATGATTTTAACTTGACAGGAGTCGAGTTTTTTCAAGCGGGTGAGAATGATAAGGAATGAGAAGTGACAATTTTTAGATTATTTATATAGTATAAAAATGGTATACATGGTTCTAGAAGGTCTAAGTATGTTGTCTTTGATTCCTTTTATGTTTTCGAATATTATTATTATAGGAAAATAGAGGGAATTCTATTCCTCTTTAGATTTACTTTTCTTAGGTAATATATAATGTAATCTCCCATGAAAAACTATTCAGACAATTAATATATAAAAATTCTTTGCGACAAAAATCATAATTTTCAAGTGTGAACGACTCAAACATACCCAAAAAGCGCGACGTTTGTATGAACCCTGAAACGTGACGTGGAATGACAATATCATTGCTTTATAAGTTTACAGGCGATTATACATTTTTCTACATTCATCAACTACCATTTAGCCAGTTATTCACCACGTTCGAACCCTAGGATCCATTTTATGAAAGCCACGCTATCCGTTCTGCATCAAATTATATGTAAGCACATATGGGATATAGTGATCAAGAAGGATATCCTTTTATATCTCCAATTGTTCACTAGTATATATGTAAATTTGGAGTTGGGAAGACTTAATATAGTGATCAAAATTCTAATACCCTAAGGTCTTGATAAAACATGAAAGTTTGAAGTTAATATGGCCTAAAACGTTTTAATGGGAGTGATTCCACCTGATAGGTAGGAACCGGTGATTTGGAATTCAACTCTACTACTTATATACACCATATATTATGGATATTGTTAAAGCTCAACATATATTATAGATTGTTGAGCTTGGAAATATAGACATACTACTCCAATGCAGTATGTATTGTGTAGGAAAAAAAGAGAGACAACTCAACATCTATTCTCTCAATGTGAATATGCTTTAAATATGTTTGGAGAATCTATATTTACAAGGGTTCAGAGCACTAGAGTTCAAGAGAAGGTTCAACAATGCAGAGTAAATAGGTCTATATACTGGAAATTGAATTGATATCTAAAACTGAATAAGAAGAAAATAAAAAAAAATTTAGGGGAAAGTTAGATGATAATTCTGCTAAAGTCACAAAGTGTTTTCTTTTGTCATTCTTATTTTTTTTTCTTAAAAGAGAGGATTATTCACGACTCCTCCCAACCGAAATAACCAAAAAGATACATCGTGAATCCTCAATACTCCTAATCGGAGACAATTTGTAAGATTACATGGAAATTTAATGCTATAACAATACAGTATATTCCCTGTATAAAATACACAAGCAGATCCTTAAACTAAATAATGAGTTTTAATAGATTGTGGGTGAGATCAGACGTGAATTTGACACATATTGTTCTGTAACACTCTAATTTTGCAATCACTCACCGGGTCATCTCATTTAACGTTATTTGCATCTCCCCTTAGAGGCAGTAAGAGATTTACCGGCTCACTTTCACAGAATCAAAGCATTATAAAAGTTTAATATAACACGTCACAAGTTGTCTGGATAAAGATTAGTCTGTGAGCACTTCCCAGTTTATCTTATTAGACGTTATTTGCATCTCCCCTCGGAGGCAGTAATAGATTTCTCAAGTTGCTTTTCACAGATAAGCCATGCCTAAACAGCCTGCTCGGTCTACAAATCTGATGTACGAACCCGCCAAGAGACAAGAGTAAGTAACTAAACTAATCTGACCCGAATTTCTCCTTGCGCACAAACGCGGACTATTACAGAATAGCCAGAAGTAAGTATTTAAACTACTCTGACTCAGCTTCCTCCGTTACCGTAAAACGCTAAAAATCAGATTTGAACCTAATCACAGTTTAACCCATTCACAGGAAAACTAATGATAGCAGATAAAACTCCAGAATAATATTATATCAAACCCCAAATAAGCGCGTATCCATATTTAGCCAAATACTAGAAATAAACAAAGAAAAAAAATAAAACTCTGTTCAACAGTGAAGTACCAAAGTGGTGATTCACTGACTATCTAGCTGTACCGATCTCCTTGACTTTTTTAAGACAACACCAAACTGTGTTCATTCCGCTGCCATGAGCCCATGATTTGCATCTGCAACACTGGTCTGAACTCCGGCGTGTGATCGGCTACAGATATTGGGGCTCTCCTTCAGTTGAGATCTCCGGAAATCCCATCTAGAGACCCCTCCTGTCAAAATCAATCGGAGAAGCACGATGATGTTGGTTCGATGGGGTGATCCCGCGTGGGCTGGTTCTGGGCTTTAATCGCGATCCGTTGAGAATCTCCGACGACACAATCGTCGACATGTGGGATTGATCAACGTTGACTCTGGATGGGGCGGATCACACATCGATCAATAGTGGTGGAGGAGCCAGACGGTAGCGACCCGTCTGGCAGCGTCTCAGCAGCGGTTGCAACCCGACAAGATTCCTCCTTCTTCAAAATAAATGCACTGCGATGATCGGTGAAGGTAGCGTCATAGATATCATAGTTGGTCGACGACCGGAACAAGAGTTTTCGGATTAAGGATCGAGAGGGCGTTGGATCTAGACCATGGTGAGATGTGGGGAGGAGACCGACACAGTGAAGAAGTCTCCGCCGGCGATCTCCTCCCCAGTTTATATGCTGTATACGGAAGTTTGTTTTTGCTCAGAAAGGGTTTTGCTCCGAAATTTTGAATGAAATTCTTTCATTCTGTCATTCTTAATTAGTGATTGATTAGTGATAGTCCGAGTGCTTAACAACAGGAGAGATTGTAGATTAATTGGAGTGATGATTAAAATGTGTAAATGTGTTATATTGACATGATATGAAAAGATGAACTTTTAAAATTGGGTACAAATAAAAAAATACATAGTAGCTATTTTCTTATACACCCTTCTTCCGAACTTTATATTATAAAATGGAGTTAAAAAATACAGTTGGTATATCATATACCGGGTGTATGTATCCCTACACTCAACTTACATATTCAGTTATTTATGTATTATTTATAAAAAATTGTAAGTTAAACAATTATAATGTACAATCATATATATTGGAATGTACATTTATTAATATTAATATTACCCCGGATGCATGGTAAAATTTGCGTATTTTATTAAATTAAAATTGAAATAAAATGAATTAACTAAAAAAGATTAAATTAAATTGATGTATAAATAAGTTAGGGGTATAAACACATTAGTTTTGAAAAAATTAAAACTAAAATTTTAGAAATTTTAATACAAATTAGTTAAAATTTAAGCTGAAAACAAATTACAGAGCAACATGGATGACAATTAGGAATAAGCGTGTCAGTGTCCCGGGTATCCACCATCCTTCAGGCCCATGACGATGCAAATGACAATTGGCCGGATGTGTTGTTACCTCCATGTCAGGAACGGCCCAATTGAATAGGGCAAATCAGTCTATTGAATGAAGAACAAGTTTACACTAGAGGGAAGAGAGAGAATAGGGAGAAAGGAATAGGAAAAAGAAGAACAAATCTTGTGATCGAACTAACAAATCGATAACTATCTTAACTGCTATCATCAGCATATATGCTGGATCTCCGATCAGTTGCCGACGGTTGCAGCGGCCGTTGACTGGCAAGCTTAAGCTGACTGCCAGTTGGTCTCTTCTTAGTTCCTAGCTAGCAGATAATAGAAAATTACTATTCTGCCCCTCACTTATGAATTGAAAGCATGACAATCCCTCCCTGTTATGAACAGGCTTGTCCTCAAGCCATGATGAAAAATCAATGTGCAACTCAGTCTAAGATCATCAAGACTGAAAATGAGGAAATTGGTTAGAAATAAAAGAAGACAACTCCCAGGATGCATCCTCAGAGGGTAAATCCTTCCATTCAATAAGCCATTGAACTTCTGGTTTGCCATTGATGGTGACAAGTCTTCTTCTCAGAATTTTGTGAGGCAAATAAAGATGGTAAATCAGGAATCGTAGTCTGAGGAATCTCACTAGGCTGAGAAGGAGGGGGACCAATGTGTTTCTTGAGAAGAGACCTATGGAACACAGGGTGGACTTTAGCATGTCTTGGTAGCTTGAGCCTATATGCCACAGTCCCAATTTTCTGTTCAATCTCATAAGGACCAAAATATTTGGGAGATAGTTTAGGATCCACCACTCCTTGTAATGATATCTGCCTGTATTTTTGAACTTTAAGATATACCCGATCTCCTACTTGAAAACACCTCTCAGATCTTTCATTATCAGCAAAAAATTTCATTCTGTGTTGAGCTTGCACTAAATGTTTCTGAAGCAACTGATGAACTGCCTTCCTTTGTTCCATGAAATTTTGAGCAGCAGGAATAATAGCATCTGTTAGATCCCCTAATGGTAAATGTATTGGTTTAACTCCATATAAAGCCTCAAAAGGAGTCATTTGAGTACTGCAATGAAAAGTGGTATTATACCACCACTCAGCTGCTCCCAACCAGTCACACAAAGAACTAGGTTTATCACAACAGAAACACCTCAAATAACTCTCCAAAACTTGGTTAACTCTTTCAGTCTGACCATCAGATTGAGGATGATATGCTGTACTGTAATGCAATCTGACTCCCATCTTCAGTAATAATTCTCTCCAAAAATGACTTGTAAAATTTTTATCTCTGTCACTTACAATGCTATCTGGAAGGCCATGAAGCTTGCAGACTTATTGAAAATAAACTTTGGCCACTAGAGCAGCAGAGAAAGGATGCTTCAATGCAATAAAATGGCTATACTTAGTGGTTCTGTCAACCACTACTAGTATAGTATCCATTTCAGCAGACATAGGAAGCTTTTCTATAAAATCCATTGAGATTTGTTTCCATGCCTGTTCAGGGATAGCCAGTGGTTGCAGAAGTCCAGGATTTTTACAATGCTCAGCTTTGTTTTTTTGACATATCACACAATGACTGACAAAGTCCACCACATCTTTCCTGAGATTAGGCCATATAAAAACAGTGAGAATTCTCTGAATAGTTGTATTCTGACCTGAGTATCCACCTAATGGAGAAGAGTGCATGGTACTGAGCAATTCTTGCCTAATATTGTTGGCAACCCCCTCATAGATTTTACCATTTTGTTTCAGAATTCTTTTAACATAAGACCACACAGGCTGTACTCCTTCCACTGGATTGTTAGCTTGCAGGACCACTTGAGCTATTAAATCTTGAGCTTTCTGATCTGCATTGTTACTAGACTCTAATTATTGAATCCATTCAGGAACTAGATTGGATACAGTTCCAGTTCCTATTTTATTCACTGTCATTGTTATGTGGTTATCAGTACTGACTTCACTCAATACTTTTTAAGATGACTTCCCACTTTTATCAATGTCTGCCCCATCCTTTGTCAGTAAAGAAGTGATATCAGAAATGTCAGTTAGCTTCTGTTCTGATAAATGGTCACCAGTAGAGTCCCATAGTATAGTATGTAAATGAGCTTTGTCCAGTGGTTTTCTCGAAAGAGCATCTGCAGCCTTATTATCAGAACCTTTCTTGTATTGAATATCAAAATTCAATCCCAGTAATTTAGTGATCCATTTATGTTGGATAGCACTATGGAGTCTCTGCTCAATCAAAAATTTAAGACTCTGATGATCAGTCTTAATAGTAAAATGACTTCCAATGAGATAATGCTTCCATCTGTCTACTGCCATCACTAATGCAAGCAATTATTTTTCATATGTTGATAGGCCTTTATTCTTTTCACAGAAAGATTTTGATAGATAAGAAATTGGTCTATTTTCCTGCATAAGTACTGCTCCCATTCCAGCCTCACTTGCATCTGTTTCAATGATGAAATATTTATCAAATTCAGGCATTTTAAGTACTGGTGCTGAAGTAATGGCTTTTTTCAAAATTTCAAAAGCCACAACGGTAGCTTCAATCCATTTAAAATTGTCTTTCTTGAGGAGATCATGTAATGGTCTACATATAAGACCATATCTAGCAATAAACCTTCTATAATACCCAGACAATCCCAAAAAATCCTCTGAGTTCTTTTATATTCTTAGGTATTGGCCAGTTAATAATGCTGTCAATTTTCTTGGTATCCATCTCTACACCTTTTCCAGAGATGATGTGGCCCAAGTATTCCATATGTGGTCTGGCAAACTCACATTTAGATAGTTTGGCAGCTAGCTTGTGTTGCCTCTGTAAGGACAGAACAATTTTCAAATGCTCTTCATGCTCCTCAACAGTTTTACTGTAAACCAGAATGTCATCAAAAAATACTAAGACAAATTTTCTGAGATATTTCTGGAAAATTTTGTTCATCAAACTCTGAAAAGTGGCTGGTGTATTTGTAAGACCAAATGGCATCACTAAAAATTCAAAATGCCCTTGATGTGTTTGAAAAGCAGTCTTGTATATATCTGAATCTTTCACTCTAATTTGATGATAGCCTGATCTCAGATCTAACTTTGAAAAAATGACTGCACCATGAAGTTCATCCAACAGTTCATCTATAATAGGCATTGGAAAACTATCTTTCACAGTTTGATCATTTATTTTCCTATAATCTATGCATAGCCTCCAGCTTCCATCCTTCTTCTTGACCAACAAAACTGGTGATGAGTATGGACTGGTACTTGCTCTAATAATGCCTGCATCCATCATTCCTCTACTTGCTTGTCAATCTCATCTTTCTGCGAATGTGCATACCTATATGGTCTGATCCTGAAAGGAGTTGTATCAGGTTTAAGTGGTATCTACAAGGTGGAAGTGAGTTGGGAATATCAAATGCATCAGAGAAAGAGGAGATCACATGTGAAATGTTTTCAGGCAGTGCATGCTTAAGTTTCTTTTCTGATGGATGGTTAGCACTTCCTTGCTTTTCTGTTGTCAAGTTTCTGCACTGAAATCCCTTACTCTGACAAAATCTAGTCCACTCTTGCTCACAATCCTCTCTGAGTCTTTTCTTTCTGTAGTTGTAGATATATTTAGCTTCCAAACCATATATTCTGTTGAAATTAGCAGTGGTACAATTCCCAATCAGAGCCCAGCTATCTCCTTTGCTACAGATCCAAATGTCATCAATATTGAAGTCAAAACTGATAGGACTAAAATGTTTCATCCAATCAGTTCCCAAAATAACCTCCATTTTACCTCCCATGTTCATAACTCTGATATCAAAAGTAAAATTATGGCCTTGAATATGCCATTTCACATTAGGAGCCAGAAATAAACCTCTTACTGTCTCTCCATTAGCAACAGTTACAACAAAACCTCTGGTGGGACAAGTCCTTAATCCAAGCTTCTCCACTAGTTTAAAGTCCATAAAAGTGCCAGCACTTCCCCAATAAAAAATTGACTCTGTGACCATTGACAGTGGCAAAGAAAGATAGTGATTCAGAGTAATGGTCAGAACCCAATGACTTACAGACTAATGCAATATCTTCCATTTCCATCTCTTCAACATTGTCTGACAACTGTTTGAGCTCCTCAGCATCATCCTCCATAATGCAAATATCCTTATCTTCTCCTTCACTAACTTCAGTGGCAGAAATAACATTGACTTGTTTGAATTTACAAACATGCCCTGGTGCAAACTTTTCTCCACATTTGTAACACAAATAGTTATCCCTTCTATGCTGTACCTCTCGAGGAGTTAATCTTTTATATCTACCTTGGTTAGCTTTCTTGTCATGGTTCACTTCTTTCCAAGGCAATTTAGGTACTAAATTTCTGCCAAACTGATGGTTCCCACTGTAATTAGACCTATGTCTTTTCTGTAATACTTCCAAATGATCCTCTTCTAATAAAGCTATTGCAGTTGCATCTGTTAGAACCAGATAAGGGCACATGTGGTAACTTAGGCTTAGGAATTGGATTCAGAGGGGGAGTTGCATTCAGAGGAAGAGCTGCTTTCTGTGATAGGCTGGCCGCATTCTTGTCCTTTTCACCGGAGCTTTCCCCCAGATTCTGACCTTGAAATTGACTCATCAAAAGTGCTAACTGTCTAGCAATCTCACTGGTAACTGCCATTGCTTCTTCATGCTGTCGAGCAATCTTTGCTGTCAAATCCTCTGTGATGCCGTCGCGGAGATCAACTAATTTCCCCTCCCACTCACGCTCGATTGCATCCAAACGTTCACTCATCTCCTGTTCATGTCTGATCATTGCTTGCGTCAACTCACTGCAATTCCGATCGACCAATTCCAGCTGTTCGTGCATTTCTCGTGTTTTTGCGGCCATCCTCTAGTCGGAGAATCACCGCTTTGATACCAATCTGTCAGGAATGGCCCAATTGAATAGGGCAAATCAGTCTATTGAATGAAGAACAAGTTTACAGTAGAGGGAAGAGAGAGAATAGGGAGAAAGGAATAGGAAAAAGAAGAACAAATCTTGTGATCGAACTAACAAATTGATAACTATCCTAACTGCTATCATCAGCATATATGCTGGATCTCCGATCAGTTGCCAACGGTTGCAACGGCCGTTGACTGGCAAGTTTGAGCTGACTGCCAGTTGGTCTCTTCTTAGCTCCTAGCTAGCAGATAATAGAAAATTACTATTCTGCCCCTCACTTATGAACTGAAAGCATGACACTCCACTCATTTTATTCAATGTACTAGCGTGAAACACACAAATATTACTATATACTTTATGAATATCTTTTTCTTTAAAAATTTATTAATTTATGCATAGAAAATATAATAATAATGAACTATTAAACATCACATATAAGACATATTTATCATCACCGTTAATCAGTGGTGGATCCAAAATATATTTTTAATGAGGGCTGAGAATACGCTTTCATAAATTTGTGAGTGAATTTAGTGATAATTTTAGTAAAATGTGATAAATTTAGTTAAAATATAACTATATTTGTAAAAAAATAGAAATTCTCAAAAGAGACCGTCCAAATTATAGACTGGACCAAATTAAAAAAAAAGCAGGCGGGGGCTTTATTGCAATTACACCAAATAAGTGGGGTTTTTTGCAATTTTGTAAAATAGTTATAGTATATATATCAAAACTCTCTTTCTCTCTCCTCACTTTTTCATCTTCTCCAAAAACCATTCCAGTATTCCCCCAAAACTGATTTCGTTTTTCCCCAAATTCAAACCCTAAATTTCTTCCCAATCTGATGTGATTTTTTGATTACAATAGCGATGGGATTATGCGCGCTATCAAGTAAAGTTTCTGATCTCTTTAATTTCGTCTGCTTTGTTGATATGTTCGTGGATTTTGTTTTTGGTTTTTGATTTGTTAGTGTTCTGTGTTGTAGATCGGAGCTTCATGGTGTTCGTGTTCATGTTTAGATGTTTAGATGTTTAGATGATTTGATTTGTTTCTCTGTTCGTGTTCATGTTTGGGAGTATAATGTAGACCTTATTTGCTTAAAACACCATGTTCTGATCTGTTTGAGGCATGAATGGCATGGCGTGAGATTTGGTGTGTGAAAATTGGTAAGGGCAGCATGTTTATATGTTCATGTTCATGTTTGGCAGCTATAATGTGTACCTTATGTGCTAAAATCCCTATGTTTTGGTCTGTTTGAGACATGAATGGCTAGATGTGAGATTAGGTGTGTGAAAATTGGTTATTGTAGCATGTTTAGATGTTCGTGTTCATGTTTGGAACTATAACGTGGATCTTTAGTGCTTAAAATCTCATGTTTTGGTCTGTTTGAGGCATGAATGGCCAGATGTGAGGTTTGGTGTGTGAAAATTGGTTAGGGTAGCATGTGTAAATGTTTTGTTCATGTTTGTGCCTATAATGTGGATCTTATTTGCTAAAATCTCCATGTCTTGGTCTGTTTAAGGAAAGAATGGCCAGATGTGAGATTTGGTGTGTGAAAATTGATTAGGCAGCATGTTTAGATGTTCGAGTTCATGTTTGTGCCTATAATGTGGACCTCTTGTGCTTAAAACCCCAGGTTCTGGTCTGTTTGTGGCATGAATGGCCAGATGTAAGGTTTGGTGTGTGAAAATTGGCTAGAATAGCATGTTTAGATGTTCGTGTTCATGTTTCTGCCTATAATGTAGACCTTATGTGATTAAAACCTCATGTTCTGGTCTGTTTGAGTAAAGAATGGCCAGATATGAGGTTTGGTGTGTGAAAATTGGTTAGGGTAGCATGTTTAGATGTTCGTATTCATGTTTGAAACTATAATGTGGACCTTATGTGTTAAAATCTCCATGTTCTGGTTTGTTTGAGGCGTGAATGGCCAAATGTGAGATTTAATTGGTGTGTGAAAATTGGCCAGGGTAGCATGTTTAGATGTTCGTGTTCATGTTTCTGCCTATAATGTGGACGTTATGTGTTAAAATCTCCATGTTATGGTCTGTTTGAGGCATGAATGGGCAGATGTGATGTTTGGTGTGTGAAAATTGGTTAGGGTAGCATGTTTAGATGTTCATGTTCATGTTTCTGCCTATAATGTGAACCTCATGTGGTAAAATTCTCATGTTCTGGTCTGTTTGAGATATGTATGGCAGGTGTGAGGTTTGGTGCAGTCCAATGAACAGTGCATCCCAGTGAATAGTGACGGATCGTGAATAGTGCAGTTTAGTGAATAGTAACGGACCAGTGAATAGTGCCCGTGAATAGTTTTAGCGCGTGAATAGTAACTATTTTGAGTAAATTGCAATTAAGGACCTCCTTGTTTTTTTTACCATACCATTACTATATAGTCCTTGGTTTATAATATAGACGATCTCTCCAGAGATTTTCTCAAAAAAAAATTATCCTAATTATTTGACAAGTGGAGGTTTGAGTACCCACGAACCGCCCACGTCTAGGGGTGTTCAAAAATACCCGGCCCAGCCAACCCGTCCCGTTGACCCGGCGACCCGGCATAAAATAACCGGGTACTTTCTTATATTTTACGGACGGGTACCCGCCCCGTTAATTTCGTAAATTACCTGGTCCGGGTCCGGGTCACATAAATGTCATTTTCCGAGTACCCGGAAACCCGCTATAGTATATATTTATTTAATTAATTTTAATTTTAATTTTAATTTTAATTTTACCTTTTAATATTGACATTTTTAAAAATTAAATACCAATTCATCCTAACTAGACTCAACCTCTTAAGTTTCCAATCCACATCTCCAACCATTTAGTCTTTTGCTTTGATATTGCTACTTCTTCAACACAAGCGCACAACCGCATCCCACACTGCATTGGAGTACATCCACTAATTTGTCTCGAATGGTAATTATTCATAATTTTATTGATATTTTCATATTAAATAATAATTAATTAGTTTTGGACTTTTATACTGATAAATTATATTTATTATTAAATAATTAAATGTATGTTATAACACTTTTTATAAGTAATAAAATAAAATAGGGTACCCGGTTATCCGGGCCGCATAATTGGGGTACCTGATTATACGGGTACCCGGTATTTTCGGAACGGGTCACGGGCCGCATTTTCAACTACCCGCATGTACGGGTACCCGGTTGTACGGGTACCTGAAAGTATGGGTACCCGCTATTTGAACACCCCTGCCCACGTCCATCCGCCCCTGCCATGAATAATTTAGGGTAACTAGATATAAAATCATAAACAAAATAGTAATTACAATGATAGAGAAACTAGAGCGCACACACATACTCTATTATTTGAACATATATTATATGATAGAGAAATAATATTTTCATGTTATGATATTGATATAACATTCATTGCAATTTTACTTTTATAATATATTACAATTGAAATCGGATCTAAAAAATAATTTGACAAAGTAAATATATTATTAATTAGTGATTCTATGGTCATATTCTATTTAATTTTTTAAATGATAATGTTATAACACACATTATGTTATAGCATAACCAAAAAACATGATATCTTATGTTATTCAAAGAAAATTGTAAATATGATAAGAAATACACATACTGATAATGACATCACGTTAGTCAACCATTAATAAATTGTAACCTTTTACAATCAATTGTTTTGACATTTTTAAACATTTTTTCTTATCTCATCATATAAAGATATTTCAAATATAATATATATTATTGATGAACGACAATTAATAAATTAAATTAGGATTCAGATATTTTACAAAATATTAACGTCACACAAGTCAACTGTTAATTGTAAGATTTTACTGTCATTTACTATGACATTTTTGGAGTATAATATCTCATTCATATAAAGAAAATTTTAAATATAATATCATTGACAAACAATCAATAAATTAATTTACACAATTTTCAAATATTTCCTTATTAAATATATGTACGTCATCAGTAACGTCACATTTCATAAGATTTTTCAAATAGTTTACACCATTGGGAGTTGAGTTTGGGATCTCAATCAAATTAAATAAAATTACACTGAAAATTAGGAATCGTTATACCTTCACTCGGTTATAAAAGCCAGAGCTCAGTGGTTCCATCAAACTCATACAGTAGTCCCATTCCAAACACACATCAACTTCATTTCGATTCCGAACAGCCAGAGTTCAGTGGTTCCATCAAACACACATCAACTTCATTTCGATTCCGATTAGCCATGGCCGGAAAATCTCCAGAGGAAGAGCACCCCGTCAAAGCTTACGGATACGCTGCTCATGACCAATCCGGCCATCTCACCCCTTTCAACTTCTCCAGGAGGTACCTCAAATCACTGTTTTTATTTTGCTTCATTTTGCGTCTGCACCGTGAATGTTACGCCTTGATACGCTTCTCTTGTTGTTTGATTTCAAATTCGATGACATGTTAATGAGTTCATGCAACTGTGATGGAAAATTCAAGTAATTCTCGCATAAAGACCCACACTTTGCTTTGATGGTTAATGGATTATGAATTAAGAATCTGCGCTAGAAGCTAGAACAAATAACTAGTCGTAAATCAAGAAATAATGTTGATGTAGATGGCTGAATAAAGGATAAGAACAATGACACCTATTGGCTGATTATGTGTTATTTTGCAGGGCAACCCGTGATGTGGATGTCAGATTCAAGGTCCTCTTCTGCGGGATCTGCCACACTGATCTTCACTTCATCAAGAATGACTGGGGCATCTCTCAGTACCCTATTGTCCCTGGGTAACATTTCATACCATACGCTACTCATTTTGCTATATACTCTTTTCATGTATCATTTGTGTATGTGGAGTGTAATTCTGTTTGATGTTTTTAGGCATGAGATGGTAGGAGAAGTTACTGAGGTAGGCAAGAGTGTGACTAAGGTTCAGATTGGAGACAAAGTGGGAGTTGGATGCTTGGTGGGATCTTGTCGGTCCTGCGATAGCTGTGCCGAGGATCTTGAGAATTACTGCCCTAAGCAGGTTCTTTCATATGCTACTCCCGACTTCGATGGGACTGTGACTTATGGTGGCTACTCTAATGAGGTGGTGTGTGATGAGCACTTCATCATCAAGTTCCCTGAGAACCTGCCCCTTGATGCTGGTGCACCGCTTCTCTGTGCTGGTGTCACTGTCTACAGCCCGATGAAGTATTATGACATTGCTAAGCCAGGAAACCACATTGGGATCAATGGCCTTGGTGGCCTTGGTCACGTTGCTGTCAAGTTTGCTAAGGCCTTGGGGGCTAAAGTCACTGTCATCAGTACCTCTGACAGGAAGAAGGATGAAGCTCTTAACCATCTTGGAGCTGATGCCTTCTTGATCAGCAGAAACCCCGAAGAGATGCAGGTAATTACTTTAATTCGCTTATTCAGGTTTATGTATTTGATTCATAGCTATCTCAACTTGTAGAATCACTTAATTCGAGCTTTTTAGTTTTCAAGATGTTGTATTGATTTTGATATGGCTCTGGCTTTGATTAGGCTGCTATCGGTACACTGGATGGCATTCTTGATTGTGTCTCTGCTAAGCATGCTTTGCTACCATTGCTTGGTCTCCTCAAGACCCACGGGAAGCTCATTACTGTTGGAGCTCCAGCTGAGCCCCTTGAGCTTGTTCTTTCTCCACTGAATATGGGTGAGTGAAACTTTGATGTTTTTTTCTTGCTCATTTTACATGAATTTGATGTTTCATTATCATGAATTGCTGAGAACTTACAATCAAAACATAACAGGAAGGAAGATAATTGGAGGAAGTTACATTGGAGGAATTGCACAGACTCAAGAAATGATTGACCTGGCTGCTAAACACAACATCACTGCTGACATTGAGCTCGTTGCCATCGATCAAGTGAACACTGCCATGGACCGTCTCGCAAAGGGTGATGTCAGATATCGCTTTGTCATTGATGTTGCCAACACCTTGAAGGCTCCTTAAATCCGGCGGTCTAGAGCAGTTATAATTCTGGCTTAGTGGTTTCGAGAATGTTTCTTCTGTTTGTTTTTCTTCCTCTCTTTTTTTCCAGCAATTAGTGAGGAAGTGCCATTTCTGTAATGGAAACTGGCATTTGCTCAACAATGCAGTTTTCCATATGATCATCCATCACCCCTTAGAAACATCATCTTTCCTGTTTTGCATTTTTGTCTGATGTATGGCTTTGATCAGCCCTTCTTTGATCAAATTTTCTGAAGGCTTGTTCTTATATGATGTTTTTTAAAAAATAATTTAAACATTATATATATAGAAAATCGGTGCAAGTAGCTTGTTGATGAACGGTCTAGATGACAAAAAATAAAGGGCAATGGCACTGGCACAAAGATTTACGTGTCTCTTGAATGCAATAGCTATATATTGCCATCTGTAATATTGTACACTATTTCAGTGATGGAGGAAAAATAGTTTTTAGCAGGCATATATGTTATCAAAAACCTGGCATATATTTTCAGGTTGAATGGGGTTGGTTTTTTTTATTGGGTGCTTTTGTTCTTGACTGATAGAGCATGAAACTGAGAATATATTTCATCTGGTTCAGTAGTTTCTTCAGGCCTTTTTTTATCCACTTGCTTAAACCCAGAATACCTGGGGATATGTAAAATATATGAATGGCTTTCTGATTCTAAACAGGCAATTAGAGGATGTTGTGCAGCATAGAGGAGAAAAACTGGCTAAGAGTAGATCCAAAAGCAACATTGCTGCCTGTGGTATCTAATTTCCCAGCCATCGGGAAAGATGGCGGAAATGGCAGTCATTTGCGTTTCTGGAGAACAATGTGGAAAGCAAAAAATCAATAAAAACTTAGAGGTGGTGATCAAGGCTCTTCGAGATCAAGAAAAGCAACTTCTTAGGCTGCTAGTTAGAGCTTATCTTGCAATATATAACAGAAATTAAATCAGGCAGAAGGGATGTCCATTAGGCATTAGTAATACTATTCACCGGTAATAAAGACATTATAGACTGATAAAATAGAGAATCACACGGTTATAAAAAAAAAGCATTTGTATTTTAAAATAGAGAATAACATTCATCCGGATGATCCTGATATAGGCCTTATCAGGCACCAATAAGATAATGACATGTGTACAATTGTAATGTTTTAATTGGTTAAGATATTTTTAGTAAAGTTCTAAAACCCTAATTTAGAATGTCTAAACCCGTCTGGGTAATGATTGAACACGTGGCCCAATCATAAATTAGTTAAAGATGATGTGTCGTTATTTAATTGGTGCCTGATATTGCCAATATCAGGATGATCCTGATATATATTAAACTGTTTAAAATAAGAACATCTTAGACTGAAAAATATAGGATCATATTACACAGTTAAAAAGCAAGCATTATATTCTAAAAGCATGACATTTTAGAGTGAAAAAATAAAGCCAGTTAAATTTATTTTTATATTCTTATTAAAATAACATTTTAGACTGAAAAATAGAGGATCACACGGGTAAAAAACAAGCATTATTCTTAAAAATGACATTTTAGATTTAAAAAATGGAGGATCACATAAGTAAAAAACAAGCATTAAATTCTTTAAAATGACATTTTAAGACTAAAAAAAATAGAGGATCACACAATCAAGAAACAAGCATTATATTATAAAGCCCCTCCCCTACACTCAGTCACAGAAATCACCAACAACCTTGCACTAGTTCCCTACCAGCCTCCTACTGAAGTGGTTACTACTAATAGTTTTCAAGTTTTGCAGGAATATGATGATGACAGCAGTTCTGGAAATTATGAGGATGCAGCCAGTGATCTGGAATTCAAGATGAGCACTGAACAATCTTCTTCACCATCTGACACTGAAGTGAGCATTTCAGGTAACAAACTTCCAACTGCCATACCTGCTAAAAAGAAATCTAAAAGAGGTATGATAGAGGAGGGTAAAACTGTTGAGCAATGACTGAGATCATCACAAAAGTCCAAGAAAACTAGTCAATGATTAGTTACAACGTTTATGGTAATTTTCTTGTATGGAATATAAGGGGTTACACTACATCACTCATTAGACTGCAATCAATAATTAGAACTCAAAACATTGATCTAGTTTGCATAATAGAACCAATGCATCTGAGCTCTGATTTAACACAACTGCAATTTGACCTACATTTCCAACATGCCATATCTGCACAACATGCTAAAATATGGATTTTTTGGAACAATAATTTACACATTCACACACTTCAACAATCTGACCAATACATTCTAGTTTCTGTACAGAAATCTATGTGTAGTATTATTTGGAACTGTTGCTTTGTATATGCTAAAGTTAATAGAGGTCTAAGAGAGGAACTATGGGCAGACCTAAAACTCTTGCCTGACTCTCCTACTGTATATATTGGTGACTTTAATGCAATCACAGCTACTAGTGAAAGGAAAGGTAGGAACCCCCCATCTGCCAGAAGCATCAGAGACTTCAATAATTTCATATCATGTAAAGACCTGATGGAAATAAAAACAGTGGGTAACAGATTCACTTGGACTAATAATAGAGCCAGGGAGGATAGGCTGCTTCAGAGGTTGGATAGGGGTCTTAGTAATGAGGACTGGAATGGCCTCTTTCCACATAGTTCAATTATGGTGAAAAATAGAACCACATCTGATCACAACCCCCTCATTTTAGCTATCCAATCTTCAGAAATTCATGTCCCCAAACCCTTCAGATTTCAGAATATGTGGACCTCTAGAGATGATTTTGTAAGCCTAGTAGAGGACAGTTGGAACTCAGACTGTGCTGAGACTGGAATGAGAAGGATTGTCAGTAAGCTCAAAAGGCTAAAGTTGGTCCTTAAAAACTGGAACTGGGAGCATTTTGGTGATGTTAACTGCAATATAGAGAAGGCTGAGCAGAAAGTTAGTGAATTGGAAATCAGATACCAGGAATCAGGTGCAGATGCAGACAAAATAGAACTGAATAGGAGTATGGCTAGGCTGATTAGGGCACAGACAGAACATGCAGTATTTTGGAAGCAGAGAGCAAATGTCAGATGGCTAAGAGAGGGGGATGCAAATACAAAATTTTTCCATAAGGTTGTCAATGAGAAAAAGTCAAGGGGAAAAATAACAAAGATTAAAGACAGTGCTGGGAACTGGATCTCAGACCCTTTTCTTATTAGCAATGAGGGAGTGAATTTTTTTCAGAATCTGCTCAATGATGACTCAGTGGATCATTCTGGGAGATACATCCATTACTTCATGGATCTGATCCCTCATACCATAACCGCAGAGGACAATGAAAGATTACTGAAAACAGTGGATGAGGAAGAACTGAAACTGACAGTGTTTGGCCTAAATAAAAATGGAGCACCTGGTTCTGATGGCTACAATGGTCAATTTTTTACTCATTGCTGGGAAGTGATTAAGTATGATATGTTGTCAGCAACACAAGAATTTCTTGATGGAGCTGAAATGCCAAGAGCCCTTGCCAGTACCTGGCTCACTTTAATACCAAAAAATCAAAACCCTAGCTCCTTTTCAGAGTTCAGACCTATTAGATTATCCAACTTTGCTAGCAAAGTATTCTCCAAACTGATGATGGAAAGGATCAAGCCACTGATGGAGAAATTAATTTCCCAGGAGCAATCTGCATTCATGAAAGGGAGGGATATTGCAGACAACATATTGCATATGCAGGAAATGGTTAGAATTCTAAATAAGAGCTCTGACAGCAACAACATCATCTTTAAACTTGATATGAGGAAGGCTTTTGACAGAATCTCTTGGAGCTTCTTAAACTCTATACTTTTGGCATTTGGATTTAATTGTCTTACAGTGAAGGTTATTTTGCAAAATATAAAAGCATCATGGTTCTCAGTGCTTATTAATGGAGTAGCAGCTGGCTTTTTCTCCTCATCCAGAGGAATTAAGCAGGGTGACCCCCTCTCCCCATTTCTATACAATATAGCAACTGAAGCATTCTCTAGAGGCCTCAGGAAACTGATACAGTTACAGTATATAGAACCATTCTTAATGCCAAGGGGCACTCAGATCAACACTCATTTAATGTATGCTGATGATACAGTGATTTTCTCAAAGGCCTCAAAAAAGAATCTGAGAAGGTTAAAAAAGTTTCTGAATGCATATGAGACCACTTCAGGCCAGAAGATAAACTTTGAAAAATCTGAATTTTTTGTGCACAAAAATGCCAGGAAAATCAGAACCAGGATGATCAAAAGAAAAACTGGGATGAGAAAGGGTAAGCTACCATTTATGTATCTAGGTGTACCCATCTTCAGTGGAAAGAACAAGATATGCTACTACCAGCCTCTTCTTGAAAGGATGGAAGGAATGCTTACTGGTTGGAAGAATATGTGGCTTACCTATGCTGGGAGAATCATATTACTTAACTATGTATTTCTCTCAGTCCCAACTCACTATTTTGCTATCCTTAGGCCACCTGAAACAGTCATAAAAAAAATGGAGGTTATGGCTGCTAAATTCTTTTGGGGAGAATCTGAAATGGGACAAAGGAAGATATGGAGGAAGTGGAGTAAAATGGCTATGTCAAGAAGTGAAAGTGGCCTAGGGTTTAGGGATATAAGAGCCACCATCACAGCCTTCTCCTGTAAATTGTGGTGGAAACTACAGAATAACAAATCCCTATGGACTGACTTTCTATGGAAGGCTCCAGCAGTATACAAAAACTCACACACATGGAAGAGGATTTGCTCAGTTACTGAATGGTCAAACCAGCAATCCAAGATTCTCATTGGCAAGGGACATGTCTCATTCTGGGATGCAAATTGGTTTGGTGATGGAGCTCTATTTTACAGATGGCCTACTGGGGTTCCTATACCTTTCCCTGAACTCAGTGTTTCTAATTTCTGTGCTAACAAGTTGCAGGTCATGCCTGCACTGGAGCTACACATGGCTACCAATTTAATCTCACAATTGCAGGAAGCTGAAATCCAGCATAGCCATGAGGATGTTCTGATATGGAAGCTAGAGATGACAGGAAAATTCTCAATCAAGTCTGCCTACAGGAAGCTGAGAGTACAATCTTCTGATCTGCACCAAATTCAAAAGGTATGGTGTAAATTTATTCCCATACAAATGTCAATATTGATTTGGAGATTGGTTAATGGCATTGTCCCTTTTGATGAAGTACTTATTAAATTTGGGATCAACCTAGCATCTAAGTGTCCACTCTGTGGCAATGGAGATACTGTAGATAACTTTTTTAATAGATGTGAAAAAAATACAGCCATTTTTAATTTTGTACATACAGTATTCCAAGTGCCAGTCCCTATTTTCAGATCTCTTAAGCACATGATTGCTTACTATTTGGCTTTTAAGGGAACCACTAAAGCTCACACCACTGTCTTTATTTCTACTATCATCACAAGCATATGGTTCTTGTGGTGTAGAAGAAATAAACTACTATTTCAAAATCAATTTGACTCATACAATGAAATGCTCCTGTTAATAGCCAAAAAAGTTTCCCAAATTTTTACAGCATTTCCTTTAGTTGGGAGTGCAGCTAAGCATGGAGATTTATTACTGACTGGATTTGTCCCCTTCCTGAGACACAAAAAGCCTAAACTTGCTAGAGCTATTAGGTGGATCCCTCCAGATATAGGCATTAACGTTAATGTTGATGCCTCATATTTAAATGGTGCTGTTGGAATAGGAATTATAGTTAGAGACTACACTGGGAATGTCATTAAAATTTTTCTGGAAAAATGCACAGCCACCTCCCCTCTTCATGCTGAAATGAAGGCAATTCAGATAGGTATTCAGTTGGGGAAAATAATTATGCCTTGCTTTATAGTGGAGAGTGACTGCCTACAAGCAGTAAGGTCAATACAGAACCCTAACTTGGGAAGCTGGGAATTTTTTAGCTTAAGTTGTGACATCCATGACCAGTTGTATGATATAGTCCTACAACATATTTATAGGGAAGGCAACCATGTGGCTGATCTGCTGGCCAAATATGCAGCTGCCCAACCTACCAATGGCCCTATTCATATGACTGACACACCCAGGCATATAATGAGTTCAATATTGCTAGAAAATATGGGTGTGTAGCAAATATTAGAACTGTTTAAATGCATCAGGAACAGAAACTACTCTCTCTACTTGATGCAGATCTTGAAGACCCACTGATAGGTGATCAGTGGGAGCCAGGGAGCATGAGGATAGCAAAGGTAGCTCAGAAAAAACTCCAACTGACAGCATATCTACAGAACATGCACTGGAACTTCAACACATTCTACAGACTGTTTTTTTGGATCTTGCTCACATTTCTTGGCAGATTTGTGTTTCATTTAATGATTCACTAACATGCTCGGAGTATAAGTTGAGTTTGGATCAATTTTTTGTCAGTCTTAGATCAAGATCCATCTTTTGAGCCAGGAATGGCATGGATCCAAATTTTGAGCCTGTGATGGCTATGTATAGAAAATTAGACTGTTATGTACTGAACCTTGACTCTAGTCAGCTATGTTTGCAAATGGTTTGGGGTGCCAAATAAATATCCCCCCACTTTAAGTGGTTTGATTTAAAAAAAGAAAGAAAAAAAAGCATTATATTATAAAAAATGACATTTTAGACTGAAAAACTAGAGAATCACACAGTTAAAAAACACATTATATTCTAAATTCTTTTAAAATTAAATCCATCAAAAGTGGGGTGAAATTTATTTGGTTCATCATGCCATAAATAAATCTTCAAGAGGTAGTATTGTACAATATTGTAGAAATTATATAATAGTAAAAAATTTAAAATTATTAGGCAAATATCTTTGATTCTAAGTTTGACTCTAGTATACACCCATGTTGACATTCTCACAAACATTTTAGGGTTCGTTAAGCGACACCCAACTCTGGCGATGAGAAGAATAACTTGCGAGCATCACACTATATTCTAAAAAAAAGTTACATTTTAGATTGAAATTTAAGGATCACACTAGTTCAAAAAAAAAAAAAAGGAGGATCACACCGTTAAAAATAAGCATTATATTCTAAAAAAAAGACATATTAGACTGCAAAAAAAACACAACTTTTAAAGAAGCAAATCACATAATTAAAAACAAGCCGTTTATTCTTAAAAATAGATATTTTAGACTGAAACAAATTTATAATTCAATTTTTGACAGAGTTAAAAAAAGTGATTTCTTACAAACAAAATGGTGTGAAGACGAGATTTAAACTCTTGACCTCAAGGTTTTGAGGTTTGCGAGCTACCAAATTGCTCTAATCTACAATTTAGATTTAATGGTTAAAATCCAAGCTATGTAGAGTAAAACCAAGACATGCATGGGTGAAAACCTAAGTAATCATTGAAACACATAAAAATAAGTAGCATATAGGTGTAAATAATGGAGCGTTTATGCTAAAACACATAAAATTTCATAAAAACACATTCATACAATAAAAATCAGGGTTTTTAAGTTAAAATTAAACAAACAGGGTTGAAAACCCTACTGTCCAATCAACCGCATCCACACGAACTAATTAGATGAAAACATTGGGGTTTTAACTTAAAAACAAGATATTTAGGGATGAAACCTGACATGCTAGTCAACCAGGGAAAAAAATCAGCTACCTATATTAATTGCAATTAGATGCAAATCATGTGGTATTTGTGCTGTAAAACAGCTCATCTTTCACAAAAAACAAACACACGGTAACAAACATGGATTTTAGCTTAAAAACAAGAAAATAGGGGTGAAACCCTGACCTGTATTTGAGCTACATGTATGGTCGGATATATAAAAAACAGAAAATTACTTAATTCTTTAATTTAGATTGTTATTTTTATGCAACCTCTGTTTGATAAACCAGTATATTTTCTCTCACATGTTTGAATGAGATTGAATTAATTGCATCTGGCGTTGTTAGGGTTTCAAAATTTCCAACTGCATGAACTTTCTCGTTAGAATCTAAGCAATGAAGATATTAGGTAATAGAGATGATGAATTTACATTCGATCGATATTTTGGTTGTTCTTGAGTTTTTTCTTTTGAATATTAAAGAAAAGCGGTATCAATGGGAGTGTTGTATTTATAAGATGTCAACAGGTCAGGTTTATGCGGATACCCACCCCATAACCACCTATTTAGGTGGATATGGATATTAAAATTTATAAGATGGGGTGGATATGTATATTAATTTTATACTCACTGTGCGTAATGGGTGGACATGTATGTTTTTATAAAGTGCCCACTTAAATAACATGTATAATATATGATACAATATATAATTTTATTAATTTAATTTTTATAAGATAAAGGAAATATTTTGACGTGTTTGAAGTATAGAAGACTAGAGAGTTTTTGAAACATATTTTAACTTATTTGAAACTTGATAAAACTTTATAACATATTTATGATTAATATTTTGTGAACTTCTTAGTGATTATTATATATATATGAACTTAAAATGCTTTTATTTAATTTTAAATATTGTTATAAGAAGTGATTTTAACTGAACATTTTAGGTAAATATCATAGTTTAAACGAGTGGCAAATGAGTATATAGGTAATCACGAGAATCAACCTCCTCTCTCACCGCTCCCCTAAACAGTAACTTCCCCAGATCTACTCTTGGTGGGGTGGCCGCCGGCGCCTCGTCGCCGAGCAGGCCACCCCACCCACCCCTCATCCTAGCTAAAGCTCTAAACCACCCAAACTCCTACCCCATACCCGAAACCCCCCTTTTTCGTTCGGAAACCTACAACTCTAGAAACCAGATAAGCTATGGAGACCGGCGGGAGGCGGATCGCCACCGCGTCTCCGCCATCTTCCATGGTGTTGGATCCTCTCCCCCGGCAGAAGGCGACGGCTAGGCGGCGCCGTCGGTGAGATACAAGCGGCACAGATGGCGTGATTCTGCGCCCGTCTCATCGCCCAGTGATCCGGGGTATCGGATCCACCCCGGATCCGTTTCAGTCAGGTCAACGCGTCGGTTGGCTCGGGCGGCTCGGGTCGGCTCGGGCAAGTTTGGATTGGTCCTACTGGAGCTGGCACAATTAGAATGAGAAGGTGGGTTTTCTTCTTTTTTCCTTTCAAAAATTTAATTTCAGTCTTTTTAGGATTTATGTGTTTTGATGTTGGTAGTAAAATATGGGACTAAAGGTGATCTGCTAATTCTAGTTTTCTGACTGGTCCTTTTGTTCAGTTAAACTTTGATTAGTTTCAAATCTGATTAGTACAGTTAGGAGAAATCCGAGTCGCAGTAGTTTGAATACTTACTGTTGGCGATACTGTTATTAGATTTGTGCAGACCGGTTAAGCCTTGGCTTATATCGTGTTAGATTGCGTGTTTTTTGTCCAATATTTGGCCACTAACCGATCAGACTAGGATTGGTTAGGATTGCTCTAGTACAAACATGAATTTACATATATATGTTTTTAGAGGGATAAGATTCGGAATGGGTCTTTTTGCAAATTGTCCTGACTAATTTATGGAGTATCCTTGCCTATTTGTTTTTCATGTCCCTCCTAACCCGTGTATTTGGCGGGAGGGAAGATTCTTTGGGTTTCGGTCTATGCATGTTATGCGTAGACTCTGTAGACTTTGAGTATTTATACTGCGAGTTAAGGATATTATACTTGTCAGGTAGTTTAGATACTTTCGGGTATTAGACCTAGATTTTCTTACGATGTATCCTTGTTTTTTAGTAGTACATGTAGTCACACCGAGGCGGAGTAGTAGTACGACTATGCTGGAATCACTCTGCACCTCAATCAAATTGTCACAAAAACTCCAAAGGGTTTTATGTGTATTATTGGGTTTATCCAAAACTGATCATGTATTTTTATTGCTTTTATGAAGGGTTGAGGAGTCGTGAAGAATCCTCTCATCCACTTGGATAGTTTTGACTTAAAAAAAAGAGTATATAGGTAAATTTTGGGTATGGATATCCACATGAGGATGGATACCCAAGTGGGTGGGCATAGAATACTCATTGGGCAGTATAGGGTAATGGTGGTGGACCCTCTTCAATCATTAATCTCAACCAAACACCATAGTCTATAATGTAACCCATTCTAATACACCATTTTTTTAAATGTACCGAATATTTTTATATCATCCTTGAACCTAATATCCACACGATTCAGTACATTACAATAACTACTTTATTAATTACCTTTCCATTTTTTTTAAAATTTAAAACCGCCTAAAGTAGGGTAAAATTTATTTGGTTCACCAAGTCATAAACAAACCTTCAAGAGGTAGTATTGTACAATATTGGAGAAATTTACATTATAGTAAAAAATTAAAACTATTAAGTAAATATCTTTGATTCTAAACTTGACTCTAGTATATACCCATGTCGACATTCTCACAAACATTTTAGGGTTCGCTAAGTGACACCCAACTCTGCCGATGAGAATACTCATAACTCGCAAGCAATTTAGTGATCGCCGAAGTGAAGCCCAACTTTACCGACGAGTACGGGGTTCCCCTAGAATAAAAGTATCAATAAAAAAGTCCCAGGATCCTCAGATTTGAAATCCTATTCCTAGCTTGCTCCTTGCTTCTATGCTGCAATCCAGTGAGTAAGACAGCTTGTAACTTCCTCTGCTCAGCTAATTGTAACTTCCACCCTGTCAGACAAAAAGCACAGACTAGTCAACCTGTATAATCACACTCTTCTAATATAAGGAGTGTGTTTTCTATCTAGTTCAACTAACCCTCTAATATTCCTAGGTAAGGAATTATAAGAGTAGTTGATTAAGCTGTTTGATGAACTAGCTATTTTGGATAATGTATCAGCTACATAGTTTGCTTCTCTATAAATATGATTAAAATGGATATTGAGTTCACCTGATAGAGACCAAATGTTCCTTATGTAATTTATCAGCTTCCATGGAGGCTTGATATGCATCTGAACCATTCTGTAGAGCAGTTGTGAGTCAATTTCCACTTCTAACTTCTTGTAACCTTCATGATAAGCTGCCTGCAGTCCCACCGATAAGGCCAATGCTTCTGCTTCAAAATTGTAGCTGCTTCCACCATTTGAGCTCTTGCCAATAGGATGCTTCCACTACTATCTCTTACAGTAATTCCTGCACCTGCTTTTCCTTTGGTCTGAAAGGAAGCATCCACATTTAGTTAAAAAAAACCTTGTGCAGAATGTCCAATGCACCAATATGATTCGTCTTGGTGAAGGACTGCTTCCAGTTGAATGGTACTGCAGGGGCTTATACTTAGCCCAGAACTTAGAATGAGCTGTGAAAATAGACCGCATCATGTCCTTTATAGTCTGATCAAAACTGTTCTGTTAGGAGAGACATTATCATAAATATACCTTGTCCTTGCACACCAACTATGCCAATTATGCATCCCTTCTAATACACCCAACCAAGCATGTCCTTAGTGTTAGAATATAATTAGGACATATTATTTTCCAATTTGAGTTTATTTTCATACCTATATATAATGTAAACATGAGGGACTCACGGAGATGAAGAGACTTTTGAGATTAATAGAAATTCAAAGTATGAGTTTTAACCCACTTTTCCCAGAGGTATGATCTCCAAAAGAAATATATATATATATATATATATATATATATATATATATATATATATATTACATAGGTGTGATTGCCAAGAAATAATATATTATATTATAATTTTTTTCCAACTATCTTTTTTTTATAAAATTAAACCACCCTTAGGTGGGGGGAATTATTATAAGGTTCCCCAAACCTATAAAAAGACCGTTAAAGGTCAGAGTATATACATCAAGAGATGACAAAAAGGGAAGCTTAGAGCTTCCGAAGCATATAGCCATGCTTCCAAAAAATAGACTAAAACTAAGTCTAAGTGGTGATATACTAGTAAATAAACCTAGCCTTTGTGTGAGGAAGCCTATAAGCGAATTGTAAAGACAAAACACTAAGCGGCACCCAACCACACAAGAGCAAAGGAATAAAAACATATATATGATCCTAGATAGAAAACTAGGTGACTGAGCAGATGGAAGATTCATAGCATGGCAGTGATGGGATCCCTCTGACTGTGTTGAAAACTGAAACAAGAGCAAACACATTACATAGCATCTGTAAGTGTAGATAGTCTAAGAGAGGGCAAGCCAACCTTGTCCAGATACTGCAGTCCTCTTGCTGCCTGGGATAGAATATGTGTAGTGAGCTGAGGACTTGTCTTGTCAGTGATAGCAGACTTTGCAATGGAGTCAGCCAACAAATTTCCCTGTCTCATAGTATGAAAAATTGGACAGTTTATAGTTAAAGCACAGTCAGAAGCCAGATCATATACTGGCCAAGGAGCCTGGAGAGGATCAGAGATGGATTCGACAGCTGTAAGGCAGTCTGACTCAATTATGCAAGGGATTAATGAAGAAGTTGCCCACTGTATAGCTTCTTTAATTGCTAAAAATTCAGCATGCAATGCAGAGGGGGCCATGACCAAACAACTGAGAGCACATATTAGGTCACCATCAGAGTTCCTAACAACTATAGCCAGACCAGCCTTTTTGTTCTGAAGCCAAGAAGCATCAGAATTTATTTTTAGAAAACCATTAATAGGGGGAATCCATTTGATTGCCCTAATCACTGGTTGAGGTGGTCTGGCATGCAGTGGTAGAAAACCTAGGTTAGATAGTTCAATGTCCAGTGGAGCATTTGATGCCATAGGTTTAGCACAGAAGGTGAGAAAAATATGATCTTTAATGGCCTTTTTAATACTCAGAATATTAGGACAAACATCATCAAACATGTAGGAGCATCTTGCCTTCCACAAAAACCAACAGATAATGCAAGGGGCAATTTTTGACAGTGTAGTGTGAAGTTTAGTGGAACCTTGAAAAGACATATAATAGGACAGTCTATCCCAAATATTGGCAAAATTAATAGGAGCAGTCCCAATCAGACCATAAGGAAATAGCCAAAGGGCAACTGTTAAAATAATGGTCAAGATGATCAAAATTGTCACAGGCACAACATTTTGATGGCAAGTTGAAGCCCATTTTCATAAGCACATCAGGGAAAGGGATAAATAAATTTACCATTTTCCACATGAAGACACTTATCTTTTTTTGGATCCTTGAGTTCCGCAGCTGATTTAAAGTGTAAGAAATATTTCTTGTAGGGGCAACTGCTTTATAAGCTGATCTGAAAGAAAAATCTCCTTTAGTGTCTGGCATCTAAATTAGTCTGTCCTGCCTGAATTGTGTACATTGCACCATCTGTAAAATCAAAACAATGGTAGAGGGCAGATATGGTGTAATGTTAGGCAGAAAAATATGTTTGTTATCACAGAAAAATTTCACAGTACAGTCTGGGGGTATAAGTGTGTCAGAAACATTGCAAAGAAGTGAAAGAGGACCAAAAGAGGTCCAATTTGACTGCCAGAAGTTACACAGACCCTTTCCATGGATAACTTTAGTAAGACTCTCTGCCAAATCAGTAACAGAAATAATTCTTTTCCATACAGAAGATGTTCTGTAGGAAGGGGGAAGATTCCAGAGGAATTGAGACCATAGAGTATCACCAGTTTGGAATTTCCACCAAAGCTTGAGGGAACAAGCTGTAACTATTGCATGTATAGATCTAATTCCTATACCATTTTGATTGACTGGGAAACAGAGTTCACTCCATCTTTTTCACACTTTCCTTGGTTTTAGGTCAGTTTCCCCCCAAAAAATCTGGCCATCAGTTTTTCAATTTTTTTTATCACAGATATGGGAGGTTTCAGAACTGACCAAATGTGATGGGGGATGGAGTAAAGACAGGACTGAATCAAAGTGATTTTACCACCTGTAGATAGCCACTTGTGCTTCCAATTGGAAATTTTATTTTCAAATCTTTGGATTATTGGTGTAAAATAAGCAGTAAGGACTCTACCCTTAAAGATGGAGACCCCCAGATAGGTAAATGGAAAATGACCCTGTTTCATGCCCGGAATATCCTTAACCTGATTAATTTTAGCAGCTGAAACATGTCTACCTAAAAAATAATCACTCTTCTCAAAGTTGATTTTTTGACCAGTGGTTAGTTCAAAAGCTACCAGAAAGTCCTTAAAACAAGAGAGATTGCTTTTAGATGCTCTAAGGAAGATGATGGTATCATCTGCATAGCTCAGATGAGATAATGGTGAAGGTCCAGAAGGGATGTCATAGTATTGAAGCATGCCAGAATGAAACATATAAGATAAGCCTCTTGAAAAAGTTTCAGAGAAAATGTTAAAAAGAAAAGGTGACAGAGGGTCACCTTGCTTTATCCCCCTAGAAGATTTAAAAAAGCCCTGAGGTCTACCATTTATTAACACAGAGAAAGATGCACAACTGAGATTTTTCATGATGCAATGAACTAATTTACCATGCATACCAAATTGTAGAAGAATAGAATTTAAAAAACCCCAATTAACTCTGTCAAATGCCTTTTTAAGGTCCAGTTTAATAATCAAATTGGGGTTTCTGCACTTTTTATCAAGAAATCTAATCATCTCTTTCAAATAAATAATATTATCAGAGATGTCCTTATTTTTTAAAAATGCAGATTGCTGTGGTGATATCAATTTGGCCATAAAAGGTTTCAGCCTCTCCATAATCAATTTGGAAAAAATTTTATTTAAGAAACTGGAGAGACTAATTGGCCTATAATCATCAAATGAGGTGACAACATCTTTTTTTGGAATTAAAGTGATCCAAGTTGCAGCAATTCCAACTGGGATGGGAGATGAAGTCATAAAATCTTGGACTGCATTTAATAAATCAAATTTAATTATGTCCCAAGATTTAGTGAAAATTTTTGAAGAGATGCCATCATGGCCTGGACTACTTTTTTTATTTAAATCAAAAACAGTAGATTTAAGCTCTTCCATGTTTACTGGGCTTAGTAAAATTTCATTATCAGCCTCAGTAATTACTGTAGGGATTTGGCTTAAGAAATGGTCATAGTAATCACCATTCTCAACATTAGCAGGCTCAGTAAGTAACTCAGAGTAATATGAAATAGCTTCTGAGTCAATATCTGAGGCATTTTCAAGCCAATTCCCAGAGGAGTCTTTTATTTTAGTAATACTAAGTAAAGACCTCCTTTCCTTCACTGTGTGGTGAAAGAATTTAGTATTGTCATCTCCCTCTTTTAACCACTTAATTCTAGACTTTTGTTTCCAGAATTTTTGTTGTTCAGTGAGGGCTCTCAAATGCAATGCTTTTAGTTCCTTGAGTTTAATAAGCTCATTAACTGAGTTATTATTGTCATAAACTATTTCTTGCAATCTGAGATTTTCAGCAGCAGTAGTAACATTGTTATCTATGTTGCCAAAAATATTTCTGTTCCAGGCTTTAATAGTCAGTTTCAGTCTGATTAATTTCAGATAAAAACCAAGCATACCTGATTTGTTAATAGGGAGGTTCCAATCATTAGAAATCACATTCATGAAATCTTCCCTATTAAACCATGCATTAATGAACCTAAATGATGATGGAGAAGAAGGTATTGTACTGCCTATTGTAAGAAACATATGTGCATGATCTGAGGTGTTTCTGTTAAGAATCTGAATAGATGAAGTGGGGAACTTAGCTATCCAGCTCAGAGTTGCCAATCCTCTATCTAGTGTTTGTGTGGTAGGGTTTCTAAGCCAGTTGTTAGACCATGTTAAATGGTTACCAACTGTATTAATCCCTGTGAGTGCATTACTGGAAATGAAATGGTTAAATGCAGACATGCTCCTAATACTAGGCTGAGAAGGGACCTGTACTCATTTGGTGATCGTATTGTATTAAAATCACCAATTAGGAAGGAGTCCTGTAACTGTGCATTTGACAAAGCACTCCACATAAATTCTCTACCAGCTACATTTCTCAGACCGTAGATAAAAACTCCTTCCATTGGAGTGTTCATCCTCTGACTGACAATAGTAACAGATAAATATTGGAGGTGGTCAGTTTTCAAAGTGATATGCAGTTGGTCATTCCAAAATAACCAGATCTTGCCACTTTGTGCACATAAATGGTTCTGATAGCCTAGAATCCTCCTAAATCTATCAGCTTTCTGGTTTTTGTGTTGTGGTTCAATTAAACATAGCAATTCAATTCTATGTTCTCTAATTATATCATTTAGTCTGACCATAGATGTCCTCATGCCTCTAATATTCCAAACTAAGCACTTAATTTTTAGGGTTGTATTAACCATTAAAAATCACTTTTAGAGCTTTTTGACCTAGTAAAAACAATATTAGGTGATGGAATTTTTTGAATTTTTTGTGGAGTGAACTTCTGATTAATCTGAGTGAAGAAATTACCCATACTAGATTCTCCCATATGAGGAATGACAGGTTGGTTAATTTCATCATTCAAAGCAGTAGAAGGAGATATAGGCTGTACCTGATCAGACTCAATAAGATTATCATCTTCAGATGATTTATCCACAAGTTCCTTTTCTGTTGGGATTGCATCCTCATCATCATTATCAAACATATCAGTTAAGCAAGAGAATCTATTTTTATTGTGTACCTGAGACAAAGAAACAAGCTTATCAGTAGAAAGAGAGATATTATTAAAGAGGGAGGGCTTACTGATCATGAGGTCATCCTTGGCATATTTTCTATTGGGGAGGAGAGCTTGTTCAAGTAAAAGGTAGTCTGATTCTACGGGGAAGGATTCCTTTTGAATAGGTAGCTGGGGTGAGGAGGCTGATAAGGTATGGGTGGTGGTGTCGTTCTGGATGGAGACTGGTGCATGCCTTTTTTTGGATTTTGTCCAAACTTTAGCATGGATAGCAGGGTTTGAAGTTGAAGGGACATTGGGCATTATAGGAGGGATATCTGAGTGGAGAGTGACAGATGGAATGAGAACATGATGGTTAGAGGAGGAAGGGATGAGTGGTATAGATTGAGAGGGAGGTAAGGTAGAAACAGGAGGGTTGAGTATGGTGCAGTCATCTGAGTCTTCAGGGACAGCTAAACCTTTGCCTTTATCTAGAGCCTGACTCATGTTGAGGCTATTTTCAGTGTGGTTAAGGTTGTTGAGGGGAGGTTGAGCCTTTGGAGCAGGGGTAGGCTTCAGTTTCTGTTTCAGCTCTGGATGAAGGAAGGTGCAATTGTCATCATTGTGACCCAACATAGAGCAGTGACTACAGTATCTTGGAAGGTCCTCATATTCAACTGGATATCTGTGAATTTCTTCACCTTCAATTCCCAGCCTAATAGACTATTAAGCTTCTTTCTCAAATCAATTTCAGCACAAATTTTTATCACAGATGGCCTAGTGAGTGCAGCTGTGGCCATATCCATTTTTATAAAAGTCCCAATCTGGTTACCCATGGCTTGTATCAGTGTAGAATTATAGAAGTAGCATGGTACCTTCTTGATTGAGACCTAAACTGGCTCTATGGACGATTCTGCCTCAGGTGAGAAATCCAAGGTCCACTTCAAGACCTTCATTTGCGCTCCGCACAGAAACCAATGGCCCCTCATCCAACAGCGTTGATAATCTTCCTGGTCTTGGAACCGGATTAGGATGTGCCTGAAATCAATGGCTCCGATATGATATTTTCCGGTGAAGCCCAGAGTCTTGAAAGCATCATTTAGCCTTTCCATGGTCGGCTTTCCTCTAGGGAATTTTCCAATTAAGGCATTGTTGTAGTGCCCGGCCAGTGTTTCAGCTTGAGATCTGGTTACGATGCAGGCGATTTCGCCTCGGAATTGAGTAATCGGTGTGATTTCGGGGTTATCAGGGAGGTTAGAGGTGAGAGGGGGTGGTCTGTTTGAAAGGGTTTGAAGAAAGCTTTTTACCGGTGCTGCGGCGGCTCCGCCATTGGCGTCGCCGTTATAGCCGTTGGCTGTGACCGTTAACGGCAGAAAACTGTCAGAACGGGAAAAAGGAAGGTGGATATGTGGTGGAAGTTAGTGTCGGGAAAGTGAGTAAAGTGCGGAAAACTAGAGAGCATTTACTATTCTAGAGAGCATCTTTTCATCAATGCACGAGTATCAGGATATCATGGAGGATGAAGCCTTTGCTGAGATTAATGGGAATTTCAGAGCGAGTCTTCTATTTTTTATGCATGTATGCATAGAGAAGCAAATGCCAATATGCTATGTCAGATGCTTTAGCTAGAATTACAAGCAAATATAGAATGAATCTCACTTTTAATCACCAATTCATACCTAAAAATATAAAAGACTTAGTTTTGTTAGACAATAGGGAGTTTCCTTATGTTAGAGCCTAGTATTATTCCTCCTGCAAACTATGCTGTTACTTTTTTCTTCAGACGACAAGGCCTTGACGTGGACAAGGACGCCATCGGAAATAAAATGAGTAGATTCAAATATTACTCAGATGAATTTTCACCTAAAGCTGGAACTTGAAGATGCTACAGACAATGCAAGCTTTCTCAAAATTTTTAAAGCTGACTAAACATTGTATACTACACTCTAAGGGCCTGTTTAATACGCCTGAACTGATCTGAACTGAACTGATCTGAAAAATACATTTGATTCTTTTATATAACACATATGTATATTCAAAATTCTTATTAAAAAACAAGCTATTGAAGTATATTGAATTGAACTTAATTGAACAAAACTGAATTGAAGAAACAAATCACTACATCGACATTAGCTAAATTTCATCAAATTTATATTTCATCATTAACCTAGAAGTTAAACATAATTGAACTGAAATACTGAACTGAACTTTAGTGAACTGAAGTATACTGAATTGGACTTTATTGAACTGAATTGATATAGCTAAATTGTGCTAAATTTTATCAAGTCAAATTTTATAAGCACCAAACTTAATTAAGTTGAACTTACAAAAGTATGCATTGATACAATTTAATTAGAAAATGTTTATCAAATCATATTTCATCAATTCTAAACTGATGAACTGAATTGAATTGAATCATACTGAACTAAAATTAATTGAACTGAATCATACTGAGCTAAACTTAATTGAACTGAATTAAAGAAAATGATCAATGCATTGATATAACTAAATGAGGTTGTATTTTATCAAGAATATAAAACAGAACTGAAATGAACTACACTGAACTGAATTGAAACTGAGTGAACTGAACTGGACTACACTTAACTGAAATGAACCGAGTTGAACCACACTAGACTAAAATCAACTGGACTACACTTAACTGAACCGAACTGGATTTTCCAGATGAACTTAAAATATATAAATTATATTTTCATTGAACTGAACTGAAGAAAACGATCAATGCATGGATATAACTAAGGGCCTGTTTAGTACAACTTATCTGAATATTTTTCAGTTCAGTTCAGTTCAGTTCAGTATTTTTCAATTCAGTATTTTTCAGTTTAGTGCATTGTACTTTTAAAAAAAATTAAACAAATTAAATGTTAATAACTCAACACAATTCAATCCAGTTTAGAGAAAATATATTTTATTTCAATTCAGTTCGATGAAAATATAATTTAATGATTTTAAGTTCATATTGAAAATCAAATTCATTTCAGTTATGTGCAGTTCAATTTAGTTGGTTTTTAGTTAAGATTGGTTCAACTCGGTTCATTTCAGTTAAGTGTAGTCCAATTCGGTTCAGTCGGTTCAATTCAGTTCAACTCAATTCAGTGTAGTTCAATTCAGTTCTATTTCTATTCTTGATAAAATACAACCTCATTTGGTTATATAAATGCATTGATCGTTTTCTTCAATTCAGTTCAATGAAAAATATAATTTATATATTTTAAGTTCATATGGAAAATCCAGTTTAGTTCGGTTAAGTGTAGTTCAATTCAGTTCATTTTAGTTAAGTGTGGTTCAACTCGGTTCATTTCAGTTAAGTGTAGTCCAATTCAGTTCACTCAATTCAATTCAGTTCAATTCAATTCATTATAGTTCAATTCAGTTCTGTTTTAAATTCTTGATAAAATACAACCTCATTTAGTTATATCAATGCATTGATCATTTTCTTCAATTCAGTTCAATTAAGTTTAGCTCAGTATGATTCAGTTCAATTAAGTTTAGTTCAGTATGATTCAGTTCAAGTCAGTTTAGAATTGATGAAATATGATTTGATTAACATTTTCTAATTAAATTGTATCAATGCATACTTTTGTAAATTCAACTTAATTAAGTTTGGTGCTAATAAAATTTGACTTGATAAAATAAAGCACAATTTGGCTATATCAATTCAGTTCAATAAAGTTCAGTTCAGTATACTTCAGTTCAATAAAGTTCAGTTCAGTATATTTCAGTTCAATTATGTTTAACTTCTAGGATAATGATGAAATATATATTTGATGAAATTTAGCTAATGTCGATGTAGTGATTTTTTTCTTCAATTCGGTTTTGTTCAATTAAGTTAAATTCAATATACTTCAATGGCTTATTTTTTAATAAGAATTTTGAATATATATATATATATGTTAAATGTTATATAAAAGAATCAAATGTATTTTTCAGTTCAGTTCAGTATTTTTCAGTTCAGTTCAGTTCAGATCAGTTCAGTTCAGTTCAGGCGTATTAAACAGGCCCTAAATAAGGTAGTATTTTATCAAGAATAGAAATAGAACTGAATTGAACTACACTGAACTGAGTTGAACTGAATTGATTCAGCTGAACTGAAATGGACTACACTTAACTGAAATGAACCGAGTTGAACCATACGTAACTAAAATGAACTGAATTGAACTACATATAACTGAAATGAACTGGATTTTCAATATGAACTTAAAATAATTAAATTATATTTTCGTTGAACTGAATTGAAATAAATTATATTTTCTCTAAACTGGATTGAATTGTGTTGAATTATTGACATTTAATTTGTTTAATTTTTTTTAAAATTACAATGCACTGAACTGAAAAATACTGAACTGAACTGAAAAATACTGAATTGAACTGAAAAATGCTGAACTGAACTGAACTGAACTGAAAATACTGAACTGAACTGAAAAATATTCAGATGAGTTGTACTAAACAGGCCCTAAGTACATTTATTATCTATCTAAATCTCCTTCTCATGGCTAAGTTTTGATTAGCCTTTTTACTATTCATGCCCTTTACAGATTTAAATAAGGTGTGGTGAGTCTAATAAACTCCAGTCCACTTTTAAGTGGTTTTTAAATATAAAAATGATAGTGAGATGGTTCTTAATTTTGAATATACTTGTAAATTTAGATCGATACACGAATTAGTTCGATTTTTAATGAGCAAAAATCAATTGTCTAAAAATAAGTGTAATTAAAATAATGGAATATTTAGACTAATTTAACTATATTTCATCAAATTTTTCATCTGAGCTGAAATGGGCCGTTGAAGTCATGTAATTAAACCAACTGACCTAACTCAGTTGGCAAGAGGGATTGTCACGGATAGGAGAGGTCCAAGAATCAAACCCCCCTCCCTTACTAGCATATGCATGCTCAACTGAGTGACGGAAGTGCATTGGCGGGTGTATCAAGTGTGAGTCTCACCCCACTCAAAGAATGGTATAGGCCTCTAATAGACTAGGTTATATGTAATAAACTAGATGTTCCAAAAATAAAAAAAAGTAATCGATTTAAAAAAAGGAAAAAAAAAAAGAAGTCAAGCAATTAAAAATAAAATATTGATAATCTAGAACGACTTTAAATATTAATTAATTATGACTTTCTTTTTCAATGGAAATAAAGGGTAATAATAATTATTTTATCATAAGACGAGCAATATATATAATTTAACGCCCTCAATAATAAATAACAAAAACCATGTCTGTAAGAATAATTTGCATTCGTCTCATCGTAATATACTATTTATGCAATAATATATAGTTTGTTTAATTATTTTTCTTAGAAAAGGAATAACACACTTTTCAGTATTTAAGATTGGTTGCTCACTATAATTTTTCGATGTGCTCATATACCACTGAGTTTTGAAAAAGTGTATGTGTACCCCATTATAGAAGTTGACTTCATAATAGATATCCCTTAAACAAGTAAATTTTTTAAATATTTTTGGTATACAAAAGATATAAAAATAACTAGAGTCATTGGATGCCGAAATATTATTTTTGGACGTTGTTCTGGTACGAATTACGAAATCAAATTTAGGCATGGATAAATAGATATTTTTTTAAATTTCACGTGAACACTTTATTCAACTAATTTTATTGGAGTACCATATGTGATCACCCGTGTTTTCTCTATAATTGAATTTAAGCGTTAGTAGATATTATTCGAAAATAAAAAATCAAATATCAATGAAAAGTACGGTTTCGTCATTACACGAGAATTGCATTAGCATTACAACATAGAATCAATCATAATAGTATAGATCGCAACTATTTATTACAAACATGATATTTAAATTAAAATATACATGGACATACAACAAATATTCAAACATAAATTTTTGTGTTTAATGTGATCTTATTCTTGACAAATAAAGTATAGATGAACAAAACTCATATATGAACACGAGGTGATGGTAGAAAATCTTGACAATACGAAAATCAAGAGCAGATATGTCTTGTTGGTGGCGTAGATGAATCGTAATAGTGCAAGAGTTGAGTGATATGTTTTATTGGTAGCGGAGACTTGTGCTAATATGGCAGTGTGTAGACGTGTTTTGGTGGTGGTGGAGAATACTTGTGGACATAAGGCGGGGGAGGATAAGTATGTGTTGGAGGTGGTGGTGTATACTCGTGTTTTGGTGGAGGTGGTGGATATTTGTGAACGTAGGGAGGAGGAGGGTATACATGTGGTGGTGGAGGGTACACATGCTTTGGCGGCGGTGGTGGATATTTGTGAACGTAGGGAGGAGGTGGGTATACATGTGGCGGTGGTGGGTACACGTGCTTTGGCGGAGGTGGTGGATATTTGTGAACGTAGGGAGGAGGAGGGTATACATGTGGCGGTGGAGGGTAAACATGCTTTGGCGGAGGTGGTGGATATTTGTGAACGTAGGGAGGAGGAGGGTATACATGTGGCGGTGGAGGGTAAACATGCTTTGGCGGAGGTGGTGGATATTTGTGAACGTAGGGAGGAGGTGGGTATACATGTGGCGGTGGCGGGTATACATGTGGCGGTGGCGGGTACACATGCTTTGGTGGAGGTGGTGGATATTTATGGACGTACGGAGGTGGAGGATACTTGTATTTAGGTGGCGGTGGTGGATATTTGTGAACATAAGGAGGATGAGAATACTTATGCTTTGGAGGTGGTGGTGGATACTTATGAACATATGGTGGAGGAGGATATTTGTGTTTAGGTGGTGGTGGATATTTGTGAACGTAAGGAGGTGGAGGATACTTGTGTTTAGGTGGTGGTGGATATTTGTGAACGTAAGGAGGTGGAGGATACTTGTGTTTAGGTGGCGGTGGTGGATATTTGTGAACGTATGGAGGTGGAGGATACTTGTGTTTAGGTGGCGGTGGTGGATATTTGTGAACGTATGGAGGTGGAGGATACTTGTGTTTAGATAGCGGTGGTGGATATTTGTGAACGTATGGAGGTGGAGGATACTTGTGTTTTGGAGGTGGAGGTGGATATTTGTGAACATATGAAGGGGGAGGATACTTATATTTCGGGGGCGGAGGTGGATATTTGTGCACGTACGGAGGTGGAGGATACTTGTGTTTAGGTGGTGGTGGATATTTGTGAACATACGGAGGTGGGGGATACTTGTGTTTAGATGGGGGTGGTGGGTATTTGTGAATGTACGGTGGTGGAGGATACTTGTGTTTAGGTAGCGGTGGTGGATATTTGTGAACGTAAGGAGGTGGAGGATACTTGTGTTTAGGTGGTGGTGGTGGGTATTTGTGAACATATGGAGGTGGAGGGTACTTGTGTTTAGGTGGCGGGGGTGGATATTTGTGAACGTACGGTGGGGGAGGGTACTTGTGTTTCAGGGGTGGAGGTGGATACTTGTGAACATATGGTGGAGGAGGATACTTATGTTTCGGGGGTGGAGGTGGATACTTGTGAACGTATGGCGGGGGAGGATACTTGTGTTTCAGGGGTGGTGGTGGATACTTGTGAACGTATGGTGGAGGAGGATACTTATGTTTTAGCGGAGGTGGTGGATACTTGTGAACGTATGGTGGAGGAGGATACTTATGTTTTGGCGGAGGTGGGGGATACTTGTGAACGTATGGGGGAGGAGGATAAGTGTGTTTTGGTGGTGGTGGGTACACATGCTTTAGAGGAGGGGGTGGATATTTGTGGACATAAGGTGGTGGCGGATATTTATGTTTCGGGGACGGTGGTGGAGGAGACTTGTAAGGATATGCTTGTTTCGGCGGCGGCGGCGACTTGTGAGCATAGGGTGGTGGGGAGTATGAATAAGTTTCAAGATGTGTCTCACCAGCTGCAGAAAGAGCAAAATAGCACAATGTGAATAAGGCATATGAGATTAACATATGCCACTGCCATGTTATTCTTCCCTTGAGGGTTCCCATTATTGGCAACCCTCTAATAAGTATTTGTTATCTTTGTTTTGATGGTTGAGTTTATGTGTATGCAAATCTACACTTTTTATAGCTAATAGTCACGATTCCCTTAGCTCAGTTTATGACCAACTGATATGTCATTGAAATATCAAGCTGGCATATGTTAATTCACAATGCAGGAATTCAACTCATTGATCATTTGAATACATAAAATGTTCCCGTCTTTCACTTAGGCAAAAAATAATGATCAGCACAGCTGCTGTACAGCTCGCAATATTATGTCCACATACATTAAAAATAAGACTTTTGTGAACATTAAACATTTTGCAAATGGTTAGTGGCATATATATATATGGTAGTGAATAGTGATCAGACTATATTGATATAAAAAATTACCGTCCACATAGAAATGCTAATTAAATTTAATCCTTTCATTGTATTTATTTCTGAAGTAAAAAGAAGTGTGTCAAATTTCATCCCTTTTCTTCCTTTACTGCTGAAAACCATCAGACTTTCACTGACTCAAGATATTACTAGCTTTCACTCACTGGATAAAAACAAAAGTTGATAAAAATGTGTACTCTTTACATTAATTTTGTTCAATTAAGTTAGATTACGATAAATATAAACCCCCTTCTATACATCTTACGTGTTTATTGTGGAGATTATAAGTCAAATCATTATACAATTTCAAAATTATGACTCAACGAGTGAAGTGTCAGCTAAACATTATGATATTGTAATTCTGTTGAACACTGTATTGAGATCTGAGCTGAAGATCTTTGTCATGGAATTTCGATGAGGGAGACTCATGTAATTAAAAAAACAATGGTTAGTAACAGGTCAATGTCATGATCCATGCATTCATGTTCTTAATAAGGAAGAAATGTTTCCAGTTCCAATTAAGGGCACGCTAATTACGACCAGAAATAGTCACCGGCCCTCGATCGAAAGGATGAAATCTTTAACTTTTGTAATTTACTCTTCTTTACTCTTGATATTTATTTTTTTAAAATGGATAGTAGTAACATAAATGATATAAAAGGTTTCAAGTTAGCGGTGGCGGAATCAAACGGAAATTTATTAGGTTGCAGAATAAAGCTATATCTCAACACATTAATGGTGCAGAGGTTGCTTTTCATTACAACTCCAACTTACTACAGTCCGAGTTACAGTAGATTAACCCTTCAGCCCTATAATTTGGAGGTTGTCGCCATCATCAAGTATTTCAAGTGTTTTGATAAGCCAGAATTACACAAATTAAACTTAAGTATAGTTGTATTAAATGTAATACCGTTCAAAATGCATATATACGCATCTTTTGGGCATCAAGGTATGACTATGCTGTAATTCAAATTAGCCAGGAAGCTAACTTGAACAAGCGATCTGTATGTATATTGTATGTGTACAGTCATGACAGAAGATATGTAGCTGTAGAAAAAGGAAAAAAACTTTGAAAATTGACAGTTAGGGTTTTAAAACGAGCCATAAAATTATGATTGAGTATAACTTCCGTCCGCTTAGTTACCTACTGCATGTCCACATCACAGAATTACTCTACTTGATATTATATATTTAGAGTGACTATGTTTTTCCATATCTTAATAGAATTAGACATATTAGAATTAGAGAGGCGATAGAGCTCGGCCGCCCTCCCAAACTCTGGCAATCAAGTGTGTCTTATTCATAATATTTCCTTTAAACGCTCCTATAATACTTGTACGTAGGTAAATTAATTTTATTATATACCTTCATAAAAAATATCTCTGATTCCGTTACTAAACTCATTAAATTGGTCGTGGAGAAAATAACAAATTCCAAAAGTTAAATACATTGGCAATGAGCAAATTAAGATCATTTCTTATTATCAACTTATATATTTCTTCTTATAGTAATTTGGTGTATTTCTTTTATACTCTATTTATGAGATTCATAACATATATTAGATAGGTAAGATTGTAATATCAGGGGAGGCAAGGGCGGAACTACGCCCAAATCCGGTAGGTTTGGACCTACCCTTGAATTCGGAACCCAGTATACATTATTATTCACCGATCAAATTTGGACCTTTCCGACTTCTGCCTAGACGGCTGCTCTGAACTTCTATTTTTGCCCTTTATTTTTTTATCATTTGAACCTAGCCTATATAACTAGTTACTAAAAAATACTTGATTTTCTTTGAGGAGGCATATTCTGTATATTGAAGATGTCCATCAGATAGCACATTTTGTTGCATCTCCGAATCTGGAAAGTGCTAGCTAGATCTGTAGATCTGGAAAATGTATAATATAGGTGACATTTCTCAATATTATTTTTGTTACGCAATCCAACAGATTTTCATCTTTCAGTTACAAGCATCCCTGTTTACCAAAAGTTAAACTTACAAAATCGTAAGAGTTATTGCAATCGTATTCAACTTGGATGATTTTATTAAACAATATTATTCAAATTGTAAATTATGAGTGAGAGAATTAGGGAAGATCCAAAAGAAAGAAGAAGAAGGAACACATACACAAACTCATCAATTTATTCATAGTCTTTCACGAAAGAATATGTATTCGGTTATCAAAAAAGAAAGAGTCTTTAAGACATTTGACAAGCCTTATCAATAAGATAAATTTCAGAGGAGGAATTATTACCTTTTTGATCCATATGAAGGTTAGCCAAATAAACCTACTTGAGATGGATTCTTTGAAAAATAGAATAAAAATCAGGTAGTGGAAAAGGTTACCATTAGTTTTACTGTAATTTTTTTTAAAATTTAAACCACCTATGAGAGTGGATTGAAATTTATTAGACTCAGTACACCATAAAAAACCTATAAAGGCACGTAGTTTACAATTCAATAATCGAAAGATTTTGATTTTTGAGATATCCTTAGTTGCACCCATGTCTAAATTCACAAGTATATCCAAATCTACCGATAAATAGACTCATTACTTGCAAGCATATTAGAGTTTGCTATGCAATAACAAACTATGCCGACAAGTACGGTATTTGAAAAAAGGACCTTTTTCCTTATTTTATTCCCATGTCAATTTTCACTAGTAGGTTAGGTCACGCCAAAGCGATTTCCAATTTTACCGATGAAAAAACTCATAACTCGCAAGCATATTAGGGTTCGTTAAGCGATACCCAATTTTACCGACGTGTACGGGGAAAAGATAAGGAATGAGCACTTATTACATAATTGATTACATAGAGCATGAAAGTCTAGGTTATTTCAATCTAGACATTTTTATTTTGACGCTTCCCAGAAGATCCAACATACTATGTCATTTGTTAGCTCCTAGGTCATCATCCAGCTCCACTTTGCCAGCTGCATTCTCCAACTCCATGCTTCAGTTCCATGCTCCTTCCAGTGTCATCTGCAAACCAAACCCAAAAGCAGCAGTATCCAAACTCTAGAAATTATATAGCAATAATATAGGGACTTTCCCTACTATCTATAGTTACAAGTCCTTCTATATTTAAAGGTAGGCTTTGATCATTAAAACTAAAGATCTCATTAGGTTCATTTGCCAGTTTAAATAATGAATCTGCAATTGCATTAACTTCCCTTAAAATATGAGAGTAAGAAACTGAGAAATCAGCTACTAGTGCCTATATATTCCTGATTGTGTTCAGCATCTTCCATGGTACTCTATACTCCCTGTGAATGATCTTTAACACAATCAATGAATCTGTTTCTATCCTAACTCTCTGGTATCCTTGAAAATAAGCAGTCTCCATCCCCAGCGCCAGCGCCATTGCAACAGCCTCCGCTTCTAAACAGTCCTGAGCAGTATTTCACTAAGTCAGTAATTTTCATGATTCTTGACACATGTCTCATTATTTAAGATATTTGACTAAAATTATTATTTAGCCTACTTTATAAAGAATGTTTTTATAAAATTAGTGAACATAGAAAAATTACTTGTATTACATAATTTATCCTTTCATAATTTTATTTTATTTTTTAAGTGTAAATATATTTAAATTTGATTTGAACAGAACGATAAGAATGAATATTTGATTTCACAAATGGAAGGATGCTCCACAACAGAGTCACATATAGTCTTTATTGAAACCTCGTACTCGTCGGCAGAATTGGCTTTCGCATAGCGATCCCTAACTTCTTGCGAGTAATGAATCCTTTGATCGACAGAATTGATTTTCGCTGAGCGATACCTAACTTGCTTGCTAAATTTGACAGAGGCGTATAGATAAAGACTATCAATAGATTAAAACTCAACAAATTTTTTTTTTTAGATGAAACCATCAAAGATGGGGGATATTTTTATTGGCTTCCCAAACCAAATCAAAAACCACAAAAGTGGAAAAAGGCTGTTTTTCAAACCATTTACAGTAGCCCAATTTAGGCCATAAGCATAAAATTATGCTTCAAAAAGAGATAAGTGCTAACTAGACCTAGCTAATAGGATGAGTATCACCCCTTCTCAATACTTCACCAAAACAGCAAATGACCTATAAGCGAATCGCAAGCGAAACACTAAGCGGCCACCTACTAAATGGAAGAAAGAAAATGAGAGAAAAAAATTAGGAGCCTGAAACAAAGCTAGTCCAATACTAAGTAGATCAATGCACCAGGAGGCTGAAATCTTTAATGAGAAGTAGGGATCCTAAGAGAAGGAACATCCCATGCATCTAGATTGAGTAGACCTTGCAAATCTATAGGTAAAGCTGACCAGTCATAGGTCTTGTCAGATTGGTTCTGTATGGTGAGCTTGGCAAGGTAATCTGCTGCCTTATTTCCCTCTCTGAGGACATGTGATATGGAGTTGGATCCAAGAAGAGACTTGATATGAGAGAGAGAGAACAATTTCTAGTGTGCAGAATGATGCTGCCTGCCTGGCTGGTCCGAGTAGTCCCCTAATCCCCGATCCGACAACCTGGCCCTGCAAGACAGAGCCCCGGGAGGTACCCGAGGGTAGACCCTCCGGTGTGATGATGAAAGATGGATCCGGGAGAGAAAAGGGGTAATCACTTGAATGATGAGAGAAAATACTTACTTGGAATAGTGCTGAGGAGCACTATTTATACCATGATACCTGCTCCTATCGTGGTCCATGCTTTCTATGTTGTTTAGCGTATCTGTCCTTGTCCGAGTTGAGCTGTCCCGGATACTTCCATATTAGCTTACCTCATCATGGGCCGAGCCCGAACTGCCATGGGGTAGTTGGGCCTGGGCCTGATATCACCACTAGCCCCCCGGAAGCCGGTCCTTTCGGCCGAGGAAAGAGGCTTCGCCTGTCCGAGGGCGAGAGGGGGTGGCTTCCCAAATTCTGTCCTGCCCGACAAGAGTGGCACGTGGCCACGATTCTCTAGCGCCATTTAATAATGTCTGCGCTCCTTTCTCGTTTTCCGAAAACATTAATCATTGCTTTTTCGTTTTCCTGTTTCGATCCTCTATAAATAGCCCTTCCGTTTTCGCATCAATTTTACCCACTTTCTTTCGCTTTCAAATCTCAAATTCTCCCTTCGCTTTCAGATCTCGAATTTTCTTCCCCAATCCTCTTTCCTCCGTTAGCTATGTCGTCGACTGCTGCAAACAATAATTCCGGCAATGATGCCCAAGATCAATCTCCGACCGCCTATACTTTGGCCAGTACTTCCTGTGAAAGCTCTCCTCCCCTCCCTGCGGGTCAGAGGCCGCCCTCTCCTCTCAAGCCGGTGTACTTGTCCCGATCTGTGCACCCTTCCGGTCCCAGGTTCAGGAGGTCCAAGAACGCCGAGCAGAGGGTTCTGGACACTGCCCGGGCACATTCCCTCTTAGCCGACGAGTGGACGAAGAAGTGCCTTAGTGGTATGGGCATACCCTTACCAGTCGACGCCCAACTCGTGTCTGTCTCTCCGGATGAATCGATCAAGGACATCTTTTGCATCCCCCGGATTCATTTAATGTGGGGTCTGAGCCTACCCGTCCCCCGGCTGTACTCCCGGTTTATGGAGGTGTACGAGGTGTCCCCGGCCCAAGTTCATCCCAATGTGGTGGCAGTGATGATGGGATTTTTGGTACAATGCCGGAGGTTTGATGTGACTCCCTGCTTCAATCTCTGGAAATCTTTCTATCTCATGATCCGATGCCCTGGCAAGGAGGAGATATGTACTGTGCAAGCCCGGCCTGGAGTTCAGGACTTCATAGTGGGCAAGAAAGACTCCTGCAAGGGTTGGCAGCAGAAGGGGTACACTAAGGTGAATCCGACGCTATATGCCGGTCCCAAATGGAGAAAACAGATAGTCGCGGATGCCCGGGAGGCCTTCTTGCCGGACAAGCACCGGGCGAACCATACCCTTCTGTCCACCAAGCCCCTGAATCTGGAGCAGTATTGGCTAGCGACCAATTCTATCTACCTCTTCCCGGATGAGATATATCCGGCTGAAGTCTTCCAGGTTAGCCGATGGGCTATGACCTGGCCTCTGCAAGGTTCGGATTCAGTACTTTATGCCATTTTTGTTTATTTCTGCTTTATTGCAATCATTTCTTATTCTTTGTTGTTACAGCTTCCGCTGTTGCTCACGACCCCGCTGCCCCTATCCCGGAGAAGAAGAAAACCAAGAAAGCCGGGACTGAAACGGCTGAATCTACCAGTGGCCGGCAGCACGGTCCGAAACCAAAGATTCCTGTGGTTACTCCTCCCATCAATACTGAAATCCCTATCCAGACTACCGAACCGTCGCCATCCGTTAACAAGGAGGTCAACAGTCCGATCCCCGAAGTGGTGGAGATCGACTCTCCAGTGCATGAGGATGCCCCCGAGGTGACTCCTGCCATCATCCCCACTCCAAATCTCCGTGACCTCCAACTAACCCCTGCCGGGTCTTGTCCTCTTGACCCCTCCCTGCCGCCCTTAGGAGCACAGACGGAATCTCAGCGCGAGGGTGGGTCATCCGGCCGCGGACGGTTTGTATTCCGCCCCACGACTTCGGCAGACACAAGGTCTCCTGCTGCCAAGTACACCACCCTTTCTGCCCCTATCATTCCAATTCCCCCATCTTATCTAAACAAGCGGAAGTCCGGGGAAGCCCTAAGCAAGGACGCCAAGAAGGCGCGGGATGGCAGGTCTCTTTCCCTGACCTCGGAGCCGACTGCTATCAGCAAACCCCCGGTTACCTCTTCTGATCAACAGGTAACTTTCTCTCCCAGTTTCCCCGCTCATATCCATACTTGAGCTTATGTTATTTTTTTTTACAAAAGAACCTTGTCCCTCGTAGGTCCAGCAGCTGAGCTCGGAATTTGCTAACTCTTCGGAGTTCCAAACCGCCCTGTCTTCCTTCCTCTCTCGTCAGTTGGAGAGGAAAGATGAGCAAGTCCGGGCCGAGAGGGAAGAGTCGGCCAAACTTCGGGAGAAGATAAGCCAGCTGGAGGGGGAGCTGGCCGCGGCCAGGGAATCCGGCTACCAGGATCGACTGAACTTTGCCGAGGCTGTGGTGGACAAAGTTCTGGCTAGCGGGACCCTATCTCGCCGGTTGACCGAGCTCAATCTGGCCGCCAGCTCCCACCAATGCCACAACACATACATGGAGATCCGAGGCTGGTTTCCTCCCCAGATCCGGGAGACTTTCAAGAAGCAGTGGTTTAATCCTAACTCCGAAGCTCAGCAGCTTCACTTGCTCACCGTGCTGCAGAAAGGAGGGGTGAGAGGCTTATCTCCAGCACTCTGGGAGGCCTTGCAGAAGAGTCGCATGTCCGTCGAGGATGTCCGGAGCTGGTCCTCGGATGTCGTCCGGCTACCCGGGACTTTGCCCCCTGCTCCCCCATCCGGATCTGACCTTCCTGAGGATGACAACTTTACCCCATACTGTACCATGTATGACCTCTACCGGGGCCTCTTTGATCCGAAGGACATCGAGGGTGGCGATTCTCCCTTTCCTGGGCCCGGTGCTGCTGGTGACAACGTTGCCGATCCGCCTCCCTCCCCCGAGCTAGTGTTCGGATCCGAGGATGAAGACAGCGACGATGGGGGGAAAGGCGACTCCAACAATGTTCGTTAGGCTTTTTCTTTTTCTCTTTCCTATTTTATTTACTTCTTGTACTCCCCTGCCCGGTTCTCCGGACTATCAATAAAAAGTTCTTCTTCCCACTTACTGTTCGTCTCTTTTTAGCTGTTTTCCTATCTTTTTTCTTTCCCCCTTTGCTTTGTTGTTTTTTTTTTTGTAAAAAACGATTTAACTCTGGTTTCATCATGATTAGGAGCTACCTCTTCAACCTCCTTCCCCGGGTCATACTCGGACTGGCTGTCCGGGGCTAATGGATCTGTTATCCGAGGGTGGGCTCGGGTCTTTGATATCTGAGTTCCCTGATCCCGATTGCTTGCTCACCTGTCTTCTTCAGATCCAGGAGGACTTCGGATCCCTGCCGAAATGCTACCGGATGGCCTTCGAGAATATTGGCCGAGTTCTGGAATTCGACCAAGTTATGACTGAGCAGGAGGCCCAACACCACAATTTCCAGGTCCGGATCCAAAAAGAACTGGACGAGGTGTGGCATGATGTCATCCTGTACTATAATAAGTGCCAGCGAATGCAGAACACGACCGAACTCCGCAGGCAAGTCACCACGCTGGAAACCGAGAACGAGAGACTGGCCACTAGGAATCGGACCCTGCAGCAGGAGCTGGTAATAGTTCATCTTTCTTACCACCTGCTGGGCCTCCGCCAGGGGGAGGTCGACATTCCCGTACTAACTGACGTCCCTCGGGCCGTCGACGATCTCATCGCCTGGATGGAAAATTCTGATCGGACATCGGGCAGCTGGGCATCTGCCTACCAGGCAGCTAAGGGTTGGAGGAAGAACATAATGAGTCGGAAAATCCTTCCCGAATCCATATCGCGCATTCCTCCTCCGGACGAAGTCGACCTGGCCTACGAAAAATACGAGCATGCTCCTCAGCTTTTGGACTTGGAAGCTTCAGAGCGACGCTTGGCGCGGCTCCGGACGGTCGCAGCCCGATTCCGTGCCCAATACCCTGGTCAAGGAAGGGCTTCCGATCCTGCTCAGGGGGCCGATCCTCCACCTCGCGGCGATTCGCGCCCGCCCCGGAATGACAAGAAAGGCAAAAAGAAAGTCACTGGGACCGAGGAGGTATTGACCAGGCCGAGAGCTCCAAGGCAAACTCCTGTCCGAATCGGGGGTCCGGCTACTACTAACAGGGTCTCTGCCCGAAGCAGGCAACGAACGCCTAACCCGGCGACAAGGACAGGCGGCGCTCCTAACGATAGCTCGGACGTTCCTCACACTTCGGACGAAGAGCAGCGGATGCTGGAGATGGCTGTCCAGAGGAGTCGTCGCGAGACCAGAAGAATTCCTCCCGGCGAGGCGTCTTCCTCCCGGGCTCCCGAATAGGGTAGCTTTCTATTGTATAAATCTTCTGAGCCTGTTGCGGCCCGGACCTGTAGACAGTTGTAACCCTTCTATTTTCTTTTATTTCGGACATGTATATAAAATTTTTACAGTTTATGACATATCCTTCAATTTTAAAACTCCAATGCGCGCATTCATTCTTTCATTTAAAAACCGGGCACAAGGGGATAAACCCCCCTCTTTCTTTACAAAAATCCCTGCTCCCAGGGTGTCCTCTTTCCTACCCTTCGGTCATCCGACCTCTAGGTTCCGTCCCCGGGCTCCTGCCACCGGGACCCTATCCTACCTAGGCATCTAGTGCCAGAGGCTATTCTACCTAGGCATCAAGTGCCAGAGGCTATTCTCTCTAGGCAACAGGTGCCAGAGACTATCCATAGAACCGCCTGAGGTTTGCTATGTTCCACCTTCGGGGGACTCCCTTCCCCGCTGAATCTTCCAGCACGTAACTCCCGCCCGGGTGGGCTTCTATCACCCGATACGGTCCTTCCCAGTTGGGTGCCAGCTTGCCCTCCGGCTCCCGGTGACTCTTGTCGTTTCTTCTCATAACTCTGTCTCCTACCTTGAACTGCTCCTTCCTTACTCTCCTGTCGTGATACTTTTTAACTTTCTCCTTCACCTTAGCCTCATGCAAGGCCGCCCTCTCTCTTCTTTCCTCCAACAGGTCCATATTTGTTCTGATTTTTTCTTCGTTCTTTTCTTCAGAGGCCGGCTCGGCTGTCCGAAGACTAGGGATGCCAATCTCAGCCGGGATTACCGCCTCGGATCCATACGTCAGACTGTAGGGGGATTCTCCGGTTGCCGAACTTTCCGTAGTCCGGTGAGCCCACAAAACACTCGGGAGCTCATGCACCCAGTTACCCCTTGCTCCCTGTAGCCGGGCCTTGATCCCATTCACAATTTTCCGGTTCGTCACCTCCACCTGGCCGTTTGCTTGCGGATGATAAACTGACGTCAGCTTCTGGCTTATCCCATATTTCACACACCAGGACTTAAAAGGATCATTCTCAAACTGCGCTCCATTGTCAGTTACTATGGCCCTCGGAACTCCGAACCTGCATACAATGTTCCTCCAACAAAACTTCACGCAGGTAGACCCCCGGATGTTAGTCAGGGGCTCGGCTTCCACCCACTTGGTGAAGTAATCGATAGCCACCATCAAGTACTTCAAGCTCCCGGGAGCGGTAGGGAAAGGTCCGACCAGATCCAGTCCCCATCTGCTGAAAGGCCAGGCACCTGTTATCCCCATCATCTCTTCCCTTGGTATATGCACTAGTGGTGCGAACTTCTGGCACTGAAGGCATGACCGGACCCTATCCTGCGAGTCTTCGAACATGATAGGCCAGTAGAACCCCAGCCGTAAAATCTTCCGGGCCACAGTTCTGGCCCCTTGATGACTACCATTCGGGCCTTCGTGAACCTCCCGGACCAGGTACTTGCCCTCTTGCTGCTCCACACATTTCAGCAATGGCTGGAGATAGCCTCTTTTGTACAGCACCCCATCCTGTAGTGTATACTTCGGGGCCTTGACCCGGATTTTCCTAGCCATTACTCGGTTGGCCGGGACTGCTCCTGTCAGGAGGTACGCTCGGATCGGGGCCATCCAAGAGTTATCTGGCACTACTTCCACTGCCAGGATCTCATCACCCTGTTCATAACTTCTCCTCTCTAGCGTCTCCCTTCTGAGAGGTGCTTTCTGCCCTGGCTTTAATTTCGAAGATGCCAACTTGCTTAACGCGTCGGCCTTTTCATTCTGTTCTCTCGGCACCTGCTCCAGGCTAAAACTATCGAACTGCCGGATCATGGACCGGACCAGCTCCAAGTACTTCTGCAGACTTCTCTCCTTTGCTTCGTATTCCCCATTCACCTGCTGAACTACAATCTGAGAGTCGCTGAAGGCCCGGATCTTTCCTATCTTCAATTCCCGAGCCAGTTTGAGTCCTGCCACTAACGCCTCATATTCTGCCTCGTTATTTGTGGTCTTAAAATCGAAGTGCAGCGCATAGTGGTACTCCTCTTCTCCCGGGGATGTTAACAATACCCCGGCTCCACTTCCTCCCGTATGTGCTGACCCGTCGACATGCAGCGTCCATCCTGGGCCTGCCTCAGGCACCTCCTCGGCGCCCGTATCTGACCCGGCCATCTCTGTCAGGAAATCCGCCATTGCCTGGCCCTTGATGGCTTTCCTCGGCTGATATGTTATCTCATGTTCACCCAACTCTATGGCCCACTTCATCAAACGCCCCGACGCCTCTGGCTTAAGCATCACCTGCTTCAGGGGGTGATTGGTCAGAACCACAACCGGATGGGCCTGGAAATACGGGCGCAGTCGCTTCGATGCGTAAACCAGCGCCAACACCAGCTGTTCCAAACTTGTGTATCGAGTTTCCGGGCCCTGTAATGCCCGACTGACGAAGTATACCGGACACTGCCTCCCGTCTTCTTCCCGGACCAAAACCGCACTGACAGCCGATGCGGACGCGGACAAGTATAAGAGCAAATCCTCCCCCTCCTTTGGCTTCGAGAGGGCCGGGAGCCGACTCAAATGTTCCTTCAGATCCCCGAATACCTTCTCACACTCCTCCGTCCACTCGAACTTCTTTGCCTTCCTTAATATGTTGAAGAAGGGAAGTTGTCTCTCGGCACCTTTTGACAGGAATCGGCTCAAGGCTGCCAGGGAACCCATCAGTTTCTGCACTTCCTTTACATTCTTTGGCGACTGCATCCGGCTTATCGCCTCCACCTTCTCCGGATTGACATCAATCCCCCGGCTAGACACCATGTATCCAAGGAACTTCCCGGCCGCTACTCCTACAACACTCTTCTCGGGGTTTAACTTCAGGTTGACCTTCCTCAGAATGCCAAACATTTCTTCCAAGTCTTCCAGGAAACTGGGGTAGCTTCGGCTCTTTACCACCATGTCATCAACGTACAGCTCCATGCTTCGGCCCAACTGATTTCGGAATATCGAGTCTGCCATCCGCTGGTACGTCGCCCCTGCGTTCTTCAAGCCGAACGGCATCCGCCGGTAGCAATAGGTTCCGAAATCTGTGATAAAAGCTGTTTTCGGCTTGTCTTCTCCCGCCATTTGAATCTGGTGATAGCCCCGGTATGCATCGAAGAAAGCCAGAGCCTCATATCCGGTGATGGCTTCCACCAACCGGTCGACCGGGGGCAGAGGGTAACTGTCTTTCGGGCAACACTTGTTAAGATCCGTGAAATCGATACACATTCTCCAGGACCCATTATGCTTCTTTACTAACACCGGGTTAGCCAACCATTCCGGGTATATAATCTCCTCTACTACCCCGGCTTCCAGCAACTTCAACACCTCCTGTTTCACCACCTCGGCCCTATCCCCAGCTAGGGCCCTCTTCTTCTGTCGGATCGGCTTTAATTCGGGGTACACGTTCAGCTTATGGAGAGCTAACTCCGGAGGTACGCCTGTGAAGTCTTTCTCTTCCCATGCAAACACATCTTCATATGTTGAAAGCAAGGATCGTAACTCTTCCTTCACATCGGTCGGCATTTTTCTCCCGACCTTAATCATGCCTCGGCTTCCCACCTGCATATCTTCTACATCCCCCGGACCTACTTCTCCCTGCACTGCTCCAACCGGGGCCTTCCTGGCCTCCTGAAGGGCTGTGAGCATGCAACTCCTGGCCGTGGACTGGCTTCCTCGAACCGTCGCTACCCCCTGACCAGTTGGGAACTTCATGGTCAAATGGTACGTCGAGCAAATGGCCCTGGCCTGAGCCATCCATGGCCGTCCGATGATGATGTTGTATGGAGACTGAGCGTCTATAACCGCGAAATTGCACCGGACCGATGTCCTCTTGCTCCTGTCCGAGTCATCGACCACTGTTACTGTTAAGGACACCACCCCCAAGGGATGCTCTGTGCGACCGGTAAACCCTGACAGGGGGGAAGTGCTCGGGCGAAGGTTATGGCGACCTATTCCCAGCTGGTCGAAGCAAGAGGCGAACATGATTTCTACACTGCTTCCGTCATCAATGAATACTCGCTTGACCGTAAACCCCTCTATCTCCGCTGTGATCACCATCGGATCCGTATGAGGCGTCAGGCTGGGCACCGGATCCTCATCCGAGAAGGTGATGGCCTCGGTAGGGCGCAGTCTCTTTCCCCTGTCCTCGCCAGCCGGCACATACCGGCTCCGGGCCTTAGCCGGTGCATGAGACTGGGGCCCACCCCCTACTTCGCCATGTATGACGTTTATCATCCGGGGAGGGACCTGGTTGACTGGTTCCGGGGCCATGACCAGAGCCGCTGCGCCCGGCTGGGCAGCCGGTGCCGGAGCTCCTCGCTGATTATCATTCTGCGGCCTGTTCCTCCAATTCCTCTTCCTCCCCGCTCCGGCCTGCTGCCCTGCCGCCGGGCGCTGGTTCTCCTGGCTCACACAGTCTCTTAGCTGCCCTCTCTCGATCAACTTCTCAATCTCCACCCTTAAGCTCCGGCAACCATCTGTTGTGTGTCCGTTAGACTTGTGGAAAGCACAATATTTGGCCGCATTCGCTGGAGTAGGGTTTCCCGGTATGGGAGTCGGGTCTCGAAACAGGTTTCGATGAATTGTCAGGATCTCCGACCGGGTTTTTATCAGGGGGGTAAACGTTTCAGCCCGAGGGGGGTCTACCCTCGGCCTCACCGGAGCTGGGCCCGCTTCCCTCCTGGCAGGATCAACAACCCGAGCCCTGTCGCCTTTTCCCATCCCCTTGTCCTCGAAGTACCCTTCTTCCTTCCTCTTCTTGCTCCCTTCCAGAAGCGAACAATACATCTCCACCTCAAGATCCAACTGATGAAAAGTGGTCGGGATATTCTCCATCAGTTTTGTCCATAGCACCTCATCTCTCAGCCCTGCGATGAACCCTGCTATCAGGGCCTTCACCTGAGCGTCTCTGTCGATCACCTTCATGGAATCATCCATGTATCTCCTGTGAAAACCCCGAACTTCTTCTTTTGCCGACTGCCGACTATAGGCCACCTCGGCCAAAGGGAGGTACTTCTTCCTTTTGGTCTCATATCTGTGCATCAGAGCTCTGGAAAAGTCATAGTAATTTCTAAAACTTTCCGAGGGTTGTGCCTCGAACCATGACAAACAGCTTCCCCTCAAATACGAGCTCACCAGCTTGCACATCAGCTCCTCCCGAATGTCCCGCGTTCCCATGACATTATGATACGTCCTGACAAATTCCTCCGGATCAGTCTCCCCACTGTAGGTCGGCACCCCCTCCGGGACTCTCATTCCCTATCGGCCAAGGGAAAGTGCTGATGTAACCTATCCAGGGGGAGGTAGGCCTTCCTCCATTCCTTCCTATCAACCGATCCAATCTCTCCTCTACCGAATTTAGAGCCGCCGGGGCCCGATCTACCACCACCGGGTATGTGCCATAGGTTCCCGCGACTGGGGCCGGCTGAGCCGTGGCGTATCCGGCCATCGGTGCTTGGCTCTGCATCCATACCGGTCCTTGTATCCCGGGGGCCCAGCCCCCCGAGGCCCCGGGGGGTTGGGCGTAGTACCCTCCTGGTGCCGGGGGGTACCCCTGATATCCGTGTTGAATCATCCCGTGTCCTGGAGCTCCATACCCGGGATAGCCCCCGCCTTGACCATATCCTTGCACCATTCCGGCCAGTTGCCCTACACTCCCAGCCTGCCTTTCCAAGTCTATCACCACCGGAGGCCGAAGACTCTCCTGCCCGTGAACGGCAGGGGGTCCTCGGCTGACCACCTCCGCAGCCAATGGAGGTAAACCCGCAGGGGGTCCCATCGGGGTCGGGTTGGATCCTGAACCGGGCTGAACCGGGGGTGCCCGGACCTCAGACACCGGAGGATTCGACTGTTCTTCAGTCGGTTTCGTTCCCGATCCCGATCCTTGCTTCGCCGCCAGCCAACGACGGTACTCCTCTTCCTGGGTGGCAGCAAACTCCCTTCTGTCACGATCATCCTGCGTCATTCCCGGTTCCCTTTCTCCTTCCGGCTCTGACTCTCCTTCAGAGGCGTCTGGATCCGAATGCACCGGAGCCTTTCCCTTGCGCGCTCGATCCCTCATTTGTCGCAAAGTAAGGTCCTCCTCTACCGCTTCCGGTCTTCTCCCTCCTCTGCCTCTTCGCGGCGGACGACCTCGAGGCGGCATCTTAATGTTTTTGTGAACACAGAGTCGTGTCCCACCGGGCGTGCCAACTTGATGCTGCCTGCCTGGCTGGTCCGAGTAGTCCCCTAATCCCCGATCCGACAACCTGGCCCTGCAAGACAGAGCCCCGGGAGGTACCCGAGGGTAGACCCTCCGGTGTGATGATGAAAGATGGATCCGGGAGAGAAAAGGGGTAATCACTTGAATGATGAGAGAAAATACTTACTTGGAATAGTGCTGAGGAGCACTATTTATACCATGATACCTGCTCCTATCGTGGTCCATGCTTTCTATGTTGTTTAGCGTATCTGTCCTTGTCCGAGTTGAGCTGTCCCGGATACTTCCATATTAGCTTACCTCATCATGGGCCGAGCCCGAACTGCCATGGGGTAGTTGGGCCTGGGCCTGATATCACCACAGAATCTGGATCAGTAATCATTTGTACAGCAATCTTGCAGTCAGACTCAACACAAAAAAGCCTGGCACCAAGAGAGATACAATAGAGTATGCCAGCCTCAATGGCTAGAATTTCTGCCTGAAGAGATGATATGGCAACTGTGTGAAAACCTTTGGCACCATAGAATTCACCATTTGAACCCCTACATATTAATCCAATGCCTGTTTTATTTTGAGACCAAGCAGCATCCACATTGACTTTTAGCCCATGCACTGGCCTAGACCACCTAACAGCAATTATATTTGGTTTTGGAGGAATATAAATGGGGGGTATACATGCCTGGGATATCAGGTTATCATCCACTGGCCTGGTAAGGGGGACAGGGCTGACAAGAAGTGAGTAATAGATGAGATCCTGAAACTATTTTTCCATCAGTTTCAGATTGGGAGCCTGACCATCAAAGATCCAATTGTTTCTGCATTTCCAGAGTATCCAAAGCACAAAAACAGGAGCTATCTGATTCATTTTAGTGTGTAGCTTAGATAGACCAGAGAAAGACCATACAGTGGACAGTCTGTCCCATAAGCTATCCACACTAAAATATAGAGAACCACATACTGAGTGCATATACTTCCACAAGTGCACAGAAATTGCACAAACTGAGAAGAAATGATGCACTGTATCTATATGGTGGCAGAAGGGGCATTTAGAGGCAAAATTGAAGCCAAACTGACTCAAAATATCATCAAAGGGTAACAAACAGTTTAAAAGCCTCCAAGAAAACACAGAAATGTTTTTGGGGATACCTTGTCTCCAGATCTTTGTCAGAGATGGATATTTCTGATTTTGCTGTATAAAGATGGAGTAGGTAGACTTTGTAGTGAAAGGCCGATGCAGGTCAGGCTTCCATATTAACTTGTCCTTCCTCTGTGGATGAATTTCAGCTCTCTGGAGGATCAAAATGATACTATGGGGGAGGATCATGGAGAGAAGAGGGAGATAGGTAGATTTTCCTTCAATAAATTGTCTGACAGAGAACCTCAGATAATGGTCATTTCCAGGGTGGAAGAGATCAATAAGGGGGCCCTTATCAGTCCAATTAGCTGTCCAGAAATTGCAATCCCCAGTGCCACGAATCACCTTGTAGTTAGCTTCAACTATCAAATTAATGTCACAGATCCTTCTCCAATTCTGTGAGGACCCAGGGGATGGGGGAGGGAAGCAATAAAGGAAGTCCAGGGGGCTTCACCTATCTGGTATTTCCACCAGAGTTTGCAGGAGTAGGCCTTGATAGTTGCAGAAATATCTCTAATTCCCAGGCCATTTTCAGTTACAGGCTTGCATAACGACCTCCATTTTCTCCATGTCTTCTTAGGCTTATTTTCAGCACTGCCCCAGAAAAAAATGGAAAGTCTTCTTTCAATCTTCCTGATTATTGCCTTTGTGGGCTCCATTACTGCCCATATGTGTTGTGGCAGAGACAGCAAACAGGACTGAATTAGGGTAATCTTCCCACCTGTAGAAAGCCAAATATTTTTCCAGTTTGAAAGTTTTTTGTCAATCATTTCCAGAATAGGCTGAAAATGTAAATTGAGGATCCTTCCTTTGAAAACTTGTACTCCTAAATATTTGACAGGCAGGCAACCTTTTTTCGTACCCAAAATATTTTTAACTTGTCTAAGCTTGGTAGAAGTTGCAGTGGAGCTGAGAAAAAATTCACTCTTATCAAAATTAACCTTTTGACCAGTAGTTTCCTCAAATTTAACAAGGAAAGCTTTCATTTTAATTAGGTTTAATTTTGATGCTTTTAAGAAAATGACAGTATCATCAACATAGCTCAAATGAGAAATTGGTATAGCATTTATGGGTAAAGAAAAATAATCCATTTTTCCAGTCTGAAAAACATATGCAATGCTTCTGGTAAAAGACTCTGAAAAAATGTCAAAAAGGAATGGAGAGATGGGATCTCCTTGCTTTATACCCCTGGAGGCCTGAAAATAGCCTACAGGCTTCCCATTTATCAAAACAGAAAACCAAGCATTAGACAAATTTTTTTGGATGCACTGAATGAACCTGCCTGAAAAACCAAATTTTTGGAGAATTTTTGTGAGGAAATCCCAGCTAACCCTGTCAAAAGCTTTCATGAGATCCAGCTTTAAAATACAGTTAGGGTCAACCAATGAGTTAATCAAGCTTAAAAAATGTAAAGCTCTTCTTACTAGAGCTCTAAATGAACAAAATAATTTCCAGGATCCTTAAATTTCCAGGATCCCCTATCTGCAAATTCCCCTATCTAATTTCTCAGTAGTCAATTTCTTTCCATTTTCCTTTGTTCTACCATTGGTCCATGTAAAGAAATTGCCAACTGTGTGAACTGGAATTAAACCTAGTGAGGAAATAAAGGTACTGAAATCTCTAATGCTGGCTAAACTAGGTGAAGAAGGTCCTCTATATTCAGATACAGAGGTCATGGCATTGAAGTCACCTATGAACATGACATTATCTAGATTTAAAGCTTTTAGATCAGTCCATAATTGCTCTCTCTCCTTCCTAGTTCTTAAGCCATACACAAAAACTAGTTGAGTGTTTAAGTTTAAGGTATGACAAGAGAACTGTACTGAGAGAAATTGGTTATGATCCAAACTAGAAGTAATACTGACATTACTATTCCACATTAGCCATATTTTTGACAGATTAGAGAACATGCAGTGTTTAAAATGCAGTTTATACATATATTAAATACACTTGTCATTATCATGCTGAGGGTCAATAATACACAGTAAATCAACATTGTGAGTTCTTATGAGTCTAGCCAATCTTAGCATGGAAGATTCCATACCTCTGATATTCCAGACAAGAACATTTAAGCCCATAGTTGTATTAATCATTTTTTCTTAGGCTTAAGGCTCTTAGTAGCTGTCCTAGTTATGATTTTATTAACCTGATTGAAATAAGAATTTACCTTATTGTTGTCAGGATCATTCACTGGGGGATCAGTATTTTCATTTGTCACTGTAGTATCAGTAGAGGTAACTTTCTGTGGTTCATATGTGAGTTTCTGAGAAGTTTCATAAGTTGGTTCCTCATTGCTTTCTTCCTCATCCTCCTTGGATCCATCTTCTTCATCTTCCAGTATCAAAGGGAGGAATCTATTATCTGGCTGTCTTGGTTGGGAGTAGAAGGAAATTTGATTAGTAGAAAAGGAGGAGTCACTAGAGAGAGAATGATTACCTGGATGAATATTGATGTCATCTGATGCAAATGTTGTCAGTTTTTTTGGAGTTTTCCACTCTTCTTGTTGGGATTTGTTTATGGCTTGGATGATTTGTTGGACAGGTGAGGAATATGGAATAATGGTGGTGACAGGGGTGGAGGCTTGTTGTTGAGAGGATGGGATGGTGATATGTACAGGGTTCAGTTTTGGGATCTCAGTTGCAGATAGATCAGATTCTGAGCAGCTGGGAGTGTCCATTTGAGTAGAAAGATCATCCTCACCATCAGATGAAATAGTTATAGGAGGCTGCTGTAATTTGGAGGGATCTGAAGCCAGGCCAGTAAGAGGAGTGGAGCTTCCATAATGAGAAGTTTGTAGAGGCTTTGGGGGGATTGGCTGTGAGAGTGAAGTAGCTGGTCCTTTGCCTTTATCTAGAGAGCTCAGCATTACACCTGTCTTTGTGTATCTCATATGAGTTTGTAGATGTGTCTTCCTGACTCCAGAGGTCTCAGCAATTGATGGAGGGGGAGGCTTTTGAGTGGAAGAGGACTTTGGAGGGTTACCATTTCTGGCTGGAGGTTTATTATTGACCATTGGCCTCATCTCAGGGTGAAGTATTCTGCATTCACTGATTTCATGCCCAAGTTTTTTGCAATGCTTGCAGTAGGAGGGAAGGTACTCATACTCAATAGGAAAATCAGCAACCTCACCATCTAGATTAGTTGTTAGGGTAACAACAGTGTGCATTTTAGATAATAAATCTATCTCCACACAAAGCTTTACAGCAGAAGGTCTGGTTAGGCTGGCTGTGGCTGCATCCATCTTGATGTATCTGCCTACACTGCTTCCAATAGACTCTAACATGGCAGAATTGTACCAGAAAATATGGAGGTTATGCAAGGTTATCCATACAGGCAGAATGGAGGTTTCAGTGTCTGGGGAAAAATTTGGTATCCATTTAAAAACTTTCATTTGGACACCTTTCAAAGACCAAAGGGATTTCATCCAACATCTCTGGTAATCTTCCTGATCCTCAAACCTAATCAACACATGCTTATAATCAATGGAACCTAGTTGATACCTGCCAGTGAAACCCACCGATTTGAATGCTTCATTCATGTAATCCATCGATGGCTTGATTTTGGGAAATTTCCCAATAAGAGCATTATTGTAATGAGCAGAGAGCTGGGCTACTTCTTCCGGTGAGATCAAGCAAGCTATTTTTCCTTTGTGTGTCAGAACTGGCTGGATGGCAGGGTTTGAGGGGAGTGAGGTGAAGAGAGGGGCGGGTTTGGTGTTCAGAGCTTGCAGAAAACTACGAGGGACGGTGGCACCGTGTTCAGACATTGTCGCCGTTTGTGACCGTTCAACGGTTATATTTGATCGAGATCTGTGAGTAACGGAAAGAAAGGTGACTGTTTGGGGAAAAGGAGAGTGACATTAATTGGGAGCACAGAAAGGTAGAGAGAAAATGCGGAAAAATACCAACTCAACCAAGGGTCATAATTGGAAGGATTCGATAAAATAAGACTATTAAATTAAAACTCAACTATGTTTTTTAGTATCGACATTGTTTTTTACTCATTTTTCAATGTGAATAGATACTACTTGGTTGATATTTTAGGTTTGGTGAACTTAATAATCATCACCTAGGGGTAATTTATTAAGAAAAATGATTATTTGATTTCACAAGAATTTTGCACTGCATAATTATCATAATACTTCGATTTCAATATCAATTAAATATTTTTTGCAATGCAATCTTCATTATCATTTTACCTGCAAACCTTGAAAAGTCAAAGGGAATTTTGATATATTAGTCAAAAAATGTTTACAACTTAAAATGATAAAACTAAACTTTTGAAATGATAAATTAAATTTTTATTACAACTTTCCAGTAAATTTACTAATTTCTCTTAAAAAAAGTAAATATACTTAATTATTACTAAATATATTAATCAAAAAATGTTTTTACTAGTGGAGTTATATCTTATAAATCCAAAAGTACTCATCAATTAGAATGTTATAAATTTTTGCTAATTTCAATTGTGTTAATTTATTTCGTTAGTCTGAATTATTCGATTATGAATTATATTTACCTCACTTTTCAAATTATTGTCGTTGAGTTTTGAATTTTTCTATGTAACTATTCCTATAGAGACCAGGTGGTACGTACTGCCCTTCCTATGCTATCCGTTTATTTATAAAATTTAAGTTGGGTAAACTCAAGCATATTTTTTTTTAGAATAAATTAAATTGGATAACAACTCAATTAAATCTCCAATAAAATCCATCCTTTCCCCGTCCCCCAAGACCTGAACCCATGATAAAAACTCAACCATACATTGGGACGTTTAGAAGAATAAAATCATTTGGAAGCTTTAGAAGAATGAAATATTTGGACTTCATTTCTATGATCCTATATAGAATCTTACAAGTCATCCCATGCTTTAAAGAGAATTTGAACTAGCAATGAATTCTCTAACACTCTGTGTAAGTTTTAAAAGAATGTACAGAGCTTAATTTATCATGTATGGGCTCGGAAACTCTCTCCAGATCTGTATCTTTATTTGAATGATCCATAATTTGCTCGTACCTTTTGATGAGTTGCTTTTAAGTATGAGATTTAATCTTCCATCAAAATGCATTTTCTGATAACGCTCAGATTCACTAGAACATTTTTTTAATGAGTACATGGAAAATTTGCAAGTTTTGGATTTCATGCATTCAATTCTATATATCTTACCAAAATTGGTTTAGGTACTATCTTGATTATAGGGGTGGAACAAAAACTTGCATCAAAGTAATTCTAGCAACTTTAAGGCTTGCATAATTTCCTCTCGAGGTATTAAGGCTTGCATATCTAACATGTGCTTTACAGGAAGAGTTTGTTAACATATTGGAAGCTCTAATAAAATCAAAGGCTGAATTGAGGTAGAACCGTGAACTATTCTCGGTATGAACAACTGTTCAAATTTTATGAAACTCCTTTCTTCATTAACCAACATTAAGCTCTGAATAAAAATACAATGCGAAGCCTATAGCCAAAATATAGATCATATTCCTACCTAAAATTTGGAAATAATAAATCTTTTCCGACCCAAAAGCTGATAAAAAATATGACAAGATGAAAAAAACCCCATTTTTATAAAAACCCTGATAAGATGAATATACCTAATTTCATGTATATAATTTTCCATTTACATTCACATCAGAAATACACAGGTAAGGTAAATTATTTCACACCACCATAAAAAATATAATGCTGCTGATGATTTACAACATGTTTTTTAAAACTGTCCTATTATTAGGAATCTCTGGAATTTCATGCACATATTGCTTGACTTAACTCCAAAATATTTCACTAACTTATGGGACGGGATGTTTTACTATTGGAACATTAAGGTGAAAACTGAGCTGCATAGAACTATGGTCAGAATGATGCCCGTTTTTGTTACCTGGACTGTTTGGTGTGCTAGACATAAATTCCTATATGATAAATATCAAACCAACATTCTAGATCATGAAATGAAGATACTTGATCATTTGCAAAGTGTTTTTAAAGTTTACATGTTATCATGGAGAGCTGCTGAAGCAAGGACAATACATACAAACTTGCTTCGGTTGCCACCAATATCAGATATTATCAGAAGACCAACAATACAAATTGTGACATATGGAGAGTTCCTAGAAACACACATAAGCTCAACTCAGATGGCTCCTCTCTTGGCAACCCTGGTTTTGCAGGTGCATGTCTTGTAATAAGGGATGGAACTAGACATAGAATTGCAAAAGCTATCTTCCTCAACATACAAACAAGTCTGGAAGCTGAAGTTTTAACTTTAGTAAAAGGATTGGAGCTTGCTTATTTTGAAGGAATAGAAAGATTGGAAGTGGAAACAGATTTGTTAGTATTGCTCAAGCGGATCATAAGGGAGTACAAAATGCCTTTGAAGATGCAACATAACATCAGAGCCATTTGGATGATACAGTGTGAGTTCTCTATATCTTTCTCACATGTGTATAGGGAACCTAATTCAGTAGCTGATGCTCCGGCAAAATGGCAAGCAAAAAAAAACACAGTTATACTTTCACACAATTAACTTTGCCTTGAGAAATCAAGGGACTGGTTAATTTGGATGCTAGACAATTTCCTTACATTAGAACTTAAATTATGAACATCTTACTGCTAGCATTTATATTTTTGTATGTAGGCGCAAGGCCTTGACCAGATGCACATGAAAGAAAGAGGATATCCAGCAATCACATGCTGCAGAAATGGATAAATCCAGTTACACTAGAGATGATGAGCAAACACACAAATTCTGGAAAAGAAGATCAGTCAAGACATCTCGAATACGCTTATCAGACATGCAACACTACAACTCAATCTCCCTTAATTCTTTGAATATATTTTCAAAGGGGCAACTTGGCATTTCAAAATAATTTTGTCGAATCCCGTGCTTGTCGGCATAATTAGGCTTTGCATAGAGATCCTTAACATGCTTGCAAGTAATGACTCCTCCTATCGGCAGAGTTAGGCTTCGCTTAGCGATCCATAAAATGCTTCTGAGAGTCGACATGGGTGTAGACAAAATTAATTTTTTTGAGGAGCGTAGACAATTATTAGTCACTTGATAGTGTTTAAATCTATTTGTATGATATTTTGAATTTTTCCCCTTTAGGGTTTTTTTGGAGTGGTGATCCTAATAAATTTCACCCCGTATAAATAAGTGGTTAAATTTTTTTTAAAAAAAAATCTCACGCTCTATAATCTGTGTATTTATATCAGGTTATATGCTAGAGAGCGAGGTGAGATTCTATAATGAACAAAATTTCATCTTCATGCCACATATAGACCTCATTCCATTAATAAACTCCAATAATGTCATTGTTTGTTAGGTTCGAACCACAAAAATACTTGCATTGATAATATATCACCCAACAATGGTACCTTTTGTACGAAGAGGTATAAAATATATTTCCTTGATGTATAAGAAATTAAGAATACGATTATTTTTGGCCATAGACTATTTCTAATACTGATTAGCTCGGACCTACTGAACTAATATTAGTAAGAAATTTGTATTGAATACTAGTTCGAAAATCATTTCTATGTGATGTTTATCCCATTTCCTCATTCCATAATTTATGTCAAATGGAGGTTTGAATGAATTGAAACCGGTACTTAAATCGATCCAAATCATGGAGCACAATCACATCAAAATCTCCACTACCAGACACCTAATAACCATATTAGTACTTGAACTTTTTCCTTTGAAAACAACTTATATCAAAAAGTGAAAGTTATATTTATTTCATTATTATAGCATATATAGAAATCATATCTCTCTTATTTGGTTGATGTTGATATTTTTCTCAATGCAAACCTATCACCAATTCATCATTTCATTTTTAACCTTAAAAGGTCTAATTCAAAAACTAGATACTATCTTCTTCCAACTCTAATCTGAAAAGTTGACATTTCATTATTACAGCATATATAGAAAGCATGTCTCTCTTATTTTGTTGATGTTGATATTTTTCTCAATGCAAACCCATCACCAATGATGCTACCAGCTTCCAGTCCCGGTCCGGATCAATAGTGAGTCTCCGGTCCGGATGAGACTTTCGTCCGTGCTCCACGCGCTCTCACCTAAAGTCCTGCAAAACAACGCCCCGGAGTATCCCGAGGATAGCTACTCCGGCGTGATGATGAAAGAGGGGCCTTTGAATAGGAGAGAGAATAAGGATATATTGAGAGAGTTTTTATCTGATAGAACATACCTTTCTCCACAAGTCCAAAGCTGTATTTATAGGTGTGAGTGGTCAGCCTCAAGCCCAGAGGCAGTGGACCGGATAACGCCATTCTAGCTGACGTCATATGGACCGGACTACTCTCTGGGCCGGAGCCTAGATATGGGCCAAAGCCCCTATCACCACTAGCCCCCCGAGACATGGGATCCGTCCGAAGGCCTCGTCCGGGAGAGGGGTCCCGTGTCTCTTCACGTCTAATCTAACCATCGGGATCCGCCCGGAGGCATGCGATCCGTCCCGGATCTCTATTTCTGGATTGTGCGCGGTGCGTTAGAACACGCGCTCGGCGCTTGGGTTTCCTGCGCGCGTGTTTATGGGCGCATTTATGAGGCGTGTTATACCGTCATAAATGAGCTGTCTAATCGAGAAATTCTCTGTTCACCCTTTTTTCAAAAAAGGCAATCATGTTGCCTTGGGACTCGGTCCTGCTTTTATGCGACTTCTCTTCTTATAAATACTGGACCATCCCTTTCACTCTCATTTTTTCACTCTTTGTATTTCTTCTCTGTTTTCCCCTCTCTGCGCTATATTCTCTTTTCATTTCTTTGGACAAGCACGTTAGCGCTCTTCACTCTTCGCATACAATGGAAAATGAAGATAACAAACAGCTCGCCGGTTTGTCTGGTGGGGAAGTGGAGATCGGCCTAAATCCGGAGCCGGAGGTTGGCGATCCCGATGAGGGTGATGATGTCGATATCACCCCGGCGGTAAGGGAGTTAGTGGAGGCGATGGTGGTTCCGCTCGCCATCGATGCCAAACTGAGCTCATTTCCAGGCGACGTTACCACTGTTGCAGCCATCCCCCGGAGCCATTTTCTTTATGGGATAACCTTCCCACTTTCCCCCCTTTACTCCGCCATCTTTCATCATTTCGGCATCTCTCCGGCCCAACTACAACCGAACGGAGTTGCCGTAGTCCGGGCGTTTCTCTTGAATTGTTACAGATGCGGGGTGACGCCATGTTTAGATCTGTTCCGGGCCTTCTACCACTTGGAGGGCACTAAAGATGAGGGGATTTTCACTTTCCAGAGGCGGAAGGGGGTAAAGGATCCGAGCAAGGGTTGGCGCGATAGCTACTCAAATTGGCAGAAACATTATTTCATCTTCGACCTCGACAAGTATCCGTGCCCGGTCTGGGGTCACACTGCTAAGAAGGAGGAAAAGACGGTGTTCAGTCCGGAGGGGCAGGAGGAGAACATCGCCAAACTGGCCGCCAATCAGATCGACCTAGATCCGTTCTGGAAAGGAGGGAAGTACGTTTTTCCTTTGAGGGCATACGAGCCGGAGGTGTTCGTGAAGTGTCGCTTCTATGTCCCCCGGGATCCATCAAGTAAGTTGCTTTGGTATCTTCTGTTTTACCTTATGCTTTTCTCGCTTTCTTCTAATCCGTTTCGGGTGTTGCTAGTTTATCCGGAGATAGGGAATGGCGTTGATCCATCCGGACGCCAACCCAAGATAACCAACAAGGCGGAAAATCCACCAACCGGTTCGGTAACCGGCATGAAAATACCGACAGAAAAGCAATCCGAGACGGAGAAGAAGAGGAAGCGCGCTCAAGAAGATGCGCTCATCAAAGAGAAGGAGACCGCGAATAAGAAGGCGGGGGAGGCGTCCGTCAAGGAAAAGGAAGCCTCGGTTCGGAAGGGTAGGGAGGCCGCGGCCAACAGGGAGGATGAAACCGTGCCCAAGAAGGCGGATAAGAAGGCGGGAGGAGCGACCGTTCACACCACCGCGGAATCGGCCGGGAATAGGGCCGAACTCCTTCAAATCCGTGTTCCGTCTTCTTCCGATGAGGAGGGAGGGGAGTCCTCCCGTTCCCACAAGCGCGCAAAGCTCCGGATTCCTAAATCTCCTAGAATCCCAGAGCAAAGTGAGCATTCCCGCGCTGGTGATCATCAGGGGGATGGGAGGAAGCTGGCGATCGATCCCGACAGCACACACCCGGAGCACACTCACAGCAGCAGCCGGGGCGATACTAGCAGGGTAAGTGACATTTCCTTTTCCATTTCGGCTTTCTCGTTTTGTTCAGAGTCTCATTGTTTTCTTTTTTTAGGACTTCGCCGCTTATTTAATCGCTCAGCCGGGGGTGTCCGAGGCCATCAACAAGGCCTTTCATGTTCAGCAAACAAGGCAAGCTCAGAAGCGGAGCGCACTGGAGCGGGCCAATGGGGTTCTCCGTCGCCAGCTCGAGGCATCGGAGATCCGAGCTTCCGAGGCGGATGCCCGGATCAAGGAGCTGGAGAGTTTGGTCTCTCCGTCCGCCCAGCGAGAGATGTGTGTTGCCTTCACCGATAAGGTACTCCGGAGCCAGGCTTTCGAGAGCAGCCTGACTGGACTTCTCCGTTCCTCCAACCAGATTTCCGCCCATCAAGTCTACCAGAGCATGAAGGGTTGGGTCCCGGAGCCTAAGAGGGAGCGGTTCTCCAAGTGCTATTACAAACCAACAGCCGCCCATCAGTATAACTTCGATGTGGATCAATTCTACCGGGGCGGAGTTGAGAAGATGAATCCCTCCGTGCTGGGGATCTTCGAGGAGAATGCTGAAGAGCCGGTGTCGGCTGGGGCCATCCGTGCCTATGGCGAGGGGCTGGTGAATCTAAGTATTGCTGTACCCCCGCCTGAAGAGAGCATCCGTCCGGAATCCCCTGCCAAGCCCAAATATCTTGAGGTCTTGAAGATGTATCCCTCCGTTGACGAGGATACTGATCAGGGCGAAGGTGGAGGAGACGGGGATGGTCGTCAGCCCGGTGGCACGGACAGCGAAGAGACTGATGTAGAATAACTTCCTAGTCTCTTTTTTTTTCTTTTGTAGTTACCTCCGTCCTAGTTCTAATTTTGCTTTATTTAGTGTAGGAAGGATGGTAGCGACGACTCGGATGGGGATGACAACCCTCCGAACGATGTAATTCTCTTCTATTTATAAAACGAGTTTCCTTCTACTTGTGTGTTTATTCTCTTTATATTGTGTGTCTATTCTTCTTATATCCGTGCTTGTCCGCAGCCCAAAGATTCCGGTCCGGTGCTCCGAAGCGGAGATGCGGATGTCCGTACTTCACCTGCCAGTTCTCATTCAACAAGCCCTCCGTGCTCCAGATGCGCGGAGTTGGAGTCTGAACTTTCCGGGTGGACGATGGGTGGAGAGCGGACTCGTGAACTGTTTATTCGCTTCGGAATGGAGCCTCTAATAGAAGAGTTCAAAGATATTCCGTCTCTGGCCGCTTGCCTCCGGGAAATATCGGAGGAGTTCGGCACTCTGTCCCAATGCCGGGATTTTGCTCGAGAGCGGATCAGCGCGACCAGTGATGCAGACGAGACGATCTCCATGCTGCAAGCGGAGCATGAAGATTACAAGGCCAAGCTGAAAACCGAGTTGGATTTAGTTTGGTCCTTGCTTCCGTTCTATGCCGAGAAGTTGAAGTGGCTGGCCAGCCGGACGGATTTTCAACGAGATTATCTGAAGCTGGAAGAAGAAAATCAAGTGCTTGCCGGCCGGGTGATGGTCCTCCGGGAGAATCTGATGACCCTGCAGCTCTCATACCATCTGACCGGACTCCGCCTCGGACTCGTCACTCCGACCGTATACCGCAACTTCCCTCGTGACGTCAGTGCTTTGATCGTCCGGATGTTTAAGCTGGGGTGGAACGATCGGGAGTCTCCGTATCGTCCTGCGTTCGAGGAGGCCGTTGAATGGTGGAAGCGGATGCATGCTGGCAGTACTCTCCCTCCCTCGCTGACCCTGATTCCGAGCCAGGTGGTGATAGACTTCACCTTCGAAAGGTATGCTGGCATCCAGGTTTCCGTCGATCCGGAAGAGTCTACCCGTCGCGTAGAGCGGCTCCGTCAAGATGCCTCCATCATCCGCCCCTTTATCATTAGGGAACTAGCCGAATTGGCGAGGCGACGTCAGGCCCGTCTCCGGGGGGTCCAGAATACTCGTGTCCGGGCGAGTCAGAATTCTCGTGGCGGGAACAGTCGAGGCCTCAACTGCGTCCTTAACCGAATGGCGAAGCAGGCAGCACGGGGAAGGGGGAGGGGTGCCCAACAGGCGGCCAGGGGAAGGGGAAGGGGAAGAAGTATCCAACCAGCTCGCCGTCCCTAAATCCCCGTTCAGATTCGCTCTCCTTCGCGATATCCGAGCCAGAATCCCTTCCGTCCGTCCCGAGCTGGGCCTCCGGTCAAGGGCAAAGGGAAAGCCAAAGTCACAAAGGAGACCATGCAGTTCTCCGATTCTGATTCGGACGAGATCTTTGGCTCTGATCCGGATGGAGCTGGTCCATCGGAACTTCCGCCCATCCCTCCCTTTCCGTATCGAGGACCAGTGGCTCAAAGCAGTGAGAATGAGGTCCACGATCTTGAGGACAACACTCCAGAGCAGACTCCTACTGCCCTGAATCAGGAAAGGGTTCCAGACGCAAGGCCTCCATCTCCAGAGAACGGAGCTATGTTACCTCCTACTCCGGAACCTCCTACTCCGGAGCCCACCTCTCCTCCTATCGATTGGGATATACCGTGGCCGAATAGATAGGTTTTATTTTTCTTTTGTTTCTGCGTCCGTCCGGACGTAGCAGATTGTACCAATGTATCATTTATTCAAATGTAATTTCTTTGTATGTCGAGATAGCTTATTCAAGCGCTTTTCCTTGCTGTCTGATCAAACCATTTTATCCTTTTGTTTTGCTCACCTCCGTTGGTTTATTCAAACACTTCGGAGGACTTTATTTGTTCGACTTTTGCTCACTCCGTCCGTTTGTCCAAACGATCCGGAGGATTCTAATTGTGCGGAATTGAAAAATAATACATAGTAAAATTGAACAAGTATAAAATTTAACAACTCTTCATTCAAATAATCGTACTCCGGCTAGACATACCCTTTGTCTAAATGCGGCCGGAGACAAGTACATAGTAAATAGATCGGAACGGAATCCTAGGCTCAACCCTAGCCAGAGGACCCGGAACTACATACTTGTTGAAAAGAAAACAGTTTAAAGAACTCTATCGGAAAGCATACCTACTCAGGATGCTCCGTAAAACCTTCGCAAGTTGGTGATGTTCCACCTTCTGGGGATTACACGTCCGGACTGATCCGCCAGCTCATAACTCCCACCCGGATATGAGGCTGTGACTTGGTACGGACCTTCCCAGTTTGGTGCCAGTTTGCCAGTGGCCTCCTTCAGACTTTTATCATTCCTCCTCATCACCCAATCTCCGGGGACGAATGATTCCTTCCTGACACGCTTGTCGTGGTAACGCTTCATCCGCTCCTTCACCTTGGCCTCATGCAGCGCTGCCTGCTCTCGTTTTTCCTCCAGGAGGTCCAAATCCAGCAGCCTGCTTGATCCGAGCGGAGAGCTCCGTCCGGCTTGGTCTTCATCCCAAGTTAGGGTCCGGAGACTGGGGACTCCCACTTCAGCTGGTATGACTGCCTCCGCCCCGTATACCAAACTGTACGGCGACTGGCCCGTGGCGGATCCTTCGGTCGTCCTGTATGCCCAAAGAACGCTTGGCAGCTCATCGATCCAGTTTCCTCGTGCCCCCTGCAAACGAGTCTTCAATCCGTTCACCACTGTCCGGTTGGTAACTTCCACTTGACCGTTGGCCTGCGGGTGGTAAACCGATGTGACTCGCTGCGTAATTCCGTACTCCTTACACCAAGATCGAAACGGGTCATTCTCAAACTGAGCTCTGTATCCGTGACGATGTACTTGGGGATTCCGTAGCGGCAGATGATGTTCTTCCAACAAAACTTAACGCAAGTGCTGCCACGGATGTTTGTGAGAGGTTCGGCCTCAACCCATTTGCTGAAGTAGTCGATTGCTACTATCAGGTACTTGAATCCTCCCGGAGCGGAGGGGAAGGGTCCGACCAGATCGATGCCCCATCTATCAAAAGGCCACGAGCCGGTGATCCCGACCCTTTCTTCTTGCGGAACATGAATGAGCGGAGCAAACCTTTGGCACTGCACACAGGAGCGGACGTACTTCTGTGCCTCTTCGAACAGGGTCGGCCAGTAGTAGCCTGTGCACATTATCTTTCTCGCTATGGTCCGGGCTCCCTGATGGCTACCGTTCGGTCCTTCGTGCATCTCCTTCACAATCCGAGCTGCCTCATCCGAGTCTACGCACCTTAACCATGGTTGGAGATATCCTTGTCTGAGCAGGGTTCCATCAACTATGGTGTAGTGCGGTGCCTTCTGTCGGATTTTCCGTGCCAGTGCCTTGTCTTCCGGGAGCTTTCCGTGCTGCAAATAGTCGAAGAAGGGGGCCATCCATGACTCCTTTTGCACCTCCACTGCTGCCACTAGTGGGACGTCGTAACTCCGGGCGGATAGGGTCTCCATCATTAGGTTGCTCTCCGCGTCTGGCTTGATCTCAGAAGAAGCAAGTTTGCTCAAAGCGTCCGCCTTACCGTTGTCCTCGCGAGGGATCTGTGTTACGGTAACGCCACGGAACTTGGCCAGTAATGGCTTAACCGCCTCAAGGTACTTCTGCAAACTCCGCTCCTTTGCCTCATATTCTCCATTCACCTGCTGAACCACAATCTGAGAATCGCTGTACACCTCAACGTCCGTGACCCCTATCTCCAACGCCAGTCGGAGTCCGGCCAGAAGTGCCTCATACTCTGCCTCATTGTTAGTTGCCCGGAAAGCGAACTGGATAGCATACCTGTACTCCATTCCTCGCGGGCTAGTAAGCAGGACACCAGCCCCGCCCCCGTTAGCATGCGACGATCCGTCCACATGCAACTTCCATTTGTCAGAGGGTGGTTCCGATCCGGACGGCTCTCCTGAAGGTTCAGTCATTTCTACCAAAAAGTCCGCCAGGGCTTGCCCCTTAATAGCCTTCCGGGGATGGTACTTGATCTCGTGCTCTCCAAGCTCAACTGCCCACTTCATCATCCGTCCCGAGGCTTCCGGCTTCAGCATGATCGGTATCAACGGACGATTCGTCAGTACCGTGATCGAGTGGCCTTGGAAATATGGTCGGAGGCGCCGAGAAGCATGGACCAATGCCAATATCAGCCTTTCCAAAGCGGTATACCTTGTTTCCGGACCTTGGAGTGCCCTGCTCACAAAGTAAACCGGACGCTGTACCTTTCCGTCTTCTCGGACCAGAGCAGAACTTATAGCGTGTTCCGTTGCTGCTATGTAGAGGAAAAGCTCTTCTCCGGGCAACGGCTTGGAAAGGGTAGGGAGGCTTGCTAGATGAGCCTTGAGATCCGTGAACGCTTGGTCACATGCCTCGGTCCACTCGAAAGGCTTGGCTCTCCGGAGTATGTTAAAGAACGGGAGCTGCTTCTCAGCCCCCCGAGCGAGAAATCGGCTCAAAGCGGCTAGCGACCCGGTCAGTTTTTGTACGTCCTTCACCCCTCTCGGAGGAGGCATCTCCATAAGGGCCGATATCTTCTCCGGGTTGACGTCGATTCCTCGAGCCGACACCATGTAGCCAAGAAACTTCCCTGCTCCTACTCCGATGGTACTTTTTCCTGGGCTGAGCTTGAGATTCGCCATCCGGAGCACGTCGAACATCTCCCGGAGGACGGACAAAAAAGATTCGTACGTCCGGCTCTTGACCACCATGTCATCCACATAGACCTCCAGGTTCCGTCCCATCTGGTTCCGAAATAGCTTGTCCGCCATCCTTTGGTATGTTGCACCTGCGTTTTTCAGTCCGAAAGGCATTTTCCTGTAACAAAAGGTACCAAAGTCAGTGATAAAAGATGTTTTGGGGCTGTCATCCTTGGCCATCGTAATCTGGTGGTACCCTCGGTGCGCATCAAAGAATGCCAACACTTGGTAACCAGTAATAGCCTCGACCAGCTGATCGATGGAGGGGAGCGGATAGCTATCTTTCGGACAGCATTTGTTTAGATCTGTGAAGTCAATACACATTCTCCACGAGCCATCGTGCTTCTTCACCAGAACTGGGTTTGCTATCCACTCCGGGTATGATATCTCCTCCATGATTCCGGCATTCAACAGTCTACCCACCTCCGCCCGGACCTCCTCCACGCGTTCCGGGGCGAGGGGCCTCTTCTTCTGCCTGATTGGTTTCAGCTCCGGAAAGACATTGAGCTTGTGGACTGCGATCTCCTCCGGAACGCCAGTCAAGTCCTCCGTCCCCCAGGAAAACACATCCTCGTACTCCGCCAACAGGCTTCGCAACTTCATCTTAACGTCATCCGGCATGTTCTTCCCCACACTGACTACCCCCTTCTGTCCGACCATCATATCCTCCACTTCATAGGATGGTGCTTCTCCATGGATAGCTCCTACCAAGTCCGCTTTGGCTTTTCCCTTGTCCGAGGCGGACAGCTTGGGTTGGCCCTCCCCGGATCGGGCATCCTTGATGGCGGTCAGCATGCAACTCCGAGCGGTTTGCTGGTGGCCCCGGACGGATGCGATACCGTTTTCCGTGGGGAACTTCATGATCAAGTGGAAAGGTGAACATATAGCCCGTGCCTGTGACAGCCAAGGTCTTCCGATGATCATGTTGTAAGGGGAAACAGCATCAATGACGGCGAAGTTACATTCCACCGTAGCCCGCTTTATCGGGTTCTCGAAATCCGTCAGGGTGACTTTCAAAGGGATGACTCCGAGCGGATGGACAGTCCGTCCGGTGAACCCTGAAAGGGGGGTCTGACACGGTTTTAGGTTTTGTCGTCCGATCCCGAGCTGATCAAAGCATGCCGCGAACATGATCTTCACACTGCTACCGTCATCTACGAACACTCGTTTGATCAGCACGCCTTCGACATCCGCCATTACCACCATCGGATCCGAATGGGGAACCTGTGGGGGTACCGGATCCTCATCCGAGAAGGTGATAGTCTCGCTTGGCTTGAACCTCTTTTCTTGTATCTCGCCCGGAGGCACGTATCTGCTTTTGGCTTTGATCGCCGTCATGGAACAAAGTCCGTCGCCGACGATTCCGTTTATCACATTGATCACCCGAGGCTGAGCTGGGGGCGGAGCTGGTGCAGCCTGTCTTGGTGCCGGGTTTGCCGGATTAGCTTGATTCCCCCCTCGGGGGCGATTGTTCCTATTCCTTTTTCGACCCTGTCCGGCTGCAGCTGCCGGGGCTTGGGCCGGGCGTCCGGGTCCTTCTCCCGCCACGCAATCTCTTAGCTGGCCTGCTCCGATTAACCTTTCAATATCCCAACGAAGCGCCCTGCATCCCTCCGTGGTATGTCCATGTGACTTGTGAAACTCACACCACTTATCCGCATTTGCTGGTGCCGGCACGCCAACAATGGGCTGCGGATCCGTAAACAAACCTCGGTGAACCGCAAGGATCTCCGTACGGGTCTTTGAGAGAGGGGTGTAGGTCGGACGAACAGCGGCTGCCGGTGCTGGTGCCGCTGTCGCCGGGGCGGGTACTCGTCTGACTTGATCCGTACGGGCCGGAGCCCTTGCAGCAGTGGTTTGGGTCCCTGTCACCGTGAGAGACCTTTGCTCGAAAAAGCCCACTGTTGTCATCCGGACTTGGTTGGCATCATGCACCGTACAATGCATCTCTACTACCAACTGGAGGTGGTAATATGACGTAGGCATATTCTTCATGAGCTCGATGTAGAAAGCGTTGTCCCTCGGTCCGTTGACGAAGTTGTGGATAATGGCCTTCTCCTGCAAATGCCGGTCCACCACCTTCATCGTCGCAGCTATGTACCGGGTGTAGAATTCCCAGGTAGTCTCCGTCTCCAGCTGCCTCATTGCCAGGACCGTGGCGAGGTTTACAAATGTGTGCTTCATAGCGGAATAGCGCCGGACCAGGGCTATGGCGAAATCCCAAAAATGTCGGAGTGTACCGTTCGGCAGACCCTTGAACCATGTTAAGCAGTTGCCCCGTAAGTATGAAGGAACCATCTTACACTGTAGCTCTTCCGGAATATCCCTAGCAATCATGATACTTGCATAAGTATGAACGAACTCCTCCGGATCACCTTCTCCGTTGTAGGTAGGTAGTCCGTCCGGAGCCTTGGTTCCGGCTGGCCACTTAAAACTTAACACCTCCGAAACCCAAGATGACTGTGGCCCGATCCCATTCCGTCCGATTAGGCGATTGAGTCGGTCTTCAATGGAATCCGGACAGAAAGGTGTTTGAAAACCAAAACCTCCAGGGAATCCTCCTCCGGCAGGCTGCATCCCATACATCATCTGCTGCTGACCCCCGGGTCCTCCGGCAGGTTGCATCCCAAACATCATCTGCGGTTGTCCCCCGGGTGCACCCATCTCATAGCCCTGCTGGGTACCGTATCCCTGCTGGGTTTGTGCTCCCCAGTAAGGCGGTGCGTTCGGATTCAAACCAGCCGTCTGCTGTTGATGTCCGCCCGGGTAAGGGTTTAGGTTTGGTGCTCTCGGTTGGTCCGGAGGCGGCTTGTCCGCCTCACCTCGTTGAGCGGCCTTCCACTCTTGGAACTGCTGATACTCCGTCATGTTGGTCCTCAGGATGTTGCCTCCCAATCCGGAATCATGACGCTTACGCTCCTCCCGTCCGGCCTTCCGCCCGACTCGGGGTCTGATCGTCCGGCTCTGAGCATCGTCTTCCGTGCTATACCCCTCTGGAGATTCCTCAGGTTCATAATCCTCAGCTTCCTCAGAACCGGATCTCTCGGGACGATCCGGATCGGGCGTCTCATCCCCTTCCGATGACTCCTGGTCATCATCCTGATTCTGATTCCGCGCCTCTCGTGCCGCTCGCTGACGCTCTCTAGCCTCGCGTTGTATATCAGCCAGAGTTCGTTCAGAAGCCGGCTTCTTCCCTTTTGCCTTTTCAGCTGCTAGGCGCTGTCGCCGACGCTCCTCAGCTGCGACCTTCTTCTCTGCTGCCGCCTGTTTGGCTTGGAGAATCCGTTCCTTCTCAGCCGCTATCTTCTGAGCTCTAACTGTAGCGGCTTTTCTGGTTTTTGGCCCTCCTCCCGCTTCCTCCTCCGCAGGGAGAGGGTTCTTTCTTGGTCGTCCGCGCGGCGGCATGAACGTAACCTGCAACTGGAATTTTTAAGATCCCACTGGGCGTGCCAACTGATGCTACCAGCTTCCAGTCCCGGTCCGGATCAATAGTGAGTCTCCGGTCCGGATGAGACTTTCGTCCGTGCTCCACGCGCTCTCACCTAAAGTCCTGCAAAACAACGCCCCGGAGTATCCCGAGGATAGCTACTCCGGCGTGATGATGAAAGAGGGGCCTTTGAATAGGAGAGAGAATAAGGATATATTGAGAGAGTTTTTATCTGATAGAACATACCTTTCTCCACAAGTCCAAAGCTGTATTTATAGGTGTGAGTGGTCAGCCTCAAGCCCAGAGGCAGTGGACCGGATAACGCCATTCTAGCTGACGTCATATGGACCGGACTACTCTCTGGGCCGGAGCCTAGATATGGGCCAAAGCCCCTATCACCAACCAATTCACCATTTCATTTTTAACCTTAAGAGGTCTAATTCAAAAAATTAGATGCTACTTTTTTCTCGCCCTAATTTACACAGTTGACATTTCACACTATCCAGCATACATCTTTAACCAACAAAGTCTTTATCTATTTATATCAAAAAAGTGAAAGTTATATTTCTTTCATTACTATAACATATATAGAAAGCATATCTCTCTTATTTGGTAGATGTTGATGTTTTTCTCAATGCAAACCTATCACCAATTCACCATTTCATTTTTAACCTTAAAAGGTCTAATTCAAAAAATTAGATATCTTTATCTCGCACTAATCTGCACAGTTGACATTTCAAACAATCCAACATATATTTTTGACTAACAGAATTTTTATTTAATTATATCAAAAAGTGAAAGTTATATTTCTTTCATTAGTATAGCATATATAGAAAGCATATCTCTCTTATTTGGTTAATGTTGATGTTTTTCTCAAAGCAAACCTATCACCAATTCACCATTTCATTCTCAAAATTAAAAGGTCTAATTCAAAATATTTGATATGAGTTTTTAATTAAGAATGCAATGTTGAATGAATTTATAGTGGAAGGTTTTCACACCTTGAGATAGATAAATGTTTGAATATGAATAATTTTAAATTTAATTTTCTAGTTAGTGGATTAAACCTCACGAGATAGAGTATAACTTTGTTCATCCGTTGTAGTAACTTTCCCCTTTTTTATTAAGTTATACTCTTTGTAAATAAAGTTATTGATTGTATTCTTAGAATGAAAATGGGCTCAAAATCTTGTAGCATAAAAAATAAACCGACAAAAAAAATATAAAAATAAAATTCCAATACATCTTTTTATTCAATTCATCCCAAGATCAGGGTAGCTAGCAGGCATTACATTGAAATATTTTCGAGAAAATCTCCTGAACTCCCAACTTTCCTAACTTTCCGTGAAAGTCTTTACACGTTTCACCTTATACAGTGTATGTTTTAATTTGAACTGTATATTTTGTTAGTTGAAATTATTTAATTTTTACATAAAATTTCTTGAATTTTCGTATTATAACAAGTTTCATTACATGTTTACTTTAATTTGATCAAAGTTTTAACACAAAATTTTATCATTTGAGTTTAAATATATAGTGGTAGTTCCATAACATTTAGGAAAATTGGACTTTCTAGAGACTTAGTAATATCCTTTTAAGCAGAAGGTGGAAACTGGCAGCTAGACTGCTCGTAATTTTTTTTACATGGAACTGATTAAATCCCGCGTGCTTGAAAACTAGAACTGTTGCAACATGGAGAATATAAAAATTCAAAAACTCCGGCCATCCTGTACGGATGAACACCCCCGCTTGTGTGTGCGATTACACCTCCAGTGTGTGCGATTTCCTTTCTTTCCTCACTTTACAACTATTCCCGATAGATTCCTCTCCTTTTCCGATATGACCCCACCCCTGACTACCTAAAACGGTCATAAAACGGCAACATTTATGGCGGAGCCACCGCAGCTCCGCGGTGGCAACCCCAATTTACGCACTTTCGCCCAAGCTCTCTCATCCAAATCACCCCCGCTTGCTAATTCCCTTCCCACGAACCTAGAAATCCTTCCTATTGGTGAGCACAAAGGCAAAATAGCTTGTATTGTGTCCCCAGATCAAGCAGCCTCGCTCGCGAACCACTATATTAACACACTGATAGGCAAGTTCGAAAGAGGAAAGCCATCCATGGAAGCTTTGAATGAAGCTTTCAAGTCAATCGGTTTTGATTCAGCCTTTCAACTGGGATCACTAGACTACCGACATGTCCTAATCCGGTTTCAGAGTCCCCATGACTACTAGAGATGTTGGCTCAAAGGTACCTGGAGCTTCAAAGGAGTCCCTATGAAGGTGCTTAAATGGACCACTGATTTCAGCCCTAGTTGTGAGTCATCAGTTGTTCCAGCATGGGTAACAATCCCTAATCTTCCAATTTTCTTCTATAATGTGGCTATGCTAGAGTTTATTGGAAATAGAATTGGTAGTTTTATTAAAATGGATGCAGCTACAGCCTCATTGACTAGACCATCTACTGTTAAACTTTGTATTGAGGTGGATTTACAAAAGAAATTGCATGAGGAGATTAAAGTTGGAGTTATAGGCCATGTCACTGATTTAGAGATCATTTATGATCAGTTGCCTCAATACTGCTCCCATTGTTGTAAGCTAGGTCACTGTCTAGAGGAGTGTATCTCAGCAAATCCCCAACTCAGACAACCATTTGACCCTAGAAAGCCTATGCCCTTTGACCCCTCAAATCAGCAAAATAAACTACCCAAGAGGTCTGTTCCTCAATCATCTGCCAAACCTCATTCTCACCCTACCAGTGAGGAAGCCTCAGGGGTCTCTGCAAAAGATAAAGATAGAACTATCAAAGCTCAGTTGATCTATGTCAAAAAAGTTCCTGCTCAGATTCAGCCTTCTTCAACTCTTGTCACAATGGACAAAGGCAAAGAAAAGATGTGTACATCAGATGATGAACTCATGCTACTGGAATCATCATCTCAGCGCTGCTCTTCTCCAACTGACCAGACTGAAAAAGATCCTATTTTGATCCATGATTGTGCTCAGAACCTCAATATCCCAAACCAATTCCAACAGCTATCTAATGCCTTGCTTTCCCCCCCAGTCTTCATCTCCATCTGTAACCAACCTACTAAGATTTCCTCCTCTCAATCACTTGACACTTCTAAATCTCCTCCCCAGCCCCTTCCAACCCCTTATTTGCTTCAGCCTGAAGAAACTGAATGGCTTGCCAAAAATCATAGACCTAAAGTCTATGCTTCAGATGATACAAAGCTGAGATCAGGTACTCCAACATCCCTAGTTGAAAGTCCTTTTGCTTCTAATGCTGCTCCATTTTTTTCTCAGGAAAAACACAGGCATAATAGATTCCTCCCTTTGATGGAAGATGAACAACTTCAGGAATTTAGAGCTGCAACTGAGATTTCTCTAGCCTCATCTGAAACTGTAGACACTGGCAAGGATATGGCAATCTCTGATGACTCTCAAAATGACGTAGATCAGGTAAACACAAGCCAGGTAAGGAAATCTTTTACACTCCTAGCTAAAAAGAGACCTGGTATCAAATTGCAATCCTACTTTACTCAATTGAACCAAATTGTATCTGGTTCCATTACTAATAGCCCTAAAAATATTTTTAAATGATAAGTACATCCCTCAAATTAAAATTCCTAGTTTGGAATATTAGGGGTATGGAAACATCTTTAAAAAGACTTGCTGAACTGATTGATACTTACAGCTTTGACCTTATTTGTCTAATTGAGCCTATGCATGCTAACTCTAAGTGTCAGTATTACATGAATATCCTTAAATACAAGAACTGCCTTTTTGCTCATAATGAAAGAATCTGGATTTTTTGGCAAAATGATATCTAGATCTCTCTGATCACTGATCACCCTCAATTTCTACATGTTTCAATCCAGAGCCAAAAACTGAATTCCTACATGGAATTAGTATTTGTATATGGACTGAGAACAAGGAAGGGTAGAGAGGATCTCTGGATTGATTTACAAAAAATAAATTGCCCAGATACAGTTTTCATTGGAGACTTTAATGCAATAGCATCTATCTCTGAGTACAAAGGTCAGTCAACTCCCAGCCTTCGTAGTATCAATGATTTTACTAAATTTATTGATGATATGGATTTGGAGAACATAAACACAGTTGGCAATCCCTTCACATGGTCTAATGGAAGGCATAAGCTTCCCCTTGATCTCAGTGATAGTGGGAGGATTAAAACCCCCACAATCCAGAGACTTGATAGGGGTCTATGTACAGCCCACTGGAATTCGACTTTTCCAGACTCTTCCATACTAGTTTTGAATAAACTAAGTAGTGACCACTGTCCACTCTTTCTTAGTATAGGCAGCAAAATAAAATCATCTCCAAGGCCATTCAGATTTCTTAATACATGGCATAAGAGAGATTCCTTTCTGAACCTAATTAAAGAAAACTGGACACCTCCTATTGACAACTCTGTAATGTTAAGACTGTATCTTAAACTTCTTAGATTGAAAAAACAACTGAAGATTTGGAACAGAGAACTTTTTGGTAATGTCCATACTAATGTTGTCAATATGGAGGAAAAACTGAGATTATGTGAAATATATTATGACTCTGATCAGAGTGAAATAAATCTGGTCAGCCTCAAACAGGCTAAGACATCCCTCACTAAAGCCATAAAAGAGCAACATCATTTCTGGAAAAATAAATCCAGAGTTAAATGGCTTAGAGAAGGTGATGACAACACAAAATTTTTCCATAACTCAGTTAGGGAAAGGAAGAGCAAAATGAGCATTACTAAAATACAAAACTCTCTTGGTGATTGGATTGACGAGTCCTCAGACATTGAATCAGAAGCTGTTGCTTTCTATTCAAATTTACTGTCTGCTGAGGAGAATCCTAACCAAGGTGTATTCTCATTTCTTGTCTCAGATCCCCAAACTTATAAATGACGAGGACAATGCTGAGCTTATTAAGCCTGTTTCAAAAGAAGAACTTAAAAGCATTGTCTTCTCATTAAATAAGAACAGTAGTTCAGGCCCTGATGGTTATACTGCACAGTTTTATATAAAGAGCTGGGACATTATTCACTTAGACCTCCTTTGGGCAGCAAATGATTTTCTTTCTAGTACAATCATGCCCAAAGGCATTTCCAGTACATGGATTGCTATAATACCAAAACTGGACACTCCCTCTTCATTTAGTGATTTTAGGCCAATCAGCCTCTCCAATGTGGCTAACAAAATTTTTCAAAAATTTTAATGGAGAGGCTAAAGCCTTATATGCAGAAAATCATTTCCCCTCACCAGACAGCTTTTTTGAAAAACAGAGACAAAAATTTTAATGGAGAGGCTGAAGCCTTATATGCAGAAAATCATTTCCCCTCACCAGACAGCTTTTTTGAAAAACAGAGACATTTCTGATAACATTCTATACTTAAAAGAAATGGTTAGGTTTATTGATAAAAAAGGTAGAACTCCCAACTGTATTTTGAAACTTGACCTGAGAAAAGCTTTTGATAGGGTTTGCTGGAAATTTCTTACTAGCATCCTTATTAAATTTGGTTTTCATGGAAATTTTATTTACTGTATTATAAAAAATCTTTCTCAAGCCTGGTTTTCTGTTTTAATTAATGGTAGTCCAGTAGGATTTTTTCAAGCTACTAGAGGTATCAAACAAGGTGATCCCCTCTCTCATTTCCTCTTTAATATATTCTCCGAAGCTTTCACTAGAAGTCTATCATTCATATTTCAGTCTAGAGCTCAAATATTTTAATCTGCCTAGATCTGCCTCTCTGATTTCTCACTTATCTTACGCAGACGACACAGTTATATTCATGCAAGCTAGCACTACTGATTTAAATAGAATGAAAGCTTTTTTAGTGGTTTTTGAATCTGTCTCTGGACAGAAAATTAACTTCGATAAAAGCGATTTTTATGTTAGTAAGCATGCCACTCAAACTAAGATTAGGGAGATAAGTAACATCTTAGGTATGAAAAAAGGATCTTTTCCATTCAAATACCTAGGAGTCCCAATATTCACATGCATAATGAAAAATGTATATTTTCAGCCATTATTGGAAATGATAGATAGGAGGTTAAATAATTGGAAGAATAAGTGGTTATCCACTGGAGCTAAAATGATTCTGATAAACTCCTGTATCTACTCCCTACCTCAACATTATTGGGCTGTTTTGATGCCTACTGTGCAGGTCATAAAATAAATTAGAAGAAAAATATCTATTTTCTTTTGGAGTACTACTGATGATAGGCCCAAAAAATCATGAAGAAACTGGAATGACCTTTGCTACCCTATCTCGGAGAATGGTTTAGGATTTAGAAATATGAACACCATTATTAAATCGTTCTCGCTAAAGCTTTGGTGGAAATTTCAAGTTTCCCAAGCCCCATGGACTGTTTTTCTTGCATCTTTACCAAAATCTTCACAGGCATCTCAAACATGGAAACGAATCTGTGAGGTGACCCCTTTCTGTGAAGATAATTCTAGAGTTATCCATGAGGTTGGTGCTTGTAGCTTCTGGAATTCCAATTGGCTGGGAAATGGGATTCTTAGTGATACTCTGAATACCGAACTTATTGATATTCCCGTGGACTGTACAGTGGCCAATTTTATTCAAAATAAATATTCTTACTTACCATTACTATCTGCCCATAATGATCATGTCCTCTTTTCCTTATTACAGGTAGCTAAAGTCACTCTGAACAGAATGGATAAGCTAATTTGGAAGCCTGAGGACTCTGGAGCATTTTCTTTCAAATATGCATACAATAAACTCAGAGACAGGAGAGGTAACTCTGTATCTCTATTAAAAATTTGGAATTCTAGAGTCTTCAAAAAAATATTAATATTCATGTGGAAGGCTCTAAATTCTCTCCTCCCCTTTGACAATGTTCTCACATACTATGGTTTCAATATTGTTTCAAAATGCTGTTTCTGCAACCATAAGGATGAAATTGATCACTTTTTCAATCAGTGCACCTTTGCCAAAGCTATATGGACTGAAGTCAATAGATTCATAGGGATCCATACTCCAGTTTTCTCCACTATATGGTCCAGAGTATCACACTATCTGTCCAGGCCTGGTCTATCAGCTGTACACTCTCAAATAATAAAAAATATACTTCTCTTCTCATGTTGGTCCTTATAGAAGGCTAGGAACAATTTAATCTATGATAATATTGTACCTAATCAACCTAGAATACTACATGAAATTAAAAGTATGATTTTTGACTCCTATGCAGCTAAACCATTTTATATTCATAGGCCTGTTGATATTGAATTTGCTACCAATGGCTATTTCCCTATGTGGCTAAAGCCCCCTAAGCCAAATATTCAGAAAGTTGCATGGTCTTGTCCATCTGTTGGTAGTAAAGTTAACATAGATGTTTCCTGGAAATCTTTAGAACAACAAACTGGAATTGGCATGATAATTAGGGATTTTATAGGCAATATTATAACCTCTGAGTGTATTTACACTCATGCTCAGTCCCCTTTGCATGCCGAATTACTAGCAATTGGTTTTGGGGTCATAAATGCTAGAAAGTTTAACTCTGAATTTGTGGTAGAGTCTGACTGTAAACAAGCTATAAACTGTATACTTAACCCTCAGTCTGCTCCATGGAAGTTATTTGCTCTATCTGATGAACTGCATAGTGAATGTTCTGGCATTCAAATTATTCATACCTATAGGGAAGCCAACTCTATGGCTGACTCTTTGGCTAAATATGCAGTCCTTACTAAATCCTCTTATGCTTTCAACTCATCTTCCCAGCTTCTCCCATTAATTAGAGGGTTATATATGTTAGATAAAAGTGGTACTCCTACTATCAGATTGCACCCCCCTTAGACAAATATTACTCTTACTTGCTTCATTTTCTCTTTTCTCAGGAGATTTGGCAGTCACAGGGCTGTTATTTTGAAGGAAAAACAGGAAATACTTCCTGGAGCTACATCACTCTTGGCTATAAATCAGTCCACTCTCAACAGCTTAAAGGCTCTCTCCTCATGGCTTTGGCCCTAACTCTATGCTCTGTTTGAATGTAATAGCTATAAACTTATTCTTTTTAGCTTGATCTAATTTTCAAGGCCGCATTGAGTTTTGCTTAGCAATTCTCTAATAGGCTTTGTTTGTAGATCATGTCTGATTTTGGCCTATCATTGTATAATGCATGTAGTCTAGTTTTAGATCATTTTTTGAAAAGCATTACTATGCTTTTGGAAAAATGTCCCCCACAAACCTGGCTTGGTTACTATGGCCATGATTTGTACTATTTTTATAGGTTTTGGAAGCCGAATATAAATTCCCACGTTCTCGAGCGGTTTAACTAAAATAAAAATAAAAATGAACACCTCCGGATTTGGCCCTTGGACGTCCTCCTCTAGCCCCACTTGCCACATAGTTCCATCCGGACCAATTAGAATGGAGATTTTATCCAAAAGTCCACCAAACTTTTGGATAAAATACTCCGGCATCTTCAATTCCGCAGCGGCTGGCGCATCCGGTGAGTAAAACTCGGCGTACGACATCGGCTCCGATTGGTTTGGCCGGCCAGTTGAAAGGTTGCAGCCATCCATTGAATACAAAGTGGTCGAATGATAATGATAAGCGAAATGGGAGACGTATATATAGTTTTCTTTATAATCTGAACGCGTACTGAAAGTCAAAATTTGATATTTGAACAAGATTTGATAAATTATTACATTTTAATTTTTTATTTCATATATAGATAAATGAAAAGATAGGAATTGACAGTTGTTCTAACGGATAAGCGGTGGTGGTTGGACTTAGGGCCTATTTAATACGCCTGAACTGAACTGAACTGAAAAATACTGAACTGAACTGAAAAATACTGAACTGAACTGAAAAATACTGAATTGAACTGAAAAATACATTTGATTCTTTTATATAACATATATTTATATTCAAAATTCTTATTAAAAAAAATTCATTGAAATATATTGAATTGAACTTAATCGAACAAAATTGAATTGAAGAAACAAATCACTACATCGACATTAGCTAAATTTCATCAAATTTATATTTCATCATGATCCTAGAAGTTAAACATAATTGAACTGAATTATACTGAACTGAACTTTATTGAACTGAAGTATACTGAACTAAATTGATATAGCCAAATTGTGCTCTATTTTATCAAGTCAAATTTTATTAGCACCAAACTTAATTAAGCTGAACTTACAAAAATGTGCATTGATAAAATTAAATTAGAAAATGTTTATCAAATCATATTTCATCAATTCTAAACTGACTTGAACTGAATCATACTGAACTAAACTTAGTTGGACCAATCCAATAAAACTAATTGAACTGAATCATAACTGAATTGAAGAAAATGATCAATGCATCGATCTAACTAAATGAGGTTGTATTTTATCAAGAATTAAAAATAGAACTGAATTGAACTACACTGAACTGAATTGAACTTACTGAACTGAACTTTATTTAACTGAAGTATACTGAACTGAATTGATATAGCCAAATTTTGCTCTATTTTATCAAGTCAAATTTTATTAGCACCAAACTTAATTAAGCTGAACGTACAAAAATGTGCATTGATACAATTAAATTAGAAAATGTTTATCAAATCATATTTCATCAATTCTAATCTGACTTGAACTGAATCATGATGAATTAAACTTAATTGTACCAATCCAATAAAACTAATTGAACTGAATCATAACTAAACTTAATTGAACTGAATTGAAGAAAACGACCAATGCATCGATCTAACTAAGTGATGTTGTATTTTATCAAGAATAGAAAATAGAACTGAATTGAACTACGCTGAACTTAATTGAGCTTACTAAACTGAATTGGACTACACTTAACTGAAATGAACCATGTTGAACCACACTTAACTAAAATGAACTGAACTGAACTACAATTAACTGAAATGAACTGGATTTTCAATATGAATTTAAAATCATTAAATTATATTTTTATTGAACTGAACTGAAGAAAACGATCAATGCATTGAATAATTAAATGAGGTTGTATTTTATCAAGAAAATAAAACTGAATTGAACTACACTGAACTGAATTGAACTGAATTGGACTACACTTAACTGAAATGAACCGAGTTGAACCACACTTAACTAAAATGAACTGAACTGAACTACACATAACTGAAATGAATTGGATTTTCAATATGAACTTAAAATCATTAAATTATATTTTCAATGAACTGAATTGAACTAAATTATATTTTACCTAAACTGGATTGAATTGTGTTGAATTATTAACATTTAATTTTTTTAAAGTCTTATAAAGTATAATGCACTGAACTGAAAAATACTGAACTGAATTGAAAAATACTGAACTGAACTGAAAAATACTGAACTGAACTGAAAAATATTGAACTGAACTGAAAAATACTGAACTGAACTGAAAAATATTCAGATAAGTTGTACTAAACAGGCCCTTAGAGGTCATGAGTTCCATTTTTATCCGAGGAATTAGGTGGTGGGATTTTATTCTCGTGTCCACTTGCAGTAATACCCAATTAGTCCTAAATGGAACTAGAAGAGTTATTACTCCGGTCAATAAATAAATTAATAAAAAATATTAAACTACGTAGTTTTGATGAAAACCACCACATAACCACCGCAAGTTCACCATATTCCAGTGCCTACCATTTTTATATCTTTTTTTTTGTTTCTTTTAATTAAAAGAGTTTTGATGGAAATTAAATATATACATCCATTTTTAAACTTTATAAAATTATTTGATTGGATATTTTAGGATTCTCAGCGCAGTAATCAATATTCTGTTACAATTCCTAAAATTTATTACTAACTTTATAAAAATATTAATATGATGTACCAAAATATAAAATGTGAAAGTATCATTATTCATTTGTGTATCACTAACCAAATATAAATTCTCTTAAAATATCAAAAAATCATTACTAACCTAAAAGTATTAATAAGATGCGCCAAATTATAAATAGAAACTTACTTATATCTCATAATCATTGTTTTTATAAAACTAATCAAATTAATATACATTGTTAAAAAAAATCCAAGATTCATTAGTAACTTAAAAATATTAATTTGATGTACCAAATTGTAAATGAATGATCACTTCTTTGAAAAAATATAACAATTTACTATTGCTCTTATTTTTATAAACACATACTTAAAAGAGGTAACAACAGTAACACATGGAAAAACGTCTAACGATAACACATACTTATGGATCATTCACTATCGAAAAACATATACTCATTAAATCAAAATCTCTTATAAATTTATTTGTTTTCTATTATGAAACTAAAACTTATAAGTTATGCATTACATGCTATTACTTTACACGATTTGTTGTGTGGTACAATTTTGGTATGTTAAACTTATATTTTCAATAGGTTAGCTTCTACGCTATGTAAAGATAGAGAAAAATAGTCTGATCAATTACATTTACTCTTATGCAAATATTATCTAATTCAAGATTTAATTTAATATTTACAAGTGTTTCAAATTGCACAAGCAGATTTTCAAGTATTAATATCTATGTAGAAATCGTGTACTATTAAAAATTTTGCTTGATTTTGTAATAATAAATTGGTCTGTTTTAACTAAAATATTTTGAAATAAAATCAACTAAATTAATTGCATGCATGATAAAAATTCAATCCGATTAAATCTACTATTCAAGTTCATACCTAAAATTTAATTTACACTTTGTGCCAAATTAAATTCTTTTAAAAGTGTTCATAATATACCACACAACGCGCGGTACAACAAGCTAGTTTCACGCTGTGTCTGCAGCTAGTTTCATGCCAAATCTTTGCTGTGTTTGCAGTTATTGCATGCTGAAAGCCAAGTTGAAATTGTAAATTTTTGATGTCCTGATTATCATGCATTGGTTTTATCAAGCACACTATGGATAAGTGATAAAGTGAAATCAGTGTTTTAAGCCTATCTATAGAGGTACCATATCCTCTCACATTCCGTACCAAAACATTTGCAATTAATTTGTGTGACATTTAAAAATTATATGAGATTTTGGTTTTTGGTCTTATGTTCCTAGTGACACTATTAGATATCAGAACTTTTTTGGTTTTGGTTTTAGATGGTTTACCTGGCTCACCACTGACTGTGGTGAGGGTTGTGGATGCTTGAGTTCCTGGCTCTTAATTATTGGAGAGTGGGGGTTGTATTCCTGGATCCTCCAATGTGCTATTAACATCATTTGGTGGAGTTCTGTTGGTGGAGTTCTGTTGCATTGTCTCTAATGTCCAGTCAGAATAACATATAGCATCATCTAAAGAAACATCAAAGTTGGATCCTTCATATGGTTCCTGCAACACTTCAAAAGGGTTTGACAGTTCCATGCTGTGATAAGGCACAATAGAGAGGTTAGTATTAAAACTCTGTGCACTGTGTGTGTGTTGCTTTCTTTTGACAAAGTTTTTCCTTGGAATAACATCAAGTTCATCTAGGGAAAAGGATACATGCTGCTTCTTTAATTGTTTAAAATCTGCAGCTATGAACAAAGATTCCACAGAGAGTTGAACTGGTTTGGGAGGGACAAAAGGTACAATCATCTTTTCAGAATCTGGGATTCTTCTAAGAATTTTTACCTTATTCTGCTCAATGCCTCTTGTCACCTTGCTCCATGTTTGCTGGACTGTATTGTCTATCATCTTTTCATGCGGTGAGAGACCTGAATTGCTAGCTTTCTCATGTTGAGAGAGCCCTGAACTTCTAGCTTTTTCCTGGGGGGCTTGCTCCCTTTTCTTCCAATTTTTCTTGAGTTCAGGATGCTGCATCATACAGTTGGAATCCTAGTATCCAAGCTTCCGACAATACCTGCAATATAGTGGAAGATTATGGTACTCTATCTCACACTCTTTATGGTCCTCTGGGAAGCCTATTTGAAGTGAGGTTAGGAGTTGTGAAGTGAGGTCGACTTCTACACAAATCTTAATTGAGGAAGGTCTGGTTATTGAAGTTGTGGCCGCATCCGCCTTGATGTATTTTCCAAGCTGGTTTCCCACATCAGCCAACATCGCATGATTGTAGTAATACAGCGGCACATCTCTGAAAGTTGCCCATGCCGGTACTACCGGAGATTCATACTCCGGGGAGAAATCCGACGTCCATTTCAGGATTTTCATAGAGTTTCCGGCCACTGACCAATATGATTTCAGCCAGCTGCACCTGTAATCTTCGACATCATCGAAGCGAATCAAGACATGCTTATAATCTAGGAATCCAAGCTGGAAACGGCCGGAAAAACCGATGGTCTGAAAAGCAGTTTGAATATTGAGCATCGTCGGCTTGGTTCTCTGAAACTTCCCAATTAGAGCATTTTGATAATGGGTTGAGAGTTTCTGGACAGAAGCCCGGTCATACATACAATCTGGCTTCCCAATGAAGGTGGTGATTGGTTTGATTTCGGGGTTGGAAGGTAGATCAGAGATAGGGTGAGATTGCTTGTCTGAAACTATCTGCCCCCATTTTTGGCCGTTACGAGACCGTTGCGGTGGGGATGGGACGGAGAACGGTAACAAAAACGGTTATATCTAACATGTATTTCTGTTCACGATTATAACTTCTAGAGAGAAGGAGTAGAGAAACTTTAGGAAAGAGGAAGGTCACTTTCACCAACATGTTTGATTAAGTTTCTTAATGAGATAGTTGTCAAAAGAGGAGGCGTAACTTTGATTATTATTATGAGTTGTATTTGCAATATTTTTAATTTACTAAAATATTTCTTATAAATAAATAAATCATATATCAACTTGGCTTTTTCAATTATCAATTATTTATTGGACAGTCAATTAGTTCCAAATTCTTGTACACGCCGAGTCTTTTTCACTAGTGGGGTAAGATTCTAAAATTTGTTTGCCTGTTTCGAAACCCCTATAATCTCAATGTTTCTTAGTCTTACATAATAAATCTCAATATAACGTTTTTTCATTTTTTTAATGTTGAAAAGTGATTCAAACACTACTACAAAGGGGTAGATGCAAGACACATATTTAAGGCGTTTGAGCCTGGCGCGTTTTTTAACGCCTTGATTGAAAGTAGCGAGTTCGCTACCTCTTCAAACTAGCAAAAAGAATTAAATTTAAGACGGAAAGAAGCAGTTAAAGGCGGAAATGGGTTTTGACGTAAAAAAATACATGACCAAGGCGGAAAAAAGTATCCTCCTTAACTTGAATGGGTTGTTACGATCTCGTAACCTTTGTAGTAATATAAACGTGTCTGTAGCGAATTCGTAGGTTAGCTCGTTAGTATGTACTTTGTGCGTTGCGATCTCGTAAGCTTTGCTAAACCCTAATTTCAGCAGGCGAGAATATGGAACATGTCGTAACTGGGACGCTAGGATGTGGCATTTGATGTTACGGTATCGCTTCTGTGCACATCAAATTTGACACTGTTAAATGTACAGTGCATGTGAGGGTGATTGAGTTGTAACGAGTTCGCTAGTTACTCTAGTTGGTTAACTAGGAAGTAGCGAGATCGCACGTGTGTCAGTATGGGTCAGGCGAGAATATGGGACATGTCGTAATTGGGACGCTAGGATGTGGCGTTTGATGTTACGGTATCACTTCTATGCACGTCAAATTTGACATTTTTAAATGTACAGTGCATGTGAGGGTGATTGAGTTGTAACGAGTTCACTAGTTACTCTACTTGGTTAACTAGGAAGTAGCGAGATCGCAAGTGAGTCAGTATGGGTGACCCATAAAATCTGAACTGACCGTTCTAACACCAAAAAAAGAAAAATTTAAAAGGGTTTAAACAGGTGGGTATTGAAGGATGATCAGTTCTAGTTTGCTGGGAGGTCTCATTGTTCCCGTGTTGGTGTAGGTAAGGTTTAACTTGCGTAATGTACTGGCTAGTCTCTTGATTTTGGTTGATTTTATGCATAATTTTTGCTAACATTTTGGTTTATTTTGGTTTTTTTGTTAATGCAGTGTGTAGTTTATGTGTTGATCATCTCAAGTCAGTGGGTTAGTAGTATTGTGTAGCTGTTTGTCTGATTTGTGAATTATGGACCGCGAAAGAATAATGAAGGAGAATGCTCGATTATCGAAGGAGTATTTAGATTTGGTTGAACATTTCTTAGATGTTGGGTTGCGACATTCTAGACAGAATAACATAGGAGGGGTTAGATTTCCATGCAACAAGTTTAGAAACAACGCCATATTTGAAGATATTGCTGTAGTGCGTGAACATTTAATTTGTAAAGGTTTTGACAAATCCTACACATAATGGGTTTGGCATGGGGAAGGCCATTATGGAAGTGACCAGGTTGAGATGGAGGAGGGAAGCGCTGAGGAAATCCTGCAGTATAATGAACAACTTTCAGATATGTGTGACGATGTTGTTATGGAGTTTGTTGGGAAGAAAAGTATGTTGGAGGCAATATATGACGATGAACAGACAAGCTTATATGTTGGGGCTAGCCATTCTAGACTGGGAGCAACATTGTTGTTAATGAACCTAAAGGTAAGGCATGGTATTTCTGATAAAGGAATGACAGAGTTGCTAGAGTTGGTTAAAGAGGTACTTCCTCAGGACAACTTATGTCTTGACAGGGTTTATGTTGCGCGGAAGATACTGTGTCCTTTACTAAGATTCACGCATGCCTGAATGATTGTATGTTGTATAGGGGGAGTGTTGATTCTCTGAGGGATGATTGCAAGGTATGCGGTGAGTCTAGATGGAAAAACAAGGAGGGGAAGGCCGAGGTATATGGAGAAACAGTGATAACATCGACAAAGCAAGGTCCTGCTAAGGTGATGTGGTACATGCCCTTGAAACCGAGATTGACGCATTTGTATGCCAATCCAGTTGATGCAAAATTGTTAACATGGCATGCCGATAGGGTTCGAGATGAAGATGATTATATTATATCGCATGCTTCTGATGGTGATCAGTGGAAGAAGATGGATGCTATGTACCCAGAATTTGCTGACGAACCTAATCACGTGCGCTTAGGACTATCTACTGACGGAATGAACCCTTTTGGGAACATGTCCAGCACCCACAGTTCATGGCCAGTGATGCTTGTTATTTATAATCTACCTTCATGGTTGATGATGAAACGAAAGTATGTGCTTTTGAACACTATGATCTCGGGGCCTAGGCAACCTGGTAATGACACTGATGTATATCTAGCGCCTCTTGTTGATGAGTTGGAATCCTTATTTAAGCATGGGATTCATATTCCAGACGGAAGTCGAGGGGACGCGAAATTCAAACTTAAAGCCATGCTTATGTGGAGCATCAATGATTTCCCTGCGCTGGGTAACCTTGGAGGGTGTTCTGTGAAAGGTCATTTTGCATGTCTAGTATGTGAGAGAAATACCAGCCAGTGTCAATTAAAGCACGGTGGTAAGCCTGTGTATCTAGGTCATAGACGATTCCTTCCTAGCAGTCATCCGTGGAGGAGAGCTAAGAAGTGGTTTAACGGCCAGGAAGAGCATGGTGTTGCCCCCGTCCCATTATTAGGTTCTGAAATATTTGAAAAAGTATCGGGTATGGAGAACGTGTTGGGTAAGGGAAAAAGAAAAGCACTCAAACTACGATTTGGATGAAATGTTCGATATTTTTTAAACTCGGTTATTGGGAGCAATTGGATGTGCGCCACTGTCTAGATGTCATGCATATAGAAAAGAATGTATGTGAAGCTTTGGTTGGGACGCTCTTGAATAGACCGGGAAAGAGTAAGGATGGATTGAAAACTAGAAAGGATTTAGTCAATCTTGGAATACGGACGTCACTTGCTCCCGTGCAAGAAGAAGTAGGTACGACATACTTACCACCTGCTTGTTATTTCTTGTCATCTGAGGAGAAGGATAGTTTTTGTAGGACTTTGAAATCAGTGAAGGTGCCTTCTAAATATGGTTCGAACATTAGCAACTGTGTATCCACTGCCGAGCTGAAATTGGTGGGAATGAATTCGCACGATTGCCACAATCTGATGCAGGACTTGAATGTCATTGCTCTGAGAGGTTGCTTGCCTTCTCACGTTGGAGATGCGGTTGCCAGGCTTTGTTATTTTTTAAAACAGATATGTCGCAAGAAAGTAAGTCGGCGTAAGTTGGATGAATTGCAGGATATGGTAGTTGAGGTATTGTGCAGGCTAGGGATGTATTTCCCCCTTCCTTTTTTGACATAATGATTCATTTGATAGTTCATTTGGTGCGGGAGGTGAAGCTGTGCGGACCGGTATACTTGAGATGGATGTATCCATTCGAGCGGTAGATGAACATTTTCAATCATTTTGTTAAGAATCGTTATCGACCAGACGCCAGTATAGTGCAGCGATATGTCGCGGAAGAGGTAATAGAATTCTGTACCAACTATTTACAGGATGTACCTACTATAGGACTGCCGGTCTCCAGACACGACGGTAAATTGGATGGTGTCGGACTAGGCCATAAGTCTATATTCAACCCTTCTTCCAATGAGATATCTATAGCTCATATGTACATTCTACGCAACCATAATGCAGTAAGTCCTTATATTGATGTTCACCTTAATGAGATTAGGTCAACAAAACCGAGCTGGTCGGAACCTAGGATTCTAGAAGCTCATTGCAAAGACTTTACTAGTTGGCTCAAAATACATGTGCAGAATGGCGGTGAACACCCCGATATTTTAAAATGGGTGGCCAAGAGACCCCTCCACAGTTACGTCGTTTAGAGGGTATGACATCAATGGATACACGTTTGGTACAAAGTGGAGTGATGACAGATCTGCAACCCAAAATAGTGGCGTGTCAGTACCTGGAGAGGGTGATAATGACTTTTTTGGTACCATTATTGATATATGGGAAATGGACTTTGTTAATGTCCGAATCGCATTGTTTAAATGTGAATGGGTAGATGAAGGTGAAGGAGTGCGCTCGGAGTGTTTAGGCATGACTCTAGTTAATAGAGGAATTCTTGGGTCTAGGGAAGATCCATTCATCATGGCGGCTCAAGCTCATCAGGTATTTTATGTGGAAGATCCAATTGATGCCCGCTGGGAGATCGTTGTTGATGGTAAGAAAAGATTCATCTATGGTGACGGCTTGTTCGACGATGACTGCAGTATTTCTACAGACACCATTCCGCCCTCGGTGTACGAAACTCTGGAGGAGGATGACGACATTGTTTGTGCATTGGTGTGCAGAATGGATCATGAGGAAGGCATGTGGATTAATCCCGCGGGGAAAACTACAAAGAGGAAGGGGAGGGAACCAAAGAAGAAGAAGACTAAAAAGAGTAAAAAACATAAGTAGTTATTTGATAACCATTGTTTTTGAATATTATGTTGTACTTCATGGTTTGTAATTACAAGTGTAGTTAAATTTTAATTAATTTTAGTACACTAAATCTTCTAATTCTAAAAAAATTGTAGATTGCTGTAGCAGTGGCGATATCGTAACTAAACACGCTCAAAACCAATGCATATTAACTTGCTATTTAGCGAGCTCGTAACATTGGCGAAATAGTTACGAAATCGCAACAAAAGGTTGAAAATCGCAGATGAGCTTCTGTCTCTTGAGTCTGACAGGTTACGATCTCGGTTGATGTGTATGTTGTTGTATATATTTGCTTAACTTGATACTAGCGAAATCGCTAGTAGCTCGCCATGTGAGTAACTTTACACTGGCGATCTCGCTAGTATAAAGCCACATACCAAGAATTTAAATTTAACTCCTTTGTAAAGTGGTGTTATATTTTGAACCGCACAAAATGTAAGCATAACTAATGGAAGTTTAAATATTCAAATATATATAATAAAATAGATGACATTCAAATAGAAATATTCTTTGCAATATTGTTTGAGAAACTAACAAATACAAATTAAAATTGAAATTGTTTGGATTTGAGTACAACTACTAGCCAACATGAACGAATGCAAATCTAATCATCATTGCTAGGAGGTGGATCCCCCTTCACTTTTTTCCTCGCATTAGCCCTTTCGATGCCACGTATCACCTTCTCCGTTAACCAGTTTGCGTGATTGATTTTGGCCATCTTATCCCTGGAAAGGTCGACCGTGTCTTCTACACCCTTGTAGTATGCCTCTGAGGGTACACCTGTTCATGTAAGTCAAACAAAAATATGGTGAGTTTAGCAAATGAATTGTATAATACAGAAATTAAAATGTAGGGATTTAGTGTGGCTAACCTTCGACGTTCTCTCTGACTTCCTCAGGATTAAACTGTAGCGGTATTTTGGGTCCATCCGCTGCCTTCTGCCACTCGCCATTAACCAACTCAAACTTACCTTTCCTCTCAAAATATTGCATCGAATAGAAGCAACAATCCTCGGCAGTCGCAGATAATTTGATCTTGGCTTTGTCGGAGTTTAGAAACATGGGAGCTTCTTGACTGCCCTATTATTCTCGACCACACTTTTTCTCATGTGCTCGAAAATGACATAGCCCGGGTTCAACTCTATCTGCTCCATGACGCAGTAAAATATGCACACAGTTGTATAGTTCATCTCGGTGATCCAACCACCCTTAGGCACGATACTCCTAGCAACAATCTCATAAACATTCCTCTCCTCCGCACTCAGTTGATCAATCATATAAGACCTAGGCACCCCTAAATCTTTGGCATCCCTATCATAATACTTCTTTGCAAACTTTTCCACCTTCTCTCGATCCAAAACTTCCCCAACCTCAGGCCATTTTTCTCTAATGTAAAACCCCGGAGGGGGTTGGTTACTAAAGTCATCTTCACGAGCATATGACACATTCAACGCCTTGTTAAAAAATTCCTCCCCTATCTCATACTCCTTGTTAACCCTAGTGACCACCTACCCGCCTCCTTTTCCTCCTTAATCAACTGGTGAAAATTAGCATAGAATTGGCACGTCTCATCCTTATGTGCTGGATAGTTCAAACCTAACAACTCACCCAACTCATGAAATTGAAAAATCTTTAACACATTATCCAACCCTAGTTCCGTAATCTGATTAAAATCGATGACATAACAATCCAGTATTCAGAATGTTCCATGTAATAAGAATAGGCCCCAGACGCATCCAAACTTACAAATTTAGCCTTGTCGTATTTGGATGAAGTAGCTGAACTTGCCCCGCCGTCGCCCGTTGCTGAGATCCTGATGCCTGAGCTTCATCTCACCGGCCTCGCTGCACAAACGGATTGGGCGCCAAATTCTTTGTCCTTGCCATTTCTCTTGTCGGATGGGTATGCTGGGTTTGTGTTTGGTTTTATTTTTTCTAAACTCTGAGACGGTTAATCGTGGTTTGGAATCAGAAGATCCCCAAATTTGATATTTACAGGTTTGATTGTTGCGAAATCATAAATATGAAGCCAGCTTATATTATAGTTGGTTGCGAACTCGTAAATTGACACGCACAAATAAAAATGACGCCGTTTTAACTACTACTAGGGTTTAACTCTCAGCGGCAATACTAGCGAGTTCGCAAGTTAATTAATTCATAGTAATTAAATTCTCAGCAGTACTACTAGCGAACTCGTTAGTATCTAAGTCAATAGTTTTGTTAGGTGCATGTGATGATATAGGCTGTAGCGAGCTTGTAACCATGCACGCCAACATTCTTCCCACATCGGCTGATTCGAAGGTGATTGTTCAGTTTACATACACTTACATTTTAGGAGGGTTCGATAAGTCACCGACCCGCGCAAACTGAACATGAAACACCAAGGCAGAGGCCCAATACTTACACTGGTTAAGGACCAATACTTATACTATCACTACTGCAACAACCAAATATAGACCCAAACCCAAAAACCCCTTTTTTTGATGGGTTCTTATCTTGTAGCGAACTTGCTACCAGCCACGTCAAAGTTTAGTTTTTTAATTGTGTCAAGCTTTGTTGTTACGACCTCGCCAGGGTAAAGCAAGCCCGCTGTGAGATCGCTAGAGAATCTCCAGCTAGGCTCTGTTGACTGAATACGACATGTTGCGAGATCGTAAGTACCACGTAAACATGAGCGAGTAAGTAGCGAGTTCGCTTGGTGTTATGCTACTAATCAATCATCATGAAACGTGACAGTGACTAGATCGCTAGGAACACGCACTATAGCAAAAGTAAATGATTTTGCTGATACGCTATGGGCTCAAAAAAAGAAAAGCTATTCAATAATTAAATGTGCCAAAATGGCAAACAAAAGTTTATTACAATCGTAACAAATTTGGGATAAAAAATTACATAATCAAATAACAAACAAACTACAACATTTAGTCTCAAGAAGAATCGAGGATGTGAAACAATTCCTGATCGCAGGTGCATGCATCACAGTAGATGTCCACTGGATCAAGCCTCTACCAGCGATTGTACCTCACGCTGCGATTGAGGGCAGCATGTTCCTCGCAGCAGATCGGCCTAGGCGCGACTACTCCATCTCTGATGAACCTGAAGTAGTGCGTCCAACCCCAAGCATAAGTCAAACCGGCTTTGATGCGTACCCGAGCTTTTTGGAGGCCGTTCTTGTCGGTTCTCTTCATGGTGGTGATCACATTCATGCCTCTCTGAATATCACCGTCGCAGATTGCAAATATAGCCAAGACATAGGTCGACTCTTTGTGACCTATTGCAGAAGCCTCGGTGAGCCACTGTCGAGCCCATTCGGTCGCTCTTCCGCTCACGTACTGACGAAGAACCCAGTTGAAGAAAACACGAATCATTATTTGATTTATCATCTCATTTGGGAGGGCGTTGAAACGAGACAAATCCATGGGAAGCAGAAGGCAAAGAATAGGAGAAGGGAGAAGGGAATGTGGTAATAAAGGCTCTGATGGGGCTCTAAAGGGAGAAGGGGCTGATATTTATAGGGCTGAGGTGCTCCATTTGTCAAAAATATGTGAGAGTTCCTAGACAAAAATTAGTAATTATGGTATTAATAGAAGGAAAATTTAAAGGCATTCTCACCTTTTCATGATCACCCCATGCAAACCCCCCAAAAAAATTAATTACTAATGGAATTTCAAAGGTTTTTACTGATGTCACAGGTCAGAGAAAGCCCAATACTTATACTATCACTACTACTACAGCCCAATATAGACCAAACCCAAAAATACTTTTTTGATGGGTTCCTAGCATGTAGCGATATCACTACCAGCCACGGCAAAGTTTAGTTTCTGAATTGTGTCAAGCTTGGTTGTTATGATTTCGCCAAGGTAAAGCAAACCCGTTGAGAGTTCGCTAGCGAATCGCCAGCTAGGCTCTGTTGAACCAATACGACATGTAGCGAGCTCGTAAGTATCACTTACACCCGTTGCGAGTTCGCTAGTGAATCGCCACCTAGACTCTATTGACTGAATACGACAAGTAGCGATCTGGTAAGTAACACGTGAATAGGAGCGAGTAAGTAGCAAGCTCTCTAGTGTCTTTGTTACTTCTCAATCATCCTGAAACGTGTCAGTTACGATATCGCTAGGAGCACGCACTATACTAAAAGTAAATGATTTTGCTGAAATAAAGTAACAACAACTCTATCAAAATTGAACAATTTACATATAAAAAGTGTAAAATTCATTGACCATATTATTGTTATCAAAACAGAAACTTTAATTATGCGTAGATAAGTGTTCATAATCCAAAAACTAGTTAATATTCTAAAAGTAAATGTTTAAAACAAACTAAACTACGAAATCACAGGCCGGCGACTAAAATATCATGCAAGTCATCTTCACACATCTTGTCGCCACCTTCCGCCTTCTCCTCCGAACTGCCTTCATCGTTTTGCTTGTCTTGCTCGTCCTTGTCTGCTGGTTGAGCTTGAGTCTCGATGCAGGTGTTCTCTTCTTTGCCTTGTCCCGGTTCAACTTCCTCGTCGGGTTCTCCGATCAGCCTCTCTTTCCTCCACATCTCATACCTCGTCGGCTAATCTTCTGCATCAGAGTCGCTGTTATGATGATCCCCATCACCATCATCACTATCTTCATCTCCATCCCTTACATCAGCAGCAACAACGTTCCTATCGGATGTCTCCTTCTCGCTGGCTGTAGCCAAATGTTGGCTAGGACCGGCGGAGTCTTTTTGCTTGGGAAATGTGGTGCGGAAATCAGGTACCTCCTCCTCATCGCTCAGATCGCACTCCACTACCCCGCTGGATATCAGTTTGGCGAGCCGGTCATTGTTAGCACATCTTTTCTCGGCCATTTCAATCTCATCCAATAACTGGACCATAGACACCACAAGCCTACCACGGGCATCAAAAACAACATCTACACAAACAAATCAAGGTTGATAAGAACCAATTATTAACAAATTAAACAACTTGAACCAACTACAATTAATAACAATCTAGAATCATACCTGATACTCCCATCCTACCCCTTGCCCTGCTCGCTGCCTCTTCAGCTTCTTTCTTTCTCGCGTACTTCCCATCGGCCTTCATTCTAACCTCTTGTGCTTGAGCCACTCCTTGTCGTATTTGCCGAGCGGCATCGGATGACCTCTTGGAAAAATACCCGCTTTCCTGATCAGAGCTACAACCAAATTGCCATACGGAAGCGCGGCGATCTTGCGCCTGGCCATCTTCATCATTTGAGTCAGAATTGTGAAGCCGGGGTTGATTGCAATCTTCTCCATGATATAGTAGAACACCATGAGGCTGCAAACTGTGGGCTCACATGCATGCCCTAGGGACGGGATCACATTACCGCAGATTAGCTCAAAAACTAATCTCTGTTCTTCGGTAAGCATGTGGATCAGGTAATTCCTAGCTGTACCAGGCCTATCAGAATTTCTTTTAAACCACTTCTTGCCCATCTCACCTGCCTTCAACTGTTGTTTTGGGCTAATAGAAGGAAACCTCTGCTCGTAATGTACCTCGTACGGAACATCCTTTTTGGTAGGGCTCAGGTCGTTACGAGACAGATAAGGACATTTCAGAACTTCATTGATGCTAAACTTATCGACCTTAAAGTTTACACCCCGCACCATTATAGTTATTTCCTCCACCCCTTCCTCTAAACCTAGGTTCGCATAAAATTGGAGAACCTCCTCATAGTAAACATGCTCAGGCAACATAAGCAACTTATCTAGATGTTGTGCCCTAAAATGGTCTAGCACGTAATCTAGTTGCAGTGAAGGCACCACAGTACTATCAAACACATTATTATTTACAAGTTTCCGAGAGGAACAACGCTCATACCTAGCTCTGGCAGCGTCGTTGAACAACTCAGGAGTGTTCTCCTCCTCACTGGCACTGCTGGGCCCTTCCCCACCATCATCTCCGGCAGCAGCGGCGGCGGCAGGCACGACTGGAACTTGTGGGGTGACAGGCGGCTCCTCTTCCACAATATCTAGCTCCTCAGTCCGCCAGCGTTTGTTACTCGCCGCCACCCTTACCCGTCCCCGACCCGACGCTCCACCGCCTCTTCCCCGCACTGATCCCCTAGTTTTTGGCGGCATTTCTGTCGGAGAGGTTTGTTTTCGTCAACAGTTGCAGGTTCGCAAAGCTTGTGGGGTTTTCAATTTGGGGCTAATTAATTTTAGCCCGATCCCCTTTTTTTTATTTATAATTTACTAGCTAGCAAACTCGCTAGTAGACACGCATCACTATGTAGCAAGCTCGCTAGCAGACACGCTTCTATATGTAGCGAGTTCGTTACTATCTCGCTTATGCATAAGTTTGTAGTTGCGATATATGAAAAGTCACGCTCATACTAGCGTGCCACTAGCGAACTCGCCAGAAGATTATTTCTGGATATGAGAAAAATCAGTAACGAGTCCACTACTATCTCGCTCATGCATAATTTTCAAGTAGCGAGACTTGAAAAGCCTCGCCAGCCAAGCGTGCCAGTAGCAAGTTGGCTACTAGACTCGTTAACATTTATCCCACATCGGCTGATTAGAAGGTGATTGTTCAGTTTATATCCACTTACATTTTAGAAAGGTTCGATAAGTCGCCGGCCCGCGCAAACTGAACATGAAACACCAAGGCTATGACCCAATACTTACACTGGCTAAGGCCCAATACTTATACTATAACTACTACTACAGCCCAATATAGACCCAAACCCAAAAACCCTCTTTTTTATTGAACTAAGAACTAGCGACATTGCAACATGTTCATGGGGTTATGTGGGTTTCGTGGGTTATGTGGGTTTAGGGTATAGGGTTTAGGGTTTAACTATGGTAACGTGTATAGTAGCGAACTCGCTAGTACACAAGCTAGCTATAAGATAACTCAAAAATAATTCTGTTTAATTTATTTTGAGCAATTTAACATTCTATAATGTATACATTTTATATAGAGACAGTATAATACTCAATTTGTTAAATATCGATCATGATATTAACTAAGGTAGAGTATATTTTTGTACATCAGCATGGAATGTACATAAGCAATATAACATAACGCTATGTAAAGCATCAATAACTCGATTTACATTTTTAAAGCACTATAATATTCTAAAATATATACATTTTATATATAGACAGTATAATACTCAATTTGGAAAATATCGATCATCATATTATGTCAAGTAGAGTACATCTTAGTACATCAGCATGCAATGTTATGAAGCGATACTCGGTAGTATGATGAGTGATGACAGTTGGTGAGTGCACGTGTTCATGATACTTTGTTTAATTCAAGAATCGTACTTGTAATCACATAAATGAGTTGTAATAAACTAAGTTTCTCTAATCAAATGCACGTGAACTGCGCATATATATGTAGTTCATGTGTGAAGCTCTACTATGCTTTTGTCTCTAAAGGTAAGCGATGGACAGCGTTTACAAGCGTACACATGATTTGTAGAGTTTCTTAATGTCTTACAATTATAGACTAAGTTTCTTAAAACTCTTTCAAATTGTGTAATTGCAGATTAAGTCAACAAATCCCTATCCCGTTATACATCAGCATACGATGGAACAAATGAGAATTATTCTTACAATAGAATGATTAGTGTTTTATTCCATACCATCCTTTCGTTTAAATCGTGATTTAAAAATGCATGAGTGCATTTAAAAAAAACTAATTATCTTATGTAGGGTTCTGGCGAGCAGTTGTAGCGATACCGCAACCACCTAGAAACATACTTTATTTCAGCTTTTCAGTTACGATCTCGCTAGAAGGATAAAGTAGACTATAAAAGGCAATCACACGAGCATGTAACGATATCGTAAATAGCCACGTCAGGTGTAACGAGAGAGTTCTAATTTCGCAACAAGGTAAGCTAGCATAAAGTAAACACGTTATAGAACAGAAAAACACAACACTTTTGGCATCTTATCCATCACTTCTTATGGGTTTCATCTCCAAAAGTTCAAACTTTTGCACATCTTCTCAAATCTCCTCAACTTTCTGCACATCAAATCTCCATAACCCATCCCATACATGTTGGACACATCAATTGTGTCAAAAACAAAGTGGAACTAGCCACTAATTGCATGCAAAAGATTGGTAAGTTATCCATTAAATTCCCAACCACATTTTTCTCTATATTTTTGCAATTAATGTCAATATTTAGTTGTTGTTGTTCAATTTGGTAACATCCTTTGTTGTGGGTAGGAGAGGGACAAACAAGGTAGACCATCCCCAACCAAAATAATCAATTCTCCCGACACAACTTTGTCATATACCAAAGGTACGATTTGTTTTCATTCTTATTAGCTAAAAATTTGATTTTCTTGTACATAGTGCCTCCATTTATCATGTTATTACTAAATATCATGTCAGAAGCATGTCCTGAACGAAAATGAAGATTTTATTTCAATGTTGTCCATTGCAAGCTTAGCCCTAAATTTTAGGATTATGTTTTATAATGGTATTACTAAAAAGTACAACTTTGACTTATTAGTATTGTATTAGTCATTAACTAATTTCAATATACAAAGGAAAGCTTAATGGATAGCCCTTCAAGTTCCGTTAACTCCGAGTCGCGCATCGAATGAAGCTCAACTTCTCACTTATTGTCGTGAATTAGAGATTAGGATCGATAACAAAATACTAACACATGTCAAATTTAATGACATTGGTGTTGCTATTTCACCCGACGATGATGCCGCGCGATGGTCGAGTTGGTGTGCTAAGACGGGTAGGATATACACATCATTAGACACAACGGATTGGAGGCTACTAAGCATCAACATCAAAAAGGATATATGGAAGGAATGCAAGGTTAGTGTGGCACTAGTTATTTTTAATTTCAATTGGAAATTGTGAATGTGACTAAGCTTTAATCACATTTGTAGCGCCCCTTTATTATTGAGGCAACATCCTATGATCAAGTGAAGAAGAAAGCTCTTCAAATCGCATCAAAGGTTCATCGAGAACACAAATATACCCTTGCCAAGGATTATATCAAACCAAAGAGCACGAGGTTTGGGCAAGATCCAAGTACGCGTTGATGTATGCAGGACACCAACACTTCGATGAAGAACCAGGCTCTCGAACTGATCTGCAAGACAAAGGCCCCGGGTGTCCCGGGGATAGACACTCCGACGCTCAAGTAAGTATATTTCCTTAAGGCGTAAAGTATAAAGTATGAGATTAGATGAGAGGTCTACCAAACCTCTTAGGGTATCTATATGGCTACAATCCGTAGATCACCAAGATATGTATTTATGGTATGAATACAACTCTTATGGGAATAGAGGTTGTATTACCATGTATAATAGAAGCATATTTCGGACATGGTTGTGTTACCATGTTTAGGATAGCTGTATTACCATCTTTAAAAAAATGTATATTCCTTATAGAACATTCATAATATACGCATTCCCTATAAGGATTAGGATTGATGAACCCGTGGACCCATCCTCCGCGTATCTCGAGCCCATGACCCTTCTCGGGCCCTGGTCCGAGTATGAATGAGGTCCGAATACGAACCATGGACTTATCAGTAGCCCCAAGGTAGATCTTCAGAATATAGAGCGCTCCATCTCGAAGGTTTGAAGGAGAGGCTTGCATTTTGAGGGAAGACCAATAACTCGAGGGAGACTAACTAGGTGTTAAGCTCGGGGTGTCCTTCTAGGACTATCCTTATGGCTTACCCTTCTGAATATCTAGCTTCAAACTCCTTTCGTATTCCATCAGATATATGGACGGCTTAGATTAGCTTCTTTTGAAATATAGATGGTAGATACACGTGGCGTGTCTTCATTGGCAAGCAGAGACGGTCTGTCCCCCGTCTCTCCAATTACTTGCCTTTGAAACAGAATCGAGGTAATTGCTCATCTTCAATGTTGTCTGGGTTTGGATTAAATTTCCCAAATCATTCCCATTGTCTTCTCTTATTTGAAAAAAATTTCTTTCCAAGTTCAGAAGGCGCATCAATACTTCATCAATTTCTGAAGCCCCATATTTCTAATTTCTGCTTCAATCATCAGTAAGTGCTATCTTCTTTCTCTGCACATTTGCTTGTGTCTGTTTTTTCCTTTTATCTTTGTGTGCGTGTTTCCCCCCATAATCTCTGTAATCATGAGCAATAGTAGTAGAACAATTTCCTTCCACCGTCATGACGAGGGAGAGTATGTAGAAGCTCAGGCTGAGGAGAATGGCTCCCTTGAACTCCATAGGGCTGAGGTAGCAAGTGGGAATAAACATGTAGTTTTGAAGAAGAAAGCCTCTGAGGAAGAGAAGAGGTTGAGGGCTATGGCCAGGAGGGCTCAGATAGAGGGGAATAGCCCCATGGTAATGCATTCCTCCAAAGGTATAGTGTCCATGGATGGCGAAGGTAGTAGTAGAAAGTCGTTGAAGGAGGATAAAACACGCGCTGATGCTGCTATCTTCGCAGAAAGTTGTCCCTTTTCCATTCCTTCTGATGCTGACCTCATGTACTTTGGAGAAGACAAGTCTGCAGCTGAATTAGTAACTCCAACCCGAAGGGTCATATATGGAAGGTTTCTGCAACATGGGTTAGCCTTCCCCTTTCCACCACTGTTGGATGAATTTCTTCAACATTATAGGTTGCATCCAGGGCAGTTACATGCCAATGTGATATTAATCATTATGGCCTTAATAATTTTGTGTGCTCGTAAAGGTTATCGTCCCAGTCTCTCCTTGTTGCGGACCATGTATAAGGTTTCCGTTGTTAAACAAAATGTGACCTTGACCTCTCGGGATACCACTTTAGGTAAGCTTTTTGTACTTCCTGTGAACTGTGGGAAGTGGGATAAGGTAAAACTGACCTTCAATCGAACCCAATATGAAGTTCCTGATTGGAATGAAGAGGTTCAAAATGAGATCTGGCATGAAGTGGAGTCGTCCCGCCAACTACTAAATATAGCTAGGGAGTTGGTAAATGATAAGATCAAACATAGAGAGGGTAGGTTTGTATCTGGAGATCATCAAATGGGTTGGAAATGGCCTATAGATACACATGGCTGGTTGACTCAACTATCCAGCCGTACTCTTCAAAATTGCAGCTTCTTGAAGTTGTCACATTTTGATCAGCCAGAAAGGTGTTGAGATGGATTGGTATAAAACCCTTCTGTCAATGGAGCAAGATCCAGGTGGTGCAGCTAAGGCATTGCAGGCCTGTAGAGTATTAGAAGAGAGAGCTACCCGAGATGAGATATCCGAGAGGGAGGTAAATAAGGAAATCTCGGGTCTGATGAAAGACGCTCGACGTGGGCGTCGGTTTAAAAGGTTGGTTCAAGGACCTAAGAAAACTCCATCCCAGTTTTCTTATTTGTTCTTGTGGCTTTAGATCCATCAGTTGAAGAAGAGGATGAGGATTCTGCCTTAGTTCGATGTCCGAGAAAGGAAATGTCTCGGACTTCTAGTGTCCTTCCCATCATGACTGAAAATGTAGATGAGGTCATGATGACAACTTCTGTGATAGGGTCAGATGCGTTGCAAGAGGGTATTTTTTCTTGTGTTATATTCTCGTCCACAATATTTCCATTGCTTCTTATGCTAACTTCATTCCTTGTACATGTAGTGGGTGCTTCTAGGACGAACATGGCAGCCAATTTGTTGTCTCAGATAGCTGAATCAAGGGGGCGATTGAGTAGTATTGAGAAGAAAAGGGATCTCGAGGCTTCAGGGAGTTCTTCAGACAAGTCTCCAAAGAAGCCAAGGCTCAAACTCGGACCATTGGAAGAGTTCGAGAAGTATGTGTCACCTTCTCCATCTGAGATTCTGGTCGAGGTGGTACCGGGCTGTCCCGAAATTAACCAGGTATGATTCGTCATGGCTTTTGATAGGATTAGCTGTGTAATTATCTAATTCTCTTTGTCTTCTTTTATAGTCTGCGAGTCAGATGAGGCATATGTACGATTCTCTTCGGACAGTGTATAACCGTTCTCAAGGACAGGAGTCCGAGCTCGAGTTGATGGAGGAGGAGATGTCCAAGAGGTCTAAGGAACCTTCAGATATGCTGAAGCATCTCCAGAATGAGATGGCTCAGGCTAAGGACAAAATAAAAGCCTTAGAAGAGGAGAATCAAGCCTTGAAGAAGGCAAAAAAGTTGTCTGATGGTTCCTTCTTAGAATTGAAAAGGAACATGACTTTGGTGGATGCTGAGAGAGACCGGTATGCTGATCCTGTTAGTCAGAGGCGGCTAGTTCGGTTGATAATAGACTTCTGCTTCAACTGTCCAGAGATGGAGGCACATCGCCAAGAGTATGGTGAATTCTACCATAAATCTGAGCTCTCGAAGATGTGGATTCCTCTGAAGGGGTTTCTCAGTGAAGAGATTCAAGAATGTCTTGCCCCTGCCTACACTTGGCCGGAAGTACCAGAGAATTTGAAGAAATTTCGGGCAAAGTTTAGCTAGATTGGAGGCTTTGAGACCAGTCTACTGTCTAGTCTGGAATCTTTGAAGAAGGCTTTAACTCTGGAGGAGTTTCAGGACAGACTGTCCGGTTTGTATCCTGAGCTGACGTTCCTGATGGAGAAGCAGGCTACTGAAACTTCACTTGAGGACCTAAAAAATTCTGATGGGTAGATTTCAAGCTAATGAATTGGGTCCTCTACGCCCTCTCAGTTGATGAGGGTGGCAGAGGAAAGTAATTGGGACCGTGGCCTCCAGAGTGTTCGAGGTCGTGCCTCTACTTCTTCTCGCGGTCCGGGTCGTACCCCTATATTTAAAGACCTTCACGAGGTGTAAAAAGTTCCATAGTGTAATAACACTTTTTGATTTTTCCTTTATAAAGGTCTTCATATCACAATCCTTGAGAAGATTGACTCTTTAGACTTATGAATAGCCTTAATAAATAGTGATGTGTACCTTAATAGGAGTATCACTTGGAGAGTCGAGTTCCAAACTTTGTGAGTTTGCATGACCCATATCATGTTGGTGTTTGACCATATATTTTTTATAAGTATATTATTTTATTTTGGCCTAAGATGATTGTAGTTAAGACACGTAGTCTAAACAGCTCATATTAGATAAGCATCAATCGTACACTTATAAGCGTATGGATCTTTAGGCAGCAGTCTTTACTTATGCTTTGTGAGGCATAGTTTCTCTTTGTATTCAGAGAGTATAGACTGCTTCAAAATAAAATAGAAGATATACATATCGAAAAGAAATTGCATTCTTCGAACTTGAGAGTTCGGTAAAATTATAAAAGACAACCTCGAGTTTGGGAGCTCGGGTATAAAAATGTAAAAAAATGAAAAGAGAAAGAGCTTGGCCCGTAGGCCTTATTGAAGTAATTTCTCCTTATATGGAGAAGGTTTACCTGGTTTTAGCTCCGAGGTACCTGCGTAGGAAGGGCGCCATAATGACAGGGTCCAAGTGCTCTCTTTCGCGTGTTTGCAAGAGGTAGAATCCACCGGATTGTGCTGCAGAGATTTTGTATGGTCCTTTGGTCCTCGGCTCCAGCGCTCCTCCTAGCTTGTTGGTGCACCACGGGCCAACTGGCATTACCAGTTCCCCCACTTGGAAGGTTTGGTGGCGGCGTTTATGCCATAGTGCAGTCATCTCGTTATAGGCCTCTTCTTCAAAATGGAACACCATGGGTTGTTCGAGATCAGGATCGGGTACCAGATCTCCTAGAATGGTGTTGACGGCCGAGATATTTCTCACTTTTCTGGCATCACAGATGGCCGTGATCATACAAGAGCGCGCCACTCCTTGATCTCCTTTGATTGAAGCTACTCCTTGTGGTGTTGGAAACTTCAGCATCAGCTGGTAGGGAGACCATACAGCTTTAGCTTGGCACATCCAAGGTCTGCCAAGGATAATGTTGAAGGGTGTGACCGTGTCTATTATCACAAATGTGCAGTACGAGGTTAGGCTCTTGGCTCCTTCTGCTACTATGACGGAGAGTGTGATTTCCCCGAGAGGTATTACTGGATTTCCTGTGAACCCCGAGATCGGACCCGTAGGTTTAAGGTCATCTTTAGTAAATCCTAACTTCTGGAAGCAGTCTTGGAACATTACTTCTACCCCACTCCCATCATCTATGAAGATTAGTTTTACTAGAGTATTTTGTACTGTCGCTGAGATGATGAGAGGATCTGAGTGAGGCATCTGATTTTACACGGCGTCCGCATCCGAGAAGGTAATGGTTTCGTTGGGGCGGAGCCTCTTGTTGATTAGCTCAATGTGAGGTATAGCTCGCACACTATCTTTCAGCTGGGTCAAGGAAATTACTTCTCCCGTGTAGCCATTGATGCCGTTGATGACTCGGTTGGCTCCGTTTGGAGGTGGTGGAGGAGGATCTTGAGGGTTGTTGCCTTCGCCGCCCTTGTTGTTATTGTTATTATTGCGGTAGCCATCCTTCTTCTTCTGCCAGGGCTTCCCCCCATACCTTTTCTGGGTCCCCTTGTTATCGCCAGCTATTGAAGGTGCGATTTGTTGCACAATTCCTTGACGAATTAGCTTCTCGATCTCATTCTTGAGCTGGTAGCACTCTTCCGTGTCATGCCCCCGATCTCGGTGATATTGGCAGTATTTCGGGGACCTTTGACGTTCGGTTGATTCTTTCATGGCTGGCGGATCCTTCAAAAGGTGCCTGTGAATAGATAGAATTTCGGCCCGAGATCTCGCCGAAGGTAGGCTTTGTAGCATTATGAGTCTTCTCGACCTTCGGTATTTTCGCCCTGGATTCTTTTCTGTCCATCAGGAATTCTGGGGGTCTTTTGCCCGTCACAACATTTGATTTGCTATAGTTTTTTTCCATGATGGCCTGAAGGTGTTGAATGGTTGTTGGATTCTTGGTTGCCAATTTCATTCTTAGAATGTCATCATCCATGCTCATCCGGTACATATTTATCAAGAGGCGTTCATCTCGATCATAGCATTCAGTAGCTAGATCCATGTATATATGATAGTGTTCTATCACAGTCTCTCCTTCGAGGCGGGCCACATACCCCAGATCTCCGAGGGACTTGGTGAACTTCTTCTTCTGGAAGAAAGCGTGGAGAAGAAACTCGGCGAAATCCCAGTAATCAAATAAACTTTCTGGTTTCGTCTGGGTAAACCATGTCTGTGCTTTCTCTTGGAGATAACTGGGGACGATTTTGCATATTTCCAATTCATGGAAGTTCCTGGTTTCTAAGGTCTTAAAAAAGATCGAAAGAAATTCTCTTGGATCGCTAGTGCCGTCGTATGTGGGTAGGTGCTCTGGGACCTTCTTATGGTTATCGAAGGGGAGATTCACAATATGTCGTGAGAAGGGTGAACGAGCAGCTTGTCCTCTAGGTCCGAGGATATGTGTGATTTCTTGGTCAACTTCGTATTTACCTCGGGTAGGGTAGGTTCCATCTTGTGAGTAGGGCCGATCAGCGCTATTTTGCCATTCACTTCGAGATTGCTCCCTCTTCTCGCGTCTGAGTTTTTCTTCTATGTTGAGGATATGAATCCTTCTCACCTCCTACCTACTTAATCATGTGCCTTCGCCCTGATAATTGGATACATTAGGAGGTGGTGGCAGACTGCTTCGAGCATTATAAGGCGGTAGATCCTTGGATAAGTTGTTGAGGAGTTTTCGCTCTTGAGTAGGATCAGTAAGTGGTGTAGTTTGGGCTCCTGAGGCAGATACTCGATTGGGAGCTTCATGCATATGTGCACTGAGTTGTTGACTTGAGTTTATCAAAGATGCGACGAAGTCAGGATACTGCATGCAAGTACCTCAGTAGCGTTCGGGCATCTTCAGGGATCGTTCTCGGAGGGTCAAGGTTGATATAAGTTGGTCCGGAACCTGGAGGGTTATGTCCTACAGTCTGGCTCAAGGTTTCCCTAAGACGTCTTTGTCTTTCCTCCTCCTGTTGTTTTTACGTGAGGATTTGTTGATCTCTTAGTGCTTGTTCTTCTGAGGTAAAGATCGAATCAGGTCCGCTATATCCAAGCCTATTCTCTTGGTCAAGGCCTTCTGGATTGTTGACGCGTTGGCTGTAGCTCATGTCCGTCTGGATCGATACTCTTGGTCCTGAGTTCGGTGCTTCAGATCTAACAGGGTTCGATCCAGAAGGTGGCACTCCTGTTGTAACAGGATTCGATCTAGAAGGTGGCACTCCTGATGTAAAAGGATTTGGGCCTGAGAGGGGTGTTCCGGATACGACAGGATTCGAACCGAAGGAGTTTGGAACGTTGGAGTTTCCTGCCCCCACGGTAGAGCTCGATGGTGGTTCAGAGGCGGAACGTGTGCAAGATCCTCCGGGTCGACCGCGTCCTCGTCCTCGTCCTTGGGGGGGGTAGCTCTGCTTCTGGATTCTCTTCTGGATTTTTCCCTATAACTCGGGTGCCACGTCTGGGTTGCTCAGCTTCAGACATGTTGTCGGGGAATTTGCTTCTTCAGATGCGCTAGACCAGATCAGAGACAAAGTTCGGCGACGTCGTCAATGAATGTGAGATGTCCCACTCGGCGTGCCAAATTGATGCATGCCGGACACCAATGATGAGCTCAAGTTATACCATGATTGTTGCACTTAGAAATGGTTTCCAATGGTGCTAAATAGGCCTAATTGTTGATAATTGTTGCTATTTTGAGAGTAGAGTGATGTATGGAAGTTATACGCCATATGCCATAGTTTCGTCACTCTATAGGTACTTGAACATTGAGGCGACATAATGGTGATTAAACATGAAGATGAAGGCCTTTCCGAAAAGGTAGAACCGGAACTCTCCGAAAGAAGCAACAATGGAGTAGTGCACAGCCCTTCACAAAGTGCGCGGACTGCTGCGCGGTCCGCGCACCGCGCAGCCCTTCACACAAGTGCGCCAACTGGCGCGGAGTCCGCGCGCTGCTGCAAGTTGACTTCTTCTTATCTTTTGGAGAGTATAAAAGCCTCTTTGCATCCCACATCAAAGGGGGGTTCGAAAATATAGAGCAAAAACTCTCTAGTTCCATTTTCTTCTTCATCTTTCTATCTCTTTGAATCTATGGGTTTGTATTGTATGATTAGTATGATTTGTGTAGGCTAAACAACTCTTGGGTACCTCGATGTAGACTTTCGGTATATGGTTTTGAGAACTTGATATGCATTGTTCATGGGTTTTTCGATTAGCAATTGAATATGTTATTTCCATATGAATTTGATGCAATAAACGATTGGGCTTTCTTCCTAGTTGTAGGTTGTGTTGAATGCTTGCTAAATCTATGGGTAAAATGTTATCATTTGTTTAATAGATGGTTAGAACAAATAGGAATAGTGCTTTGAATGCTTCCATCCATTGTTCCTCATGAATGTTCAATTGCCTTGCTTACATGTTATCGATTCTCATGAATAATGCCATCACTAGATTAAATATAGTGCTTCCACTTATTTTTATCTAAAGATGAGTACCTTGAAATGATGCTATGTTGTTTCTTGGTTATGAAAGAGAGAATAGATTGAATATCTTGCTTTGAGATCTTTAATCTCGATAAGTAATCGTAAACCCCAAGTACAATGTGTGGTAGTTCAATGATTAACCTTTAGTCGAAAGTTGAAGTCGAGTGCCCCAAGTCTAATAATCTCATTGTTAATCTATCTTTTATATAGTTTAGTTGTAATCTTAAGCTATAGCTTAGCATAACATTGTAGTGTTTTCTACAACCAAACTCCAAATTTCCCCCCCTATTTACATCGCTTTTATATAAATATGATATTATAGTAATTTTATAGTAGTTGGAGTAGTAAATCTATTTGAGATACTTGAAAATCTCCTCTTCTCTGTGGATACGAACCTTACTTGCCACTATATGCTTAGTTGTGTGTAGAGCTTGTGAGTGAGTATAAATTGTATTTTTGGAGAGGTATAACGACGACCTCCCAAATTTTGGCGCCGCTGCCGGGGAAGAGGCGTATTTTTAGGTGTTGATTGTAGTTTTTCTCTAACTCTATTTTCTTTGGTTTTGTTTCTTTTGCTTGGAGACGTATTGCTCTAGCTCTTGGTGCATGGTTCGTACTCGTTCCTCGAACCAAGACCCTTTGCACTACGACTCCGAGTTAACTAGGACTCTTCGACAACTTAGAAGGAGTACACAAGAGAGTATATCTTCCAACAATTTTTCAGAAAGTGAGCCATCCAATTCCAACATGGCGGGAGAAGAAGCACCCCGAGATACCTTTTTCAATCCATTCCACCGTGCCAACAACCCCCCTACCAACATTCCTATGAGGGGATATATGCGGCAAGCCTATGATCAAGAACAATCGAGTATCGTCTTTCCGACGGGTACCGAATGTGAGATCAAGTCGGGGGTTATACATGCACTTCCATCCTTCTATGGTCGAGACACCGATGATCCTAACTACCATCTCGATTCCTTCCTTCGAGTTACTAGTAGCATGAAACCCTCTGGAGTCGACGAGGATCACTTTAAAATGAAAACCTTCCCTTTTACCTTGAAAGATAAAGCCGAGGTTTGGTTGAGTCGTCTCCCCTCCAACTCCATCACCTCATGGTCGGAATTGAAGGAAAGGTTTCTTGACAAGTTTTTTCCCCCCTCTAAATCTTCGGTGATAGTTAAAGCCATTAGCAACATTCTTCAGGAGGAAGAAGAGAGTTTCCAAGACTATTGGGAGAGATTCCAAATGCTTGTAGCAAGTTGCCCCTATCATGGCTACACCGAACCTCAGTTGGTTGCCTTTTTCTACAATGGTCTTAATGAACAAGATTCTCGGTTAGTGAAGAGCGCTTGTCTTGGTTCCATTTCTTTGATTGGATCCACCGATGCTATGGAGTTGTTTGAGCGCCTAGCACGAGAAGAAGGGCCTAGAAGAAGTAGGAGGGCAAGACCAATTGTTTCCATAGTAACTAGAGATGATACCACTCAAGCGGAGATAAGAGAGCTCACGGCCGCGGTAAAGAGTTTAGTAGTGGCTCAAAGTGGTGGAAACAACATGGGAGGCAATAGGAGGCAACAAGTCTTGACATGTGATACATGTTCTCTTAACCACTCCACCGACTCTTGTCCCCAAACTCAAGAATACTACGATGAAGAAGTGAATGCCGTAGGGTTCTATGGTGGAAACCAAGGTGGGAGAGGATTTCAAGGTGGTAGAGGTTATCAAGGTGATAGACCTAGGGGAAATCAAGGTGGTCAAGGCCAAGGTGGTGATAGAGGATTTCAAAGGAGAAGTGACCCATATGCTCAACACTACAACCCCGGATCTAGGGATCATCCTAATTTTCGGTGGAGAGATGAAACGAAGGAACAACAAGGCCAACAATCCTTCTCCAATAATCAAGCATACCAAGGCCAAGGTAGTCGATCCTACGATAGAGCTCCTCCCCAACAAAACTATCCTAGAAACCAAGGTTATGGGGGGTATCAAGGCTATCAAGATCAAGGGCATCAAGGCTACCAAAATCAAGGATTTCAACATTCCCAATATTACCAAGGCTATGGGGGTTATCAAGACTACCAAGGTGAAGGGTATCGAGGGTACCAAGATAATCAAAACCAACACTACCAATCCCAACCTCAACAATACCCTCGAAACCAAGGACAAGAGCGATCTTACAATAGAGGACCTCAAAATTCTCGACGGTATGAAGAGAGAGCTCATGAACAAGGTGAGAGTTCGGGGTATTCCTTGGATGATGGGCGGTTCAAGTCGATAGAAGTGCAAATGAGTCAAATAGCCACCGATGTGGGATATTTGAAAGCCCAAAATTCCGGTAAACTTCCCGCACAAACCGAAATGAATCCAAGAGAGAATGCTAGTGCTATAAACTTGAGGAGTGGGAAAGAGGTACATAAACCCGAGGTGATAGTCGAGGAAGAGATCAAGAAAGGGTTTGTTGTGAAGCATTTGACCAACAAAGTAGTTGAAGAGACATTGGCCAAGGATGACATTGTGTTGATGAAGGAAGCCGAGGAAAGGGTCGAGAAACGGGGTGTAGAGAAGATCTTTAAGGGAAAAGGGGTTGAAACGGAGATACTTGTTCAAGGGACATCACCTAATGGCGAGCCACCATCTCCTCCATTTTCTCCCCCTCACAAGAAGAAGAAGGAGACTCAACCATTTGAAGTGGAACCCCCATACCCCGAGGCGTTGAAAGATACTCGAAAGAAGGAGGTTGACAAGGACGTTTACGAAGTCTTTCGTAAGTGTGAGGTAAACATTCCTTTACTCGATGCTATTAGTCAAGTTCCTAGATATGCTAAATTTTTGAAGGAACTATGTGCTAATAATCGTAAGCAACGTTTAAAAGATGCCACTAAGGAGGGGATGAATGTTAATGTCTCGGCTTTATTTCAAGCGAAAATCCCTCCTAAATGTGGTGATCCCGGGATGTTTACCATTCCTTGCACCATAGGAGGGATATTTTTTCAAAAGGCCATGCTAGATTTAGGTGCATCAATTAACTTGATTCCCTTCTCGGTGTATAAATCTTTGAACATTGGTCCTTTACTTAAAACCGGGGTGGTAATTCAACTTGCCGATCGTTCTAGTGCATACCCTAAGGGTATTGTAGAGGACGTGTTGGTTAAAGTCGACAAGTTGATTTTCCCCGCGGATTTTTACATTCTTGACATGGAACATGATAACTATGCCGCACCAATTCTATTGGGGCGCCCATTTTTGAAAACGTCAAGAGCCGTGGTTGATGTGTTTAATGGCAAACTCACCATGGAATTTGATGGGGATAAAATAGAATTTCACAATCATGATGATATGGAATCCCCAATTGGTGATCATTCTTGCAATGCTATTGATGTGGTTGAAATTTGTGTGCAAGATGTTCTTAGAGATGGTGCTCATGATCCTTTGTTGAATGCTATTGAAAGGAGCTTGTGTAGTGATGAATCAACCTTTCGTAGTGTTGGGTCTAGAGCGAAAGAAAGCGTGAGTGCACTAGATTCTTATGAAGAGCTTTCCCTTGATACGCCTATCTTAGGTCTTTCCGACTCGAGAGTATCGGGTGACCGATCTTCTCTTGAGACGTCTCCGGTAGTGGAATTGAAACCACTTCCTCAAGACCTTAAATATGCTTATCTCGGTGAAAGTGAGAAACTTCCGGTTATAATATCTAGTAAACTCACCAAAGAGCAAGAAGTCAAGTTGATGAAAGTGTTACATGAGCACAAGAAAGCCATAGGGTGGACTATTTCCGACATCAAGGGTATAAGTCCAAGCACTTGCATGCATAGAATTTTGTTGGAGGATGATGCTAAACCCGTGCGACAACCTCAAAGGCGATTGAATCCACCCATGATGGAGGTAGTAAAAGCCGAGGTGATCAAATTGCTAGATGCGGGGATAATTTATCCAATCTCCGATAGCAAATGGGTGAGCCCGATACATGTGGTCCCTAAGAAAACCGGAGTCACAGTGGTAGAGAATCAAAAGGGAGAGTTGGTCCCTACTCGTGTTCAGAATGGATGGCGAGTTTGCATAGACTACCGGAGGTTGAATGCGGTAACTAGAAAGGATCATTTTCCTTTACCATTTATTGACCAAATGCTTGAAAGGCTTGCAGGGCACTCTTTCTATTGTTTTCTTGATGGCTATTCAGGTTATTTCCAGGTGCCGATCGCGCCAGAAGATCAAGAGAAGACCACATTCACATGCCCCTATGGTATGTTTGCTTATCGACGCATGCCTTTCGGGCTTTGCAATGCACCCTCGACTTTTCAAAGGTGCATGGTAAGCATGTTCTCAGAATATGTTGAAAAATTTGTTGAAGTTTTTATGGATGATTTTACCGTTCATGGAAACTCTTTTGATGATTGTTTGGAACATTTGTCATTAGTTCTTCAACGATGCATTGAATTTGACCTTGTTCTAAATTCCGAGAAATGTCATTTTATGGTTGAAAGAGGTATTGTGTTAGGTCATGTGGTTTCTTCTAAGGGTATTGAGGTAGATAAAGCTAAAATTGATACAATTCAAACTTTGCCTTACCCTACTTGTGTGCGTGAAGTTCGTTCCTTTCTTGGTCATGCGGGATTCTACCGCCGTTTTATCCAAGATTTCTCAAAAATTGCTTCTCCTTTGTGTAAGTTGTTACAAAAGGATGTGGAATTTGTGATGGATGAGAGTTGTAAGAGGGCATTTGATTGTTTAAAGCTTATGCTTGTGTCCGCCCCCATCATTCAACCTCCAAATTGGTCTCTTCCCTTTGAAATTATGTGTGATGCGAGTGACTATGCCGTTGGCACGGTATTAGGTCAAAGGGTAGGAAAAGTGCCCCATGCCATCTATTATGCATCCATGACTCTTAATGAGGCTCAGAGAAATTATTCTACCACAGAGAAAGAATTGTTAGCGGTAGTTTTCTCACTTGAAAAGTTTCGGTCTTATTTGCTTGGTACCAAGGTTATTGTTTACACTGACCATGCAGCACTTCGTTATTTAATGACGAAGAAAGACGCGAAACCAAGGTTGCTTCGATGGATTTTACTCTTGAGTGAATTCAACTTGGAAGTGAAAGACAAGAAGGGTGCCGAAAACCTTGTGGCCGACCACTTGAGCCGCCTAGTGCCATGGCTTGGAGTCGAGGCAAATGTGCAACAAGAATGTCTTCGAGAAGAATTCCCGGATGAGCATTTGTTTGCTCTTAGTGTTTCTCTTCCATGGTATGCCGACATTGTGAATTATCTTGTTGCTAACAAGTTTCCTCCTCGTTTCACCACTGCTCAGAAGAATAGGTTGAAACATGATGCTAAATTTTATGTGTGGGATGATCCATATCTATGGAAACATTGCTCCGACCAAGTTGTGAGGCGATGCATCCCCGATAGTGAGGTTAATTCTATTCTCACATTTTGTCATTCTTATGCATGTGGTGGTCATTTCGGTGCTAGGAGAACTGCTCGAAAAGTGCTTGACTGTGGTTTTTATTGGCCTAATTTGAATAAGCATGCATATAGCTTTTGCAAATCTTGTGACAAATGTCAAAGAGTAGGGAATATCTCGTCTCGTAATGAAATGCCCCAAACTGCTCCCTTATATTGTGAATTGTTTGATGTATGGGGTATTGATTTTATGGGTCCTTTTCCTACTTCTTTCGGTTTCAAATACATCTTGCTTGCGGTTGATTATGTGTCAAAGTGGGTTGAAGCAATCCCCACTAAAACTGATGATTCTAAAGTGGTTGCAGAGTTTATCAAAGCAAACATCTTCTCTAGGTTCGGGATTCCTAGAGCTTTGATTAGTGATCGGGGTACCCACTTTTGCAATCGAACCATCGCCGCATTGTTGAAGAAGTATGGTGTAAACCACAAGACCTCCACCGCCTATCACCCACAAACTAATGGCCAAGCCGAAGTTTCCAATCGGGAAATCAAGTCCATCCTTGAAAAGACGGTTAAACCGACTCGAAAGGATTGGAGTACTCGGTTAGATGATGGATTGTGGGCATATAGGACGGCTTTTAAGACTCCAATCGGTATGTCTCCATATCGATTAGTCTTTGGGAAGCCTTGTCATCTACCGGTGGAGTTGGAACACAAGGCTTATTGGGCAATCAAAGAGTTCAACCTCAATCTAGATGCAGCCGGGAATGAAAGGAAGTTACAACTACAAGAGCTAGAGGAGCTAAGGAACGAGTCCTACGAGAACGCCGCTATTTATAAGGAGAAAACGAAGGCATGGCACGATAAGATGATCATTAGGAAGAACTTTGAGGTTGGTCAAAAAGTACTCCTATTTCTATCTCGCCTTCGTCTATTTCCCGGTAAATTGCGGTCTCGATGGACGGGACCATTCGTAGTTGTGAAAGTATATCCACATGGTGCGGTGGATATAAAGAGTGAAGCCACCTCCAAGATTTTGAAAGTAAATGGCCAACGCTTGAAGCCATATTGTGAGAACTTTAATTCGGATATCCTTGATGAGATGCATCTCACCGAGCCGACCTATGAGTGATTTCATTGGAGGTAAGTCGTGCCGACGACGTTAAATAAACCGGTTTTGATCGTTCTTTATTTTTCATATTATTTTGAACGATGTGTTACTTTTATATATAGTTGTTTTCATATTTATTATTATTTCTCTTTTAGTTGATTTTACACGGGGTATGTGTTTATTATTTTTCAGGTACAAAGCAAGGACGATCGTTGCAACAAAAAAAAAAAAAAAAAAAAAAAAAAAAAAAAAAAAAAAAAAAAGGACCGCGCGGGCCTTTGTTAATCAGAACCTTAGCGCGCCTAGTGCCGCGCGGCCCGCGCGGTGTTTCCCGGGGGTAGATTTCACGTTCAAATCGCGCGGCCCTTTGGAAGGTGTCCGTCCTAGCGCTTGGTCTGTGCACTTGCCCCATTTGACCCAGTTGACTTTGATCCATTACACAACCTCCCTCATCACCACTTCTCCCCCACTCCACCGACACCATCACCCACCCATCTCCCTCCGCCGCCATCCACTCCGATCCGGCAACCTCCGCCGCCATCCACTGGCCGCGGGCCACCGTCCACCTCCGGCACCGGCCAGCTTCCACCGACATCACCGGCCACCGACATCACCGACCCACTACCGACCCACTGCTCACCGGCCCACGTGACGCCGCCGCGACGGAACCACCGCCGCGTCTGGGCTTCGCCGCCCACATCTCCGGCCAGCTTCCACCACCATCTCCGGCGATCTCCGCCGCCATTCACCGGCCGGTCTTCTACCACCTCTTCTCCACCACCGCTGGCCACCGCCCACCGGGCCCATCTGGTCTTCCCGGTCGACGACCTGCCTGACCCGTCGATCACCACTGACCGATCGATCACCACCTCTTCTCCGCCGATCGATCTGTCCTATCTCCACTGACCCTCCAGCGCCGCCACCACCACGACTTCCCGGCGTCTCCTCTGCACCATTCCGGCGTCACCACCACCATCTGCACCGGGCCAGGAAGTCACCACCATCTCGCCGGCGTCTCCTCTGCACGCCGCCGCGAGCCCACCACCCCCTTCCAACCTTCCTCTGCTCATCCTCCGCTCCATCACCACCATTTCTCGGCAGCCGGCCTCCTCCAACATCACCACCCCGCCGCCGCTTCTTGGGTTTCGCCTGCAAACCCCATCGCCGACTTCATCCTCTGCATCATCCGGCCATCTTCCCCGATCAATCACCCCTCTGCAACTCCACCACTCCACCGCCTTTCACCGGTCATCTCCTCCACCGCTGCCCGCCGGCCACTGCTCACCTGAGTCGAGCGCCGCCACCACTTCTCCTCCCCATCTATTCTCCGGCGTCCTTGCCAGCACTCTCGTCTCGGCACCTATTTCTGGCGTCGTCTCGGCACCACCATACCTCCGGCCATCTCTGGTCACTGCCATCTCTGGATTCCCCCATGATTTCAGAGTTTCTACGAGCTACCACACGCATCACCACTGCCCTTGGTGACCTGGAGAGCACAGTGAACTACAACCATCAGCAACTCCGTGTGCAGCTGGATCACATTCACAGGGGTCAAGAGCGCCTGGAGGATGACGTTGATAGCCTTTCAGAGATGTTCCACTCGATGCACCCTCACCACCCAGCCGCGGTTTGTCCCATTACCAGACGCCAACGACGTGAGGATGAGCGCCGCGCTGCTCGGCCATTCTTTAGCTCTCCTGATGCCGGACCTTCACGGTCCTAGTTGTAAGTCTCCCCTCTCATACTTTTCGATTCATTATGCTTGTCCTATTGCACATTGGGGACAACGTTTTGTCTAAGTGTGGGGGGAGAGATCCTCTTAGTTCCTCTTGGTAGTATATATTTTGTTTAAAAAAAAAAAAAAAAAAAAAAAAAAAAAAAGAGAGTGAAAAGCCCGGATAGGTCAAAACATTAACAAGGCCTAGGCAAAAGTGAGAGGCTAAAAAAAAAAAAAAAAAAAAAAAAAAAAAAAAAAAAAGAGAGGCTATGTGAAAACCGAAAGGCACATAGGCAAAAGGAGAGGTTTTGTTCTTATTATTCTCAAAATGTGAGGTGAATTTGTTTGGTGGGATGGTTGTGTTTTGGAGTAGAGTTTAAGCACTCTTGATATGATTTTATGATTGTAAGTGCTTAGAACTCTAGAAGGTGAATGTGTACTAGGATAGCTATGGACGTTGATGTAGCCATATCATTTTGCTAGGCCTAGTGGAGGTTGTGATGCCATGATATATTTGTTTTATGAGTAGATTGGCATGTTAGATGGTGCCTACATTATGCTTTCGAGCATTGTTGATGTAGAGAGGCACCCTTAGGATATGTGGTGGACTATCCGATTTTATCGGATGGGGATCGTTCTAAGTCCACTACATTGGGTTAGATTTGTGATTGGAGATGCATGTTTAGGGGGGTGTGGATCGTTGGAGTCGATCACATGGGTAGACCTTAGGAGGGAAGGTCCCTTAACTTCAAACCTTGATCTTTGATTCTCAATTTAGAGATGTTTGACAATAAGTGTGGGGGACCTTGAGTGCTTTAGTAGAGGAGATGTAGAAAGTAGAATGGGGGTATATGGTGAGGTTCATATTATGAGGGAGTGCATTGGGTGATTTACTCGAGGACGAGCAAGAATCTAAGTGTGGGGGATTTGATGAGCTCAAGTTATACCATGATTGTTGCACTTAGAAATGGTTTCCAATGGTGCTAAATAGGCCTAATTGTTGATAATTGTTGCTATTTTGAGAGTAGAGTGATGTATGGAAGTTATACGCCATATGCCATAGTTTCGTCACTCTATAGGTACTTGAACATTGAGGCGACATAATGGTGATTAAACATGAAGATGAAGGCCTTTCCGAAAAGGTAGAACCGGAACTCTCCGAAAGAAGCAACAATGGAGTAGTGCACAGCCCTTCACAAAGTGCGCGGACTGCTGCGCGGTCCGCGCACCGCGCAGCCCTTCACACAAGTGCGCCAACTGGCGCGGAGTCCGCGCGCTGCTGCAAGTTGACTTCTTCTTATCTTTTGGAGAGTATAAAAGCCTCTTTGCATCCCACATCAAAGGGGGGTTCGAAAATATAGAGCAAAAACTCTCTAGTTCCATTTTCTTCTTCATCTTTCTATCTCTTTGAATCTATGGGTTTGTATTGTATGATTAGTATGATTTGTGTAGGCTAAACAACTCTTGGGTACCTCGATGTAGACTTTCGGTATATGGTTTTGAGAACTTGATATGCATTGTTCATGGGTTTTTCGATTAGCAATTGAATATGTTATTTCCATATGAATTTGATGCAATAAACGATTGGGCTTTCTTCCTAGTTGTAGGTTGTGTTGAATGCTTGCTAAATCTATGGGTAAAATGTTATCATTTGTTTAATAGATGGTTAGAACAAATAGGAATAGTGCTTTGAATGCTTCCATCCATTGTTCCTCATGAATGTTCAATTGCCTTGCTTACATGTTATCGATTCTCATGAATAATGCCATCACTAGATTAAATATAGTGCTTCCACTTATTTTTATCTAAAGATGAGTACCTTGAAATGATGCTATGTTGTTTCTTGGTTATGAAAGAGAGAATAGATTGAATATCTTGCTTTGAGATCTTTAATCTCGATAAGTAATCGTAAACCCCAAGTACAATGTGTGGTAGTTCAATGATTAACCTTTAGTCGAAAGTTGAAGTCGAGTGCCCCAAGTCTAATAATCTCATTGTTAATCTATCTTTTATATAGTTTAGTTGTAATCTTAAGCTATAGCTTAGCATAACATTGTAGTGTTTTCTACAACCAAACTCCAAATTTCCCCCCCTATTTACATCGCTTTTATATAAATATGATATTATAGTAATTTTATAGTAGTTAGAGTAGTAAATCTATTTGAGATACTTGAAAATCTCCTCTTCTCTGTGGATACGAACCTTACTTGCCACTATATGCTTAGTTGTGTGTAGAGCTTGTGAGTGAGTATAAATTGTATTTTTGGAGAGGTATAACGACGACCTCCCAACCAACACTTCGACGACGAACCAAGCTCTCGAACTAATCTGCAAGACAAAGGCCCCGGGTGTCCATCGAACAAATGGTGTTTTTGCGCCATCGCTACCCAATCGCTCGTTCTTCTCTGCCTCTCCAATCTGATCTCTGTCGATGTCGTAACCAACTCGCCAACATACGGCGAATCACTAGCTTACTCGCAACGTCATTTGTTTTTCCCGCCCACCCAACGGTCACGCGACGTCATTTCAGTTTAGCGAGATAAATAGCGAACTCGCTACTACACAGATATGAGACTTTCTTACGAACTCGTTATTATACCGCACCAACAATTTGTATTATACAGGAAAGTTCTCTTGCGAACTCGCTACAGATTTACTAGCGACTAGCACGTCTCTGTCGTAATCAGACTCGTTTGGGTCAATCCTGAATGTGTAATTTTTCTTGTAGCGATCTCGCTAGTTACAACCTAGCGAATAGCCAAAATATGTCGTAACCAGTCTCGTTACAATATAAATAAATGAGGAGCTTGTTACACTGCGGTATCGTAATAGATATCTAGCGATCCGCACGTATCTCTGTGGTGAGCGTCGTTTAACTCACACAAATAATTCCTGCAATACGCTAAGAATATATAATAAACTAGCACAATGGTAAGCGGGGTCGAATCCCACAGAGAACGGAGTAAACAAATTCAATTTCCTAAGATCAAATTGGTGTAGTCACCACACTTTATATTTTTCTGAAGATTGATTTTCTAACAACTAAGAAACAAATAAGATAAACTAACTACTAACATAGAATCAAATAAATAAACTACTAAAATAAAATATCAAACAACCACACGAAAGACATTCGACTTCGAATAATTCCTCACTAGTTATTATGATCGATCATTGATTCAGAAATAAATTAACACCCATGAATCTATCAGTTATAGGACAGCAAGTATTTGCTAAACCATCCCAATCCTTCCTTACATTCTCGATAGCAGGAAAGTATTTGCTGAACCCACTATTTCTCTTATTAAGATGTCCCCAGAAAGTATTCGTTAAACTAGTTACACATGTCAATAGCATGAAGCACGAAAAGGACCCAATATAAACAATCACCCAAGTATTCGCAAGTACTGCATTGTTCACTTGATTGTTCCACATCCCTGTTATTATATAGTCTTTATCAGTTATCTATTGTATAGACAGGAATTTTGCTACTTAAATTAGCTATAACCTAATAGTATTCAAGTTGATTAAATTCGAAACATCAGGCATAAATTCATGCAAGAACAATCAAGATATCATGAATATCATTATAAACACAATTAGATCTCACAAATCATCAAACTAGCAATTCATTATTCAACACCGAACAAACAATTAGCTAAACATAATAATAAAATAAAATAAAACAGAAAAGAAATCAAACCGAATTGCATTGCCGAAAACCGATCAAAACCTTGAATTATTTCCAAGTTCACGTACGGCCTGAGTCGTCGGCTCAAAACACAAGGGAAAACCCTAACTAATTATATATATTAACTAACCTAAACCTAATACCTCTTATTCATGGCTGGAGAGGTATAAATACCTCAGCCGTCAAAACCAAGTCCAAGACTTTGTTTTTTGAAGGCAAGCACTAAACTTAAATTAAAACATGAGAATTACAGATTGTTCTACCTATACCTATTGTAATATTATGCACTTCGGTCAAGGGTGCCCTATCTACTTTAAATAATTTAAAGAAAGAAAAGTGCGTTGAAATAAAATTACAAGCTTCTTCTACCACACTCCTTATCTGCCATGGTGCAAGCTCAGGTTGATTTAAAGCCGCCACAAACTCTGAGGAATCCGTTAGCATACTGACCATTTGGTCACCTTACCTGGCCATTGCTTTGATCGCCCGCCACATTGCGATTGCCTCCGCTTGTAGGGGCGTGTTGCATACAAAGAAGTCAGATCCTGTTGTCTGGGTTATATGTGTACTGGATTGTCTCTTTATCGACCAGCCAGCCGTGCCTAGACTTTTTGCTCTCTGAAACGAGCCATCTACTTTGAACTCAGTGAGCTGTTGAGATGCTGAGATGTCGTGTCCAGTTTGCCAGCTGCATGATTCTCCAATTATTGTTGCTTCTACAGGAGTTTCCATGTCTGCTTCTTTCTGTTTGACTGTGATTTGGAGGTTTAATTGGTGGTTCTGCAGTGCCAGTATTGTGCCTCCCACTGGATCTGTGTTCTGATCAGCTACTGCTCTTTTGCATCTTTAGGTCCAGATCTCCCAAAGGATAAAGACTGACTTGATAAAATCTTTCAAGTCTGCAGATTGTGACCAGAAGTCCATCCAGGTTCCAAAATTCCTCATTTTAGTCTGTGCTTGGTCATTTATTGCCTGTTCTAGATTTGCCTCCCTCCACATTTGCTTGGATTCAGGGCATTTCAGTAGGATGTGCACCTCATCTTCATCTGCATTCAGGCATCTTTTACATGTGGCCGTCTGAAGGACTTTTCTCTTGCTTAGATTGACAGCTGATTGAAGTATACCATTTATGTCTCTCCATAAGAAGACTATGATTTTGTATTGAACTTTTAAATTCTAGATCTTGTTCCAGAGCTTCTTCCTCCTGAGATCTATACAACCAATAGTCTTCATACTGATATGGTAGCCTTTTTTAACTGAGTATTGACCTTTCTTGCTTGGATTCCAGATAGGCTTATCTCGTCCATCTCTCTGTTGTTGAATGTGGATAGCCTGGATGTGTGGGATCATTTCCGCAGGATAGATTGCTCTGATCAGAGGCATTCTCTATTGGCCTTGACTATCAATCAAATGTTCCACTCTAAGATTTGTTTGCTGAGCTGAAACCCCATTCTCCTGGAGAGAGTTATGGAAAGTTGGAATCCATTGATCTGTGAGGGTAATATTTTTCCCATTTATTACTTGCCATGATAGATTTTGAGTGATGATCTCTCTTGCCCACATTATAGATCTCCATCCCCAAGAATCACCAGGTTTTACACAGATTTCTCTGATATCCTTCCCTTTGATGTATTTGTCCTGATATACCTGAGTGAGGAGAGAAGCCTGATTGTTTAAGATATTCCAAACCTGCTTTGCTAATAATGCCTTGTTCATACCCTCAGCTGTTCTAAGCCCCAAACCACATTCTTCTTTGGACTTCGTGACCTTTGACCAGGAGCTCCAATGTATGGTTTTTCCCTCCATCCCTCCATTCCAGATAAAAGTTGCTGTCATTTTATCCATTTTCTTCAGCACATGTTTGTGAATTCTGAAAATACTTAAAGGATAAAATATGGCTAATGAGCTTAGGACATGTTTTGCCAATGTTATCCTCCCAGATAATGACAGCAGTTTAGTCTTCCAAGATCCAAACTTTTCCTTAAATATTTTTATGAGGCCCTGGAAAAGTTCCTTCTTATGCTCCTGAAAGTTTATCTGCATTCCCAGATAGTTTCCACTCAAACCTTGATTGTGGATGTGTAGTGTGCACATCATATACTGCCTCATATCCTCAGTTGTGTTAGGACTAAAAAGGATTGAACATTTGTCAAAATTCAATCTCTGTCCTGATTGCCTGGCAAATAAATCTATAGCTTTTGCTAATTCCAAGGCAGATTGATAAGTAATCTTTGTGAAAAGGATTGTGTCATCTGCATACATTAGATGGCTGATTGTTGGACCATTTCTTGATAGCTTGACCCCTAAGTTCTTGTTCTCTCTTAACTTGTCTTCCAACTAGGCAGACATAAACTGCTGCATTATGATGTATAGGTATGGGGAGAGTGGAAATCCTTGTCTCAGTCCCTTGTTAGGAGCAAAGGTTTCTGAAGTTTGTCCATTCACTATAACCTGGTAAGAAACTGATTGTACACACCACATAATCAGATTGATCCATTTCTCTGAGAAATTCATATTCCTTAAAGCCATCTCCAAAAAGGACCATGAAACTCTGTCATATGCTTAACTCATGTCCAGTTTTATGGCAGCAATTCCTTCTCTTCCTCTCACTTTCCTTCTCAGATGATGAATTACTTCATGGGCCAGTAGCACATTTTCCACTATGCTCCTCTTTGGTATAAAGCCATTCTGATTTTCTGAAATCAGAGATCCTATGCACTTTTTGAGTCTTTTTGTTAGGATTTTGGCAATGATTTTGTACTTCACTGTGCACAAGGCTATTGGTCTGAAATCTGATGCATTTTGTGGCAGCTTCTTTTTTGGTATCAAAATCAACTGTGTCTTGTTCCAGTTTAAAGGGAAGTTCTGCTACTTGCAGACAATTTAAAATGATACTGGTGACCTCCTTGCTTATATTCTCCAGTATTGTTTGTAAAACCCTGCAGGCACTTCATCTTCACCTGGTGAGGACCATGATTTCATTTCCTTTATAGCATCCCACACCTCCTTCCCTGTGAAGTCTCTGTCTAAACTCCTTCTTTGTTGTGGTGAGAGCTTTTTTCCATTCTTCTGTAAGTATGCCTCTCTGTGGACATCTCCTGTGATCATTGGGGGATAACTTTCTTCCTGGACAAAAATGGATTTTATGTGATCTGCCAATATCTGAATTATATTTTCTTCTTCTACTTTCCACACTCCATTTTGGTCCATAATTCCTTGTACAATATTGTTTTCCTTTCTTCTAGTTGCCCATTTATGAAAGAAAACTGTATTTTTTCCCCTTCGGTCATCCATTTTATTTTTGCCCTTTGCCTCCAATATTCTGCCTCCTTTTCCATCAACTCATTTAGTTCAAATTCCAGCCCCCTTATTCTGTCAATATATACTGTGGGGTCACTTTTATTTTGTAGCTCCTCTAATCTACTGATAACTAGTTTAATTCTTCTTTCCAGGTTCCCAAAAGTCTTCTTGTGCCAATTTACCAAATGTGTCATTGATTTCTGAAGCCCTTCATCCAGATCTTCTGCTGTGAAAGTATTTGATTGCTGTTCTGCTATGATATCATTCCATACTTTTCTGACAATCTGTTTTGGAGGTTCCAGCTTGGCCCAAAAAGCTTCAAACTTGTTGATCTTTCTCTTTGCTCTCTGCTGACATCTGGTTTTCAAACATATAGGGCCATGATCTGACTGAAGCATAGGCAAATTGGTTTTGGCAGACTGTGTGAATTTGGTGTGCCAGATATCATTTTCAAATGCCCTATCTAGTCTCTGGAAAATGTTGTGAGGAGGATCTCTTTTATTTGACCATGTGAACCATGATCCCTTATTTTGCAGCTCTCTCATTCTGAACTTTCTTAATGCAGGCCAGTATGTATCTGCATAAGGACTGGATTTCCTCCTTTCTTATGTTTCTATGAAAGAACTTGATTGAAGTCTCCTATCAAGATAGATGGATAGTCTGCAATATGACTAAAAGAACTGATTTCATTCCATACTGCAGACCTATTGGCCTGTTCAGGAGCCCCATAATCCATTCCCAAGCACCACTTGATGTTGTTGTGGTCTTGAACCAAAACAAAGATAAAATTTAAATTTGCCTTGACTACTTCTACTACTACTGAGTTATCCCACATAAGAACTAGGCCCCCTGATCTACCAACTAGTTCTACAATTTCTACATTAACAAAAGAAGTTTTTTCCTGCCATTTATTTAAACAGTCCCTAGTTGCCTTAGTTTCCATCAGGCCAAGGATAGATGGCTTCTGTTGCTTAACCAGTCGATAGATCATGCTCTGTGTAGAGGCTTTATTAAAGACTCTACAATTCAAGAAAAGGCCTATCATGGCGAAACGGGGAGGTGATTTGGCTCACCTCCCATAGGCCTCAGCTCTGTACTGGTTGCAGTTCCTGTCTCTGCCTCTCCTGGCATCACTGCTCCCTCTTTCAGAAGATCACCCATACCAGTGTTCAAATTCCTTCCCACCCTGTTGTGTATCATCTCCTTCAGTAGATTTGGGTGATCTTTCCATTTCTTCCGGCTCATGCTCACTCCCTTTCTTGATGTAGCTGAACTTCAACTTCTTCAGAGGAGTTTTCACTGTATAGATCATTGTTTCTTCATCAAAACCCGCCACTGAGCAAGCTCTCTTTTTCAGCAGTGGTTCTGTTATGTTCATCGTTGTATTTGATTCTGTAGGATCTTCCACTCCTCTTGCCCAGACAGTTGGTCTTCTTTTCTGTCTCCACTCCATCTCCTGATCTGCAGCTATCTTTTGATCACAATGAGTCACCTTCTTCTTTCCAACTGATTGACTGTTTCTCCTCTTTTCCGGCACTGTTCGGTGCTGTGTTATGGAGTGGCTATATGGCATTTTGATCATGTCTGGGACTCCCAGTGCAAAAACAAACTCACTGAGCCTAGCCTTCTTACCACCAGCTTCTTTCCCTTTCTCAGATGGTGGCTCCTCTCGTTCATGCATATCCTCCAGCTTTCTCTTTCCTTTCGATCTTCTCCTTGATGTGGCATCATCTTCCTCACTACTATCTGAATGTACTATCACTAGTTCAGGGAGAGTTGACTCCCCAGAATCTTGAGTGCTCTGCTGTTGTGTCTGTTACTGGACCACCACTCTTGCTATTTCTCTCATAGATCTGTGTTGATGTCCCACCTCCTGAGGTATGATGTTTTGTGCAGGATCATCTAGCTGCTGATTTCTTCCCCATCTTGGCCAAGTTGAATTTGAGCCTGAAGCTCTTGACTGACTACATCCCATATATTGTTATGAACAATCCAACCTCCTAAGTGAGTCATTTGCTGCTCCATTAGTCCATGCTCTATGGCTTGCTGAATTGTGATGTCTGGTTGAGGCTGTGGTGGCTCAGCAAGATTTTCTGGCTCCACTATTTCCATACTCACCTCTTGAATGAGTGGTGGTTCACTTTCCACTGGTTTCTCCTGATTTGGAGCCTCCAAATGTTGCATCATCTTCTGGCCCCCAAAATAAGGGTCAAATCTGCGCAGATGCGTGGAAGTATTACCTTGGAAATCTTCTTCTCCATCTCCTTGTCCCTGATCATCTCCACCATCTACATTGCCTACAAATATCTTTCTAAATAGGCCTGTTTCCCTCTGCATTGAAATGATGAAACCTTGGATTGCATCCTCTTCATTCATTGCTGTTATCTCTCCCATCTGGTATCCATGAAACCCTGTGGAATATTTGTATTTCTCTTTTCATCCAAATGCAGATATGCCTTCATTGTGACTGGAAACAGGTTTGAGCTTGGATCATAAATGATATCTTTTCTTCTCAGTGCATGATGCTTCTTTATAAAACTCTCCAAGAAGTTATCCAGACTTACATCATCAACTATTGGACACTGATTCATGTAATGCCCTATTATTCCACACCTCTTACAGTGAATAAAGAGCCTTTCATACCTGACATCCAGCCATATAAATTCTCCATTTGGCATTTCTGCATACAATCCACTTATGAGCGGCTCTTGCGGATCCACCCAGATTTGAGCTCTTAAGAACTTTAAATTTCGGGCTGGACGCGTGTCGATGTCTGCATCAACTGGTTCTCTCACCATGCGTATAACCTTGATGGCAGCTTTCGGCACAAACCCCTCTGTCGGCAGACCATGGATTTGGATGGTCATCTTTATCTTCTCCACTTGCACCCTCCTGAGTGATATTCCAGCTCCCCATCTTCTCAGGGCCAGAAGGCCTCCATCAATGTTAAATGGACTTCTCTGCATGGCTACCAGTGCCTCCTCCCTTGTTTCAAACTTTATAACATAGAAATTATGGCATCTATGTTGTGCCACCGCTTTAATCGACCAGTACTGTTGGAAGTACTCATTCATTTTTTCCAGGCTGAAATTCCGATAGTCCATCCAGTAGCCAAGTAGACAGTTGCTTTCCATTTCCACTGCATCCATTATGTCGTCCTGAGTGAGCTTAACAACACCTCCCCTTCTGCTGGGCCGAGTGATGTCCTCCAGATTGTTGGTGCGAGGATTGATTACTCTCCTTTCCTCCGAGTTTTTTGATCCCGCCGGAATGAAGTACGCGACAGGATTTTCGAAGGATGGATTGTTACTGTCCATTTTGTTATGTGAAGGGAGATGTTTTGAATGTTTGTGCTTTGGTTGTTGGTTTGCTGTTCTCTGCTCCTGCAAGCCTCTATTTATAGCCTTCCTAATTCTCCAGTTGCTTTGTATTCCTTCTCGGTCCGAGGACCAAGATTTGTACTTTTCCTTCTTCCAATTCGATCTTAATTCATTTTTACGGAAATTCATCTTTCCTAGATGAAAAGACCAAACGCCGCCTAATTATTGCAAATTTCCCCTTTTCCGAGAAAAAACCTAAAAACCCTAGAAAGCTTCCTACTTTCCTTTTCCCAACTCCCCCTTTGCAAAGATTCCACCCTAGAAACTAATAAAAAACGAGTTTGCGTAAAAGAGGTTACCTTGTTTCTTGTGCGCGTGGCCGGAGTTTGGCCAATCTCTTAACTTTTGCCGTCACAGATCCTCCTTACCCCTACCCTGCAGAAGCTAGATTCCTTCTCAAGTTTCCCAGTTGCCGTGCACGCTTTCTTTGTACGAGATTTGGTCAGATCAGGCAATATTTTGGCCAGAATCTGTGCCCAAATCCCTGTCCGATCCTTTTTCCGGTAGCTTTCTGGGGGGAATAATTTCCCAAAACGACAAGGCTCTCTCCGTTTTTTAGAGAGAGAAAAAGTGTTCAAAAAGTCCAAGACTAAAACGCACGCACACATTCACACTGCAGGCCCGGGCCCATGGCCTTTATTTTATTATTTAAGTAATAATAATAATAAGAATATAATAATAATAATAACAACTAACAATAATTCAGCCCAAATAAACTGAGCTGAAATTCTTCCATGTCTTCACTTTAATTTTTCAATATTTCCAGCTTATTATTGCTTATCTTTGAGTGTATTGGATCGCTACCTCATTAAAAACTCGGTGGGAAAAAAGAGTATAACGAATCCACTTCATTTAGGCTCTAAGATCCTCCATCAGTATCACCTCAGTCCGTGTCTCGACTTCACCGAGCAATTTAGTGATCGTTACACGAAGCACAACTCTGCCAAATGAAGGATTCCGGAATAAGGTTCAACTGGATTTGCATCTTTTCAGCTTCCAAATTGCTCCAAAATCATCAAAACCGCATCTTTTGTGCATTTAGCTCCAATATCTTCCATCAATCGAATCTGCATAGAAAACACACCTAAAGTGCACATTAATCTCGTAAAAGCACAATATAAAACCCTGAATAAACAACACATAATCATCACATCATATATCCTCACACTTGAGTCATGCTTGCCCTCAAGTATGATATATGAACATATTCCAAGTACAGTTGTTATTCAAGTGCCCATCCCCTCAACTGACTCAATAGAAAATAAATCAAAAGAAAATGAACAAACCAATTCAAAATACGAAACTAAGACTCTATAACTCGGACTTTGGTCAAAATTATCAGCATTTCAAACTTTCTCTTCCTCGGCTAATCAACAAACTCCCCAAGCATGATATCAAGTCTCATTTCATAAACAAAGTTGGTATCATCCCCCCTTGAACCCTCCAATCAATCCCCTCTACATCAACAATCACTTGCATATCAATGGTCAAAATAGACGAGAAGAACTCCTCACGGTTTTCACTCAAAGCACTCAGTAATGTGGGACAATCACTCATATAATATCAACGTGACAGCATCAAATAACACATGAAAATCAGAAAAGACTTTTTCAGGTAAGGCTATGACGGTAGGGTATGATCCTAGGGGCTCTACAGTTTTTATTAATCAACAAATATGGACACATGCTCAAGATATAAATTGGACATTGAATTTTCCAGAAAACAGTCCAAGCTATTAAAATTCACAGCAAATTCTGGATTGTCTAGCTCAAATTCTGGACTGTCAAAATTTTTATTTTTATTTTTCATTCTTTTTTATTTTATTGTGTACTCTCTTTTTTTCTTTTCATCTTTTTTTTCTGAGCACTTTTTTTTTTGAATCCAGAATCATTTAAACAAAATCAACTCTATCATACTGTTCATTTTAGTCAGTACCTTGAAAAATTTATAGGCTCAAGAAATTTATTTTTCAATGCAAATACAAGGTACCATACAGAATAAAAATCATGAACAGTAGATATACATTAACAATGTGAGCAATTTATGTTTACTTCATTCCGATCAAGAGCATGCATACATGAGTGAAGGTAGATGTATAGGTTGTAACACAGGCTTTATATGAGGCTCACTAGGGGTCATAGGTAGGCTATATACGATGTGAGGGTAAACCTATTTTGCCTTTCATCATTTTAACATGTATTAATTTCAACTGCCACAACACTCAGAAAAAAGAATGATGTAGAGAGTGCTCTACTCTAGGCTCAGACCTCACTATATACTTGGCTTTGTTCTTAACAGGCCTTTTCGTCATCCCAATATCATTTAAACAAGTGAAGATGGTTTCAAGGGTTTTTATTTTCAAACTCTTAGGGAGATATCAAACAACTAAGGTTACTAATCAGATTCTCTCAACATGCAAAGTTCATCCATCTCAATGCCAATTCCATTACTCATTATCATGCTGAAAATTTTGCCGACTCGACTCAAGCAACAAATTTATTCATGTCTTTACTTTCAAATGTACAACTAAAATGTATGCACAGGCGGTTTACGAAATCGGAAATCACCCTCATTATGTGTGCACGGGTGGTTTACGACATCGGAAATGACCCTCATTATTTTGTAATCTAGTAAATAAATCATATTTCCTGAAATATTATTTAGCTATTAGCAGTGGATTAGCCGGATACCGTTCCGGCTCGTAAACTTTTAATCTTCCGGATCATTTACAAAACCGTAAAAGCCTCTTATTTTTTATTGAAAAATTCCATCTTTTCTCGGCCACCATCCGAGATATTTACGAAATCATAAACCAAAAGAGATGATCTCCGGCCAGTTCCCGATGTCGGAAACTAGTTGCCTAACCCAAAAAAACAAGATCAACTAGATTTGATAAAGATGTAAATGACAATTGAAAATTGAATTGAAGGGGAAAATTTATTTAAAAAGATTGTAATTGATTCATAGAATTTGTAACACATGATCAAATAGGAATAGTCTTCAAAGGACACAATGTCTTAAGTGAAATTTAAAACAATATTTCAACAACTTCTAAACCTAGCCATCAAATCCTGGAAATAAACCATGCTTGGTGAAGTCGTGGTCTTGTGAAATTGAGGGGCCACGGGGAGGTGAGGGGCCTTGTGAAGTTGAGGGGGCTTGTGAGCTCGACGCGGCATTAGAAGTAGAGGCGTTATGCGTGGCCTCTTCATCCTCACTCGCTTGCGCAAGGTCCAATAGTACACTTCTTCCTCATCCTCACTTAGCACGATCTGGAGACCCTTCTCTTGGATGTACGCTTCTTGATCAGCTTTGATCGCATCCAGTCTCTTCTTCGTCGTTTCTAGCTTGCTAGAAAAACAACTTTTCAAGTTCGAGATCTTTGTAAAAAGCCCCTTCCGTTCACCTACAACGCAGCCACTTAATTGGTTAGGAAACAAAATCAAAATCAAGCTCATAAAAAACTATATATAGAGACTGAATTTAGTGGAACTCACCCGCAGCAGATTTTAGGCAGCCTCCTCGCGAGCTTGTTTTCTCCTCACCGCCTTTGCCTGTGCACCAGGTTTCATAGGCTTTTCCTTGAATCTGTCTGCATCCTTGTCAAACACCCAATTCTTCAGGTTGATCCACCTATCATCATAGTAGGACTGCATAACCGGCCGACCCAAGAGAGGCATATTGGCTTTCCTACACAGCGCAGAGATAAGCCCACCGTACAGAAACCTTTTCTCCAGCAAGGGAGCACACTTTCTCATGTACTCGTAGATGTACTCGTATATGTACTCGTAGATGGTATATCCAGGGTTGATTGGGATGCCCTCCATCAGGTAGTAGAATACAAGCAGGCGACCAGTGGTGGGCTCGGTAGCATGCCCTCCCATAGGCAGAACATTATAACAAACCAATTCAAATACCAACCTCTGCTCTAGGGTCAACACATCTATCTTATAATCAATCTCTGCAGTCCCTTTGCCCAACGACTCATCTAGTTTGAAGTACTTACGGCCCATTTCAGCCATGTCTAAAGGCTGTTTATTACACTTCGTCGCCCACCTATTGAATGTGAAAACATTATAGGGCCCCTGTTTATTTTAAGGCCTCAGATGAGTAGAATCAACCCACGAGCACTCTAGCACCTCATTAATCGCAAACTCATCAACGGGCACTAACAAACCATTCACCAAAGTCGACATCCTAGTGGTTGTGCATCTACCTAGATTAGCATAAAACTGTCTAACCTCATCTTTGTAGGTAGGCTCGTCTAGCATGATTAGGTTATGCAAATAACTAGGACAGAAATAATTAATCGACTCATTAAAACCTAAATCACAAACAGAGTTGGATTTTAGCACCTTTGAGTCGCACATGCCACGCCTAATCCACTTGACATAGTTCTGCTCGGCCACTGAATCGTAAAAGCGCTGGCTGTGACCTTTCCTTTCGCGCTCATCCCCAACTCGCTCATGCCGCTGTGCACGCCACCCGAGCTTTACCGGCATTATTAGCGGCTCCTCCTCCACCTCATCTTCTTCCGCATATCCCCCATCCTCTCCATGGGTACCCTCAGCATCATCCTCGCAGCTAGTTTCCAACCCAGGTGGGGTGGGGGGCTTCTTTGATTTTTGCTTCTTTGGGACCGGGTTGGGTGGTGGGGATGGTGATTCAGGTGATGTTGGGGCGCCCCTCTTAGCTTTGTGCTTCGGCCTGGCTGGAGGCATGATTATATCGCTGGAATTGGTTGAATGGGGTTCAAGGGTTTGTGATTTTGTGATTTGGGGTTTATCTAAATCACAAAAACGCAGTTGACTATATGTACCATCACGGGTTTACGAAATATTCACCCGCAACCACATTCTTTCTATTTTCGATATCGGATACAGGTCCGGAAATCAGTTGAATTGGGGAAAATTGCAATTAACCGGCCACTTTCCGATTTCATAATTGATAATCTAAAAAAATTGAAAGCTGATAATTATAATCCAGTGAAAAATACGGCTACGCTTCCGGCTCGTAAACATTTCTTTTGCGGGTAGTTTACAAAGTCGTAAATATAGTGCACCATCCGAAAAACAATTGCTGGCCTATATACGATTTCGGAATGAGTAAGCTGAAATAAATTAAATTGTGAGAATTAAAAGCCAGTCACAAACCCGGCTAAGCTTTCGGCTCGTAAATATTTCTGTTCAGGTATGTTTACGATTTCGTAAAGTGTGTGACCCATCCGGAAAAGATGATTACGACCTGATTACGAGCTCGTAAATCACCCGATTAAGATGAGTTCAATCTGCCTGATTAGAAAAGTCAACCTGGTCCAATTGCTCCATCGTAAATATTTCGGACAAGTAAGTTTACGATTTCAGAAATAACTCTGTATTTAAAAACAGTGACATTTCCGATGTCGTAAATCACCCGTTTCGGCATCAGATCAGACTAAAACCCACCAAGTGGGTTCATTCATTCATTATCTTTCCAAGCCATTTGTCTCTTCCTCATTTTTTCTCCACCTACCACTCTTCCCTCTCAATATCTTGTCAATTGTACAATATCACACTACCCAAATCCAAGAATCCAAATAAAGAACCTCACAAAAAGTTGAAATTCTACATTTATTCTACAAGTTCCACTATTTTGGGGGTGTTTCATTCCAAAATAGAGGTACAATTGGTTACCTTTATTAACCCATTTGTATTGCTTTGTCACGTGCGATGCAAACAAATATATGGGTTATAGGGTAACCAAATATTATCAAATCCAAACCCTAATCTAGTTGATGCATTAATTATCTATTTTAGGGTTCATTTATGTTATTGTCTTTTGCTTTGTTAGTTATATATTTACACTAATATCTCCTTATTTTGTTAAATGCACCCTAGCTATTTTATTGTCGGTGAAATTGAAATTTTTTAGTTGTTCTTATTTGTAGGTGAATTAGTGGACAAGTGCTTGTATTTGGTATTAGTGATTAATTAGTTAATCATGGCTCCTACATGTAAACAAAACAAAAAGAAAATTCCTACAAAGAAGAAGGTCAAGTCATCCACAAAAGAGCAATTGGTTGTAGATACAAAAATTCCTAGAAACTTATGCTGAGAAATACAAAGGCGTTGTTACGCAGGTATTTCCACTCTAATGGAATTCAACATGTTAGGAATAGCTATAGGGGTAGAGCGTAAATATTGGTCTAGTTGGGTTGGTAAAATCGCAAGAACAAGACATGATATTACATGGTTCGATTGGACCAAAGTACCGATGGAGCGTAAATTAGAATTGTTGGAAGAATGCAAGGTATGATTATTTGGTTTTTTTAATGGCATTTTACTACATGTTTTACAATCGTGAGGGCATTGTGGATCATACTATCTACAACTAATAATGTCTTTCATTATTTTAGGAGCCGTTCACTATTAACGCCCCCGACATGGCGATGTTAGACCGTGTGACTTTGCAAAAGATCTCGAAGTGTGCACGTCAACATAGGTCTATGCTAAGGAATGAGTATATCTATGGAAATAAGATGAACATCATGCCATGGACGGTGTATAAGGACATTCAACCCGAGAGTTGGGAAATTTTCAAAATCCATGCACAAGAGCTATTGGACGATGTAAGATTTTTTATCTTCTTTTCAAATTATACTATAGTCTTCGATGTTGCTATTTATGTTGGTTGCTTTTAAAATAGGGCACTCATGAAGATATGGTAGAACTAGCGAAATCAAACAAAATGATTAGTCACTATAGTCGCTCGGGATATTATGGAGCGGGGGAGGACTTCATAGAGGAGGAATATGAAGATGGTGTCAAACAAAAAATGGACAAGGGTATGTCGGAAGAGGAGGCAAGGGAGACCACTACTAGGATGAATCCCGACCAAATTGAGAGGTGGGAGTCGTTTCTTAAATTGAGACAAAATCCTAGTGGCGTTTATGAAGCCGACGAAACTCTTGAAATTGCCAAAAAAATTGTAAGTCAATTAGAAAATGTGTTTGTATGATATGTAGGAGATAAATATTTTTTTATCTATCTAATAAAATTATTGTCATGGTTTCAACCATTTCAAAATTAGGCATTGGCTAAACAAGAGGAAGCCGATGGAAAATTCACCCCTACGGAAAGGTGTGACATTTTGAACAAGGCGATGGGGAACGATCATCCCGGCACCGTTAGGGGGTATGGTTCTCATGTCCGACCTAAGGATGTGTATGGTAAACATTCTTTAGCCTCGAATAATGCGCAAGATGCCAAGTACAAGAAGGTGCGGAAGGAAATTGATTCTATTAAAACAACCATGGAAAATGGTTTTAAGTGGTTTGCGCGCAAACATGGAATCATTTTACCCGCCAATTTCGAGGATGTAGGTGAAGATTGGGAACTCCCCTCTTCGGGGTCGCGCAACGAACCTCTACAAGATGACCTTGATGAGCCACTAAATGTGCCTAGTCCACCCTTTGTCACAACACCCTTGGACGCGGCAAGTGGGGGCGAGACTTCTACTCCCAAAAAGGTTAGTCTTCTTGTTCTTACGTGCTAAGTATTTGCTATTCTTTTCCAATTTTCTACAATTAGATGATTTTAATCACCGACATATAATCTAGTGTAAAATTAATTGGTATTTCCTCTTACAATGTCAATATCTAGGTAGCTTGTCCATGCAATTTGTACATCGATGTGAGTACCACCCAACCCCCTAAATTAGTAGCCATTGGAAATTATGAGGAGGCCATTAAATTACACCATGGGGAGAAGATTCCAATAGGTTTGGTTAAGGTGTCTATAACAAAAGAGATATGTGGTGATGCCCACGTCCCGATTCAAAAAGGCCCACCTAAACTAGTTTCCAAATCAAGGGGAGAAGTTCTCTTATGGCCTAGGAGATTAGTACAAATTCCTAGTCAAGGCGATAAGGAACCACAAAATCCTTGCCCACCAACTAGAAATGAGAAATCTAAGGTGCCAACCACAATTCAATCTCATAAATCCAAAGGGCCAACCACAATTCCATCTCCTAAATCCAAGGTGCCAATCACAATTCCATCTCCTAAATCCAAGGTGCCAACCAAAATACCATCTCCTAAATCCAAGGTGCAAACCACAACTCCATATACTAAATCCAAGGCGCCAACCACAATTCCATCTCCTTCACATCCATTTGAAGATAGCCAACCTTCATCGTCAATCCGCCAACTCTTTGACAAGTTTTCAAAACATCCCTCTCTTAGTACATATAACTTTCCCGCACCAAAAGAGGTTTTTGGTGTTGAAAAATTAGTAGTACTATGCAAGCAAGACTTTAACGATATATGGCGACCTCAAAGGCTATTGTCGACGATAATGTGCCTCATTCAACTGTAAGTCTTGATTTTCCAAATATAATTATTTTATATTCCAACTACAATCGAATAGGTAGTAACACTTTCTTTACAATTTATCATAGACAAATGCATCATTTGGCACAAATTCGTGGAATGGCATTTATTGGCTTCATATGCCCCGACTCCGTACAAGTTGGGACCCACTCAACAGAGGAAAGGGTAGCTTATTTGAAGGTTGCCTTAGGAGATCGAATGAAATACTTCTTCATTTGTCCATACCTTGAAAAGTAAGTAAGTTGTATATACTTCAATGATTTTTTTTGTGTTTACCTAACATTATACTCTCATGTACAAATTTTCTTGTGGATTAGCGAATAATGGCGTTTGGTGACGATAAACAAAAACTCCAAAGAAGCATGTTGGATAGATCCACTTAACCGCCCTCCAATCCACTCACTTAACGATATTATCAAGGAAGCCGTGAATTTCATAAATCCTAAACCATCCAAATTTAGGTTCTACCAAATTAAGGTAATCTATTCCTATTATTCCTCAAATTTGTACCTTATTAGGACCTAAATTGTGTATCTTTTGTCACTATTAGTAAAAGGTCCAAGATAATGATTGGATATGTGGTGATTGGAAAATGATTTGTACCTTATTAAGTACACGATGATGTTTGCATGGAGGGTGGTTGCACGTGCAAGGCTTTCACACTTTCGCATTCATAGTGTGAGCTTACTCTTCCATTCCTTATTTGATTTAATGTAAATCCTTGTAATGTGTTACCAACATGCTCTACTTTTTCAAATCGCAGGTTTTCGACGATGATTATACCCCCTACACCTTGCAAGAGTTGAAGGCAGCAAGGAGTGCATTGGCAAGCTTCATTTTTGATGAGTGTGCTTCATGCATAGAGCACCCGGCTACAACGACATCATTGTGATTCGTCGTAGCTGCGTAAGTTATAATTGTGCACTAGATAGTGTTATGAACTACTAGGTGTATACATTTTGCTATTAAGCATTTATTGGCTCGTTAAAGCCAATATTGAAAGATTAGGTTCTTTATTATGGTTATTAAATCTAATTTCGATTAGGCGCTCATCGATCGCGTTAAGCAAATTCAAAATTAGAAATTTTTTGGCACGCCCCGGCTCAAAATAGGAATATTTTTTGGCACGTGCGTCCAAAAATGTATTCCCGGAACTATTTCCGTAATTGTAAACAATAAAACAACATCAATACCGGCATCCATTTACGATATCGGAAACTGATTTAGAGAACATTTAAAACTGATGTTTACAATCTCGGAAATTTTACCGCAACGAGATTTCCGGCCCCCATTTACGAAATCGGGTATGTATCCGCCCAAAGTCATTTCCGACGCCGTAAACTGTTTTATCAAAAGATTTTCCGATACCGCATCTATTAGCTCACGGCCAGTGATTAATGTTTACGATTTCGGGAAGGACATCACAAATCAAAACCTTTCCGGATGAGGCTAGACATTTCCGAAATCGGAAATGTTTATTTCCGGATGAGGCTAGACATTTCCGAAATCGGAAATGAGTAGCACAACGGGGTAGCTCGGCGAAGCACGGCGGCTCAAGTAACGGCGGGACAAGTCCGCCGTGATACCCCTTTTCCCCGACCTGCTTCCATGTTCCGTCCACTAGTGATTATTACTGTTCAGCCATACCATAAAATATTTTCTAGACATGCCACTGATTGTCGGATCAGATATTGATCACGCTACTGCTTGCAGGATATCTTGGTGAGCTTCTGTCCGGATGTTAGAGATGAGATTCAACATTTGAGGGAGGATGAGATTGTGGAGAAATTAGTCAGATTCCAACAAGAAAAGAAATGTCTTGTGGTTATTGATGACATTTGGGCAATTGAGGCCTGGGAGAGTATAAATCACGCACTATCACTCAACAAGCAAGGTAACAAGATACTGATCACGAGTCGTAATAAAGATTTGTCCATGCATATTGACCCAAATGGTTACCATCATCAACCGAGATTGCTTACTGATGCTGAAGCCTCGGACCTGCTCTTGAATTAGGCATTCCGGAACAAGCCTAATTACCAAGGTTAATAATTTATTTAATTTTACTTGCCTTAGAAGGTTTTGTGTTAGGAATCTCCATGTATTATATGCAAGTGCATGAAGAACGTGACTTACATAATATCTGATGTGTCTAGTTTTAGTAGTGGCTTGCATATTTCTTTCATTATAAATGATAGATTTGGAAGATATTGAGAGTCTGAAACGGTTAGGAATGGAAATGATTAAAGGTTGTGGAGGCCATCCTTTGGCAGTGACTGTTCTTGGAGGAAATCTGGCTTCAAAGCACAATAATATAGTTGAGTGGGAAACTGTTTCCAAAAATGTTCGAGCCTATTTTGGTAGAGGAGAGAAAATTTAAGAAAACAAAGGGAAGGGCAAACACATTTTGGGTCTGAGTTATGATGATTTGCCGTATAAATTGAAGCCTTGTTTTCTTTACTTGTGTATTTTGTCTGAGGATGAACGCATAGATGCAGACATGTTATACAATTTGTTGATAGCCGAAGGAATGGTTTCCAATGAAGATCAGCTACCAAATGAAGCGATCAAAAGATGTGGCTGGGCACTACATGGGAGAGCTAATGAAACAACGCTTTGTTATGGTTGACAGAAATCTATCCAGGAATTGTAGATCATGTTATTTGCATGATGTTATGAGAGATGTATGTCGGGAAAAGGCCAAAGAAGAAAATTTCTTGAAGGTATTAGACTATGGTGATTTGGATTTGGGGAGTTCCATATCTAATACTCCTAGAGTTATTATTTGTTCACATCCAAAGAATAATGATGCAGTGAAATATGATCATCATATCAATCTTTACAGAAGTTTGCGCGCTCTAATGTTTCATGTCATTCAATATGCCAGAGTTATTGTACAACAAGTAGCAGATTTGACAATCAATAAGTTCATCATGATAAGATCTTTGGTCATTAAAAGTGTTATCGATGCCGGGTGGATGAAATGGAAGGTGGAAAGGGGAAGCCATTATCACATGGTTTTAAGCTACCAATTGGTAAACTTATTCACCTGCGACAACTGGCTTTGAGGTATTCTAGGTTAATAATGTCTCCCACCTCAATTAGCAACCTAGAACACTTAAAGATTCTTGATGTATTTGAGTACACAATCATATGGACCAAACATGTCGCGATCAAGGCCAGGCGACTAAGAGAGCTTTGTTTGCCTGAAGATAATAAGGTTGGTACAGTTAAAGTGCAGACTATTTGTGTCTCAGATGATCTTGAGATTCTATCTGGACCAATTCCAAATTTTCGTCTCCGTGTTAAGAATTTATCTGAGTTGAGAAATGTACGAGAACTCGGATCAATTTACTTTAATCCCGATCATCATGAACTAGAAGCTGCTGAAGATGTGTTCAAGTGCGTATCGATTTCGCAGCTTCTCAAGGAGGTAAGCATCACAGATCACTATGAGAAACTGTTCAGGCAAGAGAGAGGAACAATATTGTTGAAAGAACTGCTCTCTAGTAAGGTCTCACATATTTACCTTATGGCATCCCCCTCTTACTGCAAATTACCCGAGTGGGATGTCAATCTCTCTGCAAGCGGCCTGACTACACTGATGTTGTCAACTTCTTACATAAAAGAAGAAGTTTCAACGAAGTTGCTTGAGAGGTTTCCATTCCTGAAAAAACTTGAGCTTGATTATGTGTTCTTTGGAAAGGAAATGGTTTGTCATTCGACGGGATTCCCTAATCTAAGGTATCTAAGCCTCGGTCACATGCCCGAGTTCGAGACTTGGATAGTAGAAAGAGGTGCCATGCCCAATCTTTACCATTTAGAGATCAAATGGTGTTTAAAATTTGGAGGTGATTCCTAAAGAGTTGAGATTCATCTCTTCCCTTGGAGAACTTGTGATTAAGCAGATTTATGCAGAATTTGTGACAAGAAATGCTGCCAATTTTGGCCATTTGCAGATTGTCACTGAGGAAATATGGAGCAAGGAAGAAAGATTTATGATGGAGGTGCATAAGACACCTTACCACATATTTAATAACCAGGCCAATCGAACTCGATGATCCATATGCATGGCAACATATATACCACACTTTTTTTTTTAGATGAAACCATCAAAAGATGGGGGATATTTTTATTGGCTTCCCAAACCAAATCAAAAACCACAAAAGTGGCATAAGACTGTTTTCATGCCAATTACAGTAGCCCAATTTAGGCCATAAGCATGAAAATATGCTTCAAAAGGAGATAAGTGCTAACTAGACCTAGCTAATAGGAAGAGTATCTCCCCTTCTCATTTCTTCACCAAAACAGCAAATGACCTATAAGCGAATCGCAAGCGAAACACTAAGCGGCCACCTACTAATGGAAGAAAGAAAAGGAGAGAGAAAAAATAAGAGCCTAAAATAAAGCTAAGTCAAAACATGAGTAGATCAATGTACCAGGAGGCTGAAGAGTCTAATGAGAAGAAGGGATCATAAGAGAAGGAACATCCCATGCATCTAGATTGAGTAGCCCCTGCAATTCCATAGGTAAGGCTGACCAGTCATAGATCTTGTCAGATTGGTTCTGTATGGAGAGCTTGGCAAGGTAATCTGCAACCTTATTTCCCTCTCTGAGGACATGTGATATGGAATTGGATCCCAGTAGAGAGTTGATACTATGAGAGAGGGAAAATAATTTCCAGTGTGCAGAATCTGGATCAGTGATCATTTGTACAGCAGTCTTGCAGTCAGACTCAACACAGAAAAGCCTGGCACCAAGAGAGATACCATAGAGTATGCCAGCCTCAATGGCCAACATTTCTGCCTGAAGAGATGATATGGCAACTGAGTGAAAACCTCTGGCACCATAAAATTCACCATTTGAGCCTCTACATATTAATCCAAAGCCTGTTTTATTCTGAGACCAAGCAGCATCCACATTGACTTTTAGCCCTTGCACTGGCCTAGACCACCTAACAACAATTATATTTGGCTTTGGAGGTATATAAATGGGTGGTATACATGTCTGGGAGATCAGATTATCATCAACTGGCATGGTAAAGGGAACAGGACTGACAAGAAGAGAGTAGTAGATGAGGTCCTGCAACTGTTTTTCCATCGATTCAGATTGGGAGCCTGACCATCAAAGATCCAATTGTTTCTGCATTTCCAAAGTATCCACAGCACAAAAACAGGAGTTATCTGATTCAATTTAGTGTGTAGCTGAGATTGACCAGAGAAAGACCATACAGTGGACAGTCTATCCCATAAACTATCCACACTAAAATATAGGGAACCACATATTGAGTGCATATAGTTCCACAAATGCACAGAAATTTCACAAACTTAGAAGAAATGATGCACTGTATCTATATGGTTACAGAAGGGGCATTTAGAGGCAAAGTTGAAGCCAAACTGACTCAAAATGTCATCAAAGGGTAACAAGCAGTTTAAAAGCCTCCAAGAAAACACAGAATTTTTTTTGGGGATACCTTGTCTCCAGATCTTTATCAAAGATGGATATTTCTGATGTTGCTGTATAAAGATGGAATAGGCAAACCTTGTAGTGAAAGCCCCATGCAGGTCAGGCTTCCATATTAACTTGTCTTTCCTTTGTGGATGGATCTCAGCTCTCTGGAGGATCAAAATGATACTATGAGGGAGGATCATTGAGAGGAGAGGGAGATAGGTAGATTTTCCTTCAATAAATTGTCTGAGAAACTCAGATAATGATCATTTCTAGGGTGGAAGAGATCAATAAGGGGACCATTATCAGTCCAATTGGCTGTCCAGAAATTGCAGTCCCCAGTGCCATGGATCACCCTGGAGTTAGCTTCAGCTATCAAATTAATGTTACAGATCCTTCTCCAGTTCTGTGAGGATCTAGAGGAAGGGGGGAGAGAAGCAATGAAACAAGTCCAGGGGGCTTCACCTATCTGGTACTTCCACCAAAGTTTGCAGAAGTAGGCCTTGATAGTTGCAGAGATATCTCTAATTCCCAGACCATTTTCAGTTACAGGCTTGCACAGGGACCTCCATTTTCTCCATGTCTTTTTAGGCTTATTTTCAGCACTGCCCCGGAAAAAAATGGATAGTCTTCTCTCAATCTTCCTGATTATTGCCCTTGTGGGCTCCATTACTGCCCATATGTGTTGTGGCAGAGACATCAAACAGGACTGAATTAGGGTAATCTTCCCACCTGTAGAAAGCCAAATGTTTTTCCAATTTGAAAGTTTTTTGTCAATCATTTCCAGAATAGGCTAAAAATGTAAATTGAGGATCCTTTCATTAGAAACTTGTACTCCTAAATATTTGACAGGCAGGCAACCTTTTTTCATACCCAAAATATTTTTAACTTGTCTAAACTTGGCAGGAGTTGTAGTGGAGCTGAGAAAAAATTCACTCTTATCAAAATTAACCTTCTGACCAGCAGTGATCATATACCACACATTTGTGCAGTGATCATAAATTTGTTAAGCTCTTATATATTCAAAATTGATTCATATGTATATTTGATATTATTAGACAGCCACGGTAATTACCAATTTGAATATGCACTCCATATTTTCGGTACTTATAATATATATGTCGGCACTAATAAAAGTTTGAATTATTTTATTAACTTATTAGAATAGACACATAGATGGATGTTTAATGTGGAGTCCCGGTGTAGCACATTTATATCTTCTTCTTCTCTTTTTGTCATTTTTTTTGATTTTGTTTAGACGATGAGCATATATAATTATTTCAGATTAATGATTAAAGTACATTTTTTCGTACATTCAAAATTACATGCACGTACATATTTATTCAAATCTGCACGCAAGCCACACATGTGTAATGCGTACAACTTGCACAAAGACCTAATCATTTATTCAAAGAAATGCACTACACTTGCACAATGTAATATTTTTTTAATTTGCATAATCTATTTTTCATGATGGCACTTAATATAATTATGAGATTGAAAGCTTTTTTTTTTTTGAAACATGAAATCAAAAGCTGTGAAATCATAAGAATATTTGTAAGACTTCACCAACGTGGATTCCTCTGTTTATTCCTCTGAAGTTAAATTTTAATTCGATGCTGGCGAAACTTAGAGCTTCTCGGGCTTGAATGCATGCAACAGTATATCCCGTATCGAGTATCAATGCAATTCTGGCTCGATCAGGATATCTTCCTGGGAATGTCGAGAGGATGAGTGATGAAAGGCCAGATCTTGCGAGGCTGCACTAGGATTCAAGGATTTTCGTTCCAGGTCGTTTGTCCAAACCAAATGTGACTAAACGTTATCAGGACAACTGGACTAGGGCTGAGGAAATTGGAGATCATTATCCGAGATCAGGGAGCAAAATGATCATGAGATAGAGGAAATTATGTTAAATGATGATCTCGGGTCGTCTGAATCATCGAATTGCACATGAAGGGAATTTCTGCGACGAGCTTGTCTGAATCCCTCAAACTGTTCATAAATCATAAAACCAATCTCTATGAATCACTGATGAAATATGACAAACAATACAATTAATCGATTATTTCATGGAGTGACAAAATTTAATTCGTGCACTTTTTCTAATATTTTTTCGTGCATAAATTTGTCAATGCACATAATCCGCACGCAATACACTTCCAAATTGCAATCATTAATTGACAACTCCAATTCAGTATTTAAGTAAGTTACAACATCTAAGTTTGTTTCTATATAATTAACGGAATTAAAAGTATATCCAATCAACCAAATTCAAAAATATTCTATCATGCGTTTGCCGAGTTTACCTTACTTTGAAACAAAAATTTCCCTATATAGACTAATACGATCAAAGCACAAAATACACCGACAAAATAATAGGATGTTGTTATATGCTTTTTCATAAATATGTGGGAAGAAATTCTCATGTATGGTTCTTTAGTAGAGATGAGATTCAGAAACAAACAACCATCAACTATAACTCTCCAATATTTTACTCTTGTAAAATTTTTTTAAACTTAAAACTACCTTCATTGGTGGTGGGGTGTTTTAATTAGGAGCCCCAGTCCAAAAATAAGGTAGCAAAGGTGTCAATTCTTACAATAAACATATGTTTAAAATAGCATATGCTACAACATGAAAGGAGCATTTAAAAAGTCACCTGAAACTAAAGATAGCTTCCAAAAAGAACAATCTATATCTAGTAGAGGCAAAAAGAATTCCTACCAGCCTATTTACAATAGGGAGAACATCATATATTCCACTAGTTTGAAATCCTGTTAGCGAATTGTAAAAACAAAACTCAAAGCGGCACCCAAAGTAGTGATCATTGGTTCTCCCTTGTTCACAAAAATGAGTTGTTTTGACCTCCTGTTGATTTGATTTGCTGCTGAGTCTGTACCTGAAACACTGAAACAAATAGGTTAAGAACCACATGTTCATATATTAATTCTAAACATGGGTGTACAACAAGTCCCTTAACTCTGTCAGGGAGTTGGCTATATTGATATGTTCCAGTTGCTCTGCTTTCATAAGCATGTTAAGCCAGGATGTCAGTTGCCTGATTGCACTGTCTAAAGGTATGATATATGTGAATGTGTGGTGCCAAATGGCATGAGGAAGCCAAATGATACATTTTCCATAGAGCTTTGAAGGGATCAATAACAGCATTAATTGCCCTTTGGCAATCAGACTGTATGTGACATTCTGTAGAGAGTGAACATGCTTTTTTCAGTGCCATTTGAATAGCTATCAGTTTAGCTTCAAGAGGGGTTTTAGAATCAACATATGAGTAATATGAGTCAATCATCTCACAATGTTGATCCCTCACCATGACCCCAATACCCTCCTTGTTATTATTTTTTGAAGAGGCATCAACATTAAAACTGAGGCCTGGTGCGGGGGTATCCATTTCAGAATTGTGAAAGAGGGTTGGGGAGGTCTTGTATGGGTTGGAAGAAAACCCAGTGAGGTTAATTTAGCATCAAATGGTGAATTACTGAAAATTGGTTTTGCACTGTATGCATAAAACACATGATCTAATATTCCTTTTAAGATACTCCAAATTTGGCTTGATATCTTTAAAAATAAATGAGCATCTAGACTTCCATATCAACCAACATATAGTACTGGGAACCGTTCTACAGAGATTGGTATGCAATTGAGTTCTACCATGGAAAGATAGGTATTAAGATATTCTATCCCAAATATTATCAAACTGCCAGTCCTGAATACCCACCATATAATGAAAAACTGACCACAAACACAGTGCAAGAGGGAAGGTATTGAAAGTATGCTCAATGGTATCTGAGTTGTTACAGGCAAAACATTTAGATGGTAAGTTAAATCCCCTTTTCATAAGGACATCAGAGAAAGGCAAAAAACCATTCAATAATTTCAACATGAATATGCTCATCTTTTTCTGCAACTTTTGATTCCAAAACTTTAAGAGAGAATCAAAGGTACCTTTGGTAGGAGCCACTGTTTTGTAAGTTGATTTGAATGTGAACCTTCCTTTTTCATCTGGAGTTCAGATGAGTCTATCAGCTCTGTTTGGTACACATGAGGCTCCCTGTAAAACAATGTAGATTTCTAGAGGCATAATATTGAATAATTGGGGCAAAAAAGTGATCTTTTCATTGCAAAACTCAAGAACTAAGCAATCTAGTGGTATGTTAGTATCACTTGGATTGCACAATTCCGAGATGGCCCTAAATTCTATCCAGCTAGAAAGCCAAAATCTAACATTTCCTATACCATGTATAATCCTAGTCAATGATTCAGCAACTGGGGACATGTCTTTTATTCTCTTCCAATTAGGGAAATTTCTGTAAGATGAAGGTAAATGCCACAAAATTTTTGACCAGATAGATTCTCGTATTAGGAACTTCCACCACAATTTCAGTTAGCTAGCATTAACTATATATTGGATGGATCTCAGTCCAATTCCATTTTGATCCACAGGATAGCATAAGTGAAGTATTTTCCCATGTTGCCTAAGGTAGTTTCTGCAGTATCGCATGGTGGAAGTAGGGATGTGCTACGTCTCAGAAAATTACCGAAATTAGTACATGGCCAGAAGTATCTCGTTCGATGGAAGGGACATCCACGTGAAGAACGTTCAAGGTATACAGATTTGGAGCCTTTTGAGATGACTTATGATTTTAACTCGCCGGGAGTCGAGTTTTTTCAAGCGGGTGAGATTGATGAGGAATGAGAAGTGACTATGTTTAGATTATTCATATAATCTAAAAATGATATCCATAATTTAAAAGTTTTATTTTAAATTTGTTTTATTTGTTTCCTTTTAGTTTTAGAACATTATTATTATAGGAAATTAGAGGAAATCTTAATCATCTTTAAATTTAATTTTTCTTTGGTAATATATAATGTAATCTCCTATTGATAATTATTCAGACAATTGATATATAAAAATTCGTTGCGACGAAAATCGTAAATCTTCAAGTGCGAGCGACTCAAACTTACCCGACAGATGCGAAGTTTGACGGACCCTGAAGCGTGACGTGGAAGGACGATATTGTTACTTTACATGTTTTCAGGCGATTATACACCTTTTCTACATTCATCAACTACCATTTAGCCAAGTACTCACCACGTTCGAACCCTAACATCCGTTTTATAAACCCGTGCTATCCATCCTGCATCAGGGGGAAGGTGGGATTTTATCGGGGGCTCATTTGAGTTATTATCCAATTTCTTTTAAAAAATAAATAAAGGATTTACGTTTTATTATGAGATTCAAAATAAGAAAGAACAAATGACAATGCCTGTTACAGGTAAGGAAGTAATAAAAGAAAGAGGAAACTATCTAACCTTGTTTTGACCATCGTCTCCATCCTCGCTGCTATCGTCTTCGGACTTGTCCCCAGATGAGCTCTCATCCAAAGAATGATGGGGGAAGCTTGAGATTGGTCAGCAGCAGGGGTATCCAAAGGCTTGTCACCGGAAGGAGTGGCTTTGACTTGAAGGACTTGGGGGTTGAGTAGCCCTCGATTGAAGTCCGTCATGGTGCAGTACTTGATGAAGTTGTTGTCTTTAGGAATATTGGTTCTAGCTGGTGATGGGGGCTTGAGGTGCTTGGGCAGACGAACCAGATCAGTTGACCATGCCCCGACCTCTTGGGTAGCGAGGTCTTGCTCCCACAGATGCTCCCACAGAACAAGAGACAAGCCCTCCAGACCGTCCTTCTAAACGGTGTTTATCGCGTGGAGGTGCTGGGCATCGGCATTAGAATTTTACCACTCTGCTCGAAACCGATCTCAGACCAAAATGAGGAACTAGTCCCGGACCTCCATGTAATTATTTTGGCATAGCAAGGCACTGGCAGACTTACACAAGTCAGTCATTCGATGATCCAACATCTGATTGGCTAACACCTTGTCCACCAAGGCATGGGCAAACTCCCTCCGCTCCAAAGCATCCGAAGTCCGAAGTCTCGCCAGCTCTTCTTAGGCTTGCCTCAATTTATCCCGCAATTAGCCAGAGGCCTCCCTTTTGGCCTGGAGTTCTTCATGAAGCCCCCAACCTGGTGAGTGAAGGATGAAAATAGAAGGGATGGAAGGGTAGAGGAACCAGCAAGCTCAGAGCTGAAATGTTGTGCCTGCGTGTAATAAATGATGAGGAGTTAGATAAACAAAGGACAATAAAAGGGAATGAAAGAAGAAAAATTTACCAATTTGGGCAGATCGGCCGGCGGGGGGCCGAAGGTAGAGCCGGTAGTATTAGCATCTGAGCACCGGGAGGAAAGGGCCAAGGACATCGTATTCTTTTGACGCGGAGGGTCTGAGAGATTGGTGTCCTTGGATTTATGCTTCAAAAAAGAAGATGCGGTAGGAAGGAAGATAACGGGCGCGAAAAAAGGTATGGCGCCAAGAAGAGGGAATCGACTGAAATTACCAGAACGCGTGCTGTTATTCAAGGAAAAAATCAACTTCGGATGCAGGTTCGTTGTTCCTAACAAGGAACTAGGTCCGAGGATGGGGTGGAGGAAGAAGGATTTTGGCAGCAGGGTTGGAGGTCGCATTGGGCCCGGACAGGGGATTGCTTGGGGTAGCAGTGCCCTGAAAGGGAGCCTCCTTTGAGGCGACCTCTTGGTGGCGGAAGAGGTAAATAGCATTTCCGGCCAGCCAATACTGAACAAGATTCAAAGCAGAGGAAGAGGGCCTGATAGCCAGCCCGGACATGATCAAGTAGGAAGGCATCTCAGGAGTCCAGGGTAGCCTTGTCGTTCCAGGCGGAGACGGGATAGAGCACGGGATCCACCTTGGTGTATCCCTTGGCAATCCAACCCTTGACGGAGTCCTTCTTCCCGAGGATGAAGTTGGACACCCCAGCCCGAGCTTGGATGGTCATGACCCAGGGATTTTTCTTCTGTGGCACTCAAATACGAAGTAAAAGGAGGGCCAGAAGTCAAAGAAGGGCATTACATCACACCTTCAACGGTTGACAAGAAAACCCATCATCACTACTACGACATTGGGATGAACCTGTGCGGGAGACCCTGTCCCATGTCCATCCTCGGGACACCCGAGGCCTTGTTTTGCAGGTCAGTTCGTGAGCCCAGTTCGTCGTCGAGCGCCGGTACCGCCATACATCCTCTTCAAAAGTTCTTCTTCTTTTCATACTTTCTTACCCTCATTCTCTACATTGCCATGTCCACAACAAACTCCAGCGCTCTCCTGGCAATATAGAGAATGTTGTACCAAATGTTGAAGAGACTGTAGTTATAGATGTTGATTAAGGAGCCCCGGCCCCCCGTGACTTAAGCACTCTGTTCCTAGAAGTGGATTCTAGGGATTTGATGGAGGTTACCATCACTACGCCGTTGTAGGTTGTAACCGCGCGCGCGGCAATCGTTGAGGGTGGGTCTGGGTCGGGTCTGGATCCAGATGTGGAGCCCCAAGTTGATAAACGGGCTCCAGTTGCTGGTGACGTGAGTGGTGTCACCAAGGTGGTCGACAAAAAGACTTTGCAATTTCTGAAGTCATGCAGGTTGTCGTACCCCGTTGAGGCTGATCTGAGGCTCAAGGATAAGACCACTGCAGTCAAGAATCTGGTGAGCCCCACTCGAGGGGTGATATGTGGGAGATTTCTGCAGCAGGGATTAAGTTTTCCCTTTCCCCCTTTGTTCTCGGAGTTTTTGCAGCATCATCAGCTGCATCCTTGTCTAACGTAGTGGTGACGATTATGGCCTTAATATCCTGGTGCGCTCGCAAGGGGTATGAGCCGAGCCTGGACTTATTCAGGAGCTTGTTCAGGCTGTTATCTTTCGAAACACGCGAGCACATCACCCTCACACCTCGGGACGACAAGACCTTTACCTTTCCTGATAACAGCGGCCAGCGGAAGGATATTCGGCTGACCTTTGATCGGACCAAGTATGAGGTCTCTAATTGGAACTCAAAGCCAAAAGATGTTGTACCTCTTGACAAGGTCTTCAATATTCCTGCTCACTTAAAGGGCATCGTCGAGGAGCTCTTGAAGAACGACGAATTGGACTTCAATATTCCTGCTCACTCTTGAATTGGACTTCAATATTCCTGCTCACTTAATTGGACTTGAAGATCGTCTTCCAGGAGGGGGAATTTGTACAAGAGCTCATGGCTCAGTGTTGCGATGGCTTTCCATCACCTACTCTTGCTGGATGTTACTCGGTCGAAGTCCAATTCCAGTTTCCTGAAAAGGGATTTGGATTGGACCCTCCTTGATAAAATCCATGGAGATAAGAAGGAGACAAGGAAGCGAGGCCCGAGGAAATCTCCAAGGAGTCAGGGTGAATCTTCCTCTAGTCCGTCTTCTTGGGGTACTTTTCTTTAATGTGATATGATAAAGTGCTAAGTACTTTGTATTGTCCTTAGGATGACTGTCTTCACTGTATGAGCAGGCTCTCCTTCGAGAAAGAAACAAGTAGGGGAAAGCCGTCCTCAAGATGATAGAGGAGAAGGCTGAAGAGTCCGAGGAGGTGGAGTCCGGAGAGATGGAACCCGAGGCTGGGGAGCCTTTGGATGTCGACTCCGAGTTCTAGCAGGTGACCCCTGATGATGCTCCTTTGAAGGAGTTAGGGTGTTATTTGGGTCGACCTGGAGAAGAATCTAGGCATGTTTCTCGTAGGTCCTTCAAGAAGTATCCCTTTGCCTCCAAGGTAATAATCTTCCTTACTTATGGCATGATTTTTTGACGTTGTAAGTATCAAGTCTTTACATAAATTCTGTTTCACAGCTAATGACAGGTCTGTCTAAGCTAGGAGACCAGGCTACTGCCAAGATCAAGCGCCTTCACAACTCCGTCAGGGAGCTGCATGCTAGGTGTCAGACTCTTGAGGCCGGGAAGGGGGAGATGGAGGGTTAAATTAGGGCCTTGACGGCTGAATCAGACGTGTCTACTCCATCCGTTCCAACTCCGGTATATGCGACTCAGCTGGAGGACAAGGTGAAGCAGCTTGAGGCCGAGAATAAGGTCCTACTGCAAGAGAGAAAATTCTGTGTAGACTAGCTGAAGGTTTACCAGGACTCTGTGGAGGAGCTGACTCAGAAGCTGTCTTTGGAGGGAGATCCCAGGGAGCTACAACAACTTCTTAGGCTCTGGGGCGCCTTTATTGCTTGTGGCCCCGAGTTAAAGATTCACCGGGAGGAGTAAGGGGATTTATTCCTGGAGTAGGAGTTGCATAAGTGCTTGGACAATGTCCTGTTTTTATGTCGGTCTGATGAGGAAAGGGATTTAATGATTTCCCTTTTTCTCATACGGACACCTCTCTGATAAGATCGCAGCCTTGACTCGCTGTCGCTGGATTCCTGGGACAGAGTTTTTGGAAGCATTGGGTTCCTACGAGGAGATAACGACATCAGGAGATTTATTGAAGCTCATTGAAGCCAAATATCATGAGTTATCTTTCCTTGGTGAGGTGTTTTCCATTCCTTCTACCAGCTAGGCCAATTAGCTTCAGCAGGTTTGCTACCTTACTTGCTAGCATCTCCTCATAAGCTTTGCGGTTTGAATTCCTTTGCACATGAACCTCAGTCTCATGGTTTAATGGAAAGAAGCTCTTGCCTATTTGACGAAGCTGAGATACTCCGGTATCAGGTTTTCGCAGTTGTCCATGATAAAGACTCTGCGAATATACAACTTGATATTGTTGGGCTTCTTTCTTGGGCTTGGTTTGCTGCTGAAGTGAAGTCCTTATTCTGACAAGGCCTTTAACTTCACAGCGTGCAGAAAAGTTGACAATAGCTCATATTTCAAGGGTCACATTTGTTGAAGTCCTTGGTAACCCTATTGGGTATATTTAGAAGTATCATATTCTGATTTAATAACACCTTTGATATGACCTTTTTAGGTTCAAGGTTTTTCCTCTATGTATCCAATCTGGGATTTTTAGAAGTATCATATTCTGATGTAATAACACCTTTGATATGACCTTTTTAGGTTCGAGGTTTTTCCTCTATGTATTCACTCTGGGATTTTTAGAAGTATCATATTCTGATGTAATAACACCCTTGATATCAAATTTTACTTCTGTTTTGAGGTTTTTCCTCTATGTTTCCGAGAAGATTGATGTTTAATCACGTCTGCCTGTTTATATTAGCCCGTAGAATTCAATCAGATACTTTTTCCAAGTATATATCTCGGGTTTATCCCCTTTATTTTATTCAAAAAAATTGGCGTTTGAATTCTTCATTCAAACAACTTATTTTAGATAAGCTTGCCAACCATATGCTTAATTGAAGCATACTTGTTTTGAATGGCAATCAAGGTTGTGCTTAGGATATCATTCCCTTTATTAGAAAAGGAATTTGTGATTGCTAAAATAAAGATAGATGTATTTCTAAATATAATAAGTTCAATTTAAGTTCGTGGGTTTAAGAATAAAAATAAAGGAAATAGTGATTAGAGTTTTAGTACCCGTTTATGCTCTCGGACCTTTGTGAGGTTCTTTCTCGAGCCTTACTTCCATGATACTTTCGTATGTTGATCACGTTCCATCTTCGTGGTATGGGTTCGCCCTTCATGGTTTCGAAGAGGTAGCTTCACCCTGGATGGGTAGGACGCGATATGGACCTTCCCAGTTTGGGGCTACCTTCCCTTCCACTTCTTTCTTGCTCTTTTCATTTAACCTCATAACAAGGTCCCTGATGTATGCCGGACACCAACACTTCGATGACGAACCAGGCTATCGAACTGATCGCAAGACAAAGGCCCCGGGTGTCCCGGGGATAGACACTCCGACGATCAAGTCAGTATATTTGCTTAAGGCGTAAAGTATAAAGTATGAGATTAGATGAGAGGTCTACCAAACCTTTAAGGTATTTATATGGCTACAATCCGTAGATCACCAAGATATGTATTTATGGTATGAATACAACTCTTATGGGAATAGTAGTTGTATTAACATGTATAATAGAAGTGTATTTCGGACATGGTTGTATTACCATGTTTAGGATAGCTGTATTACCATCCTTGAGAAGATGTATATTCCTTGTAGAACATTCATAATATACGCATTCCTTATAAGGATTAGGATTGATGGACCCATCCTCCGTGTATTTCGAGCCAATGACCCTTCTCGGGCCCTGGTCCGAGTATGAATGAGGTCCGAATACGAACCATGGACTTATCAAGGTGTGTTTGTCATACCTTCAGGATCTTCAAGGAGGGAGATAGGTGGACCTTCTAGTGTCCTATATTCAGGACCTTTGATAAGGCCTCATGTCCAAAGGGGTGTATCTCGAGGGATCCCATGTGGAAGGGGCAGAGAGGTGACACCTACTCCTAGAGCTCGTGGCTCTATTGACTCTCCAGCTCGACCTGTGATTATAGAAAATATAAGTGGATCCCCTATGCCATGTCAGTTGATGAGGGTGGCTGAGGAAAGTAATTGGGGCCGTAGCCTCAAGAGTGTTCGAGGTCGTGCCTCTACTTCTTCTCGCGGTCGGGGTCGTACCCCTATATTTAATAACACTTTTTGATTTTGCCTTTATAAGGTCTTCATATCAAAATCCTTGAGAAGATTGACTCTTTAGGCTTATGAATAGCCTTAATAAATAGTGATGTGTACCTTAATAGGAGTATCACGTGGAGAGTCGAGTTCCAAACTTTGTGAGTTTGCATGACCCATATCATGTTGGTCTTTGACCATATACTTTTTATAAGTATATTATTTTAATTTGGCCTATGATGATTGTAGTTCAGACATGTAGTCTAAACAGCTCATATTAGATAAGCATCAATCGTACACTTATAAGCGTATGGATCTTTAGGCAACAGTCTTTACTTATGCTTTGTGAGGCATAGTTTCTCTTTGTATTCAGAGAGTATAGACTGCTTCAAAATAAAATAGAAGATATACATATCGAAAAGAAAATGCATTCTTCGAACTTGAGAGTTCGGTAAAATTATAAAAGACAACCTCGAGTTTGGGAGCTCGGGTATAAAAATGTAAAAAAGGTTAATAGGAAAAGAGCTTGCCCCGTAGACCTTATTGAAGTAGTTTCTCCTTATATGGAGAAGGTCTACTTGGTTTTAGCTCCGAGGTACCTGCGTAGGAAGGGCGCCATAATGACAGGGTCCAAGTGCTCTCCTTCGAGTTTTTGCAAGAGGTAGAATCCACTGGATTGTGCTGCGGAGATTTTGTATGGTCCTTTGGTCCTCAGCTCCAGCGCTCCTCCTAGCTTGTTGGTGCACCACGGGCTAACTGGCATTACCAGTTCCCCTACTTGGAATGTTTCGTGGCGGCATTTATGCCATAGCGCAGTCATCTCGTTATAGGCCTCTTCTTCAAAATGGAACACCATGGGTTGTTCGAGATCAGGATCAGGTACCAGATCTCCTAGAATAGTGTTGACGTCCGAGATATTGCTCACATTTCTGGCATCACGGATGGTCGTGATTATACAAGAGCGCGCCACTCCTTGATCTCCTTTAATTGAAGCTACTCCTTGTGGTGTTGGAAACTTCAGCATCAAGTGGTAGGGAGACCACACAGCTTTAGCTTGGCACATCCAAGGCCTGCCAAGGATAATGTTGAAGGGTGTGACCGTGTCTACTATCACAAATGTGCAGTACAAGGTTAGGCTCTTGGCTCCTTCTGCTACTATGACGGGGAGTGTGATTTCCCCGAGAGGTATTACTGGATTTCCTGTGAACCCCGAGATCGGACCCGTAGGTTTAAGGTCATCTTTAGTAAATCCTAACTTCTGGAGCAGTCTTGGAACATTACTTCTTCTCCACTCCTATCATCTATGAAGACTCTTTTTACTAGAGTATCTTGTACGGTTGCTGAGATGATGATAGGATCCGAGTGAGGCATCTGATTTGGCACGGCGTCCGCATCCGAGAAGGTAATGGTTTCCTCGGGGCTGAGCCTCTTGTTGACTGGCACACTATCCTTCAGCTTGGTCAAAGAAATTGCTTCTCCTATGTAGCCATTGATGCCGTTGATGACTCGGTTGGCTCCATTAGGTGGGGGGGAGGAGGATCTTGAGGATTGTTGTCTCCGCCACCGTAGTTGTTATTATTGTTATTGTTGTTACGGGGGCCATCCTTCTTCTTCTGCCAGGGCTTTCCCCCATACCTCCTATGGGTCCCCTGGTTATCACTGCTTGTTGATGGTGCAATTTTTTGCATAATTCCCTGGCGAATAAACTTCTCGATCTCATTCTTGAGTTGATAGCACTCCTCGGTATCATGCCCCCGATCTCGGTGATATTGGCAGAACTTTGGTGACCTTTGGCGCTCGCCTGATTCCTTCATGGCGGGTGGGTCTTTTAAAAAGTTCCTGTGAATGGATAAAATTTCAGCCCGAGATCTTGCCAGAGGAGTGTATGACTCGAAGGTGGGCTTTGGAGCGTTATCATTCTTCTCGACCTTCGGTATTTTCGCCCTGGATTCTTTTCTGTCCATAAGGAATTCTGAGGGTGTTTTGCCCGTCACGACATTTGATTTGTTAGAGTACTTTTCCATGATGGCCTGGAGGTGTTGAATGGTTGTTGGATATTTTGTTGCCAGCTTCATCCTTAGAATATTATCATCCATGCTCATCCGGTACATATTTATTAGGAGACGTTCATCCCGATCATAGCATTTAGTAGCTAGATCCATGTACCTATGATAGTGTTCTATCACAGTCTCTCCTTCGAGGCGGGCCACATACCCCAGATCTCCGAGGGACTTGGTAACCTTCTTCTTTTGGAAGAAAGCGTGTAGAAGGAATTCGGCGAAATCCTAGTAATCAAATAAACTTTCCGGTTTCGTCTAGGTAAACCGTGTATGTGCTTTCCCTCGGAGGTTACTGGGGACGATCTTGCATATTTCCAATTCATGGAAGTTCCTGGTTTCTAAGGTCTTAAAAAAGACCGAGAGAAATTCTCTAGGATCGCTAGTGCCATCGTGTGTGGGTAAGTGTTATGAGACCTTCTTGTGGTTATCGAAGGGGATATTCACAATATGCCGCGAGAAGGGCGAACGAGCAGCTTGTCCTCTGGGTCCGAGGATACGTGTGATTTCTTGGTCAACTTCGTATTTACCTCGGGTAGGGTAGGCTCCATCTTGGGTGTAGGGAAGATCAGCGCTATTTTGCCATTCGCTTCGAGATCGCTCCCTCTTCTCACGTCTGAGTTCTTCTTCGATGTTGATGATGCACATCCTTCGTATTTCCTCCCTACTTAATCCTGTGCCTTCACCCTGATAGTTGGATGTTTTAGGAGGTGGTGGCAGACTGTTTTGAGCATTATATGGCGGTAGATCCTTGGATAAGTCGTTGAGGAGTCTTCGCTGTTGAGTAGGATCAGTAGGTGGTGTAGTTTGGGATCCTGAGACAGATAATCGGTTGGGAGCTTCATGCATCTGTGCACTGGGTTGTTGACTTGAGTTTATAAAAGATGCGACGAAATCAGGATATTGGGCATGCAAATTCCTCAGTAGCGTTCGGGCATCTTCAGGGATCGTTCTCGTAGGGTCAAGGTTGATATAAGTTGGCCCAGAACCTGGAGGGTTATTTCGTACAGTCTGGCTCAAGATCTCCCTAAGACGTCTTTTTCTTTCCTCCTCCTGTTTTTTTTTCTGTGAGGATTTGTTGATCTCTTAATGCTTGTTCTTCTGAGGTAAAGATCGAATCAGGTCCGTTATATCCAAACCCATTCTCTGGGTCAAGGCCGTCTTGATTGTTGACGTGTTCGCTGTAGTTCATGTCAGTCTGGATCAAAATTCTTGGTCCTGAGTTCGGTGCTTCAGATCCAACAAAATTTGATCCAGAAGGTGGCACTCCTGATGCAACAGGATTCGATCCAGAAGGTGGTACTCCTGACGCAACAAGATTTGGACTGGAGAGGGGTACTCCGGATAAGACAGGATTTGGACCGAAGGAGTTTGGAACGTTGGAGTTTCCTGATCCCACGGTAGAGCCTGACGGTGGTTCAAAGGTGGAGCGTGTGCGAGATCCTCCGGGTCGACCGCGTTCTCGTCCTCGTCCTCGTCCTTCGGGGGGTTGCTCTGCTTCTGGATTCTCTTATGGATTTTTCCCTAGCACAGGGCGCTTCGTCTGGGTTGCTCGGCGTCAGACATGTTGTTGGAGAAGTTGCTTCTTCGTGTGCGTTTAGAACAGATCAGAAACAAGGTTCGGTGACGTCGTCAATGAGTGTGAGATGTCCCACTGGGCGTGCCAAATTGATGTATGCCAGACACCAACACTTCGACGACGAACCAGGCTCTCGAACTGATCTGCAAGACAAAGGCCCCGGGTGTCCCGGGGATAGACACTCCGACGCTCAAGTCAGTATATTTGCTTAAGGCGTAAAGTATAAAGTATGAGATTAGATGAAAGGTCTACCGAACCTTTAAGATATTTATATGGCTACAATTCGTAGATCACTAAGATCTGTAATGAATACAACTCTTATGGGAATAGTAATTGTATTACCATGTATAATAGAAGTGTATTTAAGACATGGTTGTATTACCATGTGTAGAATAGTTGTATTACCATCCTTGAGAAAATGTATATTCCTTGTAGAACATTCATAATTTACGCATTCCTTAAAAGGATTAGGATTGATGGACCCGTGGACCCATCCTCCGCGTATCTCGAGCCCATGACCCTTCTCGGGCCCTGGTCCGAGTATGAATGAGGTCCGAATACGAACCATGGACTTATCAATCCCCTTTAATGATGGTAGCCAAGCGGACTCTTCTGTCGTGATAACGCTGGACTCTTTCCTTCACATTGGCCTCGTGGATAGTAGCATTGACTCTTTTTTCTTGTAGGAGGAAGGTCGAGACGGAGGTTTTCTTCATTGGCAGTGTCATTTTCATCTCTGAGAGGTACGGGCAGAGAGGACTCCAATTTCCATGGGGATGACCGCCTCAGACCCATAGACTAAGCTTTAAGGAGTTTCTCCGATTGCCGTGGCTGGCATAGTTCTATTGGTCTCGATCACACTAGGAAGTTCTCGGATCCAGTTTCCTTTAGCTCCTTCTAGGTGCTTTTTGATGCCGCTTACCAAGGTTCGATTTGTAACTTCTACTTGGTCATTGACTTCTGGATGATACACCGAGGTGAGCTTTTGATTTATATCGTAATCTTCACACCATTTCTTGAAGGGGTTGGTAGCGAATTATGCTCCATTATCGGTCACTATGCATCTTGGGATGCCATATTGACAAACAATATTTTTCCAGCAGAAGTTGATAATTGTTTTGCCTGTTATGTTTTTCAAGGCTTCAGCTTCTACCCATTTTGAGAAGTAGTCAATGGCCACAATGAGATATTTGAAGCTGCCAGGGACCGTGGGGAAGGGTCCAACAAGGTCAATACCCCATCGGACGAATGGCCAAGATTCTTGGATTGTAATCATGTTTTCTTGGGGTACATGAATCATCTTGGCAAATATCTAACATTGGTGACAGGAATCAATATACTTCTTGGAGTCTTCCAGCATGGTAGGCCAGAAATAACCCATTTGTAGGAGTTTTCGGGTAACATTGCGTGGACCTTGATGACTATCACAAACGCCTTCATGTGCTTCCTGTACCAGATGCTCTGCGTCGGAGGACCCGACACATTTAAATAAGGGCTGGAGGTAACCTTTCTTGTATATGCTGCCTTCGTGGATGACATACTTAGAGGCTTTAATACGGACTTTACGCGCCAAATTTTTATCCTCCGAGAGCGTTCTTGTTTGTAGGTATTTGATGTAGGGGTTCGTCCATGTATTCCGAGATATCTATGGCCATAATGCTGCTTTCTTCATAACTCTTTTTTGCCAGGGTTTACATCAGCAATTCCCGAGAGAAGCGTATATTGAGGTCCGAGGAAGCAAGTTTGCTTAGTGCATCAGCTTTGTGGTTGCCTTCTGACAAGCGATTTCCCACGTCGTTAAATGGGACTCCGCGAGATCAAAATACTATTTATAAATCACCTACAACTTCTAACTACTAGAAAGTAGATAGTGGGAAGTAGGGGTCGAACCACAAGGAGAAGGGACTTGTAAGAGTGTTTTAAAGTAGAAAATAAGCATACTTATATATTATATAGAAAGCAATGTAAACAAGGGGGGTTTTGAGATTGGTTTGGATTACACTATGAAAGCAAATTAAACTATCATTAGCTAAGCTAAGGGGATGTTACTAGGATTATGAGGCCTTGGGAGGCAAATGACTTCAATTTCCAACTATCGACTTATCACCGAGCAAATGCAATTACAAGGAAGTTTAGACCATTTGTCAAGGATGAAAGCATCATATTCTCTCGAATGTAGCTAGAGAGGATGATAACACCACTCAAAAGCTCTCATTGTTGATTCACCTAGATGATAACATCAAAGATAACTCAACAATGGTATTAGGATTAGAGAGAGACAAACTTACTCACACACCCGCAATAGCGAGAGTATACAAATAAGACATTTGATAACTAGCAAGAACCAAGACGGAGATAGCATATATGTCTCGACTCCTACTTTGCTACTTAATGATATTGGAGTGAACGATAACGTTCTACCCACAAATATAACTATTCGTTTATAACAATCATACGTTAAAATGGAATCTTCAACTCAAGTATACAATCACATATTAGGGGGACCAATGATAACATTCAATCCTTACCTAAACACATAATTGATTAATCATGCAAGTGCATAAGATTTCCACTTCTAACAACTCATATTTATCATGGCATTCCTTAACTACAATCACACAACAAGGGGAAGAACTTGTCATCACTCAACCCCTTCCATAGCCATTAATCTAACAACTAGAGATTACACTACCATTATGATAAGTTACCATCATCATCACACTAAATTACTCTAACCAAGCTAACCTAATTAATGACTATGGAGCATGCAATTGATATAAAACACAAAGCCCATAACAAATTAAGCAAGATTGAACTACATTCATGCACAAGAATTCAAATTCATCAAATGATTATCCAAATCTCAAGTTTAAGCATACAAGGCCCTCAAAGTTTCAAGGGAATGAATTCAAATGCTCCCAAGGATCAAACTAAGTTATACTACAATACATTGAATCAAACTACTAATCTAATGGAAAGGAATAGAAGAAAAGGGAAAGAAAGATGAAGAAAATGGAGCTCTACATGGTTGTGGCTGTTTTTCTCTCTTGGGGGAGATAAGGGGTATTTATAGAATGCAATGCACGGGCCGCGCAGCACTCCGCGCACTTTTGTGAAGGGTCGCGCACTTTAACCGTTGATCCGATTTGCATCTTCTAGTAGTCCATTTCGAAGCTCTTGATGAGAGGAATCCAATGGTATGATCCATGTGCTCTAATTACTTTGCAAATATTTCCAAAATCAAGATTCAAAATATTAGTGCATCACTTGTTCTTCAAAATGTAACTTTCACAAGTTTAGCTTTAAAGCTCCTTACTTTGCACCAAATGCTACCCAAATTAGATCCAAAATGTCATAAAAAGAAGAGTATATTCAGGGCTCATCACCTTCTCGGGGATTATGATTCAATTCATAGTGTCGGAACTAATTTAAGAGAGACCTAACTATCTCGATGTACTTCTGGAGACTGTATTCTCGGGTTTCGTATTCATCTTTGACTTGTTGTACCACGATCTCTGAATCACTGAAGATTTCGAGGTCTTTAACCTCGAGGTCCTTAGCCAGTTTTATCCCTGTGATGAGAGCTTCATACTCAGCTTCATTGTTGTGGTTCGGAAATCGAAATGGAGGACATATGGATGATCTTTTCCCTCGGGAATGGTGAGTAAGACCCCAGTACCACTTCCCCGTGAGTTGGAGGATCCATCGACATATAGACGCAATTTTCCAGTATCAGGAACTGGATCTTGCAGGTTGATCTCCACTGGTTCGATTGACTCCATTATGAAATTAGATAAAACTTGGCCCTTGATGGATGTCCGAGGTTCATATTGTATGTCAAGCTCTCCCATCTCGATGGCCCACTTCATCATCCGTCCTGAGGCGTCAGGTTTCTAAAGGATCTATCTGATCGGATAGTTGGTTAGAAGCACTATTGCATGTGCTTGAAAGTACGGACGCAACCGTCGGGAGGCAATTACAAGAGCCAATATCAGGCATTCGAGAGGGGTGTATCTGGTCTCGAGCCCTTGTAGAGCTTTGCTGACATAGTATATGGGGTGTTGGGACCCTTCATTTTCCTTAACTAATACAACGCTGATGACTAGCTAGGAGGCAGATATGTGTAAGTATAATGTCTCTCCTCTGTCTGTTTTTGGAGCGTCGGCAGGTGTCGGAGGTGATGTTAAGTGCCTGGAAGGCTTCTTCACACTCATGCGACCATTCAAACTGGTTGGCCTTCTTAAGGATGTTGAAGAAAGACAAATGTTTTTCAAACTGGTTGGAGAGGAATCAGCTAAGGACCGCGAGGGATCCTACTAGCTTCTGTACTTCTTTGACGGTTTTTGGAGATTGCATATTTTGCAGTGCCTCTATCTTCTCGGGTTAACCTCGATTCCCCGATTGGACACCATGTATCCTAAGAATTTGCCTGCTCCAACACCAATGGTACATTTAGCGGGGTTCAGCTTTAGGTGGGATGCCCGTAACGTATCAAAGGTTTCCTTCTAGTCTTCGAAGAAGGTATCGTAGCTGCGGCTCTTCACCACTATGTCATTGACATAGATATCTAGGTTGCGTCCTATTTGAGATTTGAACAACTTGTCAACCAATCGCTGGTAAGTGGCTCCGGCGTTCTTCAATCTGAAGGGCATCATCTTGTAGCAAAAAGTACCCCTGTCAGTTATGAAGGAGGTTTTCTCCTTATCGGACTCTGCCATGGGAATCTGGTAATATCCCTTGAAGGCGTCGAAGAAGGCTAGCACCTAATATACGGTGATTGCTTCGACTAAGCAGCCGATTGATGGTAAAGGGTAACTATCCTTGGGGCAGCAATCGTTCAGGTTGGTGAAGTCAATGCACATTCTCCACTTCCCGTCTGACTTCTTAACCATTACCGGGTTAGCTATCCACTCGGGGTATTACACCTCTATTCCGGCTTTGAGCAGTTTATCTACTTCTTCTCCGATGGCTTCAACTCGGTCTAGTGCAAAGATGCGTCGCTTCTGCTTTATAGGCTTCTGCTCTGGGTTGATGTTTAGATAATGTTTCGCTAGGCGAGAAGATACTCCTATTAAGTCGTTGGTATCCTAAGAGAAGACATCTATATACTAGTTGAGGAGATCTCGAAGTCTGGTCTTTATCTCGGGAGGTAGGAGAGTTCCAACCTCGACGGTTCCTGAATCTCCGAGTTGCATCAGCTTGGACTCGGAGTACTTGGCTGGTTCAAGATCCTCCTGTTCCGGTTCTCTGATAGCTTGAATGGTGCAGACTCGAGCTAATTGCTGGTCACCTCGGATCGTGGCTATCCCTTGATTTGTGGGGAACTTCATAGCCAGGTGGTATGGAGACCAGATGGCTTTTGCTTGGCACATCCACGGCCGTCTGAGAATGATGTTATACAGTGCCTTGGAGACAATTATCGCAAAGGTACAACGAATGGTTATACTCCGAGGACCGTCTTCAACTCGCACTGGCAAGGTAATTTCTCCCAGCGGGGCAACGAGATTTCCAGCAAATCCCGAGATTGGATTTGTGGGTATAAGATTACTTCTGTCCAATCCCAACTGCTCATAACAGTTGAGAAACATAATCTCTACTTCACTTCCCCCATCCACTAGAACTCTTTTAATCACGTTATGATTTATAGTGACTGTGATTACTAGAGGATTTGAATGGGGGAATTGATTAGGAACTGCATCTTTTGACGAAAAACTAATGGTTCCGTCCAAGCGAGATCTTTTGCTCTCCCATTCCCAGGGAGAGGCTTCTTCGGGTGAACGGTGCACGCTGTTGATGCTCCTTCCTACTCCCTGGTTGGTAATATGGCTTTTCTCGTCATGGTTGTTGTTGGTGTTGGTACTTCTTACTCCTGTCGGGGCTAGAAAATGGATTCGCGTGCTCCCACGAAGGTTTTCAGCCGGATCAACCATGAGTTTGAAGGTCGTATAAATCAAGATCGGCAAGCGCGTCCCACCGGGCGTGCCAAATTGATAGATATCTGGAACCGCATTTGATCACGAACCCAGCTCACGAACTGACCTTCAAGACAAAGCCTCAGGTGTCCCGAGAATAGACACTCCGTCGCTCAAGTAAGTATATGCGTGGTGCGTATTGTATTGTATGTAAGATAATAGATAGAGAGGTTTGCCAAACCTTTGATATTTATATGGCTACAATCAGTAGATCACCGAGATATGTAATTATGATATGAATACAACTCTTACGGAGATAATAGTTGTATTACCAAGTATAGAAGAAGTATATTATTATTATGGTCATGTTACCATGTTTAGGAGAAAGTGTATTCTACGCATTCCTTATAAGGATTAGGATTGATGGACCTGTGGATCCATCCCCCGCGTATCTCGAGCCCATAACCCTTATCGGGCCCATAACCCTTCTCGGGCCCTGATCCGAGACTGAATGAGGTACAAAATACGAACCATGGACTTATCAGTCCGAGAAGTCTCGGTCGAGGAAAAAGTGACTAGCTGAGCGTCGAACATGATCAGGATCCCCATAAAGCTGACAAGATTTTTGGTCCAGTCATCGGCAAAGAGCAACTAAGCTCGAGCCTAGTCTGCTTGCTGGGTGGCCCGATTCTTCGAAAGTATCAGCCAAAGGCTGGAGGGGGTGACCCTCTGGACTTCATGAACGAAAGACATGGGAGAGGGTGGATGTTGGTCTGGTGGGACCGCCGAGGCTTCTTCCCGGGAAGAACTCCCCTAGGAGTATGTCATCTCTTAGGTCGGAGTCTTCTAGGCGATGGGATGTCCGTAGTCCATTTGTGTTAAGAAAGAAAGAGATTGATTAAAAGATTAGGGAAGGTTATGGCTATGATGCAAAGTCAAAAGAGAACTGAGGTTCAGAGAGCTTAGTTGGAAAATCTGGTCGTTACTCTGTCATGATGATGGCCCTCAATGCAGTAAATGTAGAGGGGACCCATAAGGCTTTTACGCCATAAGTTCAGATTAAGGAATGGGAGAAGTCACGCCTTCCCCGCGAATTTTTCGATAACGTCCTCGAATGAAAACCCAACTTCCGGGGGGGGCTAGTGGTGATACCAGACCTTTGCCCAATCATTGTGTAGGACAGTTGGGACTTGGCTCATCGTGAGGTCAGCTATTGTGGAGGTATCCGCGGATGGACCACTTGGACAGGGACAACTCAAGTGATGAGTCATGCATAGGGTGGAACACACGGAGACCTGAAGTGAGCAATATAAATAATGCCCCGTGGCACTATTTCTAGTAACTAATCTCTATTCATTCTAACAGCGAATACACTTTACTCTCCCAAGGCCTATCTTTCATTATCACGCCGGAGGTTCTACCTGCGGCCCGTTGTCTTGTAGGACTAGGTAAGCTGGAGCTAGGTGATCCGGAGCTGGGAAGGGACCTCCACGGGCCACCAAGCGGTTAGCATCAGCAGGGAAAGATGAACCCCGCTCTCCCAACTATGCAACTGTCTAGAAGCAGGTTGAAGGCAGCGTTGAATGTAAGAGATATGGAGCTGATATCAATCTCGAGAATACCAGGTCCGAGCATCAAAGGCAGCAAATGATTAAACGCCGGATAAAATATATTTTCCCCTAAAACAACACAAGCACCCGCCAGCGTGGCCCGAAAAAGCTAGTGTTAGATAACACAACCTCATCAACTAGAATGATAAATCAAGATTTTAAAGTATTCAATTTGGTAAATACAGCCCATAAATATTCTAGATGCATAATTTTCCAAAACTATGAAGAAAACAATAAACTTGGCTCCTGCAAAATATTCATCTTAACATAAAGAATTTATTTTAAGATCTTCACTGGGAAATATAACTTTTAACAATCAAACATGCCATGAGTATATGCCATATTCTAGAAAAAAAATTTGATGAAAGGTGACGGTTATACATAAATCCACTGTGAAGATATATTCCAAGCATAATTCTCATTTTTTTTTAATTTTGATATTTATAAAATATCTTTTGAAACGCAATCTTCAACATTATTTCATTTGTAACATTGAAAAATTAAAGGGATTTTTATCATCGTATTTCGGGTGATATATTTTTACACCTTCAAATATGCAATTGTTTGAAGATGAATGATGTGGATGCATATATACCAAGTGCTGGATTAAAAGTGGCATCTACCAGAGATGAATATGGATTGTAACAAACAACTAAAACATTGTTTGATGAGCCGTTAATTCATTCTTTGTTAGAAGCTCCATGGGCTCATTAGCTATATCAACTCACTTTTGTTATATACCTTTGCCTAATGGCCTCAAGACATGTATTAGCTTTATGTGGGCTTGGGGTACCCAATGAATACCCTCCACCGTGGATGGTTCAACTAAACTAATAATAATTAAATTATACATATATATAGACAACTGCTAAGTATAGATTAATTTACTAGTATATGAAATTTTTCAAGAATAAAATACGATGGTTGGAGTTTTACTTAAATATGAGACCAAGTAGAACATTTATTCGTCAACTCTATTAGCATTCCATATTCATTTAATACTAGTTTATTTCCAACACTGAAAAATGGACTATGATATTTTTAACCGGTGAATATTGATCGATTAAAATATTATAAAATTCAAAATGATAATAAAATGTTTATTCAATTCAACCAAAATTATTCAAGAAAACATTAGAAATACTTTTGATTCTAATCTAATGTTTGCCATGAGTCGGCTTTAGGAAACATACAACCTGAATTTTCAAAGAAAATTTTGACACTAAAAGTACCAAGTCCCACATGAGTGAAAACAAGAATCGTTCCCACATCAAGACGGTAAAAGTCTCGAAATCGAGACCATCCAGTATGAATAAACACACCCTGATTTGACCTATGGATGTTTTGCTTTATCCTCACGGCCCATCTCTTCCCATCAGGACCAATTAGGAAACTGAATTTCTTCAAAAGACCACCAAATTTATCCACAAAAAATTCAGGGATCTTTAATTCCATTGCCCTAGGTATGATCGGTGCATAAAATTCCGCAAATGGCCTTGGTTTTGCTATCCTTGGCCGGCCAACATGAAATGTGGCCGACTTTGGCTTACGTGGTTCATTGCCTTCCTCTCCGGGTTGCTCCATCGGTAGCTTTCTATTACCCATTGAACAAAATAATGATGGAATGAAAAAAATGTCGTGAAACTTGTGCTATTTATTGCCGTTTTGCTACTATTAATTAACACCAAAACAAAGTCGAAAAGAAGACTATAATGTTAGTCAAATAGTTTTATTATATAAATCTGTCGTGATAACGCTGGAAAAAAGAGTCAATGCTACTATCCACGAGGCCAAGGTGAAGGAAAGAGTCCAGCGTTATCACGACAGATGAGTCCGCTTGGCTACCTTCATTAAAGGGGAGTGATAAGTCCATGGTTCGTATTCGGACCTCATTCATACTCGGACCAGGGCCCGAGAAGGGTCATGGGCTCGAGATACGCGGAGGATGGGTCCACGGGTCCATCAATCCTAATCCTTATAAGGAATGCGTATATTATGAATAGTTAGGAGGAAGTGTATTCTACGCATTCCTTATAAGGATTAGGATTGATGGACCTGTGAATCCATCCCCCGCGTATCTCGAGCCCATAACCCTTCTCGGGCCCTGATCCGAGACTGAATGAGGTACAAAATACGAACCATGGACTTATCAGTCCGAGAAGTCTCGGTCGAGGACAAAGTGACTAGCTGAGCGTCGAACATGATCGGGATCCCCATATAGCTGACAAGATTTTTTGTCCAGTCATCGGCAAAGAGAAACTAAGTTCGAGCCTAGTCTGCTTGCTGGGTGGCCCGATTCTTCGAAAGTCTCAGCCAAAGGCTGGAGGGGGTGACCCTCTGGACTTCATGAACGAAAGACATGGAAGAGGGTGGATGTTGGTCTGGTGGGATCGCCGGGGCTTCTTCCCGGGAAGAACTCCCCTAGGAGTATGTCATCTCTTAGGTCGGAGTCTGCTAGGCGATGGGATGTCCGTAGTCCATTTGTGTTAAGAAAGAAAGAGATTGATTAAAGATTAGGGAAGGTTATGGCTGTGATGCAAAGTCAAAAGAGAACTGAGGTTGAGAGAGCTTAGTGGGAAAATTTGGTCGTTACTTTGTCATGATGATGGCCCTCACTGCAGCAAAAGTAGAGGGGACCCATAAGGCTTTTACGCAGTAAGTTCAGATTAGGGAATGGGAGAAGTCACGCCTTCCCCGCGACTTTTTCGATAACGTCCTCGAATGAAAGCCCAACTTCCGGGGGAGGGGGGCTAGTGATGATACCAGACCTTTGCCCAATCAGTGTGTAGGACAGTTGGGACTTGGCTCATCGTGAGGTCAGCTATTGTGGAGGTATCCGCGGATGAACCACTTGGACAGGGACAACCCAAGTGATGAGTGATGCATAGGGTGGACCACACGAAGACCTGAAGTGAGCAATATAAATAGTGCCCTGTGGCACTATTTCAAGTAACTAATCTCTATTCATTCTAACAGCGAATACACTTTTCTCTCCCAAGACCTATCTTTCATAATCACGCCGGAGGTTCTACCCGCGGCGCGTTGTCTTGTAGGATTAGGTAAGCCGGTTCTAGGTAATCCGGAGCTTGGAAGGGACCTCCACGGGCCACCAAGCGGGTAGCATCAGCAGGGAAAGATGAACCACGCTCTCCCAACTATGCAACTGTCTAGAAGCAGATTGAAGGCAGCGTTGAATGCAAGAGATATGGAGCTGATATCAATCTTGAGAATACCAGGTCTGAGCATCAAAGGTAGCAAATGATTAAACGCCTGATAAAATATGTTTTCCCTAAAACAACACAAGCACCCGCCAGCGTGGGCCGAAAAAAGCTAGTGTTTTAAAACATCTACATCAACTGGAATGATAAATCGAGATTTTAAAGTATTCAATTTGGTAAATACAGCCCATAAATATTCGAGATGCATAAATTTCCAAAACTATGAAGCAGACAATAAACTTGGCTCCTGCCAAATATTCATCTTAACATAAAGAATTTATATTAAGATCTTCACTGGGAAATATAACTTTTAGCTATCAAACATGCCATAAGTATATGTCATATTCTAGAAAACAATTTTGATGAAAGGTGACGGTTATACATATATCCACTGTGAAGATATATTCAAAACATAATTCTCGTATTTTTTTTATTTTGATATTTATAAAATATCTTTTGAAACGCAATCTTCAACATTATTTCATTTGTAACATTGAAAAATTAAAGGGATTTTTATCATCGTATTTCGGGTGATATATTTTTACACCTTCAAATATGCAATTGTTTGAAGATGAATGATGTGGATGCATATATACCAAGTGCTGGATTAAAAGTGGCATCTACCAGAGATGAATATGGATTGTAACAAACAACTAAAACATTGTTTGATGAGCCGTTAATTCATTCTTTGTTAGAAGCTCCATGGGCTCATTAGCTATATCAACTCACTTTTGTTATATAACTTTGCCTAATGGCCTCAAGACATGTATTAGCTTTCTGTGGGCTTGGGGTACCCAATGAATACCCTCCACCGTGGATGGTTCAACTAAACTAATAATAATTAAATTATACATATATATAGACAACTGTTAAGTATAGATTAATTTACTAGTATATGAAATTTTTCAAGAATAAAATACGATGGTTGGAGTTTTACTTAAATATGAGACCAAGTAGAACATTTATTCGTCAACTCTATTAGCATTCCATATTCATTTAATACTAGTTTATTTCCAACACTGAAAAATGGACTATGATATTTTTAACCGGTGAATATTGATCGATTAAAATATTATAAAATTCAAAATGATAATTAAATGTTTATTCAATTCAACCAAAATTATTCAAGAAAACATTAGAAATACTTTTGATTCTAATCTAATGTTTGCCATCAGTCGGCTTTAGGAAACATACAACCTGAATTTTCAAAGAAAATTTTGACACTAAAAGTACCAAGTCCCACATGAGTGAAAACAAGAATCGTTCCCACATCAAGACGGTAAAAGTCTCGAAATCGAGACCATCCAGTATGAATAAACACACCCTGATTTGACCTATGGATGTTTTGCTTTATCCTCACGGCCCATCTCTTCCCATCAGGACCAATTAGGAAACTGAATTTTTCCAAAAGACCACCAAATTTATCCACAAAAAATTCAGGGATCTTTAATTCCATTGCCCTAGGTATGATCCGTGCATAAAATTCTGCAAAAGGCCTTGGTTTCCCTATCCTTGGCCGGCCAACAGGAAATGTGGCCGACTTTGGCTTACGTAGTTCATTGCCTTCCTCTCCGGGTTGCTCCATCGGTAGCTTTCTATTACCCATTGAACAAAATAATGATGGAATGAAAAAAATGTCGTGAAACTTGTGCTATTTATTGCCGTTTTGCTACTATTAATTAGCACCAAAACAAAGTCGAAAAGAAGACTATAATGTTAGTCAAATAGTTTTATTATATAAATCTCATTCAACCAAAGATTTAAATCAAGTATTAATTACAAAGATCTTTGAATATTTTTCAAAATAAAGTCTGGACAGTTGAGTCAAATATAATTAATTCTCAGTTTTTAGTCAAATAAACCCAAAATTATTAACTAATACCTTGTAATAAAATATGAATATTTTTGGCATACACATCTTTGAATTTAAGTTAGTCAACTGACTATGGAAATTAGACCTTTTTGTTATTCAAACAAACATCAAATTAGATATTCGAACAAGATTTAATGAATCTTAAAATTTAAATATATTTAATTAAAAAAATAAAAATCAGATTCTAAAAAGATAATTCATATGATATAACTAAATTTTCTATACTTTCTAATTTTAAGAAAATTGTATATAAAATTAGCTACATAGTAAGTTTGATCAAATATCTTAAGAAGATAGTTGTCAAAAAGTAAGGATAATTAAATTCTTGAAAAGTAGTCTTTATAAAATCTAATTTTAAAAAGATAAATTAAATTGATATTATGGCTTTCAACTAGATACTCTTTAAAGTATATTTACTTATTACTAAAGATATTAGTCATATATTACTTATGTTTTAAATAGTGGAGTCAGATATGATAAACAAAGAGTCAGATATGTTATGCTAATTTCGATTTTCTTAGTTAAGTTTATTTTTCACCTTTAACTTTCTACATTATTGTTGCCGAAGTTTGAATTTTATACTTCATACAGTACATGTGGAATGTGCTAATATTGCTACAAATGTAGTTCAATTCACCAAAATATTCAATTAGAAATGATAAATAGGTCTTCTATAGTACTGATGTTCTACCAAATTATACGACAAAGAGGACTTATGTAGTAATGATGTTCTTTAGAATTTATTTTGTAACTACTTAATCGAAAAGGTAGAAAATCCTCCACTAAGAAAGAAAGAAGAAGTTGGAAAAAATAGAGAGATTAAATGTACATGAAGCAATGTTGTGTGACTCTTTGGTTTATATAATTTGGGATTATAGTTTGGGACATGATAATTCTCTTAATATATATCATCTGTAGTTATTATAGTATTATTTTTTCAATACATAATTGAATGATAAATGATCTCTAATGGTAAGACACTAGTAGATTTATCCAGAGGTTTCGGGTTCAACTCTCAGGAGAGGGGGGAAAGAGTGGGATTTTATTGGGGGATTATTTGAGTTACTACCCAAATGCTTTTCAAAAAATGAATAACATGATCTCTTATTTTTCAATGGTTTTTAGTCATGCAGTTGTTCCTCATTCTTTCGATCTTGATAGAAGCTAGAGAACAGGTTGTTCCTGATGCCATTCCTATGTAATCAGCTTATTACAAAAAAAAATCAAGTGTAAAATGAAGAATATATTTAGAGTGGTGATACATGCAGATCCATGTTTACTAGGAATGGCATCAGGAACAACCTGTTCTCTAGCCTCTATCAAAATCGAAAGAATGAGGAACAACTGCATGACTAAAAACCATTGAAAAATAAGAGATCATTTGTTATTCATTTTTTGAAAAGCATTTGGGTAGTAACTCAAATGAGCCCCCAATAAATATATTGGATGCACTAGCACAATTCAGGGCCATATATTGTGTTTTTCAGACCTGCATTTAGTAAACATGGACCTGCATGTATAATTTCTTTATATTTAAATCAATTAAGTATTATGTATAAAGTAATCAAGTAAGTAACAACACCCACACATGGTATAGAATTTGTGCAGTGACAGAACACTCAAATGCGAATTCTATGGTCAGCCTGGAATGCAAATTGGATTGGGCCAGGAGCAATGTGTTACATATGACCAGAGAATAGGGGCATTTCATTCCCAAATGTTACCTTGGCTGAGTTCTTGCAGGAAAAAAGGCAACTTCTACCACAACTTAACTCTTTTTTATCTACTGGCATTATTCTTTCTTCGCAGGTAGCTCAGATTCAGCACACTCATGATGATAGGCTCATTTCTAAACCATCCAGAAATGGGGAATTCACAGTAAAGTTTGCGTACCATAGCTTTAGAAGAAGAGAAGCAGAAGTCGCCATTCTGAAACAGGTATGGAACAAACCAACTTCTCCAAAAATCTCAACTTTAATATGGAGAATTAGAAACAAATTTCTTCCTTTTGATGATATTTTAAGCAAATTTGGTTCCAACATTCCATCCAAGTGTCCTTTATGCTGTAACTCAGATAACATAGAGAACTTCTTCAATGCCTGTGGCCCTAATATTGAAATATGGAACTTTTTCCATAGTCTGCTTGTCATCATAGTCCATGATTTCAGAACATTTAATCAGAGACTACAATTTTACTTATCATATAAAGGCTTAACAAAAGTGCATACTACCACAATGGTGGTGGTCTATACAATATGGACAAGGAAAAATAAGCTCTTATATGATGAAAAAAAAGTACCACTCAGATAATTTGCCATTAAATCATGAGAAATGTTGCAAAACAATTTACAGCATCTCCATTAATTGGTAATCCTGACAGTAACCATTTTATTATTCAGACTAGGCTGGCCCCATCATTAGAAAGAGGCCTAGACCAGTGAAGATAATCAAATGGAAACCTCCTGATAATGGAATTAAAATTAATGTTGATGCTTCTTATAAAAAAGATTGCACAACTGGCATAGGTATTGTTGTTAGAAATATAAATGGGGAGGTTGTGATAATATCTATGTTTTACACTATTTGTTCCTCTTCCACTCATGCTGAGATCACTGCAATTAAAATGGGATATCAGAAAGGAATTGACATGAACCTGAATACTTTTCAAGTTGAGTCTGATTGCATAGTTGCAATTAAGGGAATACTCAATGCAAACTCCATTGATTGGAGGTACTTTTCCCAATGTTTATGAACTGAAAAAATGAGTGTTTTATACCCATTATCACACATATGAGAGAATGAAATACTGCTGTATATTTTATTCCTAATATGTGTACAAAGTTGAAACAAACTCAGGACACGAACCTTAGTATGATCCCCAACAAGCTTAGAGCAATATTACAGCTTGATAGGATAGGCACACCAAACTTAAGATTTCATCTACATTAAATATAAAGGACAAGGGTACTGCTCCTCTTCCTACTTCTTTGCGGTTTTGAAGGAAGGAGAACAACCTCAACTAATGACAACATGCAAGATGAAATTCAGGCATAGCATGAAAGATGGAAAATCCATCGACAAACTGAGGCAAAAAGGATATGGCATCAAAACCTACATGGAAGCTGGATTCAGCACTCAAGCAGCACTATGTGCTGAAGTTAAATATTTTTGTACATACATGCACTTAAGGTCTACTTCTTCATTCACAACCATCGGGTGGCTAAGTTGTGTTTCGGTGTTTGTTGACTCGATCACTAAATTGCTCCCTGACAGAGTCTTTGAATACAGGAAGCATGATTTGTAAGTATAGCCTGACAAGAATAGATAGATATATTTTTCATTCTTTTGGAAGCTTAGTTGCTTCAACAGCCAAGGCTGTATTTTGGCCATGCAAGGCAATGTAACACAACTAAGGATTTTGCCTATTTATTCATGGTATCGGGTGCCAATAAATCCCTCCACCTACTGTGGTTTAATTTTAAAAAAAGTAAGTAACCACACCAAAAAATTCACAAAATGCTCAATCTCGGGTATTGAGTTAGACTTGTTAGCCTGCATTAAATCCTCAAGCTCTATCTATTTTCTATACAAACTTAATTTCTTGGCTGAGCTGCCTTTCTTCGTTTCCATCCATATTTATTCCAGAGATAAAGAATTTCATTGAACGGGTCTTTGGTTTGTTTAATATGATGTCCAAACATGATTTTCCATAAAAATAGAAAAGCAAATTTTTTGACATTTCAAAAATCATTCCTTAACCACATCTTCATCTTAAACAAATAACACGTGTAAGCCACACATATCCATACATTGACAATGTAATTTTTGGTACCATTGTTTTTATAAATGTGGAAGGTGTTGTTAAAGTACATGTGTTTTTTTCCGTTTCTACAAAGGACTTAGTACAAAATTTATCTGTTACTCAATAAAAGGGGAATAAAATCTCCGTATGGAATAAGAAAAAAGTTTGTTCAAAAATTAGTTTTACGTAAGATATTTTGTTACAAAAATATAATTTAAATATTATAATTATATATATACATACATATGTATGTGTGTATATATACTTAATTCAAATTTATAGACCCAAAAATTTGGGAGGCTTTGTGCGGGCACAAGCCGCACATGCTCAGGGCCGGTGTCGCACGTGCAAGGAAATATTACAAATACTTTTGATTCTAATCAATATTTGCCACCAGTCGGTTTTCGGAAACTTGCAACTTGAATATTCAAAGAAAACTTTGACACTAAAATTACTAAGTCCCACGTGAGTGAAAACGAGAATCGTTCCCACATCAAAACGGTAAAAGTCTCGAAATCGAGACCACCCAGTACTGATAAACACACCATGATCATACCCATGATTGTTTTTCTTTTGCCCCAAGTCCCATCTCTTCCCATCCAGACCAATTATGACACTGAGTTGTTCCAAAAGGTTACCAAATGTTTCCCCAAAAACTCAGAGATCTTCAATTCCGCTGCCTCTGATATAATCGGTGCATAAAATTCCGAAAAATACCTTGGATCTGCTTTCCATGGTCGGCCGACATGATGTTTGGCTGACTTTGGCCACTCTAGCTTACGTGGTTCATTGTCTTCTTCCCAAACATGACAAATACTTTTGATTCTATTGAGATACTATTTGATTCGTTGTAACACATAATTTCATAATATTAAAATTTTATCAAACATAACTAAACACAAGTAAAGATATCGACAATTAAAACTTTTTCTGGTTAAAAAAAGTCAAACTGTGCAGGTTGCATGCACGGTGGGAGCACTGCAAAAAAATATGAAATATACGAACACGCACATCTTTGAATTTTAAGCTAAACAATTGACTTACTAAAATTAAATAACATAGTTTTCAATCAAACGCCAAACTTGATACTTGGACGATATTTAATAAAACCTTAAATTCAAATATATTTACTCATAAAAACTGAAAATCTAATTTGAACAAATAAATCATGTGATACAGTAGATATGTTCATTGAAAGAAAGTGGTTTTAGTATCACGAAAGTTAAGGATTCACATGGAAACTGACTAGATAATGTCTCCGATATAGAAACTGATGAAATTAAATACTTCACTGATCTACTATCAAAGCGTGATTATAATTGATAAAGGAAGATATGATAAGGAATGAGAAGTGGCTATTTTTAGATTATTTATACAATCTAAAAATGATATTCATGATTCTAGAAGGTTTAATATAAGTATGTTATATTTGTTTCCTTTTAGTTTTAGGACATTATTATTATAGGAAAATAGAGGAAACTTAATCCTCTTTAGGTTTACCTTTACTTAGGTAATATATAATATAATCTTCAATGGAGAATTATTCAGACAATTGATTTATAAAAATTCTTTGCGACAAAAATCGTAATCTTCAAGTGCGAGCGACTCAAACTTACCCGACAAGCGCGACATTTGACAGACCCTGAAGCGTGACGTGGAAGGACAATATCGTTACTTTATAAGTTTCCAGGCGATTATACATCCTTTTCTACAAGTCATCAATTTACATTTGGCCATTTATTCACCACGTTCGTACCCTAAGACCTGTTACATAAAACCCGCGCTATCCGTCCTGTATCAGCCCGGTTCGGTGCGGTTTGCAAATCGTGGAATCATCTTTATTTCTTATATAATATCTTCCTTCATCAATAATTTAAATGGTGAATTTCATGGTCATTTTATTAGTCAAATTCCTAAAGTGATTACTGATGAGGACAACAAATAATTCTTCAGACCAGTCACACTTGATGAATTACAGGAGAGCCCGGGTTCTGATGGATTCTACTCAAAAATATTTCACAAAATGTCGGGAAATAATAAAGATGATCTCTTTCTTGGAGTCAAGGATTTTATGAGCTCATCTGCAATTGTTATTGCAGCCACCTGGATTAATTTAATCCCAAAAAAGATGTTATCTCTTCTCTTAATGATTTTGGGCCTAACAAGTCTTACTAACTGCATCAATTAATTTTGTTCAAAATTACATTTTGAAAGATTGAAGCCTTACATTTTGAAAGATTGAAGCCTTTCATCCATCAAATTATTTCTTCTCATCAATCAGCTTTTTTGCATATTAAGGACATGGTCAGGTCTATGATAATGTTATTTATGTGCAAAACCTCGGGTTTTTGGATAGGAACATAAGAACTCCAAACGGTATTATAAAACTTGACCAGATGAAAGCCTTTGACAAAATTAGTTGGAGTTATATAAACATCTCACTTCATTTTGGTTTTTTCATTGAAGTTTAGTTTACAATATTATGAAAAATCTCAAAAATGCCCAATTTTCAGTCATGATAAATGCTAAGCAAATGGTTTTTTCAACCCTTCTAGATGAATCAAATAAAGGGATCCTCCGTCCCTTTTTTATTTAACATTTTTTCGGAGTATTTCACTTTAAATTTGGCTCGTGTTTTTGGTACGGGAAATTTAGATTATTTTGACATTACCAGAGGTCATACACCTATTTCACATTTGATTTACACAGATTATACAATTATTTTCCTTAAAGGTTCAAAAACCATTTAATTCGAATCAAAGCCTTTTAGTTGTCTTTGAGCAGACCACTGGTCAAAAGTAAACTTCTTTCCAGGGAAACATGCTTTTAATGTTAAATTAGACAGGTTAAGAAAATATTGGGGATAAAGCAAGGTACTATGCCTTTAACATATCTTAGTGTTCCTATTATTTCAGGATAAGCATTGATATCTCACTTTCAGCCTTACAATCCAGATGATTGACAACACATACTAATTAGTTGGAAGAATAAGTGGCTCTCCACTGGTGGTAAAATTACACTTATGAAATCTTGCATCTATTCAATCCTCCAGCATTTATGGAGTGTGTTCAAACATCATGTAACTGTGTTTAGGAGAATAGAAAAGATTTTATCTCTCTTTTTCTTGGGTGAAAGTAAATTGAGAGCAAAGAAGGTTGAGAGAAAGTGGAGTGATCTATATTATCCAGCAGAGGATAATGAAATTGATGTCAAATCCATTCATACGATTATATAAAGGCCTACTCAATAAAGTTATGGTGGAAATTTCAACAAGGAACATCCTTGTGGTCCCAGTTCCTATGGACCTTACATGTATCTTATGAAACCTCCCCAATTTGGAAGAGAATCTGTAGTATCAATTCTAAAGCTGAGAATTTGACTAGAGTGTTGTTTTTTAAGGGTAATTAAAGCTTTTGGACTGCAAACTGGACTAGCTATGGCTCTCTCAGTGATAGAACTACTCATGATCTGACAAATATTCTGGAGAATTTACAGTTTAACTGTTTTCATGCAACAAATCTCAATATATACTTTCACTATCTTCATTGCATGTTAATCTTTTTACTGCTTTGCAGCACTCTTGCTGTATTCCACCCATATATTGAAACCCAACCTTCAAGGAGATTTTACTTTCAAATCAGCATATAATGCTTTGAAAGCTTCAAGGTGTAATTTTGATTGACTTGGTAAACTGTCGAATCTTAAATTACATAGGATGATAAATATATTCATGTTGAAACTGATCAATGCTTTGCTACCATTCTTTGATGTTATAATGAAAATCGGATTCCATCTACCATCTTAATGCCTTTTCTAGTGACACATATGATACATTAGAACATTGTTTCACTAAATGTCGATTTGCTCTATCCATATGGTCTTCTTTTAACTACATGGTCGGGACATCATAAATGAACTTTACATCTTTATGGGAGAGGCTCTCAAACTATTGGTCATATCAAGGAAGCTCTAGACTGCACTCTAGATTGTTTCAAATTTTACCTAGCATTATATATTGGTTTATATGGAAAGCTAGATACTCTTTCATGTATGAAAATATATTACCTAATTCTGATTTTCAGAAAAACACCATCAGATACTATGCTTTCATTGTCTTTGATAAGGAATTAGAGCTAGTTTACGTTTCCTCCCACTACATACAAGGCCTCCTCAACCATGCATAATTGCAGTCTCATGGTATCCCCCAATGGGTGGCCTTAAAGCTAATTTGGATGCCTCTTGGCATTCTCCTAACTTGGTTGGGATTCGAATTATCATCGAAGATTGTCGGTTTCACGTGTGCTGTAATCCCTTACGGGCCGAACTGATAGCCTTGTAGAGAGGGATTGAACTTGTCTCCACATTTCAACAATCATTTTTCTTATTATATATTGCATGTTAGCTGTCCTGGCTGTACATAATCCTCTCAAGACTCCTTGGCATCTTTATGATCTGGCCTGCTCTATCAAAATCTCCACTCAGACTAGGAAATCAGTCAACTGATGCTCTTGCCAAACATGGCTACTCCATACAAGGTATATGCATTGTCAAAAATTCTTCAAAATATCAAAGGTTTTCTGATCCTTTATAAAATGGGTATGCATACTCTTAGATGTCCACAAAATGGATGCTACTGAATTTTTTGGTTGAACTGTAGGTTCTCCTAAGACCTATTCTATGCTCATCTAGTCAGATACCATTTTCATGTAAAGCTACTTCACTGCTGCAACAATCCTGAATACTGCTTAGATATATTTTTAATGAACTGATCACCATCTTCCATTTTCCCAACCTAAGTGCCACTCTGTGTTTTGAATTCAAATGCACCTAAAAGCTCATATGCATACAAGCAAATATTAAATTTAGTTGTAAAAGTAGATACACGGAGTTTTTCATAATGTTTTTAAAAAGAGAATCAGAATATTATTTCATATCATATTTCATCAAATTATTCTGACGCCAATCTCCATGCATGCATATTAATATATGTTGCACGAAACACGCCCACATATTAATTCATGTATTCCATAAATCCTGCACGTACAATGTCATGTTTTTTTTGAGATATGTCCACATATTCTAGTTTGATGATCAATCTTATAGATGCATTATCTAGAGATCTATGACATTTGAAAGCTCACAAGTATATAGGTAGATCGAGTATCTAATTAAGTAGAGAAATATGCGTAATTATGTAAGCATGAGGGTTAGCCATTAGAGCTAACCACAACAAATCACCCACTAATCAAGTAGCAACTTACATGAATTTATACACATGTTGTGTTAATATTATAACAAGATTATCAGTACAATGCAAGCTCGTTTAATTGTCCGAATTTGAGACTGGTTCAGACGGCAAAACCAATTACAGCCAAAGTAGTTTGAGAAGTTGTGTGATAATTTTTCAATGAATATGCACAAGAACTGGTATGCCAACAGACGAAAGCAAAAAATACTCAGTAAAAATCGAGCTCTTTCTCTGTATTGAAATCACCACTCTCTTCTTTGAATGTATTGCGTGCATATTTTGTGCATTGATAAATACGTGCAGATGAATATTGCAATATTTATCTGCACGTATTTATCAATAGCCTTCAAAATATTCACCTTTTTCATTATTTTGATTATTTTAAGTTTGAATGAGTCATGACAATTCACAATTCCTTTCTTTAATAATATTTTTTAAAAAAACTGTCTTACTATTAGTCTTTAATCATTATATACGCGCTAATTCATACAAAGCTCCAAGATTTTTGATGAACCCATATTTCATTAATTAACAGCAAATACTAGTACAAGTTTAGACCTTGATCACTCCCAATCTATTACAAAATTTCCTAACCTATTACTAGGTTCAAAATACAAAATTCATAATCACATGAGAACACTTTTTTAGACCAGTTAAATTCATCTTCAATTCTCTTCCCAACTCTCCAAGATAGTTACTGATCACTGATTTTTTTTTAAAATAAGTTACCAAATCACACCTATAATCGGGCCGTAAACATTATTAAGTACTATTGTTGAAGTTCTTATAAATTAACCACAAATTGGCCAACAATTTCATGAATATCTACATTTCAATATGTTGAGAAATACCTTATCTTATCTTAGAGGCCAAGTCAAAATGCAGTTGGGACACATCTTAACGCTACTCTACAACTTTCAACATTATGCAGCTCAAGTCATAATTTCCTATTCAAAATTCTTGGCTAAAATTAATGCTTACCCCACAATTTTATTTGTACGATCTTGATAGCTAGATCTTGTTCCTTCAAAATTATTCAACGAATTGACTTGGCTTCGGCACGAGTCATCCATATTTTTCTACACTCACACACATTATAAATCTCAACTCTTGTTCATATTATAGATCAAAAACCTTTTTGGATAAAGATTAATTACACTTTCATAAAATGAAATCCTTATTTCTTGTAGCCCATATCATCTCAAGCCTGCTAATTGCAGTCAATACCTTAGAAACTGAAGTTGAAGCGCTGCTGAAATGGAAGAGAAGCCTCTCTCCATCTTCATTTCTTGATTCTTGGTCCATCTCCAATTCCAGAAATCTCTGTAATAACTGGACCGGAATTATTTGTAGCAGCTCGGAAACAGTTTCTGGCATCATTCTTTCTGGGGCTGATCTCGAGGGAACTCTCGATCAATTCGATTGGGAATGTCACGGTTTTCAATGACAGCCAGAACAACCTCAGCGCGGCTGTTCCAGCTGCCATTGGAAACCTCTCAAATCTCATCGTATTAGACTTGAATTACAATGGATTTGCAGGTTTCATACCTGTGGAGATTAGATTACTAACAAAGCTACAGTAATTGGGATTGTACAACAATCAATTCAATGGATCTGTTCCATATCAGCTTTCGAATCTTCGTAAGGTAACGCATTTGGAGCTTGGAATGAACCAGTTAATCAGTAGTCAGAAAAATTGGTTGAAGTTTCACGGCATGCCTTCACTGAAATACCTTAGAATGTCTTATAATCAACTCACATTTCCTGGATTATTAGAGAATATTTAGATTGATCATTATTGGTTATTATTAATTGTATATGAGTTGTACTATATTTTGTTTTAGTCATAAAATATTTGATTTCCCTGTATCACGAGAATTCCTTTTGTATTACTATTAGGACATCCTTGTATATAAATAGGAGTCGTGAGTTAATGAAAAATCAACCTTTGCAGTAATTTTTTCTCTGCAATTCTTACATGGTATCAAAGCAGCACGCGGTCCTTACCGATGGCCTCGTCTACGTCTTCCGCTTCATCGCAATCATCTGCGTCTTCAGTTTCAGCGCAGAATCTCCTCATGCCTGCTGGCGGAACCACCACCACCCTCCAGCTTCCCACTCTTTCCATTCGCCTAGACCACAGTAATTACTCTCTGTGGAAAGGTACTGTGCGCTCGGCTCTTGAAGCCTTCGAGCTTGATGATCACCTTCTCTCCGACCAGACTTCGGCCAAAACTATTACACTGACTGGAGACTCGGAGTCAACCACGCCGACCCCTAATCCGGCGTACAAACCTTGGAAACGAAATGACAATTTCGTTCTCCTTTGGCTGCGTACCACTCTCACCATTCCGATACTTGGTCATGTTGCTTGTGCCACCTCTGCCGCTGATGTCTGGACCATGCTTTCCCAGATGTTTCAATCTCAAACGCGAGCACGCCAGAATCACCTCAAACAGCTGCTGCAGTCTCTCCCCAAAGGCTCCATGTCCATCATGGGGTATGTCGAGAAGAAACGGGGCATCTCTGATTCACTGGCGGAATGCCTCTCAGTCGTCTCTGATGATGACTTTGTATCATACGTCCTCTTCGGCCTGGGTGCTGAGTACGCCGCTTTCAAGACGGTGATCAGCATGCGTGATTCAGTCACCTCCAATGAACTCTTCGGCCTTCTTCTCCAAGAGGAACAACGAATCCTAGATTCGTGTGCTTCCGTGGCTCCCTCGGCGCTCGTTGCTCACTGCCGTGCCTCTACTGTCTCTGCTCAGCCGTCAGAAGGGGCAGCCAACGGAAGTGATCCTCCTCGCACTGTCTGTCAAATCTGAGACAAACCCTATCACTTTGCTAAGAACTGCCACAACCGCTTCAACATTGTGGACTATCCACCTACGAATCGCCGATCAGCGGAACGTCAGAAGCAGCGTAATCCAGCTCGCAAGCAGGCTCATGTGGCGTACACCAGTCCATCGGCTCTCACTGATCCTTGGGTGATGGATTCTGGAGCCTCTCACCATGTTACAGCGGACCTCGATGCTCTCAATCTCCCTACACTGGCACTGACAACTTAGTTGTTGGCAATGGTAAGTCCCTTCCCATTACTCATATCGGTACTCATAATTTTTCTTCGTTGCATGTTGCCAATAAACCTCTTTCTCTTAATGAAGTTTTAGTTGTACCCAAGGTTACAAAAAATCTTATCAGTGTTTCAAAATTATGTAGAGATAATAATGTATTTGTTGAATTAACTGCGAATCATTGTTTTGTTAAGGATCCTAAGGGTCAAAAACTTCTCAAGGGAATAGTTGAGAATGGTCTGTATTGTCTGAATTCCCCATCATCTCCCAGCCCTAGAGTTTTTGTTGGTGAACGTGCTTCTGTTCCTTGTTGGCACCATCGGTTTGCTCATCCTCAGGAGTCTGTTCTGCGTCGTCAGCTGTCTGCTTTTAGTCTACCTGTTTCTGCGAATAAATCTTTACCTCTTTGTAGTGCTTGTCAATTAGGCAAGAGTCATAGGTTACATTTACCTTCTTCTCATGTGTCATCCAGTGAACCTTTTGATTTAATATATTCAGATGTTTGGGGTCCTGCCTATGTTCCTTCGTTAAATGGAAATCGCTACTTTGTTTTATTCATTGATGATTGCATTGAATTTGTGTGGATTTATTTTCTCCAAACTAAATCTCAGGTTTTCTCTACCTTTCAACTTTACAAAACTATGGTCGAAACTCAGTTTCTGCGAAAATAAAGGCTTTTCAATCTGAATGGGGTGGTGAGTATCGTAATGTATCAACTTTTCTTCAAGCTCAAGGGATTTTACATCGAATTTCTTCCCCTCACACACCTGAACAAAATGGTGCTTCTGAAAGGAGGAACCGTATTGTTGTGGAAAAGGTTTTTGCAATGTTAGCTCATTCCCATCTTCCTATAGAATTTTGGGAACAAGCTTTTCACACTGCCATCTATCTAAATAACAGAATCATCACTCCTATTCTAGATTAGAAATCTCCCTACTCTTGTCTTTACGAACGGGAAACTGATTATCAATTTTTAAAATCCTTTGGGTGCTTATGTTTTCCCTACTTAAGACCATACAATACCAGGAAACTTGAGTTTCGTTCCGTAGCTTGTATATTTTTGGGATATAGTGCAAAACATAATTGTATCCATGCTCCAACTTCTAGGACCTACATAGCTCGCCATGTCGTATTTGATGAATCCCAGTTTCCCTATCCTACTCATATTGCTCAATCCCCATCCCCAATTCCTCCAGTTTATGATCTGTCTCTGTTAGGTTCTGCCCAGTCTCCATCTGAAATTCTGCCCAGTCCTAGCATTCGAAATTCTTCTTCCGGCAGTCAGCCGTCATCTGGGGCAGCGTCTACGTATGGGTCCTCGCCCGCCGTATCTCCGTCGTCGTCGTCCGTACCTCAGTCCTCGTCCGATTCTTCTTCCCGTCAATCTTCATCAAGGTCAGCGTCTCAGAGTGTGCCCTCGCCCTCTGGATCTCTGTCATCGTCCGCCTTACCTCAGTCCTCCTCCGCCGGCCCTCAGTCATCGGCTGTGTCCACCAGCCTCACGACCGAGTCTTCCGCGTCCCTGTCGTCATCGCCGGAGGTCCAAGCCGAGTCTCCGCCAACGCAGCAAGCCGATTCTTCACCTGTCTTTGACCTGTCAACTCACTTTGACCAGTCCACTTCTGCATCCTCTTCTTCTCTGGCCATTATTCCTTCTCCATGTGTCCCTTCTTACTTCAGACAATCAGACACTTCTCAGCATCCAATGACCACTCGTGCAACCACCAATTCTCTTAAACCTAAAGCTCTAAATGCCACTAAATATCCTGTAAATCGTGACTCTTCTCATCCTGAACCAAAAACTTTTACACAAGCTGCTAAACATCCTCATTGGCAACAGGCAATGCAGTTAGAATATGATACTTTAATGATTAATGGGACTTGGGACTTAGTTCCAAAGCCCTTTACTTCTAATGTTGTTGGTTGTAAGTGGATTTTCAAGGTTAAAACGAAGGCTGACGGTACTGTGGAATGTTACAAACCACGGTTAGTGGCAAAGGGATTCAACCAAGAGGAAGGAGTGGACTACTTTGATACGTTTAGTCCTGTTGTCAAGCCTACCACTATTCGTCTTGTACTCAGTATTGCTTTCACTCGGCGATGGGCTCTTCGTCAGGTTGACATTAACAATGCTTTTCTGAATGGGGATCTTTCAGAGACCGTGTTCATGCAACAACCACCAGGGTTTGTTTATTCTTCACATCCGAACTATGTGTGCAGGTTGAAGAAGTCTCTTTATGGTCTCAAACAGGCTCCCCAAACTTGGTTTCAGAAGCTCAGACATGCTCTACTTCAACACGGCTTCAAGCAGTGTGTTTCAGATACTTCCCTCTACATCAAGTCTTATGGTGATCATGTCATTTATGTGATGCTGGATGGATTTCAGATCCAGATGATTGTCGTTCTCAACATGGGTTTTTCTTGTGTTACGGTGGCAACTTGGTGGGTTGGGCATCCAAGAAACAAGGTGTTGTTGCTCGCTCCAGTACTAAAGTCGAATATCGTGCCATTGCGTTCGCTGCTGCTGAATTAATCTGGTTACAACAACTTCTCAAGGAAATGAATATTGCTCTTTCTGGCCCTCCGACAGTTCTTTGTGATAATCTGAGTGCAACTTTTCTCACAGCTAATCCTGTTCTTCATCACCGTTCGAAGCACATCAAACTAGATTTTCACTTTGTTCGTGAACAAGTCTGTGATGGTTCCCTTGTGGTTCGACATGTTAGCTCAGTTGATCAAGTTGCTGATGTGTTTACTAAAGCCGTTGGGACGTCTAGATTCAAAGACTTGCGTTCCAAACTTCTTGTTTGTGCCCGAACAAGAGCTTGCGGGAGGGTTTTAGAGAATATTTAGATTGATCATTATTGTTTATTATTAATTGTATATGAGTTGTAGTATATTTTGTTTTAATCATAGAATATTTGATTTCCCTGTATTACAGGAATTCCTTTTGTATTACTATTAGGACATCCTTGTATATAAATAGGAGTCTTGAGTTAATGAAAAATCAACTTTTGCAGTAATCTTTTCTCTGCAATTCTTATAAGGATTTATAACAAGCTGTTGGAATCTCTCTTTTCTCGACTTGTCTGGAAACCAATTGACAGGGACAATTCCTGAATCTTTGTTTACTAATTTGGTTAATCTCGAACGCCTGGGTCTTGATAATAATCTATTTCAAGGTCCAATTTCATCCAATATTACCAAGCTTTCCAAATTGAAATATCTTAGCCTTGGTGGAAATCAATTTTCTGGTTCAATTCCTAGCTTCTTCTACAAAATGCCCCATCTTGAGAGGTTTAAATTGAACGAGAATTCTTTTGAAGGCAGTATTCCTTCTGAGCTTGGTCAGCTTACCAATCTCACTACCTTAGATCTTAGTAATAATTCACTTAGTGGTCCGTTACCTCTGTCATTCTCCAGATTAGTCAAGTTATCTGAGCAGGGATTGTCTTATAACAATATTTCTGGAGACATATTATCACCTTATATCATCGGTAATTTGACAGCACTTAAATCCTTATCGATTCACAGTAATAGCTTCACTGGTGAAATATCTACTAAAATTGGTCGTTTGACCAACCTTAGAGATTTGTATATGTATAACAACAATTTTTTTGGAGTCATCCCAACTGAAATTGGAAGTTTGAAGAGTTTGGAGCTTTTAGACCTTTCAGGAAACCATTTAACAGGCCTTATTCCTTATACAATATGTCACCTTCAATCTTTGAGTTATATAGACTTCACAGATAACCAGTTATCAGGACCTATTCCACCTACAATTAGTAACATAACCAATTTGATGTTATTGAACCTTTCAAAAAACCAGCTGTCTGGATTTATTCCACCTGGAATTGGCAACCTGGTAGCTTTGTCAGCATTAGTGCTTTCGAACAAATCAGCTTTCTGGGCCTATTCCACAAGAAATTGGTAACCTACAGTCTTTGTCCGGATTAGACCTTTCAGAAAACCAGCTTACCGGTGCATTTCCGATGACAATCGGAAACCTCAGAAGTCTGGTAAACCTGATTCTACGCAATAATCGTATTACTGGTTCCCTTCCTTGTATATTTAATAATTTGCCTTTATTGGAGGTTTTAGATCTTCGGACAAACTATCTTTCTGGTCCTATCTGTTTATAGGATGATCAAGTTATAAATATTGTATCCAAATTTCTAACAAGGATTGTGTGTAATAATAGTGTACATTTTTGTCTTTTACTTTATTGTTTTTTGGTTGTCTTTTATTTTTGTTATGTTAAATAAATGATGATTTTTGATGCTAAAAAATAAAAATCAATACATGTTAGCCATAAAAAAAACACCTTATAAGTGTGTACTAGTATAATGCCCATGTCGATACACGGATATGTATTTAAAAATTATATAATTTAACTTTTTTTTTTAAGATTAACCATCTCAAGGATGGGGGGAATATATTTGGCTCCCCAAACCGAATAAATAAAACAAAAATCGGATTTTGGTTGTGGTTTTCTCACTCCCACTACATGAAGTGGAGAGGCAGAAAAATAAAGACATATCGGCTCTACACATAGCCATGAAGTTTCTCCATTGGGGGGACCTTGCATAGTAGATGCTATAGTACTTGGCAGGGAATTTTTAGGGGTTGGAATAAGTCTGTATTGAAGGGTTGGTTTGGTGACAGGGACTGGAATTTTGGAGGCTTGAGTGGGGGTTGGATTGGGGTGCTGCTTCCTCCATTCAACATTCTCTTTTGGGTGAGCTATTCTGCAATCATCAAATAAATGGCCTATCTTTCTACAATGGTAGCAGTAGGCAGGAATTGGCTCATATTCAATTTCCAGATCAACAGTAGATCCAGCCACTCCTACTGTAATCTCAGTATGCAGCTTTTTTAACAGGTCAATCTCAACACACATCTTTACAGCCGAGGGCCTTGTGAGAGCAGCAGTTGCAGAATCCATTTTGATAAAATTACCAACTCGAATTCCTATGAATTCTATCATAGCAGTATTATAGAAAAACACAGGAACATGTTGTATAGTGATCCAGATAGGGACTATAGAAGATTTGGTACCGGGGTGAAATCTGTTGTCCATTTAAGCACCTTCATTGGAAAGCCCTTCAGATTCCACTAACCCTTCAGCCAGCACCGTTGGTAATCCTCCTGGTCTTGGAACCGGATGAGGATGTGCCGGTAATCGATGGATCCAACCTGAAAGCTCGATGAAAAGCCGATCGACTTGAATGCTTCATTCAGGGTCTCCATAGCTGGTTTGCCCCGCTCAAATTTGCCTATCAAGGCATTCTGGTAGTGAATTGCAAGTTGGTTTGCCTGTTCCGGCGATACAATACAGGCTATTTTACCCTTATGTTCTCCGATTGGGACAATTTCAGGGTTGGATGGGAGTACATCTGAGAGAGGGGAAGGTCTGGATGTCAAGGCTTGCAAAAAGGAGCGGTTTGGGGGGTTGCCGCCGCGATGCTGCGGCGGCGCCGCCATGGGAGTTACCGTTTTATAACCGTTGAAGAGACGTTATCAGTGGAATATGGCCGGAAAGAAAGGAAAAGTGCATAAAAGTTTGTGGTAATGAATAGTATTAGTGCTAAATTATAGAGAGCATTTAGGAAAGTCAGATTCTTGGGTTGATTTTCTCTCTGAAATGAGATGTCAATCTAAATTAATATATAATTTAACAAAAAAAATACTTTTATCTATAAGTAATTACGAATTTTACAGAATTTGAAAATTGATTAAAATTTTGATTATTTATTTCTAGAATACTTGTTATATAGATTAAAATTTTATGTTAAAAAAATTATATTATGTTTTGAATTTAAAAAATGATGATGCCATGATATTTAAAATTAATATTTTAAAATCGATAGTAATTAACTCATAAAAAACAAGTCTGTCAATGTATTACATTTTTCAACTCAAAATAAAGTGAGAACACAATTTCTGAATAGTTGTGGGCCATCATCAGACACGTCCGAGAAGATCCGTAATTCATGGTCTAATTTGAATTTCTCAAATCGTAGAACAGAAGTAGATCGGCAGGGTCTTGCTTGTTGATAGTATTGAAGTTTAAATTAGACCATGAATTAGAGTGTGCTTGTGCCGAAAGTACATTTAGGCAAATCAGGTTTGTGACTTGTGCATGTCACCATGAAAAAAAATCAGCTGATTAAAACTCAAAAATCAAATTTAGACCAAAACATAAACCAAGAGATCTTAGGGTTTAGAGGTGCATATCAAGAAAAATTTACAACATCAACACTCAAGAATAAGTAAATTCGGTATAAAACAAATGAACATTATGAGACAGGTGATGAGAGTAATGATATTATATAATAAATATGAACGATGTCGTTTTTGGAATTCAAGTAATAAAGATATTTAAATATATAATTATTATATTTATAATATAAAATATGTGTTGGAAAATATAAGCAAAATATGCGTTGAACATGAATTTAAAATAGAACAAAATAAATATAACTTAGTTACTTTCAAGATTTGGACAAATTGAAATCAGAATCAATATGTGAAGGTGGAATCAGAATCATGCTAAGATCTTTGATCATTAAAAGTGTTATCGATGCCGGGTGGATGAAATGGAAGGTGGAATGGAGAAGCCATTCTTACATGGTTCTTGTGAGAACTGTTTTTGAGTTATTCTAGGTTAATAATGTCTCCTTCCTCAATCAGCAACCTGAAACACCTGGAGATTCTGGATCACTTTGAGTCCACAATCATATGGACCAAAAATGTCGCGATCAAGGCCAGGCGACTAAATGAGCTGTGTTTGCCTGAAAATATGAAGGTTGGTAAAGTTCAAGTGCAGACTATTTATGTCTCAAATGATCTTGAGATTCAGTCTGGACCAATTCCCAATTGTCGTCTTGGTATTAAGAATATATCTGAGTTGAGCAATTAATGTGCGAGAAATTGGATCAATTTACTTTAATCCCGATCATCATGAACTAAAAGCTGCCGAAGATGTGTTCAAGTGCATATCAGTTCACAGCTTCTAAAGGAAGTAAGCATCACATGTCACTATGAGAAACTGTTCAGACAAGAGAGAGAAACAAGACTTTTGAAAGAACAGCTCTCTAATAAGGTCTCGCATATTTACCGTATGGTATCCCTCTTTTATTGCAAATTACCCGAGTGGGATGTCAATCTCTCTGAAAGCGGCCTAACGACACTGATTTTGTCTTCTTCTTACATAAAAGAAGAGTATCCAATGAAGCTGCTTGAAAGGACTCCCTGCAAAAACTTGAGCTTGATTATGTGTTCTTTGGAAAGGAAATGGTTTGCCACTCGACGGGATTCCCTAACCTCAGGTATCTAAGCCTCGGCCACATGCCCGAGTTCGAGACTTGGATAGTAGAAAGAGGTGCCATGCCCAATCTTTATCATTTAAAGATCATATGGTGTTTAAAACTGGAGGTGATTCTTGAAGAGTTGAGATTTATCTCTTTCCTCGGAGAATTTGTGATTAAGCAGATGTATGCAGAATTTGTGACATGAAATGCTGCCAATATTGGCCATTTGCACATTGACATTGTCACTGAGGAAATATGGAGAAAGGAAGAATGATTTATGATGGAAGTGTACATAAGACACCTTACCCTCATGCAAGGCAACATACACACTACACATTTGTGCCTTGATCATAAATTTGTGTCTGTATTAAGCTCTTATATATATTTAATACGTATTTGATACAATTAGAGAGCAAAGGTAATTTGAATAGTGTTCTATTTACTTGGTACTTGTAAAATGTTGGCACTAATAGAAGTTTGATTTTTTTTAATAACTTATCAGAATAGACACATTTGATGGATGTTTAATGTGGAATCCCATTGTGGCACAATTATATCTTCTTCTTCTCTTTTTGTCTTTTTTTTTTGTTTTTTTTATTATTTTTATTTTGACAATGAGCATATATAATTATTTCAGATTAATTAAAGGCACATTTTTCATTCATTCCATATATACGTGCATATACATATACATATATATAGGGAGGGAGGGGTTCCATTCACTCTCCTATTTTTACTCAAATGTTTACTCACTAGTGTAATACCCGTGTTACACACGGAATTTTAAACTATATATAATAAATAAATAACAATTATATTTTAATGTAATTATGTAGTAGTAGAAAAAATAATTTTAAAATCATTTAAAAATTATTAAATTCCTATAACCAAGAGATTCGGGGTTCCATTTCTATCCGGGGTAAAAGGGTGGAAATTATTTTGGGTTCATTTGGATTATTGTCATTTAAAGAGATATACAAATTGTTATGAAATTATGTGATTAGATATCACATTGTTTCGTTTCTGTAGATTAACGAATTATACAATGTTTATTGTGATTATATTAATTAATAATATAATGTAATTAATTTGAATTCAATAAAAGTAAAATTGATTTTGTTTAACTCGAATATTTAAATTTAGTAAAAATCTGATCGCTAATATCGTTAGTGTCAAAAGAAATTAGAATGTAATTTTAGATTCAGTAAAATGGTAAACTAATGAAAATATAATACCATAAGGTGAGAAAATGACGGCATATATACATTTTGAGAAAGAATGAAATAAATTATTTATTATGAATATGTTAGTAATGAGTATATATTATCATCTTTTAATTATAGAACAAAATTTAATAATAAAGTACATTTAATCTTACTCATTCACATGTTGAAATAATATTTTACCATGTTTTGACATTTATAAGGGATTTTGTGATACTACTATACTTCTAACTCTAAAATTATCGACATAGTTGAATGCGACCGTTTCAAATCATCCTAAATGTTGTTCTAGTTATCATTATTTTATCACAATTTGAAAAGTATGACATAAATAGTACAACAATTAGTAAAAAATTGGTAATAAGGCATCAATTAGTATAAAGAGGCAAACAAATAGTGAAAGGTCTTTTTAGTTATGTTTTAATATGATCATAATTACAAAACTAATCATTTAGTTATATACAGAGCTGATCGTTCGTAATGTTTTATCTCACAAAATATAAAAGCATATGAGGTGTCACTAAGTATACAACAATTAAAAGAAAAGTTAGTAAGGTGAAGTGAATTATACTAAATTAGTAAAAGAAGTAGGTAAACAATTATGGAAAATTATTTTTAGTTATTTTACATAATGTTTTGGGGGAAAATGAAATAAGTTTTATAATTAGTAAAAATTTAGGCACAAAAATAAGATAAAGAAAAAGCGACACTTGAGTTTACCAATTGTTACTATAATTATTATAATTTAGTATAGAATACAATAGTAATGAAAAAATTAAGTGTGGAATACCACAATTTAAGTAGATAAATATCGTCAATTATTCTTAAAGAGATTTTCATAATGATCTGATTAATCTTACTTGTTTTTAACTTTAATGAAAACATAACTGTATGTTCTGATATGATCATATTTATTAAAAATCTAATAATTTCAGCTATATATACGAAACTTTTCATTGAATATTTATATCACAATTCGAAAAAATAATACAGCAAATCAGTGAAAACTTAGTAAAGCAAAGTAAATTTTACTATACTTGGTAAATATATTAGCAAATAGTGAGAAATATTTTTTGGTTTTTATATATTTTTTGATGAAATTGCCATAAGTTCTAAATTTAGTAAGAAAAGGTTTTGGCGGGAAATAAGTGAAGGAGAATGAGACACGTGACATCAGTGTTTACTACTTTAGTAATTAGTATATATTGTTTTAGCCTTTGGTCAAGTTCTAATCTAATGGTTACAAATTAATTAAAAAATTACTATTTTAAGAATTTTTATTTGTTATTTTTCTTTTTGATTCTTGTTTACCCAATTCAACCTTTTTTTCCAGTAATTATACATGTAGGTCCATGTATTATTAAATTTCCAAGGAGTGGCCTCCATCAATGGAGACCAATGAGTAGCACGTTCCTGTATGATCACGGCCATCCATGATGCCAGAAAGGTGAGTAACATCTAGACCGTCAACGCCATCCTAGGGGATTTGGTTCCTGACCCCGATCTCGAACATCCCTTGGTATTCCACTTCGAGGATGAGGCTTGCGATGAGATGACTAGAAAATGGCACAAGCGACGCAATCAAACTTTCCAAGTAGGAGAACTGGTAATGCCAGTAGGCCCGTGGTGTACCGACAAGTTAGAAGGAGCGCTGGAGTAAAGGCCGAAAGGACCCTACAAAGTCTCCATAGCCTAGTTCGGTGGATTCTACCTCTTACAAACTCGCGAAGGAGAACACTTGGATCCTGTCATAATGGATCCCTTCATACGCAGGTACTCGGAGCTAAAACCAAGTAGACCTTCTCAAAATAAGGAGAAACTACTTCAATAAGGCCTATGGCCCAAGCTTTTTTTTCCTTTTATCATTCATTTTATTATTCATACCCGAGCTCCCAAACTCGGGGTTGTCTTTATAATTTTGCCGAACTTACGGGTTCGAAGAATGCAATTTATTTTCAATATATACCACTTATTTTATTTTAAGCAGTCAATATTCCTTTAATACAAAGAGACACAATGCCCTACAAAGCATAAGTAAAAGACTCCCGCCTAAGATTTGTACGCTTATGCAAAGCGTGTGGTTGATGCTTATCTAATATGAGCTATTTGAACTACGTGTTCAGGTCACAATCACCTTAGGCTAAAATAAAATAATATACTTATATAAATTATATGGTCAAAACCAACATGATAAGAGTCACACAAACTCACAAAGTTTGAAACTCGACCTTCCTTTTGGTACACCTATTAAGGTACATACCAATATTTATTTAGGCTATTAATAAGGATGATAATCAATCTCCTCAAGGATTGAAATATGAAAGACCTTAATAAAGGCAAAATTAATAGTGTTACTACACTATAAAACTTCTTACACCTCGTGAAGGTCCTTATAAACAGGGGTACGTCCTCGACCACAAGTAGAAGTAGAGGCACGACCTCGGTTTCCCTGGAGGCCTCGACCCCAACTATTCTCTTCTGCTATTCTCATTAATTGAGAAGATGTAGGGGATTCCCCCTACCTTCTATAGGCGCAGGTTGAGAAGGAGAACCAATTGTACCATGAATTCCAGGAGTAAGCAACACTCCTCTTCCTCTCCATGCGAAGACCCTACTGGAGGATCCGTGCGAGGCTCCGTGAAGGTAATTCCAGTCGGAGGGTCCCGTCACCAGTATGTGGACGTTTGGAAGAGAAGAGATACTTAGTATAGGGAGTGTAGTGAGGTTTTGTTTACTCTGTAATTCTCTTGGAATATACTAGTTTGATTCTCTAGTGGATGTAGACCGTGTTTGGGTCGAACCACGTTAAATCTGTGTACTGTCATTTTATATCTTCGTCGTTTATGTTTTCCGCTGCGCTTAAGGGGATCACTTCCCCCAACAAGTTAAGAAAATCCCATTCCTTTGTCGGACTCACCGAGCATGTTATTGATCGATCCACGAAGCAAAAATCTGCCAAGTGAGTGATAGAGGAAGGAAATTTTCACACCCTTACAAAAAAGTGCAGTATGGAGAGAATTCAAAGTGTTCCATCTTGTGTGACTGTTCCTTGTGCTTGTGCCTTGTGCATTCTGTTCCATAATGCTCCACCCCATTGGACTCCTTCCAATGGGGCCTTTATGTATCTGAGAATAGACAGAGAAGGAGTAGTGTTGTATCTAGATAAATTTCAAATTGTGCACACCCATCCTTTCAACATTTATCAAACCTTGCAAGTATGGATGAGCAGGTGAAGTGATAATTTCCTGAGTTAGTTGTAGGGTTGCACTCATTTTAGCAAGATGATCAGCAATCATATTAGTTTCCCTAAACACATGTTTGATTTTATCATATACTCCTAATGCCTGAATGTCATGACATATGCTATACAATGACCAATCAATGTTCTGGGGGCTGATGACACCCCTAACTGCAAGCAAACTATCTGACTCTATGATGAAAGGTGTAAATATGCCCAGTAGGGTCTTCTAGAACTTCACCAGAACTGGCACTTGAGAGATGGGCTATTGTCAACTTTTCTGCACACTGTGACATAAAAGGCCTCGTTAGCAAAGGACCGAGGAGGAAATCCGCAAGACTTTCAACATCAAGCTCGCAGAGTGTTCATCATGGACAACTGCGAAGATCTGATCCCGGAGTATCTCAGCTTTTAGACAGAAGCTCCTTTCCAGTAAACCATGAGACCGAGGTTCATGTGCAAAGGATTTCAGGCCTCGAGGCTGATGAGGAGATGCCAAGATTAATCCACCTATTTAGTGGAAGAACTGGAAAGCACCTCGTCAAGAGAAGGTAACTCAGGATACTTAGCTTTAATAAGCCTTAGTAAATCACCTGTTGTGGTTATCTTCTCGGAGGGATCCAATGCATCCAAAAACTCGACCCCAGGAACCCATCAGCTTGCAGTCAGAGCAGAAAGCTTATTAGCAGCATCCGGATGAAAGAAGACAGTCTCCATTGCCTTTACCTCATCATCGGATTGACAGAGTTGCAGGACATGATTCAAGATCTTGTGTTGCTCGGAGTCATGGAATAAATATCCATACTCCTCTCTATGATCCTTAAACTCGGGACTACAGGAAATAAAGGCGCCCCAAAGCTTAAGAAGCCGTTTCAGCTCCTCGATTTCCCATCCGAAGGAAAGGTCTGCGTCAGCTCATCCACGGTTTCCTGATACATCTTTAGCTCCTTTCTTTCGGACTCTCTTTCCAGCAGTAAGGCCTTATTATCAGCCTCGAGCTGCTTCACCATGTCCTCCAATTGAGTCAAATCCAATGGAGCAGGGACAGATGGGGTAGGCACCACTGACTTAGCCGATAAAGAGTCGATCATAGTTTCCATCTTCTCCTTATCGGCCTTGAGAGCCCGGCACCAGGAATGTAACTCCTCCACTGATCTATACAAGTGTTTGATCTCACCTTTGGTCTGCCGTCCAAGCGCGGATATATTTACCCACAGCTGTAAAATAGGAGATATATCAAAACCTAATATGTTACACCTAAGAGTTCACACAATAGGACAAGGAGAATCACTACCTTAGAGGCAAAGGGATACTTCTTGAAAGACTTTTGAGAAGCCTGACCATCCTCTTCCTCAGGACAAATCAGATAATACTTCAACTTCTTCAGAGGCCCATCCTCAGGAATCACCAGCTTAAGGTCAGATTTATCGTCATCCGAAGACTCCCCAACCTCCGGTTCCACTTCCTCGGACTCCTCCACCTCATCCTCTACGATCTCAAGGACCGCTTTCCCCTTCTTGATCTTTTTCTTGGGGGAGATGCTACAAATAAAAGGAGAAATATTAAGATACAATATGGAAGATAGCATTTCTACTATATGCAAATTAAGATATTACCTGAAGAAGACTGACTGGAAGAAGATTCATCCCGAGTCCGGGGTGATTTCCTGGCAGCCCGCTTCTTGGCCTTCTTCTTATCTCCCTGGATTTTATCAGGGAGGGTCCAATCTCGATCCTTCTTCAGGTAGCTAGATGTAGATTTCGACCGAAGAACGTCTAGCAAATAAGAATAGGTGATAGAAGGCCACTGCCACACCAAGCCATGAGCCCCCCGCACAAATCCTCCCTCCTGAAAAATGATCTTTTCCTCCAAGAGCTCCTCCACGACGCCCTTTAAATGAGCAGAAGACTCAAAGACATCAAGAGGCACAGCGTCCTTCGGCTTCAAGTTCCAGTCAGGAACTGCATATTTGGTTCGATCAAATGTTAGCCGAATATTTTTCCACTTACCGCTGTTATCAGGAAAAGTGAAGACCTTGCCATTCCGAGAAGTAAGGGTAATATGCTCACGCTCCTTGAAAGAGAACAGCTTGAACAAACTCCTAAATAGATCCAAGCTTGTCTCATATCCCTTTCGAGAGCACCAGAGTGGGGCTCACGAGATTCTGAACCGGAGTGGTCTCATCCTCGGGCCTCAAATCAGCCTCGACGGGGTACAACAACCTGCATGATTACAAAAATTGCAGGGTCTTTTCGTCGACCACCTTGGTGACATCACTTATGCCACCGGCCGCCGGAACCCGTTTATCAACTTGGGGCTCCGTATTTGGGTCCGTATTCGACCCAGAGGCACCATCATCCGCCACTAGAGCTACAGCCTGCAACGGTGTAGCAATGGTAACCTCCATCAACTCTCCATACTCTACCTATAAGAACAAGGTACTCAAGTCATGAACAGCTTGGGCTCCTTTAACAACATTCTCTCCATTGCCAGAGAGAATACTGGAGTTTGCAGAAGACATGGAAATACAGAGAATGGGGGGAAGTGAATATATGAAGAAAAGAAGAACAAGTTTGAAGAAATTTTCTAGAAATTGGAAACGCATAATACTTGGATGAAGATCGATGATAAATACAAGGAAAATTACTTGGTTATATAGCCAGTAATTAAGCACGCATTTAAGTGGAGTAATTACCTCGATTCGCGAAAAAATGCAAACAATTGGAAGGTTGGTCTTTCTCACCGCCAGAAGATACAATGAATCAAGACCACGTGTCAGTCCCTTTAGAATTCAAGAAGACAGATTCAGATCCTACCGTCCACGTGTCCTGATGGAATACGAAAGAATTTGAAGCTAGATATTCAGAAGGTTAAGCCCGAAAGGATAGTCCTTGAAGGACGTCTCGAGCTTAGCATCCCGAGTTATCCTCCCTTGAGTTATTGGTTTTCCCTCGAGAAGCAAGCCTCTCCTTCAACCTTCGAGATTGAGCACTCTAATTTCTGAAGATCTACCTTGGGGCTACTGTTAAGTCCATGGTTTGTATTCGGGCCTCATTCATACTTGGACCAGGGCCCGAGAAGGGTCGTGGGCTCGAGTTACGTGGAGAATGGATCCACAAGTCCATCAATACTAATCCTTATAAGGAATGCGTATATTATGAATGTTCTACAAGGAATATACATCCTCCTAAACATGGTAATACAACCATGACCAAAATATACTTCCTCTATACATGGTAATACAACTATTATTCCCATATGAGTTGTAGTCATACCATAAATACTATCTTGGTGATCTACGGATTGTAGCCATATAAATACACACAAGGTTTGGTACACCTTTTCTATCTCATACTACTGCAATACGCCTTACGTCTCATACTAACTTGAGCGTTGGAGTGTCTATCCTATGGACACCCGAGGCTTTGTTTTGCGGGTCAGTTCGTGAGCCGGGTTTGTGATCAAGCGCGGGTCGTAGACATCCATCATGAACCAAGTGCAATTTGGGAATGGGAATGTTGTGGCACACTCAGAGTTCAATTTTTTACTACTCTGAGAATGAATGTATTGAATTTATGCGCAACACTCGTGCGATGGAGAGAATCTGTAGTTTACTCGTGCGATTGATACATATTTATGACATACTTGTTCTAGCATCATGATTAATTATAATTAGGTTTATCTTTAGGAGCGATGAGCATAATTTTACGTATATTATGTTGTAATTTAAAATATTATGATAATTATAAAATATTATGTCGTGCATAACCCAAAAACAAAAAAGAGAAAAATAAAAATATGTAATAATAAGAAGAAATAGTAAAACAAAATGCATTGTCAATTACAAAAATTAAACGGAGTGATAAATAAAATTTTCTATATTGAACGCACGATCTAACTAAACATCATTTGGAATAGAGAATACGGTGTTTAGGGAGAAAATACCAAACCGAACGAAATTGGACAAAATCATAAAATTAGACTTGAAAATTAAGAGAAGAACCAAAAGAATATTCCGTTGTGTGCTTTGCGATTAGCTCCGTTACATTTAAAATTAGATAACTTTTACGACAATGTCTTGTGTGAGGCAGTCAAAATTTTAGGCAGGGCCTGACAAGAGTTACAAGAACCATAATTTTATGAACGGGATTAAGGGACACTAGTGGAAATACCATAGTTTCACCGTAAAACACTTACGGTGTTTTGAAATTTTTTGCGCGGAACCGCCAGAAATTATGGTTTGGATATTGTAACTAGTGATTCGCCCGTAGAGGGAAAAGAAACACCGCGTTTTTAATAAATGTCACAAATTGAATTTTTCAAATACAGCGATTTTTCCAAAGATGCCGTAAAGGGAAATATTGTAGCGATATCGGGACTAAAATCGTACAGAATCTAATTAGGTTGCGATATCTCCTTCCAAATCTCTCAAACATTCTATCGTATTTGTGTCCATTATTTTACCTCTCCCAGTTTCTCATCTCAAATATCTCTCAATCATCCTTTCTCAACAATCCAAACAAATCCCTCGCATCCGAACCTGCAGCCCCGACATTGACGATGACGACGATGGCACTGCTGGATTCACGTCCGTGTCGCAAAACTCTGACGGACTGCGTGTGTTTGACCGGTTCGATTCGTCCTCCTCCGATGAAGATGAGAAGGACGAATTGTTCCCCCGGCACATTGTTGATGTCGTGCAGAAGAGGCTGAATTACATGATGGGCCTTGGAGCCTATCTCGTTGACGGAAAGTTCAACAGGAAGAGGAAGTTCACAAATGGGTTCTCCAAGACGCTGAGATCCAGGTTGTTTGCGGACCTTGAGGATGAGTTCGAGACCGACTTTTAGGAGTACAAGCATAAATCCGAGGATGAGGCATCGGAGATTGAAGATGTCAAGTCCTTTACTTACTCTATTGCCAAGCTTTCTTGGCCTGTTGTTTCAGGTGCTTGAATTTCTCTCTCCTTTGTTTTGTGTTTATATTTGGAATTTGTGTTTCAAGATTTTTTTTTTTTTTTTGGTTACAACCTTGGATTGATGGAATTGAATCTCTGGGTAGCTTGTTTATGATTTGTGTTTCAAGATTGGATTTTTATGTCTAAAACAATTGATTCCTTTTGTGGTGTTTTGATGATTCTCTATGGTAGCTAGTTTGACAATCTGTGTTTCAAGATTGGATTTTTATGTCTGAAGATTTGATATATCCATTTGTGTGTTTGTGTACCTTGTATGGTGTTTTGCTAGATTCTCCGCACTATGTTTATTAAAGAAAGATTGCTCCTTTTCGAGATCATCTATGTTTTGAGATTTTTAGTGTTTGTAATGATTTAGGGGTTCGTCGTGTGTTTTGCTTTTTTATTGTTGGATTTTTTTCACTAGTTCTTGACTAGCAATTGAATTTAATCTAAATCATCAACGATCACTATGGTAATTGCGGTGAGATTTGGTGTCGATCAGGGATGATTATTTGCATCGAGACGGAGATGGATGATCGGAGGGGAAGGTTTTTTTTTTATTTGGGAATTTGGAATTTTAATAATATATCGTGTAAAATTGTTTGACAATTGCGTTACCATTAAGTTTGTACCGAATTCCCATTAAGGCTCCGTTTCCAATGAAATCCCTACCCTAAAATTTAGGTTGCATTACACACGACTTATTCAACTTTGGCCTTTTTGGCACTTTGTTTTTTAATCATTTGGAATGGAAAATGTAAGCTAGAGTTTTACATATATTCCAAAAGAAGATTATTACGTTGAGAAGACTATTAGTTTGTACCAAGAGGGATGGGGGTCAAACATTAAATTCATTTATATTTCTAAGTGAACTATAATTAATCATAAAATATCAATAATATAAATTAACGTGTGAATCTCCTTACCTCTTGGAAATGGGTGAACGATTTCTGCATGGATTTGGATTACCATCCCCTCACTAGCCTCTATAAATTGGATTTCCATACCACAACTAACGCATACAATTAGCTACATCTTCACCTTCTTCTTCTCTGGAAGAGGCGCGGCTGGGTTTTTCATAATGGTCGGACCTGAGAAACCCATAAACATAAGAAAATGGTTTATTAGATACTGTAAAAAGAAAAAAAGAGTGGAAGACAAAGAAGGGGCCAGAATGCAATACCTTGCAGGGACTAGTACACCTCCCAGTTGCTTTTCTGATTAAATTAGATCTGAGTATACCTCCTTCGGGAAGAGGTAAATAGCATTTTCGGCCAGCCAATACTGATCCAGATTCAAAGCTATTAGGATATTTTGTTATGATTTGATTGTATGTAAATTAGGAAGTTACAACTGTGTGTCTAGCATGCATATGACTGTGTATTAGTGTGTATAGTATACCTACTTAGTTTATCTTTGTATCATACCTATAAAAGGTTGAACCCTCGTGTCAATACACATCACATTCTACTCTATTATTATTTCACATGGATTCAGATTTTTTCCCTGAAACCTATACTATCGATAATAGTTTATAAACCCTAAACTTCGTTACGGCCGCCGTTTGACCCTACCGTTGACCGCTGCTGTTTGACCGATAGTCGCCGTCACCTTAATTTGATTCACGTCGATCGATTGATTGCCGATTGGTACCGAGCACGAAACCGGACTGCTCTACCGTTGTTCTGAAGCTCCACCGCTGCCAAACCGCCGCTCTAAAGCTCGACAGGCCCGCCCCGTTCTGAATCTCCAACTGCGACGATAGCCCACTCGCGTGTACAGGCGCGTGCAAACACGCGCCCGCGGTGCTCAACAACTTCCTCACCTCTGCGCGTGTCGCCACGCGCCCAGCTTTACACTGCCTCTGCTCCCGCGTGTCTCCACGCTCCCGGCTCATCACCTGCCTCAGCTCCCGCGTGTCGCCACGCACTCCCGAAATTTGTGTTTCTTTTATTGTGCGTGAGGCCACCAGCTCTGTAAGTCCATTTAAAAAAAAAACAGTTTTGAAGATCTACCTTTTTGCCTGTGTTTCTTCCTCTCTCAACATGCAAAATATGATGGTTATTTCGAAACAACTGTCTCCTGCTGCGAACGTGCTTCGCCGCTTACCTCCGGGAACGCCGTTCGCTGGTTCAGCCACTGCTCCATCGATCGTTCCACCTCCACCGGGATTTGCTTCAAGTGTTATTCCGTCTGGTTTTGATCGATCATCTATTGGTTATTGTTTGACTGATGACCAATGGAGTATGGCCTTAAACCTTTTTACTCATATGAATAATTCTTCTGCTAATATGTCTGGTAAGATGTTTTACCATGGATACTTGATTCGGGAGTTTCCTATCACATGACTGGTGTTAAGGATGCTCTATCTGATATAGTTACTGCTGATAGTACTGTTGATGTTGCCTTACCTGATGGAACGATTTCTTCTGCTATTGAATATGGAACTCTTACTTTTGGTGGAATTCAACTTCCACATGTACTTTATATACCTGAATTACGTTGTAATTTATTATCTTGTTCTATATTGCTTGGCTCATTAAAATGTCTTGCTTTGCTCACAGAAGATTTTTGCATAATACAGAAAATCAGTTCGAGGACAGTGATTGGTGTGGGTGAGCAGTATGGTGGGGTTTATTGGCTTCGCACATTGGATGGTGGAGATCAACCGTCCATGATCAATAGTATCCGGGCATCGCCGTTGGAGCCGAGTCGCGCTGCTGCTGTGTCTGCTACTTCAGATCTTTGGCATCAACGTTTTGGACATCCATCTTTCACGGTTTTGTCTTCTCTCTTTCCTTCTGGTAATAATAAAGTGAGTGCTCCCTGTACCGTTTGTCATAGAGCAAAGCAGACCAGACATAGTTTTCCGGTGAGTTCTTCAAGAGCTCGTGAATGTTTTGACTTGATACACTGTGATGTTTGGGGGCCTTATAGCTCTCCTTCTACTAGTGGTGCTTATTATTTTTTAACCATAGTTGATGATTATTCTAGAGCTGTATGGGTTCACTTGCTTGTTGCGAAATCCGACGTGGCTGTTAGGTTTAAACATTTTTGCGCTCTAGTAAGTACCCAATTTGGTCGCCATGTTCGCCGTGTTCGATCTGATAATGGAACTGAGTTTTTACCTTTGAGGTCTTACTTTGCTGAAACTGGTATAGTGTTTGAGACTTCCTGTGTTGATACACCCCAACAGAATGGACGAGTAGAGCGCAAGCATAGACACCTGTTGAATGTTGCAAGAGCTCTTTTGTTTCAAGCTAATCTACCGATCAAGTTTTGGGGTGAAAGTGTTATTACAGCTGCTTATTTAATCAATCGTACACCGACACCCCTTCTTGATGGTCGTACGCCCTTTGAGCTACTTTATGGTAGTGTTCCTGATTTCAAATCTATCCGCGTGTTTGGATGTCTCTGCTTTGCCTCTCAAGTCCCGCGAATTCGAGATAAGTTTGCACCAAGAAGTCGTCGATGTGTCTTCCTAGGATATGCTTCTGGGAAGAAAGGATATCACTTGTATGACTTGGAAACAGATACATTTTTTGATAGTAGAGATGTTGTGTTCTATGAAGACCAGTTTCCGTTTGCTGAGCCAACTCCTTCATCTTTGACTGATGAATCCCCTGCAACTCCACCCCCTGCCATTTATGATGATCCACCAGTTATGTTACCTGCAGTTCCAGTTGTGACGCTTCCTCCCGGACCTCCTACTATGGATGTTTCATCACTGAAACCTACTCATCAGCCTACTAGCGCGTCGCCCCTACAAGCATCTATCGATTCATCATCTCCAGACCCCACTACCGTCCCTACTGGTACTGTTCGGTTCAGCACACGAGAAAGGAAACGACCAGGATACCTGAATAACTTTGTTTGTTCTGTCACTGCTGCTAATAAACCCCCCACTACTGTTTCTTCCGCTTCGCCGTCATCACTAGCTTCAGGTATTCAATACCCTATTACTGATTATGTTAATTGCAATAAATTTTCTGCTTTGCATACTAGACTTTTGTGTGCCGTAACATATAGTACAGATCCTACAACGTATTCAGAAGCATCTAAGCATGTTCATTGGCGGACTGCTATGGGTGAGGAACTTGGGGCTCTTGCACGTAATGGCACTTGGACTCTCTCGCCCCTTCCTCCGGGCAAGAAGGCTATTGGTTCGAAATGGGTTTTTAGAACCAAGTATAAATCTGATGGCTCCATTGAACGATACAAAGCTAGACTGGTTGCACTTGGTAATCGTCAGATTGAGGGTGAGGACTTCACCGAGACATTTGCACCGGTTGCCAAAATGGCTTCTGTCCGATTGTTTCTCTCTGTTGCTGTTATTAAGGGTTGGGAAGTTCATCAGATGGACGTCCATAACGCTTTTCTCCATGGTGATCTTGAGGAGGAGGTTTATATGCGTCCACCCCAGGGATATCCTGTTCCTTCTGGCATTGTTTGCAAGCTCCAGAAGTCATTATACGGTTTGAGGCAAGCTCCTCGGAATTGGTTTGCTAAGTTGGCTTCGGCTTTGCGAGTTTTTGGGTTCGCTCAGAGTAAGGCTGATTACTCTCTTTTTACGTATGTCCGTGGAGCTCTTACATTACATGTTCTTGTTTATGTGGATGATCTGATCATTGCTGGAAGCTCGAAGACCTTGTTGACTGAGTTCAAGACTTATTTGAGCTCTTGTTTTCATATGAAAGATCTTGGTCCTTTGAAGTATTTTCTTGGAATCGAGATTGCTAGGAGTGTTGAAGGTATTATTATTTCACAAAAGCAGAGGAGGAGAGGGCCTGATAGCCGGCCCGGACATGATCAAGAAGGAAGGCATCTCAGGAGTCCGGGGTAGCCTTGTCGTTCCATGTGGGGACGGGATAGAGCACGGGATCCACCTTGGTGTATCCCTTGGAAATCCAGCCCTTGACTGAGTCCTTCTTCCCGAGGATGAAGTCGGACACCCCAGCCTGAGCCTGGATGGTCATGACCCCGGGATTTTCTTCTTGTGGGCACTCAAATAAGAAGTAAAAGGAGCGCCAGAGGTCAAAGGAGGGCATCACATCACACCTTCGACAGTTGACAAGAAGACCCATCATCACTGCTACGACATTGGGATGAACCGCGTGAGACGCCTTGTAGTTTCCGAGAAACTGGGAGTAGATAGGGGGAAAAAGACTCATACAAAACATAAAGTGAATTCGGGGGATACATCGGGTGGTCCGGGCGGTCTCAGTGGAGGACAAAGTGACTAGTTGAGCGTTGACCATGAGCGGGATCCCCATGCAGCTGACAAGTTGGTCCAGTCATCGGCAAAGAGCAACGAAGCTCGAGCCTAGTCTGCCTTCTGAGTGGCCCGCTTCAAAAGTCTCAGCCAAAGGCGTGAGGGGTGACCCTCTGGACTTCGTGAGCACAAGAAATGGGAGAGGGTGGATGGTGATCTGGTGGGAGCGCCGGGGCTTCTTCCCGGGAAGAACTCCACCGGGAGTATGACATCTCTTCAGTCGGAGTCCGTTGGGCGATGGGATGTCCGGAGACCATTTATGTTAAGAAAGAAAGAGATTGATAAAGGATTAGGGAAGGTTATGGTTGTGATGCAAAGTCAAAAGAGAACTGAGGTTGAGAGAGCGACGTTGAGGGGCTATTTAAAGGAAAATCTGGTCGTTACTCTGTCATGATGATGGCCTTTACTGCAGTAAAACTAGAGGGGACCCATAAGGCTTTTACGCCATAATTTAAGATTAGGGAATGGGAGAATTCACGCCTTCCCCGTGACTTTTTGGATGGTGTCCTCGAATGAAAACCCAAATTTCGGGGGGGCTAGTGATGATACCAGACCTTTGCCCAATCAGTGTGTGGGACTATTGGGCCTTGGCCCATCGTGAGGTCAGCTATTATGGAGGTATCCGCGGATGGACCACTTGGACAGGGACAACCTAGTGATGAGTCATGCATAGGATGGACCACACAGAGACTTGAATTGAGCAATATAAATAGTGCCCAATGGCACTATTCCAAGTAAGTAATCTCTATTCATTCTACCAGCGAATACCCTTTTCTTTTCCAAGCCTACCTTTCATCATCACGCCGGAGGTTCTACCCGCGTGGCGTTGTTTTGCAGGACTAGGTAAGCCGGAACTGCGAAGTGACCTCAACGGGCCACCAAGCGGGTAGCATTAGCAAGGAAAGATGAACCCCACTCTCCCAACTATGCAATTGTCTAGAAGCAGGTTGAAGGCGGCGTTGAATTCACGAGATGTGGAGCTAATCTCAATTTCGAGAGTACCAGGTCTCAGCATCAAAGGCAGCAAATGATTAAACGCTTGATAAAATATGTTTTTCCCTAAAACAACACAAGCAACCGCATGCGTAAGCCGAAAAACCTAGTGTTAGATAACACATCTACATCAACTGGAATGATAAATCGAGATTATAAAGTATTCAATTTGGTAAATACAACCCATAAATATTCTAGATACATAATTTTCCAAAACTATGAAGGAGACAATAAACTTGCTCCTGCCAAATATTCATCTTAAAATAAAGAATTTATTTTAAAATCTTCACTGGAAAATATAACTTTTAACTATCAAACATGCCATAAGTATATGTCACATTCAAGAAAAAAATGTGGATGAAAGGTGACGATTATACATAAATGCAGTGTGAAGATATATTCAAAGCATAATTCTCATATTTTTTTTATTTTGATATACATAAAATATCTTTTTAAACGCAATCTTAAACATCTATTCATTTGCAACATTGAAAAATCAAGGTATTTTCATCATCGTATTTCGGGTGAAACATTTTCACACCTTCAAATATGCAATTGTTTAAAGATGAATGATGTGGATTCATATATACCAAGTGCTAGATGAAAAATGGCCTCTACCCAACATGAATGTGGATCGTAATGAATATGCTTAAACACTACTTGATGAGCCGTTCATTAATTCTTTGTTAGAAGCTTCATAGGCTCATTAGCTATATCAACTCACTTTTGTTGTATAATTTTGCCTAATGGCCTCAAAACTTGTATTAGCTTTCTGTGGGCTTGGGGTACCAAATATATACCCTCCACCTTGGATGGTTTAACTAAAACTAATAATTATTTAATTATACATATATATAAACAACTATTAAGTATAGATTAAGTTGCTAGTATATGAAAATTTTCAAGAATAAAATACGATGGTTGGAGTATAACTTAAATACGAGACCAAGTAGAACATTTATTCTCCAACTCTATTAGCATTCCATATTCATTTAATACTAGTTTATTTCCAACATTGAAAAATGAACAATAATATTTATAACCGGCGAACATTGATCAATTAAAATATTATAAAATTTATAATGATAAGTAAATGTTTATTTAATTCAACAAAAATTATGCAAGCAAACATTAGAAATACTTTTGATTCTAATCTAACGTTTGCCATCAATCGGCTTTAGGAAACATGCAACCTGAATTTTCAAAGAAAATTTGGACACTAAAAGTACCAAGTCCCATATGATTGAAAACAAGAATCGTTCCCACATCAAGACTGTAAAGGTCTGGAAATCGAGACCATCCAGTACGGATAAACACACCCTGGTCATACCCATGAATATTTTGCATTAGCCTCACGGCCCATCTCTTCCCATCCATACCAATTAGGAAACTGAAATATTCCAAAAGGCCACCAAATTTATCCACAAAAAAATTAGGGATCTTTAATTCCATTGCCCTAGATAATCGGAGCATAAAATTCCGCAAATGACCTTGGTTCCGCTAGCCTTGGCCGGCCAACAGGAAGTGTGGCCGACTTTGGCCACTCTAGCTTACGTGGTTCATTGCCTTCCTCTCCGGGTTGCTCCATCGGTAGCTTTCCATTACCCATTGAACAAAAGAATGATGGAATGAAAAGAATGCCATGAAACTTGTGCTATTTATAACAATTTTGCTACTAATTAATTAACACCAAAACAAAATCGAAAAGAAGACTGTAATGTTAGTCAAATAGTTTTATTATATAAATCTCATTCAACCAAAAATTTAAATCAAATATTATTTACATATATCTTTGAATATTTTTCAAAATAAATTGTGGACATTTGAGTCAAATATAATTAATTCTCAGTTGTTAGTCAAATAAACACAAAATTTTAACTTATACCTTGTCATAAAATATGAATATTTTTGGCGCACACATATTTGACTTTAAATTAGTCAACTGACTATGAAAATTAGACTTTTTTATTCAAACAAACATCAAATTAGATATTAGAACAAGATTTAATGAATCTTTATATTTATATATATGTAATTTTAAAAAAATAAAAATCAGATTCTAAAAAGATAAATCATGTGATATAACTAATTTTTCTACACTTTATAATTTTAAAAAAATTGTATATAAAATTAACTACATAGTAAGTTTGATCAAATATCTTAAGCATATAGTTGTCAAAAAGTCAGGATAATTAAATTCTTGAAAAACAATCTTTATAAAAAAAATTTAAGTTAAAACCATCCAAGTGGACGGGAGGATTATTCATGGCTCCTCAACCCTACAAAAAGCAATAGAAATTACATGATCAGGTTTGGTAAACCCAATATTACACATGAAACCCTTTTGAGGTTACTGTGGCAGTTTGTTGCCCGAAAGCTATATTCCAATCTAATATCGGAAGCAGTTGTTGCCTGAAGGCTACATTCTGATCTAACATCGGATGCAAAGTGAGATATTAGAGATGTGTCTAAAATTTCTACAAAAACTAAATCATCTCTGTATCGATGCCGGTGACAGCATAACTAAAACCTGACAGCATTATAGAGCTCGTAAGAATTCACCATTCCACTTTCTCATAGTCTAAACAGAAAACTCGATTCTATTATAACAAATACTCTCTACCTGAACCACAACCGACTACCCATTGAGCCCGGTGGCCTATGGACCACCGGAAGATAGCAAGTCTTCACAAGGTTGGACAGCAGAGTAGTATGTAAAGCATACCGAGTTATTCTATCTAGCCATAATACAAATAGAAAAGCTTCATCAAGAGCCTAACTAGGGATTTCTATAAAGATTTCTCTTATAAGGAAATATTCCACATCTCCCCGACCCGTCCCGACCCGAACCGACCGAGCCGGCCGACCCGAACCGACCCGAGCCGGCCAAGTTGTTTACTTCCTGCCCAGATCGGTGTCACAGTTCCTCGTCGATTCCGGATCCAGCGGTGCTCCTCGTGTCGAAGAACCTCGCCACCTCGTCCGGGTCCAGTGGAGCTTCCTCGTGCGTGACGGATCGGAGCCTCGCCACCGCGTTGCTGCGTGTTGGATCGGAGTCCCAATGGTTGCTCGGATCGGAGAAGCTCCTTTCCGGCCCGCTCTGCACTTTGGCGATCTCTGGTCCACCTCGACCGCTCTGTCCTTCCGGTCTGCTTTTCGGCGGCGTCCTCGGGGCAACCCAATCTCTGGGCCGTCTGTGTGGGGCCGTCTGCGTTGCGCGGATCCCGTGGTCTGGGCCGTCTGTGTCTGCGCGGATCCTATGTTACCCGTGGGTTTCCGGGGATGCTGGCAGCGGCGGCGTGTGAGCGGTGGTGACCCGCTCACGCCGATGAAAACAAAGGATTTGATACTGGGATTGTAATTTATCGAAAAAGAAAATGGTATTGGGTATAGATTAAGGAGGAGTGGTTTGAAACGGAATAGAAAAGGTTTGGGGGAGGCCGTCGGCCGGTGAAAGCACCGGCGGCCTCTTCGATAAACTAGATCTGGGCTACTTTTTTGGGGGAGAGGAGGGTGGAGAGGAGGGAGGAAAAATGTTGATTGATTTTTGTTTTGAACTGAGTGATCATTATAAAATATAATTTTAAAATGATAAATTAACGTGATATTATGGCTTTCAACTAGATACTCTTTAGAGTATATTTACTTATTACTAAAGATATTAGTCATATTCTACTTATGTTTTAAATAGTGGTGTCAGATATGATAAACCAAGAGTCAGATATGTTATGCTAATTTCGATTTTCTTAGTTAAGTTTACTTTCACCTTTCAGTTTCTACATTATTGTTGCCGAAGTTTGAATTTTACACTTCATACAATACATGTAGAATGTGCTAATATTGCTACAAATGTAGTTTAATTCACCAAAATATTCCGTTAGAAATGATGAAGAGGTATTCTGTAGTAATGATGTTCTACCAAATTATACGAGAAAGAGGACTTATGTAGTAATGGTGTTCTTTAGAATTTATTTTATAACTAATTAATTAAAAAGGTAGAAAATCCACCACTAAGAAAGAAAGAAGAAGTTTGAAAAGAATGGAGAGATTAAATGTACATGAAGCAATGTTGTGTGACTCTTTGGTTTATATAATTTTGGATTATAGTTTGGGACATGATAATTCTCTTAATATATATCATCTATAGTTATTATAGTATTATTATTTTTCAATACATAATTGAATGATAAATGATCTCTAATGGTAAGACAATTGTAGATTTATCCAGAGGTTCTGGGTTCAACTCACTAGTGCACAAGCATACATTTCTTGGAGCACCACATTTAAGGCGTTTTGGCCAAATTTTCGCGGAACTGCCGAGTACTGAGCTTGCGAGTTCGCCTCTGTCTGCACGCCTAGGGCAGAAAATTAAAAAAGGAGTTTTACAGTTGAATAGAAGGCATTTATTAAACTGCCTTAAAATGTTGAACGGCAGGCGATATCGTAGCCAGAATCGCTAATAAACGACGAGAGAAGCGAAGTCGCCTGTAAGAACAAGTAGAGGTTGGAAAAGTTGTTCGCCGGTAGTTGTTGGCTGGTTTTCATCTAGTGAATTCGCCAGTCAAGAAATCCAGTAGGAGAACTAAAGCTAGTGATATCGCCTATTAGTACGTCAACAGTCGGCTCAAGCGATGAATTCGCTTGCTCACTCGCCTGTGTCATATTTCTATCATAAGAGCTAGTACTTTCTGGCGACAGCGTAACAATATTCGCCTATTTGTAGCGAGTTCACTTAGTGGCACGAATTTTGCTCTCTGTCCATCCAGTCGAGTTAATAGGCGAATTCGCTTCATATGACGCTTACATGCGAAATTGTTTCCGATTTCGCTAACAGGACAAGTTAAACTATAAACTACAAAACTAATTCCATTCTGTTTTCGTTTTTACACATGAAACATGTACTCCAATACGAGTGGTAACACAATTTGATTCAATGAAGAAAAGCATTGATCAAACTAATAATAAGATTGCACAAGTAGGTAAAGATTCGAATTTGTAAAAATGCAGCATTACAGTTGAAATAAAATTCCTAGCATAATTCAACATTTCTAGCTAGGTAGAGTTGTCATTGGCTGCACCGTCCTGGTCCTCTTGTGTGGCTTGGTGTGGATGCTGGCGGAGATAGTCTTTACAGAAACACCGAAGAATGCGGCGAGTCTCCCACCCATGCTTTTGGACGTTAGCAATCTCGATCATCACCGAGAACATAGAGTCCTCAAGCCCTTGGTAATAGGCTTTTCTTGGCGCTAGTAAATGATAGACATTGAAAATGTCAAGTTTGTTCTAAATTGTACTAACATCACAAGTACAAAATACATGAATAAAAAACAATTTACCTCCATTTGGTTATGGCTCCGCCGGCACGTCCTTCTCCACCTTCTCTTGCCAAGTCCCCCCAACCAACTCCCACTTCTTCTTCTGGTAGTACTCCTTCGTGTAGTACTCACACGGCTTCCCGGTGCCGGAGAACTTCAGCCTTGGATGGTCTATGCGGAGGAATTTAGTTATTAAGTTCGCATAGGGCTATTTCTTCACAACCATGTTGTTTTCTACCACGCTCTTCTTCATGTGTTGGAAAATGGTATATCCAATGTTAAGCATGACTTCCTCCGCCACCATGTAGTACTCGATCAAAGTCGTGTAGTTTGGTTCGGCCAACCACCCACCTTTAGGCACAAGATTTGTAGCAATCATCTCATACAATATCCTCCTCTCAGGGGTGAGCTTGGATAGCTTGTACTCCTTCGGCGTTCCAAGTTCTGTCTGATCTCGTCCAAAGTGTGTCTTGCCATATTCCTTCAGCATCTCGTGGAAAACGAGCAACTCACTAGGGCATTCTCCCCTTGCGTATATATCCATAGGTTTATCCCCGTCCTCGAACACAACACCGAGGGCATCATTGAACAGTTTGGGACTTAGTTCGTACTCCTTCTTGTTCACCTTGGTCTTCCACACGGCACCAAACTGTCGGAAAATAGCGTAGAACTGCATAGTCCGCTCAAGATAGCCCGGCTCGTTCACATTCATCAACTTGTGAGCTTCTTGATATTCAAGAAGTTCCAAAACCCTTTCAAACCTATGTCGTCCACTTGACTCTCATCAACCACCATCAACTCGTTCAAGACAGGCTTCGCTTCCATAAAAGTGCAGTACTTTAGATAAGCTTGTTCACACACAAACTTAGCCTTATCGTACTTGATAGGCTCGGTCGATTCGGCGGCGGCCTTTTTACCCTTACCCCTCGGAGGCATGTTTGAAATTGCCTAAAAAACCTAACAAACAAAACCCAATCTTAATCTATGATTGAACCCATAAATAAACACATTCGACATCACACCTAAATTGAAAGCTAAGCTTGTACGGAACGAATGTATAAAATAAACTGAAATAAACCAAAATAATGATTGAAAAGAGTTGAGGATGAGTAGAACTTACAAATTGGGGGAGATTGGGCCGTGTGAGCGCTGATTTGCCGGTGGAATTGACGGGTGGGCGGCGGCGGATCAGAGTTTGGGGAGGTTTTCGATGAATGTGAGGGTTACAAATTTGGGGATCTGATTTTGAACGCGTCTGGTTTCAGTTGACTATTTATAGGCCCTGCTGTTTACGAGTTCGCCAACTCCATCGCTTATAGGCGATATTTCAGGCGAATTCGCTTGTATATAAAAAAAATGTTGGCCTTTGGGCCTAGGAACTATGATATGGCCTAGATTATGGGCCATGTATGTATTGTGTATGTATAGTGCATTGGAGTGGTGTTTCATGGGCAGTTTACGCGGGTCGGCGACTTATCGAATTCTTCTATTTTGCCAGCACATATATACTGATCAATCGACCTTCAATCCACCGACATGGGAATAAGGACAGTTCCAGGAGGCGAGTTCGCCTCTCACGACGCCTGCAGGCATGGGAGAAGGCGAATTCACTTGTATGTACTACTATATCCCTTTTTATTTTGGTAATAATGACACTAATTTTAATCTTTTGGTCATTTTTATTTTGTAGAAATTATTATGAAGGACTGTACAATTACAAAAAACTTCAAAACATGAGTTTCATATAACAAATATTCAAAACTTCATTTGAAAAAATTCTTTTCTATCCTGCTGGGTTATAAATCCCGGTCCAGTGCGGTAGTTGCCTAATCAGATTTTTATTGAATTCTTATTTTATTAAAAGACATTTTTTTATTTTCTATAAGTATCTGGGTTTAAGTTAGGCGGAGTTTGGCGTCAATTGTTGGCGCAGTATGGAGTCCATTCGGCGGGTTATGGACGCTTAGTCTTCCGCCGTTCGCGCCAAATCAACTTTCCGTCGAGTCAACCTGTCATGGCGGAACCTGTAGAGCACCAGGACGACTAGTCGTTGCTAAAATGGATGACTATTCAACGCCGTGTATTTAAACTATATGGCAAAAAAGAAGGATTTAATATGTTGTTAACTTAGAAATATTTTTATGATAAATACAGGCGAATATATGAGCGAACTCGCTCCAGTTTGTTTTTATTACAAGAATGCTAAACCCTACTTGATACTTAGAAGCGATATCGCCTCTTATTTCGTTTATGTATGAAACGGCATCGTTATTTTATGTTCTATACTTCTGCATTTTAACAAAATAATCAACTTGGTGAGCGACACCGTAAGCTCATTCGCCTACCTGTTACGAGCTCGCCTCCACAGTCGCCTGTTAGACTCTATCGCCTGTGGCGAGCCAGACAAAGAGTCCGCTTTTAGATAAGTTTATAGACGTTTATATTTACGATTTCGCCTATGCAGTCGCCTGTGGCGAGCCAGACAAAGAGTTCGCTTTTAGATAAGTTTATAGACGTTTATATTTACGATTTTGCCTATGCAGTCGCCTGTGGCGAGCAAGGAAGTGATATCGCTTGTATGATAAGTTTGTAGACGTGTATACTTATGAATTCGCCTCTCTTGTTCGCTTCTCATCTTTTCATGTAGCGAAATCATCTTCTTTATCACCTACTCTTTGAATACACTTTGTTTACATGTAAATCTAGGTGCTTTTGTGTATGGTTAACATTGAAGAAATACATGAAGTTGAATTTTATTATTAAAATACCATACTAAATCAATTCAATACCAAATAAAACCATTCAAGAATCATTGTTTAGTGTTGAAACAAAAGAAAACTAGACTACACAATCAGATAAAGTGAATCTATCATTCTTCGTCGTCATCATCTTCACTATCTTCGCTTGCAGTCTTCTCAATATCTTCATCATCATCTTCTTCAGACGACTCCGCGGTTGAAGATGCTTGGATGATCTCTGTTCGGCGAACCAGTTCAAATACATCATCGTCTCTATTGACAATGTCTTCATCTCGCTGTGGTTCTTCATCCATGAAATGATTCTCAGGTTGCTCTTGATCGGGCTCTGAAGCTGCTCCTTCCTCGCCATCACTGGGTTCTTCATCTTCTGCCTTGCTTTCATGTCTCGCTTGATCTTCAGGAATGTAATCAGCAATATCGGTCATGGGAGGCAAGCGTTGAACCGAGAAATCTGGCTTTTCTTCATCATCACTCAGATCCGGATTCAAATTCAGCATTCTACCAAATGCCAGTACCTCCTCCCTGTCTTTTGCTTGCTCCAGCTTCACTTCTTCTATTTTACTTGCAAGCTGTCCAACATAGAGGACCAACCGTTCACGCCAAGCGAGATCGCGAGCTGCAAACGGGAAAAAAACAATTAGTTAACTAAATTGCTGCAATTATTTATCATATCATGAAAAGACTTAAGGCGCTCAAATTAGTATATTGCTTAAGGCGTAATGTATGTAGTATGAGATTAGATGGAGAGGTCTACCAAACCTTTAGGTATTTATATGGCTACAATCCGTAGATCACCAAGATATGTATTTATGGTACGACTACAACTCTTATGGGAATAGTAGTTGTATTACCATGTATAGAGGAAGTATATTTCGGTCATGGTTGTTTTTACCATGTTTAGGAAGATGTATATTCCCTGTAAAACATTCACAATATACGCATTCCTTAAAAGGAGCGCCCGAGCCTGGATGGTCATGACCCCGGGATTTTTCTTCTTCTGGCACTCAAATACGAAGTAAAAGGAGCGCCAGAGGTCAAAGGCGGGCATCACATCACACCTTCGACGGTTGACAAGAAAACCCATCATCACTTCTACGACATTGGGATGAACCTGTGCGCGAGACGCCTTGTAGTTTCCGAGAAACTGGGAGTAGATGGGGGAAAAAAGACTCAAACCAAACATAAAGTGAATTCGGGGGATACATCGGGTGTTTCATGCGGTCTCGGTCGAGGACAAAGTGACTAGCTGAGCGTTGACCATGAGCGGGATCCCCATGCAGCTGACAAGATTTTTGGTCCAGTCATCAGCAAAGAGCAACGAAGCTCGAGCCTAGTCTGCCCGCTGAGTGGCCCGATTCTTCGAAAGTCTCAGCCAAAGGCGTGAGGGGGTGACCCTCTGGACTTCGTGAACGCAAGACATGGGAGAGGGTGGATGTTGGTCTAGTGGGAGCGCCGGGGCTTCTTCCCGGGAGTATGTCATCTCTTCGGTCGAAGTCCGCTGGGCGATGGGATGTCCGAAGACCATTAGTGTTAAGAAAGAAAGAGATTGGTTAAGTATTATGGAAGGTTATGGTTGTGATGCAAAGTCAAAAGAGAACTGAGGTTGAGAGAGCGACGTTGAGGGGCTATTTAAAGGAAAATCTGGTCGTTACTCTGTCATGATGATGGCCTTTACTGCAGTAAAACTAGAGGGGACCCATAAGGCTTTTACGCCATAATTTAAGATTAGGGAATGGGAGAATTCACGCCTTCCCCGTGACTTTTTGGATGGTGTCCTCGAATGAAAACCCAAATTCCGGGGGGGCTAGTGATGATACCAGACCTTTGCCCAATCAGTGTGTGGGACTATTGGGCCTTGGCCCATCGTGAGGTCAGCTATTATGGAGGTATCCGCGGATGGACCACTTGGACAGGGACAACCTAGTGATGAGTCATGCATAGGATGGACCACACAGAGACTTGAATTGAGCAATATAAATAGTGCCCAATGGCACTATTCCAAGTAAGTAATCTCTATTCATTCTACCAGCGAATACCCTTTTCTTTCCCAAGCCTACCTTTCATCATCACGCCGGAGGTTCTACCCGCGGGGCGTTGTCTTGCAGGACTAGGTAAGCTGAAACTCAACGGGCCACCAATCGGGTAGCATCAGCAAGGAAAGATGAACCCCACTCTCCCAACTATGCAACTGTCTAGAAGCGGGTTGAAGGCGGCATTGAATACAAGAGATATGGAGCTGATCTCAATTTCGAGAGTACCAGGTCTCAGCATCAAAGGCAGCAAATGATTAAACGCTTGATAAAATATGTTTTTCCATAAAACAACACAAGCACCCGCATGCGTGAGCCGAAAAACCTAGTGTTAGATAACACATATACATCAACTGGAATGATAAATCGAGATTTTAAAGTATTCAATTTGGTAAATACAACCCATAAATATTCTAGATGCATAATTTTCCAAAACTATGAAGGAGACAATAAACTTGCTCCTGCCAAATATTCATCTTAAAATAAAGAATTTAATTTAAGATCTTCACTGGAAAATATAACTTTTAACTACCAAACATGTCATAAGTATATGTCATATTAGAGAAAAAGATTTGGATGAAAGGTGACGATTATACATAAGTCCAGTGTGAAGATATATTCAAAGCATAATTCTCATTTTTTATTATTTTGATATCCATAAAATATCTTTTGAAACGCAATCGTCAACATCTATTCATTTGCAACATTGAAAAATCAAGGGATTTTCATCTTCGTATTTCGGGTGAAACATTTTCACACCTTCAAATATGCAATTGTTTGAAGATGAATGATGTGGATGCATATATACCAAGTGCTAGATGAAAAGTGGCATCTACCCAACATGAATGTGGATCGTAATGAATATGCTTAAACACTACTTGATGAGCCGTTCATTAATTCTTTTTTAGAAGTTTCATAGGCTCATTAGCTATATCAACTCACTTTTGTTGTATAATTTTGCAAAATGGCCTCAAAACTTGTATTAGCTTTCAGTGGGCTTGGGGTACCCAATATATACCCTCCACCTTGGATGGTTTAACTAAAACTAATAATAATTTAATTATACATATATATATAAAACTATTAAGTATAGATTAAGTTGCTAGTATATGAAAATTTTCAAGAATAAAATACAATGGTTGGAGTATAACTTAAATACGAGACCAAGTAGAACATTTATTCTCCAACTCTATTAGTATTCCATATTCATTTAATACTAGTTTATTTCCAACATTGAAAAATGAACTGTAATATTTATAACCGGCGAACATTGATCAATTAAAATATTATAAAATTTATAGTGATAAGTAAATGTTTATTAATTTCAACAAAAATTATGCAAGCAAACACTAGAAATACTTTTGATTCTAATCTAACGTTTGCCATCAGTCGGCTTTAGGAAACATGCAACCTGAATTTTCAAAAAAACATTTGACACTAAAAGTACCAAGTCCCTCATGATTGAAAACAAGAATCGTTCCCACATCAAGACTGTAAAAGTCTCGAAATCGAGACTATCCAGTACGTATAAACACACCCTGATCAAACCCATAAATGTTTTGCATTAGCCTCACGGCCCATCTCTTCCCATCCGGACCAATTAAGAAACTGAATTTTTCCAAAAGGCCACCAAATTTATGCACAAAAAATTTAGGGATCTTTAATTCTATTGCCCCAGGTATAATCGGAGCATAAAATTCCGCAAGTGACCTTGGTTCCGCTAGCCTTGGCCGGCCAACAGGAAGCGTGGCTGAATTTGGCCATTCTAGCTTACGTGGTTCATTGCCTTCCTCTCCGGGTTGCTCCATCGGTAATTTTCCATTACCCATTAAACAAAAGAATGATGGAATGAAAAGAATGCCAGGAAACTTTCCATTACCACCAAAACAAAATTACCCATTTTGCTACTAATTAATTAACACCAAAACAAAATCGAAAACAAGACCGTAATGTTATGTTAGTCAAATAGTTTTATTACATAAACTCGTTCAACCAAAAATTTAAATCAAATATTAATTACATATATCTTTGAATATGTTTCAAAATAAATTGTGGACAATTGAGTCAAATATAATTAATTCTCAGTTGTTAGTCAAATACACGCAAAATTAAAAACTTATACCTTGTCATAAAATATGAATATTTTTGGCTTACACATCTTTGAATTTAAGTTAGTCAACTGACTATGGAGATTAGACTTTTTTTTATTCAAACATACATCCAATATGATATTAGAACAAGATTTAATGAATCTTTAAATTTAAATATATGTAATTTTAAAAAAATAAAAATCAGATTTCAAAAAGATAAATTATGTGATATAACTAATTTTTCTATACTTTGTAATTTTATAAAAATTGTATATAAAATTAGGTACATATTAAGTTTGATCAAATATCTTAAGCAGGTAGTTTTCAAAAAGTCAGATAATTAAATTATTGAAAAACAATCTTTATAAAATATAATTTTAAAATGATAAATTAAAGTGATGTTATGGCTTTCAACTAAACCAATATGGAGTAGAACACGGATCATTTTCAGCTTGTTTTTCTCTCTACAATTTATGCTCTCTCCAATCTCTAGTTTTCCGGTATATTACAATTATTTCCGCAACCCAAACAGTTGCATTTATTACCGTTCTGACTCCCACGCCACCGCAAACGGATAGATAACGGCCATTCTGATGGTGGCGCCTATGGAGACACCACGGCCGATCCGTGGCGGAGACCCCCAACACAAATCCGTTGCCCAAATCCTATCCAACCGAGCCCCGCCACTGACATCCTCACTTCCGTCAAACCCTGAAATTACTCCGACGACCGAATACCGCGGCGAAATCGCCTGCATTGTCACCAGAGCTCAGGCCGAAACACTCACCTCGCATTATAGCAATGCCCTCATAGGGAAATTCGCCAGGGGCAAGCCTTCAATGGAACGATTACATGATGCTTTCAAATCAATTGGCTTTTCCGGCAAGTACCAAATTGGATCGGTGGACTTCAGGCATATACTCATCCGGTTTGATGATCCAGAAGATTACAGAAGATGCTGGATTAAGGGCTATTGGATTCTGGCAGGCTCTCAAATGAAGGTGCTCAAATGGACGGTGGACTTCTCTCCTGAAGCTGAATCATCTGTGGTTCCAGTCTGGCTTACTATCCCTCAGGTACCATTCTATTTCCACAACTCCACAATGATAGAGGCTATAGGCAACCAAATAGGTTCTTTTATCAAGATGGATGCTGCAACATCCACTCTCACTAGGCCATCAGCCATAAAACTCTGTGTGAAAATTGACTTGAGGAAAAAGCTTCAGACTTCAATTAGGTTGGGGATTGATGATGGTAACATTGCCAAATATAACATTGAATATGAGGAGGTGCCTAAATATTGCAGTCACTGTAGAATGCTAGGCCATGACAACATCAATTGTCACTCTCTACACCCTGAATTAAGACAGAAGACAAGGCCTAATCCTCCCCCTGTTATCCCCTCCTCTCAGAACCATACCAAAGATACCAAAACTGCCTCCAAGAAATTTCAACCTCATAAGCTGAAACAAAAAGCTGCCATGCCCCTTTCTACTCCTACTGAAGTTATCAGTGTACCTGATTCTGATGAGGGTGGTCACTCAGGCCTCACACCATCAACAAACGATAGAGAAGCTGCTGCCCCTCAGGCTCTACCTCATTCTGCTCAGGCCCCCTCCCCCATCCCCTCTCCTTCCTCCCCTTCCAACCTACCTAGCTGTAACTCCACCCCTACCACATCTGACACTGATACAACAAAGAAATCAGACCCCTCTCCTCTCTCAGATGTGGACCTGATCAATGCTATTTCTGATGCTCCTATCTCCAGCCTTAATCATGCTGTGGATGACCTTTCTATAGGTACAGGTAAATCTCCCTCCCTAGTTGATGTTATGATTTCTCCTAACAAACACTCTCTTTCTGGTGGTAATAATAGCAACAGATTTTTACCACTGATGGACACCACTCTTCATGATGATCTTATTGGGACTCAGATGATGAATTGGTCTCTGAGTCATCTCAAGATGATGATCTGTTACCTGATCCTCCCTCTCCAAATTTACCACCCTCTGATGAACCACCCTCTTTAACTCCTGTCACTAATGACCCCCCAGAGTCTTCCAAAACTCCCACTTTCTTCACCCAACTCAACAAGAAATTCACCCCACTTCAAACACCAAAAATACCCTCTCCAAACATAGTTTTTACCAGATCAAAAGGCTCTAAACCTAACTCCCAATGATTAGTACAAAAAAAAAAATTAGAACCCTTGTCTGGAACATTCGAGGTATGAAAACCTCAATGGACAGACTAGTAGATCTGGTTACCTATCACAAAATTGAAATCTTATGCCTAATTGAACCATGGCATAAGATTCATAACTGTGAAAAATTTAGGAGAAAGTTACACTTCTCCAATCACATAACAGCTCAGAGTGGAAAGATTTGGCTCATGTGGAATGAGCCAATCCAAGTAACTCTATTGCAAGACCATTTGCAATTCTTAGCTGTAACAATTTTTAGTCCCTGTCTGAACATGGTTATGGAGGGTATATTTATATATGCACTCAAAACTGTGCCAGGCAGAACTGAACTGTGGACTGCCTTAGAAAATAGGAACTTGGATGACTCCTTCCTTATTGGAGATTTTAATACAATAAAATCTCTAGTAGAGTACAAGGGACCTTCACATCGAAGGCCTAAAATTATGGCTGATTTCAACCATTTTATTTCAACTAAAGCCATGACAGAAATCAACACTGTTGGAAATCTGTTCACATGGTCAATTAATTGGTTGAATAATCCCACAACTCCGAAACTAGATAGAGGCCTCTGCTCTCAACATTTGTTAAGGAAGTTTCCATCTTCCTCAATTCAAGTGTTAAATAGAGACACATCAGATCACTCCCCTTTACTGCTTTCAATAGATAGCAACATAGCATCATCCCCTAGGCCATTTAGATTTATTAATGCCTGGTTCAATAGAGAGGACTTCTTAGCAATTGTTGATGATGATTGGAACCAGCCTATTAATAATACAGAGATGCTAGGTTTTTATTTAAAACTACGCAGACTCAAATTTGCCATCAAGAGTTGGAATAAACTCTCCTTTGGTGATATTGATTCTAATGTAGTCACAGCTGCTGAAGCTCTCAGACTTCAAGAAATTGTTTTTGACTCCAATGGTTCTCAGAAGGAACTAATTGAACTCAAAAAAATGTAGGGCTTTACATCTCAGAGCTTTAAAAGAAAAAAATAAATTCTGGAAGCAAAAGTTTAGAATCAAATGGCTTAAGGATGGTGATGAAAACACCAATTTTTTCCATCAATCAGTGAGGGAAAAAAGGAGTTTTCTCAACATCACTAAGATAAAAAGCTCTGAGGGGATTTGGTTAGATGATACTGAACAGATTGAAAGAGAAGCTATCTCTTATTATTATGATCTGCTATCTTAGCCACCTAATAATTTAAATGGTGATTTTTATCACCATTTTTTAAATCAAATCCCTAAACTAATTACAGCTGCAGATAATTAGTCTCTACTCAGACCTGTAACTATGGAGGAACTGCATGACACTGTTTTTAAATTAAATAAAAACAGCAATCCTGGGCCAGATGGCTATTCCTCTAAATTCTTCACTAAAGCATGGGAAACAATTAAATAGGATCTCATAAAAGCTGTCCAAGATTTTATGAGTGAATCTCAGATCCCAGTGGGTATCACTTCCACTTGGATCACATTAATCCCTAAAAAAACTGTGGTTAATTCTTTTGATGACTTCAAGCCTATAAGCCTCTCTAATTTCATCAATAAGATTTTTTCAAAACTTCTAATGGAAAGAATTAGGCCTCTTATGCCTAAAATCATTTCTCCACAACAATCAGCTTTTCTTAAAGGCAAAGACATTTCTGATAATGTTATTTTCCTAAAAGAAATGACCAGATTTTTAGATAGAAAAAATAGAAATCCCAACTGTATGGTTAAATTAGATTTTAAGAAAGCTTTTGATAGAGTCAATCATGCTTTTCTAAACAGCATTTTACTTCAGTTTGGCATGCATGGTAAAGTAGTTCACTGGATTATGAAAAACCTCAGTCAAGCATATTTTTCTATCTTAGTAAATGGTAAACCTTTTGGATTTTTCAAATCAACAAGGGGAATCAAACAAGGAGATCCACTCTCCCCTTTTCTCTTCAATCTTTTTTCTGAATCATTTTCTAGGAGTCTCTCATATGTATATAGTATAGGTAGAATTGATCATTTTTCATATCCCCACTGGCCCAACCTCAATTTCTCATCTCAGTTATGCTGATGACACTAAAATTTTTCTAAATGCTAGCAAAAATTCTCTTTCTGTGCTTAAAGCTTTCCTGGTCATTTTTGAACTTACTACTGGCCAGAAAATCAGTTTTGAAAAAAGTGAATATTATGTTAGTAAACATGCCACTGCTTTCAAAAATAATCAGATCTCTGACATTCTTGGCATGAGAAGAGGCTCCTTTCCCTTTACTTACTTAGGAGTCCCCATATATACAGGCAGAACCCTAGTTACATATTTCCAGCCACTTATTCAAAGAATTGAAAACAGACTTACAAATTGGAAAAATAAGTGGCTATCTTCTGGGGGGAAAATTACTCTTATTAAGTCCTGTATTTACTCTATTCCTCAACATGTATGGAGTGTTATGAAACCTCCAATCTATGTGATCAGAAAAATTGAAAAATTACTGTCCCTATTTTTTTGGGGTGAAACTGCTCTCAAACCTAAAAAGGTGTGGAAGAAATGGCAAGACTTGTGCTTTCCATATGATCAGAATGGTATTGGACTGAGATCTATTAATAGAATAGTAAGAACTTGCTCACTGAAACTTTGGTGGAAGTTCCAGCAAGGGGAAACCCTATGGTCTCAATTTTTATGGCTCTTGCCAGCCTCTTATAGAACTTCTCCCAATTGGAAGAAAATTGTTGCAGTCTCTCCTAAGGCTGAATCCTTGACTAGAGTTATCCATGGGAATGGCCAGTGTAATTTCTGGAGTTCTAATTGGTCAGGACTTGGTTCCTTTTCCAATCTATTTAACCCAGATTTAACCAACATTCCCTTGAATACCTCAGTTGAGCAATTTATCACTAATAGAGATCAGATGCTTCCATCTGTAACCTCTCTTTTTTCAGCTGAAGCCCTGGACTTCCTCAATGCAGCCTCTCTTCATGACAGGCCAGATAGACTCATATGGATGCCAAGTACTAATGGAGCATTTTCTTTCAAATCTGGATATGAGTCCTTACAGGTAACTAGAGGTACTTTCCCCTCTCTGATGAAGATATGGAATGTCAGAGTGCAAAAGAAAGTCAGCATATATGTCTGGAAATTGGTTAACTCTTTTTTGCCATTTCCAGATGTTCTTATGAGAATGGGTTTCTGTGTCCCATCAAAGTGCTTATTTTGTCAAAATAATGATTTTCTGGAGCATGCTTTCAATGAGTGCCACTTAGCTAAATCTCTATGGTCATTTTTTCATTTTATGGTGGGAACACAAGATTTCCAGTTTTTGAACTTATGGGACAGGCTGTCATTTTACTGGTCTTTCCATGGTAAAACAAAATTGCATAACTCCCTGTTTCAAACTGTCCCCAGTATCATCTGTTGGCTACTTTGGAAAGCCAGAAATTCTAAACTATTTGATAACATCTCTTGCACTGATCTTTCTCTAAAAAAGCAACTTACAGATGAGATTTATCATATCTTCTGTGCTTGACCTATTTTCTCAACCTATCCCTTTGATATTGAAATATCTTCACTGGGATTTCTTCCCCTACATGCCAGACCACCTCAACTTTTAATACTCAGCTTAAAATGGTCTCCTCCAGCTTCTGGCCTGAAGATAAATGTTGATGCCTCTTGGCATCAACCTAATCTGGCTGGTATAGGTCTTATTGCTAGAAATGGTACTGATCATTTAGTTAGGGCTAGAACTGTTTTTACTATTGCAGACTCCCCACTTCACTCTGAAATGATGGCTATCCAAATGGCCTATTTTTTGGGATTGGAACTGCAGCAAGATTTTTCCATTGAATCTGACTGCCTTAGTGCTGTTAGATCATCTAAAGATCCACTTTGTGCACCTTGGAAATTATTCCACTTAGCATCACAGATTCACTTGTATGCATGCCACATTACTCACACTTATAGGCAGGCAAATACTTCTGCTGACAGTCTCTCCAGATTTGCCTATTCATCCAAACATCCTCTGATTTCTCACTTTCAGAGTTGCCCAGTCACATTTCTGGTGCCTTGTTCCTGGATAAAATAGGCACTCCTTCACTGAGATTAGTCAACAGATGCTACTAATTGTTTGCTATATGTGTAGATTCTGCTGCAGTCTGTGTTGTGGAACCTGGTGCAGTCACTGCTATGAAACATCATCAACTCAGAAGATAATCTTGAAGCTGGCAAAGTTTGAGTCATTTTTTAGCTACAGACTAACTGACTATCAATTATCTCTTGGTACCGCATTGGGTTTTGCTTTGCAATTCCCTAATAGGTTTCAAAAGATTAATTGCTTAGTTCTTGACAGTAGCTATAGGGTTAGACATAGTTGTAGCCCATTTTTGATAGCATTTCTATGCTATAGGACCTCTGGTCCCCATTTTGTCATCCTTGTTGATGTAAACACTAGCCATTTATATGGCATTTTGAGGGCCTGGGATACCTAATAAAATCTCCCCCACCCAAGGGTGGTTTTTATTAAAAAAAATTAAAAACAAATTATGGCTTTCAACTAGATACTCTTTAAAGTATATTCACTTCTTACTAAAGATGTTTGTCATATTTTACTTATGTTTTAAATAGTGGAGTCAGATATGATAAACCATGAGTCAGATATGTTATGCTAATTTCGATTTTCTTAGTTAAGTTTACTTTCAACTTTCAGTTTCTACATTATTGTTGCCGAAGTTTGAATTTTACACTTCATATACAATACATGTGGAATGTGCTAATATTGCTACAAATCTAATTCAATTCACCAAAATATTCCGTTAGAAATGATGAAGAGGTCTTCTGTAGTAATGATGTTCTACCAAATTATACGAGAAAGAGGACTTATATAGTAATGATGTTCTTTAGAATTTATTTTGTAACTACTTAATCAAAAAGGTAGAAAATCGTCCACTGAGAAAGAAAGAAGAAGTTTCAAAAAAATAGAGAGATTAAATGTACATGAAGCAATGTTGGGTGACTCTTTGGTTTATATAATTTGGGATTATAGTTTGGGACATGATAATTCTCTTAATATATATCATCTATAGTTATTATAGTATTATTGTTTTTCAATACATAATTGAATGATAAATGATCTCTAATGGTAAGACACTAGTAGATTTATCCAGAGGTTCTGGGTTCAACTCTTAGGGGAGGTAGGAAAGGGTGGGATTTTATTGGGGGCTCATTTGAGTTATTATTAAAATGTTTTTAAAAAAACAATGATAAATGATCTCTTATTTTCAATGGTTTTTAGTGATGTAGTTGTTCCTCTTTCTTTCCATTTTGATAGAGGCTATAGAACAGGTTGTTCCTAATGTCATTCCTATGTAATCAGCTTATTACAAAAAAAAAACAATTTGTGTAAACTCGAGCATATATTTAAGTCAATTAAGTATTATGTATAAACTAATCAAGTAAGTAACAACACCCACACATGGCATAGAATTTGTGCAGTGACAGAATACTCAAATGCAAATTCTATGGTCAGCCATGGGAGAGGATCTGCTCATTCTGGAATGCAAATTGGATTGGGCCAGGAGCACTATGCTACATATGGCCAGAGAATAGGGACATTCCATTCCTAAATGTTACCTTGGCTGAGTTCTTGCATGAAAAAAGCCAACTTCTAGCACAAATTAACTCTTTTTTACCTCCTGACGTTATTCCTTCTTTGCAGGTAGCTCAGATTCAGCACACTCATGATGATAGGCTCATTTGGAAACCATCAAGAAATGGGGAATTTACAGTAAAGTCTGCCTACCATAGCTTCAGAATGAGAGAAGCAGAAGTTACCATTCTGAAACAGGTATGGAACAAACAAGCTCCTCCAAAAATCTCAACTTTGATATGGAGAATTAGAAACAAATTGCTTCCCTTTTGATGATATTTTAAGCAAATTTGGTTCAACATTCCATCTAAGTGCCCTTTATGATTTAACTCAGAAATCGTAGAGCACTTCTTCAATGCATGTGGCCCTAATATTGAAATATGAGACTTTTTCCATAGACTGCTAGCCATCATAGTCCATGATTTTAGAACATTTTATCAGAGACTACAATTACACTTGTCATATAAGGGCTTAACAAAAGTGCATACTACTGTCATCATAACTACCACAATGGTGGTGGTCTGGACATTATGGACAAGGAGAAATATGCTCTGATATGATGAAATAAAAAGTAGCACTCAGATAATTTTCCATCAAATCATTAGACATGTTGCAAATACATTTATAACATCTCCATTAACTGGTAATTCTGACATGAACCATTTTATTATTGAGATTGGGCTGACCCTATTCATCATCAGAAAGAGGCCTAGACCAGTGATAATCAAATGGAATCTCCTGATAATGGATTTAAAATTAATGTTGATGCTTCTTATAAAAATGATGGCACAACTTGCATAGGTATTGTTGTTAGAAATATAAATGGGGAGGTTGTGATAATATCTATGTTTTACAGTATTTGTTCCTCTTCCACTCATGTTGAGATCACTGCAATTAAAATGGGATATCAAAAAGGAATTGACATGAACCTGAATACTTTTTAAGTTGAGTCTGATTGCATGGTTACAGTTAAGGGAATACTCAATGCAAACTCCATTGATTGGAGGTAATTTTCCCAATGTTATGAACTGAAAAAACGAGTGTTTTATACCCATTATCACACATTATGAGAGAAGGAGATACTGCTGCAGATTTTGTTGCTAATATGTGTACAAAGTTGAAACACACTCAGGACATGAACCTTAGTATGATCCCCAACAAGCATAGAGCAACATTACAGCTTGATAGGATAGGCACTCCAAACTTAATATTTCATCTACATTAAATATGAAGGACAAGGGTATTGCTCCTCTTCCTACTTCTTTGCAGGTTTGAAGGAATGAGAACAAACTCAACTAAAGACAACATGCAAAATGAGATTCAGGAATAGCATGAAAGCTGGAAACTCCATCGACAAACTGAGGCAAAAAGGATATGGCATCAAGACCTACATGGAAGCTGGATTCAGCACTCAAGCAGCAGTATGTGCTGAAGTGAAATTATTTTGAATATACAGGGACTTAAGGTCTACTTCTTCATTCAAAACCATCGGGTGGCTAAGTTGTGCTTCGGTCTTTGTTGACTCGATCACTAAATTCCTCCCCGACAGAGTCTTTGAATACCGGAAGCATGATCTGTAAGAATAGCCTGATAAGAATAGTAGATATATTCTTCATTCTTTTGGAAGCTTAGTTACTTTAACATCCAAGTTTGTTTTTTGGCCATGCAAGCCAATGTAACACAACTAAGGCTTTTGCCTATTTATTCATGGTATGGGGTGCCAATAAATACCCGGCCCCACCTATGGTGGTTTAATGTTTTTTTTAAAATAAGTAAGTAACAACACCACAAAATTCACAAAATGCTCAATCTTAGGTATTGAGTTAAACTTGTTAGTCTACATTAAATCCTCAAGCTCTATCTATTTTCTATACAAGCTTAATTTCTTGGTTGAGCTGCATTTCTTTGTTGCCATCCATATTTATTCCAGAGACAAAGAATTTCATTGAACGGGTCTTTGGTTTTTTTTTTAATATGATGTCCAAACGTGATTTTCCATAAAAATAGCAAAGCAATTTTTTTGACATTTCAATAATCATTCCTTAACCACACCTTCGTCTTTAACAAACAACACGTGTAAGCCACACATATCCATACATCGACAACGTAATTTTTGGTACCATTGTTTTAATAAATGTGGAAGGTGTTGTTAAAATACATGTGATTTTAACCGTTTCTACAAAGGATTTAGTACACAATTTATCTGTAACTCAATAAAGGAGAACAATATCTCCGTATGGAATAAGAAGAAAGTTTGTTCAAATATCAGTTTTACGTATGAAGTTTGGTTACAAAAATAGAATTTTAAAATTAAAATTATATATATATATATAGGGAGGGATCAAGACACTCCCTTATTTTCTCTCTTTTTTCACTCCAAATATCAACCCTTGATGTAATCTAATCCTGCCCATTCATTTAATTTATTTTTTCTTTTTCTTAAATATTCTATTACTCGCGTTGACTTTAATTTTCATCAACATATTATACCGATATCCCATCTCCAGCAATCTCTGCAAGTTTGCCATCACATCCCCGACCCCTTTCTCTTCTCCTTCTTCTCCGCTCTGCAATCTCCCCAATAATGCCCTCTGCTTCCAACAAATTATATATAGGAGGGGATCCATTCACTCACTTATTTTTACTCAAAATCTAGACCCTCAATCCAATCTAATCTTGTGGCTCTCCTTTTTTCACTTTTTCTTCTTCTCTTTTCCTTTGTTAGCTCTATATTAAAATCATATTTACCTTTTTCTTTTAATTCCCCTTTTAATTCAGCATTACAAGTATGCACACGATTATTTCATACACGTCTGTGTTTTTTCCCAGTAACTATTTAGCCATAAAAAGAAAACTGAAAAATACTTGCTTTATTTATTAATCTGAATCAGTCATTATGCTTAAAATACTCTTTGAAATCAATATTAAGTTATTGACTATGATTTTTTCATTTTATACTTCAAACACTCTTCACCATACGCCCTCCTACTGCCAATATAGAATCGTACAGAAACTCTAACCTTTCCTTCTTGCTGAACAAGAAGAAGAAAATCCCAACCTTCACATACCTATCAGCCACATGGCATCTCTTCCAGTTGGAAGTTGGAACTGTTAGTGGAGCCCCCAAGGTTCTTTTCATATCCAAATCCAATCTTCCTTTGCTTGTAATCTACAACGGATTAGCCAATTAGGTTCATATATATACACTCACATTTTGCAGTGGTGTGATGCTGGAACATGCCATCTTTGTTGCAAGGAAAGGCCATGGAACTGATTGATGAACTTGAAATCACGAGGCGTGGGCCCTATATTGGGACACTATGTACAACTAAAAGGATGGGATGAATAGGCGAGAATGGATCGGCCACCTTCAGTCTAGTGTAGGTATAGTGACTGATAGCATTCCTTCTGTTGAGCAGAAGGAATGTTAAAACAAAGCTGCTGGACTTTCCCGTGCTATCGATCTTGCAGAGACATCATTTCTCGGGCAACAACAGTAAGAGGCGAGCACAATTTTGATCCTGAAGCATTTAGGGTTTCCATGAGTCATTTTGCTCTGTACAATCTAACATAGATGTAGCTAGAATTTAAGATCTCTTGCTCCTTCCTGCTGTCCATGACATTCATTTCACCGGTATTTTATATCAACTTCAACGGATTGATTGATTGTCTGATCTGGCGAATGGATTAGAGTTTGATTGGGTGTTTTTGTGTGTTTTAGTTTGTTGTTTTTGCCGTAATTGCAAACTTGAGATGAAGATGATTTAGGCATGTGATTGAATCAAGAGTATTTGCAGAAGTCGAAGGGGTTTGGATCGGGCGACGATGGCTCTGAAGTTTTTGAATAAGAAGGGATGGCATACTGGGAAGTCTCCGTAATATAGAAAACGTGTGGAAAGCAGAGCAGAAACATGAAGCCGAACGGAAGAAAAGAAAACAGACCGGTACGAATTAAGCGTGCAAGAAAAGGAAAATATGATTTTTATATAGAGCTAAAAAAGGAAATGAAGGAGAAGAAAAGGTGAAAATATGTGAGCCACGAGATAAGATTGTATTGAAAGGTCTAGATTTTGAGTAAAAGTTTGAGTAAAAATAACAGAGTGAATGGAAACTCCATATATATGTGTGTGTGTACCTAATCCAAATTTTAAGACCCCAAAATTTGGGAAGCTTTGCGCGGGCACAAGCCGCACATGCTCAGGGGCGGTGTAGCACGTGCAAGTAAATATTACAAACACTTTTGATTCTAATCTAATGTTTGCCATCAGTCGGTTTTAGGAAACTTGCAATCTGAATTTTCAAAGAAAATTTTGACACTAAAATGAGTGAAAACGAGATTCGTTCCCACATCAAGACGGTAAAAGTCTCGAAATCGAGACCACCAGTACGGATAAACGCACCATGATCAAACCCATGAATGTTTTGCTTTAGCCCCACGTCCCATCTCTTCCCATCCAGACCAATTATGACACTGAATTGTTCCTAAAGGCCACCAAATAAATCCACAAAAAACTCAAAGATCTTCAATTCTGCTGCCTCTGATATTATCGGTGCATAAATTCCGCATATGGCCTTGCATCTGCTTTCCTTGGTCTGCGACAGGAAGTTTGGCTGACTTTGACCACTCTAGCTAACGTGGTTCATTGTTTTCTTCCCAAACATGACAAATAATTTTGATTCTAATGAGATATTTTGATTCGTTGTAACACATAATTTCATAATATCAAAATTTATCAAACATAACTGAAGACAAGTAAAGATATCGACGATTAAAACTTTTTCTGGTTAAAAAAAGTCAAACTGTGCACGTTGAGCGTGCATGGTGGGAGCACTGCAAAAAATATGAAATATACGAACACGCACATCTTTGAATTTTAAGCTAAACAATTGACTTACTGAAATTAAATAACATATTTTTCAATCAAACATGAAACTTGATACTTTAATAAAACCTTAAATTCAAATATATTTACTCATAAAAAATGAAAATCTAATTTTGAACAGATAAATCATGTGATACAGTAGATATGTTCATTGAAAGAAAAGAGAAGTGGTGTTAGTATCACTAAAGTTAAGGATCACATGGAAACTGACTTGATAATGTCTCGGAGGCCGGAGTCATCTCTCTCTTTTCCCGCTGGCCCTTCAGACCACCCGCCATGGATTGCTGGCTGTTGGTTGGCCTTCGGGACGCAGACGGGATTTTCTGCCTTTTTGAGAACGGAGGCTCTTCCTCATCAAAAGATTGGGGCCCAAGGACAATGAGGGCAGCTGCCCGGTTGGTGGCCGCCATGGATTGCTGCCTGTTGGTTGGCCTCTAGGACGCAGACGGGATCTTCTGCCTTTTTGAGAACGGAGGCTCTTCCTCATAAGAAGATTGGGGCCCAAGGACATAGAGGGAAGCTGCCCGATTCGTGCCCTCCGTAACCTTAACGGCCTTCCTCTTTATCTCCGACCCAGGTGGAGGAGGAGGGAGCTTGGTCTGGATTGGCTGCTCCGAGGCGTTTGGCCTCCAACTCAATGACCTCATTCTCATCAAGGTTCAATTTCCTCATCATCAAACCTCGCCAACTTTTATATATCTTCATTCTTCATCAATTAAAAATTATTATTGAAAAAATATAATTAAATCATATGGTACCCATGTAATCTGAATATGATGTACCGAAATTTAATTTATATGAAGATAGTAATTAGATATTTTGGTGCCTTTCGCTCTGTTTCTGTTTTAACTACCGAGTATCTACCCAAATCTATTTATTGTTTTTGCGTGCATATTTTATGCATTGATAAATACGTGCAGATAAATATTGCAAAAAATTTCTTTCAATATTTATCCGCACATATTTATCAATAGCTATCTGAATATTTACTTTTTTAATTATTTTGATTATTTTAAGTTTGAATGAGTCATGACAATTCCTCTCTTTAATAATTTTTTTAAAAAAACTGTCTTACTATTCATCTTTAATCATTATATATGAGCTAATTCATACAAAGTTCCAAGAAAATTACTAATGTGATCACTAAAAGTTTTAGGTAAGATACCAAATCACACCTATAATCGGGCCGTAAATATTATATTAGGTACTATTGTTGAAATTCCAATTGGCAAAGAATTTCATCAATGTGTGCTAATCGAGCGAGTCGATCGCGATTATTGGGTAACTCGACTCGACTCGAGAATAATATTAATCGTGTTCGACTCGACTTGAGAACTCGCGAGTTTAATAATACCATGTTCAACTCGAACTCGTGATTATTTATCGATTATCGATTTGACTCGCGAGTTCGAACTCGAATTATTTTTTCTCTTTTTAAATAAAAGTTTAACTAATTATTGCACAATTAATAGTTTATTCTAAATTAATATAAAAGTGACCTTCATCCAAGCCATTAATACAAAATATTTTATTACACCTTCACTTTATTCTTTATTCTTTATTTAATATTTTAAAACCGTATTAAATAAATGCTAATACTACCATAAAGATATACAAAAAGTAAAATATATGATCACATAACGTATTTAAACACGTCTTTAGTTTGAAATTTTCTAATTATATATATGTGGCTTTGCATTTACATAATGAAATTAATACTAATGCAATTCATTAGTTAATTCAATATTGAGTAGTAAATGAAAACTAACTAGATTAGATAATTTAACTAATTAAATTTATAGTACAACCTCATAATAGTATAAAACTATAAATGATTATAGTTATCGAGTTACTCACGAGTTTTTCGAGTCGAGTTGGACTTTGCTCAGACTCGACTCGTTAACTTTTCGAATCGAATCGATTTCGAATCGAGTTAGATCGAGTCGAGGTTTAACCGAGTTTTGACCGAGTCGATCTCAAATTATTCGCGAGTTGACGATCTCAATTAGCACTCCCATGCTCTACTGTCCACATCTACATTTCAATATTTTGAGAAACATCTTATCTTATCTTAGAGATCAAGTCAAGATGCATGCAATTGGGACATGGAGTACATTTTAACGCTACTGTGCAACTTTCAACATTATGCAGCTGAAGTCAGAGGCTCCTATCTAAAATCTGATCCTAGCCATCCAAATTTCTTGGCTAAAATTAATGCTTACCCCACGATTTTATTTTTTATGTTCTTGGTAGCCAGATCTTGTTCCTACAAAATGATCAAGGAATCGACTTGCTCCTGGACGAGTTATCCATACTTCTTCACTCACACACATATTATAAATCTCAAATCTTGTACATATTATAGATCAAAAACCTGTTTCGGAAAGATTAATTACACTTTCGAAAAATGAAATCCTTATTTCTTGTAGCCCTTATCATCTCAACCCTGCTAACAGTCAATACCTTAGAAACTGCGGAAAGTGTACGTATAACCGGTGGTTTGTCCAACCACCGGTGTATACGTGTCAATCTCTCCACAATTTAATTTAAATTGGTTATTAAATTATTTATGCAAATATCAAGTAATATTTTCACATGATAATTATCAACAGTAATTTACACGATTAAAATTTTTATTTTTGGACTGAAAAATTTGAGCATTTTAAAAGTTCCTAATCCAACAATTAATTAGGCCTGTCAACTTTTACCCGTTATCTGCAGGTAAAACGGGATTTATTTTTTATTCATATGATGAATACGGGTAAAATATGGATACGGGTAAAACGGGTTGGGTCAATGGACTCATACGGGTAAAAGTGCACGGGTCTAACCCGCAGGTTTACTAATTTTAATATATCTTTTACCCGTTTCCAGCGTCACCATCTTCGGCAATGTTTGCTAGAGCTTATTTCTCGCTGAACTGAACTAGAAAAATAAAAAAATACTGAACTGAACTGAAATGTTTTTAAAAATACTAAACTGAACTGAAAAAATAAAAAAATACTGAACTGAACTGAAAAACATTTAAAAATACAGAACTGAACTGAAAAAATATAAAAATATTAACTGAACTGAAATGATATAAATATACTGAACTGAAAAAATATAAATATGTTGGATTGAACTGAAAAATATAAATATACTGAACTGAAAAAAAATTAAATATATATTTATTTGAACTGAATTGAAAAAAATTAAATATAATAAAAACATTTATTATTAACAAATAAAATGAGGTATAAAAATATTAGGATTAAAAATACTGAACTGATGGAGTTTTTAACTAAGCATAATATTACCATATAATAAATATTAAATTATTAAAGGATGCGGTTGGGCTAACCGCTGGTTATACGTAGCGGCTTCCAAGAAACTGCGGAAAGTGAAGTTGAAGCGCTGCTGAAATGGAAGAGAAGCCTCTCTCCATCTTCATTTCTTGATTCTTGGTCCATCTCCAATTCCAGAAATCTCTGATAGTGGCTTACCAATCTCACTACCTTAGATCTTAGTAATAATTCACTTAGTTGTCCGTTACCTCTGTCATTCTCAAGATTAGTCAAGTTATCTGAGCTGGGATTGTCTTATAACAATATTTCTGGAGACATATTATCACCTTATATCATCGGTAATTGGACAGCACTTAAATCCTTATCGATTCACAGTAATAGCTTCACTGGTGAAATATCTACTAAAATTGGTCGTTTGACCAACCTTAGAGATCTGTATATGTATAACAACAATTTTTGGAGTCATCCCACCTGAAATTGGAAGTTTGAAGAGTTTGGAGCTTTTAGACCTTTCAGGAAACCATTTAACAGGCCTTATTCCTGATACAATATGTCACCTTCAATCTTTGAGCTATATAGACTTCACAGATAACCAGTTATCAGGATCTATTCCACCTACAATTAGTAACATAACCAATTTGATGTTATTGAACCTTTCAAAAAACCAGCTGTCTGGATTTATTCCACCTGGAATTGGCAACCTGGTAGCTTTGTCAGCATTAGTGCTTTCGAACAATCAGCTTTCTGGGCCTATTCCACAAGAAATTGGTAACCTACAGTCTTTGTCCGGATTAGATCGACCTTTCAGAAAACCAGCTTACCGGTGCATTTCCGATGACAATCGGAAACCTCAGAAGTCTGGTAAACCTGATTCTACGCAATAATCGTATTACTGGTTCCCTTCCTTGTATATTTAATAATTTGCCTTTATTGGAGGTTTTAGATCTTCGGACAAACTATCTTTCTGGTCCTATCTGTTTATAGGATGATCAAGTTATAAATATTGTATCCAAATTTCTATCAAGGATTGTGTGTAATAATAGTGTACATTTTTGTCTTTTACTTTATTGTTTTTTGGTTGTCTTTTACTTTTGTTATGTTAAATAAATGATGATTTTCGATGCTAAAAAATAAAAATCAATACATGTTAGCTATAAAAAAAACACCTTATAAGTGTGTACTAGTATAATGCCCATGTCGATACACGGATATGTATTTAAAAATTATATAATTTAACAAAAACAATACGTTTATCTATAAGTAATTACGAATTTTACAGAATATGAAAATTGATTAAAATTTTGATTATTTATTTCTAGAATACTTGTTATATAGATTAAAATTTTATGTTAAAAAAATAATATTATGTTTTGAATTTAAAAAATGATGGTGCCATGATATTTAAAATTAATATTTTAAAATCGATAGTAACTCATAAAAAACAAGTCTGTCAATGTATTACATGTTGCAACTCAAAATAAAGTGAGAACACAATTTCTGAATAGTTGTGGGCCATCATCAGACACGTCTGAGAAGATCCGTAATTCATGGTTTAATTTGAAATTCTCAAATCGTAGAACAGAAGTAGATCGGCAGGGTCTTGCTTGTTGATAGTATTGAAGTTTAAATTAGACCATGAATTAGAGTTTGCTTGTGCCGAAAGTACATTTAGGCAAATCAGGTTTGTGACTTGTGCCTGTCACCATGAAAAAAATAAGCTGATTAAAACTCAAAAATCAAATTTAGACCAAAACATAAACCATGAGATCTTAGGGTTTAGAGGTGCATATCAAGAAAAATTTACAACATCAAAACTCAAGAATAAGTAAATTTGGTTTAAAACAAATGAACATTATGAGACAGGTGATGAGACTAATGACATTATATAATAAATATGAACGATGTCGTTTTTGGCATTCAAGTAAGTAATAAAGATATTTAAATATATAACACTACTACAAAATTGTGCCATTTAAGGCGGTTGGTCCTTCATGCTTTAAGGCAGAAGACAAATGCCTTCTCTGGTTGGGTCTTAAATGAGAAAAATCATGTAAGGCGGTTCCTCTTCCGCCTTAAATGTTTTCAGTTTTAAGGCGTTTATTTCCGCCTTAAACATAACTTGCGAGTTCGCAAGGAAGCTCGTTTGTAAAAATAATCCTAGCAAGTTGGACAGCTTGCGATGTCTTAAGTCTACTCTCCTCTGTAAAAAAATGAGATCTCTGATCCATTTGGATCAGAGAGCTCCGTAAACATGACATCATCACTTTTATTTTAACCATACACTAATTCAAATGATCAAACAATTATTGTGAACGAAACAAACTACATAACATTTGAAATTCCAAGGATCAAACTATGTTTTTTTAAAGTTCAGTACTTCTACAAAATTGAAAGTTCCTCTCTATATATAAAGCATAATTGTAGCTAAAACGATCCATCGTCCACTATATCAATTGCGATAATCAGATGCATCCTGAAGAGCTGCTTCATGTTATACAATGCAACTGATCCAAAATGACACAACAACATTTCAGCACATAAGACTAGTAAATGCACTTTTACACAGCAAAACACACACAAAGGAGTTACAGTTACGAAACAAGGTTTTTCATTTACAAAGATAAACATAACGGTCTGCATATATTTAATACTACTTAATAAAATACACTTCCAAAGTTCCAATTTGTCTAATGATTATTTATATGTTCCTGGAAAACCGAATAAAACACTCTAAACAAATTTACAACTTTATTAAACTTAATGAAAATAAACGCACAGACACGCACACACTCTTAATCACTGTCTAAGGTTAGAAATCAAAATCTAATACAAATGTAAATCAATTGTTCAAAATCACTTCACAATTAATGCAGCATAGCTAAGCAGAATCAAGAAATCAACTCACCACTATAAACTGCTGTTTTGAAATTAGCTGTACTTGCAAAATTAGATTCTTCTATAATAGGTTCAGTTTCTTAATTAACTTATTTTTCAAGCTGACTGTTTGGCCAAGAAGTTTCATTGACCATAAGTCTGGAAGTACAAAGAGAATAACCTTTCTACATACTGGTAAAACTAATGAAACCTCCAGTATCACGAAAACGTTACTCGAGAGGTTAAAAACCTTTTTTATATGTGTCAAACGGGCATGAACATGATTTTCAAAGATGAAACTTCCGAGCTATATATATGACATCACAGTGCATTTTAGTTTAAAGATTTGTGTATGCTCCTGGAAAACAACACAGAAGACTCTAAACACATTTACCACTGAATTTGTTTCATCTTAATGAAAAGAAATACACAGAAATGCACACAATCTCTGTCGCTGTCTAAGGTTACCTGGATGATTTTTTTAATTACAATTATAAACTGATGGTACAAAATCACGATATCAACTCGGAAAACACAGATATTAACCACTCGACTAGTCACACAAAAAAGCGCTTTCATATGTACGATAAAGGCAGAGCTATATATACCTGAAAGTTATAAGCAGCCTTGGGATCATTCGGGTTTTTGTCGGGGTGCACGACTCTTGCCTGGGACAGAAACGTGACAACAATCAGGCTAAAAGGGAACATAATCTATACGCAACACCAAATTATCAAGCAAAAAAGGCCTCACCTTGAGATAATAGGCCTTCTTGATGTTAGCAGCAGATGCATCTATACCCACTCCCAGTATATCATAGTACTCAGTCTCCTTCACCATAGCTCAAACAGCAAATTGGCTTTGTTTTCTCAAACAATTCAGCTCTCCAACTACTCAACCAACAAAAATCAAAGAGAGTTCAATAAAAACACAACCTTTTATACGTGAAACCCCAAAATCAGCAAAAATCATCAAGCATACATCAGTGATAGCCTTGGCACATCATAACATTAACCTATGACGAATGTATAACTTTCAACTATAATTAACCAATAAAAACCTTTTTTCTGACTTGTTTGTTGGAAATATAGTTCTTTTAAAACTAAGAACAACAAGAACTGAGAAGAAAATCATACTCTAGGCTAAAGAAGAAGAAAATGCTCTAGGATGTGTAGCAACAAGAACTTAACAGAACATTGAATGAATTAATGCATCCCTTGTTTTCAGTAAAATATGAGTATTCATAACATACTAGTGCATTTTATAATTCGGTTGCGAGTAAACAGAGAAACATGTTGAAGAATAAATTAACAATGAAAGATAACAGACTCATCTCCTCATAACATATTAAATGAGATGTTCAAACTTCAAAGTAAACCATTCCTTGATTGTATATGCTATTGTATGTAAGATCTTGTTGTAAGTAACATTTGCTTCCAATGTTTGATCAGAGCTCCAACCGGAAGCATACTACAAAGGCCTAGAGGACACAGTCGACCTTATGAGGGAAAAAATCGTGCATGTTAATCAGGAATGCTGGTGTACCGAAAAGGTGATACGTGGAATTGAAAGGGCACAAGCGAGTAAGAAGGCCAAGAAGAGTGTACCGTCTCCACTACCATCTACTGAAGGATAGACTAGCTAGTGTTTTCTGTTTTTTTGTATTTCAGATTGGATGTTAAGTTCACTTATACGTTGTGCGCAACAATTTGTTTCCTTCTCTTGAAGTTTGTTGTTGGATTTAAATCGAGTTTATTTTCTTCACAAACTACTCTATACATCTGCCTCAATTATGCAACAGTATTTTAACATTACTTTGTTGTCCACTGGAACAAATAATTATGAAATTTGAAGCTGAATATTGCAAAATGACACTAAGCGAGTAAGTTAACGAATTTGCAAGCTCTAAGCGAGTCAGCTAACGAAATCGCATGCTTCCAAAGTCATGTCAACACTATAATTTTGAAAATTCAATGATGAAAACTGGCGATAGCTCAAGACCCTAGCTTCGTTCTAGTGATGTCGCAGGTAGCTAGAACAGAGTGACAGAGCTTAGCAGGCAAAATTTGAAGCTCATCTCACGATCTCGCTGCGTGTAATGCTACCTTGCGAGTTCGTAACCTTCCTCGTCTGCATCTGGGTTCAAATTTGCGACATCACAACACGCCTGCACAGTTACCTCAATTTATCGTAATCATGTGAATCCAAACAATTTATAATAGCCAAAACGTACCATATATCCAAACAAAGTATTTTATTTTACACACCATACAAAATAGACAAACTACAAATGTATTGTATATGCTTATTAGACCTCCTCATCTTCTTCCTCCTCCTCTTCTTCATCTTCTTCTTCTTCGTCAGTTACTAAGTTCTTATTCTTCTTCTTCTTATTCTTCTTCTTCATAGTCGCCTTCTTATTCTTCTTTGATTGCTTCCTCTTCCTTTTAGTAGTTTTTCCTGTGGGGTTAATCCACATTCCTTCATCGTGGTCCATCCGACATATAATTCGGGCAACTATGTCATCATCGTCTTCCAATGTCTCATAAATCGATAATGGAATGTTCTCACTAGAAATGTTGCAGTCACCGTCAAACAAACCATCACCATAAACAAACGTTTTCTTTCCATCTACCACGACCTCCCAGCCACCATCTACTGGATCTTTAACATAAAACACTTGATGAGCTTGTGCTGCCATTATGAAAGGATCTTCAGTTGAGCCTTGCATGTCTCTATGCACTAGAATCATCCCTAACTCCTCCAGACGCGTACCTTCTGCTTGATCAACCCACTGGCATTTAAATAGTGCTATTTTTACATGGACAAAATCCATTTCCCAGATGTCAGTGATTGTACCAAAAAAAACATTTTTCCCATGCAAACCGCCCTTTCCAGGTACTGATACACCACTATTTTGTGTCGCCGATCTATCATCGTTCCACTTTGTACCAAATGTGTAACCATTTATATCATACCCACTGAACGACGTAACTGTGCCCAGTGGTCTCTTAGCCAACCATTTGATGACTTTTGGATGCTCATCCCCATTTTGCACATGAATTTTCAACCAACTAGTGAAATATTTACAATGTACTTCAAACGCCCGAGGTCCTGACAAACCGGGATGCGCGGCCCTAATCTCTGCTAGGTGAACATCAACATAAGGACTCACAGCAGAATGGTTGTGTAGGATGTAAAGATGGGCTTTAGATATCTCATCTGAGGAAGGGCTGAACTTTGACCTATGCCGTAGTCCACGCCATCAGCTCTCCCATCATGCCTAGGAATTGGTAGCCCTATTGTTGGTACATCCTGTGAGTAGTTGGTGCAGAATTCGTTCACCTCTTCGGCCACGTACCGCTGTACAATATTTGCATCTGGACGATATCGATTCTTGACAAAATGTTTGAAAATACTCATGTACTCTCAAATGGATACATCCATTGTAGGTACACGGGACCACACAACTTGACCTCCCTTACAAGATGGACTATCACATTAATCATTATGTCAAAAAATGAGGGGGGGGGGAAATAAATCCCAAGCCTACACAACACTTCTACCACCATAGTTTGCAACTCATCCAATTTACACCGACTAACTTTCTTGCGACATATCTGCTTAAAAAAAAAGCATAGCCTGGCAACCGCCTTCCAAACGTGTGTAGGCAAGCATCCACGGAGAGTAATGACATTCAAATCCTGCATCAAATTGTGACAATCGTGCGATTTCATTCCAACCAATTTCAATTCAGCAGTCGATACACAACTACTGATGTTTGAACCATAATTAGAAGGAACTTTCACTGACTTCAGAGTTGCACAAAAACTTTCCTTCTCTTCAGATGATAATGAATAACAAGCAGGTGGTAGGTAAGTTTTACCTACTTCTTCCTGCACGGGGGCAAGGGATGTCCTAATGCCGAGATTCACTAAATCCTTCCTCGCTTTCAATCCATCCTTACTTTTCCTGGGAGTATTCAACAACGTCCCCACCAAAGCCTCACATGCATTCTTCTCTATATGCATCACATCCAGATAGTGCCGTACATCCAAATGCTCCCAGTAACGAAGTTTGAAGAATATAGAACACTTTTTCCAAATGGAAGGTTGTTTACTTTTCTTATGACCCTTGCCTAAAACATATTGTTTTCCAGACACCTTGCCAAAAATTTCTGAACCCGAGAGTGGGACAGGGGCTACACCGTTTTCTTCCTCACCGTTAAACCACTTCTTAGCACGCCTCCACGGATGACTAGCAGGCAAAAAACGTCGATGACCCAAATAAACAGGCTTTCCTCCATTCTTTAACTAACAATGACTAGTATTACTCTCACATAGCGGGCATGCAAAATGTCCTTTCACCGAGCACCCTCCGAGATTTCCAAGCACAGGAAAATCATTAATGCTCCACATAAGCATTGCTTTAAGTTTGAACTTAGCATCCCCACGACTACCATCGGGAATCACCATACCTAACTCAAATAAAGATGAAAACTCTTCAACAAGAGGTGCTAGATAAACATCAATGTCGTTGCCAGGTTGCTTAGGGCCTGAGATCATAGTGTTTAAAACACATATTTTCGCTTCATCATCAACCAAGAAGGGAGATTATAAATAACAAGCATAACAGGCCATGAACTATGGGTACTAGACATGTTACCAAAAGGGTTCATGCCATCCGTGGATAGTCCGAGTCTCACATGTCTAGGTTCATTAGCAAACTCAGGGTACCTAGCATCCATCTTCTTCCACTGATCACCATCTGAAGCGTGAGAAGTAATATCATCTCCCTCTCGAACTCGATCGGCATGCCATGTTAATAGTTTCGCATCACTTGCATTTGCAAACAAGCGCGCCAATCATGGTCTAAGAGGCATGTACCACATTACCTTAGCAGGACTTTGCTTTGTCGATGTTGTCACTGTTTCCCCGCATACCTCAACTCTACCTTCATTTTTTTTCCACCTTGACTCACCGCACACCTTGCAATTATCCCTCAAAGAATCATCTTTCCCTCTATACAACATACAATCATTCGAGCAAGCATGGATCTTGGTATACTCCATTCCCATGGGGCATAATATTTTCCTAGCAGTATAAACCCGATCTGGACACAAGTTGTGCTGAGGAAGCAACTCTCTAACTAACTCCAACAACTCAATCATTCCTTTATCTGAAATCCCATGCCTAGCCTTAAGGTTCATCAACAACAACGTTGCACCCAACCTTGAATGGCTTGAGCCAACATATAACTTTGTCGCTTTATCAGCATACATAGCCTCTAGCATACTTTTTTTCCCCACAAATTCCATAACAACATCGTCGCACATATCCGACAATTGTTCGTTATACTTCAGCATTTCCTCCTCGTTTCCCTCATCCACCTCCATGTTCTCACTCCCATAATTTCCCTCACCATGCCATACTCATTTAGTGTACGATTTGTCAAATCCTCTACAGATTAAATGTTCACGCACAACAAGAATATCTTCGTATATAGCGTTATTCCTACAATCCCTACATGGACATCTAACACCACCTATACTCCTCAGCTTACAATGTCGCAACCCAACTCTTAATTATTCTTCAACCAAATCTAGATATTCCTTCGACAACCGAGCATTCTTATTCATAATGGTTTCACGATCCATAATGCACGACACGGCACAAACTCTAATCAACTTAGAAATCGTTGAACAAAAAATCTAACCCACAGTGGTATAGCACTCACAACCTACAATTAACATCAAACTATCACAAAATCATCACAACATAATCAAAGCAAACAACAATTTTTTAAGAACACAACAATAACAAACAAACAACAACATGGTAAGGCGGAAATAGCTTACCCACCACCTAGCAAATGATTGGAATTCCTAACAAAGGTTACCTAATCAATCTTATGGTAATCAAAGGGAAAAATGAAACATACAACCTTTCAAATGTCTAATTTGTTGTTTACAAATCCGCAAGGAGCTGCTGTTTTATTATAGAGTCTTCACTCTTGCGAACTCGCAAGTATTCACGTATACCTACTCATTTTACTAGCGAAATCGCTACACATATGTCAACACTTAACTTATGGGTGAACTCGTTTCGTAAACAAATTTTTCCATGTTATTAGTGGCGAGTCCGCAATAACCTCAGCGAGCATACATGCGATATCGTGACCACAATGAGTTACTTACTTTCTCAGCTACGATCTCGCTAGTTCCTAGCTTTCTAAAATAACCCTAAACGTTCATTTCATGCGAGCTCGTAACAATTACGCCTGACCTAACTTACTTGTGGCGAATTCGCAACAACTAACGGTTTTTTAAGGCGGAAATTTCATTTCCGCCTTAATTGTTCATTTTTTACGTCACATACGACTACCGCCTTTTAAAAGGTCGTTTCCGCCTTTAAACGTGTTTTTAAAACCTAGCGAGTGTAACTTGCGAGTTCGCAAGTAAGTAGTAAGGCGGAAGATTTTGAACCCGCCCCAAACGACTTAAACTTGTGCCTTAAACGAAGGTGATTGTAGTAGTGCTAGTTCTCACTCGACGAGTCCTCCGTGCCCCAGGTGCGTGGAACTGGAGACGGAGCTGTCCGGATGGACAATGAGAGGGGAACGGACCCGTGAACTTCTCATCCGATCCGGGATGAAGCCTCTAATGGAAGAATTTATGGATATTCTATCTCTGGCCGCTTGCCTCACAGAAATATCTGAAGAGTTTGGTACATTGTCCCAGTGCCAAGAGTTTGCTCGTGAACGGATCAGCGCGACCTTGACACGGATGAGACGATCTCTATGTTACAAGTTGAACATGAGGATTTTAAGGCTAAGCTGAAAACTGAACTGGATCTTGTGTGGTCCGTGCTGCCCTTCTATAGCGAGAAGTTGAAGTGGTTGGCTAGCCGGACTTACTTCCAGCGAGACTGTCTGAGGTTGGAGGAAGAGAATCGTGAGCTGGCCGGCCGGGTGATGGTCCTTAGGGACAATCTAATGACTTTGCAGCTGTCAAATCATCTCACCAGACTACGACTCGGACTTGTCTCTCCGACCATATACCGCGACTTCCCTCGTGATGTGAGTGCGTTGATTGTCCGGATGTTCAAGTTGGGATGGAACGATCGGGAATCCCGCTACCATCCAGCGTTCGAGTAGGCTATCGAATGGTGGAAACGGATGCTTGCCGGCAGTTCTCTCCCTCCTTCACTTATACTCATTCCGAGTCAAGTGGCATTGGACTTCACATTCGAGAGGTATGCTGGTATCCAGGTATCTGTTGATCCGGAAGAGTTCGCTCGTCGTGTGGAGCGGCTTCAGCAAGATGCTTCTATCATCCGTCCCTTTATCATTAGGGAGCTAGCTGAATTAGCGAGGCGCCGACAGGCTCTCATCCTGGGCCAGGGTCAAGGCAAAGGAAGGCGGGGACTCCGGGGGGATCTCCAGGCTGCCCATCACGGAAATAGTCGGAACCTCAACTGTCTTCTGAATAGAATGGCGAGGGGAATAGGTACCCAACAAGCGCGCCGTCCCCAGGTTCCCGTCGCGGTATCTGAGCAGGAATCCGTTCCATCTGCCGAGGGCCGGACCCTCTGTTAAAGGCAAAGGAAAGGCTAAAGTCACTATGCAATCCTCCGACTCGGACTCTGATGGCATATTCGGATCCGACCTGGACGTAAAGGGTCCATCAGAGCCTCCGCCAATCCCTCCATTTCTGTACCTAGACCAGACGGGTCAGACCAGTGGCGCTGAGGTCCACGATCTTGATCACGACACTCCGGAGCGGAATCCTGTCGCCGAAAATCATGGCGCAGGTCCTCAAGATTTGAAACCTCCTTCTCCGGAGAATGGTGCCATGATACCCTCTCCGGAGCCTCCTACTTTGAAGCCTACGTCTCCTCCCATCAATTGGGACATAGATTGGCCCAAGTATTGATAGGTTCTTTTGTTGGTATCTTAGTTCGCATGGACTTGATAGATTGTACCCTTGTTGTATTTGTATACCGGTCCGTTCAGGCCTAGCCTTGTACACTTAATTAGTCCATTCGGACCGTGTCGTATTTCATTTATTCAAATGCTATTTATCCAAATGTGTTCTCTTTCCTTTTAAGATTTAGCTTGTTCAAGCGTTTCATCTTGTTGTTTGATCAAACTGTTCATTCATTTTTACTATGCTCACCTCCGTCAGTTTATTCAAACGATGTGGAGGGATTTATTTGTTTTTGCCTTTACTCACCCCCGTCAGTTTATTCAAACGATACGGAGGAATTTACTCGTGCATTATTGAAAATAAACGTATAAAATGTGCAAACTCTTCATTCACTAAACCAAGTGGACTCCGGCCGGGCATACCCTTTGCCTCTAGGTGCCGAAGTCAAGTACATGGTAATTTAAACAAAATGGGGCCCTAGGCTCATCCCTAGCCAGAGGACCCGGAGCTAAAAACTCTACCGGAAAGCATACCTATTCAGGAAGCTCCATAAAATCTCCGAAAGTTGGTGATGTTCCACCTCCTGGGGATAGCCCGTCCGGACTGGTCTGCCAACTCATAACTTCCACCCGGAAATGAAGCTGTGACTTGATATGGCCCTTTCCAGTTTGGTGCCAGCTTTCCGGTAGCCTCCTGTAAACTCTTGTCGTTCCTCCACATCACCCAATCTCCGGTGACGAATGATTCCTTCCTGACGCGTCTGTCGTGATAATGCTTCACTCGTTTTTTCACCTTGGCCTCATGCAGTGCTGCTTGTTCTCGCTTTTCTTCCAAAAGATCCAAGTCCAACAGCCTGCTTGATCCGAGTGGAGAGCTCCATCCGGCTTGGTCTTCATCCCAGGTGAGGGTTCGGAGACTGGGAACTCCCACTTCGGCTGGTATGACTGCCTCCGCTCCATATACCAAGCTATAGGGTGATTCGCCCATGGTGGATCCTTCAATTGTCCTGTATGCCGAAAGGACACTAGGTAGTTCATTCACCTAATTTCCCCGCGCGCCGTGCAGACGGGTTTTCAGCCCGTTCACTACTGTCCGGTTCGTAACTTCAACTTGACCGTTGGCCTGTGGATGGTAGACGGAGGTAAGCCGCTGCGCAATTCCATATTCCTTGCACCAGGACCGAAATGGGTCGTTTTCAAACTGAGCTCCGTTGTCCGTGACAATATACTTGGGAATTCCGTAACGGCAGATGATGTTCTTCCAGCAAAACTTGACGCAAGTGTTGCCACGGATGTTTGTGAGGGGTTCTGCCTCCACCCATTTGCTGAAGTAATCGATCGCCACTATCAAGTACTTAAATCCACCCGGAGCATAGGGGAAGGGTCCCACCAGATCGATGCCCCATTCTGTCAAAGGGCCACGAACCGGTGATCCCGACTCTTTCTTCCTTAGGCACATGGATGAGCGGAGCAAACCTCTGGCACTGCACACAGGAGCGGACATACTTTTGTGCATCCTAAAACAGGGTCGGCCAGTAATAGCCCGTACACATTGATAAGTCCATGGTTCGTATTCGGGTCTCAATCATACTCGGACCAGGGCCCGAGAAGGGTCGTGGGCTCGAGATACGCGGAGGGTGGATCCACAGGTCCATCAATCCTAATCCTTATAAGGAATGCGTATATTATGAATGTTCTACAAGGAATATAAATCTTCTCAAAGATGGTAATACAACTATCCTAAACATGGTAACACAATCATGTCCGAAATACTCTTCTACTATACATGGTAATACAACCTCTATTCTTATAAGAGTTGTATTCATACCATAAATACATATCTTGGTGATCTACGGATTGTTGACATATAAATACCCTAAAGGTTTGGTAGACCTCTCATCTAATCTCATACTTTATACTTTACGCCTTAAGCAAATATACTGACTTGAGCGTCAGAGTGTCTATCCCCGGGACACCCGGGGCCTTTGTCTTACAGATCAGTTCGAGAGCCTGGTTCGTCGTCGAAGTGTTGGTGTCCTGCATACATCAATTTGGCACGCCCGGTGGGACGTCTCACACTCATTGATGATGTCGCCGAACCTTGTTTTTTATCTGGTCTAAGCGCACTTGAAGAAGGAACTTCCCCGGCAATATGTCTGACGCCAAGCAACCCAAACGAAGCGCCCAGGTGCTAGGTCAAAATCCAGAGGAGAACCTAAAAGTGGAGCAACCCCCTCAAGGACATGGACGCGGTCGAGGGCGCGGACAACCTAGAAGATCTCGGGCACACTTTGCCTCAGAGCCATCACCAAAATCTAACCCAGGTACCGGAAACTCCAACGTTCCGATATCCATCAACCCAAATCCTGATGGGATAACACCACCAATCTCTGGTCAAAATTCTGGGATATTTAGAACACCTCCTGGATCAAATCCCATCGTATCCAGGATACCAGCATCCGGCTCCAATTCTGCTGCATCCAGAACCCCATCTACTGAAACAAATCCTGTTGGATCTGAAGTACCAAACTCAGGTCAAAGGGTTTTCACCAAAAACGACGTGAATTACAGCGTGAACGTTAACAATTCAGATGGCCTAGATCAGGAAAATAGGTTGGGGTATAGCAATCCCGATTTGATCTTCTCTTCAGAGGTACGAACATAAAGGGATCGACAAATCTTTACAGAAAGACAGCAGGAGGATGTTAGACAGAGACGTCTCAGGGACACCCTGAACCAAACCATACAATACAGCCCGCAGGGCTATAATCCACTCCAAATCAACCTTTTATCGGATACTCCCCAGAGGGAAAATAGGTTGGGGTCCAACTCGATCTTTTCTCCAGAGGGAAGAGTGCAAAGAGATTGACAAATTCTTGAAGATAGACAACAAGAAGGAGAATATGTCATAGAACATTATCATAGATACATGAATCTCGCCACGAGACGTTATGATCATGATGAAATCCTCTTAGTAAACCTGTACCGGAGGATGATATGTAATAACACTCCGAAGAAGAAGAAGAAGGATAGCTCCCACTACAATAACAACCAGGGTAGCGGAAACAACAATCCTCAAGATCCTCCCCCACCACCATCAAATGGAGCCAACCGAGTCATCAACAACATTAATGGCTATACCGGAGAAGCAATTTCCCTAATTAAGCTGAAGGATAGTGTGCGGACCCTACCACATACCAAGCTGGTCAACAAGAGTCTCCATTCCGAAGAAGCTATTACTTTCTCAGACAAGGATGACATACCAAATCAGATGCTTCATTCTGATCCTCTCATCATCTCGGAAACCATACAAGATTCTTTGGTAACAAGAGTCTTCATAGACAATGGGAGTGGGGTAGAAGTAATGTTTCAGGATTGCTTCCAGAAGTTAGGATTTACCAAGGGAAACCTCAAACCTACGAGTCCGACACTACTACAATATCAAGCCATTTAAGGCAGTTCATCCTCCATGTGTTAAGGCAGAAAACAAATGCCTTCCCTGTTGTGACTTAAATGAGAAAAATCATCTAAGGCGGTTCCTCTTCCGCCTTAGATGTTTTTGTGTTTAAGGCGTTTATTTCCACCTTGGATGAAGGCTTATCCGCCTTGCTCAATACTTACGAACTCGCTGGCATGCAAGTCTGGATGATATGATTTGACTCTTTGCGATACCGTAACTAGCAAACGCTAGTACCAAACAAATGGTTGATTGTTTTTTTACGACGGAAGCTTACGGATCGCCAGATGAAATACTAACGAGTTCGCTACATTGGAAAGCCTGGACTGTTATGAATGTGTACGAGACTGGTTACGACTTCTACCGTGCGGATCGCTAATACTAGTTACGATCTCGTAAGGCAGCCTAGCTTGTCATATATTTATCTGCTGACGAGACTGGTTACGACAAATAGAGGCGATTCGCTCGGTCAAAAGTAGCGAACTCGTTACAAGCCAAATGAAACATTTTGGTTTAATCAAAACGAGAATGGTTACGACAGCCACGTGTTACTCGCTAGTAAAACCGTAGCGAACTCACAACCGAAAAATTGTATATAATAAAAATTATAAAAATATAAAAATTGTAAAAATGATATTATAAAAATATAATAAAAAATTGTTGGTTCGAGAGAGATACGATATCGTAAGAAAATCGCTTATGCTTATAGTAACGAATTCGCTACTGATCTCGCTAAAATTAAACGGCGTCGTTTTGTCACTGGGTGAGCGAGAAAAAAAAATGACGTTACGAATAAGCTAGAGATTCGCCTGGCGTTGGCGTGTATGGTTATGAACTCGACAGCGATCAGATTGGAGAGGCAGAGAAGAACGAGCGATTGGGTAGCGATGGCGGAAAAACTAAGCTCAGAAATATAATTCAGGCGAGAGAAGTAGCGATAGTACAAGATGGTCACAACTATTTTAATGTAACGGGCGAGGGAAGTAACGATCTCGTAGGGAATTCGTAAGTGTCACAAAATTATAGGATTTGAGCCAATTCCACCCATTTCCACTAAAATTGGGTTTCATTTTAATTGTCTAAGCTTTGAATTGCAAGATGCATGGTATCTAAGCACAAAACATGAACATGAAACACTATCAAGCCACACTTTATAAACTAATGGAAGTAATGGAACTTAAAAGTATATGCATCCATTTGACAAAAAAAGAAACTAGCTTTTATTGAGAATGTGAGGCCTAGAGATGTACCGAGATCTAATAAGGACCAAGTGTCTAGCCAATGCATCTCTACCATCCTCCAACTTCTTGGTGTACATGGTGCATGATTTTCCTCGATAATCTAAGAATATGAAATGTTATTTTAATACTATTAAATGCAACGTAGATAGTAATAGGTACAATAAGTAGGATATAAGAATGCTTACACGATGTAATTCCAAATTATCTACAACAAGGCCAGCGACGCACTCGCTTGCGTACAACATCATATAGTAACCGCACTCCCAATTTGACAATTGCTTTCGGTGCTTAAAGTGAAGAAGTATAACAAATGATTTGAAATGAAATCATAGTGGAAATAAATGAGCATTGGATTTGTAATGTCACCCGAATCTGTATAAAGTTGAAGGGAAGTAGTGTGTCGTCATGTGCACTATGCATAGCAAGCTCTAATAAATCTGCAAATTTTGTAGATGGACCAAAGTGTAGCGGGTCCATCCAATACACTCACTTCAACAATGGTATCATAACTACAAAACTCCAATGACAACTACATATTTTAAGAAATGAAAATGTGAGAACCCGGCTCGAAGATTAGAATGTTTACGAAATGCAAATATCCAATTGTAAAAAAGAAAACTAACCTCTCTAGATATGGGCCTATGTAAATTGTCTTGGTCTTGTCACTAAGGATCTTAGAGAGATAAACAAGTCGTGATTGATTACTTTCATTCATTTCTTGCAAGCATATTGGGTGCAAAAAACCAATGAAAGTCTTTGCGTTTAGAGAAAGGCATTGCATGTACCTAAATAAACAATAGATGGTATATGAACGTATAATAGTACACAAGTATATGAAAATTTGTAAATTGCAATACGATAGAAAAGATGTGATCAAGTAGCTTACATTTGATGTAGTATAAGGATTGTTTCGGGAAGGGTTTTATAGTGCTTGAAAAGGGCAAAGTCTTCCCATGGAACGACTAATTCCATCGCTTCGCCGAACACCTGTTTATTGGAGTAGAAATAGTAACAGAATCCCGACTATGGTGGCCCACCAGATCATAAAACGTGCGAAGGAATCCCGAGAGTGATTTTATGAATCCAACTTCTCCCAACGACATCGGCTTCTTAGGTACCGGGAAATCTAGTGGGTCTACGATGGGTGAAGGTGTGTTTCTATTAATTGGGATAGAATTAGAATTCCCATCAACGACCAACCATTTGGGCCACACAAAAAACGGCCCAAACCTTTACCCACTGTCGTGCACTCTTAATCCGCGACCGGTACCAACGCATCCTCGACTAACACATGTAGTATAGAAACCCTAACGAAAACCAATAGGGACTTTGGCTTCATGATGTAGTGCCATGTCCGGATATGAATTTCCCATTGCAACGTGGTGGGGTTGAGAATTCATCCCACATTCAGCATACAACTTGCAAGAAGGGGAGTTATAATATACAAATAAGGCATGTTTAATTAGGTCGAATTAGACATATGTAGGAAGAGTATATTTAAAAAATATCAATAATCATGAGTTGTGTAGAATTATTCATTTGATTGAGGTGCAAGAATTTAACGTACCTTTGGTTTGGGATCGGATGGTTGTATGTGAACTTGCTCTTTGATAGGGGCCGAAGGTGTGCATATTTCCTTGTTGGGTTCAACAATAGGTTGGTCAAAAATAGGTTGGTCAATCTCATGTTGTGGTGGGGAAGGATGTGAACCTCTAGACGAGGGTCCGTTGATTGGATCGGTGTCACAAAAATCGGATGGAATAGGATACTTTATAAAAGAACATATATTGGCCAACATTGTTTTCAATTTCTTGACCTCTTGGTTGGATTTTTTGGCTTGGTTCAATGCTATTTGGAGTTTGGATGGTTTAGGGTCTTTGCTACTACGTTTGATACCAAACGCCTCTATTTGAGTAACATAACCACCAATTCCCTTAGCTCTTCCCGGATGCTCGGCCTTCCCAAGTGCCCTACGTAGCACATCGTGTTTACCGACTGGGATGAACAAGCCTTCTTCAACTTCATGCTCGACCTCGTCCTAAAAAGGTAGTATTGTAAATTAAAAGTTATTATCGTCATCAATTGTTGTGTTTCATGGTGTGAGTGTAGATACTAAAATGGAACATGGTATGGCGTAGTAGGTAAAACGTACCACTCGATTAGCCACCCTTTTTGCCTCATCACTTGAGAAATTCCCGTCTTTTTTAATTCTACCCAAGACGAATAATTGTTGTCTACTATATGTTGTAGGGTCTTCGGCAATGACTAGCTTGTTCGCCTCTTCCGCGTCCATGCCCCCATCCACAAGCTCTTTCACCTCGGTTTCTTGCTTTTTTTTTTGAGGTCTTCTTCCCCACACCCAAGTACCCCGCCCTACCACCGGTGTAAGGCATAACATTATCAGCAGTGGCTTTACGCTTCCTATCCCCAAAAACCTTTTAAAAATTCTATGTTATTTTATGAATAAAGCACTAACCGAAACAAAAATATTTGGCTAATCCGCATAAAACTATTATTGCAAGATTTAGTAAGTAAAGTAACTTTTGCGTCATTTTCTAACAATCGTTTCTTGAATGCGTCCCAAGTAAGGGTTACAATGTGATTGTAACGCGTACTTGGATCTTGCCCAAACCTCGTGCCCTTTGGTTGGATATAATCCTTGGCAAGGGTATATTTATGTTCTCGATGAGCTGTAGATGTGATTTGAAGAGCCTTCTTCTTCACTTGATCATAGGATGTTGCCTCGATAATAAAGGGGCGCTACAATGTTATCATAAAAATAGTCACATTCACAATTTTCAATTGAAATTAAAAATAACAAGTGCCACACTAACCTTGCATTCCTTCCATATATCCTTTTATATGTCGATGCTTAGTAGCCTCCAATCCGTTGTGTCTAATTGTGTGCGTATCCTACCCGTCTTAGCACACCAACTCTACCATCGCGCGGCATCATCGTCGGGTGAAATAGCAACACCAATGTCATTAAACTTGACATGTGTTAGTATTTTGTAATCGATCCTAATCTCTAATTCGCGACAATGTGTGACTTGAACCGCCAACAAGATTTTCCCCCCCACTTGAGTCGAAGTTAACGGAACTTGAACGGCTATCCATTAAGACTTCCTTTGTATATTGAAATTAGTTAATGACTAATACAATACTAATAAGTCAAAGTAGTACTTTGTAGTAACAACATTATAAAACATAATCCTAAAATTTAGGGCTAAGCAAGCAATGGACAACATTAAAAGAAAATCTTGATTTTCGTTCGGGACATGCTTCTGACATGATATTTAGTAATAACATGATAAATGGAGGCACTATGTACAAGAAAATCAAATTTTTAGCAAATAAGAATGAAAAAAATCGGACCTTTGGTATATGAGAAAGTTGTATCGGGAGAATTGATTATTTTGGTTGGGATGGTCTACCTTGTTTGTCCCTCTCCTACCCACAACAAAGGATGTTACCAAATTGAACAAGAACAAATAAATATTGACATTAATTGCAAAAACTATGGGAAAAATATGGTTGAGAATTTATTGCAAAACTTACCAATCTTTTGCATGCAATTAGTGGCTAGTTCCACTTTGTTTTGACAAAATTGATGTGTCCAACATGTATGGGATGGGTAATGGAGATTTGATGTGAAGAAAGTTGAGGAGATTTGAGAAGATGTGCAAAAGTTTGAACTTTTGGAGATGAAACCCGTAAGAAGTGATGGATAAGATGCCAAAAGTGTTGTATTTTCCTGTTCTATAACGTGTTTACTTTATTCTGGCTTACCTTGTTGCGATATCGGAACTCTCTCGTTACACCTGACGTGGCTATATACGAGGTTGTTACATGCACATGTGATTGCCTTTTATGGTCTACTTTATCCTTCTAGCGAGATCGTAACTGAAAAGCTGACATAAAGTATGTTACTAGGTGGTTGCGATTTCGCTACCAATGCTCGGCAGAACCCTACTTAAGATAATAAGTTTTTTTTAAATGCACTCATACATTTTTAAATCACGATTTAAACGATTTAAACGAAATGATGGTATGGAATAAAACACTAATCATTCTATTGTAAGAATAATTTTCATTTGGTCCGTCGTATGCTGATGTATAACGGGATAGGGATTTGTTGACTTAATCTGCAATTACACAATTTGAAAGAGTTTTAAGAAACTTAGTCTTTAATTGTAAGACAATATGAAACTCTACACATCATGTGTACGCTTGAAAACGCTATCCATCGCTTACCTTTAGAGACAAAAGCATAGCAGAGGTTCACACATGAACTACATATATATATGCGCAGTTCACGTGCATTATTAGAGATACTTAGTTTATTACAACTCATTTATGTGATTACAAGCACGATTCTTGAATTAAACAAAGTATCATGCACACGTTCACTCACCAATTGTCATCACTCATCATACTACCGAGTGTCGCTTAATAACATTGTATGTTGATGTACTAAGATGTACTCTGCTTGACATAATGTGATGATCGATAATTTCCAAATTGAGTATTATACTATTTATATATAAAATGTATATATTTTAGAATATGATAGTGAGTTTAAAAATTTAAACCGAATTATTGATTTTTACATAGAGTTATGTCATACTGCTTATGTACAAAAATGTACTCTACCTGAATTAATATCATGATGGATATTTAACAAATTGAGTATTATACTGCATCTATATAAAATATATATATGTTAGAATATGAAATTGCTAAAAAAAATTTTAAAAGTTTTATTTTTTAGTTACAATCTAATTAGCAATTGTGTAGTAGCGAAATCGCTAGTATTCACGTTACCACGGTTAAACCCTAAACCCTAAACCCTAAACCCACAAACCCACATAACCCAGAAAACCAGTATGAAGGTGTTGCGAAATCGCTAGTTATTAGTTCAAATAAAAAAAGGGTTTTTGGGTTACGATCTCGCTACTAATTAGAATGATTTTTCTTTAGCGAATTCGCTACTGGCACGCTTGCCTGGCGAGGCTTTTTAAGACTCGCTACTAGAAACTCAGGCTTGAGCGAGATATTAACGACTTCGCAACATACAGATGCGTGTGTGTTAGCGAACTCGCAACATGTAGAAGCGTGTCTACTAGCGATATCGCAAGTAACAGTATTATAAATAAAAAAAGGGGATCGGGCTAAAATTAATTAGCCCCAAATCGAAATCCCTACCGAAATTAAAAACCGGCGACGACGTTGTAAATTCTCCGACAAAATGCGGCCAAAGACCAGAGGAGCGGTGCGGGGACGCTGTGGTAGAGGCTCAGACAGTGGACGGGGACGTGGTCCGGCGGTGGGAAATAAACGGCCTCGGACTGAGCAGGCTGTGGTTCAGGTAGAGGTTCCAGTCGTGCTTGCCGCCGCCACTGCTGCCGGAAATGATGGTGGGGAAGGGCTCAGCAGTTCCAGTGAGAAGGAGGACACTCCTGAGTTCTTCAACGACGCCGCCATAGCTAGGTATGAGCGTTGTTCCTCTCGGAAACTTGTAAATAATAATGTCTTTGATATTAGTGTGGTGCCTTCGCTGCAAATAGATTACGTGCTAGACAATTTTAGGGCACAACTTCTAGATAAGTTTGCTTATGTTGCTTGAGCCTGTTTACCTTGAGGAGGTTCTCCAATTTTATGCAAACCTAGGTTTAGAGGAAGGGGTGGAGGAAATAACTACCATGGTGCGGGGTGTTAAGTTTACGGTCGAAAAGTTTAGTATCAATGAAGTTCTGAAATGTCCTTATCTTTCTCGTAACGACCTGAGGCCTACCAAAAAGGATGGTCCGTACGAGGTAAATTACGAGAAGAGGTTTCCTTCTGTTAGCCCCAAGCAACCGTTGAAGGCTGGTGAGATGGGTAAGAAGTGGTTTAAAACGACTTCTGATATGCCGGGTACAGCTAGGAATTACCCGATCCACAGGCTTACCGAGGAGCAGAGATTAGTTTTTGAGCTAATCTGCGGTAATGTAGTCCAGTCCCTAGGGCATGCATGTGAGCCCACAGTTTGCAACCTCATGGTGTTCTACTATATCATGGAGAAGCTTGCAATCAACCCCGGCTTCACAATTCTGACTCAAATGATGAAGATGGCCAGACACAAGACCGCCGCGCTTCCGTATGGCAATTTGATTGTAGCTCTGATCAGGAAAGCGGGTATTTTTCCAAGAGGCCGTCCCATTCCATTCGGAAAATACGACAAGGAGTGGCTCAAGCATAAGAGGTTAGAGTTGAAGGCCGATGGGAAGTACGCGAGAAAGAAAGAAGCTGAAGAGGCAGCCAGAAGGGCAAGGGGTAGGCATGGACTATCAGGTATGATTCTAGCTTGTTATTAACTATAGTTGGTTCAAGTTGTTTCATTTGTGAATAATTGGTTCTTATTAACCTTGATTTGTTTGTGTAGATGCTGTTTTTGATTCCCGTGGTAGGCTTGTGGTGTTTATGGGCCAGTTATTGAATGAGATTGAAATGGCCGAGAAAAGGGCATGTGCTAACAACGACCGGCTCGGCGAACTGATATCCAGCGGGGTAGTGGAGTGCGATATGAGCGATGAGGAGGAGATACGTTTCCACACCACATTTCCCAAGCAGAAAGACTCCACCGTTCCTAGCCAAGATTTGGCTACAGCCAGCGAGAAGGAGCCATCCGATGGGAAGGTTGTTGGTGCTGATGTAAGGGATGGAGATGAAGATAGCAATGATGGTGATGGGGATCATCATCACAGCGAATCTGATGCAGAAGATGAGCCGGCGAGGTATGAGATGATTAGGAAAGAGAGGCTGATCGGAGAACCCGACGAGGCTGATCGGAAAACCCGACGAGGCTGATCGGGACAAGGCAAAGAAGAGACCACCTGCATTGAGACTCAAGCTCAACCAGCAGACAAGAACGAGCCAAACAAGCAAAACGATGAAGGCGGTTTCGGTGGAGAAGGCCGAAGGTGGCGACAAGATGTGTGTAGATGAATTGCATGATATTTTAGTCGCCGGCCTGTGATTTCGTAGTTTAGTTTGGTTTAAACATTTACTTTTTAGAATATTAACTAGTTTTTGGATTATGAACACTTATATACGCGTAATTAAAGATTCTGTTTTGGTTACAAGAATGTGGTCAATGAATTTTACACTTTTTAGATGTAAACTGTTCAATTTTTTATACAGTTGTTACTTCATTTCAGCAAAATCAAGTACTTTTGGTATAGTGCGTGCTCCTAGCGATCTCGTAACTCACACGTTACAGGATGATTCAGTAGTAACAGTGCTACTAGAGATCTCGCTACGTCCTCGCTCCTGTTCAGGTGTTACTTACGAGTTCGATACTTGTCGTATTCAGTCAACAGAACCTAGCTTGAGATTCTCTAGCGATCTCGCAGCGGCCTTGCTTTACCTTGGCGAGATTGTAACAACAAAGCTTGACACACTGCACAAACGATTCTTTGTCGTGGCTGGTAGCGAGATCACTACAGGCAAGGAACCCATCAGTAAAAACCTTTGAAATTCCATCAGTAATTATTTTTTTTTGGGGGTTTGCATGGGGTGATCATGAAAAGGTTAGAATGCCTTTACATTTTCCTTCTATTAATACCATAATTACTAATTTTGTCTAGGAATTATGACATATTTTTGAATAATGGAGCACCTCAGCCCTATAAATATCAGCCCCTTCTTCCCTTTAGAGCCCCATCAATGCCTTCATTCCCATATTCCCTTCTCCCTCCTCCTATTCTTTGCCTTCTGCTTCCCATGGATTTGTCTCGTTTCAATGCCCTCCCAAATGACATGATAAATCTAGTAATGATTCGTGTTTTCTTCAATTGGGTTCTTCGTCGGTACGTGAGCGGAAGAGCGACCGAATGGGCTCGACAGTGGCTCATCGAGGCTTCTGCAATAGGTCACAAAGAGTCGACCTATGTCTTGGCTATATTTGCAATCTGGGAAGGTGATATTCAGAGAGGCATGAATGTGATCACCACCATGAAGAGAACCGACAAGAAAGGCCTCCGGGAAGCTCGGGTACGTGTCAGAAAAGGTTTGTCTTACGCTTGGGGTTGGACGCACTACTTCAGGTTCCTCAAAGATGGAGTAGTCGCGCCTAGGCCGATCTGCTGCGAGGAACATGCTGCCCTCAATCGGAGCGTGAGGTACGATCGCTGGGAGAGGATTGATCCAGCGGACATCTCATGTGATGCATGCACCTGAGATCAGGAAGTGTTTCACGTCATCTCACCTTATTTAGCCTAAATGTTGTTTTTTTTATTTGATTCTGTATTTTTTTATCCCAAATTTGTTATGATTGTAATATACTTGTGTTTGCCATTTTGGCACATTTAATTACTGAATAGCTCTTCTTGTTTTGATATCTTGTCCCTTACATTATATTTTTTCATCGTAAGAGCTTATATCGTATCAGCAAAATCATTTACTTTTTGTATAGTGCGTGGTCCTACCGAGCTCGTCACTGTCACGTTTCATGATGATTTATTAGTAACAGAAATCCAAGCGAATTCGCAACTTACTCGCTCCACTTTACGTGGTCCTAACGATTTCGCAACAGGTCGTATTCAGTCAACAGAGCCTAGCTAGAGATTCTGTAGCGATCTCGCAGTGGGCTTGCTTTACCCTTGCGAATTCATAACAACAAAGATTGACACAATTAAAAAACTCAACATTCACGTGGCTTGTAGCGAGTTCGCTACATGATAAGAACCCATCAAAAAAGGGTTTTTGGGTTTGGGTCTATATTGGTCGTATAAGTCTTGGGCCTTACCTTTGTAAGTATTGGGCCTCAACCTTGGTGTTTCATGTTCAGTTTGCGCTGGTCGGCGACTTATCGAACCCTTATAAAATGTAAGTTTATATAAAATGAAAAATCACCTTCTAATCAGCCGATGTGGGACAAATATTGACGAGCTATCTTACGATTTCGCTACTACACATGATCACACTACCCAAACAAAACTTGTGAATGGCATAGTAGAGACCTCGCTAGGTTAATGTGAATAAAATTACTTGCGATCTCGCTAGTAGTACTGCTGAGAATTAATATAATATGAATTAAATTGGTTACGATATCGCTAGTATTACTGCTGAGAATTAAACCCTAGCAGCATGTTAAACGGCGTCGTTTACTTTTGTGCGTGGAAACTTACGATATCGCAACCAACTTGAATATAAGTTGGCTTGAAAGTTACGATATCGCAAGTGGCTAACCTATGAATATCAAATTTGGGGATCTTCTGATTTCAAACAATGACCACACGTCTCAGAGCTTAGCAAAAAAACCAACCAAAATCTCACATACCCATCCGATGGCAAGGACAAAGAATTTGGCACCCAATCCGTTTGTGCAGGGGGGCCGACGTGATGAGTCTCAGGCTTCGGGATCTCAGCGACGGGTGACGGCGGGGACAAGTTCAACCAAATACGACAAGCAAAAATTTGTAAGTTTGGATGCATCCGAGGCCTATTCTAATTACATGGAGCATAGTCAATTACTAGATTGTTATGTTGTTTATTTTAATCAGATAGAAGAACTATGTTTGGGGAATGTGTTAGTGATATTTCAATTTCATGAGTTGGGTGAGTTGTTAAGTTTGAGTTATCCGGCACATAAGGAAGAGGCGTGCCAAATCTATGCTAATTTTCACCAGTTGATTGAGGAAGAAAAGGAGACGGGTAGGTGGTTCACTAGGGTTAATAAGAAGGACTACGAGATTGGGGAGGAATTTTTTTAACAAGGCATTGAACGTGTCCTATGCTGTTAACGAGGACTTTAGTAACCAACCCCCCCGGGGTTTTACATAAGAGAACAATGGCCTGAGTATGGGGTTTTGGATCGAGCCCAAGTTGTAGAGTACGCTAAGAAGTACTTTGATAGAGATGATGACGATTTAGAGGTGCCTAGATCTTATAAGTTGGATAAACTGAGTGGTGAGGAGAGGAATGTTTATGAGATGGTCGCTAGGAGTGTCGTGCCTAAGGGTGGTTGGATCACCGAGATGAACTATACTACTGTGAGCATATTTTACTTCGTCATGGAGAAGATACAGTTGAACCCGGGCCATATCATTTTCGAGCACATGAGACAAAGTGTGGTCGAAAATAATAGGACAGTCAAGAAGCTCCCTTACGGTAATTTCATTACCATGTTTTTTACCTCCAAAAATTCCAAGATAAAATTATCTGCACTAGCCGAGGAGTGTTGCTTCTATAACGATGCAATATTTTGAGAGGAAAGGAAAGTATGAGTTGGTTGATGGTGTGTGGCAGAAAGTAGCGGATGGACCCAAGAAACCGCTACAGTTTAATCCTGACGAAGTTAGAGAGAACGTCGAAGGTTAGCCACACTAAACCCCTACAGTTTTATTTCAGTTTTATACAATTTATTAGCTATACTTACCCTTTTTTTGTTTGACTTACATGAACAGGTGTACCCTCAGAGGCATACTACAAGGGTGTAGAAGACACGGTCAACCTTTTCAGGGATAAGATAGCCAAAATCAATCACGCAAACTGGTTAACGGAGAAGGTGATACGTGGCATTGAAAGGGCTAGTGCGAGGAAAAAAGCGAAGGGGGGTCCACCAGCACCATCACAGACACCACCTCCTAGCAATGATGATTAGATTTGCATTCGTTCATGTTGGCTAGTGGTTGTACTCAAATCCAAACAATTTCAATTTCAATTATTATTTGTCAGTTTCTCAAACAACATTGCAAAGAATATTTCTATTTGAATGTCATCTATTTTATTATGTATGTTTGATTAATTAAACTTCCATTATGTATATAGTGTGGCTAAATTTTTCAAAATATAACACCACTTTACAAAGGAGTTAAAATTAAATTTTTGGTATGTGGCTTTATACTAGCGAGCTCGCCAGTATCTAGTTACTCACGCGGCGAGCTACTAGCGAGTTTGCTAGTATCAAGTTAAGCAAATAGATACAAATTTATACACATCAAGCGAGATCGTAACCTGTCAGACTCAAGAGACAGAAGCTGATCTGCGATTTTCAGCCTTTTGTTGCGATGTCGTAACTATTTCGCCAATGTTACGAGCTCGCTACACAGCAAGTTAATATGCATTGGTTTTGAGCGTGTTCAGTTACGGTATCACCACTGCTACAGCAGTGTACAATTGTTTTTTAGAATTATAAGATTTAGTGTACTAAAATTAATTAAATTAAAATTTAACTACACTTGTAATTACCAACCATGAAATACAGCATAATATTCAAAAAAAATGGTTATCAAATAGCTACTTATGTTTTTTACTCTTTTTAGTCTTCTTCTTCTTTGGTTGCCTCCCCTTCCTCTTTGTAGTTTTTCCCGCAGGATTAATCCACATGCCTTCATCATGATCCATTCTGCACACCGACGCACAAACAATGTCATCATCCTCCACACCGAGGGCGGAATGGTGTCTGTAGAAACAGTGGAGTTATCATCGAACAAGCCGTCACCATAGATGAATGTTTTCTTACCATCAACAATGATCTCCCATCGAGCATCAATTGGATCTTCCACATAAAATACCTGATGAGCTTGAGCCACCATGATGAATGGATCTTCCCTAGACCCAAGAATTCCTCTATTAACTAGAGTCATGCCTAAACCCTCTGAGCGCACCCCTACAACTTCATCTAGCCATTCATATTTAAACAAGGCGATTCGGATATGAACAAAGTCCATTTCCCATATATCAGTAATGGTACCAAAAAAACCAATCACCCTCTCCAGGTACTGACACGCCACTATTTTGGGTTGAAGATCTGTCATCACTCCACTTAGTACCAAACGTGTATCCATTGATGTCATACCCGCTAAACGACGTAAATGTGCCGAGGGGTCTCTTGGCCACCCATTTTACAACATCGGGGTGTTCACCGCCATTCTGCACATGTATTTTGAGCCAACTAGTAAAGTCTCTACAATGAGATTCTAGAAACCTAGGTTCCGACAAGTTCGGTTGTGTTGACCTAATCTCATTAAGGTGAACATCAACATAAGGACTCACTGCATGATGGTTGCGCAGAATGTACAGATGGGCTATAGATATCTCATTGGAAGAAGGGCTGAATTTAGACATATGGCGTAGGCCGACACCATCCAACCTACCGTCGTGTTTGGAGACCGGCAGTCCTATAGTAGGTACATCCTGTAAATAGTTGGTACAAAATTATATTACCTCTTCCGCAACATATCGCTGCACTATACTGGCGTCTAGTCAATAATGATTTTTAACAAAATACTTGAAAATGCTCATGTACCGCTCGAATGGATACATCCATCTAAAGTATACTGGTCCGCACAGTTTCACCTCCCGCACCAAATGAACTATCAAATGAATCATTATGTCAAAAAAGGAAGGGGGGGAATACATCTCTAGCCTGCACAATACCTCAACTACCATATCCTGTAATTCATCCAACTTACGCCGACTTACTTTCTTGCGACATATCTGTTTAAAAAAACAACAAAGCCTGGCAACCGCGTCTCCAACGTGAGAAGGCAAGCAACCTATTAGAGCAATAACATTCAAGTCCTGCATCAGATTGTGACAATCGTGCGACTTCATTCCCATCAATTTCAGCTCTGCAGTGGATACACAACTGCTAATGTTCGAACCATATTTAGAAGGCACCTTCACTGATTTCAAAGTCCTGCAAAAACTCTCCTTCTCCTCAGCTGACAAGGAATAACAAGCAGGTGGTAAGTATGTCGTACCTACTTCTTCTTTCATGGGAGCAAGTGACGTCCGTATTCTAAGATTTACTAAATCTTTTCTAGTTTTCAATCCATCCTTACCCTTTCCCGGTGTATTCAAGAGCGTCCCAACCAAAACTTCACATACATTCTTCTCTATATGCATGACATCTAGACAGTGGCGCACATCCAAGTGCTCCCAATAAACGAGTTTGAAAAATATCAAACATTTCTTCCAAATCGTAGTTTGAGTGCTTTTCTTTTTTCCCTTTCCCAGCACGTTCTCCATGCCCGATACTTTTGCATATATTTCAGAACCTGATAATGGGACGGGGGCAACACCATGCTCTTCCTGACCGTTAAACCACTTCTTAGCACTCCTCCACGGATGACTGCTAGTAGGAATCGTCTATGACCTAGATATACAGGCTTACCACCGTGCTTTAGTTGACAGTGGCTGGTATTGCTCTCACATACTGGACATGCAAAATGACCTTTCACAGAACTCCCTCCAAGGTTACCAAGCGCAGGGAAATCATTGATGCTCCACATCAGCATGGCTTTAAGTTTAAATTTCGCGTCCCCTCGACTTCCGTCAGGAATATGAATACCATGCTTAAATAAGGATTCCAACTCCTCAACAAGAGGCGCTAGATATAAATCAATGTCATTACCAGGTTGCCTAGGCCCCGAGATCATAGTGTTCAAAAGCACATACTTTTGTTTCATCATCAACCATGAAGGTAGATTATAAATAACAAGCATCACTGGCCATGAACTGTGGGTGCTGGACATGTTCCCGAACGGGTTCATTCCGTCAGTAGATAGTCCTAAGCGCACGTGTCTAGGTTCTTCAGCAAATTCTGGGTACATAGCATCCATCTTCTTCCACTGATCACCATCAGAAGCGTGAGATATAATATCATCATCTTCCTCTCGAACCCTATCGGCATGCCATGTTAACAATTTTGCATCAACTGGATTGGCATACAAATGCGTCAATCTCGGTTTCAAGGGCATGTACCACATCACCTTAGCAGGACCTTGCTTTGTTGATGTTGTCACTGTTTCTCCACATACCTCGACCTTTCCCTCCTTCTTTTTCCATTTAGACTCACCGCATACCTTGCAATCATCCCTCAGAGAATCAACATTGCCCCTATACAACATTCAATCATTCGGGCATGCGTGAATCTTAGTAAACTCCATGCCCATAGGACACAATATCTTCCGCGCAGCATAAACCCTGTCAGAACATAAGTTGTCCTGAGGAAGTAACTCTTTAACCAACTCTAGCAATTCCGTCATTCCTTTATCAGAAATACCATGCCTTGCCTTTGGGTTCATTAACAACAATGTTGCTCCCAGTCTAGAATGGCTAGCCCCAACATATAAGCTTGTCTTTTTATCGTCATACATTGCCTCCAACATACTTTTCTTCCCAACAAACTCCATAACAACATCGTCACACATATCTGAAAACTGTTCATTATACTGCAGGATTTCCTCGACGCTTCCCTCCTCCATCTCAACCTGGTCACTTCCATAATGGCCTTCCCCATGCCAAACCCATTCTGTGTAGGATTTTTTAAAATCTTTACAAATTAAATGTTCACGCACTACAGCAATATCTTCAAATATGGCGTTGTTTCTACACTTGTTGCATGGACATCTAACCCCTCCTATGCTATTCTGTCTAGAATGTCGCAACCCAACATCTAAGAAATGTTCAACCAAATCTAAATACTCCTTCGATAATCGAGCATTCTCCTTCATTATTCTTTCGCGGTCCATAATTCACAAAGCAGACAAACAGCTACACAATACTACTAACCCACTGACTTGAGATGATGAACACATAAACTACACACTGCATGAACAAAAAAACCAAAATAAACCAAAATGCTAGCAAAAGTTATGCATAAAATCAACCAAAATCAAGAGACTAGCCAGTACATTACGCAAGTTAAACCTTACCTACACCAACACGGGAACAATGAGACCTCCGAGCAAACTTCAACTGATCACCCTTCAATATCCACCTGTTTAGACCCTTTTAAGTTTTTTGTTTTTGGAGTTAGAACGGCCAGTTCAGATTAAATTTGTGACCCATACAGAGTCTCTTGCGAATTCGCTACTACCTAGCTTACACCGTTGAGTGGCCAGCAAAATCATAACATTTCAATCACCCTCACATGCACTGTACATTTAACAATGTCAAATTTGATGTGCACAGAAGCGATACCGTAACATCAAACGCCACATCCTAGCGTCCCAGTTACAACATGTCCCATATTCTCGCCTGCTGAAATTAGGGTTTAGTAAAGCTTACGAGATCGCAACGCACAAAGTACATACTAACGAGCTAACCTACGAAATCGTTACAAACACGTTTATATTACTACAAAGGTTACGAGGTCGTAACTACCCATTCAATTTAAGGCGGATACTTTTTTTCCGCCTTGGTCAAGTATTTTTTAACATCAAAACCCATTTCCGCCTCTAACTTCTTCTTTCCGTCTTGAATGTAATTTTTTTTTGCTAGTTTGAGGATGTAGCGAACTCGCTACTTTCAATCAAGGAGTAAAAAAATACGCTAGGCTTAAAAGCCTTAAATATTTGTCTTGCATCTACCCCTTTGTAGTAGTGCGATCTCGGGGTTTACCGGAAATCCCGTAACACCTCTTGGAAAAATCACACTCCCGGTCACAGTAGCAAATGGGATGAGGAGCCTGACCCTCTATCGCACATTTGTGGTAGTCGACACCATCACACCTTTCAACACTATCCTTGGCAGACCTTGGATGTGCCAAGCTAAAGCCATATGGTCTCCCTACCATCTGATGCTGAAGTTTTCAACACCACAAGGAGTAGCTTCAATCAAAGGATACCAAGAAGTGGCGCATTCCTGTATGATCACGGCTATACATGACACCAGAAAAATGAGTAACATCTCGGCCAACAACACCATCTTAGGAGATTTGGTTCCCAACCCTGATCTCGAACAATCTATGGTGTTTTACTCCAAGAAATATGACAGTTATGTGTCAAGAGATCCTCCAACTCCGGGGGAAGTAGTGCTAAAATTTTCACTAACCAGCCCTGAGGAAAAGGACCATCTTTATATTTCTCATTTCAATTTACAAGCCACCAACAATGAAGCAGAATGTGAGGCCATCATTACCGGATTAAAATTGGCTAAAGACCTAGAAGTCAAAAACCTTGAGGTCTTCAATGACCCACAAATTGCAATTCAGCAGGTCAAAGGTGAATTCAAAAATCGAGAGTACAATCTTCAGAAATACCTCGAGATGGTTAAGCCTCTCCTAAATCAACTCCGACATTATGAGCTGAATCATATCCCCCGAGAAGAACCGCTAATGGAAATCCTGGCGAAGAGAAATTGCAAAGAAGATAGCATAATGGCTATTGGCATTTCGGACACATGGATGAACCCCTACATTGAATACCTTCAAACGGGTACCCTTCCTGAGGACAAGCACCTGGCATGGAAGGTCTGAGGTAAAACTCCGAAATATGTCGTCCACGACAGCATCTTATACAAGAAAGGATATCTCCGACCTTTGTTTAAGTATGTTGGGTCTTTTGACGCTGAACACTTATTACAAGGAACACATGAAGAAGTATACGGTAGCTATCAAGGTTCACGTACCGTTATTCGAAATCTCGTACAGAAGAGTTATTTTTGGCCTATGATGCTATAAGGCGCCAAAAGATATATCGATTCTTGCCACCAGTGCCATAGATTTGCTAAGATGATCCACATGACACAGGAGAATATGATTACCATCCAAGAATCCTGGCCATTTGTCCGATGGGGCATAGATCTTGTAAGGCCTTTTCCTACGGCCCCTGTTATCAACTTCTGCTGGAAAAATATTGTGGGTCGCTATGGCATCCCGAGATACATAGTGACCGATAATGGAGCACAATTTGGTAATGATCCCTTCAAGAAAGAGTATAAGGAGTATAGAATACACCAGCAGCTCGCCTCAGTATATAATCCAAAAGCTAGCGGCCAAGTAGAAGCTACGACCGAGCCTTGGTATGCGACATCAAAAAGCGCCTCGAAGGAGCTAAAGGATACTTGATCAAAGAATTACCAAATATGATCTGGACCCATAGAACCACACCAGCTACAACAACAGGAGAGACTCCTTGTAGCTTAGACTATGGGTCCGAAGCGATCATCCCCATGGAGATTGGGGTCCCCTCTGTCCGTACCTCTCAGCCAGATGATGAAAATGGCAAGGCCAACGAAGAAAACCTTTGTCTCGACCTTGACCTCCTAGAGGATAAGAGAGCAAATGCTACTATCTACAAGGCCAAGGGGAAGGAAAGATTCAAGCGCTACCATGATAGAAGATTCCGCTTGGCCACTTTTGTTAAAGGAGACCCTGTCATAAGGTTAAACGAGAAAAGCAAGAGAAAAGTGGAAGGGAAGCTAGCCCCGAACTGGGAAGGTCCATATCGATTCCTAGAATCCCATCTAGGGGGAAGCTACCTCTTGGAAACCATGAAGGGGGAACCTATACCACGAAGATGGAATGTGATTAACTTACGAAAGTATCACAGAAGATTCAAAACTCAAGGGAGAGCCTCACAAAGGTTCGAGACTATCAAGAGTGTCCGAGAAACCTCATCAAGGTCCGAGACAAGTATACTCTAGCACAAACGGGTACTCAAACTCAAAACCCACTATTTACTTTACTTCTATTCTTAAAGTTATAAACTTAGATTGAATTCATGATATTTTTAGGCCAGTGTTAGGTGCAGGGACAATTTGATTTTGCAGGTCTGAAAAAGCAATCTTTAAATTCCTTTTCTAAAAAAGGATTGTTGTCTTAAGTATAACATTGATTTTTGTTCAAAACAATATACTTTATAAAGTATATGATTGGTCAACTTATAAATTATTTGGATCCAATATTCAAATACCAATCGTTTTGAATAAAAGGGATAGGTTCGAGATAAAATACTTCAAAAAAGTGCTTGATTGAGGTCTATAGACCAAAAGGGCAGACGTGCTCGAGAATCAATCATCTCAACATAAAGAGGAGAAACCTCAAAAACAAAAGTTGAAGTTCATATCAAAAGTGTTATTACATCAGAATATGATACTTCTAAAAAAGACCCTCAAAAGGGCACATATAGAGGAAAAACCTCGAACCTAAATAGTTCATATCAAAGGTGTTATTACATCAGAATATGATACTTCTAAAAAAGACCCTCAATAGGGCACACATAGAGGAAAAACCTCGAACCTAAAAAGTTCATATCAAAGGTGTTATTACATCAGAATATGGTACTTTTAAATATACCCCATAGGGTTTCCTAGGACTTCACCAGAAGTGACACTGGAGAGATGGGCTATTGTCAACTTTTCTGCACGCTGTGACATTAAAGACCTTGACAAAATATGCCCGAGGAAGAAACCTAACAACATCAAGTACGCAGAGTGTTCATCATGGACAACTGCGAAAACCTGATCCCAGAGTATCTCAGCTTGGCATGAGCTCCTTTCCAGTAAATCATGAGACCAAGGTTCATGTGCAAAGGATTTAAGACTTTGAAGCTGACGAGGAGATGCCGAGACTAATCCACCTTATTAATGGAAGAACTAGAAATCACCTTTTCAAGAGAAGGTAATTCAGGATACTTAGCTCTAATAAGCCTTAGTAAATCCCCTGATGTTACTATATTCTCGGAGGGATCCAATGCATCCAAAAACTCGGCCCCAGGGATCCAGCGTTTTGCAGTCCGAGCAGAAAGTTTATCAGCAGCATCAGGATGAGAGAAGATTTCTTTCATCATCTCCACCTCCTTCTCGGAGGAATGGAATAAATCCCCATACTCCTCCCTATGGCTTTGGAACTCGGGGCTGCAAGTAATGAAGGCACTCCAAAACCTTAGAAGCCGTTTAAGCTCCTCTGGATCCTTCTCCTCGGCTTGGTTTTGTGTCAGCTTCTCAGTAATATCTCGATAAGTCTCCAGCTCTTTCTCTTGAGACTTCTTCGCCAACAGCAGGTCCTTATTTTCGTCCTCTTGCTGCTTCACCCTGGCTTCTAGATGAGTCACATCCAATGGAGCCTGAACGGGTGGATTAGAAGCAACAGACTTAGTCTCCATAGTCAAGAGGGAAGCTTCCATCTCCGCCTTCTTTGCCTTGAACGCCCGGCATCTACCATGTAATTCCATCACAGAATCAGACAAGTGTAGGATCACGTCATTAGCTCGACACCCCACAGTGGACAGATTCGCCGTCAACTGAGAGGACAGGGATATATCAAAATCTGGCACCTGAAGAATCTGTATAGTATAACATGAAAGGTAGTTACCTCAGCGATGAATGGATACTTCTTACAAGACATCCGAGAAGCCTGACCATCCTCTTCCTCTGGACAGCTCAGATAGTACTTCAGTTTCTTCAAAGAAGCATCTGCGGAGATCACCAGCTCAAGGTCAGATTCATCGCCATCATCGGAGGACCTTCCAACCTCAATTTCCTTCTCCTCGGACTCCTCCGCTTCCTCATCTATGACGTGGAGCGGGGTCTTCCCCTTCTTGATCTTTTTCTTCGAAGGAGACGCTGTACATATATAAAGATAAACCTCAGCATATGATACAAGAAATACATATTATATGACAACAGTACATGACTTGAAGAGTTACCTGAAGAAGACCGACTAGAAGAAGATTCACCATGATTCCGAGGAGAGTTTCTCAGACCCCCTTTCTTGGCCTTCTTCTTTCTTCCTTGGATTTTATCAGGGAGGGCCCAATTCCGATCAGGCTTCAAAAAGTTAGAGGTAGATTTCGACCGAGGGACATCCAACAGGTACGAGTAAGTGACACTGGGCCACTGCCATACAGAGCCATGTGCGCCCAGAACAAAATCCTTTCTTTGAAGGGTAATGTCCTCCTTTAGGAGCTCCTCGATGATGCCCTCTAAGTGATTAGGAATTACGAAACCCCTGTCACGGGCTATAGCGTCCTTCGGATGGGGATGCAAATCAGGGACCTCGTACTTGCTTCGGTTGAAAGTGAAACGGTCTACCTCCCACACACAACTGTTATCAGGAAACGTGATGGGTTTCCTCTTCCTGGGAGTGAGGGTCATGTACTCGTAAGTCTCAAAAGAGAATAACGTATACAGACTCCTGAATAAATCCAGGCTTGGATTGTAGTTCTTCCGAGCGCACCAGGAAATCACCGCCATGATCAACACTACCACATTGGAATGTATTTGGCTCGGATGCAGTTGATGATGCTGCAGGAATTTATGAAATAAAGGGGGAAAGGGAAAACTTATCCCTTGTTGTGAAACCCTCCCACAAAGTACACCTTGAGTGGGGCTCACCAGATCTTTAATGGGAACTTCTCCATCCTCGAGCTTCAAGCCAGCCTCAAGAGGATATGACAGCCTGCATGACCGCAGATACCTTAGCGTCCTTTCGTCAACAACTTTGGTGACATCATTCACACCATCGGCGGCCGGAACCCGTTTATTAACTTGGGGCTCCGTATTAGGGTCCATCTTTGACCCAGAGGCACCATCATCTGCCACTACAGTTACCGCCTGCAGCGGTAAAGCAACGGTAACTTCCATCAGCTCCCCAGCCTCGACTTCCAGAAATAAGATGCTCAAGTCACGGCTAGCTGTGGCTCTGTTTTCAACAACATTCTCCACATTGCCAGGGGGAACGCTGGATTTTGTTGAAGACATGGCAATATAGAGAATGGAGGGAAGAGAATATATGAGGAAAAGAAGACAAATTTGAAGAAAATTTCTTTGGAAATTTGAAACGCAGAGATGAAGATTGATGATAAACACAATGAAAAATTACTTGGTTATATAGCCTGTAATTAACACACATTTAAGTGAAGTAATTACCTCGACTCGCGAAACAATGCAGGCAATTGGAAGGTTGGTCTCCCTCACCGCTAGAAGGTACAATGTATCAAGAGCACGTGTCAATCTCCTCAGAATTCAAGAAGGCAGATTCAGATCCAACCATACACGTGTCCTGATGAAATACGAAGAAACTTGAAGCTAGATATTCAGAAGGGTAAGCCCGAGAAGAGAGTCCCCGAAGGACACCCCGAGCTTAACACCCCGAGTTAGTCTCCCTCGAGTTATTGGTCTTCCCTCGAGAAGCAAACCTCTCCTTCAACCTTCAAGATGGATTACTTTATATTCTGAAGATCTACCTTGGGGCTACTGATAAGTCCATGGTTCGTATTCGGGCCTCATTCATACTCGGACCAGGGCCCGAGAAGGGTCGTGGGCTCGAGATATGCGGAGGGTGGATCCACAGGTCTATCAATCCTAATCCTTATAAGAAATGCGTATATTATGAATGTTCTACAAGGAATATACATCTTCTCAACACTGGTAATACATCTATCCTAAACATGGTAACACAATCATGTCCGAAATACACTTCTATTATACATGGTAATACAACCTCTATTCCCATAAGAGTTGTATTCATACCATAAATACATATCTTGGTGATCTACGGATTGTAGCCATATAAATACCCTAAAGGTTTGGTAGACCTCTCATCTAATCTCATACTTTATACTTTATGCCTTAAGCAAATATACTGACTTGAGCGTCGGAGTGTCTATCCCCGGGACACCCGGGGCCTTTGTCTTGCAGATCAGTTCAAGAGCCTGGTTCGTCGTCGAAGTGTTGGTGTCATGCATACATCACACATTATCTTCCTTGCGATGGTTCGTGCGCCCTGGTGACTGCCATTTGGTCCCTCATGCATCTCCCTTACCAACCGATCTGCCTCGTCCGAGTCCACACATCTTAACCATGGTTGGAGGTATCCCAGTCTGAGCAAGGATCCGTCCAAGACAGTGTATCGTGGTGCCTTCTGCCGGATCCTCCGTGCCAATGCCTTGTCCTCCGGGAGCTTGCTTTGCTGCAAGTATTCAAACAGGGGTATCATCCATGACTCTTTTGACACTTCTACTGCTGCAACCTGAGGGGTGTATAGAAAGAGTTCCTCTCCGGGCAGTGGTTTTGATAGGGTAGGGAGGCTTGCTAGATGGGCCTTTAGATCCGTGAATGCTTGATCACATGCCTCGGTCCACTCAAATGGTTTGGCCCTACGGAGTATGTTGAAGAAGGGAAGTCGCTTCTCCGCTCCCCGGCAAGGAAACGGCTCAGAGCGGCCAGCGATCCAGTTAACTTCTACACGTCCTTCACCCCCCTCGGAGGGGGCATCTCCATGAGCGCCGATATCTTTTCCGGATTTACGTCGATTCCACGAGCTGACACCATGAAACCGAGGAACTTCCCTGCTCCGACTCCAATAGTGCTTTTTTCCGGGATTGAGCTTGAGGTTCGCCGTCCGGAGTACGTCGAACATCTCCCGGAGATCCGATCAGAAAGACTCGTAAGTCCGGCTCTTAACCACCATGTCGTCCACGTAAACCTCCAGGTTCCGTCCCATTTGGTTCCGGAAAAGCTTGTCCGCCATCCTCTGGTATGTTGCGCCTGTATTTTTCAGTCTGAAAGGCATTTTACTGTAACAGAAAGTACCAAAGTCAGTAATAAAAGATGTCATGGGACGGTCATCCTTGGCCATCGTGATCTGGTGATACCCTCGGTGCGCATAAAGAATGCCAGTACTTGGTAACCAGTAATGGCCTCGACCAGCTGATCAATGGAGGGGAGCAGATACTTGTCCTTCGGGCAGCACTTGTTCAGATCTGTGAAGTCAATACACATTCTTCATGAGCCATCGTGCTTCTTCACCAGAACTGGGTTTGCTATCCACTCCGGATAGGATATCTCCTCCACGATATCGGCACTCAGCAACCTTCCCACCTCCGCTCGGACTTCCTCCACGCGTTCCGGAGCAAGAGGTCTCTTCTTCTGCCTAATGGGTTTAAGTTCTGGGAAGACATTGAGCCTGTGAACGTCGATTTCCTCCGGAACACCCGTCAAATCCTCCGTTCCCCAGGGAAACACGTCCTCATACTCCGCCGGCAAGTGACGTAACTCTTCCTTCACCCCGTCCGGGAGATTCTTTCCCACACTCACTACTTTTTTCTGATCGACCATCATGTCCTCCACTTCGTATGATGGTGACTTTCCGTGGATGGCTCCTACCAAGCTTACACTGGCTTTTCCCTTGTCCGGATCGGAAAGCTTCAACTGGCCCTCTCTGGATCGTGCATCCTTGATGGCAGTGAGCGTGCAACTCCGGGCGGTCTGTTGGTGTCCCCGGACCGATGCAATACCGTTCTCCGTGGGGAACTTCACAATCAAATGGAACGGCGAGTAGATGGCCCGGGCTGTGACAGCCATGGTCTTCCAATGATCATGTTGTAAGGATACACCGCATCAATGACGGTGAAATTGCATTCCACCATTGTCCGCTTTGTCGGATCCTGGAAATCCGTCAAAATAACTTTCAAAGGGATGACACTGAGTGGATGGACGGTCCGTCCGGTGAACACTGATAGGGGGGAATGACACGGTTTCAAGTTCTGTCGCCCAATTCTGAGCTGATCAAAGCATTCTGCAAACATGATCTCTACACTGCTCTCATCATCCACAAACACTCGCTTGATCAGCACTCCTTCCACATCTGCTATCACCACCATCGGATCGGAGTTAGGAACCTGGGGAGGCACCGGGTCCTCGTCCGAAAAGGTGATTGTTTCACTTGCCTTAAACCTCTTCTCTTGTATCTCGCCTGGGGGCACATATCTGCTCTTAGCCTTGATTGTTGTCATGGAGTTGAGCCCGTCCCCAACTATGTCATTGATCACGTTAATCTTCCGGGGCTGAGCTGGGGCATGTGCTGGCGCGGCCTGTCTCGGAGCCGGATTGGCTGGGTTGGCTTGGTTTCCTCCCCGGGGACGGTTGTTCCTCCAATTCCTTTTCCTCCCTTGTCCGGCTGCAGCGGCCAGAGCCGCAGCTTGCCGTGCATCGCCCGCGACACAGTCCCTCAACTGTCCTGCTCCAATCAACCTCTCGATGTCCGAACGGAGCGCCCTATACCCTTCTGTGGTATGGCCATGCGACTTGTGAAACTCGCACCACTTGTCCGCATTTGCAAGTGCTGGTACGGCAACGATAGGTTGCGGATTCGTAAACAAGCCTCGATGAACAGCGAGGATCTCAGTACGGGTTTTAGAGAGAGGGGTATAGGTAGGCCGAGCAACTGCTGCCGGAGCCGGGACCGCTGCTGCTGGTGCAGGTAAGCGCCTGGCTTGATCGTTCCGGGCCGGAGTCTGGGCAGCTGCGGTCTGGGTTCCTGTCATCGTGAGAGTCCTCTACTCGAAAAAGCCCACAGTGGTCATCCGGACATGGTTGGCATCATGTACCGTACAATGCTTCTCCACCACCAACTGGAGGTGATAATACAATGGTCCTGTCAAATTGGGTTGAAATTTATTTAATTGAGATTAATTTAATTTAATTGAGATTTGTTTAATTTAACTGAGATTAATTTAAATTAACTGAGATTAATTTAACTGAACTAAGATTTTTCTGGTTGAACTGAGATTAAATTAACTGAACTGAGATTAATTTAACTTAAATTATTTTTCAATAATCTGAACTTGACAGGGCCAATGTCGGCATGTTCTTCATGAGCTCGATGTAGAAAGTGTTATCCCTTAATCCATTCACAAAGTTATGGATGATAGCCTTCTCCTGCAACTGTCGGTCTACCACCTTCATCGACGCTGCTATGTACTGGGTGTAGAACTCCCAAGTCATCTCCGTCTCTAGCTACCTCATTGCTAAAACTGTGGCCAAGTTTACGAACGCGTGCTTCATGGCGGAGTAGCGCTGAACAAAAGCGATGGCAAAATCCCAAAAATGCCGGAGTGTACCGTTTGGCAGACCTTTGAACCATGCTAGACAGTTACCTCTCAGATATGAAGGCAACATCTTACACTGCAACTCCTCGGGAATGTCCCTAGCGTACATGATACTTGCATAAGTATGGACAAACTCCTCCGGGTCTCCCTTCCCATTGTAGGTTGGTAGTCCGTCCGGAGCCTTGGTTCCGGATGGCCACTTGAAACTCAACACTTCCGGAACCCAAGGTGATTGAGGTCCAATTCCATTCTGTCCGATGAGGCGGTTCAGACGGTATTCAATGGAGTCCAGACAGAAAGGCGACTGAAATCTGAAACCTCCGGGAAAACCTCCTCCGGCAGGTTGCATTCCGACCATCATCTGCTGTGAACCTCCATGAAAACCTCCTCCGGCAGGTTGCATTCCGACCATCATCTGCTTGGTCCTCCAGGGGCACTCATCCCAAAGGCCTGTTGAGCTTGCGCTGCCAAGTATGGTGGTGCATTTGGGTTCAAGACGGTGGTCTGCTGTTGGTTCCCTTGGGGTTGGCCCGGAAGTGGATTTGGATTTGGCATCCTCTGTTGTTCCGGAGGAAGCTTATCGGCTGCGGCCTGACCAGCTGCCTTCCACCGCGGCCTCACGCTGTATCTCAGCCAGCGTCCGTTCCGGAGTTGCCTTCTTCCCTTTGGCCTTCTCTGCTGCCAAGCGCTGTCGTCGTCGTTCCTCAACTGCAGCCTTCGCCTCCGCTGCTGCCTCCTTGGCTCGGAGCTCGTTTCCTCTCAGCCGCTAACTTTTGGGCCCTGATCGTTGCGGCTGCCCTTCTAGTCTTCGGCCCTCCATCCGCTTCTTCCTCCTGGGGAGGAGGGTTCTTCCTTGGCCGTCCGCGCGGCATGGACGTAACTTATGACTGTGAATGTGATATCCCACTGGGCGTGCCAACTGATGCTACCAGCTTCCAGTCCCGGTCCGGATACAAGGGTGGTCTCCGGTCCGGATGAGGCTTTGTCTGTGCTCCGCGCGCTCTCACCTATTAGACCTGCAAAACAACGCCCCGGAGTATCCCGAGGATAGCTACTCCGGATTGATGATGAAAGAGAGGCCTTTGAATAGGAGAGAGAATAGGATATATTGAGAGAGTTTAGTCTGATAGAACATACCTTTCTCCACAAGTTCAAAGCTGTATTTATAGGTATGATTAGTCAGCCGTCCTCCAGCCCAAAGGTTGTGGTCCTGCCTGTTTGTCCTTACCCGGGGACAGGTCATATTCATGTCCCCTTTGTTCCCGGATAACGCCATTCTAGCTGACGTCATATGGGCCGGAACGCTCTCTGGACCGGGGCCTAGATATGGGCCAGAGCCCATATCACCATTCCCCAAATATAATTTACCCACGACATGATTAATCTTCGTCAAACATAAAGAACTTAAAGAAATAAGTTCTTAAAAAGATGTGCCATTTCAAACATGGTTATAAGAATTCTTGTAAAAAAAGAGAAATATATAATGTAAGAAATTAAGAAGCCGGGATAACATACAACATCACGCACCATACACGCGCCATGCTACGCGCCTAGTATGGGCGAATCCACCATCACTGTGTGAAAAAAGTGAGATCTGATTGTTTCGACCGGCGGGTTGGCCTAGGCTAATCAAGTCACCATGGGTAAGGGGAACAAGAAGAAGCAACAATTCAGCAGAAAGGGGGATGAACAGTTTACAGAAGAAGAGAAGAGACAGGATGATTTTCTGGCTAGACGGGATGCGGACTCGGCGGGGTTGATGGATCTGTGTACACCAAAGTCCTCAGAGGCTGCGGTAACACAATTGGATGAACTGAGATCTGGATCGGAGATAGAGGATGGGGTTCAAACATTGGAGGATTCCGGTGAGTCGAAGGAAACATAGAGTTCAAATTCTGGGCTTAAACCGGTCATTAATTGGGCCAAGCTGTTTGATGATCAGCAAGAAGAGGTAAAATTCTATTCTCCTGAATTGATTGGTGGTATTTCTATGGCTCGAATTCCCAGAATTGAGGTAGAAAACAGTTTGAAAAAATGGGAGAATGTTGCTGTGTGTAGAGTGTTAGGTGGACACCCCCCATTAGTAGTTTCTGAAGCTTTTTTCAGGAGATGTTGGGTGAACAATGTGGAGAGAGTCTGGCAAGTGAAGCCAGGGGTTTTCATGGTCAATTTTTTGCAGAAAGCTCAGAGAGATTTGGCTGTGGAAAAGGGATTATTGTATCTTGGTAATAAGCCTGTACTTGTGAAGGCTTGGAAGCAGAATATGAATTTTGATGAACCAGTATCAGTTCCTGTGTGGATTCAACTCCCGGGATTGGATGTGGTTTATTGGGAACCTAGTATTCTGAGTAGACTGCTTAGTATTATTGGCATTCCACTGAGACTTGATCAATCTACAAGGGATATGGATAGGCTGAGATATGCTAGAGTTATGGTTGAAATGAAATTAGGAGCCCCCCTTCCTGATAAGATACCATTTTTAGATGAAAATGAAGTGATTCAACATCAGCCAGTTGTGTATGAATGGAAGCCTGTTCAATGTGGTAAGTGTCACACTATTGGACATAAGGAGGAGAATTGTAACTGGAAACCAAGAGATATGAAGCAGGGGAAGAAAGCTGGAGGCAAGGTGTTTGTGCCAGTAAGAAAACTAGAACCTGTGAAGAAAGTGAGCCAGGAGGTGCAGAAAGTGCAATCCAGTGGAGGTGAGGCTTCATCAAAAACACCAGTAGTTGTGAAGCAAGATGGAAAACAGCATAGGGAAGGAAAGGAGCCAGTGGAGGATTTTCAGCCTGTAATCAAGCCTGCTACTAGAGCTAGGACTGGGATGAAGCCATTAGAGGTAAAAATGTTTAATCTCTCTGATCCACCTGATGAGTAATTTCTAGTGTGGAATGTGAGGGGACTTAATAAACAGCAAAAACAGAAGGACTGTAGGAGTTATTGCCTACAGAACCATGTTGGTATTGCTGGATTTTTGGAGACAAAGGTAACAAGAAAAAATCAAAAAATTGTATGGGATAGGATGGCACTAGGGTGGAAGTTGGAAACAAATTGTGGTAGTAATACCACTGGGAGAATATGGCTGGCATGGAGAGGAGATTATTTTGATGTTACTATTTTAAGTATGGGTGATCAGTGGATGGATTTCATCTGTAAAGCCAAGGATGGAGGTACAGAGTGTTATGTTACATTGGTGTATGCCCATAATGATGAACATTTGAGGAAACAGTTATGGAGGGAATTGAAAACTATGACTCATCATGATCTTCCATGGATAGTTATAGGTGATTTTAATTGCCCTTTAGAATTGGAGGATAGATTGGGAGGTTCTGCAGTGAGGTTGGAAGAAGTTCAAAAGTTCAGGAAAACAGTAGAAAAATCACAACTACAAGAAATGAGATACAGGGGCCCTTTCTATACTTGGAGTAATAGGAGGCAATCTGGGGACACTATTTACAGTAAGCTTGATAGGGCTTTTGTAAATGAAAAGTGGATAACTGGTTGGGCTGATCTGAGCTATGTTGTACAACTAAGTATGGTGTCTGATCATCTACCTTTGTTGTTGCAATGGAAGAAACAAGAGAAGAAAGTTAAAAAACCATTTAAATTCTATAATATGTGGATTGGTTCCCCACTATTTATGGATTTGGTTGAGAAGACTTGGAAGCAATATACAATCAGTGACTTAACTGATCTGTATAGAGTATTGGAGATCTTACAGCTTACATTACTCAAGCTCAACAAGAATGAGTTCTCAGAGATTGGGAAAAGGGCAGATGAAGCAAAAGGGAACTGGGAAAGAAGTTATGAAGAATGGATGAGGGATGTTCATAATCAACAGTTACAGGATCAGGAAAGAGAAGCAAGGCAAAAGGCAGCAAAGTTGGCTGAGGCAGAATTTCTGTTTGTACAACAAAAGTCAAAAGAGAAGTGGATTCAGGAGGGGGATAGGCCCACTAGATTGTTTTATAATTCCATGAAAAGAAGGCAATACCAAAACCATGTAGTTACTCTACTGGATGGAGATAATGTGGTGGAGGGCCAGGAAATGATAGAGAGGCATATGCTGGATTACTATAGGAGTCAACTGGGGGTTAAGGCTGTCATTGAAAAGGAAATAGACCCAGCAGTGGCGAGTATAGGAGGGTTGCTTTCAGTGGAGCAGCAATCTCAGCTCATTAAGGAGGTTTCAGACAAGGAAATATGGATGGCACTACAAGGAATTGGATCAAATAAGAGTCCAGGCTGTGATGGTTACTCTAGTCTATTCTTCAAGGAAACTTGGCATATCATTGGAGCTGATTGTATAAAAGGAATCAAGAGTTTTTTTCAGGATGGGGATTTGCCAGTGCAATTTAGCAGGGCAGTGCTAACACTGGTACCTAAAATTCCTAACCCACAAAGAGCCAAGGAATACAGGCCTATATCTTGTTTCTCAGTTATCTATAAAGTTGTTACAAAGATACTGAGTACAAGATTGGGAAAGGTTTTACCTTCTTTAATCAATAGCAACCAGGGTGCTTTTGTGAAGGGCAGAAATATTACTCACAATATTTTGCTTACACAGGAACTGCTTAGTAAATATAAGATTGAGGGTGATATGATTCCAAGCTGTATGATTAAGATTGATATACAGAAAGCCTTTGATACATTGAGCTGGGAGTTTCTATTTAGTTGGATGGAGATGCTCAAGATACCAGCCCTATTCCTAGGATGGGTGAAAAGATGTGTCCTTAATACAACTTTTTGCCTATCTCTGAATGGATCATATACAAGCAGTTTTGAAGGTAAGAGGGGAGTGAAACAGGGGGACCCCATCTCTCCTTTACTGTTTGTGATTGGGATGGAATATCTTACTAGACAATTAACTTTGGCAGTGCAAGAGAAGAAGGTGGACTATCATCAGAGGTGTTGTAGAGTGGGACTTCACAGCCTAATATTTGCAGATGATCTTCTTATTTTTTGCAGGGCAAATCAGGGTTCTATGGAAGGAGTACAACATGTTTTAACTGAGTTCAGGCAGGTTACAGGCCTTGCAATTAATGAGGCAAAATCTGAGGTCTTCTTCACCAAAATGTCAAAGGTAGAGAGTAGCATGTTGGCTACTACATTGAATATTGTGGAAGGAGAGTTGCCAGTGAAGTACTTGGGAGTTCCCATATCTACTGGAAGATGGAGCAAGGATACTTGTGAGCTTCTGGTGGATAGAATTACAAGAAAAATCAACACTTGGCAATCCAGAAATCTTTCTTATCCTGGAAGGGTACAACTTATCAACTCTGTTCTACTAAGTATGGCCAGTCATTGGGCAAATGTCTTTAGGATTCCTGAGAGTATTCATCATTCTATTGTGCAGAAATGCAGGAATTATTTGTGGAGTAAGGAGGAGGGAAAGAAGAAGTTAATCCCCATTGTTTGGGAAACACTTTGTATTTCTAAACAGAGAGGTGGAGTTGGTTTAAGGGATCCATCCCTGTGGAATCAGGCTTGTTTGTGTAAGCTGGTTTGGGATGTATGTCACAAACAGGATATCTTATGGGTGCAATAGCTTCAGGCTTATTACTTAAAGGGAGTGAATTTCTTGGCATATCATAGAGATGCTCATTCTCTGAGTTGGGGCTGGAAAACTTTGGTGGCTGAAAAGGAGAAGATAATGCCTTTCCTAAGTAGATGTGTGGATAAGGATGGAAGGTTTAGAACAGGAGCAGCTTATAATTTGCTTAAAGGAGTGAATGAGAGGGATGTACTGGCTGTAACAATTTGGAAATCTGGACTGCACCCCAAGCATGCATTTTTTCTCTGGATGCTGCTTAAAAGGAGGCTGTCTACCATTGACAGACATCAGTCAAAGGGAATGTTAACTCATCTACAAAATTGTTGTTGTTTGTGTGGAGCACATAAAGAGACAGTTCAACATTTATTTGTGAGCTGTGGTTATGCAAAGCAGGTACTTTTGTCATTCCAGATGCACATAGGTTCTGATTTGAGGAGTTTTAAGAAGAAACTTAGAGTGTTGGCAAGAAGGAGATCAAGGAAGAAGTACTGGTGCCTGATTAGTATACTATACAATCTATGGCAAGAGAGAAATAGAAGAATTTTTCAGCAGAGGAAGATGGATGCAGAAGGTTTAAAGGCTAAAGTTTTATCAGAATTTTGAAAAACTAGATAGGAGATCTTTATTGTTTTCCTTTTATTTTGCACCTTATTTAGGTGAGGCTGGGAGTGAAGGCCTTTAAATGTGTATTGTTTTGTTTGGAAGAGATTAATATACAAATATTTCCATAAAAAAAAAGAAATTAAGAAGCCATATGAAGTATTCACTCTACGGGGAATTCATATAAGTAAATTTATTCTTGATCTATACAACTATATATGCTCAAAACAATCAATCTGGAGGTTTAAACCATCACTTAAAACAAATCCATTCTGGAAACGAGCAATGTAAACACCATGTAATCCATTCTGGTTCGATCACAGGCGACGGCTTATAACAGTCGTTTAAGGGTGTAAACACCATCAAGGTTATAAATACCGTCACCCTAATCTTTGCTACCTTTGTTTTCATAACTACATGACAAGGAGAGTTTTAGATAATATATCAAATGGAAGACTGTAAGGTTAAAATAGATCTAGGAAGTTTCTGTAAAAAACAACTCAGGATATTGTTTAAATTATATAGGAAAGTTTATCATACTTCAATATGTTAGATAACACATATACATCAAAACTGGAATGATAAATAGAGAGGTTTTAAAGTATTCAATTTGGTAAACATATCATATCCCATAAATATTCTAGATGCATTAATCTTTCAAAACTATGAAGCGGACAATAAACTTGGCTCCTACCAAACATTCATCCTAACACAAGGCAATTATGTTAAGATCTTCACTGGGAAATATAATTTTTCACTACCAAACATGCCATGAGTATATGTCAAATTCAAAAAAAAAAAAATTGTACGAAAGATGACGGTTATACATAGATCCAATGTGAAGATATATTTAAAGCATAATTCTCATAATTGTTTTATTTCAATATCAATAAAATATGTTTTGAAACACAATTTTCAAAATATGTTTTGGGTGCACTAGTACAACAAAGAGGCAATGATCTATGTTCCTGACCTCTTTGTCGTAATGGATTTTTTCAGGGGCCACATATATATATGTGTGTTTCAGACCTGCATTACTAAATTGGACTTGAATGTATAATTACTGTTGATAAAAAATATCTTATGCAGATAGTTGTAAAAAAAGCCAGGAAAATAAAATTTTAAAAAAAAACTATCTTCATAAAATCTAATTTTGAAATGATAAATCAAAGTGATAAAATGACTTTCAACTAAATACTCTTTAAAGTAGATTTACTTATTACTAAAAATATTAATCAAATTTTACTTATGCTTTAAATCGTGAAATCAGATATCATGATAAACTCAAGAGTCAGTCAGTTAGAAAGTTATGCTCATTTCAATTTTCTTTCTTAAGTTTACTTTCACGTTTCAGTTTCTACATTATTATCGCCGAGTTTTGAATTTTATACTTCATAAAATAAAAGTGGAATGTGCTAAGAAAGCAACAAGAAGTTACTTTCTAAAAAATCAAAAAAGTTTGAAAAATAGAGATTAAATGTACACTAGTGGAAAACGGGAGGGAACACGGCGGTTCCGTCCCGGTTGGACGGCGGTTTTGACCGCCGTCCATGGTGGCGCCGTCCAATTGGCGCCACCGTTACTCGGCGGTTGAAACCGCCGAATAAAGTTTATGAGTTCGGAAACTTACCCGGATGGGTACATTTTCGGACTCGTAAACACCTGCTGCTAGCAGGAGGCTACCCCGGCCATTACGGGTCGGACGGTTAGCCGGAAGGAGGTTTTTGCGCACCCGGACGGTAAGCCGGGAGATTTTCCGGCGGCGGCAGTAATCCGGCCACCGTGAAACGGTGGCGGAAAATATGTTCTTCCGGATAGGATTACGGTACCGGAAAGTTAGCCGGACAGAAGTGTTTACTTAACCGGACGCCTGCCAGGGAAACGTTCGGGAAAATGGGTGAAAAGAAGCCAATTTCGTCCGGCCAGAATTCCGAAACCGGAAACCTAGCCGGAAGTATTTTGAACTGTCCGGCCAGGAATTCAGATGTCGTAAAGGTTATCCGGATAATTCTTTAAAATCTGATTTTTATTTATTTCGGCTTTTGAATACAAAATAGAAAGTATTTAAATGGCGCTAGTGAAGAATTATATGTTTCAAATGGTTGTGATGTATTACGAATGAATGTATAATGTAATAAATCACTTGAATGCGCTAAATACAACAATTGCCAATAATACATAATGTGTCAATTTTGAACTAGAGCATGTGCATACGAAGTTACGACAATTGATGCAATAGTACTCCTCGGTCGATTAAGGTCTTCGGGTGAGTAGGGCCTTGTATCCTCTTCGAAAATCTGTGCATTAGCATACACAATTCAATATATGACGCAAACATATGAATATGTGTAAGGTAGATGCCTTATAGATTTGGAACTTACGGGCTCAAGGTCTTGGTCGAATTCGTTAAGTCCCGCTACCAATTTGAGCTCATACAACATAACGTAGTACCCGCATTCCCAGCTGCTAACTTGTCTCTTGTACTTTAACACAAAAGGAAGATCACATTGTTAAATACAATCGATCGATGTCGATAATACTAGTGTTATTAATGAGGGAGAAACGTGTAGAGTACCTTGATCTCAGTCATTCCAAACTCTCTCCTAGAGGGATTGACATGATTCAAAACTTGTCTAAGGAGGTGTTCGAAAGACGGGATTGGCGGACGATGGAGAGGATCTATCCAATAAACTTCTTTGGTTTTTTTGTGGATCAAAACCAAGCTCCAATGTTTACTAAATAAAAAATGCATATCCATTTGTCAATAATGACAACATAAAAGTTAACATGAGATAATAATGTATAGAATTAGTTAATATGAAATGCTTACCCGGAAATGAGTGGTGCTAGGAAGAATAATTGTCCTCCACACCGAGAGCCTCTCTCATGTAACTTAATCGCTCTGCATCAGTATGACCTAATTCTTGGATTCGCTCAGGGCATAGGAAGCCTATCCATGGCTTCAACCGTTTTTGAACTAATTGATTCAAGAAACTTAAGAAAAAAAATATGAATGGTTAAAACAACGGGGAGAACGGCGGTTGAAAACACACAAGATAATATAGTCTCGACATTAAAATTACTTACAGTTGGAATAAGGACATTAGGGGCTCGGTTACCTTGTCACCCTTCCATAGATCTTCAAAATCACCCCAACACATTACAATTTGCCTTCCAATACCACCAAATAATTCCGTTGGAGCCGGGAATTCGTAGTATCCAAATTTGCAATGTGTAGACAATTTATCATACAACACCTTCATAGGCGGTGTCATAGATTTAACTACAACATCTTTTGGGGCGGTCTTTGGGGCGGTCTTTGGGGCGGTCTTTGGGGCGGTCAAGGGTTGGGGAATTGTTTTTGTAATTTTTGGCTCAACCTTGCGTGCAACGCTCGTAATTGGGTTGTATAGGCTAGCGGGTTGAGTCTCTCCTAAACTCTCGACAACAATTAGCCTACGAGGCCAAAGTAAATACATACCTTCCGCCGGTCCAACAACCTTACACGGGCCTTTGGGTATGGGAATTCGAGCAGTTGAAACCAAAGCTTTTTTCAAGCAAACCTCCCCCAAACCGGTTGCAATTTTAACGTCGCCATGCATCTTCACCGACTCATTGAAAATTCCATTTGCAACATGCATAGTAGGCTTCCTCACTCCACCATCGATATATAATTTGCATGGATATGTGACATCGACCTTGACCTAATTAAAATAGTGGATTCCATTTTTAAAGTAAGGCGAGGTAAACATGCTAAGACTATTAAGAGAACGAATAGAGAATTTGAATAAGAATGCGATCGAAAAGTGAGTTAGTGTGTTTACCTTTTTTGGTCGGTTTAAGTTATCATCACATATGTTTGGTTGTGGCGATGGTGGATTTGGTTGTGGCGATGGTGGATTGCCTTGCACCTCACAAACATCGGGTGAGTGACGTGAACCACATGAAGGAGGTTCCCAATCGTCGCTTAGATCATTCAAATTTGGTGGGAGAATTGCGCCCGTTTGCTTGGCTATTATGTGGAGAGCTATGTCCCTTTTCATCATATTCTTCACGGCCTCATCAAGTTCCTTCTTGGTATCACCGAGCTCTTTTTTTGTATCTCCAAGTTCCTCTTGCAACTTGTTGTACTTGGTATGTCTTGGTGGTTTAGAAGATTTTGGTTTGCTGATGAGATCTCTCTTCACCACATGTGATGCATATCCACGAACTCTACCGGGGTGTTCCTTCCGTTCCGTCGCCTTACAAAGGATGTCATCGTCTTGTGTGGGAACGAATTCTCCCGAGGCAATTTTCTCTTTGACACCATCCTATCATTTAATAGAAAAAAAATATATGGTAGAAAGAAAAATAGATAGGAATAATATTTGTAATAATATTAGCTCAATATATTCAAAGAAACAACTTACAATATCTTTTATCAACTTCTTGTTTCCCTCGTGTGTGTATTCGCCTTTGCTATCTTGTCGACCAATCAAGAAGCTAGTGAGTTTATCGAACTCTTTAGGATTAACCACCTCGGTGCTCTCCCGCGCTTCCTCTTCCGTCATCCCACTATCCATTTTCTCTTGCACCTCATCTTCTTGTTTCTTGTTTGCATGTTTCATTAGTCTTATAGTATAGCCCTCCCTACTCATTGTGTGAGGTGTCGTATTAGCTTTCGCATTGGTGCTATTCGTCAACCTCACACCCTAACACATAAATGAATTTAAGTTATGTGAACGAAGGAGTAATACTAGAATGGTAGGAATTAATCTTACTAGTCGGTCATTCTCCAAGGTGCGTGCTTTGAATATTGCCCAACTTTCTTGTAGAATATCGGTGTAGGCCACCCAAGGGTCCTCATCCTTAAAATCTCCATAAATGTAATGTTTAGACAACATTGCTCTATGATCCCGTGCCGCCTTACTCAAGCGAAACATGGTTGTGTCAAAAAGTTTCTCCATATTTGGGGCAACAATTTTGAATGGTACCTACATAAGGTTATAAGAAAATTTGGATAAAATCTCATTCATGTGTACAAAAAAAAAATACCTTAAATGAAGGTAGAAACTTACCAAACACTCCTCCCATAATTTAGTCTTCTCCTTGTCGGGGACCTCGTGCCAAGATTCATACTTTATGTCCACACGAGTTCGACCAATTTTACCAACCCAACTCTTCCATAAATAATACTCTTCCGATATTGGTTCCCCACCATCGTTGAACGTCATGTCCGTCAAAATCCCCTTCTTCATCCTTTTTTGTAAGACGGCACAATATGTCCTAGGACGCCTCACCACCTTTTTTTTAACACCTCCCGCGGTGCTAGGCGTTTTAGAGCTTTTGGGGATTCCTACTACCTTCTTCTTAGGTGGTGCCATAACTTCTCTACAAAAAATAGTTTACATATATTAAATAACCTCACTATCAAGAAAGAATAATTATATGCTAAATTAATGGTATGTAGTCACTTTAATAATCCTATTATTATCCTATTAGACTAATGGTAAGTAGGGTTTAATTAGGATCCTATTAGACTAATATAAATTGCCTATCACATGCTTCACCCTTAATTCTTTGTAATTAAATTAGTGCATACATATATGACATACTTAACCCTAGATTAGTAGTAACATAACTAGTGACCATCAAGACTAATCAAGAATATAGCCCATAATCCCAATTGATTAATCAAGAATGTAGCCCATAAAACAAAACTAGTTTGTAGTAATAATTAAGCAAAGCCCATGAACAAATAAGACAAATTAGCCAATAAACAACATTGATTATACAATTGAAGAAATACCTTTTCAAGTAGAATAAAAACCCTAATAGTATGGACAAAGAAGCTACTTTCTTGTTCTAGAACTCAAGAAATGGGGCCAATGTGAGTAATGGTGTTCTTGGTGGTTGGAGAAGAAAATTTTGTTGGTGGAAGAGAGTAAATGGGTGGGAGGAAAGTGAAATTTTCGGAACTAATGTTGAGAATGGGTAGAGGACTAGCTAAGAAAATAGTTTAAGTGTTAGTTATTCTGATTTTTTGTACTGACCGGCCACGTTTCCGAAATCGTGAAGTTAGCCGGATAAGGCAAAAAAAAATTAACCTCACCCGGCTAGGTTTCCGAGTTCGTAAAACCTAGCCGGAAGTGTTTATTATAAAAGGGGCAGACGGGTATTTTTTCCCCAAATCTGCAAACCCTCCCCAAGTTCATCCCCAAACCAGTCCGCCCCTCTCCAAAATTTTCAGTCCAATCTCTCACCATGGTTAGGACTAAAAATCCTTCCACAGGCAAGCAAGTTGCGGAAATCCAAAGAAATCAAGAGGTGCACTACGAGTCCTCTTCCGAGGAGGAAGGAGAGTCACCTCCAAGAGCCGAAGAACACGTGGGTGGGAGCAGATTAAGCAAGGCCAAATCGAGGAAGACAAACCGGCAAAGAGGCCATGATAGGCCCCCTGAAGCATCGGCAAGTCGGAATTTCTTCAATCGTAGGGCGGAGGCCAACTATGTGGAATGGTGTGGGCGGAAAACACACACCACCAAGGTGATTAGCCCTACCTCTATTGACACTTTGCATATGGGGTATTTGGTTGCTCATTTTCAGCCTAGTTATTTAGATAAATTGCTCTTGCTTGAATCCCCATGCCATCAAGATGAGGTTGTGCAATTTTATGCAAATTTAGGAGAGTATGAGTCTAATAGGCTGTGCACTAAGGTGAATGGTAAACTGATTAATGTCACTAAATTTCATATAAATGAGGTCCTAGGCTGCCCTTATGTTGATAACTCATACTTGCGCCCTAACCACCCAGAAGGCCCTTATGAGATTTATAATTTCAACAAGTTTCCTGAAATCGGGACAAACCAACCCTTAGACCTTGAAGCAATGGGACGTAAGTACTTCAAAACTACTTGTCAGGGGGCGGGTAGTTGTCCAGGTGATTTTAATGTTGAGGAGCTTACGGTTGAGCAGAGGATTGTATTTGACTGGGTTTGTCAGAATGTGTATCCATCGGGGGGTCATAGTTGTGAACCTAGTTGTGGATGTGTTCTGCTCTTCTATTACTTGATGGAAGGGTTGAAAATAAATCCTGGACACTCGATAGTTGAATACATGTTCAAGGTGGGGAGAAGGTCGAGGCAATGGTTTCCATATGCCGGACTTGTCACTGAGCTGATTAAGAAGCAAGGTGGAGGTGTTGTTGATCGTCCTGAGCCTCTAGAGTACTACGATGGTGATTGGTTTGATCATAAGGGTTTTGCGGCCGGGGGACCATCCAGCAGTAGGGCGACTGGAGAGTAGGGCATTGTTTCTAGTTAATAATTTGTTCTATTCTAGTTAAACATCGAATTTGTTCTTGTTAAACATCGAATTTGTTATTTTCGTTTGTGAAACTAATTTATCCTAGTACGTTATTCATATGGATGTAAACTTGGTCGATTTTAAAGATTTTAGTGCTTCAATCTATTGGCGCTTATTTTGTACATGCATTGTACATGTAGATAAAGAGGCAAGTATGATGGTGAAAATGTGTTGAAGTATAGTTCCGGATAGATTTCCGAGTTCTGAAACACTATCCGGATAGTGTTAATTATGTTTCCGAAATCGGAAACCTAGCCGGACGGATAATTTACTTATCCGGATGGCTATCAGGGAAACCTTCGGGAAAATTGAGCAAAAAACGAGATTTTTAATTAAAAACTTCCGGCTAGACTTTCAGATATCGTAAACTTAGCCGGATAAGTTTAAATTTCCATCCTGCTAGGTTTCCGAGTTCGGAAACGGGTTTATATATATGGGTGATTGACTTTTTTTCAGATCACAACTCACAAACTTCCCCCACATCCCCCAATTCAGAGTTCGGAAATCCCGTCTCCTACCCGGACGAAACTCTCCATCAGTTCCACCCAATTCCCGATCAACCCATGGCACCGAGAAGCAAGATCGTGGCGAGGAAGCCAAATCCAAACTGGTATGATGCTAACAAGTTTATTAGTCTCGATGCTTACAAGTATTATGGTATTCTTGTTAACAATGCTACAGTACTAGACACATATGTGTTGGATAGAGATCAGGTTGAGGCACTAGGTTTAGGCCCTATGGTTGAGAAGTTTGCTATTCAAAATTGTGATGCCTTGTTATTCGATGTTAGTAATCCCACCTATAAGGATGAGGTGTTGCAATTTTATGCTAATTTTGATGAACCTAGTGATGGTAAGTACACTACCATGGTTAATGGGCAAAGGTTTGAGTTTGATTGTTGGGTGATGAATGAGTTGTTGGGGAATCCTATCAAATCCGATGAGGACCTTTATCCCAAGCTCCAGGATGGGCCACTTGATATCTTCTATGCTAATGCGTGGCCGGGAACGCATATGATTAAACTCCCGTACTTGAATTATCTGAATTTAGGACATCACTATTTTGGTCGGGACCCATATGATGAAAGTTCAGCCGATGGGTGTAAAATGGCATTCTGCCCCATTGTCGATCGCATTGTGTACGAGTGGGTGCATAGAAGTTTCATCCCTACAGGAGGAAATGTCGGCGAGCCTAATGTTACCACGGTTATGACACTTTACTATGTCGTGAAGGAGGTTCCTATCAATCCCGGCTTTGCAATATGTAATTGGATGAGAACTGCGTGGGCTAACGAGCGACATAAGAAAAACCTACCCTACGGGAGCTTAATCACTAAGTTGCTCTTGAAATTGGACCAAAATTTCCGATTTGAAGATGATCCCACCCCTTGCAAGCTATACGACTACCACTACTTTGAAAACCATAGGCCGAAATGGACTTTGGCCGATGGAAAATGGATTGTGGCGCCTCCACAACAAAAGGTTAAGCGGGAATCAAGAAGTAAGTTATCTTCACCTCCTTATTCACAATTTATGCTACTTTTGATCATAGTTTAATTCAAATATGAATTTTCATTTTTTAGGTAGGGAGGTACCCGTTGGAGAGCCTTCACCGCATGTTGCCAACATGAAAGCTATGTACGCTGGCATGAAATCTAAGGTGCTCACATTGATTGGCGTTAGGAAGGACGCTTACGAGGCAAGGAAGGAGTTGAGAGCCCTCAAGCGTGCAGAAGGATTTTCCACGAGTGGGGACGCCTCGCAGGGACATGGTGGCGGTGATCATCACACCGACTATGACATGGAGCCTTGATTTAGTTTAATTTGTTTTGAATTTTTAGTTAAGAATTGATTTGCCTTATCGAATATTATTACATTTTAACTGTATTTCAGTAACGTTTGAATGCTACGGAAATTGATCAAATGTTTGTGCATTTACAATTCGTACAAGTGTTTGCAGTATCAATTTTATATAACGACTGATTAGTGAGTGCGCGCTAGTTTTCGCCTCAAAATAACACTTCCGGTTAGCTTTACGAATTCGGAATTCTAGCCGGATCGGTCATTCTATGATTACTAAACCGGATGACAACCAGGGAACCCGTCTGGTATTTGAATAAAATGTCTTGCCAAAACAAAAAACTTCCGGGTAACTTGTTTACGAACTCGGAAAGTTACCCGGATAGGCTTGTTCTACATTTGCTTATCCGGATGGTTAGCCGGAAGTAGTTAAACCCTAATTTAACACTATCCGGCTAATGTTTCAGATACCGTAAAACTATCCGGATAGGTTAAAAATTGAGATTCGTCGACTTTCTTTTATTCTATTGGATAGATCAAACAAAGGTGCAACCAAATGTTTACATGAATTACATATTCAAACTAAGTTCGGACTAGTTGTATTATGAATAACTGATAACACAAAAAGATCAACGACTAACGCCTCAACTTAGTCTTCGGCTTAACTTTGAAAATCAACTTCCTCTTCCGTTCTTTTCCTTTGCTGTCTATCACTATGCGTTCGGCGTGATCGGATCTTGCGCGATAGTTTGACATGTTTTCCTCTGTTTCCTCCATATTAATCGCGTCTTTCTTCGTTGGCACAAAAATGTGAGCAGCTCGTTTGTCATACTCCTCGAATAGCTCATCACCACACACCATTTGTTTCCCATCAAGAACAATCTCGTAGTGCCCGATCAGAAGGATCCTGAACATAGTAAACTTGGTCACCTTCGCCAGCAAGTATGAACGCATCCGACTTTGATCCCACTTTCTTCCTATCAACCAATTGAAACCCTAAAGGATCGGTCTTAGTTCCTGTCTTTTGATCAACCCACTGACACTTGAATACAACCACCTTCAATGCCACATAGTTTAACTCCCAGATCTGAACAATGGTACCGAAATACCTATCAAATGAGTAGGATCCTTCTGGATTTTTCTTCCGCGACACAGCGATTGATTCGGAAAATGTAGTCACACCGCTATTCTGCGAAACACCTTTAGCATCGCTCTGTTTGGTCCCGTACGAGTAACCCTTCACATCATAGCCGCTGTAGCTGATGACCGTCGTAAGCGGCCGTCTGGATAGCCATTTCACGTCCTCGGGATGGTCACCAATCTCTACGGTGTCCCTTAACCACTCACAAAAGGTTCTAATATGCTCATCATGTAGTTGGAAAGGCTTTAGGGTTGGGTATAGACTTCTCAATTCCTCCATATGAATGTCAACGTAAGGGCGAACCGATTCATGGTTTCGCATCACATACAGATGAGCAGCCTGCAAATCGACCGCTGGCGGGTTATGCAGCGTGCCTCTAGTTCCATGCCCGTTGAAACGAAAATCATGCCTCGAGGTGGGTAGTCCAACCGTGTCAACCTCATCTAAGTAAGCCGTACAAAATTCAATCGCCTCCTCCGCGACATATCTAGATACAATGCTTGCGTCAGGCCTGTACCTATTCTGCGAAAAGAATTTAAATATCTTCATGTATCTCTCGAAAGGATACATCCACCGGAGGAACACCGGACCACACTCCTTGATCTCCCGCACAAGATGGACAATCAAATGCACCATTATATCAAAGAAAGAAGGGGGGAAATACATCTCCAATTGGCACAATACTTCAACCACCATTGTCTGTAGCTTATCTAGCTTACGACGGCTAACTGTTTTCTGGCAAATTCCCTTAAAAAATAAGCAGAGCTTGCTGATGCACATCCTAACGTGGCTTGGAAGAGAACCACGAATGGCAATTATGTTCAAGTATTGCATCAAAGTGTGACAATCATGTGATTTTAACCCTATCAATTTTTGATCCTTAACATTGACACAGTTACCAATGTTTGAGGAAAAATTAGAGGGTACCTTCAAATCTTTCAGGCACTGCAAATATTTTGTCTTCTCAGCTGACGACATATTGTAGCAAGCTGGAGGCAAGAAAGTGTTCCCATTCTCGATTACAGGAGCCAGTTCCTTTCTAATACCCATTCTGTCCAAGTCTTTACGTGCTTGAAGTCCATCTTTGCTTTTTCCTGGAATATTCAGCAGCGTACCAAGCAAACTATCGCAGACATTCTTCTCAATGTGCATTACATCTAAACAATGTCTGACAGCCAAGTGCTTCCAATATTGTAAGTCAAAGAAAATGGATCGTTTCTTCCAAGGGCCGGGGATGGGCATCTTCCTACGGTTTTTCCCAAAATCATTTTCAATATCCTTGATTTTCTCGAATACCTCCTCGCCACTGATAGGAGGGGGGGCGGTGCATTCTCTTCCTTCCCATTAAACCAGTTCTTAGCCTTACGGAACTCGTGACTGCATGGTAAGAAACGACGATGTCCTTGATAAACAGTTTTTCTCCCGTGTTTTAATTGAGAGAAACTAGTATTCTCCTCACAAACAGGACAAGCTAGATGACCTTTGACTGAATAACCAGCTAGATTACCAAGTGCAGGGAAATCGTTCACAGTACAGAACAACATTCCTTTCAACTTAAACCATTCCTGCCGATATTCATCCCACGTCCAATTCTCTTCGAACCACAGTTTCTGAAGGTCGTCAACTAAAGGTTCTAGGAACACATCAATGTCATTACCAGGCTACTTTGGCCCTGCTATCATCAACGACAACATAACATATTTCCTCTTCATGGTCAACCACGATGGTAGATTGTAAATAACAACCATCACAGGCCAAGAACTGTGTGTACTACTCAAATCTCCATACGGATTCATACCATCAGTGGATAAACCCAACCTTACATTCCGAGCTTCCTTCCCAAATTCAGGATACAATTCATCAATTTTCTTCCACTGATCACCATCTGAACAGTGTGCAATCACATCATCATCTTCAACCTTCTCTCTATCTGCATGCCATGTCAAGTTCTTAGCTTCTTCCTTGTTAGCAAACAACCTTTGAAGCCTAGGTATAATGGGGAGATACCACATGACCTTCGCGGGAACACGTTTGTTGGTTTCCTTAACAACATCTCCTCCCACGTCCACTTTTTGTTTCACAGCTTTGTATCGTGACTCGCCACAAACGCTACAATTTTCCAATTTCATCTCATCTTCCCCTCTAAACAACATACAATCATTAGGACAAACATGAATTTTCTCAAGTTCCATACCCATTGGACATAGTACCCTCTTGGCAGCATATGCCCTATCAGGCAATAAATTATCAGTGGGAAGCAGCTGCCTAATCAACTCCAGCGCCTCTGTTAATGCCTTATCTGAAAGCCCATGCTTGGCTTTTAAATTCATCAACAATAAGGTCGCGCTTAAAATAGTGTGGATTGACCCCTCATACAAAGGGGTCTGCTTATCATTATACATCGCTTCAAGCGCCTCTGGTTTTCCAAAAAAATGCATGGCAACATCATCTACCAAGTCATCCAATTTATCGTCATAATTACCAACCATTGAATTTTCTCCTACAACCTCCATTGGTTCATTAACAACAACAGTGCTACGTTCTTCCCCATGCCATACCCACGTGGTATAGGAATTTTGGAAACCCCTAACAATCAAATGTTCACGCAAACCTTCAACTCCTAAATACATATCGTTAGTGCAATCCTTACAAGGGCACCGCATGGCCGACTGATTTTCTAATCTTGCATTATCAGAAGCAACATCAATGAAATATTCAACCAGTCCCATATACTCTGGTGAGGTCCGACGATTCTCCCTAATAATCCTACTACGTTCCATAACACTTGTGTACCTATTTTCATAAATTTAAGCAAATATTAATGAATTCATTCATCTACATCGTGCTACTTGACAACATATCAAATACAATATGGTTTCATAAACACTAATAACTACGAATCAACACGCAAGTTCATATATTATTCAAGCAAATTAGGGACACACATACATATTCATGCTTGAAATTAACAAACATCCGCCCATCAATACTAAATTTAGCGGGAGATTACCTCATCGCAGCCTAGGATTCAGCGAGCCCAAATATTAGGAGATTCTCTGCGTCCTTCAACCCAAAACAAAGATGGAATAGAGTAGATAGAACAAAAGGATCCGTTTCTCGTTTTATAAGATTCTGTTTTAGCTCATCCGGTTACGTTTCCGAGTTCGTAAATCCTGCCCGGCCATTTTTCCCATTTTCCGGACAAGTTTACGGTACCGTAAACTTACCCGGACGACTTTTTGACTTGACTCCACCGACATCAGAACTTTGCCCCGTCGACTTGACCGTCAAAGTCAAGCCGGTCAACGGGGAAAGTTCCGGCTAGCCATTTCCGGTGCGGAAATGTAGGCTGGTCGGCGGTTAAACGCAACCGCCGACCAAAAATGGCAATTACACGGCGGTTGCATCACAACCGCCGTGTAACAAGCCATCCGGCTAGACAACGAACATTTACGAGTTCGTAAATGTAGCAGGACGGCGGTTTCCTTATTTTCCCGCGGAACCGCCGTCGTTGGGCGCCGTATTCTGCCAGATTTCTACTAGTGGTACATGGAACAATGTTGTGTGACTCATTAGTTTATATAATTTGGGATTACAGTTTGGGACTTGATACTTCTCTCTCTTTATATATATATATATATATATATCATCTGATTATTTTGCTTGATAAGTCTATGGTTCGCACTCAAAGGGTTCGTTCACATTCGGACCGAGGCTTTGGACTCGATATACGCGGGATATGGGCTTACGGATCCATTGACCTAATCTAAATAAGGATTGCGTAAATATTGAATTACTTATAAGGAATACACTGCCTCTAATTATGGGAATACAACTGTTATTACTATAAGAGTTGTATTTTTACTAGAATTAAAAACCTTTTCAATCTATGGATTGACGGGACATAAATACAAAATTTTGGCACGCCTCTCTATCTATCTAATACACATTGCGTTTTTATGCTTATACCTTCTCAAGGCTGTCACTGATTTAAACATCGGAGTGTCTACCCCCGGCCACCCCGGGGTCTTGTCTTGTAGTTCAAGTCACGAGCTCGGTTCGAGATCATACGCGGGTTACGGCCATCTATCATTACTATTCTATTGTTTCGATACGTAATTGAATGATAAATGATCATTTATTTTTTAATAGTTTTTAGTGATGTAATTGATCCTCTTTCTTTCAATTTTGATAGGCTAGAGTGATCTAGTTGTTCCTAATGCCATTCCTATACAATATGTTTATTACAAAAAAACAAGTTGTGTAATCTCAAGCATATCCTTAAGTCAATTAAGTATACTATAAACTAATTGAGTAAGTAACAACACTACAAAATTCACAAAATCCTCAATCTCATAGGTATTGAGTTAAACTTGTTATCCTTCATCAAATCATCAAGCTCTATCTATTTTCTATACAAACTTAACTTTTTGATTGAGCTTCATTGTTCGTTGCCATCCATATTTATTATAGAGATACAGAATTTCATTGAACGTATGTCTCTGGTTTTTTAACATGATACCCAAACGTGATTTTTCATAAATTATAGAAAAGTAAATTTTTTGACATTTCAATAATAATTCCTTAACCACACCTTCATCTTAAACAAATAACACATATCATCAAAAAAAAACAAATAACACACATAAACCACACATATCCATACATTGACAACATAATTTTTGGTACCATTGTTTTAATAATTGTGGAAGGTGTTGTTAAAGTACATGTGATTTTCCCGTTTCTAGAAAGGATTTAGTACAAAATTCATCTGTAACTCAATAAAAAGGGGAATAATATCTCCATATGAATAAAAAGAAAGTTTGTACAAAAATCAGCTTTACAAATATTACAAATAAAAATACATATATATATGTATATATATATATACACACCTAATTAAAAAATTTTAGACACAAGCTGCACATGCTTAGGGCCGGTGTCGTACGTGCAAATAAACATTACAAATAATTTTGATTCTAATTTAATGTTTGCTATCAGTCGGTTTTAAAAAACTTGCAACCTGAATTCTCAAAGAAAATTTTGACAGTAAAATTATTAAGTCCCACGTGAGTTAAAACGAGAATCCTTCCCACATCAAGACGGTAAAAGTCTCGAAATCGAGACCACCCAGTACGGATTAACACACCATGATCAGACCCATGAATGTTTTGATTTAACCTCACATCCCATCTCTTCCCATTCGGACCAATTATGACACCGAATTGTTTCAAAAGGTCACCAAATGTTTCCACAAAAAACTCGGAGATCTTCAATTCCATTGTCTCTGGTATGATCGGTGCGTAAAATTCCACAAATGGCCTTGGATCTGCTTACCTTGGCAGGTAGACAGGAAGTTTGGCCGACTTTGGCCACTCTAGCTTACGTGATTCATTGTCTTCCTCCGGGTTGCTCTATCGGTAGCCTTCCAATACCCATTGAACAGAAGAATGATGGAGTGAAAAGAATGTCGTGAAACTTGTGATATTTTTATTAATCATATAGTTTAACTATACAGATACAGATGAGTTCAACAAAAAGTAAATATTAGTTACAAGTTTCTTCGAATATTGGTCAAAATTTGCACGTTGTTGACAGTTGAGCCAAACATAAATAAATTCTAAGTTGTCATTGAGAAACTTGCAATTATTACTACTCTTTCTGTGCAAGTTCAAGTTGCAGAGTTCCTTATTCATTTTGCCAAAAATGAAATAACACTATTAATCAAATAAGATCATATGATATATTATTTTATTCGTTGTAACATGTAATTTCATAATATCAAAATTTTATCAAACATTTGATACACGTGTCAAACTGTGCAGGTTGAGTTCGCACGAAGGGAGCACTGCAAAAAATATGAAATATACGAAAACGTGCATCTTTGAATTTTAGGCAAAACAATTTACTTACTGAAATTAAATGAAATATTTTTCAATCAAACAAGAAATTTGATATTTGAACGAGATTAAATAAAACCTTAAATTCAAATATATTTTCTCATAAAAAATTAAAATCTTACATAAATCATGTGATACAATAGATATGTTCATTGAAAGAAAAGATAAGTGGTCTTAGTATCACTGAAGTTAAGGATTCAAATGGAAACCCTCTATATAATGACTCTAATATAGAAATTGAAGATGCCCAATACTTCACTGATTAACTATCAGAGCCTCATTGTAATTTAAATGATGAATTTAATGACCATTTTATTAGTCAAACTCATAAAGTGATAACTGATGAGGACAATCAATAACTCTTCTGACCGGTCACACTTAAAAATTAAAGGAGATATTCTTTTTAATATGAACAAAAACTGCAGCCCGGGTTCTGATGGATTCTCTTCGAAAGTATTGCACAAACTTTTGGGAAATAATTCGAGATGATCTCCTTCTTGCAGTCAAGGATTTTATGAGCTCATCTTCAATTTCAGTTGGTATTGCAGCCATCTGGATTAATTTAATCCCAAAAATGAGGTTATCACTACTTTTAATGGTTTTAGGTCTTAAAAGTCGTACTAATTGTATCAATAATTTTTTGTTCATATAAACTTATTGAAAGATTGAAGTCTTACATGCATAAAATTATTTCTCCTCATCAATCAGCTTTTGCCAAAATAAGGACCCGTTTAGGTCTATGACAATGTTATTGACGTGAAAGACCTGGTCAGGTTTTTGAATAGGAAAATAAGAAGTCCAAAATGTACTATAAAACTTGACCTGATGAAAGTCTTTGACGGAATTAGTTGGAGTTATTTAAACATCATCGCACTTCATTTTAGTTTTCATGGAAGCTTTGTTTACAATGTTGTGAAAAATTTCAAAAATGCCCATTTTTCAATCCTTATAAATGCTAAGTCAAATGGTTTCATAAAACCTTCTAGAGGAATGAAACAAAGGGATCCTTATTTCCCTTTTTTATTTAACATTTTTTAGGAGTGTTTCACTTGAAATTTGGCGTATGTTTTTGCCACTAGCAAACTGGATTATTTTGACATTCCCAGAGATCATAAACCTATTTCCCATTTGAGTTACGCAGATGATACAATTATTTTCCTTAAAAGTTCAAAACAAAATTTGATTCGAATCAAAGCATTTTAGTTGTCATCGAGCAGACCACTGGTCAAAATATTATCTTCTTTTTGTGAAAACATGGTTCTAATGTTAAATGAGATAGGTTAAAAAAAATACTAGGGATGAAACAAGGCACTATGTCTTTTACATATCTTGGTGTTCCTATTATTTCAGGATGAGCATTGATATAACACTTTCAACCACTACTCCAGAGTATTGTCAAAATACTAAATAATTAGAAGAATAAGTGACTCTCCACTGGTGGTAAGATTACACCTATGAAATCTTGCATATATTCAATCATCCAACACTTATGGAGTGTGTTAATGTGTAGGAGAATAGAAAAGCTTATATCTCTATTTTTCCGGAGTGAAACTGAACTGCAAGCAAAGAAGGTTGGGAGAAAGCTGAATGATCTCTACTATCCAATGATGGAGAATGGAATTGGTGTCAAGTCCATTCATAACATTATATAAAGGCCTGCTCAATCAAGTTATGGTGGAAATTTCAACAAGGAACACCCTTGTGGTCCCAGTTCCTACGGATCTTATATGTTTCTTATGAAACCTCTCCAATTTGGAAAAGGATATTATTATCAATTATAAGCTGAGAATTTGACTAGTCCTGGTTGGTAAGGGTAGTTGCAGCTTTTGGACTGTGACTGGACAAGCTATGTCTCTCTCAGTGGTATAATCACTCCTGATTTGTCAATATACATTTCAGTTTTTTTTCATGCAACAAATATCAATATATACTTTCACTATCCTCCTTGCATGTTGATCTTTTGACAGCTTTGCAGAACTCTTGTTGTATTCCATCCAAAGATGATAGACTTATATGGAAGCCAACCTTCATGGAAATTTTATTTTCAAATCAGCATGCATTGCTTTGAAAGCTTTAAGGGGTAATTTTTATTCACTTGATAAACTGTGGAATCCTAAATTACATAAAAAGATAAGCATATTCATGTGGAAACTGATGTACTTTAGTTTGTTTCAAATTTTACCTAACATTATATGTTGGTTTATATGAAAATATTGACACTCTTTCATCTATGAAAATATATTACCTAATTCTGATGTTCAGAAAAACACCATCAGAGACTATGTTTTTAATGTCTTGGATAAGGAACTAGAGCTAGTTTAGGTTTCCTCCCACTACATACAAGGCCTCATCAACCATGCATAATTTTAGTCTCATGGTATCCCCCAATAAGTGGCCTTAAATTTAATTTGGATGCCTCCCGGCATTCTCCTAACTTGGTTGGGATTGGAGATATCATGGAAGACTCTGATGGAATGCTCATTTTTTCCAATGCCGGTTTCACGTGTGCTGTAATCCTTTACAGGCCTAACTGATAGCATTTCAGAGAGGGGTTGAACATACCACCACATTTCAGCAATCATTTTCCTTAAAATCATATTGCATGTTAGTTGTCCACGTTGTACATAATCCTCTCAAGACCTCTTGGTCTCTTTGTGATCTGGCCTACTCCATCAAAATCTCCACTACTGCTGAGATTTTCCACATTCTCACACTAGGAAATCAGTCAATTGATGCTCTTGCCAAACATGGCTACTCCATACATGCATCTCTCTTGATCATAAATTCCCCAGAAAATTAAAAGTTTGTTGATCCTTTATAAAATGGGTATGCCTACTCTTAGATTTTCACAAAATGGATGCTACTGAATTTTTTTGTTGAACTGCAGGTTCTACTAGGATTTGTTCTATACTCATCTAGTCGAATACCATTTTCATGTAAAGCTACTTCACTGCTGCAATAATCCTGGATGCCTCTCAGATATGTTTTTAATCAACACGCCATCTTCCCTTTTCCCAATCTAAGTGTCGCTCTGTGTTTTGAATTCAAATGCGCATAAAATCTCATATGCTTACAAGCAAATAATAAATTTAATTGTATAAGTAGATACACAAATTTTTTAATAATATTTTTATAAAGAAAATCAAAACATTATTCCAGATCATATTTCATCAAATTATACCGACGCCAGTCTCTAGGCATGCCACGTGCATGTTAATATATGTTGCATGAAACACGCCCACATATCAATTAATGTATTCCATAAATCCGGCATGTACGATGTCATGTTTTTATTTTTAGATCTGCCACATATTTAAGTTTAATGATCCATATTTTAGATGAATTATCTAGAGGTCTATGAGATCTGAAAGCTAACAATTATAGAGGAAAATCGAGTATCTGATTAAGTAGAGAAATATGTGAAATTATATAAGCACGAGGGTTAGCCCCTTAGAGCTAACAACAATAAATCACCCACTAATAAAGTAGCAACTTACATGAATTTATATATGTTGCGCAAATATTAACAAAATTATGAGTACAATGAAACCTCCTTTATTTGTCCGAATTTGAGACTGGTTTACACATCAAAACAAATTACGGCTTTTAGAAATTATTTTCAATGAATATGCACAAGAGCTGGTATGCTATATTAAACCAAAGCAAAAAATACTCAATAAAAATCGAGCTCTATCTCTGTATTGAAACCGCCACAACACGTTCTTTCAATATTTATCTGCACGTATTTATCAATGCACAAAATACGCACGCAATGCACTCAATTCCAGAATTTAAACCTTATGTATACATCCGAATTTCGTACAATTTTTTATATAGGAAGATGATCAATGAACATAATCTAAAGTAACATTCATATCAAGAAATAATAGATTTTTGCATGCATGAAGTCTATCAAGGAAAACATTGTAACAGAACAAAGTTGGAAAAGGGAAGTACTAGAGTAGCATATGTTAAATAGTAGCGACCGGTTCACGGGGTAGGTATCCATACAATTTGCGAGGATTGAGACACTGACCTCGACACAGATGGGTTTTTGGTCTTTCATCAGTAATACGTAGCAGCTGGTATCATCTGCATCATCTGGAACCACATATTGCATTTCATATCAAATAATCAACAAATAGACTTATGGAACAACAAGAATGGAACAACACAAGAATACTAATTTGACATTCAATGAAAAAAAAATCTCGGAGTGTATTGATTTGAGAAATCCAAACAACAAAAGAGTTCTCTATTTTCCATCCAGCTCTTTTTTTTCCATGAAAGAACTAATCGGGCAGTTTAATAATATTGGGGTATGAACCAAGTGCAATTTGGGAATGGGAATGTTTTGGCGCACTCAAAGTTCAATTTTTACTACTCTGAGAATGAATTTATTGGATTCAGGATTCATGTGCGACACTCGTGCGATGGAGAGAATCTGTAGTTTACTCGTGCGATCGATAAAAACTTATGACATACTTGTTCTAGTATCATGATTATTTATAATTAGGTTTATCTTTAGGAGCGATGAGCATAATGTTAAGTAAAGTATGTTGTAATTACAAATATTTTGATAATTATAAAATATTATGTCTTGCATAACCCAAAAGCAAAAAAGAGAAAAATAAAAATATGTAATAATAAGAAGAAATAGTAAAACAAAATGCATTATCAATTACAAAAAATAAACGGAGTGATAACAAAATTTTCTATATTGAACACACGATCTAACTAAACATCATTTGGAATAGAGAATACGGCGTTTAGGGAGAAAATACCGAACCAAACGAAATTGGACAAAATTATAAAATTAGACTTCGACGAACACCAACACTTTGACGATGAACCACGCTCACGAACTGATCTGCAAAATAAAGGCCCCGGGTGTCCCGGGGGTAGACACTTCGATGCTCAAGTCAGTATATTTGCTTAAGGCGTAAAGTATGTAGTATGAGATTAGATGGAGAGGTTTACCAAACCTTTAGGGTATTTATATGGCTACAATCCGTAGATCACCAAGATATTTATTTATGGTATGAATACAACTCTTATGGAATAGTAGTTGTATTACCATGTATAATAGAAATATATTTCAGACACGGTTGTGTTACCATGTTTAGGATGGCTATATTACCATCTTTGAGAGGATGTATATTCCCTGTAAAACATTCACAATATACGCATTCCTTATAAGGATTAGGATTGATGGACCCGTGGATCCATCATCCGCGTACCTCGAGCCCATGACCCTTCTCGGGCCCTGGTCCGAGTATGAATGAGATCCGAATACGAACCATGAACTTATCAGTCCTGGTGAGTCAGATCCTATCTCGTCGTCTGACCGACCTCAATCTCGCCGCCAGTGCTCATCAGTGCCACAACACTTATATGGAGGTCCGGGGTTGGTTTTCTCCCTCGATCGGAGCATCGTTCAAGAAGCAGTGGTTCGATCCGAACTCCGAAGCTCAGCAGCTGCATCTTGTGGACACGCTCTAGAAGGGTGGTATGAAGGGTTTGTCCCCTAAGCTTTGGGAGGCGCTGCGAGAAGATCGTCTTTCGACCGAAGAAGTCCGGAGCTGGTCTATGGACGTTGTTCGGCTGCTGGGTCCTCTCCCTCCTGCTCCACTCTCCGGATCGGACTTGCCCGAGGATGAAAATTTTACCCCATACGGCACCATGTACGGCTACTATCGGGGCTTGTTCGACCCGAATGACATCGAAGCCGGGGGCTCCGCCTCTCCAGACCCTGATATGGGTGCCCCCGCTCTTGGTGCCGCCGTCCCTGGCTTCAGCGCTGCCGACACTACTGGAGCTGCCAACCTGGCCCTCTCCCATGCTCTCAATTTTGACGACTCCGGGGATGAGTGCGAAGACAACAGTAATGATGAGGATGACCAGGGAAAGGGAGCCCCTCAGAATGTTAGTTAGATTTTTCTCTCTTTATTGCTTTCATCTCCCTGTATCTTTTTACCCAGACTTCTAATTTATTAATGAAAAATTCCTTTTGTTACATTTGTCTTCTGCGTTGTTCCTGTTCAATTTCCTTTCTTTTGTAACTACTTGTTTTTTTTTTGTAAATCTTAACCTTAACCCTGCCTTCACCGTGTTCAGGAGCTACCTCGGGCCCTTAACCCCCCGGTTCCTTACCCGGGACAAGCTGGAACCGGTTGTCCAAGCCTGACAGACCTGCAATCCGAGGGAGGACTCGGTCCCCTCATTTCTGAGTTTCCTGACGCCGATTGCCTGCTCACTTGCCTACTCCAAATCCAAGAAGACTTTGGGTCCTTGCCGAAGTGTTATAGACTGGCCTTTGAGAGCATTGACCAAGTTCTAGAGTTCGACCGAGTCATGTCGGAGCAGGAGGCCCAGCACCACAACTTCCAAGTCCGGATCCAAAAAGAGATGGACGAGGTGTGGCATGATGTTCGGTTATACTATAACAAGTGCATGCGATAGATGGACCCTCTTGTGCTGGACGCCTAGGGAATTTTTGTAACAAGGGCAGGCCCTTTGATCGCTTTTAATGGAAAGAAAAAATGCGAGTACGATGAGTTCGGAATTAAAAAACGATTGTTATAAAATCAAAATTTTATACATAAATCAAAGTCTTTACAGATACAAAAGTGTTACACAGCAGGGAGCTCTATTCTATTTTGGGGCCCCAGAAGTGGAGGCCTCACCGGGGGAATTCTCCTGGTCTCATGCCTGCTCCTTCAGACGGCCTGCTCTAACATTCGCTGCTCCTCGTCCTGATTCTGAGGGGCGTCTGGATTATCACTATAATCACTCTCCAGCTCAACTGCCGGCGCGGGAGTACGGACAAGAACCCTGTTTGGATCGACAGGACTTCCGATTCGGACGGGAGTTTGCCTTGAGACTCTTCGCCTGGTCAAGGTACCCCCGGGTTCGGCGGCCTTCTGCTTCCACTTTCGGTCATTTCAAGCCGAGCGTGAATCAGTAGGGGGCGGAGAGCCGGGTCGCCGATTAGCTGTGGATGTACTCTCCCGAGTGAGGTATCGGGCGCGGAATCTAGCAGCAACCGCCCGAAGTCTGGCCAGACACTGCTCGGAAGCTTCAAGATCCAGGAGTTGAGGAGCATGTTCATAACTCTCGTAGGCCATGTCGACGTCTTCCAGGGGAGGTATTTGTGACATGGATGTGGGAAGGATGTTCCGGCTCAGAATGTTTTTCCTCCAGTCCATAGCCGCCTGATAGGCAGCAGCCCAAACGCCGGACATCCTTTCGAAACTCTTTATCCAAGCGATAAGGTCATCGACTGCTCGAGGGACGTCGATCAGCACAAGAATGTCAACTTCCCCCTAGTGAAGTCCCAACAGATGGTAGGAGAGATGGACTATTACGAGCTGCTGCTGCAAGGTCCGGTTCCTAGTTGCTAACCTCTTGTTCTCTGTTTCGAGTTGGGTTACTTGCTTCCGGAGCTCGGTCTGGTTCTGCATTTTACCCTTCGGCCATCCGACCTAAGGGCTTCTCTCTCGGGCATCTGACGCTCGGAGCTATTCCTACCTAGGCATCTAGTGCCAGAGGATATCCTACTTAGGCATCTAGTGCCAGAGGCTATTCTATCTAGGCATCTGGTGCCAGAGACTATCCATAGAACCGTCTGAGATTCGCTATGTTCCACCTTCGGGGGATTCCCTTCCCCGTTGAGTATTCTAGCACGTAACTCCCGCCCGCGTGGGCTTCTGTTACCCTGTACGGTCCTTCCCAGTTGGGTGCCAGCTTACCCTCCTGCTCCTGGCGACTCTTGTCATTTCGCCTCATCACCTTATCTCCTACTTTGAATAGCTCCTTTCTCACCCTCCTGTCATGATACTTTTTCACGTTTTCTTTAACTTTGGCTTCATGCAGGGCCGCCTTCTCGCTTCTCTCTTCCAGCAAGTCTAGGTTCGTTTTACACTCTTCTTCATTTTTGTCCTCGGCCACTGGCTCGGCTGTCCGGAGACTGGGGATACCAATTTCAGCCGGGATTACTGCTTCTAAGCCATATGTTAAGCTGTAGGGGGACTCTCCGGTTGCTGAGCTTTCTGTAGTCCGGTGAGCACATAGAACACTCGGAAGCTCATGTACCCAATTTCCTTTTGCCCTATGGAGACGGGCTTTAAGTCTGTTCACTATCGTCCAGTAAGTCACCTCCACCTGCCCGTTAGCCTGCGGATGATATACTGACGTGAGCTTTTGACTTATCTCATATTTCACGCACCAGGACTTGAAAGGATTGTTTTCAAATGGTGCACCATTGTCGGTTACTATGGCACTCGGCACCCCGAACCGACAAACTATGTTCCTCCAGCAGAACTTCACACGTGTAGCTCCCCGGATGTTCGTCAAGGGTTCGACTTCCACCCACTTGGTAAAGTAGTCAATAGCCACAATCAAGTATTTCAAGATGCCAAGGGCAGTAGGGAAAGGTCCGACCAAATCCAGTCCCCATCTACTGAAGGGCCAGGCACCCGTTATCCCTATCATCTCCTCCCTTGGTATGTGTACAAGTGGCGCAAAATTTTGGCACTGTATGCACGAGCGAACCCTGTCTTGCGAGTCCTCAAACATAGTAGGCCAGTAATACCCCATCCTTAGAATCTTTCTGGCCACTGTTCTTGCTCCTTGGTGACTACCATTCGAGCCTTCATGTACTTCCCTGACCAGGTACTTACCCTCCTGCCGTTCCACACACTTCAGCAGTGGCTGGAGATATCCTCTCTTGTACAGGATGCCCTCCTGTAATGTATACTTAGGTGCTTTGACCCGGACTTTCCTTGCTGCCACTCGGTCGACTGGGACCTCCCCGGTCAGAAGGTAGGCTCGGATCGGGGTCATCCAAGAGTCTTCCTGCACTGTCGCTACTGTTAGGCTCTCTTCACCCTGCTCGTAATCCCTCCTGTCAAGGGTCTCCCTTCTGAGAGGAGCCTTCTGTCCCGGCCTTAACTTAGAGGACGCTAACTTGCTCAAAGCATCCGTTTTTTCGTTCTTCTCCCTTGGCACCTGCTCCAGACTGAAACTATCGAACTGTCGGATCATGGGTCGGGCCAGTTCCAGGTACCTCTGTAGGTTCCGCTCCTTGGCTTCATATTCCCCATTCACCTGCTGCACTATGATCTGCGAGTCGTTGAAGGCCCGGATCGAACCTATCTTCAGTTCTCGGGCAAGCTTGAGTCCTGCCACCAACACCTCATATTCTGCCTCATTATTCGTAGTCTTGAAGTCAAAATGCAGGGCATAGTGATACTCCTCTCCTTCTGGGGATGTTAGCAACACTCCGGCTCCACTGCCCCCTGCATTGGCAGAACCATCCACATGCAGTGTCCACTTCGGATTCGGGGGATCCTCGGCCGGCTCGACACGTCCAACCATTTCTGTCAAGAAGTCAGCCATCACCTGGCCCTTAATGGCCTTCCTCGGCTGATAGGTTATCTCATGCTCCCCCAACTCTATAGCCCACTTCATCAAACTCCCTGACGCCTCGGGCTTAAGCATCACTTGCTTCAGTGGGTGGTTGGTCAGGACCACAATCGGATGAGCCTGGAAATATGGGCGCAAACGTTTTGACGTATAAACCAGCGCTAATATCAACTGTTCCAAGCTGGTGTACCGCATCTCCGGGCCCTGCAACGCCAGACTTACAAAATAGACGGACTGCTTTCCTTCTTCCTCCCGGACTAGCACTGCATTGACGGCCAATGCTGACGCGGATAGGCACAAAAGAAACTATTCCCCCTCCTTTGGCTTTGAGAGGGTCGGGAGCCGACTCAAGTGTTCCTTCAGATCTCCAAACGCTCGCTCGCACTCCTCGGTCCACTAAAACTTCTTAGTCTTTCTCAGAATGTTAAAGAAATGGAGTTGCCTCTCCGCGCCTTTTGACAAAAAATGGCTCAGGGCTGCCAGGGAACCCATCAACTTCTGTACTTCTTTAACATTCCTCGGCGACTGCATCGGGCTTATGGCCTCCACCTTCTCCGGATTAACATCGATTCCCCGGCTGGATACCATATAGCCGAGAAACTTCCCGGCACTCACTCCTATCACGCTCTTCTCCGGGTTCAACTTCAGGTTAACTTTTCTCAAAATGCCGAACATCTCCTCCAGGTCTTCTAAGAAACCATGGTAGCTTCTGCTCTTTACCACCAGGTCATCGACGTAGAGCTCCATGTTCCTTCCCAGATGGTCTCGAAAGAGAGCGTCCGCCATGCGCTGATACGTCGCTCCTGCGTTTTTCAAGTCGAAGGGCATCCTTCTGTAACAGTAGGTTCCGAACTCCGTGATAAAGGCTGTCTTCGGTTTGTCCTTCTCTGACATCTGGATCTGATGGTATCCCCAGTACACGTCAAAGAAAGCTAGGGCTTCATAACAAGTGATGGCCTCCACCAATTGGTCAACCGAGGGAAGAGGGTAGCTATCCTTCGGGCAACACTTATTCAAGTCAGTGAAATCAATGCACATTCTCCAGGACCCATTCTGCTTCTTTACTAGCACCGAATTAGCTAACCATTCCGGGTATATAATCTCTTCCACCACTCAAGCCTCCAGCATCTTCAATACTTCCTTCTTGACTAGCTCAGCCTTATCTCCTGCCAAGGACCTCTTCTTCTGCCGGATGGGCTTCAAATCCGGGTATACGTTCAGCTTATGGAGAGCTAACTCTGGAGGCACCCCTGTGAAGTCTTTTTCTTCCCATACAAACACATCTTTGAACTCAGACAATAAACCCCGCATCTGCTCCTTTATATCCACTTGCATCTTCTTCCCGACCTTGATTGTACATCGGCACCCGACCTACATATCTTCCACGTCTCCTAGCCCTACCTCTCCCTGCACTGCACCGACTGGGGCCTTCCTCGCATCCTGGAGGGCCGTGAGCATGCAACTTCGGGCTGTAGACTGGCTCCCTCGAACCATCGCCACACCCTGCTCCGTTGGGAACTTCATGGTCAGGTAGTAGGTCGAGAAAATGGCCCTAGCCTGAGCTATCCACGGACGACCGATGATGATGTTGTAGGGGGAAGGGGCGTCTATGACCGCAAAATGACAGAGGACCGAGGTCTTCTTGCTTCCATCAAGATCATCAACTACTGTCACTGTCAAAGACACAACTCGTAAGGGATGCTCTGTTCGGCCAGTGAAACCTGACAACGGAGAGGTGCTCGGATGAAGATTGTGGCTCCCGATCCCCAGCTGGTAAAAGCAGGACGCAAACATGATCTCCACACTACTCCCGTCATTGATGAACACTCTCTTGACTGTGAACCCTTCGATCTCAGTCGTAATCACCATCGGATCTGTATGGGGCGTCAAACTGGGCACCAGATCCTCGTCCGAGAAGGTAATGACTTCTGTGGGACGTAGCCTCTTCTCTCTATCTTCTCCTGCCGGTACATACCTACTCCGGGCTTTAACCGCTGCATGCGACTGGGACCCGTTGCCTACTACGCCGTGTATAACGTTTATCATGCGGGGAGGAGCCTATTTGACCGGCTCCGGGGCTATGCCCAGGGCTGCCGTTCCGGGCTGGACAGCCGGTGCAGGGGACCCTCGCTGGTTATCATTCTGAGGCCTGTTCCTCCAGTTCTTCTTCCTCCCAGCTCCGGCCTGCTGCCCCTGCCCCGCAGCCGGACGCTGGTGCTCCTGCGTCACACAATCTGTTAACTGTCCTCTCTCAATCAATTTCTCTATTTCCACCCTCAAGCTCCTGCAACCTTTTGTCGTGTGTCCATTGGACTTGTGGAACGCACAATACTTGGTCGCGTTAGCTGGTGTCGGGTTTCCCGGTATGGGGGCCGGGTCTTGAAACAGATTCCTGTGAATGGTCAGGATCTCCGACCGGGTCTTGGTCAGAGGAGTAAATGTTTCAGCCCGAGTGGGATCGACCCTTGGCATGGCCGACGCCTGAATTGCATCCTTCCTGCCGGGATCCGCAGCCCGAGTCCTATCACCCTTTCCAATCCCTATATCTTCAAAATACCCTTCCTCCTTCCTCTTCTTACTCCCATCCAACAACGAGTAGTACATCTCCACCTCCAGGTCCAACTGATGAAAAGTAGTTGGAATATTCTCCATAAGTTTTGCCCATAACACCTCATCCCTCAGCCCTGCTATGAACCCTGCAATCAGGGCCTTCACCTGAGCCTCCCTATCCACTACCTTCATGGAATCGTCCATGTACCTTCTGTGGAATCCCCTCACATCCTCCTTCGCTACCTGCCGACTGTAAGCCACCTTGGCCAGGGGCAGGTACTTCTTTCGCTTAGCCTGGTATCTATGCATCAAAACCCTTGAGAAATCATAATAATTCCTGAAGCTCTTCGGAGGCTGAGATTCAAACCAAGACAAATAGCTACCCCTCAAATACGAGCTCACTAGCTCGCACTGAAGTTCCTCTCGGATGTCGCGCGTCCCCATAACATTATGGTAGGTCCTGACGAACTCCTCCGGCTCCGTCTCTCCATTGTAGGTCGGCACACCTTCTGGGACCCTCATTCCCACTAGCCAGGGCAAGGTGCTGATGAAACCTATCCATGGCGCAGTGAGCCTACCTCCATTCCTGCCTATGAGCCTGTCTAACCTTTCTTCCACCGTGTTCGGCGCCCCAGGGGGCCTATCAACCACCACCGGATACATCACGTAGGTCCCTACAGCAGGAACTTGTTGAGCCATGGCATATCCCGCCATCGGCATCTGATTCGCCATCCACACCGGACCCTGGATTCCTCCTGGAGCCCAGCCCCCCGGGCCTCCAGCAGGTTGAGCGTAATACCCTCCGGGTTGCATCTCTGCATAACCAGTCATGGGTGCCGGGGGTACACATGGTACCCTTGATACCCGTCTTGCAACATCCCATACCCTGGTGCTCCATAACCCTGGTGCCCCACTCCTGGGCCGTACCAGGGACCAGCACAGGCTTGCTGGCCCGTCCCTCCTGCAGGATGTTCCACATCTATAACCTCTGTTGGAGGACGAGGATTCCCCTGCCCCAGGTTGGCAGGAGGTCCCCGGCTGACTACATCCGCCGCAAAAAGAGGCAACACAGTTCCCTGTGCGCCTAGCCCGGATGAGAGCCCAGAGGAGGACCCTGGCCCCTGAGCCATCGAGGTTGGTTGGGATCCTGCCGTTGGCTTAACCGGAGGTACTTGGGCTTCGACCGTCGGAGGGTTAGATGATCCCTGATGTATGCCGGACACCAACACTTCAACGACGAATCAGGCTCTCGAACTGATATGCAAGACAAAGGCCCCGTGTGTCTCGGGGATAGACACTCCGACACTCAAATCAGTATATTTGCTTAAGGCGTAAAGTATAAAGTATGAGATTAGATGGTGAGGTCTACCAAACCTTTAGGGTATTTATATGGCTACAATCCGTAGATCACTAAGATATGTATTTATGGTATGATACAACTCTTATGGGAATAATAGTTGTATTATCATATATAATAGAAGTATATTTCGGACATGGTTGTATTACCATGTTTAGGATAGCTGTATTACCATCTTTGAGAAGATGTATATTCCTTGTAGAACATTCATAATATACGCATTCCTTATAAGGATTAGGATTGATGGACCTGTGGATCCACCCTCTGCGTATCTCGAGCCCACGACCCTTCTCGGACCCTGGTCCGAGTATGAATGAGACCCGAATACGAACCATGGACTTATTAGCCCCTCCCCGGACGGTTGCGCCTCCGGACCTACTCCCCGTTTTGCCGCTAACCAGCGACGATACTCCCCTTCCTGTGTCGCGACAAACTCCATCCTGTCTCGTTCGTCCTGGGTTATCTCCGGCTCCCTCCTGTCCTCCGGCACTTCCTCTTCCTCCGAGGCTTCGGGGTTCGGTTGCGCCAGACCCTTCCCCTTCCGTGTTAATCCCTCATATGGCGCAGGGTGAGATCCTCCTCAGCTGCTTCGCCCCTCCTTCCTCCAGACCGTGTCGTTACAGGAGAGGATCATCCCCTGCCTCTTCGTGGCGGCCGATCTCGGGGTGGCATCTCAGTGTATTTTGAGAACAAAGATCGTGTCCCACCAGGCGTGCCAACTTGATGCTGCCGCCTGGTCGGTCCGAATGGTCCCCTGATCTCTGATCCAACGACCTAACCCTGCAAGACAGTACCCGAGGGTAGACCCTCCGGCGTGATGATGAAAGATGGATCCCGGGAGAGAAAGGGGGTATTCCCTAGAATGACGAGAAGATACTTACTTGGAATTGTGGTGAGGAGCACTATTTATACAGTGATTCATGCTCTCCATGTGGTTCATGCTCTCTGTGGCATATCTAGTGTACCCATCCTTATCCGAGTTGTACTATCACGGATGCCTCCATATTAGCTTACCTCATCATGGACCGAGCCCGAACTATTACCATGTATAATATTAGTGTATTTCGGACATGGTTGTATTACCATGTTTAGGATAGCTGTATTACCTTCTTTGAGAAGATGTATATTCCTTGTTGAACATTCATAATATATGCATTCCTTATAATGATTAGGATTGATGAACCCGTGGACCCATCCTCCGCGTATCTCGAGCCCATGACCCTTCTCGGGCCCTGGTCCGAGTATGAATGAGGTCCGAATACGAACCATGGACTTATCAGTTGCCCCAAGGTAGATCTTCATAATATGGAGTACTCCATCTCGAAGGTTGAAGGAGAGGCTTGCTTCTCGAGGGAAGACCAATTACTCGAGGGAGACTAACTCGGGGTGTTAAGCTCGGGGTATCCTTCTAGGACTGTCCTCTCGGGCTTAACCTTCTAAATATCTAGCTTCAAGTTCTTTCGTATTCCATCAGATGTATGGACGGCTGAGATTAGCTTCCTTTGAAATCCAGATGGTAGATACACGTTGCGTGTCTTCATTGGAAAGAAGAGACGGTCTGTCCCCCGTCTCTCCAATTACTTGCATTGGAAACAGAATCGAGGTAATTGCTCGTCTTCAATGCTGTTTGGGTTTGGATTAAATTTCCCAAATCATTCCCATTGTCTTCTCTTATTCGAAAATTTTTTCTTTCCAAGTTCAGAAGACGCATCAGTACTTCATCAATTTCTGAAGCCCCAAATTTCTGCTTTCTGCTTCCATCATCAGTAAGTGCTATCTTCTTTCTCTGCGCATTTGCTTGTATCTGTTTTTTTCTTTTGTCTCTGTGTGTATTTTCCCCCATACTCTCTGTAATCATGAGTAATAGTAGTAATACAATTTCCTTCCATATCATGATGAGGGAGAGTATGTAGAAGCTCAGTTGAGGAGAGTAGCTCCCTTGATCGCCGTAGAGCTGAGGTAGCGAGTGGGAAAAAAACCTGTGATTCTGAAGAAGAAAGCCTCTGAGGAAGAGAAGAGGTTGAGGGCCATGGCCAGGAGGTCTCAGATAGAGGGAAATAGCCCCATGGTAGTGCATGCATCCGGAGGTATAGTATTCATGGATGGTGAAGGTAGCAGTAAAAAGTCGATGAAGGAGGATAAAGCATGCGCTGATGCTGCTATCTTCGCAGAAGGTTGTCCCTTTTCAATTCCTTCTGATGCTGACCTCATGTACTTTGGAGAAGACAAGTCTGCAGCTAAATTAGTAACTCTGACCCGAGAGGTCATATATAGGAGATTTCTGCAGCATGGGTTAGCCTTCCCTTTTCCCCCACTGTTGGATGATTTTCTTCAGCATTATAGGGTGCATCCAGGGCATATTACATGCCAATGGTATAGTAATCATTATGGCCTTAATAACTTGGTGTGCTCGTAAAGGTTACCGTCCCAGTCTCCCTTTGTTGCGGACCATGTATAAGGTTTCCGTTGTTAAACAAAATGTGACTTTGACCTCTCAGGATACCTCTCTAGGTAAGCTTTTTGTTCTTCCTGTGAACTGTGGGAAGTGGGATAAGGTAAAACTAACCTTCGATCGAACCAAGTATGAAGTTCCTGATTGGAACGAAGAGGTCTAAAATGAGATCTGGCATGAAGTGGAGTCTTCCCGCAAACTGCTAAATATAGTTGGTGAGTTGGTGAGAGATAAGATCAAACTTAGAGAGGGTAAGTTTGTATCTGGAGATCATCAGATGGGTTGGCAATGGCCTATAGAGACGTATGACTGGTTGAATCAACTGTCCGGCCGGACTCTTCAAAATTGCAGCTTCTTGAAGTTGACACATTTTGATCAGCCAAAAGGTGTTGAGATGGATTGGTATGAAACCCTTTTGTCTATGGAGTAGGATCCAGTTGGTGCAATTAAGTTGTTGCAGGCCTCTAGGGCATTGGAAGAGAAAACTGCCCGAGATGAGGTATCCGAGAAAGAAGTAGATAAGGAAATCTCGGGTCTGATGAAAGATGCTCGACGTGTGCGTCGGTTCAAAAGGATGGTTCAAGGGCCCAAGAAGACTCAATCACGGCTTAAGGTGATTGAGGAGGCAAATTGCCTATTTGTTCTTGTAGCTTTAGATCCGTCAGATGAGGAAGAGAATAAGGTTTCAGCCTTAGTTCGATGTCCGAGGAAGGAGGTGTCTCGAACTTCTAGTGTCCTCCCAACTAGGGGTGTTCATAACCTGGTACCAGCACTTTCGGGTACCCGCACTTCCGGGTATCCGCACTTCCGGGTACCCGCACCTTCGGGTAGTAAAATATGTGACCCGTACCCTGACCCGGAAATACGGGTACCCGCACTTTCGGGTACACGAAATGTTCAGGCCGGGTACCGGGTACCCTATAGCCCTTTTACTAAATTATTATGTTTATAGCACATATGTAAGCACAAAAAAAATCTAAAAATTCAACCACTATATTAAATTTACTCATAATATTTTTATAACTACAAGAAATAGTGTTTTTTTCGTTAAAAATGCTTAAATGATGCAAATATAAGTCAAAATTATTCATTACATCTCTTTTCTGTGTAATATGTACATGAAAAAAGTGTGTTACGAAAATATGTAAACTTCTAAATAAGAGAATATGCATTAAATTTTTTTACGAGTACTCAACATAACAAACATATTTGTTATAATCTTATTATTAGTAATGATAATATTTAACCGGGTATTTTGGGTACCCGGAAACTCAATTTTTGTGACCCGTACCCGAACCCTATTATAAACATAATTATCGGGCCGGGTACCCGTCCCGCTAATACTTATAATTACCCGGACATTAACATTCGGGTATTTCGGGTTTCGGGTCAGGTAATTTTGAACACCCCTACTCCCAACCATGATTGATAATTTTGATGAGGTCATGATGATAACTCCTATAGTAGATTCGGATGCGATGCAAGAGGGTATTTCTTCTTGTTTATTTTATTCTTGTCCACAATGTGCCAATCGCTTCTTATGCTGACTCCTTTCCTTTTATATGCATTGGGTGCTTCTAGGGCGAACAGGGAAGCAAGTTTGTTGGCTCAGATAGCTGAATCCAGAGGGCCGTTGAATAGTAATGAGAAGAAGAGGGATCTCGAGGCTTCAGGGAGCTCTACGGACAAGTCTTCAAAGAAGGCAAGGCTCGAACTCGAACCATTAGAGGAGTTCGAGAAGTATGTGTCACCTCCTCCTTCAAAGGCTCTGGTCGAGGTGGTACCAGGCTGTCCTGAGATTAGCCAGGTATGATTCGTCTTAGCTCTCAATAGAATTAGCTGTGTAGTTAGCTAACTGTCTTTATCTTTTATCACAGTCTGTGGGTCAAATGAAGTATATGCATGACTCCATTCGGGCACTGTACAACCGTTCTCAAGGGCAGGCGTCCGAGCTCGAGCTGATGAAGGAGGAGATGTCCAAGAGGTCTAAGGAACCTTCAGATATGCTGAAGCACCTCCAGAATGAGATGGCTCAGAATAAGGCCAAAATAAAGGCCTTGGAAGAGGAGAACCAAGCCTTGAAGAAGGCAAAAAGGCTGTCTGATGATTCCTTCTTAGATCTGCAAAGGAACATGACTTTGTTGGAAGCTGAAAGAGATCGGTATGCTGATCCCATTAGCTAGAGGCGGCTAGTTCGGTTGATAATAGATTTCTGCCTCAACTGTCCAGAGATGGAGGCTCACCGCCAAGAGTATGGTGATTTTTACCATAAGTCTGAGCTCTCGGAGATGTGGATTCATCTGAAAGAATTTCTCAACGAAGAGGTTCAAGGATGTCTGGCCCCTGCCTATACCTGGCCGGAAGTACCGGAGGGTTTGAAGGAGTTTCGGGCAAAGTTTAGCCAGATTGGGGGGTTTGAGACCAGTCTAGTGACTAGCTTGGAGTCCTTGAAAAAGGCCTTAACTCTTGAGGAGTTCCAGGACAAGCTGTCCAGTTTGTATCCTGAGCTATCATTCCTGGTGGAGAAGCCGGCGGCGGAGACTTCAATTGAGGACCCGAAGACTTCCGATGGGCAGGAGAAGATTGTAACTCCTTAGAGCCTTGTCTTTTACTTCAAGATTTTTCCCTTTTCGCCAGATCTTGGCGTTTCATGTATTCTGAACATATGCTTTATTTTTGGAATTAATTGGTCTTTACCTTCCTTTATGTCCAGTGTTGCTCTGCCGCATGTGCTGATTTGCAGGTCAAGTATAATGTTGTCCTTCAGAAGAGCAAGAAACTGGAGGAAGATTTGGATGAATCCAAGGACTGCTTCAGCATCGTGCGAGAAGAATGTGAAAGTCTTCGTGGCGGGCTGAAGGTATCTTTGGAGCGGAGAACTGAACTAAATCAGCAGTTGAGCGGTCTTCAGAAGAGGTATAAGGATCTAAAAGAAGCGCACAACAAGGTCTTGGCCACCAATAAGGAGTATGACCATGAACGGAGGAAAGTCATGAGTGACTTAATGAAGGTCAAGGGTGAGAGTCACGAGAAGGATCTTTGTATTTCTACCCTCCGAGATGAAAATATCACTGTGAATCACAAGATTGCCTCCAGGATAGATGAGTTGAGGATGTGCCAGGCCGAGCTGAATGCTTGCAGGTTCCAAATAAAGGAACTAGAAGCTCAAGGTGTGTTTTTCATACCTTCAGGATCTTCAAGGAGGGAGATAGGTGGTCCTTCTGGTGTCCCATATTCAGGACCATTGATAAGGCCTCATGTCTAAGAGGGTATGTCTCGAGGGATCCCATGTGGGGGGCAGAGAGGTGACACCTACTCCTAGAGCTCGTGGCTCTATTGACTCTCCTGCTTGTTCTGTAATTATAGGAAATAGAAGTGGATCCCCTACACCCTCTCAGTTGATGAGGGTGGCAGAAGAAAGTAATTGGGGTCGTGGCCTCCAAAGTGGTCGAGGTCGTGCCTCCACTTCTTCTCGCGGTCGGGGTCGTAACCCTATATTTAAAAACCTTCACGAGGTGTAAGAAGTTTCGTAGTGTAATAACTGATAAGTCCATAGTTCGTATTCAGACCTCATTCATACTGGGACCAGGGCCCGAGAAGGGTCGTGGGCTCGAGATACGCGGAAGATGGATCCACAGGTCCATCAATCCTAATCATTATAAGGAATGCGTATATTATGAATGTTCTACAAGGAATATACATCTTCTCAAAGATGATAATACAGCTATCTTAAACATGGTAACACAACCATGTCCGAAATACACTTCTATTATACATGGTAATACAACCTCTATTCCCATAAGAGTTGTATTCATACCATAAATACACATCTTGGTGATCTACGGATTGTAGCCATATAAATACCCTAAAGGGGTGGTAGACCTCTCCATCTAATCTCATACTCTATACTTTACGTCTTAAGAAAATATACTGACTTGAGCGTCGAAGTGTCTATCCCCGGGACACCTAGGGCCTTTGTCTTGCCGATCAGTTCGTGAGCAGGGTTCGTGATCAAGTGCGGGTCGTAGACATCCATCAATAACACTTTTTGATTTTGCCTTTATAAAGGTCTTTATATTGCAATCTTTGAGAAGATTGACTCTTTAGGCTTATGAATAGCCTTGATAAATAGTGATGTGTACCTTAATAGGAGCATCACGTGGAAAGTCGAGTTCCAAACTTTGTGAGTTTGCATGACCCATATCATGTTGGTCTTTGACCATATACTTTTTATAAGTATATTATTTTATTTTGTCCTAAGATGATTGTAGTTCAGACACGTAGTCTAAACAGCTCATATTAGATAAGTATCAATCATAGACTTATAAGCGTATGGATCTTTAGGCAGCAGTCTTTTCCTATGCTTTGTGAGGCATAGTTTCTCTTTGTATTTAGAGAGTATGGACCGCTTCAAAATAAAATAGAAGATATATATCGAAAATAAATTGCATTCTTCGAACTTGAGAGCTCGGTAAAGTTATGAAAAACAACCCCGAGTTTGGGAGCTAGGGTATAAAAAGATGAAAATAAAGGAAGCTTGGCCCATAGGCCTTATTAAAGTAGTTTCTCCTTATATGTGGAAGGTCAACTTGGTTTTAGCTCTGAGGTACCTGGGCGCCATCATGACATGGTCTAAGTGCTCTCCTTCGCGTGTTTGCAAGAGGTAGAATCCACCGGATTGTGCTGCGGAGATTTTGTATGGTCTTTTGGTCCTTGGCTCCAGCGCTCCTCCTAGCTTGTTGGTGCACCACGGGCCAACTGGCATTACCAGTTCCCCCACTTGGAAGGTTTGGTGGCGGCGTTTATGCCATAGTGTAGTCATCTGGTTGTAGGCCTCTTCTTCAAAATGGAACACCATGGGTTGTTCGAGATCAGGATCGGGGACCAGATCTCCCAGAATAGTGTTAACGGCCGAGATGTTGCTCACTTTTCTGGCGTCACGGATGGCCGTGATCATGCAAGAACGCGCCACTCCTTGGTCTCCTTTGATTGAAACTACTCCTAGTGGTGTCGGAAACTTCATCATCAGATGGTAGGGAGACCATACGGCTTTAGCTTGGCACATCCAAGATCTGCCAAGGATAATGTTGAAAGGTGTGACGGTGTCGACTACCACGAATGTGCAGTATAGGGTTAACCTCTTCGCTCCATCTGCTACTGTGACTGGGAGAGTAATTTCCCCGAGAAGTATTACTGGATTTCCTGTGAACCCCGAGATTGGACCCGTAGGTTTGAGATCATCCTTGGTAAATCCTAGTTTCTGGAAGCAATCCTGGAACATTACTTCCACTCCACTCCCGTCGTCTATCAAGACTCTTTTTACCAGAGTATCTTTTACGGTTGCTGAGATGATGAGAGGATCAGAGTGAGGCATTAGATTTGGCACGGCATCTGCATCCGAAAAAGTAATTGTTTCCTCGGGGCGAAGCCTCTTGTTAACTGGCTCGGTATGTGGTAGGGCCCGCACACTATCCTTCAACTTAGTCAAGGAAATTGCTTCTCCGGTATAGCCATTGATATCGTTGATGACTCGGTTGGCTCCGTTTGGCGGTGGTGGAGGAGGATCTTGAGGGTTGTTACCTCCGCCGCCCTGGTTGTTGTTGTTATTATTGCGGTAGCCATCCTTCTTCTTCTGCCAGGGTTTTCCCCCATATTTCTTTTGGGTACCCTGGTTATCACCAGCTATCGAAGGTGCGATTTGTTGCACGATTCCTTGACGAATTAGCTTTTCGATCTCATTCTTGAGCTGGTAGCACTCCTCCGTGTCATGCCCCCGATCTCGGTGATATTGGCAGAATTTCGGGGACCTTTGACGCTCGGTTGATTCCTTCATGGCAGGTGGGTCCCTTAAAAGGTGCCTGTGAATGTATAAAATCTCAGGCCGATATCTAACCAGAGGAGTATATGACTCGAAGGTAGGTTTAGAGGCGTTTTCCGCCTTCTCGACCTTCGGTATCTTCATTCTGGGCTCTTTTTTGTCCAGATGTGAGTCTGAAGGCCTCTTGCCTGTTACGGCGTTTATTTTGCTAGCATACTTCTCCATGATGGCCTGGAGATGCTGAATGGTTGTTGGATTCTTTGTTGCCAGCTTCATCCTCAGAGTGTCATCATCTACACTCATTCGATACATATTGATCAGGAGGCGTTCATCTCGATCATAGCATTCGGTGGCTAGATCCATGTATCTATGATAGTGTTCTATCACAGTCTCTCCTTCAAGTCGGGCCACATACCCCAGGTCTCTGAGGGACTTGGTAAACTTCTTCTTCTGGAAGAAAGCGTGGAGAAGGAACTCGGCGAAATCCCAGTAATCGAATAAACTTTCTGGTTTTGTCTGAGTAAACCATGTTTGTGCTTTCCCAGGAAGGTAACTGTGGATGATCTTGCATATTTCAAATTCGTGGAAATTCCTGGTTTCCAAAGTCTTAAAAAAGACCGAGAGAAATTCTCTAGGATCGCTAGTGCCATCGTATGTGGGTAAGTGCTCTGGGACCTTCTTGTGGTTATCGAAGGGGAGGTTCACAATATACCGCGAGAAGGGAGAACGAGAAGCTTAACCTCTGGGTCCGAGGATACGTGTGATTTCTTGGTCGACTTCGTATTTAACTCGGGTAGGGTAGGCTTCATCTTGGGTGTAAGGCCGATCGGCGCTATTTTACCATTCGCTTCGAGTTCGCTCCCTGTTCTCGCGTCTGAGTTCTTCTTCGATGTTGATGATGCGCATCCTTCGCACTTCCTCCCTACTCAATCCTGTGCCTTCACCTTGGTAATTAGATGTATTAGGAGGTGGTAGCAGACTACTCTAAGTATTATAAGGCGGTAGATCCTTAGATAAATCATGGAGGAGTCTCCGATGTTGAGTAGAATCAGCAGGTGGTGTAGTTTGAACTCCTGAGACAGACACTTGGTTGGGGGCTTCATGCGTCTGTGCACGGAGTAGTTGACTTGAGTTTATCAATGATGCGACGAAATCAGGATATTGGGCATTAAGTTCCTCATCAGCACTCGGGCATCTTCAGGGATAGTTCTCGGAGGGTCAAGGTTGATATAAGGTGGCTCCGAGCCTGGCGGGTTATTTCGTACAGTCTGGCTTAAGGTTTCCCTAAGACGTCTTTGTCTTTCCTCCTACTGTTTTTCTGCGAGGATTTATCGATCTCTTTGTACTTGTTCTTCTGCGGTAAAGATCGAATAAGGTCCGTTGTATCCAAACCCATTCTCTTGTTCAAGGCCTTCTGAGTTGTTGACGCGTTGGCTGTAGTTCATGTCCGTCTGGATCGAGACTCTTGGTCCTGAGTTCGGTGCTTTAGATCCAACAGGATTCGATCCAGAAGGTGGCATTCCGGATGCAGCAGGATTCGGACCGGATAAGGGTGTTCCTGACACAACAGGGTTTGGACCGGAGGAGTGTTCCTGATACGAAAGGGTTTTGACCAAAGGAGTTTGGAACGTTGGAGTTTCCTGCCCCCACGGTAGAGCCTGACGGCGGTTCAGAGGTGGAGCGCGTACGAGATCCTCCGGGTCGACCGCGTCCTCGTCCTCGTCCTTGGGGGTAGCTCTGCTTCTGGATTCTCCTCCGGATTTTGCCCTAGTACTCGAGCGCTTCGTCTGGGTTGCTCGGCGTCAGACATGTTGTTGGGGAAGTTGCTTCTTCAGGTGCGCTAGACCAGATCAGAAACAAGGTTCGGCGACGTCGTCAATGAGTGTGAGATGTCCCACCGGGCGTGCCAAATTGATGTATGCCGGAAACCAACATTTCGACGACGAACCAGGCTCTCGAATTGATCTGCAAGACAAAGGCCCCGGGTGTCCCGGGGATAGACACTCCGACGCTCAAGTCAGTATATTTGCTTAAGGCGTAAAGTATAAAGTTTGAGATTAGATGGGGAGGTCTACCAAACATTTAGGGTATTTATATGATTACAATCCGTAGATCACCAAGATATGTATTTATGGTATGAATACAACTCTTATGGGAATAATAGTTGTATTACCATATATAATAGAAGTATATTTCGGACATGGTTGTATTACCATGTTTAGGATAGCTGTATTACCATCTTTGAGAAGATGTATATTCCTTGTAGAACATTCATAATATACGCATTCCTTATAAGGATTAGGATTGATGGAACTGTGGATCCACCCTCCGCGTATCTCGAGCCCACGACCCTTCTCGGGCCCTGGTCCGAGTATGAATGAGGCCCGAATACGAACCATGGACTTATCAGTCCCTCCCCGGACGGTTGCGCCTCCGGACCTACTCCCCGCTTTGCCGCTAACCAGCGACGATACTCCCCTTCCTGTGTCGCGACAAACTCCATCCTGTCTCGTTCGTCCTGGTTTATCTCCGGCTCCCTCCTGTCCTCCGGCACTTACTCTTCCTCCGAGGCTTCGGGGTTCGGTTGCGCCAGACCCTTCCCCTTCCGTGTTAATCCCTCATATGGCGCAGGGTGAGATCCTCCTCAGCTGCTTCGCCCCTCCTTCCTCCAGACCGTGTCGTTACAGGAGAGGATCATCCCCTGCCTCTTCGTGGCGGCCGATCTCGGGGTGGCATCTCAGTGTATTTTGAGAACAAAGATCGTGTCCTACCGGGCGTGCCAACTTGATGCTGCCCGCCTGGTCGGTCCGAATGGTCCCCTGATCTCTGATCCAACGACCTAACCCTGCAAGACAGAGCCCCGGGAGGTACCCGAGGGTAAACCCTCCGGCGTGATGATGAAAGATGGATCCCGGGAGAGAAAAGGGGTATTCCCTAGAATGACGAGAAGATACTTACTTGGAATAGTGGTGAGGAGTACTATTTATACAGTGATCCATACTCTCCATGTGGTTCATGCTCTCTGTGGCATCTAGTGTACCCGTCCTTATTCGAGTTGTACTATCACAGATGCATCTATATTAGCTTACCTCATCATGGGCCGAGCCCGAACTACTGCAGGGTAGTTGGGCCTGGGCCTGGTATCACCACCTTGTATGGTGTTTTGCTAGATTTTCTGCACTTGGGTGTGTGTTTATTAAGGAAAGATTGCTCCTTTTCGAGATCATCTATGTTTTGAGATGTTTAGTGCTTGTAATGATTTAGGGGATCATCGTGTGTTTTGCTTTTTCATTGTTGGATTTTTTTCACTAGTTCTTGACTAGCAATTGAATTTGATCTAAATCATCAACGATCACTATGGTAATTGCGGTGAGATTTGGTGTTGATCAGGGATGATTATTTGCATCGAGACGGAGATGGATGATCGGAGGGGAAGGTTTTTTTTTATTTAGAATTTTAATAATATATGGGGTAAAATTGTTTTACAATTGCGTTACCATTAATTTTGTACAGAATTCCCATTAAGGCTCCGTTTCCAATGAAATCCCTGCCCTAAAATTTAGCTTGCATTACACACGACTTATTCAACTTTTGCCTTTTTGGCACTTTGTTTTTTAATCATTTGGAATGGAAAATGTAAGCTAGATTTTTATATATATTCCAAAAGAAGACTATTACGTTTGAGAAGACTATTATTTGTTTGTACCAAGAGGGATGGGGGTCTAACATTAAATTAATTTATATTTCTAAGTGAACTATAATTAATCATAAAATATCAATAATATAAATTAAGGTACGTGTGAATCTCTTCATTGTTAAAAGGGTAAAATATAGTTCTCCTTACCTCTTGGAAATGGGTGAACGAATTCTGCATGGATTCAGATTACCATCCCCTCACTGTCCTGTATAAATAGGATTTCCATGCCACAACTAATGCATACAATTAACTACATCATTCAATTGAATCCCTGCGTGAAGTTCCTAGATATCTTATTACTGATCATCTGCGTTTGATTCCATGGCTAAAGTTAAATCTTATGCATTTTCATGTTTTTGTTTTAAACCTTCATCCTTGTTGCCGATGCCCAGCGATTACCACCACTTCTGCAACAATTTCCTAGAATGTTTATCGTTTAATAGAGCCGGCAACTTTATCAAGTGGGATGTAGTTCAAGTCGGATACCATTCAGAGACGGCCAATCAATTTCACATCCAAACCTCCAAACCAAATAAGTAGTGAGGTTCACTAGTGGAGGAATACACAAAGCAGGGCGGGGAATCTGGGAAAGCACAGCGGAGTTGTCCCGCCGTGACTTGGGCCGCCGTGCTTCTCATTTCCGACTTCAGAATCATTCCGGAAAACAAATTTTCGAACTCGGAAATCTGTCTGGAAAAACCATTTTCCTCAATCATAAATCCTTCCGTAAAAGGTATTTCCGGACGGTTTACTCACTCGTAAATCTAAAGGGAATTGATTTAAAAAAACACCGGCCAATTCCGGCCGGTGAAATCAAAAGAAGAATGGGGTCATATTTAATCAAGATCATCATCCAATAAACTACTAATATCATACAAATGGAGGTAAAACAATATCTGATGATTACCATTTCCCTCTTTGTTTGTACATTTGCAGAGGGAGAAAACAAACACCATGATCTTTGTGCTGAACCAAAATTCTGTAGCCCTGATAGACCGGCAGTGAGATTTCCGTTCAGTCTCGTTGGAAAGCATCCCAAACACTGCGGTTACAGTTCCGGCTTCAATCTTCAGTGCGACAAACTGAACCGTACCATACTCGATCTTTCTTCGTCTTCATGAAAGGCCCTTGTTGTCACCAACATATCATATTCGTCTCAATCGATGTTCGCCAACCCCTTGGATATGCCAAGAAATAAAGGGCGACAAAAGTATATACCATTTCCTTGTATGTTCCTGATTTATGTTTCCTCTTCAAGACATCGACGAGATCTTTTGCATAAAGGTAAGGACTCCCGGGCATCCCGAGAATCCCAGGGCTCCATGATCAGCGTAGTAAAAGAAGATTCTGTCATTTTTACTACTATTTACCACCTTACCACTTCCTCCTTTAACATCTTTCTTATCTCCAAGGATTACAGCAAATAGATTATCAACATTCACAGCATCCCCTGTGTAGTCCTGTCAGCAATGAACAAAACCAAAATCATCTAACAAATCCAACTGATTGAAAATGAAATTCAAAAATTCGCTTGTGGAGAACTATTTTTTAACGCCCAATTCTCAACACAAATAATGATTAGAATGCATAAAAGAGGTTTAACAAATGCTTTAACACTAAAGCACACAATTCCCCTACTGAATCAATAAAGGGCACAGCAAGCCAGTAAAAACATGATGAATGGTGTAGTCTACCGGTTAATCATCCCGTGAAGAGTCGTGTTTCTATAACGAAATAAAACAGGCATAAACGCATGAATATTCACATGAACAGAATATTGTAGCTTTTCATTCCTTACAAACCAGAGCAAAAAAATCAAGAACAGAACTGAACTAAGGTAAAATGTTATACCTTGGGAACTCCAGCATAAACATCATCACCGTCCGTACGATTGATAATCTCTCCAGGCCTCGGATTCATCTAATTTTTTGCTATATCATCGTACATAAAAATGACAATATTCTCATCCTTCAAACCTCCTTTTTTCAGTATTTGGTAAGCGTGACAGATATCAGCCTGTCCACCAATTCCCAAATTCATTAAACATAATTATCGTCACCTCTGACCAGTGTGATCTGAACCACCACAACAAGAGAAGTGAACAGAGCGATGGCATTGAAGATGAAGAAGATCTTGAATGAAGCCCTATTCACAACCACAGCCAGCCCATTGTTATCGTTCCCTCCGGGAACAGTAAAAATAGCGGCAAAGGCAACCGTTGCAAAAAGCACAGCCACCACAGTGACTGAATTTGTGGCATTGTTTATCCCTTCTCGGTGGAGTTTCCTCAGCTCCTTGGCAATCCCACTCACGTTTTTGTTCGTCCTCTTGGTCTGCTCGAGTTGAGTGTGGACATCTTTCTTGATCTGTGTCACAGTTTTCCTCAGTTCATCTCTAGGTTGGTTCAGTTCGTTGGCTCTAAGTGCGCCAGAACGATAAAGGCACTCCTTAATGAGAGCAGAGTCTTCTGATAGTGGAAGGTCTTCGGCTATATCTAGTGCTGTCTTGTGGTCTCTAGTAAGGGCATTCACATTGGTATCAGGAAGCGTTATCAGCTCGTTCATTATCTGCATAATAAATCAACATGCTAGCCATTAGCCAACATATAACTCATGATTCAGTGAATTCACATATAATTTCTAGGCATCTCATATGCTCCACTTAAGTTAGGCTTAATCAGAATGAGTGTATACTAAATCATTCAGCCATTCTTCAAATTTATGACATGTGAGCCACCAAAATATATTTGATAGCGAAAAACGAGAAGAAAAACAAACATAGACCAGAAGTAAGGCAAATAACATCTCACGATGCAGTAAATTCTCAGATATTTTTTGGCAATATCATACACTTAGCTTAGAAATCAATTTGGGCACATCCACCAATTCCCAAATTTATTAAACATAAAAATAAGAATAGTTCTTCTAACTTCTAATAACTAATAACTCGAACTCAGCTAAACTAATTAAGATCCATGGTCAGTAATAAATATAATATACAAAAAGAAGGGGAAGGAAATAATACTAATGGTTAACCTGGTGGCGGTAATTTCCAAAGCCGTTGGAGCCTGCAACAAGAACAGGCCACCTGGTCCCTGCAGTTTCTTCCTCCGATCCTGGGCCCTCTGCCGGTAACCGGAGAAATCCCGCCGGCCGTCTTCTGGCAGTAGCCATGGAAATTTGAAGCAGGAGAAGCAAGCTGAGAATCTGAACAATGCTAATTCCAGCCATTTTTCTGATTAGTAAGAAATTCGGGAAAGTAAAGAGAGGAAGTTAAATAGAATATAATAACGCGATGATAACGCGGTTACGCCGGGGATGCGCGGAGGCGAGGAGGCGAGGAGGCGTCAGGGATGCGCGGAGGACGCGCAGGCGAAGAGGCGCCGGCGCATGGGAGACTCCGGCGAGGAGGCGTCTACGCAGAGGAGGTTCCGGCGAGGAGGCGAGTCGATTAGGGATTTCTGCGTTTTCACAGAAAGGGGGAAAGGGCGTGGATAATGTTGGAGATTATATTTGATTTTGGTTATATACCAAAAAACATGAACGGTTGAGATTTAACTGATTTAATGAATTTACGGTTCAGATCAAAGTAAAATTAATAATTTTAATTTTAATATTCTATTTACTCATTTATATTGTATATTATGTTTTTTTTATATATGGAATTTCTGTGGAATATATTAGTTTTTAAAATTTTAGATAAGAGTTGATAACTAATTACATAAAGTTGATTTACTTATACTATTAAATAGTGAGAAAATCTCTTGAACTCTCAAGTTTCCTGATTTTCCGTGAAACTCTTTATATGTTTCACCTTATACAGTGTATGTTTTAATTTGAACTGTATATTTTGTTAGTTGAATTTTTTTAATTTTTACATAAAATTTCTTGAATTTTCGTATTATAGCATGTTTCATTACATGTTTACTTTAATCTGATCAATGTTTTAACACAAAATTTTATCACTTGAGTATAGTGGTAGTTCCATAACATTTAGGAAAGTTGGACTTTCCAGAGACTTAGTATTAAATAGTGTTTACAAAATCTCAATTAAAGTTTTCTATTAGATAGTGTTATGAAAAATTTAATAAAAATCACTATTTGTACTCAATTTTATTAGTATCTATATAGAAAGTAAAGTAATATTTGATTAGTGTGTTAGTGTTCGCAGAGAAACAAGTAAGATTGGTTTTGATTAGTGAAATTGAGTACAGTTAGTGTCTAAGGTCAGTTAAGTTTTGATATTTGATTAGCTAAACTACATTCGATTCCAATTTGTTAGTAAAGTATATAAAAGTAAAGAATGTTTGATTAGTTAATAAGGATTTAGTCAGTGTTCACAAAGAAACAAGTAAGTTTGATATTAGATTAGTTAAACTACCATCGATTCCAGTTTGATGGTAATGTATATAGAAAATATATTAGTTTTCATTAAGTAATCTGCATTTAGTTACCGTTCACATAGAAATAAGTGAAGTTTGACTTTGATTGGTTAAATTGAATACAATTAGTTTCTAAAGTCAAGTAAGTTCTGATATTTGATTAGTTAGACTCAATTTAGTTTCCATAGAAAGTTGTATATATAGAGATATTTGATTACAAATTGTTATTAATATACATAAAAAAGTAATTTATGTTCTTCAATTGATATGTTATGTTATACTTAGTTAGCGTTTATAGAGAGTCGAGTAAAATTTGATTTTGATTAGTTACACATGTTTTAGAGTTCACAAAAAATAAAGTAAAATTCGTCATTTGATAATTTAAACTTAATAGGTCGGGATAAATGGTGGAGGGTAAAGGGAGAAAGAGAACAAAAGTTAATGGAGAAAAAGAAATAAGTATATACATGGATATTTATCAGGTAACAATTAAGATATCATGTATTAATTTTTTAAAATTTCTGTTCCTGCCAGTTTCCTCCATCGTAAATCATCCGCAAATCATTTTCCAGATCAATTTCCTCCATCGTAAATCATCCGGAAAATCATAAATATTTGCGGCTGGTTTCCTCCATCGGAAATCATTTGGAAATTCCTTTTCCGGGTAGTTTCCGAAATCGGAAATCATATCCAATTTCGTAAATTTTCTCAATACAAGGCGGGGTTTAAAACCATTACATCGGGTTTATACATTGGGTTTCATTACATTTCCGATTTCGTAACCCAAAGAACGGCGGGAAAAACAACTTTCCTTTTTCCCGCTCTGCGTTGCGCATCTACCAATTTCCACTAGTTGTTCCACGAATCGGTAACTGGTTATTCTTGATTTATAAATTGATTTCAAATTAGAATTCGTTAAATTGTTATACATTTATAATGTATTAGCTAGTAGTGTATGTTGTAGTCATTATCACGTAGCTATCTGAATGTATCCACCTTTTTCATTATTTTGATTATTTTCGGTTTGATTGTTTTGATAATTTCTTTCTTTAATCATTTTTTAAATGCCTTAATATCCGTCTTTAATTAGAATATATACGTTAACTCATACAAAGTTCCAAGATTTAATTACAAATATGATCACTAAAAATTTTTAAACTAAAATAGCAAATCAGATCTCATCTTTATATTACATGGCCGTAAATACTATTAAATACTAATGTTGATCTCACCTAGTCGTTGCTTGGAGGCTTCCTCGTCTAAGAGTTGCGGAGCATGATCATAACGTTCGTAAACGTAATCGACATCTTAACAAGGAGGAATCAAATAAAGACTGGGAGGAAGGATCTGCCTAGATAACATATGTTGCTCCAGCTCAGAGCTTCCTGATAAGCAGCAGCCTAAGAAGGGCCTTCGGCGATCCGACAATTAGCTTCCGTCCAAGAGGTGGTCTCGTCGACAGCACGAGGTACGTCAGTAGCATGGGTAGGGCCACTTGCCTGCTCCGGAGCCCGAGAAGGTTATAAGAAAGTTGGAGTGTGACGAGACTCTTTCTTAGAGAGTCTGGTTCCGGAAGGTGAGCCTTCGGTTCTCCTTCTCAGCTCCGTCCACTCAACGGTGAACCTTGGTAGTGTTTTCCATGCGTATGCATTTCGAGTAGTATCTCCGGCAGTCGGACCAGACTTCTTCCTTCTTAACCTGAAGACAGAAGTCGTGGTTCTGGGCCTCCATCTCGCTTAAAATTTGGTCAAATTTCAAAACCTTCTCAACATTCGTGAAGGCAAGGTTCCCGCATTGAGCAAGTGAATTGAAATCCTCTTGATTCTGGTGTAAACACGCAAGCAAAGACTCGGTGTCGGGGAACTCGGAGATCATTGGACCGAGCCCTCCACGGACAAAAGTTCTAGTAAATCCGGGCGTTGGTTAACCGGCTGACCGTGAAGGGGGGTAGGAGGAGGAGAGGGACTTACAGGAATCCTCGGTCCTAAGCAGGAAAAATAAGATGAGTAAATAACAAGGCAGAGACAGAGGAAGAAATGAGGAGGGAAGGTGGAATTTTATCGGGGGCTCATTTGAGTTAGTACCCAATTTCTTTAAAAAATAAATAAATGATTTATGTTTTATTATAAGATTCAAAATAAGAAAAAACATATAATTGTGTGCTCTTGAAAGTCTCAAATAGAATTAAATATACCTATTATTATTTATAACAATAAGTTCATGGAATGGTAAAATAGAGCAACTGTTGGATGGGGGCAAAATTATTATGGAGATTTTGAAATTTGGTATTCTATTATAAAGATTGTTTTAGAGTAGCTGTTGAGCTTGCTCTAACAATGCCTATTACAAGTAAGGAAGTAATAAAAGAAAGAGGAAACTATCTAATTTTGTTCTGATCATTGTCTCCATCCTCGCTGTTATCGTCTTCAGACTCATCCACGGATGAGCTCTCATCCAAAGAAGGATGGGGAAGCTTGAGATTGATCAGGAGCAGGGGTATCCAGAGGCTTTTCACCGGAAGGAGTGGGTTTGACTTGAAGGTCTTGGACTTGAAGGTCTTGGCTTTGACTTGAAGGTCGGGTCTCAGATGGCTTGATGAGCTACTCTTTCTTCTCCTTGTGTTTTCTTTTGTTTTTAGTCTTGGTGATGAAGATTCGGCAACACCTTCCTCCCCGCCCTTCTTCGCCTTCTTCTTCTCCGAAAGAGGTGCGGCTGGGTTGTTTGCAACGGTCAGACCTGCGAAACCCATAAACATAAGAAAATGGTTTAGCAGATAGTGTGGAAAGACAAAAAAAAGTGGAAGACAAAGAAGGGGCAAGAATTCAATACCTTATAGGAACCTTACACCTCCCAGCGGCTTTTCTGATCAACCAGATCTGAGTACACCTCCTTCGGGAAGAGGTAAATAGCATTTCCGGCCAGCCAATACTGATGGAGAGGGCCTGATTGCCGGCCCGGACATGATCAAGCAGGAAGGCATCTCTGGATAGCCTTGTCCGCGGTAGCCTTGTCGTTCCAGGCGGTGATGGGATAGATCACGGGATCCACCTTGGTGTATCCCTTGGCAATCCAGCCCTTTGACAGAGTCCTTCTTCCCGAAAATGAAGTCAGACACCCTGGCCCAAGTCTGGATGGTCATGACTTCAGGATTTTTCTTCTTGTGGCACTCAAATACGAAGTAAAAGGAGTGCCAGAGGTCAAAGAAGGGCATCACATCACACCTTCGAAGGTTGACAAGAAAACCCATCATCACTGCAACGACGTTGGGAAGAACTTGTGCGGGAGACGCCTTGTAGTATCAGGGAAACTGGGAGTAGATGGGGGGGGGGGGGAAAAGAGGCTCAAACCAAACATAAAGTGAATTCGGCGGGTACATCGGATGGTCTGGGCGGTCTCGGCGGGTACAAAGTGAATTCGGCGGGTACATCGGGTGCATTAGCGGGAACCCCATGCAGCTGACAAGATTTTTGGTCCAGTCATCGGCAAAGAGCAACGATGCTCGAGCCTAGTCTGCCTGTTGGGTGGCCCGATTCTTTGAAAGTCTGAGCCAAAGGCTGGAGGGAGTAACCCTTTGGCCTTCGTGAACGCAAGACATTGGAGAGGGTGGATGTTGGCTTGGTGGGAGCGTCGGGGCTTCTTCCCGAGAAGAACTCCCCCGGGAGTATGTCAGCTCTTCGGTCGGAGTCTGCTGGGCGATGGGATGCCCGGAGGCCATTTGTGTTCAAAAAGAAAGAGATTGATTAAAGATTAGGAAAGGTTATGGCTGTGATGCAAAGTCAAAAGAGAACTGAGGTTAAGAGAGCGACGTTGAGGGGGTATTTATAAGGAAAATCCGGCCGTTACTCTGTCATGATGATGGCCTTTACTGCAGTAAAATCAGATAGGGCACATAAGGCTTTTACGCCATAAGTTAAAATCAGGGAATGGGAGAAATCATGCCTTCCTTGCGACTTTTCGAATGGCGTCATCGAAAGAAAACCCAACTTTCGGGGGGATAGTGATGATACCAGATCTTTGCCCAAACAGTGTGTAGGACCGTTGGGCCTTGGCCCATCGTGAGGTCAGCTATTGTGGAGGTATCCGCGGATGGACCACTTGGACAGGGATAATCAAGTGATGAGTCATGCATAGGGTGGACCACACAGAGACCTGAAGTGAGCAATATAAATAGTACCTCATGGCACTATTCCAAGTAAGTAATCTCTATTCATTCACCAGCGAATACCCTTTTCTCTACCAAGGCCTACCTTTCATCATCACACCGAAGGTTCTACCCTCAGGATGTTGTCTTGCAAGACTAGGTAAGCCGGAGCTGGGAAGGGACCTCCACGGGCCACCAAGCGGTACCATTAGCCGGGAAAGATGAACCCCACTCTTCCAACTATACAATTGTCTAGAAGCAGGTTGAAGGGGGCGTTGAATGCAATCTCAATCTTGAATAGAGATTGAGAATACCAGGTCTCAACATCAAAGGCAGCAAATGATTAAACGCCTGATAAAATATATTTTTCCCTAAAACAACACAAGCACCTGCGAGCGTGGGCCGAAAAACCTAGTGTTAGATAACACATCTACATCAACTGGAATGATAAATCGAGATTTTAAAGTATTCAATTTGGTAAATACAACCCATAAATATTCTAGATGCATAATTTCCAAAACTATGAAGCAGATAATATACTTGGCTCCTGCCAAATATTCATCTTAACATAAGGAATGTAGTTTAAGATCTTCACTGGGAACTTTTAACTACCAAACATGCCATAAGTATATGTCGTATTCAAGAAAAAAATTTGGATGAAAGGTGACGGTTATACGTAGATCCACTATGAAGATATATTCAAAGTGTAATTCTCATAATTTTTTTATTTTGATATCCATAAAATATATTTTGAAACGCAATCTTAAACATCATTTCATTTGCAACATTGAAAAATAAAAGAGATTTTCATCATCGTATTTCGGGTAAAACATTTTCACCCCTTCAAATATGCAATTTCTTGAAGAAGAATGATGTGGATGCATATATACCAAGTGTTGGATGAAAAGTGGCTTCTACTCAACATGAATGTGGATTGTAATGAATATGCTTAAACACTACTTGATGAGCCGTTCATTCATTCTTTGTTGGAAGCTTCCATAGGCTCATTAGCTATGTCAGCTCACTTTTGTTGTATAACTTTGCCTAATGGCCTCAAAACCTGTAGTTTCTGTGGGCTTGGGGTACCCAATGAATACCCTCCACCGTGGATGGTTTAACTAAAACTAATAATAATTTGATTATACATATATAAGTATATGGACAACTGTTAAGTATAAATTAAGTTGCTAGTATATATGAAAGATTTCAAGAATAAAATACGATGGTTGGAGTATAACTTAAATATGAGACCAAGTAGAACATTTATTCGTCAACTCAATTAGCATTCCATATTCATTTTATACTAGTTTATTTCCAACACTGAAAAATGGACTATGATATTTTTAACCGGTGAATATTGATCGATTATAATATTATAAAATTCAAAATGATAAGTAAATGTTTATTTAATTCAACCAAAATTATTCAAGCAAACATTAGAAATACTTTTGATTCTAATCTAATGTTTGCCTTCAGTCGGCTTTAGCAAACATGCAACCTGAATTTTCAAAGAAAATTTTGACACTAAAAGTACCAAGTCCCACATGAGTGAAAACAAGAATGTTCCCACATCAAGATGGTAAAAGTCTCGAAATCGAGACCATCCAGTATGAATAAACACACCCTGATCATACCTATGAATGTTTTGCTTTAGCCTCACGGCCCATCTCTTCCCATCCGGACCAATTAGGAAACTGAATTTTTCCAAAAGGCCACCAAATTTATCCACAAAATATTCAAGGATCTTTAATTCCATTTCCCTAGGTATGATCGGTGCATAAAATTCCGCAAATGGCCTCGGTTCCGTTAGCCTTGGCCGGCCAACAGGAAATGTGGCCGACTTTGGCTTACGTGGTTCATTGCCTTCCTCTCTGGGTTGCTCCATCAGTAGCTTTCCGTTGCCCATTGAACAGAAGAATGATGGAATGAAAAGAATGTTGGGAAACTTGTTCTATTCATAGCCGTTTTGCTACTTATTAATTAACACCAAAACAAAGTCGAAAAAAAGGCTATAATGTTAGTCAAATTGTTTTATTATATAAATCTCATTCAACCAAAAATTTAAATCAAATATTAATTACAAATATCTTTGAATAATGTTCAAAATAAATTGTGGACAAGTCAGTCAAATATAATTAATTATCATTTGTCAGTCAAATATACGCAAAATTATTTACTTATACCTTGTCATAAAATATGAATATTTTTGGCATACACATCTTTGACTTTAATTTAGTCAACTGACTATGAAAATTAGACTTTTTTTTATTCAAACAAACATCAAATTAGATATTTGAAAAAGATTTAATGAATCTTTAAATTTAAATATATTTAATTTAAAAAAATAAAAATCAGATTATAAAAAGATAAAACATGTGATGCAACTAATTTTTCTATACTTTCTAATTTTAAAAAATTTGTATATAAAATTAGCTACATAGTAAGTTTGATCAAATATCTTAAGCAGATAGTTGTCAAAAAGTCACGATAATTAAATTCTTGAAAAACAATTTTTATAAAATCTAATTTTAAAATGATAAATTAAAGTGATATAATGGCTTTCAACTAGATACTCTTTAAAGTATATTTACTTATTACTGAAGATATTAGTCATATTTTACTTATGTTTTAAATAGTGGAGTTAGATATGATAAACCAAAAGTCAGATATGTTATGCTCATTTCGATTTTCTTAGTCAAGTTTACTTTCACCTTTCAATGTTTACATTATTGTTGCCGAAGTTATCCACAAAAAATTCAGGGATCTTTAATTCCATTTCCCTAGGTATGATCCGTGCATAAAGTTCCGCAAATGGCCTTGGTTTCCCTATCCTTGGCCGGCCAATAGGAAATGTGGCCGGCTTTGGCTTACGTAGTTCATTGCCTTCCTCTCCAGGTTGCTCCATCGGTAGCTTTCTATTACCCATTGAACAAAAGAATGATGAAATGAAAACAATGCCGTGAAACTTGTGCTATTTATTTCCGTTTTGCTACTATTTATTAACACCAAAACAAAGTCGAAAAGAAGACTATAATATTAGTCAAATAGTTTTATTATATAAATCTCATTCAACCAAAGATTTAAATCAAATATTAATTACAAATATCTTTGAATATTTTTCAAAATAAAGTGTGGACAGTTGAGTCAAATATATTTAATTCTCAGTTTTTAGTCAAATAAACCCAAAATTATTAACTAATACCTTGTAATAAAATATGAATATTTTTGGCATACACATCTTTGAATTTAAGTAGTCAACTGACTATGGAAATTAGACCTTTTTGTTATTCAAACAAACATCAAATTAGATATTCGAACAAGATTTAATGAATCTTAAAATTTAAATATATTTAATTAAAAAAAATAAAAATCAGATTCTAAAAAGATAATTCATATGATACAACTAAATTTTCTATACTTTCTAATTTTAAGAAAATTGTATATAAAATTAGCTACATGGTAAGTTTGATCAAATATCTTAAAAAGATATTGTCAAAAAGTCAGGATAATTAAATTCTTGAAAAGTAGTCTTTATAAAATCTAATTTTAAAAAGATAAATTAAAGTGATATTATGGCTTTCAACTAGATACTCTTTAAAGTATATATACTTATTACTAAAGATATTAGTCATATTTTACTTATGTTTTAAATAGTGGAGTCAGATATGATAAACCAAGAGTCAGATATGTTATGCTAATTTCAATTTTCTTAGTTAAGTTTATTTTTCACCTTTCACTTTCTACATTATTGTTGCCGAAGTTTGAATTTTATACTTCATGCAATACATGTGGAATGTGCTAATATTGCTACAAATGTAGTTCAATTCACCAAAATATTCAGTTAGAAATGATAAAGAGGTCTTCTGTAGTAGTGGTGTTCTACCAAATTATAAGACAAAGAGGATTTATGTAGTAATGATGTTTTTTAGAATTTATTTTGTAACTACTTAATCGAAAAGGTAGAAAATCCTCCACTAAGAAAGAAAGAAGAAGTTCAAAAAAATAGAGAGATTAAATGTACATGAATAAATGTTGTGTAACTCTTTGGTTTATATAATTTGGGATTATAGTTTGGGACATGATGATTCTCTTGATATATATTATCCGTAGTTATTATATATTTTTTTCAATACATAATTGAATGATAAATGATCTCTAATGGTAAGACACTAGTAGATTTATCCAGAGGTTTTGGGTTCAACTCTCAGAGGAGGGGGGAAAGGGTGGAATTTTATTGGGGGTTCATTTGAGTTATTACCCAAATATTTTTTAGAAAAAGAATGATAAATGATCTCTTATTTTTCAATGGTTTTTAATTAGTGATGTAGTTGTTCCTCTTTCTTTCGATTTTGATAGAGGCTAGAGAACAAGTTGTTCCTAATGCCATTTCTATGTAGTAAGCTTCTTACAAAAAAATCAAGTTGTGTAAACTAAAGCATATATTTTAGTCTATTAAGTATTATGTATAAACTAATCAAGTAAGTAACAACAACACAAAATTCACAAAATGCTCAATCTCAGGTATGAGTTAAACTTGTTAGCCTACATTAAATAATCAAGCTCTGTCTATTTTCTATACAAAATTAACTTTTTGGTTGAGCTGCATTTCTTCGTTGCCATCCATATTTATTCAAGAGATCAAGAATTTCATTGAACGAGTCTTTGATTTTTTTTAATATGATATCCATACGTGATTTTTCATAAAAATAGCAAAGCAAAATTTTTGACATTTCATTAATCATTCCTTAATCACACCTTCATCTTAAACAAATCCATACGTTGACAACATAATTTTTGGTACCATTGTTTTTATATATAAATGTGGAAGGTGTTGTTAAAGTACAAGTCATTTTTTCCGTTTCTACAAAGAATTTAGTACAAAATTTATCTATAACTCAATGAAAGGGGAATAATATCTCCGTATGAAATAAGAAGAAAGTTTGTTCAAAAATCAGTTTTACGTAAGAAATTTTGTTACAAAAATAGAATTTAAATATTACAATTATATTTATATATATATATATACCTAATTCAAATTTTAAGACCCCAAAATTTGGGAGGCTTTGTGCGGGCACAAGCCGCACATGCTCAGGGCCGGTGTCGCACGTGCAAGGAAACATTACAAATACTTTTGATTCTAATCTAATGTTTGCTATTAGTCGGTTTTAGGAAACTTGCAACCTGAATTTCAAAGAAAAGTTTGACACTAAAATTACTAAGTCACATGTGAATGGAAACGAGAATCGTTCCCACATCAAGACGGTAAAAGTCTCGAAATCGAGACCACCCAGTACGGATAAACACACCATGCTCAGACCCATGAATGTTTTGCTTTAACCCCACATCCCATCTCTTCCCGTCAAGACCAATTATGATACCGAATTGTTCCAAAAGGCCACCAAATGTTTCCACAAAAAAATCAGAGATCTTCAATTCTACTGCTTCTGATTTAATCGTTTCTTAAAATTCCGCAAATGGCCTTGGATCTGCTTTCCTTGGTCGGCCGACAGGAAGTTTGGCTGACATTGGCCACTCTAGCTTACGTGGTTCATTGTCTTCTTCCCAAACATGACAAATACTTTTTTTTCTAATGAGATATTATTTGATTCTTTGTAACACATAATTTCATAATATCAAAATTTTATCAAACATAACAAAACACAAGTAAAGATATCGACGATTAAATATTTTCTGGTTAAAAAAAATCAAGCTGTGCAGGTTAAGCATGCACGGTGGGAGCACTGCAAACAAATATGAAATATACGAACACGCACGTCTTTGAATTTTAAGTTAAACAATTGACTTACTCAAAATAAACAACATATTTTTCAATCAAACATGAAACTTGATACTTGAATGAGATTTAATAAAACCTTAAATTCAAATATATTTACTCATAAGAAATGAAAATCTAATTTTCAACAGATAAATCATGTGATACAGTAGATATGTTCATTGAAAGAAAAGAGAAGTCTTGGTATCACTAAAGTTAAGGATTCACATGGAAACTGACTAGATACTGTCTCTGATGTAGAAATTGAAGATGTCCAATACATCACTGATCTACTTCAGAGCCTCATTATAAATTAGAGGGTGAATTTCATGGCCATTTTATTTAGTCAAATTCCTAAAGTGATTACTGATGAGGATAATCAATAACTCTTTAGACTAGTCACACTTAATAAATTACTTGAGACTGTTTTTAATTTGAACAAAAACATCAGCCTAGGTTCTGATGGATTCTACTCAAAAATATTTCACATAATGTTGGGAAATAATTAAAGATGATCTCCTTCTTGCAGTCAAGAATTTTATGAGCTTATCTTCAATTGATATTGCAGCCATCTGGATTACTTTGTCACTACTTTAAATAATTTTAGGCCTGACAAGTCTTACTAACTGCATCAATAAATATTTATTCAAAAATACATTTTGAAAGATTGAAGTTTTACATGCATAAAATTATTTCTTCTCATCAATCAGCATTTTTACAAAATAGGGATATGGTCAGGTCTATGATAATGCTATTTATGTGAAAGACCTCAGGTTTTTGGATAGCAACATAAGAACTCCAAACTGTATTATAAAACTTGACCAGATGAAAGCATGTGACAAAATTAGTTGGAGTTATATAAACATCTCACTTCATTTTGGTTGTTTCATTGATGTTTCGTTTACAATATTATGAAACATCACAAAAATGCCCAATTTTCAGTCATGATAAATGCTAAGCAAATGGTTTTTTCAAACCTTCTAGAGGAATCAAACAAAGGGATCCTCTGTCCCCTTTTTTATTTAACATTTTTTATGAGTGTTTCACTTTAAATTTGGCTCATGTTTTTGCCACGGGAAAACTTGATTATTTTGACATTACCATAGGTCATAGACCTATTTCTCATTTGAGTTACACAGATTATACAATTATTTTACTTAAAGGTTCAAAAACAATTCGATTCGAATCAAAGCATTTTAGTTGTCTTTGAGCAGACCACTGGTCAAAAGTAAACTTCTTTACAGGGAAACATGCTTTTAATGTTAAATGAGACAGGTTAAGAAAATATTGGGGATGAAATAAGGTACTGTGCCTTTTACATATCTTAGTGTTTTTAGGATGAGCGTTGATATCTCACTTTCAGCTAGTAATCCAGAGGATTGACAACATACTGATTAGTTGGAAGAATAAGTGGCTCTCCACAGGTTTTAAGATTACAGTTATGAAATCTTGCAAATATTCGATCCTCCAGCATTTATGGAGTGTGTTCAAACATCATGTAACTTTGATTAGGAGTATAGAAAATATTATATCTCTCTTTTTCTGGGGTGAAACTAAATTGAAAGCAAAGAAGGTTGAGAAAAAGTGGAATGATCTCTATTATCCAGCGGAGGATAATGGAATTTATGTCAAATCCATTCATACGATTATATAAAAAGGACTACTCAATAAAGTTATGGTAGAAATTTCAAGAAGGAACATCCTTTTGGTCCCAGTTCTTATGGACCTTACATGTATCTTATGAAACCTCACCAATTTGGAAGAGGATCTCTAGTATCAATTCTAAAGCTGAGAATTTGACTAGAGTCTTGTTTTTTAAGGGTAATTAAATCTTTTGAACTGCACACTGGATTGGCTATGGCTCTCTCAATGATAGAATCACTCATGATCTGACAAATATTCTGGAGAATGTACAGTTCAATTGTTTTCATGCAACAAATCTCAATATATACTTTCAATATCTTCATTGCTTGTTCATCATTTGACTGCTTTGCAGCAGTCTTGCTGTATTCCATCCAAATATGATAGACTTATATTGAAACCCCGCCTTCAAGGGATTTTTCTTTCAAATCAGCTTACAAAGCTTTGAGAGATTCAAGGGGTAATTAATTTTGATTGACTTGGTAAACTGTGGAATCCTAAATTACATAGAAAGATAAGTATATTCATGTGGAAACTGATCAATGCTTTGCTACCATTCTCTGATGTTTTAATTAAAATCGGATTCCATCTACCATCTTAATGCTTTTTCTAGTGACACGTATGAGACATTAGAAAATTTATCTGTAACTCAATGAAAGGGGAATAATATCTCCGTATGAAATAAGAAGAAAGTTTGTTCAAAAATCAGTTTTACGTAAGAAATTTTGTTACCGAAATAGAATTTAAATATTACAATTATATATATATATACCTAATTCAAACTTTAAGACCCCAAAATTTGGGAGGCTTTTTGCGGGCACAAGCCGCACATGCTCAGGGCGGGTGTCGCACATGCAAGGAAACATTACAAATACTTATGATTCTAATCTAATATTTGCCATCAGTCGGTTTTAGGAAACTTGCAACCTGAATTTTCAAAGAAAATTTTGACACTAAAATTACTAAGTCCCACGTGAGTGAAAACGAGAATCGTTCCCACATCAAGACGGTAAAAGTCTCGAAATCGAGACCACCCAGTACGGATAAACACACCATGATCAGACCCATGAATGTTTTGCTTTAGCCCCACTTCCCATCTTTTCCCATCCAGACCAATTATGACACCAAATCTTTCCAAAAGGCCACCAAATGTTTCCACAAAAAACTCAGAGATCTTCAATTCCACTGCCTCTGATATAATCGGTGCATAAAATTCCGCAAATGGCCTTGGATCTGCTTTCCTAGGTTGGCCGACGGGAAGTTTGGCTGACATTGGCCACTCTAACTTACGTGGTTCATTGTCTTCTTCCCAAGCATGACAAATACTTTTTTTTTCTAATGAGATATTATTTGATTCGTTGTAACACATAATTTCATAGTATAAAAATTTTATCAAACATAACTAAACAAAAGTAAAGATATCGATGATTAAAACTTTTTCTGGTTAAAAAAAATCAAACTGTGCAGGTAAAGCATGCACGGTGGAGCACTGCAAACAAATATGAAATATACGACATGCACATCTTTGAGTTTTAAGCTAAACAATGGACTTACTCAAATTAAATAACATATTTTTCAATCAAACATGAATGTTGATACTTGAACGAGATTTAATAAAACCTTAAATTCAAATATATTTACTCATAAGAAATGAAAATCTAATTTTCAACAGATAAATCATGTGATAATGTAGATATGTGCATTGAAAGAAAAGATAAGTGGTCTTGGTATCACTAAAGTTAAGGATTCACATGGAAACTGACTAGATACTGTCTCTGATGTAGAAATTGAAGATGTCCAATACGTCACTGATCTACTTCAGAGCCTCATTATAAATTAGAGGGTGAATTTCATGGCCATTTTATTTAGTCAAATTCCTAAAGTGATTACTGATGAGGATAATCAATAACTCTTTAGACTAGTCACACTTAATAAATTACTTGAGACTGTTTTTAATTTGAACAAAAACATCAGCCCAGGTTCTGATGGATTCTACTCAAAAATATTTCACATAATGTTGGGAAATAATTAAAGATGGTCTCTTTCTTGCAGTCAAGGATTTTATGAGCTCATCTTCAATTGATATTGCAGCCACTTGGATTACTTTATCACTACTTTTAACAATTTTAGGCCTGACAAGTCTTACTAACTGCATCAATAAATCTTTTTTCAAAAATACACTTTGAAAGATTGAAGTCTTACATGCATAAAGTTATTTCTTCTCATTAATCAGCTTTTTTGCAAAATAGGGACATGGTTAGGTCTATGATAATGTCATTTATGTGAAAGACCTCAGGTTTTTGGATAGGAACATAAGAACTCCAAACTGTATTATAAAACTTGACCAGATGAAAGCCTATGACAAAACTAGTTGGAGTTATATAAACATCTCACTTCATTTTGGTTTTTTCATTGAATTTTTGTTTTTATTATGAAAAATCTCAAAAATGCCCAAGTCATGATAAATGCTAAGCAAATGTTTTTTTCAAACCTTCTAGAGGAATCAAACAAAGGGATCTTCTGTCCCCTTTTTTATTTAACATTTTTTATGAGTGTTTCACTTTAAATTTGGCCCATGTTTTTGCCACGGGAAAACTGGATTATTTTGACATTACCATAGGTCATAGACCTATTTCCCATTAGAATTACACAGATTATAGAATTATTTTCCTTAAAGGTTCAGAAACAATTTGATTCGAATCAAATCATTTTAGTTGTCTTTGAGCAAACACTGGTCAAAAGTAAACTTCTTTCCGGGGAAACATGGTTTTAATGTTAAATGAGACGGGTTAAGAAAACATTGGGGATGAAACAAGGTGCTATGTCGTTTACATATCTTAGTGTTCATATTATTTCAGGATGAGCATTGATATCTCACTTTCTGCCAGTAACAACACACTAATTAGTTGGAAGAATAAGTGGCTCTGCACAAGTGGTAAGATTACACTTATGAAATCTTGGATATATTCAATCCTCCAGCATTTATGGAGTGTGCTCAAACATCATGTAACTGTGATTAGGAGAATAGAAAAGATTCTATCTCTCTTTTTCTGGGGTGAAACTAAATTGAAAGCAAAGAAAGTTGAGAGAAACTGGAATGATCTCTATTATCCAGCGGAGGAAAATGGAATTGATGTCAAATCCATTCATACGATTATATAAAGGCCTACTCAATAAACTTATGGTGGAAATTTCAACAAGGAACATCCTTTTGGTCCCGGTTCTTATGGACCTTACATGTATCTTATGAAACCTCCCCAATTTGGAAGAGGATCTCTAGTATCAATTCTAAAGTTGAGAATTTGACTAGAGTCTTGTTTTGTAAGGGTAATTAAAGTTTTTGGACTGCAAACTAGACTGGCTATGGCTCTCTCAATGATAGAATCACTCATGATTTGACAAATATTCTGGAGAATATACAGTTCAATTGTTTTCGTGCAACAAATCTCAATATACACTTTCACTATCTTCGTTGCTTGTTCTACTTTTGACTACTTTGCAGCTCTCTAGTTGTATTCCATCCAAATATGATAGACTTATATTGAAACCCCGCCTTCAAGGAGATTTTACTTTCAAACCAGAATACAATGCTTTGAGAGCTTCAAGGGTAATTTTGATTGACTTGGTAAACTATGGAATCCTAAATTACATAGAAAGATAAGTATATTCATGTGGAAACTAATCAATGCTTTGCTACCATTCTCTGATGTTTTAATGAAAATCATATTACATCTACCATCTTAATGCCTTTTCTAGTGACAAATATGATAAGAACATTGTTTCACTGAATGTCGATTTGCTCTATCTATAAGGTCTTGTTTTAACTACATGGTCGGGACATCAGAAATAAGCTTTAAATCTTTATGGGACATGCTCTCATACTATTGGTCATGGCAAGGAAGCTCTACACTGCACTCTAGATTGTTTCAAATTTTACCTAGAATAGTATGTTGGTTTATATGGAAAGTTAGATACTCTTTCATCTATGAAAATATATTACCTCATTCTGATGTTCAGAAAAACACCATCAGATACTATGCTTTTCATGTCTTTGATAAAGAACTAGAGCTAGTTTAGTTTTCCTCCCACTACATAAAAAAGGCCTCCTCAACCATGCATAATTGCAGTCTCATAGTATTCCCCAATGGGTGGCCTTAAAGCTAATTTGGATGCCTCCTGGCATTCTCTTAACTTGGTTGGGATTCGAATTATCATCGGAGACTGATGGAAGGCTAACATCTTTAAATGCCGGTTTCACGTGTGCTGTAATCCCTTACAGGCCGAACTGATAGCATTGCAGAGAGGGATTGAACTTTCCTCCACATTTCAGCAATCATTTTCCTTAGAATATATTGCATTTTAGCTGTCCAGGTTGTACATAATCTTCTCAAGACTCCTTGGCCTCTTTATGATCCGGCCTACTCCAGCAAAATCTCCATTACTGCTGAGATTGACCACATTCTCAGACTAGGAAATCAGTCTACTGATGCTCTTACCAAACATGGCTACTTCATACAAGGAAACATACATCTCTCTTGTCAAAAGTTCTTCAGAAAATCAAAGGTTTGTTAATCCTTTATAGAATGTGTATGCCTACTCTTAGATGTTCACAAAATGGATGCTACTGAATTTTTTGGTTGAACTGCAGATTCTATTAGGACCTGTTCTATGCTCATCTAGTCAGTTACCATTTTCATGTAAATCTACTTCACTGCTGCAACAATCTTGGATGCCGCTTAAATATATTTTTAATGAACTGATCACCATCTTCCATTTTCCCAATCTAAGTGCCGCTCTGTGTTTTGAATTCAAATGCACCTAAAAACTCATATGCATACAAGCAAATAATAATTTAGTGTTCAAAGTAAATACACAGAGTTTCTCATAATATTTTCAAAAAGAGAATCGGAACATTATATCAGATCATATTTCATCAAAATTATACCGACACCAAACTCCAGGCATGCATATTAATATATGTTGCACGAAACACGGCCACATATCAATTCATGTATTCCATAAATCATGCACGTACGCTGTCATGTTTTTTATTTTTAGATCTATCCACATATTCTAGTTTGAGATCTATCTTTTAGATGCATTATCTAGAGATCTATGACATCTGAAAGCTAGCAAGTATATAGGAAGATAAATATTGAGTATCTGATTAAGTAGAGAAATATGTGTAATTATATAAGCACGAGGGTTAGCCACTTAGAGCTAACAACAACAAATCACCCACTAATCAAGTAGTAACTTACATGAATTTATAAACATGTTGCACAAATATTATAACAAGATTATCAGTTGAATGCAACCTCATTTAATTGTCTGAACTTGAGACTGGTTCACACAGCAAAATCAATTACAGCTGCGGTAGTTTGAGAAGTTGTGTGATAATTTTTCAATGAATCTGCAAAAGAACTGGTATGCCACGGATGAAAGCAAAAAAAATCTAGTAAGAATCAAGATATTTCTCTGTGTTGAAACCGCCACTATCTTCTTTGAGTACTGTATTGCGCGCGTATTTTGTGCATTGATAAATACGTGCAGATAAATATTGGAATGTATTTATTTTCTTAAAGTCATGATTAATAACAATCTCTGGTAAACAATATCTTCTTTGAAAATAAAGTAATCGTTTATTAATATCTATAGGAATATATTCATTTTTTTTACTAATTTTTAACACATAAGGTAGTTTCATTATATTTAATAAGATAATTATATTTAAAACAAACTATGAACTATTTTTTATCAATACTAAAAAGTATATATAGATGTTATGACGTATATTTTCAAAATTTAGAATTAAGAATACCAACGACAGGTACTCGCGATTCTCTTATTTTTTTTTCCTTTTACTTTTAATAATTTAGATAGTTATAGGCTCTCAGAGAGGACCGTGCGACTTGAAAAAATGTGTTCATTTTATTTCTGATGCTAAATCATCAACTTTTTTCTAGCAATGTTTGTTTTTAATGTTTTACTTTTTTTACATTTCAATGAATTGTCATATTTTGTATTATTATAATAATTATTTTAAATTATTAAGCTCCGGTCACCCTTATATAAAATTTCTAGCTCTGATAAGATACCAAATCAGAGATGTACACCGCGCCGTAAATATAATTAAGTACTATTGTTTGAAGTTCAAACCACCAATTGGCCAAGAATTTCATGAAGATCCAGTCCCATGCTCCACATCTACATTTCAATATTTTGAGAAATATCTTATCTGATCTAGAGGCCAAGTCAAGATGCAGTTGGGACATGTACATCTTAACGCTACTCTACAACTTTCAACATTATATATGCAGCTCAAGTCAGAGTCTCCTATCTAAATTCTTATCCCAGCCATCCAAATTTCTTGGCTAAAATTAATGCTTACCCCACGATTTTATTTGTACGATCTTGATAGCTAGATCTTGTTCCTTCAAAATTATTCAACGAAATGACTTTGCTCCGGCACGAGTCATCCATATTTTTCTACACTCACACCCATTATAAATCTCAACTCTTGTTCATATTATATAGATCAAAACCCTTTTTGGATAAAGACTAATTTCACTTTCAAAAATGAAATCCTTATTTCTTGTAGCCCTTATCATCTCAAGCCTGCTAATTGCAGTCAATACCTTAGAAACTGAAGTTAAAGCGCTGCTGAAATGGAAGAGAAGCCTCTCTCCATCTTCATTTCTTGATTCCTGGTCCATCTCCAATTCCAGAAATCTCTGTAAGAACTGGACCGGAATTATTTGTAGCAGTTCGGAAACAGTTTCTGGCATCATTCTTTCTGGGGCTGATCTCGAGGGAACTCTCGATCAATTCAATTTTGCTTCGATTGGGAATATCACGGTTTTCAATGTCAGCCAGAACAGACTCAGCGGGGCTGTTCCAGCTGCCGTTGGAAACCTCTCAAATCTCATCATATTCGACTTGAATTTCAATGGATTTGCAGGTTTCATTCCTGTGGAGATTGGATCACTAAAAAAGCTACAGTACTTGGGATTGTACAACAATCAATTCAATGGTTCTGTTCCGTATCAGCTTTCGAATCTTCAAAAGGTAACGCATTTGGATCTTGGAATGAACCAGTTAATCAGTAGCCATAAAAATTGGTTGAAGTTTCGTAGTATGCCTTCTCTGAATTACCTTAGAATTTCTACTAATCAACTCAAATCAGGATTTCCAGGATTCATAACAAGCTGTTGGAATCTCACTTTTCTTGATCTGTCTAGCAACCAACTGACTGGGAAAATACCAGAATCTTTGTTTAATTTGGTACATCTTGAACGTCTGATTCTCGATACTAATCTTTTTCAAGGACCAATTTCATCAAACGCTACAAAGCTTTCTAAACTGAAATATCTTTGCCTTGGAAGAAACAAATTTTCTGGTTCAATTCCTAGTTTCTTGTTCAAAATGCCTGATCTTGAGAGGCTTGAATTGTACGAGAATTCTTTCGAAGGTAACATCCCATCATCATTAGGAAAACTCAGGTCTCTGAAACGCCTTAGGCTGTATAACAATCATTTGACTTCATTTATTCCTTCTGAGCTTGGTCAGCTTACGAATCTCTCCATCTTAGATCTGAGTAATAATTCACTTAATGGTCCTTTGCCTTTGTCACTCTCGAGATTAGTCAAGTTATCTGAGCTGGGATTGTCTGATAATAACATTTCTGGAGATATATTATCGCCATATTTCATTGGTAATTGGACTGCACTTAGTACCGTATCCATACAGAATAATAATTTCACCGGCGAAATCTCTGCCGGAATTGGACGTTTGACTAACCTTACGGATCTGAATCTGTACACCAACAAGTTTTTTGGGGACATTCCACCGGAAATTGGAAACTTGCTGAATTTGGAGCATTTAGACCTTTCAAGAAACAATTTATCAGGCTTTATTCCGAATACAATCAGTAATCTGCAAAACTTGTATCATTTAGACCTTTCGGAGAACAAACTATCAGGACCAGTTCCATCAGATCTTAGCGACCTGCAAAGTTTGATGATATTAGACCTCTCAAATAATAAGCTTTCAGGACCTATTCCTCCAGAAATTGGTGACTTGATAGGTTTGACAGAGTTAGTCCTTTCGGATAATCAGCTTTCGGGACTTATTCCACGAGAAATTGGTAACTTGCAGTTTTTGTCTGGATTAGACCTTTCTTCAAACCTGCTCTCTGGTGCATGTCCGATGACAATCGGAAGTCTCTCGAATCTTATGAACCTGAATCTACGTAATAACAGCTTGAATGGTTCCCTTCCTTGTATATTTGGTAATTTGAGCATTTTGGAAGTTTTAGATCTTCGGGAAAACCATTTTTCTGGCTTTATTTGTTAGGGTGATGAAATTACAAGTATGTATCCAGATTTGAAAGAAGATGTATTTATATTACATTTTGTATTTCATGAATAAATGAGAAATTAGGGACATACGTATAACATAATATATAGCTCATCCCCTACGTATTTATAGATCGATTGTATATCCTACTAGGTATTGCCAGCCCGCGCTCGCGCGGGCTGGAGGTATTTGGCCGTTCTGAATAATTATTGTGGTGAGATGCAGACGGGTAAACTTGTTAACTTTTTATTCAAACAACCAGCTAATAAAAAGGGTTCTGAACTCGGGAGCCTTAACACAAATTGATATGAATCTAAATCCCTACCAGCCTTGACACAAATTGGCAGTTCTTCCTACCAGCCTTTCTAGCTATCTTTGCCTTCACCTCCTTCGTAAGTCGTCTCGAACTCAAACTCATATCAGCAGCTTTATTTGATGGTTTCTTTTATTTTTCACTCATGTCTTTACAAGTCAGTATTAGTATATGCTTTCAATTGCAATGTTCTCTCCGTCATCATCAGCAACTTCACAGTCCTTCTCATCCCGCTAGTTAGGGTCTTGCTCACTGACAACCGGTACTAAGCAGCAGGTGCTTTAAAGGGTCAAGTGCTCAAATTAATACAGCAAACCATGAAAATCGTCATCCTAATGTGTCAAAACCTGCAACAACAAATGTCTCAAAAATGTTGAGGAGCATGCATGTTAGGTTATGACAGCCGGCTTTGTATACAACTTTTCCATCAACAAAAACTTTGCCTAGGTAAAAGAAGAACTTGAGCAATGAGCACAAACTAAATAAAGAAGCCATGACTACAACTTTTCTCTACTTCTGCAAGCAATAATGCTGACTAAAAGAACACCTTTAAAGTACGTGAAGCAAGGCAAACCACAACTCAAGGACAAAAACCATACCTTGAAGGATCCATGACTGTATATATTTCCAACTATATTCTTGAAATACTGACATAGTTCATCTAACCTCTTTTTCCTGGAGAAAGGGAATGTGCTTATCAGAGAAGGTAATCAGAAAGGTCCAACAAAAATGATTTTAACCCTTATGGCATATAGAGGATGCCACATGATATTATCTTACAAAACAAATGTCAAATTCTCGAATTCAATCAATGCAACAACTAAGTGAGGGCAAAGAAAACACTTAAACAATAGGGTTCCTTGTTAATACATCAAGGTGTGAAATTATATCCATACTGAGATAGACAGGGGGGCAGGAGCATACATCTTTGGCAATTGGATATTTCCAGCTTTCACAGCTGCAAATCTTCTCCCATGAAGATTCACGTGGGATCCCGACCATGTTACTGAAAAATAGCACAGTTACAAAGGTAAATTTGAATGACTCTGTACAGCTTCACAAACTGGACAAGTTGCAATCTTTATCACAGTAACATTACAAACGTAGTACATAAACTGAGATTGAATCAACATAATAGATAAATGTGATAACACAAAACAACCCATTAAATGCTTTCTTCCAGTAAGTAAAGGAGAAGAACAGATACAATAAGCAAGCAAGAGGAAAGCATTACCAGGGCGATAGTATATTTTTTCTGACAGAAACAGAAAGCCGAGTTCTATAGCCGAGCAGTGGAGGCTTCTGTTGGGCTCAACATACCAACTTTCTACTTTCCTATCACAATAACATCCTTAGTTATTATACCAAAGAACACAGAACAAATTGTTAAGATCAAAATCGAAGTGATGAAAAGGACATAGATAATCATAAAAAATGCTACCGGATCGAGATCGTACTAATAACAGAAGATGAGAAAGCTCTCCCCGAATCCTCCCCACCATCACCACAGCGAATCCTCGTCGAAATTTGCCGCCGTGGATCGTCCCCTGCCACCGAAGAACGTCAGGAATAGGGGCGTCAAGTTATCAAACCCTTAACAACATCATCAACATCATCAATGGGCGGGATGAAAATCATCGAAAGGGGTTGTTTACTCAATCGCCATTAGTTTTGATAAGATATGGGAACAGGGAAGGAATCTTGAAACAAAAGGATTAAACTGATCAGAGCTTCGTTTTGGTGCTATGTGAAAGCCTAGAAGAAACCTCTTGATCGCTAATCCTTTCCCATCGCCATCGTCGATCCTCCTCCAATGTCGAAGAACGTCAGGAAGATACCCGAACACGGGTGGGCAGGGCCCAGGACGGCACCTCAAGTTAAATACAGAGGGCGAAATTGAGGCTGCCAAACACCATCATAATGAAATTGAGGACTGATTCAATGATCAAAGCTTCGTTTTGGTGTGTGGAAAAGTAGTTTAGAAGAAGCCTAAATCGCTGAGTGGGAAGACGCGTGGAGAGAGCTGAGCGTACATGAATGACGGTGGTGGAAGAAAAATAATTAAAAATTACGACGACCAAACACTATTCCTAAGCCATCCACGCTTTATAGTATTAGAGATATATTTTGTTTAAGTATTCTAATTTGTCCACCGCCACAGGAGCAAGTTGAATAATCTGTCTACAACAATGTTCATTGAATTTTTGTTGACATAACCAATTAAAATATATCTTTCATATTGTTAGTAAACTGCCGAAAAGGGAAAAAGAATGAACTAATGTACCGTACGATATCAAATTCTGGTTCAATAAAACAAACTAGTATAATACTCGTGGCGATGCACGAGTATTTATTTTAAAATATCATATGCATATATTAATTAATATTAATAATTTAATTTATGAAAAATTACATACGAATGTGCATGGCATTTTAATTCCTCACTAATGATATATCTCCAATATACCAAATATATTACCTACCATGTCATTATATTAAATTGATTGAATTCTTCCGATATAGGTATAAATGTTCAAAATATTCATAATGTGACAATGTTAATACAAACAAAATTAATAGTTAATACATTTTACTGGATGAAAGATAATTATAACTATTTATGGTGATGAATATGATTAATTATGTGATTTGTTGTAATAAATATAATAAAGAGACAATTATGGTGATTTATGGTGATAATGAAAGAAAAATCAACTAATATTTTTTAATTGAAAAATAAATTGAGGTAAGGTTAATCAACTTGAATTGAAATGACTTGTTAAAATATTTGAAATAATTGATACTTAGTAATAGAATGTTGATTAACTTGGCAGCAAAGCTGTGTCGTAGATCATAAATTAGAAACATATGAAAACTGAGAAGCAAAAAAGGTACAAAAATTTCAGAAAAATGTAACATACCTTTTAAGCTGTTAACTAATTTTAAACATAACAAAATTTCATTCGTAGCTTTGAAAAACCACAACTACTGTAAACAGAATAACCAAGAGCTAATATGGAACAAATCATTACAATCAAAAAGAGAAGAAGGAACAACTAAACATGCAAAGTAAATGATAAAAACTCGTAAAAGAAATAATAAGGAAAATCCGTCCTCATTTTGAAGATATTTTCTTATCAATAATATGGATACACCTTCGTCTTCATGCAGAAACATCTGTATCACATTTTGAAGAAAAATATCTTTTCAATATTTTGAGATATTTTGTAAATCATTCACATACTAAACAACAAACACACTAATTTAAGCAAGACATACATACCTGAGGGATATTTTACCAAAATTTAGAGAACATAATTTATAGAGAGAGGGCTAATGAAAAAGGCGTAGAGAATTTGGAAAGGTTTGCTGTGAAAACATATGGGTCCATAAATGTAGCAGCTTTATTCAGGAGTAATTGGAGTATATGGAATTTAATATATAGATGTTTCACTTTATTCTGGAGAAATTTTGGGAAAGAGGAGCAGAAAACGATTTAGAGCAGATGTATTAAGGAGTAATTGGAGTAATTAGAGCATATTTGTTATGGAGTAGTTTATTAAAAAAAATAATGTAACAGTTTTTCACGTTATCAGTGGATAAAATTTAAGAAGGAGTGGAATAAAAAGTTTTGAAAAATTCAAAAAGAGTTAACACATGTCAAATTGTAGTTGATTGTAAAAAATACTCAAAATGCTTAGAAAATGACACGACAACTTTTATCATCTTAATTTAAAGATTATTTTAGATTCAAATTTTCAAAAAAAAGAAGTACTATAGAATCAAACATTGTAAAAAGACACATCATCAAATTTTCTTTTGTTTTGAAGAGTACTATACTATACTACATAGATAATGACTATTATAGATGTCTAATATGGTGAATTAAGCCACTTTTAATTCTTTCAACCATTTATTCTTTATAAATAAACGTTTTTAAAAAATTAATGCATGATCATTAAGTGGAAGTTAAAGGTAGGATTATTAGTCTAACTAAAAGTAAATAATAATATTTGTAAGAGGGAAAATAAGATTCTGATGTGTCAATTCCTCATTAATCCTAAAAATAATTCAAAATTCTTAGAAAATTCTAATTCATCATCTTTTAAAGTATAGTATAAATGTTTAATATGGTGAATTAAGCCACTTTTAATTCTTTCAACCATTTCTTCTTTATAAATAAATGTTTTTTAAAAATCAATGCATGATCATTAAGTGGAAGTTAAAGGTAGGATTATTAGTCTAACTAAAAGTAAATAATAATATTTGTAAAAGAAAAAATAAGATGCTGATGTGTCAATTCCTCATTAATCCTAAAAATAATTCAAAATTTTTAGAAAATTTTAATTCATTCTCTTTTAAAGTATATTATAAATTTCATTTTAATTTATAATGTCACTTTACTATTTTTTTATAATGTCACTTTACTATCTTTATACATGTACCTCTTCATACTATCTCAATATTAAGAAGGAAAAAATCCTGAATTTTAGAGTCCCGTTCTTATTTTTTCTTGAATTACAAAATATTTATTAGATAAAATTTACAAGATTAAATATTAAACACTAGATATAAATACTCTTGTTAGACAGTGGTATTGGGTTCAATATGTATTAGTTAGAGTTTAACAAGGATTTATTATTTTCCCTTTACACCCTTGTATTACCTATGTTATTGTGAATACAACGCATATCTCAGATTTACCCTCTAATATGGTATCAGATATTGATCAATTCTAGGATTTAATTTTTTTGGCCGCCGCTATAGTAATCTTATAAAAGTGTCGCCGCTAAAGTAATCTGCTACAATTCCGCAACAGTGTCCGGTTCGATTTTCTAATTTCTTTTTCGGCTGATCGCGCGTTTCTAGCTGTCTTTTTTACTTTTATTTGCATACCTGTGAGTATTTTTGGCATCCAAAATTGTGAATTTTAAGTGCCATTATTTGCATTTGAATTTTGGGATATATTTGATTTGGTGTACGCACGGTGTTAAGATCATTTTGACAAACATATTCACAATTCAAACATATTGAACTTACGTAGCTCACTTCAACTAAATATACAAGAAATATAACTATCAGCAAATCTGAAACAATAACTAAACAAATGAGGCATTACCTCCAAAATGCAATACTAACACCTTAAGAATCAAAATACAAACAGAATTCAGAAATCCTTCAAAACCAAGCCAAAAGAAAAACTTATGTGAAAGGAAAAATAATCTATTGAATCTGTACATTCATATACAATAGATATTCCCAACTTTTCAGAGTTCTTCATTCAACTACACTTGAACGAAAACCACAAATATTCCATCAAGAACAATTTTAATAGTCAAACTCAGAAAATACCATCAAAATTCAACATTTAAAAGTAATCATATTCTTGAACTTATGATTACATTACCTCTAAAATGCCATATCCAAAGCTTAACAAAAGCCATTAATTGTTTTCTCCCAGTTTTCACCATCACCAACAGTTCAATTGTCCTCGTTAGAATTTAAAAGTATCATTTTCCTTGATTTTATGTTATCCAAATCAAACCTAAACATAGACGGTAAGATGTAGTTTCTCCGGTAAGGATTCAAGATTTGTCATGAAGTCCTATTTGATTCAATATAGGTGAAACGGTTATAATAAATGTGAAAACGCTTAAACATGTGAAGATCAAATTAAGAAGAAAGCTATTTCAGAATTGAAAAGATGACTTGAATTCTCAGAATGATGAACATGGACGTTTATGAAACAGGTAATAAATGTATTTATTTAATTTAATTAACCAAGTAAAGGATGGAGATTAAGGAAAGTCTAAATTTTTTTATCAAAAAAAAAAGAGAAAATAAATTACGTAAAGAAGCTGATGTGTAATTTTGTGGTTCTTTCCAAAAATTAATTCAATATTATTTATAATAAAAAAATGACACCTCAACAATGACCGCCAATTTATTTTTAAATTGTCTATTATATTTTAGACATTTTTACGTGCAGTATAATATTTATTTATACAGTCTGTTATTTATTCATGGAGCGATACTAGTATCATCAATATTTATTCAAAAGTATAAAATGTGGTACACATAAATAAGAATATATCAGGTACTTTATATACAAATACGGACTACAAAAGTAATGTTGAACTGCACTTATCAATTCCCTATATTTATATAGATCTATAGATAGATTTTCCAAACCAATAACGCATATATGGCCCTGTCCAGTTCAACTTATTGCAGCACATTTCAGCACAACACAGCACTGATCAGCACAGCACAACACTCATCAGCACAGCACAACACTCATCAGCACAGCACAGCACTGGTTAGTACAACACCTATTCAGCTCAACACATTTAAGATTTAAATGGACATTATTTTTATATTTTGTAAAAATAATATTAATTAAGTGAACTTTTTAGTTCTTAAGTAATAAACATTGTTTTTTTTCTTCAACTCAAATGAACACTATTCAACATTTTCAATACTATTCAGCACAAGATCAGCACAGCACAACACTGATCAGCACAGCTCAGCACTCATCAGCACAGCACAGCACTCATCAGCACAGCACAACACCAAATAAGTTGAACTGGACAGGGCCTATGTAAATTGGGATAATGGAAATATAATGGGAAAATATAATGGAATATTTCGTATTCAATATATAGAACATTCCCAATCGCATAACTATATGATAGAGTTTGGGAAGTGTCTATATACAAACATTGAACGCTATATATTTCCTTGATAAATTTGTACTTAGTTGTCATCATTTATAAATTTAACCTTTAATGTACCATGCGTTTCGGGATCTTTTTGACGCCATTCCAGCCCAGCCTAACGTTTAGATTTGCCAGTTGATATTCTTTCTATATGAAATATATTCTGTTCATACCATTAACCTATAAATAGATACTTGGAAAAGTCGGAGAAGATTAACAAAGTTGCAGAGATGGAGAAATCAATTCTTGCGGCGGTTCTGATGATCGTCGTGGTGGCAATGGCGCAAACAAGCCAGGGAGCGCCTGATCAGAGCCCGGAGGCGGTGGCAGAATGGTTCAAAAATGTCAGCCATGCAGAAGAGAAGCTCACAAATCTTCACTTTTATTTCCACGACACTCTTTCAGGGAAGAACCCAACCGCCACGCCGGTCGCCCGTTCAAACCTGACGGCTGCATCGCCGACCCTTTTCGGCGTCGTCATGGTGATGGACGACCCGTTGACCGCCGGGCCCGAGCTCGGCTCGGAGTTGCTGGGTTACGCGCGTGGGATGTACGCGTCGGCCTCGCAGGAGGAGCTAGGGCTGTTGATGACTCTGAACTTCGTGTTTAAATCTGGGGAGTACAATGGCAGCACGCTGAGCGTTGTTGGGCACAACCAGGTGTTCAACGAGTATCGGGAGCTGCCGATTCTGGGCGGGTCGGGTGTTTTCCGGCTTGCGCGAGGGATCGCCACCGCGAAAACTGTCAAGTTTGATGCGGCCACCGGTGACGCCATTGTTGAATATCATGCCACCATTTTGCACTATTAATTTATATATATGAACTACGCATTTGATCGTTCTCCATGGTAAATTTGCTTCATCGATCCATCCCCAATATATTTATGTCAACATTATTACTATTTTTTAAGTTTAAGTTTTATTTGATATAATAAGATAACAATATGAAAATATTTGTTTAAGTCTAAGAGTAACTAATATTGCTATAGGCACCAAAAGAAACTAACCCTGAGTTAATTACTCCCTCTTTCACAGTAATTATATATACATATTTTAACTTTTTCCGAATATGTGAATTTCATCATAAAATCACCTTTTGTTGACATTTAGATTCATAGAATTTTAATAAAATATGATATTCTTATTAATATAGTCATTATATTCAATATAGTCACTTTTTTTTTCTTCAATTTTTGGTAGGATTCTTTTCAATTATATTATGTAACGAACAAGCCCTAGTACTATAATTAATTTATCCACAGAACTTACATTTCATCAAAATTTAAAATGTATATCAAATTAAATACATTGAAATTAACTCAAAAGAACCCAAGAAATAATATATATTGAATTGATTGTAAAAAGTATATTTCATGTATATAATGAATTGAACCAAATACGCATTTGGAATTTCTTAACCTCCTAATTAACTGGGAATAAATCATAATTTATAATTGGTAATGCTAGTTTTTTTTATATGATTTTTTAGCCCAATCCATTCTATACCTGTTTTTTGAGTTTTTATTTCTTAAATCAAATAGAAAGAATCGCATGCATTTTGTTATGGAATATCGATCTTACTTACGTCATATTCACTATAAAATGTGACTGAAAACTGATACTACTTTGAGAATTGACCAAGTTTGTTTTGTAACCAGTCCCTTCCCTTCTCTCCCAAAAAAACCAGATCTAGTTTTTCTCGTTGAGGCCGCTGGTGCTTTCACCGGCCAGCGGTCTTCCCCAAACCTTTTCTATTCCGTTTCAAACCACCCCTCCTTAATCTATACCCGAAACCATTTTCTTTTTCGACAAATTACAATTCCAGTAGCTATCCCCTTGATCTGTCAGTGCACCGCTCGCACGCCGCCGCTGCTCCCCTGAAGCCCCGCCGGACAGAAAGGAGCAGGCCGGAAATCGTCCGACCAGCCTAGTGCAGATCTGCAAAGACACCAACGACAGATGCCAAGGTCTCCGCGCAGCACCGTTGGAATACAGACGGCCCAGGCCAGTCTGATCAATTGGGTTCCCCGCCCAGGACGCTGCCGGAAAAAAACCGATCGGGAAACACACTGGCCACGAGCTTCGGCCGCCGTCGGCGAAAGCACCGGCAAACCACGGCCTGATCCGAACGGGTTGGGGGTTTTTAGGCCAGGTCAACTGGTCAGTCGGCTCGAGTTGGGTCGGCTCGGGTCGGCTTGGCTCGGGTCGGGCAGGTTTGGAGAGGTTTCTACTGGAACTGGCACAAATAGAATGAGAAGCTGGTTTTACTTCTATTTTCTTTTTTTGGTTTATTAGATAGAAATAAGGTCAAATATTTGAACTAATTGTTCTCTGTCAAACTTAGTTTTACCGACGAGTACGTGATAATGTTCGGTTTAAACTTTGGTTGGCTTCAAGTCTTGATTATATGAATGGACAGGAGAAATCCAAGTCAATATAGTATTCTTACGTACTTTTGGTGATTCCATCTCAATATAAACTAGACTTGTAGACCATGGAAGTTGCTTTTGCAGCTTTTCTTGTGTTAGATAACAATCCTAGTGCACTTAACACTGTTAGAACAAACCCTAAAACACAATCAGGAACTCACCCTGAGACGACCGCAATGTGACTGAGGGGTAATTAATGGCAGTGTTCTTGAGTTTGATGGGTAGTCACAATCAGGTAATCCCCATTTACCCAGGGATGACCGCAAAGTGATGAACTATCTCAACATTTGTTCCAATGTTCTATATTATTTTCGTTAGCCAGTTAGACCCGTATTGGTTAGTATTTGCCAATAATATTGACCTTATTATCGGGGGATATGAGATGCATGTGGTCTTTTTGCGAAATTATTCTGACTAGTTTGGGGAGTATCCTTGCCTATTTGTTTGTTATATCCCTCTTAAACCGTTAGTTGGTGAGAGGGAAAACCTCGTGGGCTTCTGATCTAGTCAACAGATTTATGTGTCTAGATTGGTAGATTCGATTGGTTAGATGATTCGAGTTAAGGTACTACGCTTGTCGGATGATTTCATACTCTTTGAGTATTAGACCATAGGTTTTATGATATATCCTCTTTTTAGTTATTCTAGAATGGTGTTACCGCCATGAGTATGGAGAAGGTTTAGATTGATATATGTGTAGAAACCTCTCCTGACCTCAACAAACTTTGTAAGCCTAAGGGCAACTCACTAGTGCACAAGCATACCTTTCTTGGCACAACATTTAAGGCGTTTTGGCCAAATTTTTGCGGAACCGCCGAGTACTGAGCTTGCGAGTTCGCCTCTGTCCGCTCGCCTAGGGCAGAAAATAAAAAAAGCGCTTTACAGTTGAATAGAAGGCGTTTTGAAACTGCCTTAAAATGTTGAACAGCACGCGATATCGTAACCAAATTCGCTAATGAGCGACGAGAGAAGCGAAATCGCCTATAAGACCCGGTTGAGGTTGGAAAAGTTGTTCGCCAGTAGTTGTTGGCTGGTTTTCTGCTAGCGAATTCGCCAGTTATGAACGCCTGTAGGCGCATTACGGCTAGAGACATCGCCTGTTAGTAAGTCTACAGGCGGCTCAAGAGGCGAATCCGCATCCTAACTCGCATGTATCATATTTTCTATCATAAGAGCTAGATTACTCTCTGGCGACAGCGTAACAATATCCGCCTATGTGTAGCGAGTTCGCTTAGGGGCACGCCTGTTGCTCTCTGTCCATCCAGTCGAGTTAATAGGCGAACTCGCTTCCTGTGACGCCTACAGGCGACATTGTTTCCGAATTCGCTATCAAGACAAGTTAAACTATAAATTACAAGACTAATTCCATTCTCTTTTTCGTTTTTACACATGAACCATATACTCCAATACGCGTGGTAACACAATTTGATTCAAAGAAGAAAACATTAATCAAATTAATAATAAGATTGTCACAAGTAGGTAAAGATTCGAATTTGTAAAAATGTAGCATTATAGTTGAAATAAAATTCCTAGCATAATTCAACACTTCTAGGTAGGTAGAGTTTTCATTGGCTGCACTGTCCTGGTCCTCTGGTGTGGCTTGGTGTGGATGCTGGCGGAGATAGTCTTTACAAAAACTCCAAAGAATGCGGCGAGTCTCCCACCCATTCTCTTGGACGTTAGCAATCTCGGTCATCATCGAGAACACAGAGTCCTCAAACCCTTGGTAATAGGCTTCTCTTGGCGCTAGTAAATGATAGACATTGAAAATGTCAAGTTTTGTTCTAAATTGTAGTAACATCACAAGTACAAAATACATGAATATAAAACAATATACCTCCATTTGGTTCTGGCTCCGCCGGCACGTCCTTCTCCACCTTCTCTTGCCAAGTCCCCCCAATCAACTCCCACTTCTTCTTCTGGTAGTACTCCTTCGTGTAGTACTCACATGGCTTCCCGGTTCTGGAGAACTTCAGCCTTGGATGCTTTATGCAGAGGAATTTAGTTATGAAGTTCGCATAGGGCCATTTCTTGACAACCATGTTGTTTTCTACCATGCTCTTCTTCATGTGTTGGAAAATGGTATATCAAATGTTAAGCATGACATCCTCCGCCACCATGTAGAACTCGATCAAAGTCGTGTAGTTTGGTTCGGCCAACCACCCACCTTTAGGCACAAAATTTGTAGCAACCATCTCATACAATATCCTCCTCTCAGGGGTGAGCTTGTATAACTTGTACTCCTTCGGCGTTCCAAGTTAAACCTCATCTCGACCAAAGTGTGTCTTGCCATATTCCTTCAGCTTCTCGTGGGAAACAAGCAACTTACTAGGCCATTCTCCCCTTGCGTATAGATCCACAGGTTTATCCCCGTCCTCGAACACAACACCGAGGGCATCGTTGAACAGTTTGGGACTTAGTTCGTACTCCTTGTTCACCTTGGTCTTCCACACGTCACCAGACTGTCGGAAATTTGCGTAGAACTGCATAGTCTCCTCCAGATAGCCCGACTAATTTACCTTCATCAACTTCCGAGCTTTTTGATATTCAAGAAGTTCCCAAACCTTTTCAAACCTATGTCGTCCACTTTACTCTCATCCACCACCATCAACTCGTTCAAGATAGCCTTGGCATTTTGAAAACTACAATAATTTAGATAAGTTTGTTCACTAACAAACTTAGCCTTATCGTACTTGATAGGCTCGGTTGATTCGGCGGCGGCCTTTTTACCCTTACCCTTCAGAGGCATGTTTGAGATTGGCTAAAATACCTAACAAACACAACCCAACCTTAATCTATGATTGAACTCATAAACAAAAACATTCAACATCACACCTAGATTGAAAGCTAAGCTTTTTCACAACGAATGGCAAAAATAAACAAAAAAACCAAAATAATGATAAAAAGAGTTAAAGATGAGTAGAACTTACAAATTGGGGGAGATTGAGCCGTGAAATCGCTTATTTGCCGGTGGAATTGACGGGTGTGCGGCGGCGGATCGGAGTTTGGGGAGGTTTCTGATGAATGTGAGGGTTACAAATTTGGGGATCTGATTTTGAACGCGTCTGGTTTCAGTTGACTATTTATAGGCCTGCTGTTTACGAGTTCGCCAACTCCATCTCTTATACGCGATTTGTCAGGCGAGTTCGCTTGTATATAAAAAAATGTTGGCCTGTGGGCCTAGGAACTATGATATGGGACATGTATGTATAGTGTACAGAGTATGTATAGTGCATTCAAATGGTGTTTCATGGGCAATTTATGCGGGTCGGCGACCTATCGAACCCTTCTATTTTGCCAGCACATATATATAGATCAATTGGCTTTCAATCCACCGATGTGGGATTCTTGACAACACGAGGAAGCGATATCGCTAATGCTTACGTGTACAGGCGAAATGGTGAGCGAAATCGCTCCCATTTGTTTTATTACAAGAATGCTAAACCCTACTTGATACTTAGAAGTGATATCGCCTCTTATTTCGTTTATGTATGAAATGGCGTAGTTAATTTGTGTTCTATACTTGTGCATTTTAAAAAATAATCAACCTGGCGGGCGAAACCGTAAGCTTATTCGCCTACTTGTTACGAGTTCGCCTCTTCAGTCGCCTGGTAGACTCTGTCGCCTGTGGCGAGCCAGGAAGAGAGTTCGCTTTAAGATAAGTTTATAGACGTTTATACTTACGAGTTCGCCTTTTCAATCGCCTGGTAGACTCTGTCGCCTGTGGCGAGCTAGGAAGAGAGTTCGCTTTAAGATAAGTTTAAAGACGTTTATATTTACGAGTTCGCCTTTTCAATCGCCTGGTAGACTCTATCGCCTGTGGCGAGCCAGGAAGAGAGTTCGCGTTTAAGATAAGTTTATAGACGTTTATATTTACGAATTCGCCTTGTCAATTCGCCTCTCATTTTTTCAGGTAGCGAAATCGTCTTCTGTCTCGCCAACTCTTTGAATACATTTTGTTTACATGTAAATCTAGGTGCTTTTGTGTATGGTTAACATTGAAGAAATACATGAAATGTAATTTTATTATTAAAATACCATAAAAAATAAATTCAATACCAAAACAAACCATTCATGAACCATTGTTTAGTGTTGAAACAAAAGAAAGCTAGACTACACAATAAGATGAAGTGAAGCGATCATTCTTCGTCGTCATCATCTTCATCATCTTTGCTTTCATTCTTCTCTCCATCAATTTCTTCATCTTCATCTTCATCATCTTTTTCAGACGACTCTGCGGCTGAAGATGATTGCTTGTTCTCGTCTCGGCGAACCAGTTCAAACACATCGTCGTCTCCACTGACAATGTGTCCATACCTCTGTGGGTCTTCATCCATGTTATCATTCCCAAGTTGCTCTTCATCGGGGTCAGTATCTTCTCCTCCCTCGCCATCAGTGGGGATTCATCTTCTGCCTCGTTTTCAGGTCTCGCTTCATCTTATGGAATGTAATCATCAATGTCGGTCATGGGAGGCAATCGTTGAACCGAGAAATCTGGCTTTTCTTCATTGTCGCTCAAATCCGGATTCAAATTCAGCATTCTACCAAATGCTAGTGCGTCATCCCTCTCTTTCGCTTGCTCCAGCTTCACCTCTCCTAGCTTACTTGTAAGCTGTCCGACATATAGGACCAACCGTTCACGCCAAGCGAGATCGCGAGCTACAAACGGGAACAACACAATTAGTAAACAAAAATGTTGCAAACATTTATTTTAAATGAAAATATTATTGTATAATAATTACTTACCATCACTCATTTTAGAACGGCTGTGAGAACTCGAAGCACCCATGGCCTTCTTCTTCACCACCCCATCCGCACTGATTTTCAACCCCTTGTTGCGTAGCCAAGTCGAGTCGTAGTATTTCACAGGCTCGGACATGCTAACATGTCTCACACCCTTGTTCTTCATCATGGCGGTTATGAGCTGCCCATAAGGGATCGTCTGATCGGCCTTGTCCTTCGCACGCTTCAGCATGTGCTTGATGATGGTGTACCCGGGATTGATCTTCACCTTCTCCATTAGATGGTAGAAAACCATCAAGTTGGCGATCATCGGCTCACATGGATGACCACCCGAGGGCGTGATATTGAAGCACACAAGCTCGAACACCAACCGCTCCTCTTGAGTAAGGCTCGCAATCTTATACTTCTTCGCCGTACCAGCCACCTTACTAAGCGTCTTAAAAAACTTCCTACGCATGGCGATGGGGTCTAGGACGCTCTCATTCAACGAGGTTGGGAAACTTTGGGTGTGGTATATCTCATAAGAGCCATTTGGATCCAACGGCCTTATTTGATCACTAGACACATAAGGGCATCCTATAACCTCATTAATCAAGAACTTATCTACCTTAAATGTCACACCCCTAACCATCATAGTCGCCTCTTCGGCATCCTTCTCAAATTTCAAATTAGCATAGAATTGTAGAAATTCTTCCCTATGAACCTGCACACTCAAAGTTAGCATCCCATCTAGGTGAGTGGCTTTAAAATAATCTACAACTTTATCAAGACCCAAACTACCAATCTTAGTCGCGTCAAACACCTTAACATTTAAATAAGTGCGACTGGAATATCGCGCGTACCTCGCCTCCGTTTTCGGGCTGATAAAAAGAGACCGCTCCTCTTCGTCTTCATCGTTTCCCACATCGTTGGCAGCAGCATGAGACGAAGTGGCGGCGTTGGCCCGACCCTGTGTAGAGGTGGTGGAGGATGGGCCGGGTTGTGACGAGGTGGCGCGTTGGGTCGGTGTCCGTGAGGAGGTGACGCGTTGGGGCGGTGCCTGTGAGGAGGTGGCACGTTGGGGCGGTGGCTGGGTAGCATTTCTGGGCCGTGGACTGGCCGGACCTCCGGTGACTGCACCATCTCTTCTCTGCCGACGGAGTGCCTGTTGCAAGGTCTCCTCTTCTTCTTCCGATTCAGTCGGGTCGGATCGTGTGGTGGGGGCCGTCCTCTGTCGCTTGAGAGCCGGTGAGGTGATGGTTTTTCCGGCCTCTTTACTCCGACCCATGCTGTGGTGGCGATTCGGCGTTTGGTTTCTAGGGGAGTTAGGGTTTTGCAGGCGGAAGATTTGGGGATTCTGATCTCTCCCAACTCCAAATATACTTTAAGTATTTTTTTCAACTAAATACCTACAGGCGAACGAGGTTACAATTTTGCTTAGATTAAACATGTAGGGGTGTCTACTGGCGATTTCTCTTAAAAGTAAGCTCAACCCTAAACCCTAAAACCACACCCACAGACCCGCAGCGATAACCATGTGCCAAAATCGATTGTAACCTTCATCGATTCATCAAAATTTATTCTGTTAACGCTTGTAACTAGAATTACACGGGCATATGCAACTCTTTCTCGAGTCACCACACGTGAAAGCGCGCAAAACAAATATAGTCGTTGTGGATGTTTATCGGAACACAGATTCATACTACATTCATACCAATTGAACAATTAGACAATACTGTACCTGATCTGTACAAGCCAACTCTTGAATAGTATTTGCTCCACATAACGGCAGACCTATGCACATTTTATATACCTGTAATGTGATTTCTGCAGATGACAACCCAACAATAACATGCTTATCCAATATTAGTATTAGTTCCTCGACTCATCTCGGTACTAATATATAAATTTTGAAAACATCCATGTGTACTTTAAGATAACCGATGTTACACGAGTCATAGTGTGTTCCTGTAATGTGCTGTCTGCAGATGACAACTCGACAATAACATACTTTTCCAATACTGATCAGTAACTAGCATTTTTTATATGGATTTTTGTTATCAATTACAAAAAACAATCTCATAATACGCGGAAATTTCTTAACCATTTCAACAGATACAATGACATATGTTCCCTCTGAAGCTGATATATATATTAGGGCATTAACGGATTTGAAACATTCCAACACATTATTACTTGTTTATGACAAATTCTTTCTAAAATACACATACTGTAACATGTTTAATTAAACATACACATGTTAGTTTTACAAACTCATTATATATGGAAGCCTGAACAAAGAAGGAGCGATATCGCCACCAGTACTCGCCCGTGAGCGATAGTACAGGCGAACTCGCAATTAAGTAAAACAGTAACCGACCAAAACTACTATTCAGACATGTTTTGTCCACCTAAACCATGCTATATATATATCATTTTACCCGGATTTTCCTACTCTCAACCTCATTTTCACCATTCCTATCCATCTACCCTCCATTCTCTCTCACCATAATTATCCCCTCCTCAACCTCAAGCACAAATCCATTCAATCCAAATCCATTCTCATACCATTCCAATCCGAGAATCACTTCAATCCTAAGCACAATCTCATTCTCATAGCTCAAACCTTGTTCTCTTACCATGAGCTTAACCCTAGGTACCTAAAAACCACCAATCTAGATCAACCTTCCTTCAAATTTGGATAAAACCAACAAAGCTTGCAACTTTGTGAAGTAGACATCAAGTACAAGCTAAGAGCTTCTTCTACAAGTAAGGTATGTGTCTTAAATTTCATGTCTATGTTGAATGGGCTTTTGGTTTCCTTTTTTGTTCACATTTATTACATGAAGGACATGGTAGAGTAAATTTTATCACTTGTTAGGCCCTCACAAATAACTATTGTGTGTTTTTACTATGTGCAAGCAAGAATGATGTAGTAGTGAATCCACAAGTATGAATTAGTTTGGCAAATGTTGTGTTAGTCCACCTCTACGATCTCATATGTTTACACAAACTAGGATTGTCTAACACTTTCTCTTACAAATCCAATAAAATATTCATTGGACCATATCTAGAGAGGTAAACCGTGCAATTTTCTCTATTGTTTTTGCTTTTCTAGATTGTATGTTTCTCCAAACTAATATGACCATTTGGATTCTTTCATGTGATTTGTAGTGATCATTGGAGCTTTGTTGCAATAACACCCGATTTGAAGCAAGTACATTGGATAGACCCCCTCCACCGCCCTCCATATCGGACATTCGCCGATCTCCTTGACAATGCATTTCATTAGGGTAACTTGTTATGCTTATGCTATAACTTAATTCCAATTCAATTTTTTTAGCCTACACCATAACTATAACCATGGATTATATATATTGTAGTCTAGGAGCAATTCTCGGACTGGAAATGTGGCTATTACACGATGTTGTTTGGTTTGATAGTGGTAGATGGTGTTCAAAAAAACATACAGGATCTTCTAAAGGTAACGTAAAGGTAACCTTCTACAATCTAATTCCATTACTCTTCATGAAAACTTCCTAATGCACATTTGTTTCATGCATATGTATTCGTGGATGATACCGCGCCTTTCTCCTTGGAAGAACTTAACAATGGAAGAGACCGATTGGCACGCCACCTAGTCCACGACTGTGCTTTTACCATTGCAAGGCCACACTTCCGGAAGCTACCTACCACGTTACAAGGTGTTGGTCCATTGTATTTAGTTTTTTTTAATTAGGAATTGACATTGGTAATGCACTTGTGTGCACTTGAAAATGAGGTTGTGCCTCTTTAGTATAGGGTGGTGAATGGAAATTGGTAAGTTTTTGTTGTATCGAAATATTGATTCATGTTTCGAAAGAAACGGGTCACATTTTTCAAATATGAGCAAATTTTGCAGTGCTTGTAGACGATATCGTAACCAAAGATTTGCTTAAAGGCGAATAAAGAAGCGTTTTCGCCACCACATTTTTCATGCTCTACAATCTAAAACCGGACACAAAAACGGTGTCGCCTCCAAATTCGCCTACAAAAGTGATCTCGCTACGCCACTCGCTAGTGAGTCTCTGTTGGCACGATCGTTTCAGGAGGCGAATTCGCACATAGGGTTCACCTATTTCATGGGGCGAGTTTGCCTATTGTATTCGCCTACAGGCTTTATTTGAGGCGATGTCGTAATTACCGTTTTTTAAAATTCCCGCCATTCAATAATTTTCCAAAATTCAAGCGAATGATGTGGCGGTATCGTAACCACTTCATAGGCGACTGAAATGAGCGATACCGCTTCTCCAGGCGAAATGATGTTGGCGATATCATCCGGCATGATATCACTGACACCAGGCGGTACCTGGTGGCGAGTTCGTAAGCTGAATTCTCCTGGTTCACGGCGTTTTCAAAACCACCGAGAAAAAAGTCACATTTAAGGCACAACTTAGCAAGGCTTTTTGGATCCGCCTTGCTTGGTATGATGCAACCGCCTTGCATCCTATGCATGTCCACTAATGACTCTTTGAGTGCAATGGAAAAGGGAGAACACCCTCAAAACCCCGTCAATGACGGTTTCAATTAAAAAAATATATTCACTATAAAATGTGATAAAATATGATATAATCGCATAAAATAGATACTCCCTCCGTCCCAGCTGAATCTGCACACTTTCCTTTTTAAGCTGTACCACCTGAATATGCACACTTTCTATTTTAGGAAATATTTAACATTTTAAAAGACCTTATTACCCCTATCTCTTTTTTCTCTCTTCCAGCCTTATCTCTCCCCCAGCCTTATCCAGCCTTATTTCTCTCCCTCCCTGTTCACTTTTTTTCCCATCTCTTCCGTCTCTCTTCTCTACTTTTTTTCTCACTCTTCCATCTCTCATTCTCTCCCTTCATATTTACTTCTTTTTTTCTGTCACTAGCAGCACCTCCGGTCGGATTTAGGATTTCGCCGACCGGAATTTGTGGATTAATCCAACGAATCTTATCGGAAACCGCCAGATTTCCACGGTCTTCTTGAAATTCGCGGCCTCTGTCAAATTTTGGGGATTTTGGTTGATTATAAGGGGGTGTGTGGATCTAATGTTCAATTGGTAAAATTTGGGGTTGAATTTGTTGATTGGTGGTCGATTGATATTTTAGTTTATTTTATTGAGTTTGAGAGGGGTCAAACCATTATTTCACCGCGCGCATTATACATTGAATATTAATCAATTTTGATGATAAAAATGAAAAATAAATACATATATAGGCATTACAATGAATGGGAAAAGTTGAAACAAAAGGAATTACACCATTAAGTTGGAGCACACAAGAATATGTTGAATCTTGTCCTACACAACCAACGTGAAGGATGAATCTAACTGTATATTTAGGTAGCATTTTACAAAGAAAAGTTTATAAAATAATGAATTCATAACGGAGAAGGGCATTTAAGATTGGATATCATATTTGGAAATTTCTTTTTTTCAATAGTAACTTCTTGGAGGAGGTGGGGGGAACGGAGAAGGAGGAGGTGGTGGAGATTTGGCGTATGGTGGTGGGGGTGATGAGTATGAAGGTGTTGGTGGAGATTTGGCGTATGGTGATGGGGGTGATGGGTATGAAGGTTGCGGTGGAGATGGAGATGGTGAAGGTGGGGGAGGAGATTGAGCAAGTGGTGGTGGTGGCGGAGACTGAGCGGGTGGTGGTGGATATGTTGAAGGTGGTGGGGGAGACTGAACAGGTGGTGGGGGAGATTGAGCAAGTGGTGGTGGTGGAGGAGACTTAACAGGTGGTGGTGGTGGAGATGGTGAAGGTGGTGGCGGAGACTGAGATGGTGGTGGTGGAGACGGTGAAGGTGGTGGTGGAGGAGACTGAGCAGGTGGTGGTGGAGATGCTGAAGGTGGTTGGGGAGATTGAGCAGGTGGTGGTGGAGATGTTGAAGGGGGTGTAGGAGACTGAGCAGGTGGTGGAGGAGACGGTGAAGGTGGTGGTGGAGACTGAGATAGTGGTGGAGGATACTGTGAAGGTGGTGGTGGAGGAGACTGAGCAGATGGTGGTGGAGATATTGAAGGTGGTGGGGGAGACTGGGCAGGTGGTGGTGGGGGAGACTGGGCAGGTGGTGGTGGAGATACTGAAGGTGGTGGGGGACTCTGAACAGGTGGTGGTGGAGATTGAGTTGGTGGTGGTGGAGATGGTGAAGGTGGTGGAGGAGACTGGACAAGTGGTGGTGGAGGAGACTGGGCAGGCGGTGGGGGAGAATGAGTAGGTGGTGGTGGAGACGGTGAAGGTGGTGGGGGAGACCGAGCAGGTGGTGGTGGAGACGGTGAAGGTGGTGGGGGAGATTGAGTAGGTGGTGGTGGAGACGGTGAAGGTGGTGGGGGAGATTGAGTAGGTGGTGGTGGAGCCGGTGAAGGTGGTGGGGGAGATTGAGTAGGTGGTGGTGGAGACGGTGAAGGTGGTGAGGGAGACTGGGCAGGTGGTGGTGGAGATGATGATGGTGGGGGAGGAGACTTAGCAGGTGGTGGTGGGGGAGACGGTGAGGGTGGTGGGGGAGATTGAGTAGGTGGTGGTGGAGACGGTGAAGGTGGTGGGGGAGACTGGGCAGGTGGTGGGGGAGGAGACTTAGCAGGTGGTGGTGGCGGAGATTGTGAAAGTGATGGTGGAGATGGGTAAAAAGGTGGCGGTGGAGACGGTGCGGGTGGTGGTGGAGATTGGGCAGGTGGTGGTGGAGACTGAGTTGGTGAAGGTGGAGGAGGAAACTTAACAGATGGTGGTGGTGGAGATGGTGAATGCGGTGGTGGAGGTTGGAAAGAAGGTGGCGGAGGAGACTGATTAGGTGGTAGCGGAGATGGGTATGAAGGTGTTGGTGGGGAAGGAGATGGATATGTAAAAGGCGGTGGAGGTGAGAGTGATGGTGGAGGAGGGGATCGAGGCATGTAAGGTGGTGGAGATGACTTGAATGGTGGAGGAGGGGATTTGTCATCACAAGGTGGTGGTGGTTGTGATCGTGATACATATGGTGGCGGAGGTGGTGACCGTTGATTGTACCGTGAAGGTGGAGGTGGCAGGCTTTGCTTGTACCTTGTCCATGACGAAGCAACATTTACGTCATCGTATGCTAAAACAAAATTTGTAACCAAGCAAAAAACCAATGCCAAAACAAGCAGACAACGATTTAAATTTCTCATTTTACTTGTATACTCAAAGATTTATAATTGTAATTGATGTATTAGACTTCATGTTTTGAGCTGCATTTATAGTGATGCATAGAGATAAGAGTTGACCTATAAGGATTATTTCTTTATGACATGAAACTTGTAGGATTCATGAACGAAAAGAATGTCAGTATTCCATCTCTAGCTACCAAATATCACGTCTCCCACACTATTGGTTTCGGAGACATTGTTTTTCACATATATGTAGTTGACTAATTAGAAAATGGTAATTTGACAGTTTGGCAATGAAACAAAGATGATTTATAGACGCTAATCTGCATGGTAAATGCAAAAGACTACGTGAAAATGATATTAGTTGTTTTCGGAAAAGAAAACAATAAGGAGCTAGGCTAGTACATGACCGTTTATTTATTTATTTATTATTTCCTGAGTTTCTTTACTTTTTATTTATAGTTTATTTTTAATAATTTCCGAAAAAATATGATGCTTATGCGTTCGTTTTACACTTTTACTATACAGGGAATATAAATTTATTTCTAATAAGTTGGTCAATTCAATAACTAATAATTAATAATTTTCTCCAAGTTCATTGTCGAGGTATATAAGATCTGTTTCCAAAAACTATTATTAATTGGAGAACAAAATCAATCTTTTAAGTTCAGCATACCAACTCGACCGATCAATACAGATCGTGAAATGCATTTACTTTTAGGATAGTATATGATCGATGTTTTTCTGGAGTCATGCAGGAACTTGCTAGATACAGACCGTGTATTATTTATTTATGTTTGCGTAATTAATTTTAAATTATTACGTTATATAAAGAAAAAGTTACTTATATATATTTTATAAGTTTCAGGAAAAATTGAAATATTGTTAATTAAAATTTAATATTGACAAAGTTTACATTAAATGAAATAATTAATCATGGAAATGTGACTATAGATTTTACCGCACTGATGGCTGAAAAAACCAGCAGATCTTTAAACTGAGATGAATACTGATAAAATTAATTATTTTACTTGATAAAAATTAGGTCCCCTCAATTCCTTTATAACCTAATCCTACTGTAGAAACATTAGTTTTTCTGTGACTTCCTTGACTCTGTGAACCCTAATTAATCCAGTATTAATCCATCTCACAATCATGATATATGTAGGGCATTGTTAATGCAGTCCAATATTTAGTTATACAGTCCGTATTTATTCATGAAATGTCATTAATACCATCAGTATTTGTTCACAAGTAAATGTGATTCCCATAAATGAGTAATATATAAGGAACTTTCAATACAAATACGGACTGCAAAAGTAATGTTGGACTACATGTTTCAATTGTCTATATATACTGCAATTTTTATGCAAGCTCGTTAATTTCTACGAAAACATTATTGTAACATTCAAGTCGTGATAACAAATATAATTTTCAAAAACTATATGTATATGCCTTCAATGCCGTAATAGCCGCTACTGCATGTTAGTACGGGATCTCATTGTAATCTGAATACCTATCTAATGCAATCTGTCTCCTTTCCATGAGTAACCAATCATTGATGAAACATGTAAGTCTCTGAATTCTTGTTTTTCTTTTACATTTAACTTGCTGTTTTTTCATATTCCCCACCACACTATGTTCAATTTCATTCATATATACTTCCAGAACTAGAGATCATGTTTTCACAGCCAAAATTAAAGTGTTGACATTTTCTTGGTCAACTGTGTATAGGTATGTGTTCCGAAAACAATCGCGTGGAATATACGTACGCGTGAGATTTGGTAGGATGGAATCCGGACATTGTTTTGTTCATGAAACCTACCAGTTCCATCTCATAAAATAATCACGTATTTTTATTGTTAATTTAGGTCAACTCTTGCTTGTAAGCATCACCGTAAACATGAATGAAAAAGTTACGCAAAATTAAATCATGTAACTAAACTGATTATTTTCTCCATTTTACATGTGAAATGATTGTTTCTTGGCCTGTTTTGTTGTCTTTGGGTACAAAATGGAGAACTAAAACCATTTCCAGATGGTTTATGTTTATGATAAGATTTTGATACGGTTAATTTATATGATTAGGTTGTGTAAACTTTACTAATTTTTTTAACTTAATTAATTCACACTTTTAGTTTTCCACTAAAACTTAAGTTATAATTAGGTCAAGAAAAGTTTTGATAACATATATACGATGAATTTAGACTAAAACAAACTCTTATTCTAGTGACATACAAATTTTTGGGTCCTAACTCGAAAAGTGCATCTTTTCTTGTCTGATGATGAGATACATGTACAGCTTTTTCGATCATAATTTTAACAGTGCATATTTTTATGTTCCAAATCTGGTGAAATACAATTTTTTTGGCCCTAACTTTAAAACTGCATGTTTTCGTACCCCGAGTTCACAAAAATGTTATTTTTAGGTCAAAAATTATATTCCGTCACACTTACCTTTGTAAAGGAAGAATGTGTATCATATATAAGGCCATGTTCACTTATTTTTCTTTTTGAATTTCTGTCCATTTAAATTTATAAGGTCACGTTTTATTACATATAATTACAAATCAGTTTTATATCAAAATTATTTTAAATATAATTATATAATAAGAATATGAACTGCAAATAAGCAAAATACGACTTGCATGTAACAAGTTTGTTTGTAAAATGTAAAGATATAGTTTAATAATTGCCCTAAAAGCAAGTCCATGGAACCTATTATTTTCCCTCCATCCTTTCGGATGGTTTGATTTTTTAAAATAAATAATTATCCCAATTGCAAGGATAAGTTATAAAACGATTGACTTGGAGTTATTATATCCAGAGACGAACCTAAATGCATTTCACGACCTAAATACATGTTGGTAGCTAGGCTTAATGTAGCTTAAATCGTGCTAGGTTCAAAATGATTGATTTTGTTTTCCCTCATTTAGTATGTGCAAACAGGTCCTATATACCCCGACAAGAATTCGGTGAATATTATTGCCGATGATGTTTGACTTATCAATATTAGTCAATTATTAACCAACGCATCAAATAAATATATATTTTTCTTTGTATTGTAAATGCCACAAATTCTTCGAAAACTTGTAAAAATATTATTAAGTATATAGTAGTCAGTACAAAAATAAAAGGCTTGATATATGGTATTTTACTTATTTGCGGTTCAAAATAAAAAATACATTTTCGATTTATATGATATGGTCCATAATCATGTATATCAGACATACATATATTACTATTGTATACAATTGCAAACAGTTATATATCAAAATGATTGTATATATGCTTATATAATAAAAATACAGATTGTAAATAAGCAAAATACAGACCACATCTAGCCGATCATAACTAAAATAAACTCAGTAGTAAATAGTTAATCTTATTTCATTCTGAAATTAGCTTTATGAGTATGTACTCTCACTGCTTTTGCCATGCAAATTAACTGTACATGGTGTTTTCATATATAGCCAAAGTGTCTCGGTGTTGACATTTTCGTAGTCAACTGCATATATAAGAAACAATTTGTTTGGAGATTAGTCGTGGAGGCGTGAGATCTATTTGGTAGGGATATGGAATACGGACATTCTTAAGTTCATGAATCCTACCAGTTCCATGTAAAATAATCATGTTTACGTCAACTCTTGCCTCTGCTCATCACTATAAATGCAGTTCAAATCATGAACTCTAATACATCAAATACAACTACCAATCTAGATCACAGAAGTAAAATGAGAAATCCAGGTCATTCCAACAAGCCTCTGCTTGCTTTGGCATTGGTCTTTTGCTTCATTGCAAATTTTGCTTTAGCATACGATAATGATGATGATGCAAATGTTGCTTCATCATGGACGAGGTACAAGCAACGGTCACCACCTCCGCCGCCTCCAAGATACTATCAACGGCCACCGCCGCCATTGAGGTCATCTCCACCACCTTATATATCTCGATCACCACCGCCTTGTGATGATAAATCTCCTCCTCCGCCATTCAAGTCGTCTCCACCACCTCGATCCCCTCCTCCGCCATCACGCTCACCTCCACCACCTCATGGATACTACTCACCCCCACCCCCTCTTACTTATAAATCTCCCCCTCCACCATCCCACTCTCCACCACCACCACCTTCCTTCTCTCCACCTCCGCCGGTCTCATCGCCTCCCCCTCCCTCTTCAACACCACCGCCTCCAAAATATAGCATATCCCCACCACCACCTCCATACTCATCCCCGCCGCCACCATCTCATTCTCCACCACCACCACCATTTCCTTCTCCACCACCACCACCATCATACTCATCGTCGCCACCACCTTCACCATCCCCACCACCACCGTCCCCACCTCCGCCATCATACCCGTCTCCACCCCCACCATCACCGTCTCCGCCACCACCTTCATACCCATCTCCACCACCACCATCACCATCTCCACCACCGCCTTCACAGTCCCCTCCACCACCTTCTCCCCCACCACCATCACCATCTCCACCACCGCCTTCACGGTCCCCTCCACCACCTTCATACCCATCTCCCCCACCTCCAACACCTTCTCCACCACCACCTTCACCGTCTCCGCCACCACCTTCATACCCATCTCCACCACCACCGTCACCATCTCCACCACCTCCTTCACAGTCTCCCCCACCACCATCACCTTCTCCCCCGCCACCATCATACCCATCTCCCCCACCACCATCACCTTCTCCTCCGCCACCATCACCTTCTCCCCCGCCACCTTCATACTCGTCTTCACCACCACCAACACCTTCTCCACCACCACCTTCACCGTCTCCGCCACCACCTTCTTACCCATCACCTCCGCCACCATCACCTTCTCCGCCACCACCTTCTTACCCATCTTCTCCGCCACCATCACCTTCTCCACCACCACCTTCACCATCTCCACCACCACCTTCATACGCATCACCCCCACCACCATACGCCAAATCTCCCCCACCACCTTCATACGCATCAGCCCCACCACCATACGCTAAGTCTCCCCCACCACCTTCACCATCTTCACAGCCACCACCTCCAAAAGGCTACTATTGAAATGAGCAACACTTTTAAATGTCCATCTCCATCTTGAATGTCCATCTCCTCTTCTTTTATAAATTTTGTTTATCAATTTCTTTCTAAATTTACATTCAGATTTGTCCTTGATATAGGACAAGATTCAATCTAATCATGTATGTGCTCCAATTTTTTGGCGAATATGTAATCTTTTCCTACAGCTTTTGAATATTGTATCAACTTTTCCCATTCATTGTACGGTTATGTATGTTCATTTTTCATTTTCATTATTAAAGTGGATTAATGTTTGATGTATCATGCGGGGGAGTTTTTTAATTATTATATTGTTATTGAAGTTGATTTAATGCGATTGAAGACCTTGACGACTCCTTCAATTTAATACATTGTTACCATAAATTCTTAAATAAAATATTAGTTTCATATGTACATGTTTTGGGTCGAAACGGTTCAGTTGAACTGGTATATTTTCATTTGTAAGTTCATATCGATCGGATCGGTTTTCTGCTAGTTCAAGTTTATCGGATCATTTCGGGATCAAATCATATTGGGTTCGTCATATGTTAATCGGTTCGATTCAAGTTTGTGGTTCAAAATAAATTGGATGATATTAATTTTTGATTTTGGTAGCTTAATATGTATATGCTCTAACTAAATTAGGTTTAACTAATTAACTGATTAAACTTAGGCGTTATTTGTTGGAGTTTATGCATCGGTACGCTACTGATACTAGTTTACTCTATAATGAATTAGTATCTTAATTGTAATATTAAGATTAATTATATATAATGATAAATCCATAAATTTTAGGTGATATAATCTTAGAAGAGATTTTGGATTAGTCTTGGTTGGAATTGACCGTCTATATATATAGACGAAGTCTATTTAAAGATATTTCGACGTAGCCACTGTTAAAAAAATATTATTTGGAGCGATAACTATTCTCAAAATTTGCGGGATTTGCAACACGCACCTTAATGAAATATATACATACGAATTTTATTTGTTTTCTCATTTAAATTTCCCCAAATCGGCTTAATCTACAATCATCTCTCTAGTGAAAAAACTCCCAAAATGTCCGAGAATTCAAATCCTCAAGAACACCAATCAAATGGTGATTATTTCATGTTATAGGTACCAACGGATCATGACCGCCATAGCCTATAACTCTAGAATCCATTTTCATCGATTTTGGGAATGAAACGGACAACTTGCAGACGCAAAAAGTCAACGCTCACCGCCGCCGGCCATCGCCAACGATTGTAGGCAATCGGAGCCTAGATCTGTGATCCTCTCATCGACCACAATAAACCCCACTCATTCTTGATGTTCGAATCATCTCTTCGGCAAGAAAGCGAGCATCGCGATAAGAAGGTAATTGTATCGCGTACCGCCGACACCCTATTAGTTTGATTAGCTGCTGTGCAGCTATAATAGTGTGTGTTAATCTTATAGCAGTAAATCTATGATGAATTAATGCGTAATGAGATGGACTCTATGGTTTCTTGTTGATGAGTGTATATGCACACATGGACATGTTCTACACACTATAGTGTTTTTCTAGCTTCATTCTTCAATATGTAGTTTGTTGTGTATATGTCAGGTTTTATGATAAATTGTCCTATTTTCATATTAAATATCTAGGTTTTCATCAGTTTGACGGTGTCTATCTAAAACCTTTTGTTTTTGGGTTAAACATCATACTTTTTAAAGCGCATTGATATTTTTTGTGTGCATGTCAGGTTTTCATTCTTAACTATCATGTTTTCCTAGTAAATAGTTAGGTTTTCATCAGTTTGACGGTGCATGTCCAAAAACTTTTATTTTTAGGTTAAACTCTATAGTTTTTAAAGCTTGTTGACAGTTTTTGTGTGCATGTCGCGTTTTCATGCGAAATTATCTTGTTTTTAAGGTAAAGTGCTAGGTTTTCATCAATTTGACTTTGCATGTCTAAAACCTTTTGTTTTTAGATTAAGCATTGTGACAATAGAAGAAGAATCTGATTAGAGTTTTGTTTGTGTTTATTGTATTTATTGTATATTGCAATTATGTCCTTAGGCCGATCGGATCTTCCTCTTCCCTCATCAAAATTCTTGCTTTTTGTATTTTTCCTGCTCTACGATGGCTTCTAGCGGACGTCTTGAGAAGTTGTCCATCAATACGATGATTCACATGCTTAACACTAAGCTTGATGCTACTACGTATTTATAGTGGAAGCAACATGTTCAGTATGTTCTTCGTCCTCAAGGTTTGTTTGGCCATCTTGATGGCTCCTCTCCCTGCCCTAAACTTCCGGTGCCTGTGCCACCGTTCTCCTCCACCGTTCCTCCGGATGATGATGCTAAGTTGAAGGCCAAGGAGGCCTATGATGTTGCCAAGGTGGCGTATGATGCCTGGATGGATGACGATCAGGCGATTTGTGGTGTTTTGTACTCCTCGCTTACCCCAGAAACGAAGAATGAAGCCTCTTAGTGTCACACTGCCAAGGCGATGTGGGATGCTTTTGCGAAGGCCTTCCAGCATGGATCTGCGGTTGCCAAGTTCAGCCTCCGCCAACAGGCTGCCTCACTCAAGAAATCGGGTACCGTTCATGTGCTACATCTTTCTTTTATGTCAATTTTTGAAAAGTTGAATGCTATGGGTGATCCGGTTGATAACCGGGAGAAGTTGATTTGGTTTTTGAATGCTCTGGGACTTGATTTTAGTTCCTTAAGCGCCCCTATTGCCTCTAGAGATTCTTCTCCCTTGTATCAGCAGGTTGTTGATGAGGCACAAGCCCATGAAGCGTTTTTGGCCAATTTGCGGGGTTCTACTGTCCAAACCTCTGCCCCTGTAGCATTTTTGACAGGTTCTCAGCCCCAGGAGCAGCCTGCCGATGCCACAGAACCAGCAGCCGGCGGCGCGTGGCCGCACGCGCCGGCAGAACACGCGCGTGGGGGTGGTGCGTGAGCCCCACGTGCCGCTGGTTCTGGCCGATCCGGCCAGCGGCGTCCGGCAGGTGCTTCAGAAGCTTCTGGGCGTGGTCGTGGTGGTCAAATTCAGTGCTATACCTGCGAGGGTTATGGCCATGTGTCCAAATAGTGTCCGTCGTCCGCTCCTCGTCCGGCGCCTCAGAAATCTCAGCCCTATGTTCAACCCTACGCTCAGCCGTAGTTTCTGCCATTCGTAGCTCAGCCAGGTCAAATTCCACAGACTCCTCAGGCTAATCTTGTTCAGATGCAGCCATATGCAGCACCTCAGCAGCTAGCGCCTCAATATGTCATGTATGCTCCTCAGCAGCCTCAGAAGCTAGCGCCTCAATATGTCATGTATGCTCCTCAGCAGCCTCAGCAATACTTGACATATCCTATGCAGGGATCTACTCAGTATCAGCCATCTCTTACTGCCTCATCCTCCACCACTCCAGACTGGTACATGGACTCTGAAAGGCACGAATCACATGCATGAGCTCCTCTGCGTCGAAGTTTTCCAGCATCACACCTTATAACGGTAATACTCTTGTCTCTGTTGGTAATGGTGCAGGTATTTCTATTACTGATATTGGTGATGCTCGTGTTAGTCCTTCTTTGCATTTATCTGATGTGTTAGTTGTACCTACTATTACCAAGAACTTGTTGAGTATCAGTAAACTCACTCGTGCGCTTAGTGCTGTTATTGCCATTGATGATCAGTCTTTTCTTATTCAGTACAAGGCCACCAAGGCAATTCTGGGGCGGGGCAGATGTGAGGATGGCCTCTATGTTTTGGACCGTGGTGAGGAGGCACTGGTGTCATTTGTGGTGAAGAATAAGAATAGAGCATCGTTTGAGATTTGGCATGCTCGCCTGGGACATGTGTCCCATAGTGTTATTTCCCTTTTGAATAAGACTGGTTGTTTATCTCTCACTTCTGTGCTTCCTAGACCTGGTGTTTGTGAGTCTTGTGCTATGGCTAAGGGACAGAAATTATCTTTTGTTCAGATTTCAAAACGTGCTGATCAAGTTCTTGATTTAATTCATTGTGATTTATGGGGACCTTCTCCGGTTTTATCTGATAATGGCTTTGCTTATTATGTTGTGTTTGTGGATGATCACTCGCGATTTTGTTGGTTTTATCCCTTACGTCGGAAGTCATATTTTGTCGATATATATCTACAGTTTGAGGCACTGGTTAAGAATCAATTCTCATCTCGCATCAATGTATTTCAGAGCGATGGTGGAACTGAGTTTACAAACACTCGATTACAGACTCACTTTGGTACTCGAGGCATCCATCATCAGATGTCTTGTCCTTACACGCCAGAGCGGGATGGTAGGGCTGAACGGAAGCACAGACATATCACGGAGATGGGGCTCTCAATGTTGTTTCACTCGTACTTACCTCTTTCCCACTGGGATGATGCGTTCAGCACTGCAGTGTTCAACATTAATCGTCTGCCTACTCCTGTTCTAGGTGATGTATCTCCTTTTGAGGTTTTGTTTGGTCGATCTCCAGAATACTCCAACTTTCACCCCTTCGGTTGTAGAGTATTTCCCTATGTTCGCCCTACAGCAGCTCATAAGCTAGCTCCTTGTAGTCTTCCATGTGTTTTTATAGGCTACAGTGCGCAGTACAAGGGATTTAAGTGCTTGGACACAGCCACCGATCGTGTTTATATGACTCGCCATGTCAGATTTGATGAGACTCATTTTCCATTCTCTAATGGTACTTCGGAGGCTCAGTTTACTTCACTGGATGTCTCGTCGTTCTTGGATCCCACTATTCCAGACTTGGATATACCTTATGTTGGTTCTTCTCCAGTGGTGTCATCTGTTCCTTGCCTTGTGTGCCATGAGCCTCATTGTGCCTCTGAGCCAGCTCCACCCACGGCTGCTTTGGATGGTCCCGTCACTATTTATGATCCTTTTACTCCTCCTCGTTCGCCTACTCCGTCGGTGTCATCGCCTGAGTCCTCCAATTCTGTCTCAGCTCCGACTCCTCCTGCTCCTCGGGCTCATGGGATGGTCACTCGTCATCAGGATGGGACACGTGTGGCTCGTGATCTGGCCCTGACTTTGCGGTCACTGGACTAGTTGCTGAGCTGATTGCTCAGAAGGAACCTCGCACTTACCGGACTGCTATTAAGGACTCACAATGGGTGGCTACCATGGTGAGGAGATTGCTGCACTTCGTCATCAACACACATGGGATTTGGTTCCGTGTCCTCCACAGGTCAATATCGTTGGCTCCAAATGGGTCTATCGCCTCAAGTATCGACAAGATGGATCCATTGATCGCTACAAGGCTCAACTAGTGGCTCAAGGGTTTTCTCAGATTCCGGGATTTGATTTTGATCACACCTTCAGTCCGAGTGGTCAAGGGTGGCACTGTTCGTACTGTTCTTGCCATTGCTACCATGAGGAAATGGCCGCTTCATTAGTTGGATGTCAAGAATGTTTTTCTCAATGGCATTCTTGATACTCCAGTTTATATGGCACAACCAGCAGGTTATTAGGATCCAGCTCGTCCTCATCATGTGTGTCTTCTTCGGAAGGTTATCTATGGACTGAAACAGGCTCATCAGGCGTGGTTTGTTCGGGATCTTGGCTTTGTTGGTAGTCTCTAGAATCCGTCACTGTTTGTGTTCACACGTGATGTGATGATTATATGTTGTTTATTCAGGGTTTTATATTGTGCTTTTACGAGATTAATTTGCACTTTAGGTGTGTTTTCTACGCAGATTCGGTTGATGGAAGAGATTGGAGCTAAATGCACAAAGGATGCGGTTATGACAATTTTTGGAGCAATTTGGAAGCTGAATGGTTGCTAATCCAGCTGAGCCTTATTCTGGAATCCTTCATTTGGCAGAGTTGTGCTTCGTGTAACGATCACTAAATTGCTCGGTGAAGTCGACACGGAGTGAGGTGAAACTGAAGGAGGACTTTAAAGCCTAAAAGAAGTGGATTCGTTGTACTCTTTTTTCCCACCGGGTTTTTAATGAGGTAGAGATCCAATATACTCAAAGAGGAGCAATAATAAGCTGCCAATATTGAAGCATTAGAGTGAAGACATTGAAGAATTTCAGTCAATTTATATGAGCTGAATTATTGCTAGTTTTATATTATTATTATTATTATTAGTAAGATCATTATTAGTTTATTAATATTAAAATAAGTCCATAAATGGGCATGTGCGTGTGGATTTGGATTTGGACTTTTCCTTGGCTGAGTATATATACTCCAACCGTGTGATTAAGGATTTAGGTTTTAGAGTAGGGTTTTAGATTACTTTAATAAATATTTACTGAGGGTTTTCTCCATGTTTTTGGAACCGGCGGCTGCCACCTGGGATTAATTTCAAGTTTCGTTCCGGCAATGGCGATTGGTTTGATTTCTTATTTATTTTATTTTATTATTATGTTTAGCTAATTGTTTGTTCGACGTAGAATAATGAATTACTAGTTTTATGATTTGTGAGATCTAAATGTGTTTATAATGATATCCATGGATTCTTGATTGTTCTTGTATGAATTTATATCTAATGTTTTGAGTTTGATCAACTTGAATATTATTAGGTTAAAGCTAATTAAAGTAGCGGAATTCCTGTCTGTACAATAGATAACTGATACAGACTATATAATAATAGGGATGTGGAACAATTAAGTGAACAAGTCATTACTTGCGAATACTTGGGTGATTGTTTATATTGGGTCCTTTTAGTGCTTCATGCTATTGAGATGTGTATCTAGTTTAGCGAATACTTTCTGGGGACATCTTAATAAGAGAAATAGTGGGTTCAGCAAATACTTGCCTGCTATCGATAATGTAAGGAAGGATTGGGATGGTTTAGCAAATACTTGCTGTTCTATAACTGATAGATTCATGGGTGTTGATTTATTTCTGAATCAATGATCGATCATAATAACTAGTGAGGAATTATTCGAAGCCGAATGTCTTTCATGTGTTTATTTGCTATTTTATTTTAATAGTTAATCTATTTTATTCTATTTGATTCTATTTAGTAGTTAATATAGTTTATTTTATTTCTTAGTTTTTAGAAAATCAATCTTGAACTATAAAGTGTGGTGACTACACCAAGTTTGATCTTAGGAAATTGAATTTGATTACTCCGTTCTCTGTGGGATTCGACCCTGCTTACCATTGTGCTAGTTTATTATATATATTCTTAGCGTATTGCAGGAATTATTTGTGTGAGTTAAACGACGCTCACCAAATTGGCGCCGCTGCCGGGGAACGGTTGTTAGTTTAAATTTATTTTTCCTATTGATCTCGGTTACCTTTGTTTTTGTATGAACAGATTCTGCAGACCCTCAGTTTGCCCAAATCGAGCCTGTCGTCTGGCAGAATATTTTGAGGAAGTCTCACTTGATCAAGTTGTTATGGCGTGCTATTGGGAATGTTATGGAACACCTCCATCTCGAAGGTTCTGCAATACTTGCCGTTACTATGGGCATTGGAGTTATGAATGTAATTATTCTCCTCAATACCCCACTACACCACACTTACAGTGGGAAGATCCAAGTTACTTTCGTGGTTACGAGGATAATTGAGGAGCAGCTTGTGGCCAAAATTTCCAGGATTTGGAGTTTCACCAATATTCTCAGAATCCACAGGTGCAAGATGAGAACTCAGTGCATAAGAAGTTGGATGAGATGCTTGTTTTGATGGAAAGCATGAATAAGAGGAGCCAAGAAGGTACTAAAAGGGAAGAAGAAGACAATGAGTTGTTCGATCCGCCAGAGTCTTTATTCTATGCACCCGTTAAGGAGATCAAAAATTTTGAAGATAGGCTGGGATCACCAGGTCTTCACAGAAGCAGAAAACTTGAGGAAGCCTATTTGGTTAAACGTGGCCTTATAGTGGATGAGCAGAACTTGGAGCCGGTGCAGACTGCCTTGTTTGCCCAAACGGAGCCCTGTTCCTGAACCATCTCCACCAATCTATACAGAGTTCGACTATGCTCTTGAGTTTGATGATTTTTCTAAAGATGATGAGACTGATTTGGTTGCCCTAGAGCACATAGAGGCTGATTCAGGTCAAGCCTACATGGAGTTGGATGAAGAAAGTGATCTCGATGACTTTGATGGAGTGGAGACAAGCAAAGAGGAAATCAAAGACGAAACACTCTATTTTCAGTCCATAGTGGAAATTTCGAGCATAGAGCCGACGATGGAATTGGTCAGCCAAGGTCAGCTTGATATAACACTCTCTCAGCCTACATGTGAATTCATATTGCCCGAAACCTCTGAGCTCCATAATTTGTGGCATCAAATTATTGTAACCCCTTCAAGAAAGGGGTGGGATAAAAGGTTTGATTGTGCTTTATTGATGCTGTATAATGCCATTGGAGAGCTACTTGGCTACTCTTCTCTTGGAGTTGTTCATTGGAAATTTTATCATTTGCCTTTCAAGTTGATGGATGCAACTTGGTGGTTTAGAGAAAATATGGTTATGGAATCAGCCAAGTGTGAGGAGGTTGGGAAGTTTCAACTTCAAGAATTGAAGAAATTTCACTTGGAAGCTTTTGATCAAGATTTTTGGTACATAGAGCAAACGAAAACGTGGCATGAAAAGAATATGAGGTCCAAGGAGTTCAGAGTGGATCAGAAAGTGTTGTTCTTTATATCTTCTTGGTTAAGGCCTGAAAAGCTCGAGTCAGAATGGACTGATTCATCTGAGGTGGCCTCTGTTTGGCCAAATAGAGCTTCTGAGATCAAAAGCACAGATTTTGAGCAAGCATTCCTTCCTCACCGTCATCATCCTAGGCCATATTATGGTGCAGATCATAATATCATCCTAGTTTTGGTAATTATTATTACACCCTTGTATGTTAATAAATACTTATGTAAATCCTAATGGAAATCAGTTTGGAAATTAGTCTTTACAAACATCATAGATTATAAAGCGTGGCGATAGTTTTTGTGTCCATGTCACGTTTTCATGCTAAAGTGTCATATTTTCATAGTAATGTGTTAGATTTTATTAGTTTAATTTTGCAAAGGTTTTTAGGCATAGTTTTTAAAGTTTGTCGACAATTTATATGTGTAATTTAAAATTTCATGCTGACGTATATAGTTAGCTTTTCATCAGTTTGACGTTGCCTGTCTTAAACCTTTTGTTTTTAGATTAAAAAACATTGCTTTTAAAGTTTGTCGGCAGTTTTTGTGTGTATGTCAGATTTTCATGCTAAAATGTCATTTTTCATACTAAATAGCTAGGTTTTCATTATTTTGACTATGCCCGTCTAAATCCTTTTGTTTTTATATTTAAGCAGCATAATTTTTAAAACTTGTTGACAACTTTTGTGTGCATGTCACATTTTCATGCTAAACTGTCCATTTTCATAGTAAAATGCTAGGTTTTCATTAATTTGACTTTAGCTGTCTAAAACCTTTTGTATTTATGTAAACAACATGGTTTTTGTAGTATTGTTGATAGTTTCTCTATGCATGTCAGATTTCACAGTAAATTATTTAGTTTTCATAGTAAATAGTCAGGTTTTTCTTCAGTTTGACTGTGCCAGTCTAAAACCTTTTTTAAGGTTAAGCAACATTATTTTTAGTTTATTGAACAGTAATTCGTGTGAATAGTTTTGTGTCTTAATAATTCGCATAATAGTATGCACATGAACAATACTGATGAATAATATGTGTGAACAGTACCCAATTTTTTAAAATTTACAAATATGGATCTCCTTACTTCTATACTCTAATGTAGTCTGTGGTCTATATTATAGCTATAGACGGTCACTCTCCATATACCGACTCGGAGATTTTTCCTCCTTATATTATATAACACAATGAAATTCAAAAATATCTCCAACTACTCAGGTTGATTGAAAAATGGATTTTGCATTAAGTATTGCAGGTTGATTGTAAAATAACATTTTTATTTTACAAGTTATATTAGTTATTACATATATACGTCAATTTTTACAAGTTCTCACTTATTTTATATTTTATATAAATTCTATCATTTTATATTATGATGACACAAAAATGAATAATAATATATTCATATTTTAACATTTTCAATTAATTTAAATAATATGAAAATAGTATCGCTGGGCATTATCAAGTTTTAAATTTTAAAATGTTACATAAATGAACATGGTAATACATTAATATTGTACGAGAGTGAGAAAATAGAATTATGGACAAAGACACTTTCTCTCTCTAAGAACATAGAGAGTGGTACTATTCATCATCCCAAATTTCCTCAATTCTAGGTTCCGATTCAGTTTCATTTCAACAACAAAGTTGGGTTTCTGTCAAATCAGTTCATCAATCAAACAGTAGAGTGGTTTAATCGCACATGCAAGGAAGTTGCAGAAAAGGGGTTTTTTACACGCTTTCATCATCACTTAGGTTTGGCAGCGAGCGAAAAGATTGATTCCCCGGCGTTCATTGGGCATCGGAGGAGGAAAGTTTTTGCTTGAATACTGTGAGCACGTTTGCTCTGCAATCAATATCACGTTTGGCGTGGAGCAGTAATACAAAGATTTTGAAGCGTCAAAATTGGGAAAAGGTTAGTGCCATTCTAATTCAGTCATTGGGTGGCTTAAACTTTTTCTCGACAATCACATCGAGTTGAAGAATTTGTAATCATGGCGATCACATCGTCCGAGGGTAAATTCAATTTAGACGTATTCAGACACCACGAATTTGAAGGGGCAAAGGAATGTGGTTCTGCTATAAATACTGGGCAGGATCACTTCTGGTACAAGCAGTCCCAAAATAAGAAATCAAAATCCAACATTTCTACTTCAAAAACCCCTGTTACAATGGGAGACACTCCTTCACTAAATGATGTTGAGATGGCATTATCTCCTCGTGGGTCTGACTACTCGGAGGAGAGGAGAGAACTTGCAAGTGCTGGGGTTGAATTCGATGCTGTAGCGAGGCCGACAAGAAGGGGAGGAGTCCTTTCAATTACTAGGGAAGATATTCAGGAATCGGTGCAGGTAGAACAAAACTGTCTCCTGGTGTACTGGATGGACAATAGAGAGTATTCCGAGGAGCATCTGGAAGAATATTTTAGGCGCTTTTGGTCGGTGGCTGCAGAAGTCATTCACAGGTTTGATCATCTATTTGTGGTTAGGTTCGAGAACAGAGAGGAAGCGCTGGCTATACTTCACCGCAGTCTGTTTGCTGTGGCGGGAGGCTTGCTGGCGTTCAGGAGACGGGGGTCAGGAATTGTTCTAAGAGATGTCTTAGTCGAGAAGGTTAAGGTCCAGATTCAGCTGCATGGGCTACCAGCAGAGGCGTTCGCTCCAATGGCGGCTATCAAAGCAGTAAATATGGCAGGAGAGGTGATTGATGTCGAAATAGAACCACCGCCGGCGATGAACGTTAAGTACTTAAGAGCCACCATGTGGATAGTGCAAGGTGAGCCTCTGGTTACTGGCTTTTATGTGGATTTGGAGTATGTTCAGGCTCTGGAGAATAGGAGAATCTGGGTGGATGTTAGATATGAGAGGGTGTTTAGGTTCTGCAGAAGATGTGGAATGATTAGTCATCTAATGGATAGATGTCCCATTGAGAGTGACATGGTTCTGGACCAAATCATAGAGCATAAAGTTAGATCACACTTCACTGAGAGGGGGGTCAACAATGTCTACGATCCCAGGAGGCAAATGTATGAAGGTGATGTCAGAGCTTATAATCACAGGAGGGACCATAGAAACACCAATGTGCCGGCAGATTATATGGATTGAAGGAGGCTGCGATATAGGTTTATGCGTGACAGAGACATACAGGAGGGCTTTCTGATTTCCATGAGGGTTGAACCAGGCAATGGCAGGAGGCTCACTATTGGAGATAGAATCCAAGGTAATCCATTTCAACAAAGGAGTCGGACTTTTGATCCTTATTTCGGTGTTGAATTTGTAAGCCAAGGCCCTTTGCGCCTAAATTCTTCTTCCCCACCAACGGATATGTTAATTGACCAACCAATGATTGGCCCATAACCTGAGGCAGTACTTAGTCATCAGCAAGCCAATAATCATGGGCATCAGTCACAAGGAGAGGTGCAGGAAGTGTAGGATCGACTCAGAGTGGAAATGGAAAGAGTAACGGTTGATCTCCGTGAAATACTGGCTGCGAAGGAGACTCTCACTGCACTTATGGCATCTGCTCTTCAGGAAAATCCGGATATGATGCAGCTGAGAATAACAGTACAAGGAGCTTCAGCTGTACCAGGATGGGGAGGTGCCATCTCCGAAATCCCACCAATACAACAGATCAGACCTCAGCAATCAAGGGGTGAACATAGCACAGAAATGGAGCATGAGGTGGTGGTCATCTCTTCAGATGACAGTGAGTCTGATGCATCTACTGGAGAGTCTGATTTGGAATCATCGAGACAAAGCAAGGAGCCATCAATTGTAATAGGGAGACAACGCAGGCCGAAAAGAAGCAGAGTGAATCAAGAAGAAGAAGATAGTAGGGGTAAGAAGAAGATGAAGGTGGATCAATGCCAAGGCAAAAAGAAGAGGGGAAATAGGAGGACCTATTTTGTTCTGAGAAGAAAGCGTCCAAATTTTGAGGTCGGCCAGTCTTCAAGGCAGCATGTCCCTCTCGTCAACCCTATTGTCTATGCAGAGCCTGAATCTCCTCAATCTGGTCTAGCAGTAGTGTTGGAAAATGTGTATCAGTCAAGTGCACAGGCAGACCAGGAAGCGGAGAGAGAAGTTTTGGTGGAAGTGGAGGAGAAACAGGAGTTGCTGGGTGAGATGAATGATATTTCACAAGCACAGTTAGCCACTGAAGTGATTGATAAGTCTTACAACTGGAATATAAGGGGAGTCAATAGAGCTGCTTCAGAGCCAATCTTTCAGTCATCTTTAAGCAGGCACGTGAAACGATCTCGCTCAGCAGAAGACAAGGACTCTGAAGATGGTTCGCCAACAGACCTGCATTCCCCGAAGAGAAGAAAGATCATCCTCAATCATGTGGTCAAACAAGCTTCAGATCAAGACAAGGAAGATCAGCAGAGCACTGCGTCTACAGTGGGGAAAGAGGTTATAGTCATCAACTCAAGTGAATCTGAATCCTCAGAAGGAGAAGATGCACAGGAAGCTTCAGACCATATGGAACAAATTGAAGAAATTCTAGAGGTGTTAAAGGATGAAGAGGAAGAGACTTCAACCAGCTCTGGCGATGATGAGGTGTCATCCAGAAGGTTGCCGGTACTGCAACGGGCAGAAGAAGGAGCCCGTCTCCTAGGTTTTCCGGTGGTTGAACCAAATCAACCATCCAATCAGCCATGAGGGGCGTTGTGTGGAATTGTAGGGGCTGCAACAATGCTCCTACAATGACAGCGATCAATCAGCTGCTAAATAGGTATAGACCTAATCTTTTGTGTTTGTTAGAAACAAAGACCAGTGAGAGTCATTTTGCTCGCTGGCAACAGAATACCTATTTTAGTAACTCTAGAATAATAGATGCAGCTGGTAGGTCGGGGGAATAGCTCTTTTCTGGACTGATCAAGTAGATTTAGTGGTAGATCATTTTAGTAGCAATCATGTAGCTTGTATTTTGTCGACGGCAGTTGATCAGAAGTGGTGCCTCATGCTAGTTTATGGACCACCTTCTGTGTCAACAAGGCCTCCTTTCTGGAATTACATTTCATCTTTGCAGTACTTTCATAGATTCCCGACAGTGATGGTTGGAGACTTTAATCATATTTTAAGTCAGCAAGATAAGAGAGGAGGACTGTCAGTGCCTTCTAACCTCAACTCAGAGCTGCACCAACTGCTGAACTTACATCAGATGGAGGAGGTTGCCTCAGAAGGATTATGGTATACTTGGTCAAATAATCAAGCTCATCCACATACAGTTGTGGAAAGATTGGATAGAGCCTTTGCTAATAAGGAATGGAGGGAGATATGGCCAGTTGCCAAGGTAAATAATCTACCTTTCTCAGTATCAGACCATAGCCCGGTTGTGTTGGATCTTACTCCTCAAAGGAAAAGAAGCAAAGGCCCAAGGAATTTTGAAGCAATTTGGACAAATATGGATCATCCAAAATAAATAGTCAACAGAGTTTGGAGCACACTGCTACCTGGAAATCAGTATGGGACAGATCCAGTGCAAGAGTTGACATAGAAGTTCAAAATATCTCTGATACATTTGAGCAATTGGCATAAACAGTCCTTTGGCCACATGATAAGAAAATACAGAAGGTATCTCAGGAGTTGGAATTAGCACAAGCAGGAACAGGTCTTTTCTTGAACCACTCCAAAATCCAAGGTCTCATTCTGCAGAAACAAGAGCTAGAACAGAGGCAGGCAGAATATTGGCAGCAGAGGACTAAGATAAACTGGATGAATTTTGGGGAAAGAAATACAAAGTTCTTCCACAAATGGGCCACCAGAAGGAAGCAAGCAAATTACATCCAAGGCATTATGAACTCAAGTGGAGTGTGGGTGGATGACCAGTGTCAGGTGATACAAATCCTCAACCAACACATCAAACAGATATATATATATATATATATCAGCAAAATCTGGTGGATAGAGTGGATGGAATTCAAAGACAACCTTCTGGACAACCTTCTGGACTTTTTGAACCTTCTGGCCTTTCTGAAGTTTCTGGCCTTTCTGAACCTGAACCTGGCCTTTCTGCTGCTAATGAGGTTGATGGAATCTAAATAGTTGTTCTATGGAGGATTTCTTACAGATAAACCAGCAGATATTATCAAGTGAGCAAATTCAAAGGCTACAAGATCCTTTCACCAAAAGGCATGTTTGGGAGGTAGTGAAACAGATGAAGCCTTGGGGAGCTCCTAGTGAGGATGGAATCCCAGCTGGATTTTACAAACATTATTGGGACATAGTTGGAGACTCACTGACAGCAACAGTTCTCAATATTATGCAAGGTAATAGTTTTCCTATTGATTGGAACTGTACCCAGATTATACTTATTCCCAAGGTTAAAATACCAAAGACACCCTCAGATTTCAGACCAATTTCATTGTGCAATGTGAAATACAAGATCATTGCAAAAATAATTGCTAATAGACTAAAAGCACATATGAGCTCTCTGATATCTGAGAACCAACATGGGTTTGTACCTGGACGGAATATATCAGAAAGTGTTCTTCTGGGTCATGAAGTAGTGGAATATATAAAGAATGCATAGAGGAGGTAAAGTTGGATTGGAAGCTATTAAATTGGACATGAGTAAGGCCTATGATAGAGTCTCTTGGAAGTTTCTAGAAGAAGCTCTGTGCCACTTGAGAGTTCTACAATCACTGGTGAATCTTATCATGATTTGTGTTCAAACAGTAACATATCAGATAAAGATCAATGGTGAAATAAGTCAGACCTTCTGTCCAAATAAAGGCCTCAGGTAAGGCTGCCTATTATCCCCTTACCTTTTCATCATATGTCAACAATATTTATCTACATGGCTAGAGAGCAGACTGTCAAGTAATAGGAGTTTAGGGGGTCAAAGTTTCAAGACAAGGACATGTGGTTTCCCACATCATGTATGCAGATGATTGCATATTTTTTACTAAATGTACACAGGATGCCATATTGGAGCTGGAGAAGGTGCTGGCTACTTACACAAGTTTTTCAGGTCAGATCCTAAATCATGCAAAGTGCTCCATAAAGTTCAGCCCCAATACCTCAGATCAAATGATCAATTATGTTCGGACTAGATTGAATATACAAGGAGTGGGAATAGGAGGCAAATATTTGGGAACTACTATTATATTTGATCAGAGGAAATCACAGATATTTCAAACCCTGATTCAGAAGGTGAAGCAAAAATTTGAGTCTTGGAAAGTGGCTTTGCTTAATTTCTCTGGAAGATTAACCTTAGCTAAGCATGTCCTACAATCTCTAGCAATATATCCTTTAGGTATTTTCAGAATCCCCCTGTCTGTCTTAAAGAAAGTGGATGCAATGACTGCTAAATTTCTATGGGGGAGAACAGATCAATCTAGGCCAGTATATTGGAAATCTTGGAGTTACATTTCTAGATCTAAGCTAGAAGGAGGACTAGGGCTTAGATCAACTGTGGCCTTGAATAAAGCCCTATTAGCCAAGCATTCCTGGAATCTAATCAGAGATGGCTCATCCCTGCTTAGTAGGGTGTACAAAGCCAAATATCTAAGCAGAGAGTCTATGAGGACAGTTGCTGCTAAGCCAGGTGACAGTTGGGGCTGGAGATCAGTAGTATGGGCTTCTGAATTGATTAGAGGAAATTTACATTGGAAGATTGCTAATGAAAAGCAGGTCAAAATCTATGATCATTGGATCCCAACTATACAAAATCCTGTTCAGAACTCAAATCCTATTTCAACCCATACGAATATGAGAGTGGAACACCTAATTGATCAGCAGAACAATACATGGAGGCATTCACTACTCAGGTGCATCTTCCCATCAGAAGTCATCCCACACATTTTGTCTATTCACCCAAATGCTGCATAACCTGATATCCCCTTTTGGAAATGGACCAAAAATGGGGAATACAACACAAAGTCTGGATATCATATTGCCATGAACTCTATCATGCCAAGAACTCAAAATGGAAGATTATCAGCGCAGGCAAGAAAATTTTGGGCTAGGCTTTGGAGCTTAAAGGTTCCTTATAAACAGATTACTTTTCTCTGGAAAGCATTATCAGGATGCTTACCAACACAGTTGAATAGACAGAAGAGAGGACTCACATATTCAACCACAAGCGGCAGATGTAACAATGCAGTGGAAGATGAATCTCACTTGTTCCTCAACTGTGCAGAATCAGTAAGGGTTTGGTCAGTGGCTGGATTCACAAGACATCAGCAGAATCTGGCTTTCAATGCTTGGATTTTCTATTTAATAACGAATACAGAGGACGAAAATAAGATAGTACAATGCATGGCCATTCTGTGGGAAATCTGGAAACAGAGAAACCACATGATCTTTAGTCAAGAATTGCTACCTCCCTAATGGTGTGTGGATCATGCAAAGTCTGAGTCCAATATAATGATCGAGAGGGGAAGAGTGGGATCAAGATGGAGCCAGGAGAATGTTCCAAGATCTCAAAACCAGGAATCTGACATTCAGGAGCTCACCTTAGATGAAATGAAAAGAGGTAAGTGTCCCCAGCTTTTGCAGGAAGCTTGTGTTGTAAGTTTTGATGGTTCCCTTAGGAAATCTCGTTGGCTGGGAACGGGAGGATGGAGAATTTGGAAGCCAGTGTGGCCTCTGTATATAAGCAGTCAAGGGTCAGACTTCTTTCCGGCAGTCACTCCATTACAGGCCGAAGCAGAAACATGCTGGCGTGCGTTAAAGGCTGCTATAAGGCAAGGATGTCGAAGGATCAACATGGTAACTGACTTGATAATCCTAGCAGAATCAATAACAGACCCGACCAAATCCCCTCTAGAAATCAAGTTTGTGGTATCATGTATTTATAATATTATACGGTCCTTAGTAGATTTTAAAATCATTAAGATTAGTAGAAATGGTCTTCACTTAGAACATAGGCTAGCAAGTGGTTTGATCAGAAGGCTTTGTAATGTAAACTTTCTAAGTTAATATATAAAATTTCTCTTCAAAAAAAAGAGTGAGAAAATAAATTTAAAAGGAAAGTACTAAACTTATATATCCAGGCCCGATACAACAATCATTATAGCAATTTATACTATATACTAAAGCAATAAACAACTGACGTCAGTTTTACCCCCAGCCTGGAGTACGTGTCGCTTTTTTATGCACTTTTTTCCCGCCTTACTGTACTGCTGACGACATTTACCTTTTCCTTCATGGTAAAACGCTGATATACGTGAAACTTTTATTAATATTCTCGCCAATTTGAAATCAAATTTTATTCTGTTTACTTTTATTAGGTGGTGTACGCAACTTCTCTAACAATATTTATCTGTATTCAAACGCGAATTCGAAATCAAATTTTATTCTGTTTACCTTTTCCTGCATTGTAAAACGCTGATATACGTGAAACTTTTATTTATCATCTATTGATTTCTTCCTAACAAACGTGCGTACGTAACACCCCTCTCGATATTATAGTGATTCTGAATCCCGAAATCCCACATAATTGAAAATCACCAATACTCTCGCGATCACTCCTCTCGATATTGTGGGGATTCCAAATCACTCATATTTAAAAACTACCGATACTATCACGATCTTAACCGCCGTCACCTCATTCATCATAAGTCTGATTAAATGAATTTGAGTTTCACGTATACCTCTTCTCCGTTGGACTTAAATTTCAACCTGTACCATTAGCTTCAAACCATGTAAGCTTTTATTACCTGTGTGCATTTTCGTAATTTATTACATTTATTTACTAAGAAAAATATGTTTACTTTAATTTGTTAGGGTTCTCGTCAAGAAAATCAACCAGCGATTCTCGGTCTCATCAAGGATATTACTCCTATGGATGAAAAGATGGTTGTACAGATTCGGTCTCATCAAGGATATTACTCCTATGGATGAAAAGATGGTTGTACAGATTAGGATTGCACGTCTTTGGAAACCTGCATGTTTCAAGAATCCAGACGAGGATGGTAGTATCGAAATGGTGTTTGTGGATGAAAAGGTATTTACAATATTCTACATATTTTTATATATAAAAATCAAATTATTACTAATTATTTTTTCTTATTTGTTTGAACAGGGTGACACAATTCAAGCATCAATCAAGAAAATGTTGATGTCAAAATTTTCCAGCATGCTTGAAGAGGGACAGTGCCGAATCGTGTCAAATTTTGGTGTTGGACAGAACAGTGGAAACTACCGGACATCTTCGCATCCGTACAAAATTAATTTTAAATATTCTACTAATTTCAAAATTTGTGTTGATGATGTCGTATGTATTCATGTGTTGTGCATGGATTCAAATTTGTATCGTTTGATGATGTTTTGAGCCAAAAATTGGATGACAAATTTCTTATCGGTAAAGATATTAATATTTGATTTTTCTGTTCAACTATTTAGAATGCCATGTTATAATTATTATTTTATTATTTCTACAGATATCATTGCTCAAATTGTTGGAATGGGTAGTCTTGATATGAATGAAAAGAATGGGAAGATTTCAAAGAAGATCGTCATGGAACTGAGTGATATTGAGTAAGCTAATTTTTTTTACATCAAGTATATATTATACATGCTAACTATTATCTAAAATTTTATATCTATTAATAATTTTTTATTATTGTTAAATTGTAGTGATAAACATTTGCAGTGCACCCTCTGGGACAAGTATGCCGAAGATGCCTCCAATTTTGTGAATGTAAATGCTAACGAACCTGTCATTGTTATCATCCAGTTTGCTAAGATGAAGGAATGGAGATGTATGACTCTATAATCTGAATTAAATAATTTTATATCATAATCATTTACTAATAACTACTATATGATTACACTATATACACAGGTGAAATCACATTGTCAAACTCGCTATTTTCAACGCGTGTAATTTTTAATGGAGATTTTGACGATATCGACACATTCAAGAACATGTTTGTTTAATTTTGATTTACATGTCCGTTCAATAATATTTCAATTTCATATTTATTTATTCATTGTTTGCATTCGTTACAGATTGTGTGATGCTTCAAAAAATACCATGGTTCAGAGGAGTAACATGTACTACGATCTCATTGGAGGATGAATTTCTTCATCTACATGCAAAGAAAACATTGGACGAGATTATTGAAATTGACAATGACATGCATTGCATCATATTTGCTGAAATCGATACGGTTGAATCCAAACCTGATGGATGGTATTACCTTGCGTGTAAAATATGCAATAAGAAGGTGGATGAGATTAAGGATGCAACGGTTGGAGTGGAAAAGGTGACCAAATTTTTGTGCAACAAGTGCATCAGTACCATCCTTCCTAATAGTGTTATACCCAAGTAAATTTTGTGTAAATCATTACTCGATTAACCTCATCGGTAGGGTAATTATTGATATGTAACTGAGGGTGTAAAGTTTAATTATTTCTAGGGTTATTTGATTTAAGTTTGAGTGGACGTAAGTGTGTGTGACGTTTAATTTTTTCTAGGTTTAAGATTCAAGTTCGAGTGATTAATGAGACAGGCAGTGCATCATTTGTTATGTTTGACCGAGAAGTTAGGTCGATTGTGCACAAATCCGCATATGACATGAAATAATCTCTGTTAAAGGTTGGAAAATTTAACAACTTACATTATCATCTTCCATCTGATTCTTATTATTTATTAATGGCATGTTTATTGTGAAATTGTCAGGATGATATATTGGATTCGATTCCAGCAGGGTTGGAGGAGCTTCAAGGAAAAAAGTTTCTTTTCAAGATTCAAATATCAGAATACAATTTGAAGAATAATTATCCAGTATACACTGTATTTAAATAAAATGACTGATAGTGAAAATCTATTACAGTCATTTTTGAATCACACTGCTGTTAATCAGGTATAATTTTTTATTCATTCACAATGGATGTGTGTAGTGTTTAAAAATATTTCTTATATTACATGTATATAACCTTCATGTGACTTATGATTTCAGGATTCTATCAACTCTGGAGATGATGAATTTCAATTATCAGTTACAAAAAAGAGAAAGATTGAAGTGAAGAAAGAGAAGATTGAAGATAAATGATTGTTATTTTATCTATTAAAAATCTTCATGAATTTTTGTTTTGTTTTTGGTATTTTTTTATTTGAACTTAAAAACACATGCATTGTTTTTGTTCGTATTGTTTTATTTGAATTTTAAAACATCTGTATTTATCAGATGGATATTATCAGAAGAAAAAAATTAATTTTATTCAGAAAAAATTAATTTTATAACATAAAAAACAAAATAGATAAATGCAATCATTAAAAGATATATATTTTTACAAATTTAAATTTTAAAATTCCGTGTGTAACACGGGTATTACACCAGTACACGAAACAAATCAACTATCAAACTCTGAAGCTTGAAAACAACTGGCTAGCTTCATTCGTTTATTCCAAATTACATGAATTAGTTCCTTCATTGGATCCTCGTACTTCACATTAGGTCTCCATCTGTAGATTCTGAGGACCGGAAAGATGCATAATCCACTCACATAACTTTAAAAATGGGGGGAGGGGGGGAAATACCACGTAAAACAGATGAATTGAAGGGTTTATCACTCTGCAGATTCATTTTATTTTTGACCCGCAAACAGAAATTTAGTATTTATTTGGAGGTCACCCGCGGAGACTTGTACTTATGGTAGGGTGGTGGTGGTGACTTGTATATGTGATGAGGGAGAGGAGACGGTGAAGGAGATTGAGAAGATGGAGGTTGAGTTTCGTAAACAGGTGACGGAGTTGGTGGTGTTTGAGACTCGTAGCTATATGAAGGTGTTGGTGAAGGAGATGCAGATGGTGGTAGAGGCTGAGGTGATTCATCATCTGCATAGGGTGATGGAGATGAAGATGAAGCTGTTGGTGAAGGAGATGATACTGAAGACGGTTCATCTGCATATGGTGATGGAGATGAAGATGAAGGTGCTAGCGAAGGAGATGCAGATGAAGATGGCTCATCTGCATAAGGTGATGGAGATGGAGATGAAATTGGTGGTTCAGGCTTATGAACGTACGCCGGAGGTGGTGGTGGTGGTGGAGATTCGTGATAGAATATAGGAGGAAGATACGGGGAAGGAGGCGGCGGTGGTGGTGGATATTTGTGGACATATGGTGGCGGAGGTGGTGGTGGAGATTTTTTCATGTATGGAGGGAAAGAAAATATGGGTGGAAATGGAAAGTTGTGACGAATCGGTGGCGGAGGTGGTGGAGATGATGGTGGAGGTGGTGGTTGTGTGTTGTAACGAGGAGACTTAAAGTAACCGGAGATTTCAGCATTTGCAGAAATGAAACATATTGCCAATGCAAGGAACATTGTTGCCCTAGAAATGGCCATTGTTTCTTTAGTATATATGATGAGTTATCGATTTGGTGAGTAAACAAGTGAAAGGAATCATCCCTTTATATAGTGTTTCGTTCGGTTCTCGTTAACGATATTTCATGTGTGTGAGTAAAATATTTCGGCCGAAATTGTTACAGGGTTTAGTGAACTTTTGAACTGTAGATGAATGTTGGTACGATATTCATTGTGAGGTTTAACCGAACTTGAAGTGCACGTCGGGACGACGGGACCTAGTCAATCGTCACTGTACATTTCACTTTTATTTTACTATATGTACTTATATATTGGGTTTTGAGAAATTATTTTTTATTAAATTTGACTTTTTTAGTTTATATTTTTAAAATATTAAAAAATAATTCAAATTTGATAAAAAAGTATCAAATTTGAGTTATTTTGGACGGTTTAGTGGTTTGAATAAATAAGTAACCTTTAGCTAACAGGTGCACAGATATTTTTTATAATTCAGAATAAATGAGTATATATGTAAATATTCGGTAGTAGGTGGGTACATTATTCTTTATTTTTCTTAACTGACCATTTCGCATTTTAGCAGGTACATGTACCAATTAATAATGACATAATAACAGAAGAAAATTAGGCAGATAGGAGAAAGAAAAAAGTGACGAAAAAGTCGAAGAAAGAGTACCGTTTCCACACCGGAGAATTAATCCTGTATCTGGGTCAACTTTTAAGAGAAAACTCTGACTTTATAATTAGTTCACAATACATTTTGTAGTTTTAAACTCTTAAATTTTATTATAGTTAACCATAATAATTATTTAATATTGATTATGGACAAACAATTAGATAATGTGGGTTTATACCACCGCACTTGACTTGTTGTGTATTTTAAAATTGACCTAATTATAAATTTGGGCCAAAAATGAAAAATTATACCATTACCTTTTTTAAAGGTGAAACTATGGGTGGGGATATCATGTTAGGCATTCTTGAACCATATGAATAATGGGTACAATAAACTCCACAAAAATGGAGACAACGAGTAAGATTACTAGAAAATTTCTAGTGAAATTATCTCTTCATCTGATTCTAGAAAATAGATAATAGTCATAGACAGCGGCACTCTCACCTAATCTGGTTCGGACTTATTGAACACAAATTGCCTATAATACCAGACTCGTACCCCAACACTGCAATCACTCTCTAATCAGTCTCATTAGACATTATTCGGATTCTCCATCAGGACCAGTACGTAAGAGACTTTCTAGATTGTTTTCACATAATAAAGGCACCGGAAAGTTTGTCTAACTGAACTAGGCTGGAGAATTAACCTGTACAGTTTATTAATCTAAATCTGAGGAGCGCCAAGAAGTCGGTATTCAAACTGAATTACATTGCCTTGTCATAAGGACGACTTACATGTGTTTCTCTTGATTCTGAGAGTCGAATTTTAATTAAATCCATATACTGGTTAATTTAACAATTACACCTCAGTTAGTTTAATTAGTTCCCGGATACCAATATTAAACGTAATTTTTATGATACGTTAATATACTCCCTCCATCCCAAAAATATTTCTAGATTGATATTTCAAAATCAAACAAATTCGATTTTGACCATGAATATTTATATTTGTATGTGTTAAAAATTAATAATTTAAAAATATATGATATAATAAATCTAAAATTATGCATACTGTAATGATACTAAATATTTTTTTTCTATAAATTAACGGTCAAAGTGACCTTATTTTGTACTTTAAAGGTCAGCTAATAAATTTTGGTTGGGATAGTGGGGTATAATTGTTTATTATGTGAAACAATATATTGTATATTATGGGTTTTTTTATTAAAATTATTTAATATATATATTGCATCGGTAAACCAACTTTGCTAAAATTTATGGAATTATCACAATATATTTAACATCAAATGTTATTTTTGTAATTACATTTTTTTTATTTTAAATAAATATATTATAAAACATTTTTAAGGTGTTAATGCAATAAAAATTAAGTGAACATGTATAATTTTTAAGTGAAAGAATATACCAATTCATATATACAATTTTTAAATTAAAACATATAAACTTTTTCATGAAAGATAAAATACGATTTTTGGAAAATCTGAATTGAACAAATTAAAATTTAATTATATAGATGTGTAATTTTATTTTATTTTTTATATATAGATGTGTAATTGAACCTAATAAAAGGCCAACAACCCAAAATAAAGGAAGTTTAGATTTGATTATAATGTGTAAGGAAGATATAGAATTCCGTTTATCAGGGAGTTTGTTAGATAATTGACAAATCAAAACTTAAATACATTTTTTGACGATATTCATCGAAAAATTAGTTAGTGAATCGTCAATCCAAACACAATTTTACTCCTTAAAACTGCGAAGAAAATCAAGAATCATACGTGAGTCGGAATCGATTTCAAATAGATTTTGTTGCAACTCCATGCTTGATCAAAGAGTCGTCTTCCTTCCAAGTTCAGTCAGTACTATTCTTGACGGCCTTCAGCTTTGCTCCCTTCTAATTAAACTTGGTCACCAAAATAACTTGTAGTTTCCCATGAAATTAAATGTAGAACATAAACCAATTCTATTGAAAAACTAAATTTAAGGTATGTTTGTTCTGCATAGAATTGAGGCATAATATTCAAATTCTATGGTATTGGGTCAATTCTGCTGTTTGACTGAACATAAATTTTGACAAAAAATTGGTTTTCGAAAATTATGTGACCTTGAATTTCATGGGTTCAATTCTTTTGATGGGACAAACTTTTCTAACACCAATTCTATTATTTTGATTAAATTTCGCGAGTCAAATGCATGCCAATTTTGGGTTATAAGAAGATATGGGTTGCCTATACAATTTACTTTCTCGCCCGACTCGCCTCTTTCCTCCTTTTCCTTGTTCCGATAGAACCTTCACTCGCCCTCATTCTTTCCCTTCATCCGATCGGAATCTTCTGCCGCCGCCACCGACTGGACAAGAATTTCTCACCAGGATCGTCATTGCCACCTCCACCATCGACAGATCTCCCTTCCAGGTTCGTTTGAGGTGGGACTCTAGGAGTTTTCTGGGTTTGAGGTTTTATGACTTCATGGTTTAAAATTCTTCATATTTTGGCTGTATAAGTGATTTAATGGCGAATATACTTTGTGGGTCTTGATCAACAGGGTGGAATAGATTTTGGTTGGAATATTTTGCTACGAAACTGAATTTTATTCAACTGGGTGGAATAGGTTTTTGATGTTTTATAAAAACATTTATTCATAGTCTCGAGACTGACTTATTGTTAATGCAGTACAGTAAACTCACCATCTTTGGAAGAGAACCATCTTACTGAGTTCTTATTTATGTTGGCAATATTTGACGATCATGCGTGTATTATCTGAAAAACAGATGGTGGTGAAATGTAATCTGAAATTATGATCATTTTGCATACTCATTAAGAATTTAAAATTTCCACACAATAACTAATCATTTTTAAATTTCATAATGAAATAATGCAACTGATGATAAAACTGATGATAGGGGGCATGAGATTTTGACTGTTCTTTGCTGTATGAAACACTGCAGTCATTTAGATGGTTAGCATTCACCTTGCTTAATTAGATCCTTGCGATATAAGAAGTCTGTTTATGGAACAAGAGGTTGAAACCATTAGGTGGTTGAAAATTATTCTTCATGTCTGTCAGTTTTCTTAGTGCTTTTGTCAATTTTGTTTTTTTATTTGCATAACACGGCACTAACACTAATGGTAACATCGCTCTGTTAGGAGTTGTTTAAGCAGCCCATGCATATCAGGTTGAATATATCAATTACATATCAATTAAATCGGCTAATGCAAGGAGATTCCTGGGTGAAGGTTTAGGTGTCTTTGGCATACTATTTCGAACAAATCTAGGAGAATCTAGGCTCCTGCAGACAACTAATTTTGGTTGTGTAAGTAAAATAATGTTTCCAAGTACAATTGCTTCTTTTCAGCTCTAATGAATTGGCAATTGGTTTCTTGTTTGAACCTAGTAGTGAATAAAAAGCACCAACTTGCATAAAATAAAAGTAAGTAACATAACTTATAAGGTTTTGTTTCTGAATCAGTTTAACCTTTTGACTGCTAGCTAGAGATTCTGGGTATGGTTTTTAATTAATTCCCTGAATTTTAGTACATTGCAATGTCCACTCAACTGTCCCCTTTGAGACTGTAGCACATAGACATCGAGTCACGGGTTTTGAAAGCGCCCTTCTTAGTTACTTTTATGGTATAATATGGAATATTCTTATTTGCATGGGAAATGAAGCCCTTCCCTCTACATAACTTAGTCATATTAGGCAATCTATAATTGTAAGGCATGGTATGACTTTTCCATTATTTCACTGACATAAAAACAATAGTTAAGACGGATGCATCCTGCTCTTGATACATGTTTTGTATGTATTTGGATTTTTCTTTTGAACAACACTTGCAAAGTTCTTATAAGTGTTATTGCCATGTATGATGCATTTAATCTGTTTTGTTTTGTTCAAGTATGTGAATAATATAAGGTCCTGCTTCTTCTTTAATGATTTCGTAAAGTGTAACCTTGTCATTTTTTTGCTCGAGTTATTTTATGGTTTGTAAGTGACATGTAGTGTGTACTGTAACTTAATCCTCGGTAAGAAGTGTGTACCGTAACATGTAGTTTTTTAATATGCTTCATTTTTAGTTTTGTGATGGATTTTGTTTGATCACATTTTTTACAATTTCAGCTGCATTTAAGCATCGTTGTAGCTGTACATTGGAGCATCTTTGTTGAGGCAATTCCGTCAGAGTTTCACCAACATTTGAGCATCTTTGTTGCAGCATTTGCATCAGATTTTCAGCATCATCTGAGCACCTCCGTATCAGGTTCTATTTTAAGGATAGGGAAACAGTATGTTGTTCAACCTGAAGTTGAGATGGAAGGGTTTGAGGATGAAAAGTGGGATTGCTTTGAGGTAAGTAATATTTTTTATTTGTTACTATTATAATGATGTACAATACATTGTTTATTTGCCTAATAGGTATGTCTTGTTTTTTGTACTTTGAGAACTGTCTTGGAGCACTTGATGAAACTCACATTGAATTGAATGTTCCCGTGAAAGATCAAGGGAGATAATAGAAATAGGACATGCAAGCTATCAACTAATGTTTTGGCTGCATGCTCTCGAGATTTGAGGTTTACATATATACTACCGAGATGAGAATGATCTGCTGCTGATAACAGAGTACTACGTGATGTATTGATTAGACAATGTCACCTCATCATTCCCAGAGGTATTTACTATTTACATGTATCTTTGTTTATTTGTTATACATAATTTTCAATGCTCTAAAATGATTATATTGTGTCAATTTAATGATGTAGGAAAGTACTTTCTTGTGGCTGCCGGTTATACAATTGGCCCTGGTTTGCTCGCTCCATATAGAGGAGTTCGGTACCATTTATATGAGTGGTCCGCTAGAGGTAATAAATCGCAAAATTTAAAAGAGTTGTTCAATTTTCGCCATGCTACTGCGAGAAATGTAATTGAGAGAGCGTTTGGGGTGTTGAAAAAGAAATGGAAGATTTTGAGACATGAGTCTTATTTTGATGTTAAGACACATGTAAGTGTCACTAGTACAAAATCCTTCATCTAAGGCACAAATTTAAGGCGTTTAGCGTGCATGGTCGGTCATCCGCCTTGAACGTAACTTACGAAATCGCAAGTTGTGCCGTTCATCCTTACAAAAAATAATTACGGCGGATATGATAAATTTAAGGCGTTCAGTCAAAGTGCCGTAAATTTAATCTTAGTTACGAATTCGTAACTACTGACAGAAAGAAATTACGATATCACTAACGTAGGATGGTGAATAAACTCATTTTCCATATATCCATGTCCAAAAGATCTAACGAATTCGTAAGTTGGGCCGATACTCTTGATATTTCAAGTATGAAATTGGTTTTGAGTTGTGGTAATTCATATATCATTATTACCGGAGACTCAGATGTGTAGGAAAGTTATATTCGGCATGTATAATTGACAAATATTATCTTATAAAAGTCGAGTAAAGTTTTAATTGAAAAGATAAATTCTAATATTGTATGATAAAACGATCTAATCACTAACCATAGATGATGTTTGTTCAATCATATATTAGATAGTGATTCATAAGAATTTGAATTCGAAAACTATGTACATATCCAAATCAACTTAACGTAGTCTTACAGTTATATATAGATTTGGCATATTTATGTGCAATACACTGCCATGCTACTATGTATCTCTCCACGGGATGATGTTGAATGATACATTCACGATATATCAAATAGTGATTCATACGTATTGGATTCAAGAGACTATATTTAATACACTTAACTTAACGTATTTTAACAGTTATGCACTTCCGCTCTACTTACCGTAGTTTTAAGGTTTTACTTAGTTATAAAATCATTATCTTGTGTATAATTAGATTTACAGTTAAGTTAACAAAATCATGTTTCATTTTAACTCCAATGAATTATTTAGACGTAGATAAACATTTATTTGTATAAAACATTCTCAAATAATTCAATTTTAATTAAAATTATATTATATCCCCTAAATACAAATATTTATATCTATAAATATTAAAATTATAAGTGTTTATTATTTGAAAAACTCTTTATATGGAAAAGTATAGTTATCATAATTTTTGACTATGAAAAATGTCTTACGAATTCGTAACTAGAAGAGGAAGTCTTTGGAACTCTCAACTTTCCTGACTTTCCATGAAAGTTTTTATACGTTTTAACTTATGAAGTGTATCTTTTAATTTGAACTGTATATTTTGTTATTTCAAAATTTTTTAATTTTTACATAAAATTTTTAAAATTTTTGCATTAAAACATGTTTTACTATGTGTTTACTTTAATATGATCAATATTTTAACACAAAATTGTATCACTTGAGTCTAAATATATAATAGTAGTTCCATAACACTTAGGAAAGTTGGACTTTCTAGAGACTTTGCTTAACTAGAATTGCAAGGTGGTGTACAATATATTATGATTCACTTACGAAATCGTAACTAGAATAGCAATGTAGTAAGATGCATATGATTCTCCACATAACTGATCTTATATATAACTCTTCTTCTTACCTCTTATCTCCTCTTCTTCCTCTTATCTCTTCTTCTTCCTCCTGAGATTCTCATATCACAACCAATAGAGCCATCCTTATCAATCCTCCCAGTTTGATTCTTCCCTATATCTTCTTCTTCTTGCCATTTATAGATCTCTTCCACTCTAATCGATCTCTTCATCCCAAAATTCCAGATCTGCATTTTTTTTATTGGGCTATGGTGAAAACAATCATGGTGATAATATGTTTCGATTCTAAAGGTAATGTGTATTTCAAATTCGAAGTTGTATAATTTTTTTATGTTAGATGATGTTTTTTGATGAATCATGTTGAACTTTGATGGGTTTTTCTCTTTTTTTTACAGATTGGGATATTTTTTATTGTTAGAGATGGTTGTTGGTCAAATTGTGATGATGGTCAATGATTCTTTTGGATTTTTGTACAGATCCTTCAGCTGGAAGATTTTGGCCGGAATTATTTGTATGGCTGCCCGGAGCTCTCCAATTGGGGAGCTCATTTTTTTTACTGGAAAAGAATTGACTTACGATTTTGTAAGATGCTCTGTTGGTTCATTTTCTTTATACAACAGAATTGACTTACGAAATCGTAAGTTGTTCCGTTTATTCATTCTTTTACATGAAAAGATGGACTTGCGATTTCGTAAGTTGTTCTGTATCTTTAAAGGCGGAAGAGGAACCGCCTTAAAACTTTTTAAATTTTAAGGCATACCCAGAGAAGGCGGAAAACATCCGCCTTTAATGGCACGTGTGTGTAGTAGTGTGTCATCCATGCATGTATCATTCTTCATAATTTTATTCGGGTAGAAGCACCCAATGATCCAATATTGGATGATGTTGATGTTGCACTTTCGCAACAAAATGAAGATGATGCCGATGAAAGGAATGAAGATGGAGAAGATGGAGAGGAAGAGTTTTTTTAGTGGTGAGCATGTTGAGGAGACTTCTCGGATTGGTGCAAATCACAAGTGAGTGGTCGAAGTTTAAGGACACTCTCTTGCAAAAGCAATGTTCATTGATTATCAAAATAGAAAGAAGTGATAGTAGTTTCGCATTTGTCTTTCTTCAAAATTCGATGGTATTATTATTTTTTATCATGTAAAACATAATAAGATGATGTACTAGAAATTTTGAGTTTTTCATGGTATTATAATTTGATATTATCATGTACAATAGAATAAGGTGTGTATTATTGTTACTTTTCGAAACCAGTTGATTGTTTCGGCTATATTTTTTGAAACGCATTATATGCTTTGTCAATAGTTTCCTTTAATTTATATTACCTTTTAATTAATTAACAAAAGAAATGAAATTTTTTTCACGAAATTGTTTTACCTTTTCTTTTATGTAGTGTTTTCCAATGATAAATTTACTATTGTAAAAGAAAGTAATTAATGTAAAATAAAGCAATAATAAGACTAGTTTAATTTTAATTCCGTGTCAATACTTTAGTCATCCAAACACAAGAATTGTAATTGCAATCTCAATTTTTAAGTAATTCTACTAATTAGCCAAACACTAGAATTTATAAAATATTTGAACACCAATTCACTATTTTAATTCTATGACATTAGAATACCAGTTTCAATGCCAATTTTAGAGACCAAACACATAGCGAATTTTTAATTAGTAAAAGGACCCTGCTATCTAATTCAACTAGCACCTTAACATGTCTAGGCAATTTGCATGTGTTATGTATGTGTAACATTTTAATCACTAGCTATCCGCAAAAACATTTTTTCTAGTCTATCTATATATAAATGTGTGAAAATGAAAATGTGAGGTATGTCATTTCCTACTGATTCAGTTTCAAAAAGTACCATATAATTATACATTCTGACGTTCGAAAACATATGATGCTCCAGTTGTTTGGCTAGCTAGCGAAATTGATTCAGCTTCTAAACTATCATTAATTAACCTCTCATGCGCCTGTGCGTTATCATATAGAACTCTTCTTGGATAGTCTTTTTAAAGAAACCCCGCACCATTTCTTAAGAAAGAGTCATCGATATTTAACCTTATTTATCCAGCATCAGGTGTGTAGTGATATGTATGTACTTTTATCTCAAATTGTAAACTGAAACTCAATAGCACAAAATTTTATCTAAAATTCAATTGTAAATTTAAAGTTACATCATTAAAAATACATACATTGCATTATTTAAGTATTCGTATTTTAAATTTCGCATTCCCTATTTTCAGTTTTTGAGGATGATATGTTAACCTAAAAATCTCTAACTATTTTAATTTTATTTAATGATGAATTATTAAAATTTGCATTTTGAAGTCTTGATATCAATAATGTATAATTTTTTGAAGTTATCAATGATATGTTTTATAAATAAATTTACAATTTTTTTCAAAAAATAAAAAGAATATATTCAAACTTTATTCTAATGAGCTAATTTTTTTAGTGACATGAACTCTTATGAATGGATTATCTATTTGCCGAAAAAAGGTCATTGCTCTTGAAGAGTCCAGAAATTTCAGGACGATATTGTTGGTTATTTTGTAGAAATCACTATGTTTAAACATACTGATGTTGTATGTTTAAACACTTGTTCCAGCAGAAACAGAAACTGAGCAACAGAAGATATTCGATGAAGTTAAACTTGTGTGCGATCAAAGAAGATATTCGAGCGAATTAAAGATGATATTTGAAGAGATATTCAGCTCCGATCTGATTAGATATATGATAGAGTTGTATTTTAGTTAGGATTAGTCTCTAATAAGGAAAGATTATATTTCCTACAGTATAGCTATAGAAGTAGAATATAGCTAGGAGACTAATTGTAGCTGTGATTAGCTAGATGAGAAGATCAGCAATACCGTGATTGAAGGACAGAGAATATCAACACGGCAGCACAGCATGGAGCTATAAATAGAGACGCAAGCTGCGAGAAGAAGTATCGAACTCAAGAGAAAGTATTCTGCATCCAGAATAGCTTTGTTGGAGCAGTGCTGAGTCGATCGCGTCAACAGGTCATTGATTGTGGTTTCAAGTTCAGAATCGTACACCTTAATTCTTCGGGAGGAAGAGATTCAGCGTCAACGAGGTTGAGATCGGAGGGAGTTCGATCAAGGCGAATCGGTAGCAAGGGGAGCTTGCAAATTCACAAGGAGAGTAGAAAGATAAGTGTTGAAATTTAAACATCTTGTACTGTAATCTTTCGTACTAGTGAATTAATTCTGAACTGGGTTAACGCCCCGCAGAGTAGGTGTGTTTCACCGAACTGCGTAATCATTTCTGGTGTTCTTTATTTTAATGTTTAAACCTGGTAGCATGTTTAAACATACTCGATGAAGTAGGTAATATTAGAACACTAGTATTCTGATCGGTAGAAATTTCAGCTCTATCATTGAACTTTAATTAATTTTCTTCGTAACTGATTAGTTTTTAAAACCCTATTTTTTAATTACTGATAAACATAGACTAAATTTTGTTTGAGTTGATCGTGACGGTCACTATATAGTGACGAAGGATTATATTGGAATGGGGAAGGAAGGAGGTCCTTATTTTCAATTTTGACAAAAATGCACAATTCACTCACGCGCACTGTTCACTCAGTCTAAAAACCAAGCATTTTATTCTGAAAAATAACCCGTTAAGCGTGAAATACAACCATGTTCTAAAAAACAACATGTTTGGTCTAAAAAACAAGCATTCAAGGGTGAAATTCAAACATGCTCTATAAAAACTTTTTTTTTTCTTCAAAATACATGAACTCTAAAAAGCAACCTGTTAATTGTGAAATGCAAGCATTCTCTAAAAAACAACCTGTTAAGTGTGAAATGCATGCATTCTCTAAAAAACAACCTGTTAAGTGTGAAATGCAAGCATGTTCTAAAAATCAACCTGTTTGGTCTAAAAAACAAGCATTCAAGGGTGAAATTCAAGCATGCTCTATAAAAGTTTTTTTTTTTTTGCTTCAAAATACATGAACTCTAAAAAGCAACCTGTTAACTGTGAAATTCAAACATTATCTAAAAAACAACCTGTTAAGTGTGAAATGCAAGAATGTTCTAAAAAACAAACTGTTTGGTCTAAAAAACAAGCATTCAAGTGTGAAATTCAAGCATGTTGAATGCAATTTGAAAAAATTGTAGAAAAACCCACGTGCCAAATTTCTTTGCATATAAATCCTGTCACTTCCAAAACTAATTAATTTTGTTTTGGGAGAAATGGTAAATCTTCTAAAATCAATATTACCAATAGCTAGTCCCAGACTCCCAACTGATTACCAATGAGACGTGAAATAAGTTTAATTCCTTACATTTAATAGTCATCGTCAAAAGGGGATGTAGCTCAGATGGTAGAGCGCTCGCTTAGCATGCGAGAGGTACGGGGATCGATACCCCGCATCTCCATTTTTGTTGGATATATTTTAGTTTTTTCTCATCCAAATTTTAACCTTATCAAACCATTACACAGTTTGATACTTTTTATTAATTGTAGAGTCATGTAATTACTAATTAATTTCTTTTTTTGATTAACTTCTAAAGCTCGTTTTGATAACTGCATCAAACAATTGCAGTTTGAGGATCAGCATATTCAAAAACAGTAGTAATATATTTCAGAAATTTCAAAGGTGATATATTTTCTTTAAGTTTTCCTATACATTTTTCAAACTAATAAGCAAAAATTCAAATTAAATAAAGAGAATAAATATTGAATACTAGCTTGGGTGAACCGCACAATGTTTGAAACACTTTTAAACTATATTTTAATTAAGGAAAACATATTCGTATATATACATATATATATATATATATATGTTAGTTTTTAATAGGTAGAATAAAATTAAATTTCATTAATATTAATATCTAACCATTCTGATCATGAAACCAATACTTGTGATCTACTCCAAATTATTTGTTAAGTATCATACAAATTTCATAACAATATATATAATGGCTCGTATATTCTATTTGTAAATTGTATTCTTTATCTTTACAATCGCATTTTAGGGTTTGTTTGTTTGAACTTATTTCTTGTTAATCTGAACTAAATTGAACTAAGCTGAACTTAACAAAACTGAATTGAAGTGCAAATTAATGTATTAACAATCAAATTAGTATGTCTAAATTTACATGAATTCATCAAATTATATTTTCGCTGAATTAACTGAATTAAATTGAATTAAATTAAATTAAATTGGACTTAATTGAATTGAACTACTCTATTTATAAGTTCCGGCAAACAGAGGCTTATTTCCCTAGAAAGTTAAAAAAAATTATTCTTTACCCTATCAATACTTTAGGGAGAAATATTAGTTCTTGATTTCTCCCCATCTTTCTCACCTAAAAGAGCACAAAGCGTTAAGAAAGATCACGTAGCAAAATTAAAATTTTAATGTGGGCCTGTGTGTACAAATAATCAATCAACCTTGATCAAAATCTTTCTAATTTTAATAACGACATCAACAACAAGAGCATGGAATAACCTTTACGCAAGGAATTGCACACTGAAAACATGCTTGTGCGCTCTACCATAAATATCTTTAACACATAACGCATATACCTAAAAAACTTTTATATATATATATATGGTTAACATGAAACCCTTCTGAAAATGGGATCTGAAACCCTAATCTCCTTTTCTCCTTCATTTTCTCCAGCTCGATCTCCTTTCACAACATGTGTAAATCACATATCGTTGGTTTAACTCCGCAGAACCGGTTAACCTTACGTTCATCCATGATGAGCAGCATAAGAAGTCGTTTCCTTTCCTCTCTATAAACTCCATGTGATTAATGACACCTTCACAGACGCTATCTCCTCAAGCGTGGTTTCGAGAGCTTACCGTTGGGCGAGAGCTTACGGTTGGGCGAGCTCTCGAAGTCATACAGGAAGTTCAAGAGGCTACGGTGTGTGGCTGCTCCGCTGGGCGAGCTCTCGAAGCTATACAGGCAGTTCAAGAGGCTACGGTGTGTGACTGCTTACCGTCCAGCCTGTGTCAAAACTACTGGACCGGACCGTGCAAGCGTAGGCATATTTTCAAGATAAAAATTAAGAAGGGTTTGTAATTACGATTAGTTCGGCGAAGAAGGATTATATAGAAAATAATAACAAAATAATATTGATTATATTATTATCATATAAAAATAAAATATACTAATACCATATGTAAACAAATCAAATATATAAAAATACATGTAAATGGAAACTTGAGGTAAGAGATATGAAAAACATAAATCATGGAATATTACAATAAAAAATGACACGTAGAAAGTACTTTTAGAAAAAGAAAATTTGCATATGATACGGCAATACAATACTTAACCTAAACTATGTTTCGGCACCGGAAGAAACAAAAATAAGAAAGAAGCGAGTTGTATTTTCTATGAATGGAAGACCATGTCTTGGCTTCAAACTGATGTGAAAAGGATGGAAACAAATGTTGTTTTGGCATACAATCATATTAGATCTATATGTATATATTAAGACCATATTTAAACCAAGTGCCATAAATGTGAGTTCGGTGCGTAGCCATGTAAATTAGTGTCGTAGCAACTCAACCAATGAACGATGTCGTTTATTTAGGATACAAACAATAACATATATTTAAGGAAACCAAAAAAGAATATGTGAAAATTGTAGGCGCCGAAATATGATGATCTTGTGGTGGTTATGTGGTGGTTTTAATCAAAACTACGTAGTTTAATGTTTTTTATTAATTTATATTTACTAGAGCTACTAGCGCACAAGCGTACCTTTCTCGGCACCACATTTAAGGCCTTTTGGCCAAATTTTCGCGGAACCGTCGAGTACTGAGCTTGCGAGTTCGCCTCTATCCGCTCGCCTAGGGCAGAAAAATAAAAAAGGCATTTTACAGTCGAATAGAAGGCGTTTTTGAAACTGCCTTAAAATGTTGAACGGTAGGTGAATTCGTAACCGGAATCGCTAATGAGCGACGGGAGAAGCGAAATCGCCGGTAAGACCCAGTAGAGGTTGGAAAAGATGTTCGCCAGTAGTTATTGGCTGGTGTACTGCTAGCGATTCCGCCAGATACGAACGCCTGCAGGTGAGATAAGGCTAGTGATATCGCCTAAGAGTACGTCTAGAGGCGGCTCAGGAGGCGTACTCCCATGCTAACTCGCCGATATCATATTTCTACAAAAGAGCTAGATTACTTCCTTGCGAAATCGTGACTATATTCGCCTCTTTTTAGCGAGTTCGCTCAGTGGCACACCTGTTGCTCTCTGTCCATCCAGTCAAGTGAAGAGGCGAACTCGCTTCCTTGAACGCTTGCAGGCGACATTGTTTCCGAGTTCGCTACCAGGACAAGCTGAACTATAAACTACAAAACTAATTCTATTCTCTTTTTTTGTTTTTACACATGAACCATATATTCCAATAGGATCACAACACAATTTGATTCAAAGAATAAAAGCATTGATCAAACTAATAATAACATTGTCACAAGTAGGTAAAGATTCGAATTTGTAAAAATGTAGCATTACAGTTGAAATAAAATTCCTAGCATAATTCAACACTTCTAGCTAGGTAGAGTTGTCATTGGCTGGACCGTCCTGGTCCTCTGGTGTGGCTTGGTGTAGATGCTAGCGGAGATAGTCTTTACAGAAACTCCGAAAAATGCGGCGAGTCTCCCACCCATGCTCTTGGACGTTAGCAATCTCGGTCATCACCGAGAACATAGAATCCTCAACCCCTTGGTAATAGGCTTCTCTTGGCGCTAGTAAATGATAGACATTGAAAATGTTAAGTTTTGTTCTAAATTGTACTAACATCACAAGTACAAAATACATGAATAAAAAACAATTTACCTCCATTTGGTTCTGGCTCCGCCGGCACAGCCTTCTCCACCATCTCTTGCCAAGTCCCCCCAACCAACTCCCACTTCTTCTTCTGGTAGTACTCCTTCGTGTAGTACTCACATGGCTTCCCGGTGCCGGAGAACTTCAGCCTTGGATGGTCTATGCGGAGGAATTTAGTTATGAAGTTCGCATAGGGAAATTTCTTCACAACCATATTGTTTTCTACCACGCTCTTCCTCATGTGTTGGAATATGGTATATCCAATGTTAAGCATGACTTCCTCCGCCACCATGTAGTACTCGATCAAAGTCGTGTAGTTTGGTTCGGCCAACCACCCACCTTTAGGCATAAGATTTGTAGCAACCATCTCATACAATATCCTCCTCTCAGGGGTGAGCTTGGATAGCTTGTACTCCTTCGGCGTTCCAAGTTCTGGCTGATCTCGACCAAACTGTGTCTTGCCATATTCCTTCAGCTTCTTGTGGGAAACGAGCAACTCACTAGGCCATTCTCCCCTTGCGTATAGATCCACAGGTTTATCCTCGTCCTCGAACACAACACCGAGGGCATCATTGAATAGTTTGGGACTTAGTTCGTACTCCTTCTTGTTCACCTTAGTCTTCCACACGGCACCAGACTGTCAGAAATTAGCGTAGAACTGCATAGTCTGCTCCAGATAGCCCGGCTTGTTCACCTTCATCAACTTGTGAGCTTTTTGATATTCAAGAAGTTCTCAAACCTCTTTCAAACCTATGTCTTCCACTTGACTCTCATCAACCACCATCAACTCGTTCAAGACGGCCTTGGCTTCCGTAAAACTACAGTATTTTAGATAAGCTTGTTCACTAACAAACTTACCCTTATCGTACTTGATAGGCTCGGTCGATTCGGCGGCGGCCTTTTTACTCTTACCCCTCGGATGCTTGTTTGAGATTGCCTAAAAAAACTAACAAACAAAACCCAACCTTAATCTATGATTGAACCCATAAAAAATCACATTCAACATCACACCTAAATTGAAAGCTAATCTTGTACAGAGCGAATATATAAAATAAACTGAAATAAACCAAAATAATGATTGAAAAGAGTTGAGGATGAGTAGAACTTACAAATTGGGGGAGATTGGGCCGTGAGAGCGCTGATTTGCCGGTGTAATTGATGGGTGGGCGGCGGCGGATCGGAGTTTGGGGAGGATTCTGATGAATGTGAGGGTTACAAATTTGGGGATCAGATTTTGAACGCGTCTGGTTTCAGTTGACTATTTATAGGTCATGTTGTTTACGAGTTCGCCCACTCCATCGCGTATAGGCGATATTTCAGGCGAATTCGCTTGTATATACAAATGTTGGCCTTTGGGCCTAGGAACTATGATATGGGCTAGATTATGGGTCATGTATGTATTGTGTATGTATAGTGCATTGGAGTTGTGTTTCATGGGCAGTTTGCGCGGGTCGGCGACTTATCGAACTCTTCTATTTTGCCAGCACATATATACTGATCAATTGGCCTTCAATCCACCGATGTGGGAATAAGGACAGTGCAAGGAGGCGAGTTCGCCTCTTACGACACCTGCAGGCGTGGGGAGAAGGCGAATTCGCTTGTATGTACTACTATATCCCTTTTATTTTGGTAATAATGACACTAACTTTAATCTTTTGATCATTTCTATTTTGTAGAAATTATTAAGAAGGACTGTACAATTACAAAGAACTTCAAAACATGAGTTTCACATAACAAATATTCACAACTTCATTTGAAAAAAAATCTTTTCTATCCTGCTGGATTATAAATCCCGGTCCAGTGCAGTAGTTGCCTAATCAGATTTTTATTGAATTCTTATTTTATTAAAAAACATTTTTTAATTTTCTATAAGTATCTGAGTTTAAGTTAGGCGGAGTTTGGCGTCAATTGCTGGCAGACTATGGAGTCCATTCGGCGGGTTATGGACGCTTGGTCTTCCGCCGTTCGCGCCAAATCAACTTTCCGTCGAATCAACCTGTCATGGCGGAACCCGTAGAGCGCCGGGACGACTAGTCGTCACCAAAATGGATGACTTTTCAATGCCGTGTATATGGACTATATGGCAAAAAAGAAGGATTAAATATGTTGTTAACTTTGACATATTTTCATGATAAATACAGGCGAATATATGAGCGAACTCGCTCCAGTTTGTTTTTATTAAAAGAATGCTAAACCATACTTAATACTTAGAAGCGATATCGCCTCTTAATTCGTTCTATGTATGAAACGGCATCGTTATTTTGTGTTTTATACTTGTGCATTTTAACAAAATAATCAACCTGGTGAGCGACACCGTAAGCTCATTCGCCTACATGTTACGAGTTCGCCTCCACAGTCACCTGGTATACTCTGTCGCCTGTGGCGAGCCAGACAAAGAGTTCGCTATTAGATAAGTTTATAGACATTTATATATACGATTTCGCCAATGCTATCGCCTAGTAGACTATGTCGCCTGTGGCGAACCAGACAAAGAGTTCGCTTTTAGATAAGTTTATAGACGTTTATATTTACGATTTCGCCTATGCATTCGCCTAGTAGACTCTGTCGCCTGTGGCGAGCAAGGAAGCTATATCGCTTGTATGATAAGTTTGTAGACGTGTATACTTATGAATTCGCCTCTTTAGTTTGCCTCTCATCTTTTCATGTAGCGAAATCGTCTTCTTTATCGCCTACTCTTTGAATACACTTTGTTTACATGTAAATCTAGGTGTTTTGTGTATGGTTAACATTGAAGAAATACATGAATTTGAATTTTATTATTAAAATACCATACTACATCAATTCAATACCAAATAAAACCATTCATGAATCATTGTTTAGTGTTGAAACAAAAGAAAGCTAGACTACACAATCAGATAAAGTGAAGCGATCATTTTTCGTCGTCATCATCTTCACTATCTTCGCTTGCAGTCTTCTCAATATCTTCATCGTCATCATCTTCTTCAGACAACTTCGCGGCTGAAGATGATTGGATGTTCTTTGTTCGGCAAACCACTTGAAATACATCGTTGTCTCCATTGACAATGTCTTCACCTCCCTATGGTTCTTCATCCATGATATCATTCTCAGGTTGCTGTTCATCGGGTTCTGTAGCTGCTCCCTCGCCATCAGTGGGTTCTTCATCTTCTGCCTCGCTTTCAGGTCTCGCTCGATCTTCAGGAATGTAATCAGCAATGTCGGTGTCGGTCATGGGAGGCAAGCGTTGAACCGAGAAATCTGGCTTTTCTTCATCATCGCTCTGATCCGGATTCAAATTCAGCATTCTACCAAATGCCAGTACCTCCTCCCTGTCTTTTGCTTGCTCCAGCTTCACTTCTTCTATCTTACTTGCAAGCTGTCCAACATAGAGGACCAACCGTTCACGCCAAGCGAGATCGCGAGCTGCAAACGGGAACAAAACAATTAGTAAACTAAATTGCTGCAAACATTTATCATATCATGAAAAGACTTACTGTATAACAATTACTTACCTTCACTCAATTCAGCTCGGGTTCGAGAACTTGAAGCACCCATGGCCTTCTTCATCACCACCCCCTCCGCACTGATTTGCAACCCCTTGTTGCGTAGCCAAGTCGCGTCATAGTATTTCACTGGATCGGCCATGCTCACAGGTCGCACACCCTTCTTCTTCATCATAGCGGTTATGATTTGCCCGTAAGGGATCGTGTGATCGGCCTTGTCCTTCACATGCTTCAGCATGTGCTTCATGATGGTGTACCCGGGATTGATTTTCACCTTCTCCATTAGGTGGTAGAAAACCATCAAGTTGGCGATCGTTGGCTCACATGGATGACCACCCGAGTGCATGATATTAAAGCACACAAGCTCGAACACCAACCGCTCCTCTTGAGTAAGGCTCGCAATCTTATACTTCTTCGCCGTACCAGCCACCTTACTACGCGTCTTAAAGAACTTCCTACGCTCGGCCACGGGGTCTAGGACGCTCTCATTCAACGAGGTTGGGAAATTTTGGGTGTGGTATATCTCATAAGGGCCATTTGGATCCAACGGCCTAAGTTGATCACTAGACAAATAAGGGCATCCTATAACCTCATTAACCAAGAACTTATCTACCTTAAATGTCACACCCCTAACCATCGTAGTCGCCTCTTCGGCATCCTTCTCAAAATTAAGATTAGCATAAAATTGAAGACATTCTTCCCTATGCACCGGCTCACTCAAAGTCAACATCCCATCTAGATGAGTGGCTCTAAAATACTCAAATATATTATCAAGACCCAAGCTAGTTATTTGAAACGGGTCAAAGACCTTAACATTTAAAATAGTATGACGAGTATATCGCTGGTACCTCGTCTCCACTTTCGGGCTGATAAAAAGGGACCGTTACCCATCCTTGTCGGACCGGGATGCACCGGCGGCGGCGGGACCAGGGTGGGCAGCGGCGGTGGAGGTGAGCCGAGAGTCTTGAGTGTTGGCTGCAGGTGGTGGCTGTGATGAAGTCCCAGCATCTTGTGGCGGGTTTGTGGCCCGGTAACCGGTCGGAGCTCCGGCGGGTTGACCCACACTTCTCGAACGGCGACTAAAGTGGCCGAGGGTCTCTTCCTCCTCCTCCTCGCGAATCGCAGCGGCGCCGGTGGTCGGGGCAGTTCTCTGCCGCTTGGGAGCGGGTGGGATGAGGGATTTGCCGGCTTGTTTGCTCCTACCCATGGTGGTGCTGTGGTTGATCGACGGTGGTTTCTGAATATTTGAGACAGTCGTGGAAGTTTTGGGGATTCTGATATCCCCAAAACACGAATATAGTTTAAGTATTTTTATTAATTAATTTACCAATTTACGAACTCGACACAACTCATGCCAGTAACCGTTTCCAATGGGCGAGTTCGCCTCTATTTACGCCTATAAGCGAAACTAGTAGCGATATTGCTTGGATGCTACCTTAAACCTAAACCCTAAACCCTTCACCCTAAACCCTAAACCCACACATGCATACCCACACCCATAAACCCTTTATATGTACCATACCCATTCTAAAATGGATTAATCAATCATATTATACTCTATTCATAATTGTAACAGGTTTAGCATTGAATTTAAACGAACACCAATCTGATCCGAGATTCTTGATACGATTCCGACCGAATCAGCACAACTAATCGTAGCACATATTTTTAAGCGGGTCATTGCCGGTGAACAATTACACACTACTAGATCCAAATGTTTGACAAGCCAACACTGTAGTATTAGTTCCTCGACTCATCCCGGCACTAATATACAAAATTTGAAAACATCCATGTGTACTTTAAGATAACCGATGGTACACGAGTCATAGTGTATTCCTGTAATGTGCTGTTCTGCAGATGACAACCCGACAAGAACATAGTTTCCCAATAATGATCAGTAACTAGCATTTTTTATATGGATTTTTGTTATCAATAACAAAAAATAATCTCATAATACGCGGAACTTTCTTAACCATTTCAACAGATAGTGGCCATGATTTGTTGCAGATGTAGTAGTAATGGCCTCTCTCAACAAGTTTTGCTTTCCATATAGGATTTGACGACCTTCCCTTATCTCTAGTGATGAGGGAATAAGGAGATTTACTCCCCTCCAGGTCATTTGAAAAACTATGGGGAATTCGCTAAACCAAACAAATATATATAAAGGTTTAGTGAGGATATATGAATTGAAACTCTATAAAAAAAATTAATAATTGGATGAACTAATTAACTTACTATTCAATGGTTGAAATCATATTCCATCAACAGCAATTGGTCTTCAATCTACTTGCATCATGTAATGAGTTTCTCTGGAATTGGAAAAGGTTCTGTATGAAATGGGTAAATAATTCTGGAAATTAGAAAAGTTTTAATTCTTTCCACACATCGATCATTTCGAGATTGTTTTAAAGGGTGTTGTTGTTTACACCCATAATACAATGACATATGTGCCCTCCGAAGCTGATATATATATTAGGGCATGAACGGATTTGAAATATTCCAACACATTAGTACTTGTAGATTTATGACAAATTCTTTCTAAAATACACATAATGTAACATGTTTAATTAAACATTTTATTTTTACAAACGCATTATATATGGAAGACTGAACAAAGAAGAAGCGATACCGCCACCAGTACTCGCTAGTAAGCGATAGTACAGGCGAACTCGCAAATAAGTAAAACAGTAACCGACCAAAAGTACTATTCAGACATGGTTTGTCCACCTAAACCATGCTATATATCATTTTACCCGGATTTTCCTACTATCAACCTCATTTTCACCATTCCTATCCATCTACCCCTCCATTCTCTCTCACCTTATCCCCTCCTCAACCTCAAGAACAAATCCATTCAATCCAAATCCATTCTCATACCATTCCAATCCGAAAATCACTTCCATCCTAAGCACAATCTCATTCTCAATCTCATTCTCAAAGCTCAAACCTTGTTCTCTTGCCATGAAGTTACCCTAGGAACCTAAAATCCCATCAATCTAGATCAACCTTCATTAAAATTTGGGTAAAACCAACAAAGCTTGCAACTTTGTGAAGTAGACATCAATTACAAGCTAAGAGCTTTTTCTAGAAGTAAGGTATGTGTCTAAAATTTCATGTCTATGTTGAATGGGCATTTAGTTTCCTTTTTTGTTTTTAACATTTATTACATGAAGGACATGGTAGAGTAAAGTTTATTACTTGTTAGGCCCTCACAAATAACTATTGTGTGTGTTTTTTTTGTGCAAGCAAGAATGATGTAGTAGTGAATCCACAAGCAAGAATTAGTTTGGCAAATGTTGTGTTAGTCCACCTCTACGATCTCATATGTTTACACAAACTAGGATTGGCTAACACTTGCTCTTACAAATCCAATAAAATATTCATTCGACCATATCTCGAGAGGTAAACTTTACAATTTTCTCTATTCTTTTAGCTTTTCTAGATTGTATTTTTCTCCAAACTAATATGACCATGTGGATTATTTCATGTCATTTGTGGTGATCATTGGAGTTTTTTTGCAATAATACCTGATTTGAAGCAAGTATATTGGATAGACCCCCTCCACCGCCCTCCATCCCGAACATTCGCCGATCTCCTTGACAATGCATTTCATTAGGGTAACTTGTTATGCTTATGCTATCACTTCATTTCAATTCAATGTTTTTAGCCTACACCATTGCTATAACCATGGAATATATATATTGTAGTCTAGGAAGCAATCCTCAGACTGGGAATGTGGCTATTACACGATGTTGTTTGGTTTGATGGTGGTAGATGGTCTTCATGACAACTTCCTAATGCACATTCATTTCATGCATAGGTATTCGTGGATGATACCACGCCTTTCTCCTTGGAAGACCTTAACAATGGAAGAGACCGATTGTCACGCCTTATAGTCCACGACCGTGCTTTTACCATTGCAAGGCCACAATTCCGGAAGCTACATACCACGTGACAAGGTGTTGGTCCATTGCATTTAGTTTTTTTTAATTAGGAGTTGACATTTGTAATGCACTTGTGTGCACTTGAAATATGAGGTTGTGCCTCTTTAGTATAGGGTGGTGATTGGATATTGGCCGGTTTTTGTTGTATCGGAATACTGATTCATGTTTCGAAAGAAACAGGTCACATTTTTCAAATATTAGTCAATTTTGCAGTGCTTGTAGACGATATCGCAACAAGAGATTCGCTTACAGGCGAATAAAGAAACGTTTTCGCCACACCACACTTTTCACACTCCACAATCTACAACCGGACACAAACACGGTGTCGCCTCCACATTCTCCTACAGAAGCGATTTCGCCACGCCACTCGCTAGTGAGTCTCTGTTGGCACGATCGTTTCAGGAGACGATATCGCACAGAACTTCACCTGTTTCAGCAGGCGAGTTCGCCTTCCTGATACGCCAACATGTTTTATTTTAGGCGATATCGTAACCATTACGGTTTTTAAAATTCCCCCCATTCAGTAATTTACCAAAATTCAAGCGAATGAAGTGGCGGTTTCGTAACCCCTTCATAGGCGACTGAAATGAGCGATATCGCCTCTGCAGGCGAAATGATGCTGGCGATACCGTCCAACATAATATCACCGAAACCAGGCGGCACCTGGTGGCGAGTTCGTAAGACTAATTCGCCTGGTTCACGGTGTTTTCAAAACCGCCGAGAAAAAGTCACTTTTAAGGCACAACCGAGCAAGGCGTTTTGGAAACGCCTTGCCTGGTATGATGCAACCGTCTTGCATCCTATGCATTTCCACTAGTGAGCAATAACTCTTCTAGTTCCCTTTAAGATAAACGATATAAAAATATACTATAATATATGCATAACATATATTATATATATTGAAACAGTCAACTGCATATTATATATACGGTTAAAAGTTCGTAGATTAAAAGAAAAAAAAGAATATATAAAAATGGTAGGCGCCGGAATATGGTTAACTTGCGGTGGTTTTAGTCAAAACTACGTAGTTTCATCCTTTTTAATGCATTTATTATTTATTTATTGACCGGAGCAATAACTCTTCTAGTTCCATTTAGGATAAAAAATAACCAACAAATAATTTCTCATATCAAAATGAATATCTTCAGGTACATTGATTACAACCCAAAAAAAATACAAAGTATTGTATGTCAATCATAAAGGACTAACAGTCACAAAGAACAACTGAATGGTTGATGGAATAATTATGCTTTTTTTCCCGCCGCTTCAACATAAATGCTTCCGATCAAGTTGACAAAGTGCGAAATAATATATAATTATTCTGTATGAGAAATAAATCTATAGTGGTATTCAAATACTTAAACCTTATTTAGATATGAGATTTAATAGTATGGAGGTGGTGGAGGAGATTTATAGTAATATGGAAGTGGATGTGATGGGGAAGGGGGTGGTGGTGATTTGTAGTAGTATGGAGGTGGTGGAGATGGAGATGGTGGTGGTGGAGATTTATAGTAATATGGCGGTGGGGGTGAAGGAGATGGTGGTGGGGGAGACTTGTAATAGTATGGTGGTGGTGGTGATGGAGAAGGAGGTGGCGGAGACTTGTAATAGTAAGGTGGTGGAGGTGATGGGGATGGAGGTGGGGGAGATTTGTAATAGTATGGTGGTGGAGGAGGAGAAGATAGTGGAGGTGGAGACTTGTAATAGTAAGGAGGTGGAGGTGATGGTGAAGGTGGAGGGGGCGACTTATAATAGTAAGGAGGTGGAGGTGATGGTGATGGTGGAGGGGGTGATTTGTAATAATATGGTGGCGGAGGTGATGGAGACGGCGGTGGTGGAGACTTATAGTAGTAGGGAGGTGGGGGTGATGGTGATGGTGGAGGAGGCGACTTGTAATAGTATGGTGGTGGAGGTGAAGGAGATGGAGGTGGTGGAGACTTGTAATAGTATGGCGGCGGAGGTGAAGGAGATGGAGGTGGTGGAGACTTGTAATAGTATGGCGGTGGTGGTGACGGAGATGGAGGAGGTGGAGACTTGTAATAGTATGGTGGTGGTGGTGATGGTGAGGGAGGTGGTGGAGACTTGTAATAATATGGTGGTGGAGGCGACCATGATGGAGGTGGTGGAGACTTATAGTAATAGGGAGGTGGGGGTGATGGTGACGGTGGTGGTGGAGACTTATAGTAGTACGGTGGTGGCGGCGACGGAGATGGAGGAGGAGGTGACTTGTAATGATAGGGTGGCCAATGGTGGTAGTAGGGTGGAGGTGGTGAACCATAAGCATAGTGCTCCAAGTGATCATGAGCGGCTACATTTGTAACTGCTACCAAACAAAGTGCCAAGGCAAAGGCTAGCCTTGGCCAAGAAGTGACCATTTTTAGGATACTTTTAGAAACGTTTTAGTGAGAAAGGTGTAGTTTAGATTTGGTTATGATCTCTGTCTCTATTTCATGCCTTTATATAGTGTTGGCATGGTGATAAATAGCCATTTTAATTTCTTCGTGTGTTGATTAGTTAAAACTAGGAAGCTTCATTGATGCAAGTAGAGTTTAATTTATTAGCAAAATTATGGGGTGCTCCTAATCATATCTACTGCATATTTTGTTAACTTACTGGAACCAATTGTACATTTGACTAGAAGCATTTCAAGTTTTAGATAAATAAGTAATCAAATCTCATTAAAAATGTGCTTATTCGTTAATATGTAAATATCTAAATAAATACATTTATAAAAATAAAAAATGAGTAAATTTTATTTTGTTATAGGTTTTACCTGCTGTTAGGAATTTAGCTAGGGTGTAAATTTGGTGGCAGAACATGTCAAATGGTGCAGGCGGCCATGAGAATACTGATGAATACACTATTATGGACGCTGCAACCGTCTTAACATTTGCTTAGTAATATTTATTAATTTTGAGATGTTGATTTGTAAATGTTTTGGTGATCGATTAATTGGATGTTGAATGCTTCAAATCTGCTCCGTCGGACCATTTGCGTTTTAAATAGCTAGGAATGGTGTCAAGGGGCCTCTCATATTAATCAAACAACCGGCAACCCTATTGTCATGAATATCATTCTTTATTTCATACATCCATTCTTGTAACTTTTTTAATAAAAAAAAGTTCAATTTTGATGATCATACTCATGATATGATCCTATTCGGTTTAATTTAGTTACAGTAATTATACATGCAGGTCCATATTTATTAATGCAGGTCTGAAAAATACAATATGTTACCTTAAATTGTGCTAGTGCACTCAAAATATTATATTTGGACCTGCATTATACTCTCTTTTTTTGGTTTAGTTTAGTTATATGATTAGTCTATGACTACTAAAAATGCATCAAGACCATTTACTGAACTAAGGTCACGTTCTCTTGATTTTATCAATAAATCAATTCAGTTCAATTCAGTTTAATTCAGTAAATACATAGTTTAATTAAATATAGGTAAATGTAGTCACGCTGATTCTATTTTTAAAATATTAATTTTCACTTCAGTTCAATATAATTCGATTGAATTCATTTCAGCAAGAAAATTAGCTCAATAGACATGCTCTAAATTGAACTGAACCTAAAATTAATAGACTAAAAATAACAATAGTACGACTAAAAGTGAACTAATTTGAAATGAAATAAATTGATTAATTTAATTACAATATTAGACTATCTTCTCTGTATGATTAGTCAAAACTAATTTCTTTTGTGGTTTAGATAATTCGTTTCTATTAGGGTAAAGGCTAGTATAGACTTTTCCATGTAAATATTGAGTATATATATGAGAGTCAGGGCTACCACATTGGTACGCTTTTATCATTATCTGTACATGGTATCAAGAGCTTAGGTTTCGAAGAAAAAAAAACCGATTTTTTTTTATTCTCTTTGTTTCTCCGATGGAAAACATCCCGTCGAGAGATGAATCAGGCCTGCCGCCGTTCAATCAGCCTGTCGATGGTTCTCTTCATCAGGCTGAAGCAGTGCCCAGTGACACCCGATTAACTTCCGCTGCCGCTGCGACGTCTCCAATTCAATCGGCTCTGACCGATTCATCGTCGTTGCTTCAATCGGTGTCACCGATGTTTACCCCGGCTCGATCGGCCGTTTCTGCGCCGCCAGCATCGCCAGGATTCTCGGCTATCCAGCCTCCAAGCGGTGCAACCTCGGCTGTCCAGCCTCCAAGCGGCGCCTCCAGACCAGACCAGATCAGACCAGACACGCAGGGAGCATCCAGACAAGACGGCGCGTGGATCCCACGCGCCACAGACGCGACCCACGCGTCAGGCGCGTGGATCTCACGCGCCCCAGAAGGCACAGGTTTGTCGGGCGCGTGGATCTCACGCGCCCCAGACGCGGCCCACGGTTTTGGCGCGTGGACGACACGCGCTCCAGACGCGCCAGTCGGCTTTGGCGCGTGGGAGACACGCACTGACGCGCCCATAACCCCAGGCGCGTGGGCTACACGCGCCCCAGAACAGAACTTCATTCCTGGCGCGTGGAATGCACGCGCCGACGTGCCTCCAGGCGCGTGGGCCCCACGCGCCGACGCGCCGCCACCTTCTGGAGCGTGGGCTACACGCGCCGGCTCGGCTCCAGTTCAACAGAACTCATATGGTGCTCCGTTTCAGCAGAATCAGTTTGTAGCCGCTCCGTTTCAGCAGAATCAGTTTGTAGCTGTTCCGTCTCAACAACTCCAGCAAGGTTTCTCCCTTCCACACTTGTCTGCTCCAAATCCATCCAATTTAGTCACGATTCAACTGTCATCTCCAGAAGATTACTTGCTTTGGAAGACTCAGATTACTTGTCTTTTGGTATCACACCAGCTACTCGGCTTTGTTGATGGTACTATGTCTCTCCCTACTCCTTTTATTTATGATGCTAATGGGAGTATGATTCAAAATTCACAATATTCTGAATACTTACGGATTGATCAACAAGTTAAGACTTGGATATTTGCTATGATATCTCGTAATGTATTTGTCGATGTTCATGAGCTGCACACTCCTCGTGATATTTGGGTTCGTTTACAGTCACGTTTTATGCAAGCTAGTATGGCTAAATCTATGGAGTTGAAGGGTAGACTAACTAGGTTAAGAAAGGCTGAATCTCAGTCTATGGATGAATATTTGCGTGATGTTAAGATGTTAGCGGATTCTCTTGCTGCTATCAAATGTCCTGTCTCCAATCATGACTTGGTTCAGTCAACACTCTTTGGCGTGGAGGGTGACCCTGATTATGCTCATTTGGTGACTATTTTGATTTATTACCCACTTGAGCTGAGTTTCGATGATCTCCGTCCCAAGTTGTTACTCCATGAGCAACGTCTGAAACATTCGAAGGATCTTGCTGAAACTTCTTCCCATGCACTCGTGACACTACAGTCATCTGGTTCCTCGTCTACTGGATCCAAGAGTTCAGGGGGTGGCAAAAATAAGAACAAAAACAATCGCAACAGAGGAGGTCGTGGTAACAATAATCGTGGAAATTCAAATCGCTCAGACGGATCAACGGTGGCCAGTGGAGCTGCAAATAACAACAGAAATCGTAACAATGGTATGAGTAATATTTCTGATTTGTCATGTTCATTATTGCCTTTCACCAACTGTGTTACTAATAATGCGTGCTCAGCAGGAAGTAATTCATCCAATGGCAATTTTAGCTCTACTCCCTCTCCCGATTCTTGTTGTTTCTGTCTTACTCCAGGTCATGTCGCACAGTTCTGTCCTCACAGATATAATCCAAATTTTGTGCCCCCTGGTCAAGATAGTGTTACTAGAGCCTTCGCTGCCCTGTCTGTTGGTGGTGAAGCAAACGATTCTGTCTGGTATCCGGATTCCGGGGCTGCTTCGCACATGACTCATCAAGAAGGTAAACTCTCTTTTACAGCCCCATATTATGGTTCAAGTTCTGTTGTTGTTGGCGATGGTACCACTCTCCCAATTAAACATGTTGGTAAAATGGAAATTCAAACACCCTCACGCCCACTTAGGTTATCCTCTGTTTGTCATGTCCCCGGTCTTAAACATAATCTCCTCTCTGTCAATAAGTTGTGTAAAGAAAATGCATGTATTATGAGTTTTGATGATTCTTCTATTTGGGTTAAGGACAAGGAAACGGGGGAGGTGCTTCTAGAGGGGGCCAGTAAGAATGGTGTCTATCCAATCCAACCAGCGTTTGTGAGTCCTCAGTCAACCGTACCTGCTTTTCTAGCCACTAAGGAGTCTGGTGATATTTGGCATGCTCGTTTGGGTCATACATCTTCTAGAGTTATAGGGAATTTGATTTCAAGTAATAAAATTTCATGTACTTCGAAATTTCATGACGATTGTGTTTGTTGCAAATTGGGAAAAATTCATCGTTTACCTTTTGAACCAGTTCAACATTCTGCTCCATATCCCTTATATATGATTCATAGTGATGTTTGGCAATCTCCTGTATTATCAAATCAGTCTTTTCGATATTACGTTGTGTTTGTTGATGATTTCTCACGTTTTTCATGGGTTTATCCTTTACGTAAAAATCCGAGGTTTACTCACAATTTCAAAAATTTCAAAAGATGGTTGAGAATCTGTTTAATTGCAAAATTAAGATTTTCCAAAGTGATGGAGGTCGTGAATTTGATAATTCTTCTCTTCTCCAACATTTTACTGAATGTGGAATAATTTTTCGTAAATCATGTCCCGGCACACAAGCTCAGAATGGAGTTGTTGAACGCAAACACCGCCATCTCATTGAAATGGCGCGCACAATGCTTGTTCAGTCAGATCTTCCTGCTCAATTCTGGGTTGATGCCGTGTTTCAAGCTGTTTTTACTGTTAATCGTTTACCAAACTTGACCTTAGGTGGCGTGTCTCCATTTGAAAAATTGTTTCATCGTTCTCCATCTTATGAATTTTTTAAAGTCTTTGGTTGTGCTTGTTTTCCTCTTCTAATGGATCCTAAAATCAACAAATTACAACCTAAATCAAAACATTGTGTTTTCATTGGTTATGCATCTGATTATAAGGGTTATAGGTGTCTTGATCCTCTCACTGGTCGAGTTTATGTTAGTCATCATGTTCTTTTCCATGAAAAACAATTTCCCTATCGTAGTCTCCTTCCTTCTCAGTCGAGCTTACCTTTTTCCTCACCGCTTGATCTTTCTGAGGGTTGGTTGCCTACTGTGGTGTCTATGGGATCTAGTTCGTCTACTCAGTCAACATTCCCGTTATTATCGTCATCTCCTTCTCCAGTGTCTCCTCCTCCTATCACGTCTCTAGTACGTTCTGTTGAGTCACATCCTATCTCGCCCTCTTCCGCGTTGTCTCCTAGCTCACCTCCAGTTACGATGGATCCTGTGTTGCCTAAATTTGTGGATAGATCGAGTTCATTGTCTAGCCCGGTTACTGAGTCAGTCTCTCCTGTCTATCGATCTCCTGCGTCTAGCCCGGTTCATAGTCCGGTTGTATCTGCGTCTCCTGAGTTTCGATCTGCTGACTCTAGTTCCTCTCCATCACCATCTAGTGTACCTTCCCAGTCGGTCATCCATCCGAGTGTTTCCTCTCCTATTTTGCCTTCCATTGCCCCTTCCTCACAGTCGTTGGTTTCCAATGCTCATCCCATGGTTACTCGTCTTAAAGCTGGTATTTCCAAGCCTCGTCGGTTAATGAATTTAAAATCAGATATTGTAGAATTAGAGCCTTCTAATTTCAAACAAGCGTCCAAAGATTCTCGTTGGCGACAGGTTATGCTTGATGAGTATAATGCATTACTTAAAAATAATACTTGGGAGTTGGTACCTCGCGACTTCAATCGCAATGTGCTTGGATGTAAATGGGTGTATAAAATTAAATACAATTCTGATGGATCATTGGAGCGGTTTAAGGCCAGACTTGTTGTTTTCGGAAATCACCAGCAGGCAGGTATTGATTATTTTGAAACTTTCAGTCCTGTTGTTAAGCCTACTATTGTGCAATTGGTTCTCACTCTTGCTATTTCTCTTAATTGGACTGTCCGTCAACTTGATGTTAAAAATGCATTTTTGCATGATTTTTTGAATGAAGAAGTTTTTATGCGTCAACCTCCAGGTTTTGCTGATCCTTCTCGTCCTCATCACATCTGTCGGTTACGTAAGTCCATTTATGGGTTACGACAAGCTCCTCGAGCTTGGTTCTCCAGATTTAGCAATTTCTTATTATCCATTGGTTTTAAATGTAGCAGTTGTGATTCTTCTATGTTTGTTCTTAAATTTAAAGGTCACATGCTTATCTTACTTCTCTATGTGGATGATATAGTTCTAACCGGTAGTAGTAATGACTTGGTTCACAAATTCATCTCTGTTCTGTCTTCTGAGTTTGATATGAAGGATTTAGGGGATCTTCATTATTTTCTAGGTTTACAGGTGTCTCGTACTCCTAAGGGTTTATTTTTGTCTCAGCAAAAATATGTGTCTGATTTGTTGCGCAAGTTTCATCTTCACACAGTTAAACCTGTACGGACCCCAAGTGTTTCTAGAGTTACATTGTCATCTGTTGATGGTGACCTTCTTGCTGATCCCACTGAATATCGTAGTATGGTTGGTGCATTGCAATATTTAACTATGACTCGTCCAGATATTGCTTATGCTGTTAATATGGTTTCTCAGTTTATGCATGCTCCCCGTACTACTCACCTTCATGCTGTGAAGAGGATTTTCAGGTATTTGCAGGGCACTATGGAGTTTGGTCTTTTTCTCCATGCCGCAAATTCTCCGGAGATGGTGATTGCTTATTCCGATGCTGATTGGGCTGGTTGTCCGGACACTCGTCGCTCCACCACAGGCTATGTTGTGTTCCTGGGGAAGAATTTGATTTCCTGGCGCTCGAAGAAACAACCTACTGTGTCGAAGTCCTCTACGGAGGCAGAATATCGTGTTGTTGCTTACACTGCGGCGGAGACTATTTGGCTTCGTCAATTGCTTGCTGATTTTGGGTATTATCTTCGTCATCCGGTCACTCTCTATTGTGACAATGTTTCTGCAACATATCTTGTGGCCAATCCGGTTCAGCATGATCGTAGCAAACATATTGATGTTGATTATCATTTTGTTCGAGAAATGGTTGCCCATGGTGGTTTCCGAGTTCATTCGATTCCGACACAGTTACAGGTTGCTGATATATTTACTAAGGGTCTTTCTAGTGATTTGTTTTGTAAACATAGATCCAATCTATCCGTAATTGCACCCCGTAAAGATTGAGGGGGTGTATTAGGGTAAAGGCTAGTATAGATTTTTCCATGTAAATATTGAGTATATATATGAGAATCAGGGCTACCACATTGGTACGCTTTTATCATTATCTGTACAGTTTCTATTCAATTATTCCAAAATTAGCATTGTCTTGACACTAAAAACTACGAAACAAAGATTGGTAATTGTAAAGAGTGTGGACTTGGTATGTGTAAATTATTATTATTGAATAATTGACGAATTCAAACAATCAGGTATAGTGATTAATGTCATTTTTTGTCTGAATTAGCTGTGGTTCACTGGGGAGTCAAGGACTTGGTAATCCATTTACAGTATATTAGTAAAATTGCCTCTTATTTCTGCATTTGGCCAAAACGCAATGACCAGGACATTTCAACCAAATTGAGTTAAGCATGTGCATGCTTAATTTCTCCATTATTTAATGGTAATCTAAATATGACAGATTGTTTTTGCTTATTATAATAAAACTTAACTGCATAGAGCTGAACTAAATAGAACTGGATTGAACTGAAATACACTGTTCATGAATATATTCAACGACATTCTAGCAAATAATAATATTTTCTAAAAAGTAACATTCAAGCATTTTATACTTCGTATATTGTTTTGTTTTTTTTTAAGTTAAACTGCTGAAAATTTCAGTAGAGGGATATTTATTAGGTTCCCCAAACCCATAATCATGCCTCCAAATGGAGTCGAGTAGTACATATCAATATCTCCATGGAGGAGTCAAAGTGAAGAGTACAGGGAAAGTACAATACCTTCCCTATATCTGATGCCGGAGCAGCATATCGATCAACTACATCTACTAGGGATATAAGAAATGGTAGCAGCTAATAGTACTTCTGACTAGTCCAGGTCTAACTAGTCAAACTACATACTAACTACACTACGGAGGACAAGCTAAACCAGTAGTCTCATCTTATTCTGTCTCTCTCAAGAACTGTAGGCCCTCATTACCCATGACCTCTCCTCGGCCTGTAAGATAACTACCATGACCCTAACACTCTCGACCTAAAACAGCCTCCAAAAAGTCTGTACCATCCGTTGGCCTCCTGGGTCCGGAAGCTCCCGAGTCCGGAAGCTCCATGCCTCCTGTGTCCGGTGCCTCCTGTGTCCGGAAGCCTTCAGTGGACAGTAACCTTCTGTGGCCCTCCCATGGCCCCTAAGAATATCTAGGTCCCAGTAATAATCACTAAATGAATCGACCTCGAATGGCCTATTGCCCTCTAAAAGACTATCTAGAGATGATTCCACATAGTCCAAAGTGTCGTTAAGCTATTTAACTAGTACCAGACCGATAATTCAAATGAAAACACCTGCCTGTACAGTCTACTAATCTAATTCAGACAGCAACGCCAGAGAGTAAGTACTAAAACTACCTCGACTTGGATTTCTCCTAACCGTCACATGAATCAGATCAAATACCAAAAGGGTTTAGCCAAAATAAACCTGATCAGCTAAACTCCAAGTTAGTAAACAGCAAAAACCCCCCCAATACTCTATCAAAAACACTCATTCAAGCACAAATCCCTAAATGAAAACTGAAATACAGGAAATAAGAGAAAAAAAGGAAAACAGAAATAACCCGATTTCTGTCGGATTCAGTCGGAGAGCAGGAGGCTCCGGCGCGGCGGCGCATGGGCCCCACGGGCGGGCGAAACTGCGCAGGCGGCGCGTGAGGCGCGCGGGCGCATCGGCGCGTGAGCACGCGCCCACCGACAGAGCAGTGTGTCGCCATCGCACAGTCTACCGGCGGCGCGTGGTGGAGGATGAGGCGCGTGGCGTCGCGTCTTACTCCCCTCCGCCGCTCCCGTTGTTCCGGCTGACTTCTCTCCTAGTTGTGCCGGTTTTATTCCGTCGGAAAACCCCCAAACTCCAAGCTCGCCGGCGTCGATGGTGGCGGTGTAGATCAGTCTTCATCATCACTCGACAGTGGTGGGCTGCAGATCGGAGATCTGGGCCTGTACTCGCCGGTCGGTGTCGCCAGAGGTATAGTGGGTAGAGAAGGGGTGGAAAAGGTTTTATTTGGTTATTATGGGGTGGGGAGGTCACCTCCAACCGGAGGGGGGGGGGGGGGGGGGGGGGGGGGGGCGGAGCCTCCCCGGCGATGGGCTGAAAAAATGTAGGGAGGTTCGGGGGAGATGAAGTCGGGAGGAAAAGCTAAGAAGATGTTGTTTTGCCCGAAACTCCTATACTTCGTATATTGTTGATAGATGATACATATATCAATCTTTGTATTATTCACAATAACAAATTGTGTAGTAGCAATATAATTGTATTATATACATCTTGTGAAAATTTATAGTATTCTAATTATTTCCCCACAATGAAGAAAGTATACAAAGTAGAAAATTTTCGTGGAACAGTGCAGCACAACATTTAAGCATCAAACGCTGAGCTTTGCACGGAAATCAGAACCTGCAAAACCTTCGGTGAACTGATCCATACAAGCCATCCTGATGCGCTCGGGTGTTGCAGGATTATCGAGCACGAACCAACCACCACAACCACCCACTTCTGCTCTTGCAGAAATAATAGCATCTTTGATTGCGAAGAATACTGAAGATGCTAAAAAGAAAGGAGGTTCCCCCACAGCTTTGGATGAGTGGATGGCCTTGGTGTTCGGCGAACCCTAAAAGCACGACACAAATAAGCAGTTCTAAGAACGATCCCACAAATCCACAATGCATCTGCCCAAATAAATCTCACATAATTTGAGCAGGTGAATTCTAAATACTGATTAGCTATTTGAGGATGGATCAGCAAGGAAATATGAGAAATCATCTTTCCAGAAACAAACTAGCATCATATACTAGATCATCTATGATATGCAATATCTATGGTAGTTTCGAATCATGACAAAGTTGAGATGTGTACCTTCAAAAGAGAAATGTTGAATTGAAAAGGAGTATCATTGACAGAAGGAATTTTGTAACTTCCTGGCCCGGTCGTGTACAAGGAGCCTGAAGGTATCCATTTATGTGCAGCATCGCCCCATTTCAGCTCCTCTAACGCTACCCATCCAATACCTTGTACAAAAGCTCCTTCGATCTGCAATCAGATACATGTATTATTAAAAAGCACATGTAAAAACCCAAGACTACATCTCCCCATTGTTTCTTCCAGAAGTTTACATTCAGCTTCATATAATTTTCTCAAGTGAAAGAGCATTAGAAAAGGTTCCTTCAAAACAAATGTAACAAAACACTGAGTTTGACGATTTTAACGGGACATTAGATTCTATGTTTTTGGCCTAACAGCCAATAAGGATTTGCAACAACAAAAAGGCTTTAAATTATTGGCTTCCACCTAGAAATAGTTCGTGAAAGAATCATTTTGTAGCAACAAGGGATAATAACCTGGCCAACATCAATAGCAGGATTGAGAGAAAAACCGAGATCCAAGTTGACATCTGCCCTTCTAGTGTGGAAATCACCGGTCAGTGTGTCGATTTCGACTTCCGCAAATGCAGCTCCATAGGTGAAGTACCTAAATATATTCCCTTTCCCAGTTGACCAGTCGAATGCGATATCAGGTGTAATAAAGAAACCATGTGCAGAGAGATCAATTCGCTCCATGTAACAGGTATTTGCAAGCTGGCAAAAGATAGACATACAGGCAATTTAAGAAATAACAGTTGATAACATGCTTAAAGTCAAATCTGCTAGTTTTAAAATGCAATATTAAGCACCTCAGCAAAGGAACCGTGATTTGACTTTGATTCAATAGGCTTCATCCTTGCTTTTATTTGTTCACAGGCATCTAACACGGCGGCACCATACAAGTCAGAACTAGCAGAAGCTGCAGTTGGAGATGCATTGGGAACCTGGAACATCACCACATAAACATTGAATGTTGTTAATAAAGCCAACAAACTAGATCACAATAACCATTGCAGAAAAGTAAGAGACTCCTAACGCTAAAAATTCTCTAAAAAAGTTTAGTCAATTTTGGTGGGAAACTGTAGCGATATTTTACCGGGAATCACATTTAGCAAAATATATAACATTTCAAAAGAATGTATTAGTAATCAGTATAAGCAATTGGATTCAGTAAACTTCATAGTCAAAACAATTAAGATATACCCAAATACTCAAAGCCATCTCTGGACATGAAAACAAGCCTAAAACTGTCTGAAGCCTCAAATTGGCTGTATTATACACTATATGGTCATCATAAGGACGGGAAAGGACCAAAGAATTTTAATTATGATCAGTACTTATCACAAACTAGGCAACAATAAATTATGGATAAGAAAATGTCCACCCAACGACCAAAATAGGGGGGTTAAAGAAAATAGGAATGATTTGGAATACCTTATCGGTGCTTGTCTCAGATATAAATACAGAACTGAGGGGAATATTAAACGAAGAAGCTGCAATCTGTGCAACCTTTGTGTGCAATCCTTGTCCCATTTCTACACCTCCATGAGTCACTAAAACTGTTCCATCTGTGTAGACTTGAACAAGAGCACCAGCCTTTTTCCACGGAGAGACACAGAGAGAAGCTTAAATTAGATCCAATTTATAATCTTAGTAGATACTGTAAAAATAGAGCAAAAGAAACCAGTCATGTTAGTTCTTAAGAGTAACAAAAATCATACAATAGAAATGAAAATTTGGAGCAGAAGCGTGCAGGTGATACTTAGGTTACCAACATTTTCAATTTATCTGCTACGCATGTATTCATAAGAAATGCAATGAATTTTTCAAAAAGAACCACCAATTTGGAGAATTGTTCTTTGCCAATACTCTATATTAAGCTAGACAGCTGATACAATTCCCCACTTCTAACATGCAAAACCAGATTCAGTAGCACCTTAGTTACACCAAACAAAATGTTAAAAACGCCTAAAATCCAAGAATCACGACAGGAGCTGGTGAACCTGCTTAACTGTTGATGTTATGAATTCTAAAGATTGGAGTTCAATGTAGTAAAACAAAGAAGCCTACCTGATTCATAAACTTAGACGTAAAAGAAATTCCAAATTTCGTGGGGATCATCGCAATTCCTCGTTTTCTCCATCTATTTTGACTATTGAAGTGATCTACTTCTTCACGGGCCTTAATGAAACCACAAGATGTCTTTAATTCCTTCCATAGACGCTCCATGGTACAGTTCAGTACTTGTTGGCCATAGTGTAATATTGATCCTTCCCCGTGAATATTAATTTCCTGAGATAATGAATATATACTTAAATTTCCTGGATAATGAATATATACTTAATTCACATAGAAGCATTTCTTTCCACCATTCAATTTTCCAGCATACAAAGCTGTATCCATGACAATGTAATATACTTAATTCACATAGAAGCATTTCTTTCCACCATTCAATTTTTCAGCATACAAAGCTGTATCCATGACAATGTAAGAAGTACTAAAAGTTGCAAAATCCAAGGAAAAAAGAAGACATACTCTTATTTCTTCTGGGCTTTTCTTCAATTCCATTGCTATTCTATGAATCCAATTTTCTGTAATCAGCATGCCTTGAGGGCCTCCAAACCCTCTAAAAGCAGTGTTGCTTGGGATATTAGTGAAGCAAACCCTTCCATTAATTCTGACATTAGGTATCTCATAGACATTATCTGAATGAAACATGGCACGCTCCAGAACGGCAAGTGACAGATCAAGTGAATTTCCGGCGTTGTTGAATATTTCAAGATCCAAAGCGAGAACCTTTCCATCATTTGTGAAGCCAACCTGCACATTTCGCTCAAACATTAGCACAAGAAAGCAAGTGGAGGTAACTAAAGATGTTTATGAGTAACTTTTTGCATGACCTTCAGTTCTTATAAAAGAAGTAATATAATCACATATGCCCCCAAATAATAAATTTATAGTCAACTTCCAATAAACATCTAATTTCTTGTCTAAAAGTTTGCAGTGGTGCATTGAAACTCAAAAGATCGAATGGGAATGAAAGCATTGTTAAAGATGTTTCTGAATATGCTACAGATGCAAGGCAAGTAGGGATCCTGTGAAACGCAAACATTAATATAAAAACATGACCCAGAATCAGGCTGGAGTTAAATTTAGGTAGAACCTTGTATTTTCCAAGAAAGCTATGACGTTGACCCATAATCATCATATCAACATCTCTATCCAATATAAGTTTGACAGGACGATTCAAGAGATATGATGGGATGGACGCAACAGCAGCAATGAAAGCAGATCTTGTTTCTTTCCCACCAAATCCACCACCAATTCTTTTTGTTTTACAGACCACCTTTGACATTGGAAGACCAAGAACACGAGAAACATACTTCTGGTGCTTTTGAGGTGCCTGCAAAGTGTCAATATGCTCTACAAAAGTTAGCCAAGTATGCATGCAGAAAATTAAAGCACAGAAATACTTTCAACTTGTTAGAACTATTTGGGTAACATGCAAATTTTCCCACAATATCAGTATTATCATTGCTTCTAGCTTACAGCCATAGAAACTTATAGTTATCATCATTGACGAGACAAACTCTCACTGAGGATGACACCTCTGCAAGTTGTGGTCATGCTTGTGCTGTAATTTTTAATGACTCATTCCTAAAGCCGAGGATCTCGACTAAGAGTTTCTATCTGAGCATTTTTATATTTGAAATATTAACTTTTCCCAGAAGACCCTCATGCAGTCACACAAGTAATGATTAGTTCAGGAGCCATTCTCATACTTCCAACGAAATTTCTATTACTTCCAACATCTTTGGCATGTGCAGAGATCCACATCTTACCACATTGAACAATCTGAAGATCAATTCTCAAGAGATTATAGAATTACATTCAGAGATTGCAAAGTATCAAACTAACATCAAACATCCCGACAAATGACAAGAAATCTACTGATCAACTAACATAATTCAAGGAACAGCTACATAGCTTTTTCACCCATAATCTACTTTATGTGTTTTGGTCTATCTATAGCATTTCCAATTAGTTCATGCCTGATTTAAATTCAGGAGAAACCTAAAAGTGAGGCCATAATATAAATGAGCTGATTCAATTTACATACCTGAGTTGAAGAGATCAAATGAACTTCATTGCCATTATCAACTGTCCATACCAAACTGCCATTTGGCTCCAAATAGAAATGCTCTTGGCCACCTACCTGAACAGTACCCTCTATTATATTGTCACACTGTCCAGATTGAAAACAGAGTTCCACATCTCCCTTTCTTAAACACCTTTCTGTGTTAGGATGGAAACTGTTAGCATGAAGGGCATCTTGAATGGTCAGAACAGCTGGCAGTTCTTCATACTCTATATGAACCTTAGTTGCAGCTAGTTTTGCATTTTCATGTGTATCAGCAACAACTACACCAATTACCTGAACAAACAAATGCACTATTGTTATCACTTTGATGAAAACTTTTGAGTCTAAGGAGGAATATTTTAAAGTTGAGGAACACTATTTTGTTCTTTTATTTGACTTCTCTGGTTTGTTAGATTTCGTTTAATTATGTAAATGTAAGAAACATAATTTAGATTATCATTTTTGTTATGAAATAGAAAATGTTGTGTTGTTTGTTTATGTTTTTAAATGTTGTATTTTTCATTGAAACATTTTATTACTATCAATTTTAATTTCTATATTTAGAGTGTTTATTAATGACAAATGTTTTTATGTCTTAAAAAATGACAAATATTTTTATTAATAAATTTTATTTATGATTAGTTAATATGATTAAAATTAACCAATTAGAATAATTTTAAAAAACTGGAGAAGTTTGCAATACAATAGATTAAAATTAAGGTAAACAAAGGATATGAAGAATATTATTTATAGAGGAAGATAAAGAGTAAGGGTCTGTTATCTCGATCTTATTTAAAAATAATTCAGTTCAGTTATATTCTATTCATCAGTACTTTAATTTTTATTTCAGCTCAGATAAGCCAAAAAAAAGCTGGGGAGAACAGGCCCTAAACAAATACAACTAGTACATGGTAGTAACGGTAAAAGGGTACTATGGAAGCTGAAAGATAGGGTAAACACCATTGGAGATGGTCTAAAAGAGCTCCAATATTTACTATACATTAATAAATAACAGAAGCTATAGATACAAGTTAAATCTTAAACACTAAAACTGCATGAGCATAACTGCAAATTAGGCATCCCTGTAAATGAACAATTATCTGGTCACTGTCAAATCATCACATAAATGATCATTTGTTTTACTTTACTATTGTTCAGTAAACTATTGCATGTTCTTAAATCACAAATAGCACTTCAGAAATAAAAAAAATTAACAAACAGAAAATAAAATATAACTCATATATTACCTGACCCACACAAGTGACGATCTCTGATGCAAAGAGCTCCTCGTCATAAATGACAGGCCCAATCCAAGTGTTCCCAGGAATATCTTTTGCAAAAAAGGCTCCAGCAAATCCAAGAGAAGACTTTGCACCCGAATCATTAATGGAAAGTATGCGTGCGTGAGGCTTTTTACTCAGTATCAAAGCAGCATGCAAACCATTAGGAGGCATTGGTGTATCATCAGTATATTCTGCCTCTCCAGTTACCTGTAAAGATTTGAAATATCAACTAAGTATGCAGATCTTTTATTCAAGAGGTAGAAGTTACCGAATTTTTGACATGCACTGACAAAAGAAATATTCAGTTAAATAATTGGATTTTAAAGCTCAGTTCCTCCATTTCCATAACAATTAGGACAAAGTTCTTGCCTGGAGTTTTGCGGAGAGGTGAACTTCAGGGGATCCTACAGAAGTTCCCTGTTTTGTGACTTCAAAGTCTTGAATTCCAACTGTAGATTGACGAATAAATGGTTTTGTTGCTGATAGATGGGATGGTGGGATGCTAAGAGGGGAGGATGTCGGTCCATCTATCTGATCAAAAACCCACAAGAAAAATTTGAAGAAGAAACTAAGTGTCAAAGATCGCCTAAACTCCACCATACCACCAGGAGCATCTTCTTTTAACAATATGTCCTCCTTCAGATATTCCAAAGCACCCTGCAATAGCTCCTCATTCCAATTCTTCCCAGTCAAAAACATTCTTGTTTTATTTGCAGGAAGGGAAACCGGAGCTACACCACCGAAAACTATTGAAGCATTTGAAACTACCCATAATTTATCCCTTTCTTCAAGAGAAACCCTCATTCCAGCATTTACAATGGCAATATCATCATCCCTCCGATGAGCTTGTTTAAATTCCTTCACAAATTCGAACTGTTTATTCCACGGTAAAAACACCGATAACAAGATTTCTGTACTGGTCATATCCACCTTACGGTAACCGAGAAAAAAATTTTCAGCCAGGCATGTTCTGATACCTTTATCACCAATAATATGAAATTCAGCTCCAGCAGCCATCCAAAGAGGATTTAAATCTGATATTGGACTAGCAGTACAAATATTGCCCCCGACAGATGCAACATTCCTTATCTGTGTTCCAGCAAACCATTTCAACTGCTGAATGAGAGCTCTACAAGATGAAGTTTCGTGTGCAGGACGCTGATGTATAACTTCTTGCAACATTTTCATCAGTTCTGAGAGTTTAACTGCAGCACCTATTTCCAAACCTTCATCCTTCACACTTATCTGGTTAAGTTCTGGAATATGTGCAACAGATATCAAAACTGGATACTGCATCTTTTTAAGCCTCATCTCGATACCAACCTCAGTATTACCTACAACTAACTTTGCGTCTGGATGTCTAGTTTTGAGGTCTAGGACACCCTGAAGCTTTACAGGCCTATACCACTTGAGCCCGTGTGATCCCGTCAGACACAAAGAAGTCTGCTTCCTCAACAAAAGCTCGGGTGGAAAAAGAAGCTCTCTGTCAGTGTATGCCGCTCCATCAATCTCACTGTAGGAGACTGGTTTATGACTATCAGTACAGCAGATACTTGATTTTGATTTCTCATTGTTGCTTGCCCTGCAAGAGCATGGCTTTCCGCTTGATGGGCAAATAAACTCACCATTTAGGTCATTTGAAGATCCATTAGTATATAAGCTGTCCTCAGTTTTAGCAAATACTCGAAAGGCATCTATAATCGGTCTATAGCCTGTGCACCTGCACAGATTCCCAGCAAGGCTTTCTTCTATCAGCTCTTCTGTCGGAGGCTCCCGAGAAGACCTCAGCAATGCATACATAGACATGACGAAACCAGGAGTGCAAAAACCACATTGAGAACCATGAGAACGTGCTAAGGATTCCTGCAAAACAAAGATACCATATTCATAAAAGATAGCAAAATTCCAATCCCTTGATCAACTAACCATTGCAAGCATAAATTCATCAACTGTATGACACATACAGAAAAATCCCTGGATCCATCTTTCTTTTATTTATGAAAAAGTCAAACTCTAGGAAAGTCTCAGATTAAACCATATAAGTTCCACGAACAAGTCATTCATATATAACAAATAATGGACCTGGATTGGGTGCAAGCCTTGCCTGTGATTCCCCAAGCCCTCCACCGTAATTACATGCATCCCTTCAACAGAATACAGAGGAGCCAAACACGCATTAATTGCCTGGTGCCTACAAAACATACAGGGATGACACAAATCAGTGCATGTTTTGTAGTGCAGCTCCTTGTATTAGCAACAGGCAGAATAATATCCATGCAAAAGTAGCATGCCAGGAACAAACATGCAGTAAGAGGATGTCACTATGACGATCATCAGAATATGCATCATTGCACTGGTGCATACATTCAAGTAAAAAAGCAAATTCCAGGTAGTTACTGTTATAAAAAGCATGACTTGTTGCCTAGTGAAAAAGGCTCATCTTGAGCCTGAGCCATAGAGAAGAGAATCAAAAGATGAATGTATTGTTAAGCTTTGATTTCAGAATGTGTTAAAGGTGTATAAGATGTGAAACATCCTCATTTGAAAACAAAATGTTAAACTGAACAATGACAGAAGCCATGCTTTAGTAAGCAAATTATGAAGTATTAGTAAATTAATCCAACATTTTTATACCACTGTATGTGAAGCCTTTGGTAATAGTATCGAAAAAATGATGCAGAAATTCGTCCTGATAATATTCAATTTGATGCATGAAAGTGGAAAGTCTACATTACAAATCTGTGTAATCTATTATTCCAAAGTTCACAATTTTCCAAGGATAGACAGAAAAAGAGGGACTCACACACATTGTCTTTTTGTTTTGATCCAAAAAGGAAACCATGACTGTGCAAGCCCCGCAACCACCTTCACCACATCCTAGCTTAGTGCCCGTCAAACCAGCACCTACAGAAAGCAAGACAAAAATCAACGCAGGTGGAAAACTCGGCTGATAACATAGAAGTTAAGTATCAACATCAATAGGTGGGAAGATAGCCATGAGTCACATAAATTAAGTACCAATGTTACAAACAAGAATACTACCAACCACCCAGCTTTATACTCCCAACTTCATATCTTAGATGCATTATCCCCTGTTAAATGATTCAATAAGAATATCAACAGGTCGCTGGCTATTGGGGAGCCATTACTAATGCCAAAACTTATTCCACCTGTTCTCTTTTCGTTATTGGAAGTGACTGTTGAGAGTGGAAATAGCAGTCTCAGTGGATTCCATGCAAGCTAACAGGTATTAAATGAACAGTTAAAACTCTCAGAAGAATTCAAACATTAGTATCCTAAACAAAAGTCATTAGCTACTCAATCAAGAACTCGTACAAATGAAAAAACGGTGGCTCAAAAAACTCAGGACTTTCCATAATTAATCAGCCAAAGACGGCAAGGATAATCAATTTCCAAATATGAAGACAAATCTAAAATAGAAACAGAACTTGACAAACTAGTCCTAATAATAACAAAATAAAAGCACGATGATTTCAAGAGTTTCTGTTACAAACAAAGTACCTCTGAGATACTCGAGCAGAGTGAGATGAGCCAACCCATCTGGTAGAACTCTACGGACACCATTCACGTACAATATTGCTTCCTTCGACTCCTCCACCGCCATTCCCAATCTGCTTTCCTCCATTACAGACCCCATCTTCTTCTTTCTGTCAGTAAGATCCTCTATCTCGAATGGGCTGATAGTCAAATTTGATTAGGAGGGGCACGAGAGTTATGATTCAAAGGGACTCTATCACCGCCTTAAGTGATTCCAGCATATTCATCTGACAGACTTGATAAAATCGTATTTTTTGAATAAGACGTGATGAAGGAGTATTCTATTACCTTCTGATTCAGGAATGGCGGCCGTTGGATCACACGATCGACGTGGAAGTATGGCTCTTTTACATCAAACTTTTACTTTTATTTAGTTTCTTTTATTAAATAATTAGTTTTGGAAGTGACGGTCACTATATAGTGACGGAGTTTATATGTAAAGAAATTTGGGACGGGGGTTTTTCTGTAATTTATGCAAATTGCATTCAGCATTCTTGAATTTCACACTTGAATGCTTGTTTTTAAGACCAAACAGATTGTTTTTTAGAATATACTTGCATTTCACACTTAACAGGTTGTTTTTTAGAGAATCCTTGCATTTCACAGTTAACAGGTTGCTTTTTAGAGTTCATGTATTTTGAAGCAAAAAAAGATGGTTTTATAGAGCATGCTTGAATTTCACCCTTGAATGCTTGTTTTTTAGACCAAATAGGTAGTTTTTTAGAACATGCTTGTATTTCACGCTTAACGGGTTGTTTTTTAGAATAGAATGCTTGTTTTTTAGACTGTGTGGATACGTTTGCTAACGTCTATTTTTAGACTAAAATGCTTGTTTTTTAGACTGAGTGAACAGTGCACGTTAGTGAATAGTGCATTTTTGTCAAAATTGCAAATAAGGACCTCCTTCCTTTCATATTCCAATATAGTCATTCGTCACCATATAGTGACCGTCTTTATTAAATATCTGGTTGTAAAAGTACTCTTTTCAAAGCTATAATTTATCAATTGCAGCCTGTTTATATATATAAGGACCACACATTTTTTAGTCAACTAATCGAGTATAAAAATCCTACAACTATTATAATCTAACTCTATTTTACCGATCCGTACATTGAGTGGTCGAGATCCTCCCTATCACTTTGAGTTGGGTGAGACTTCTACTTGTTACGCCAGTTGATGTATTTCGCTGCTTCGCACTTCATACGCCAATTGATACGGTTGGCCAGTTGACGTAGATCTCGTCGCTCACTTGAGCACACCGGTTTAATGTAGTTTTCCAGTTGATACAGCTCCCACCATTCAGGGATGGTAAATTGTATATTTATTCGAGCAGTTTATTTTTTATTATGTATATATATAAAAGCAGAAAGTGGCGGCGTAAATAAAAATATAAAAAAAACACCGCCGCCGGAAATAATAAAATAAAACATAAAACGGTGTTTTTCTTGCATTTTGGACAAACGCCCACCCGACGTTAATCAATTAATTATGTTAAGCATTCAACAATTATATACAGTATATATTAATCAATTATTTATGTTAAGCCGGCCGACGTTAATCAATTAATTATGTTAAGCATTCAACAATTATATATATGTTAATCAATTATTTATGTTAAGCAATAATTAGTCTACGGCTGATTTAGAAACAATTATTCATGTTAAGCAATAATTAGTCTACGACTGATTTAGAAAGATTAATGTTAAGCCACTAATTATGTTAATCAATTATTTTGCTAATTCATATATATTTATTTTGTAACATAACCATTTTCCATATACAAAATTTAATATATGTTAATTAACGTCTGTCGTTTATTACCAAGATATAATGGTGACCGATTTCCATATACAAAGATTTTTATATGTTAATTAACATCTGTCGTTTATTTTCAAGATACTATTACCATAAATTTATAATACTAATATACTATTATCATAAATTTATATTAATCAAATCAAATCAAATATATTAATTTACTATTACCTATATACATATAAATAAGCCAGGGTTTGTGTTGAATCAACTCGCCCAGAACTAAATTTGTATGAATACCAGGTCGTGGCATGAATAGAAGTGGTTGTGGCATGGCATGAATAGAAGTGACGCAAACCCGACCGAAGGCTGTGCCGTTATATTTGATACGGACAATATCAAACTCAACAATACACTAATTTATATGGCTCTGATGGTTTTAGGGAACTATATATTTACTTCTTGGAAAGTTTCATTCAAGACATTCAATGTGATAGTGTGCAACGAGTAATTGAACACAAGCCATGTGATGACATCTTCAGCTTTGGTATTGTAATCTGGGACATGTGAGTATTAATTTATACACAATCAATTTTCTTTAGCTGTTCAATTTTCACATCAACTAACATAATCCAATGGTTGCCTTTTCCAGATTCCATATGCAGACATGACACCTTTGCAAGCAGCAGGAGGTGCGGTGCAGAAGGTAATTTGCTTTTAATTATTTATGCTTCAAGCATACATCAATTACAAGAAGTTCAAGTTCTCATATAATCTCTCCGTGTGACAATTATCAGGGTTTACGACCTCAGATCCCTACCGGCACTCATCCAAATCTGGTAGAGCTACTCCATTGGTGCTGGCTAGGGGTGATAACGAGTCGATCCGATCACGATCATCACTCTGTTCATGAACGGATCGTTTAAAATTTAAGGTGATCACGATCGATCGCGATCAAAATAATTCATGATCGTGATCGGCTCGTTTAAGAATCACAATGATCGTGATCAGCTCGTGATCAGCTCGTGATCGGCTCGTTATAGATAACCGATCAAATGATCAATAATCGATAACGATCGATCGTGATCGATCATTTGATCAACTTAAAAGTTAATTTAAAAAAAATCAAAAATACATAAATTATCAAATTGATAAAAATACACAACAAACTATAAACATACATTTTAAATTTTAAATATTTCCCCATTATTATTATGTACATAATTATATTACCGATCGATCTCGATCACCTTATCGATCGATCATCTTATCGATCTGTTCGCGATCATGATCGAGCTTTCATGTTCATGATCGTTGATCGTTCATTTAATAAACGATCATAAAATTTTGATCATGATCGGTTCATTTATTAAATGAACGATCTCGATCCGATCTTTAACCGATCCGATCTCGATCTTTTTAACAAACACTCGTGATCGTTCTCACCCCTAGTGCTGGCTGAGGCCTAACTTTTCTGAGATACAGGAAATTTTGCAGCGACTTGCATAGGAAATAGGGATGAATCAAAAGACCATAAAGACAAATCTATTGTTGGATTCCTTCCCTCCTTCAGAAAAGGTCCTCATCACTGAAATTAACATAACCCTTATTTAGCAGTTGTTGAGATTCAATATAACATCGATTGGGATGATTATTACAAGATTTTATAACAGATTGAACGGTGTTTTTCCCGGTGAAAAAGAAGGTGAATTTGAGGATTATTTTAGAGTGAATTTGAGGATTTGCATGAAGAGAAGTGGAAAGATTTTATAGTTTACTGTGTTCACGGCAGCGGGTGTGATGGCGACAAATACTACTATTTGAACATTATCAGTTTGTCGTGGGTTTTCTATGGCAAACTTTTGTTTTCCGGTTTAATTATCCTATAACTTTGGTTGTTTTCCGGTTTCAATCAATAGTCGTTTATCTTCTTAATTGCATTGCAATTCTTTCGTTTGTTATTTATGCTGAAATGTCATTTCCTATGCTAGGAAGCTATACTTGAATTTTTTTTGAATAATATTTATGTATCAAATATTAAATGTTTACATAATTGTAGCAAAATCTGGGTTATATATAAAATATTTATGAATATATGAAGAGAAAAGAAATTTGGGATATTTAGTGGTATATTTACGAGAGGTGAATACAATGCCACACAGAATGCGACTCTAAAGCAAACAAGAAGTCAAAAATAGGAAACTGAAAGCAATATTTTACCTTAATTATTGTAATTTAGTTCTTTTCAATAATTTTATTTTTCAGAATTTCTATAATACAAAATATTTATTCAATTTACATAATTTATTATTTATAATAATATTTGTATCAAATATTTACTTTGTATTGAAACGTTCATAATTATTATTGAGAAAGTTTTGTGCGAGACCGTTCTATCATAACCTTATAATAGGACCAGTGACATAATCCTAAAGGGAAGTAGAAGAGTTATTGCTCCGGTCAATAAACAAATTAATAAAAAATATTAAACTACGTAGTTTTGATGAAAACCACCACATAACCACACCGCAAGTTCACCATATTCCGGCGCCTACCACTTTTATATATTCTTTTTTTTTGTTTCTTTTAATTAAAAGAGTTTTGATGGAAATTAAATATATACATCCATTTTTAAACTTTATAAAATTATTTGATTGGATATTTTAGGATTCTCAGCGCAGTAATCAATATTCTGTTACAATTCCTAAAATTTATTACTAACTTTATAAAAATATTAATATGATGTACCAAATTATAAAATGTGAAAGTATCATTATTCTTTTGTGTATCACTAACCAAATATAAATTCTCTTAAAATATCAAAAAATCATTACTAACCTAAAAATATTAATAAGATGCGCCAAATTATAAATAGAAACTTACTTATATCTCATAATCACTGTTTTTTTATAAAACTAATTAAATATACATTGTTAAAAAATCCAAAATTCATTAGTAACTTAAAAATACTAATTTGATGTACCAAATTATAAATGGATGATTACCTCTTTGAAAAAATATAACAATTTACTATTGCTCTTATTTTTATAAACAAATACTTAAAAGAGGTAACAATAGTAACACGTGGAAAAACGTCTAACGATAACACATACTTATGGATCATTCACTATCGAAAAACATATACTCATCAAATCAAAATCTCTTACAAATTTATTTGTTTTCTATTATTAAACTAATACTTATAAGTTATGCATTACATGCTATTATTTTACACGATTCGTTGTGTGGTACAATTTTGGTATGTTAAACTTATATTTTCAATAGGTTAGCTTCTACGCGATGTAAAGATAGAGAAAAATAGTTTGATCAATTACATTTACTCTTATGCAAATACTATCTAATTCAAGATTTAATTTAATATTTACAAGTGTTTCAAATTGCACAAGCAGATTTTCAAGTATTAATATCTATGTAGAAACCGTGTATTATTAAAAACATTTCTTGATTTTGTAATAATAAATTGATCTGTTTTAACTAAAATTGCACAAGCAAATTTTCAAGTATTAATATCTATGTAGAAACCGTGTATTATTAAAATATTTGCTTAATTTTGTAATAATAAATTAATCTGTTTTAACTAAAATATTTTGAAATAAAATCAACTAAATTAATTTCATGCAAGATAAAAATTCAATCCGATTAAATCTACTATTCAAGTTCATACCTAAAATTTAATTTACACTTTGTGCCAAATTAAATTTTTTTTAAAATGTTCATAATATACCGCACAACGTACGGTACAACAAGTTAGTATACAAGTAAAAGAAATAGGAAGGGGAAAGAGGGACTTATAATGCAATATAATACAATTAAATAGAAATCTCGCGGGTCGCGCTTCCGGGTTATAACAATGCTAAACGGGTCGCGTCCAAAAAACATACGTTACACGATGAAGCATCTGTTGATCGTATATTCAATGGGACCCACACATGCTTTTATTTAAGAACCCTGCACGTAACATTTTGTTCCCCACCTAATTAGTTTTTTAGTTTAAAAAAATTGTTTTGGTTTATTGTAACTTTATTTAAATTTGGTTTGTGTATATGAGTATAATTTAATGAATTTAACATAATACATTAATGCAAGAAAATGTTCACAAAACTAACCTTCCATACAACTGAATTAACAACTTGTATACACAAATTAATTAAGTGGATTTTACATCCAGTATTTTATAAGATTATTTTAACTTGAAATAATACTTTAAATGGTTAAACTAAGAGTTATGTATATAAATTAAGACCGATAATATGTAAATTAATTGAACGAGTTTAACAACAAATTCCAAACTATACTTTCAAATAACTGAACTATTGATTTATATAAATGAACAAAACTAGGTGATGTTAATTTAAATTTTGCTAGCTAACATTATGATTTTAGTTATTATTTTTATTTAAACGTTGAGCTAATGAACAATGTACACTAACTAAAATTAACAGCAATTAAAGTATTAACAATTAAATTTTAAAAATAAAATTATCACTAAAACTAACTTTTCGAACAAAATGAATCAATGATTTTGTTAAAATTAATAAATAATACACCAAACTAAGTTTATGTAGATTTAATACACCTAAATTAGAAATTAACAAAATTAATAAATAAACAGGAAACCACACAATTATATAGTAAGTAAAAGACCAGGAACAAGGGCACGTGCCAGACAACAAAGAAAGGCTACGTCCGACCCGTTTTTTAAGCTTATAACCCGGAAGACCCGACCCGCGAATGTTTATGCTGTTTCACAAAATTGCATCTTAGTCCCTCCTTCCCTCTCCCTTTACTTTTAAACACCGGTCCTATCATAAATTTAGGGTGGTTCTAAATGCAGGTCCATTTTACTTCTGCAGGTCCAAATTAAATGACTAAATTTCAAAAAATGACGCTAACATTGGTAGAAATGTCAATTTTAGGACCCAACATTCAAAAGTGTCAATATTTGGTACTCAACATTCTGAGAATGTCAATTTTAGGACCCAACATTCAAAATGGTCAATATTTGGTACCCAACATTCCGAAAATGTCAATTTTTGGACTTTCATAAAATTCACCTATGAGATCTATTAATTTCAAGGGCATTTTGGTAATTTTCATAATAAATAAAAGATTAAAATTTATAAATCCACCCAAATCACCCATCTCATATTCCCTAAAAATCCCAATTGACATTTTCGACTAACTCTCTTTGTAACTCCACCGCTAGTCATGTGCCCGCATTACCTCGTCACTACCGGAGCCTAGTAACAGTACCATTTTTTACCCACATCTTTATCCTATCCATCAAGGCGAAAATGAAACGTTTGCCATAATTTCAAATCTATGAATTCAGGTCTCGTCTAACTATAAGATGCGCCAATGGTGGTGTACATTTTGGACATTGATATACTCCTGGATATTTTAGTAGAGGAAAATGACAATAATGCCCTTGAAATTAATATATCTAACATGTGAATTTTATGAAAGTCCAAAAATTGACATTTCAGAATGTTGGGTACCAAATATTGACCATTTTGAATGTTGGGTCCTAAATTTTACATTTTCAAAATGTTGGGTACCAAATATTGACACTTTTGAATGTTGGGTCCTAAAATTGACATTTCTACCAATGTTAGGGTCATTTTTTGGAATTTAGTCAAATTAAATCTGAAGTGACAATAATGTCACTCTTAAATATGTATTATAATTCACGAAAAAATAATTTATAATTTGGACACGTGTTCAATCATTACATAGACGGGTTTATGCATTCAAAGTTAGGGTTTTAGAAATATATTTGTAAAAACTAATAAACGAGTGAAGGTTAATTATGCTATTTTCTCACTTTCATTGGACATTCAGAAGTAAACTGGACCTGCAAATAGTAAACACCTAAATTTATAGTAGGACGGTCCTACTCAAGACTTTGTCATTATTATTTTAGGGCAATGCTATTTGCAGGTCGTATTTTACTTTTGCAGTCCGTAATATTTTCAAGAAAGACTAATACACCATCGATCAAGTGGCTAAAGTTTGAACAAAATAAATCAATAAGGACAATCTTGTCAATTTCAATCAAAATACAGACTGCATTAGCAAAAGAAAACCTGCAAATAGGAATTTCGATTATTTTACAATTATATCATAAAAACCGCGCAGCGCGCGGTCCGGTTAGTCTAGTTCTCAATAAAAACAGGCGAACCAAGTGGCATACCCCACTTGACCAGAGGCCTTGCCTCTGCTAGGAGAGTTCCTAGGATCAAATCTCCCTTCCCCAATTAGCCCTCTTGGGATTTCTCTTAGAGCAAGTACAACAGTTAACTGAATGACGAGAGTAGCTATTTGTGAGAAATATTTTTAGTTATTATATAATTTTTGAAAAAATTGACACAAGTTCTAAAATTAGTAAAAGAAAAGTTTAGGCGGGAAATAAGTTAGTTAAATATTAACTAGTTAGATCTACAACGATAAAAGAGATAGAGCTAAAGTAAAAAAAATAAAAATAAGTCGTCGCTTGATTGTGAACCCTGACATGTCCTTAGTTTGTAATCCAGAAACGCCGACTTGTCCCAAATGCTGACGTCTATCATCTTGACCTCCCTGCATCTCAAGTAATATCCGCTTTCATTATTAATGCACATGTGCTCATCTTTCAAATCTGTATCAATGGTTTTTGTTATTTGCTTTGGACTTTTGGCTAGTAAAAATCCACTTCTACTGTGCTCTTCGTGTAACTCTTTTCTTCTTAAATCATGAATATCGTGAGCTTATTACATACTCTACGTGTTTGATCTATTGTCCGGACTAATTTTTCATTGTATATCTCTTCATATTTAATCTGAATTCCTCATTTTCAGCCTACAGGAGTAAAACAATCATGCTCGAGAATAACTTTTGAACATGTACCGTGTTATCGTGCCTATGTGAGAGAATAATTATGTTTATCACATGTTTAAATTCAGGTGGTTGGAATCTAAAAGGGTTTATCTGAGGCAAAAGTTGATCAGCATTTGTGAAAGCTGTTGAAAAGACAGTGGTAGGATCTTTCTTGTTCCAACAATTTTATTTCTAAATCTTGAGCTGCTATCTTTCTGTTAAAAACTAATGTTTACTTGTCACTTTGAATGCATTTCTAGGAGTGATGCTTTGCTCAGAGACTTTCTATTACAATGACATGTACGAGTTGTACTTTACAATAAATTGTATGCCTCACGTTGTCTTGGATTGCTATTGAGACAGATAGAAATCTATCTTTTTCATGTTACTCTACTAGCTAGTATCCATGTTGTAAATGAACTGTTAACGGGTAAGTTATGAACATCAGTATTGATTTGATTAAGAAATATATCCGGCTTCATGAATGATAATGCTTCTTATAATTTGCCTAGGTGAACTTGAAACACCCTGGACTACTGTATCCTTTGTTGAATTCATATGAGTCTTGTATCGATTTCCATGCCTTTATAACCGTTTGTTTAATGCTTTACATCAGATGATGGAAGACTCAGCTTTCACCCTCGTTTCAACACAGGTACGTGTTGATAAAAAACTATAGGTGCATGTACTTAAAGTTGATTTTTGACAACTACACATTTTGGTTTCTTTTAATCGACGTATAGCTTGGTTGAACATACTTTACTTTGTATAATAATGGTACTTAAGCAAACGTAAAGATTTATGGTCAGTTTGTTGATAATCTGGTGATTTCGTCATCCTATATTTCGAAAATGAGAACAATACTTTGGTTATGTTTGCTCTCTATTAATTTTGCTACTCAAATTTTCTCCAATGTTATTGTGTTTTCTCAATATTTCAGGCGTTTTATCCTCCACTGCAGCATCAGTGGGACTATTCTAAAGAATGTATTTTTCTCCAATTCTAGTGGTTCACCGCAACGGATCTACAAAAGGGAGTAAGCTCGAGAAGTTTGTAGGTGAGTTTGAAAAAACCACGGGGAGGGTGAAGCCAAATCTACCGCTCTTTTTTTTTTGCAATACTACAAATAATATTTCATGTGAATATTACGCTACACTTTTTAATTTTCATACAATTTAAGTATACAGTAACACATAGTATTACATTGATTTCATGTGAATATTATGTATTAAATACACTGATTTGATCTTTTTGGGTTTTATATTTTGTTGTTTTTGTATTCACGTTCATACTCATACTCTTAAGTCATCTTAAGCAACACCAGGATCCACATATTATTTGCCTAAAAGTCGGGTCCAGGATGCGTGTGAGGTGTATGTCTGAATAATTCCATATATATGACGAACAACATCAGCTTCCGGGCATTTAAATACGCTCAAGTAATCTTAACAAATATCTAAATCCGGGTTAAAAGTGCAAGTTTGTATTTCATCATCTTGCAACATTTAATGCAACCTTGGATTAAGAGGTCGTGGTTGCTATTCAAAACAACCTGGAGATATGTGAATGTGCCGCAAGCCTACGTGTTAGATATACAAAGCAATAACATAGTGATAAAAGAATACAAACAATTTTGTCCTAAACAAAAATAAAACCATGATGTGTAAAAATCCAACTCTTTCAATAGATATATGGTCAGACAGACATATACTAAAGAAAAATGGAGTAGTACTCTCTGGTCCCGTTTGGGGAAGCGTTTAACGTTTTTGTCTAAAAATAGACATTTGATTGGTCAATACGCTACCTATCATGTTTGGTGAATAACGGTTTATAATTAGCGTTTTGGAATGAAATGCTGCTTTTAGAAACGCTCGCATGAGCAACGTTTCATCTAAAACTCTATTGGTAATTTGATTAAAAGTTCACTTTTATCCCTGCGCAATAGGACATTTCTATATCATAATTTTTTAGTAATGGTAACGTATACGTGTATTTTCGGTAATGTTTTGGTAATGGTAATATCACGCCAATGATAATCATATACGTGTTTTTTTTGTAATGCTTTAAAGTTTACCATCACGGTAAAAAATATAAAACGCATTAATTTCTTTTAATTTATATGTACTTTAATTGAAAATATTGTCATTTAAATTACTAAAATTAATTAAAATTTCAGTAAATGTGAGAGTTAATAATGCAAAAAAAAAATATTTTTTATGTATAAATAAGTTTAGGTAAAATTTATGTTGTATAAATATTCCTTAGTTAAGTAAATGGCATATCGATTGCCAATATATTTGTTTGAGATATATATTTTCAGAAATATAACATTTAAATTTTACACTTGCATATAATATAATAATATTATTCCTTATCATCAAAATTTGATATGAAATGGATTTTGTAGTTAATAAATAAAATTTTATATATAACTAATTACTATATGAAATTAGTATACAAGATTAATATAAGAAATTTTCATATAAATTGTACATAACAAATTGTAAATATAACCCATTTCCGTCATTTTACATAACAAAACAGCTATCAACTACATATAAGTTACCAAACATCAATGAACAAAACGCTAGTTAAAACAGCTGATCAGAACAGCTCATACAATCCGCTAACAGCTCATACAATCCGCTAACAGCTAACCTCTAACAGCTACTCCCCAAACGGGGCCTCTATCTCATTTAAATGTACACACATTGATTTTTGTCAATTGATTTAGAAAACGTTTGATAATTAATATATTTTTTAACTGCTAGAAAGCAGGGATAAATATATTAGACTCCCCAAACCATAATAACTAATCTGATAGACAAATTACAAATGATTCTGAAACTATTACAATGCACGGATCAACAAATTTTAGAAAGGACTAATACGTATAAGCTCTTATGAGAAAAATTGTATAGAAATGCAGATTAATTCTCCAATGCTAATGTCTCTGTAATAAAGAAAAACCCGTATTGAGATATACAAATTAAATCTCAATTGGGCCTGTAATATGCGTGCAAGCTAGAAATCGAGAAAAATCACATAGAGATGCAAATTAATCCTGCAAAAATGGGATGATCTGAGAGCAAACTTAGGGATAAATACTCAAATGCATATAACTATTTGACTAGTATAGCATCCATAACTCGAATCGGTATAAACCAATCAAATTCTACAAGTCTAATCTTTGATATTCAATATCTCTATTTAGGTGTAAATGCAAATTATAAAATTTTGATATTTTGAAAAATATAAGGCATTACCAATCTAGCGAGATCACATTAAAGTTATATATCAAATCAAGTTTAGATCAAAGTTAGGAAGCCCGAATGAATAAATAGTCAAATTGCATATTCAGTTGGTATTGAAGTATATACTCATGAACACTCATAATATAAAGGCCGTCCGACTTCTTCAGGTATCAAAAGTGGCAGATTACCTCCTATATCGGCATGACTTCAATAGGACTATCTATTTTAACTAGAGGTGAGATAAAAAAACAAACTGAATTGAAATTTTGATTAAACCAAATCATATGGTTAGAGAATTATTGGTAATCGAACTGAATCATTATTTGGGAATGGTTAGTGAAGAGTCCAGAAGACTCAGCATAATATAGTTGGCTATTTTGTAGAAGTTGTCATGTTTAAACATGCTTGTGTGTTTAAACACTTGATGAACTGAAATCAGAAACTAAGCAAGAGTATTGAAGAAGAAGAACAACTCGTATGAAATCAAAGACAATATTCGAGAAAATCAAGATGACAAGTGAAGATTGATTTTATATCGTTTGAATTAGTTTGAGAATATTTGATAGAGTTGTATCTTGGAAAGGATTAGCCTTAAATAAGGAAAGAAGATATTTCTTATCCTTTAGCTATAGAAGTAGAGTATAGCTAGAAGACTAAGTGTAGCTGTGACAAGCTGGATGAGAAATCAGCATTGCCGAGATTGAAGGATCAAGAAGATAAACGAGGCAATACAGCATTGAACTATAAATACTCAATGAAGCTGCAACAGAAGATCATCCATCTTACAAGAAAGTATTCTGCCGATCAGAATAGCTTTACAGTTGGAGCAGCTTATTGAAGGGAGTTCAATAGGTCTTTGCCGAACGCCAGCAGTCTGAAATCAACAGCCTTAATACTTCAGGGGAAGTGGTAAAGACAGCAACGAGGAGTTGCTGACCGGCGAGTGAGGGGATCTCACAAATCCATATAAGAGATAAGTCATAGATAGTTAATTGTTGTGTGAAACTCTGTAACATATCTTGATTATCTAGTGGATGATTTTCAGACTGGGCAAGGCCCCACAGATGTAGGTGTTCAACACCGAACTGCGTAAATAACTTTGTGTGTTCTTTCTTTTTATGTTTAAACTCTTCAGTATGTTTAAACATACTTGTTAGTTTAGAAAGAATAAGTTGAGAACTATTTTGAAACTGATCGATAGTAACTTTCAATTGGTATCAGAGCTGGTCCACTGAGGTGTGCCTTTAACAAGGTCAGTGGAGATCCCTATCGATCATGGCGAACCAAGAGAAGGATGGTTCAATATACACACGAGCTCCCATGCTGGATAAAAATAACTATGGTTATTGGAAGGCAAGGATGAGGCATTACATTGATGCTCTAGATGAAGAAGCATGGTATTGGGTTGAGAACGAGTGGTCACCCGCCAGACATCCACCTACAGCAGGAGCAGTCGAAGGTGTTCTGAAAAACAGAGAAGAACTGACAACTCAAGAGAGGAAGGATAAGCGACTAAACAGCAAAACACTCAACTGCATCAACTCGTGTGTTGATCAAGAAGCGTTTCGCTTGATTTCAACGTGCTGCACTGCTAAGGATGCATGGGAGAAACTGAAAGCAAGCTATGAAGGAGATGCAAAAATGAAACGACAAAAAATGCATACAGTGAAGACAGCATTTGATACTTTGATTATGAAGGATAACGAGACGATTACTGATTACAATGCAAAAATCAGGGATCTTGTTAACACAGCACATCAGTTGGGAAAACCATTTGTTGAAGATGATATTGTTCAGAAAATATTGAGGTCTCTTCCACCGAGATTCAAAGGGAAAACCATTGCAATGGAGGAATTACATGATACTTCTGAGATGACTGTTGATGAAGTCATGGGAGCACTCTCTGCCTTTGAAATGAAGGAACTAGCTACAGTCAGACAGAGTGATATGGCATTTACTGCAGCTGCTCATAAAACAGCTGAACAAAATCCAGTTTCTAAACATAATTCCATGTCTAAATCTCTACCAGAAACAGCAATGAAGAAATGGACGAGGATGAGCTTGCACACATATCAAGGAGCTTTGCAAAAGTTCTGAGAAAATCTCAAAATAGGAGAAATGAAGGAAGGGAGCAGAGTTCAAGTATGAATAGAAGATCAACCAATGATCAAGCAGAACCCAAGCCGGCATTCAAACATGCAGGAAAAATTCAATGTCGAGAATGTGAAGGGTATGGGCATATTCAATCACAGTGCCCAAGTGGATCAACAAACAAGAAAGGGAAAGCTTACAATGCTACATTCAGTGATGCAGAAGACTCTGATGAAGAACATGTCAGCAATCATGTGGCGTTTGGAGCAGTCACTGTTCAAAGTGATGAAGAAAGTGAAGAAGAAAATTATGTTATGTTTGGTGCTGTTGTTGATTCTGAGAATGAGAGTTTAAACTTAGAATCTGAGGTTGTTCGTGAACCTTATGACAAACTTCATGAACTCTGGATCAGCGTGACTAAACAAAATAAGGTGCTACAGAAAGACAACAATAGTTTGAATGAAGAAATTGAGCAACAACAGATAACTATTGAGGCAATGAGAAAGGAACTGAAGATAGCTCTTATTCGAGCAGAGGTAGCAGAAGGAACCATCACCAAACTAAACAAAGGAACAGCTGCTCTGGACGAAATTCTTGGAATGGGAAAAATTGCTGGAGATCGACATGGATTAGGGTATGATGAAATAGAAGCGGTTAACAAGGATGATCAGTCGAAAGGGAAGCTGAACAAGGAGTCAATGCAACCAAGTTCAAGGCAACAACCTATGAAGACTCTGAACAAATCTGTCAATATTCCAAAATTTGGTATAGGTTATAAATCTATCTATCCTCGTCAGCAAAACAAGGTTCAACCATGGTGGGAGGCAAGGTGCAACTATTGTCGACGTCCAGGACATTATAAAAGGCGTTGCTTTCGTCTGTTACAAGATTTAATGCAAAAATCAACCCATGGAGCAGGTTACAACACAGGAGCAAGTTATAACACAACAGCAAGTTACAACACTGGAGCAGGTTACAACACAGTACAATCAGAAAAAACTTCATACACCGCTAAAAAGGTATGGGTTCCAAAAATCATTCACTGCTATGCTGTTCACACTTGCTTTAGCTCTTATGCCAGAGATTCCTGGTATTTCGATAGTGGATGTTCTAGACATATGACAGGCTCTTCTGAGCTATTGAGAAATATTGTTCCATGGACTGGTACTGTCAGATTTGGAGATGGGAAACAATGCAGAATAACTGGAAAGGGGGAGTTACAAGTTAAAAACTTTCCAGTGTTTCAAGACGTACTTTTGGTGGATGGACTAAAGGCAAATTTACTCAGCATTAGTCATCTGTGTGACAACAAACTGACAGTTTTATTTGATGATAAAATATGCACAGTCAGGAAGGATGAACGTGGCGTTCTTATTGGCACTAGATCATCAGATAACTGCTACATATTGGATGAATCAGTTAGTTGTCTCAAAGTAAGTGTGGATGATACTCTTTTGTGGCACAAGAAACTTGGTCATGCAAATCTGAAAACACTGGCTAAGGTAACAAAGCTTGAAGCAATAAGAGGAGTACCACTACTCTCTTATACAAAGGAGTTAAACTGTCCACCATGTCATGAAGGTAAACAGGTTAAGTCTCCACATTCTAAACTTCATGAAATCACTACTTCTCATAGTCTTGAACTACTGCATATGGATTTGATGGGGCCAATCAGTCCAGCTAATATTTCGGGAAAGAAATATATCTTTGTCTGTGTAGATGATTTTTCCAGGTTTACATGGGTAAAATTCTTGAAAGAAAAATCTGATGCTGTGGAAATAATTATTGAGCTCATTACACAAGTTAACACTGAGAGATCACATGACGGTCTCCAAGTGGTTCGAGTAAGGAGTGATCATGGACGGGAGTTTGCAAACTCTACTATGATGGATTTCTGTGCCAAACTTGGAATCAAACATGAGTTTTCTGCTCCAATCACACCACAGCAAAATGGTATTGTTGAACGCAAGAACAGGACTATCATTAACATGTCAAGGGCTATGATGGCAGAAAATGATACTCCAAAGAAATGGTGGGCTGAGGCAGTTCATACTGCATGTCATACAATCAACAGAGTTTATCTTCGTCCTCTCACTCAGAAAACTGCTTATGAACTATGGAATGGAAGGAAACCAAATGTTTCATACTTTCATGTGTTTGGGAGTACGTGCTACATCCTCAGAGATCGTGAACCTCTCAGTAAGTTTGACAAACGGGCTGATATTGGGATTTTTCTTGGATATTCTCAAAATAGCAGGGCATACAGGGTGTTCAATAACCGCACAAATGTCATGATGGAGTCCAATAATGTTGTTATTAAAGATCTGAAGGATATCAGTAGCGGAATCCTACTTGAAGATGAACCTGAGCAGTTAATCGTTCCAGAAGTTGATCCACCCTTGTCCGATGTTACAACACTGTCGGATGTTACAACACTACCTGATGTTACAACATCATCTGATGTTCCTGAAAGTAACACAGTATCTGAAGCTACATCTGATCCAATTGCATCTATCACTCCTCCTCCTAACCCGTATAATCTAAGACAAACATCACGGAAAGACTATGCAAAAATGAATGCTGGGATGCATGTGCTTCAATGTTTTCTTTCATCCATAGAACCCAAGAATCATAAGGAAGCATTGACTGATGAATATTGGATCTCTGCCATGCAAGAGGAACTGGAACAGTTTACCAGAAGTGATGTATGGTATCTTGTCCCACGACCTTCAGGTGTTAATATCATTGGCACTAAGTGGATTTTCAAAAACAAGTCTGATGGAGATGGTAATATCACCAGAAACAAAGCTAGACTGGTGGCTCAAGGATATACTCAAGTTGAAGGAGTTGATTTTGATGCAACCTTTGCTCCAGTTGCAAGGTTAGAATCTGTTCGTTTTTTACTTGCAATGTCCTGCATTATGAAATTCAAGTTGTTTCAGATGGATGTAAAGAGTGCATTTTTAAACGGCATTGTTAAGGAAGAAGTCTATGTAGAGCAACCCAAGGGGTTCGAAGATCCGTATTTGCCAGATCATGTGTACAGATTAAAAAAGGCGTTATATGGTCTTAAGCAAGCTCCCAGAGCGTGGTATGAACGTCTCACCCAGTTTCTGTTGCAGAAAGGCTATCGACGAGGGGGAGTAGACCGTACGATCTTTGTGTTTAAACATGAAAAACACATTCTGCTTGCTCAAATCTATGTAGATGATATTGTGTTTGGGTCAACATCTCAAAAGCTGGTTGATAGCTTTATAGAAATGATGAAGAGTGAATTTGAAATGAGCATGGTTGGTGAATTAACATACTTTTTGGAGTTTCAAGTCAAACAGCACAAGGAAGGTATTTTCATCAATCAAACCAAGTACACCTTAAACTTAGTTAAAAGATTTGGGATGGATGATTCTAAGAATATGCGAACTCCGATGGCATCTACGGAGAAATTGACTTATGACAAGTATGGTGTGAAGGTGGATATCAAGCTGTATAGAAGTATAATTGGGAGCTTATTATATCTCACTGCAAGTAGGCCAGACATATGTTTGAGTGTTGGACTATGTGCAAGATTTCAGTCTGATCCTAAGGAGTGTCATTTAGCTGCAGTCAAACGAATCATTAGATATGTGCATGGAACTGCTGAGTATGGTCTCTGGTACTCTAGAGGAAGTCAAGCTGAGATTATTGGCTATAGTGACTCTGATTGGGCTGGAAATTCAGAAGACAGGAAGAGTACTACTGGAGGATGTTTCTATGTAGGAGGCAATTTAGTATCATGGTACAGCAAGAAGCAGAATTCTATATCACTATCTACCACTGAATCTGAGTACTTAGCAGCTGGAAGTTGTTGTCAGCAATTGCTGTGGATGAAGCAAATGTTGAAAGATTATGGATTCAAGCAGGATGCCTTAATTATTAAATGTGACAACAAGGGGGCTATTGATCTCTCTCATGATCCTGTTGATCACAAGAAGACAAAACACATAGATATCAAGCATCACTTCATCAGAGACTTAGTGGAAAAGAAGGAACTAATTATTGAGTTTGTTCCTAGTGCTGAACAATATGCAGATATATTCACCAAACCACTGGATTCTGCAACGTTTGAGATACTGAGACAACACTTAGGTGTTTGTCGAATTTGAGGTACTTCTGATCACCTCTTATCTGTTGTATGTTAGTGTTTACTGCTTTGTGTTATTTTTTGTGAAAAAGAAAAACAAAAAATATATATGGAAGATGGTGTGAAGTGTGTTTAAACACTGAGAAATCAGTGTGTTTAAACTCTGAAGAGTTAGTCAAAAATGAAGAAGAAAGTCGGTTGGGCCGTATTGGTTATTGGGCTGAAAGAGGTGATGTCTGTGGGCTAAAGTTGTTAATATGGAATGAGGAGTTGTTTTTGGCTACATATTTATTTTATGGGAACCAACCAGTATTTCCGGAAAGATGAGGGATCAGTATGCAAGTACGGATTTATTTTCCAAATCTGGTTCGGATTTGAAATTCTGAAATATATTAAATATAAGAGGGAAAATTTTTGTCCCTTTTTCTCATAATTGATGCAGCTCTGTCGTTCCCCCTTCAACCATACCTCCTCCGTCGATCAACTGAATCTCACGGTCAAATCAGCGCATCGATCAGCTTTCAGCACGACTATAATCTGGCCTGAGCTACGCATTGCCCAGTATCAAGTCCAAGAACAAGAGAAATCCTGAGTTTAAGTCGACTGAAGGTTCGGTCCCAAATTGGTGCATGCAAGAGGTATTTGGTTCTAATTTGCTCAAAGATTCAGTCTTTCTTGTTAATTGAGTATTTAGAGTGCTTGCCGCACTTAGGGGTTGTGGTGGTTGTGAAGTTCTGAGATTTCTGAAAGTCGGGTCTGTGTGTTTTAACCTACTGTATACTTAAACCACTATGGGCAATCTTCCATCCAACCTGCCTAGCGATGCCATCCCCACTAGAGAAGAGTTGCTTCAGGCCGAGCAACTTGGCCTGAATATCAACAGAGCCACATTAGATTCTGTGGCTATTGAGAATAATCCCACAGTTAGGGTTGATGTTGAGTATGAAGGGGGCCCAGACTTGCACTTTTTCTATGAGATTTCAGAGGCTGAGGGTCAGTCTGGACAGAATCTGGACTCAGAAGAAGTGGTACCAAGTAGAATGGTTAACCAGGTTTACCAGAGGAAGAGGAAGAGGGGTCAAGGAGTTTTTAATACAAGCAGTGTTGAGCATGAGAAGCATGCTGATATTGAGCAGGAAGAAGAAGTGGTGCAGCAACAGGAGCCTGTTGAGACTGAGCAGGAAATTGATGTAGATAGGATTATTAAGAATGTCAGACTGATGATGGAGCCTCTGACAGAAATAGCACCAGACAGTGAGGATAGCCATCTTTTAACTGTGAAATTCAATCAGCTACAGGAGATGAAGAGAGAGAAGGTGAGGAAGCAAAAGTCCCTTCCACCTGTGATTCAAGTTTTTACTGAGCAGATGAGGGTTGAAGAGCCAGTACTTAATCTGAACTTCAATGAAGTACCACTACCATCTGCAGAACTAGAAGCTTCAGATTCTGAGAGCAGGGGCTCTGAATCTGAGTTGAAGGAAGATGATGAGCATGTGGAGCATGTGGAGGAGGAAGAACCAGCTACTGCAGAGCATGTGGAAGTTAGCTCAGAATCTGATGAAATGGATGATGATGATGATGAGACAAGTGAGTCTACTGAAGAAGATCAGGAAAATAGTAGCTCTGAGTTTGAGGAGGAAGATGTGGCAGCTGAGGTGCCACTAGTGTTTTCAGATGATGATCCCCTACTGGAAAATGCTTGGGATGATATATTTTATTCCAGGAGGGTGATGACAGTGTATGAAGGGCTGGTCAACAGGAAGATGCATGTTGAGAAAAGGTTGACTGACAAGTTTAAACATCCTAGGTTTGTGGCCTTTATGAAGAGGATTCAGATGTTTGGGCCAGCTAATTTCTGCATCAAGGCCAACCATTCTCTGGTGCTGGAATTTTATTCCAACCTGAGAGGAACAAATGGTGCCCCAGATTCTGCATGGTACAGAAAAAATTATCTCAGGGGTAAGCTTTACAGATTTGATGCTCAGTTGATCAACCAGCTATTAGGGACAGGGAGACATGATTCTATCTGCCCAAACAGTGCCTACCCAGAAGGTTTTACTCTGGATTATGACTTGGTAGCACTAGAGCTTACAGGAGGCACACTTGGAGAATGGGGTGCAGCCAAGACTATTAAGGCAGCCTATCTCTCTCAGAAGTATTACTGCATGTACAGGGCTGTTGCAAATCTGTGGATCATGTCTACCAATGTGTCTCTGGTGACTAAGGAAATGGCCTGCTTGATGTACTGTATTGGGACCAGAAGACCTTTCAACCTTGGCTGGTTTATTTATGATAGGGTTCTGCTAGTAGCTCAGCATCAGAAATTTGATGAGTACATTACCTATCCTGCTCTCATAACTGGTTTGCTATATCATGCTGGTATAGTTGATGGACTGGATGATAAGATCACTTTCTGTGATGATCTACAAGTAAACAAATCTATTTACAGAAAAAGAAATGATCTACCTGCTGCAGCTGAGGAAGAAGAGGCAGAACCAGAGGAGGAACCAGCTGAGATCAACTATGCAGTGGTCCGGAAGAAGGAGCTTAGAGGGCTGCTCAGATATCATAGACAGAAGGTGTATGATCTTCAAGAGGAGCTGGATGCACTTGAAGAAACTGAGGATGAGACCAGTGGTTCTGATACATTCTGAGCTTGTTTTTTTCCTCTATCTTTTGCTCTCAGTACTGTGATTTATTCTGAATAATTGTTGTTATTTTTTTTGGATGCTTGGTTCTTTGGCACATTTTCTGTTCCCAAGGGGGAGAAGTTTCTGATTTATTTTGATGCCTTGGTAACCATTTATTTTGGGAAAGGATCTATGTTCTGTCCATTTATTTCGAAACACTACTGATGAGAAATATGTATGAGTGCTCTATCTAAGTCTGGCTGATAGGGGGAGCATTGAAGTTATGTATATTGGGTGTTTCAGACTGTGTTTCGGATTTATTGATGCTATCATGAAGGTCTATATGATAGGGGGAGTGAAATATTGTTTGTGCATCAAAATAAGTGTTATGGTTCCACAAAATGCCAAAGGGGGAGATTGAAGAGTCCAGAAGACTCAACATAATATAGTTGGCTATTTTGTAGAAGTTGTCATGTTTAAACATGCTTGTGTGTTTAAACACTTGATGAACTGAAATCAGAAACTAAGCAAGAGTATTGAAGAAGAAGAACAACTCGTATGAAATCAAAGACAATATTCGAGAAAATCAAGATGACAAGTGAAGATTGATTTTATATCGTTTGAATTAGTTTGAGAATATTTGATAGAGTTGTATCTTGGAAAGGATTAGCCTTAAATAAGGAAAGAAGATATTTCTTATCCTTTAGCTATAGAAGTAGAGTATAGCTAGAAGACTAAGTGTAGCTGTGACAAGCTGGATGAGAAATCAGCATTGCCGAGATTGAAGGATCAAGAAGATAAACGAGGCAACACAGCATTGAACTATAAATACTCAATGAAGCTGCAACAGAAGATCATCCATCTTACAAGAAAGTATTCTGCCGATCAGAATAGCTTTACAGTTGGAGCAGCTTATTGAAGGGAGTTCAATAGGTCTTTGCCGAACGCCAGCAGTCTGAAATCAACAGCCTTAATACTTCAGGGGAAGTGGTAAAGACAGCAACGAGGAGTTGCTGACCGGCGAGTGAGGGGATCTCACAAATCCATATAAGAGATAAGTCATAGATAGTTAATTGTTGTGTGAAACTCTGTAACATATCTTGATTATCTAGTGGATGATTTTCAGACTGGGCAAGGCCCCGCAGATGTAGGTGTTCAACACCGAACTGCGTAAACAACTTTGTGTGTTCTTTCTTTTTATGTTTAAACTCTTCAGTATGTTTAAACATACTTGTTAGTTTAGAAAGAATAAGTTGAGAACTATTTCGAAACTGATCGATAGTAACTTTCAGTTAGTATTTTGAAAATAGAATGGTCAACGGTTAACCAGGAATATCTTTACAATTATTTATTTATATGATAATATTATATATAAATTTACAGTAAGATATATTAAAGTTGTGGTAGTTTTTCCTGAAAATAATAATACTACAGTAGTACTACTGAAACTTGTTATATGTGTACTTGTCAAATACATTTATTACACTATTTTTCATAGTATATGTCAAATTTAAGTGTAAGTGCTGTTTTCTAAACCTATTTTACACTCATTTTTTAATATTATATTCCTCCATTTGTGTGTGGGGAAGAGATTGCTTTATCTTATAGTGAAGAAGTGTTGAACATAAGAGCATGCCCAACAATTACTTTATAATAGAGTTTTTAGTTAGATTTGCCCTTTTTAGAGTTTTTATTGCTTCCAACAGATGCTCTATCCCATACTCTAAAATAGAGATATGGTAAAATTGGAAGAATGAAAAGGCATATGAGATACTCTTCTTTCATACTCCAAAATTTAATGCTATCATTGATTCTTACCTTTTTCTTCTTTTTTTATCCTATACTTTCTTAATCATTCACATCTTCACACACATAAAAATATTGAAAACATAAATTTGCAAATAAAGTTAAGCTCTGTTTGCTGGAAAATATAATTCAATTAAATACCAAAAAAACAATTAACTTCAGTCTTATTCAATTCAGTTCAGTAATATATAATTTGATCAAATTCAAGTATAGAAATTTTGGTTCTATTTTCAATACATAAATTTCACTTCAATTCAATTTAGTTCAGTAAAATATAATATAATCAAATTCAGGTAAATTTAGACATTTTGATTCTATTTTTTCAATACATAAATTTCACTTTAATTCAGTTCAATTAGTAAGAAATAAGCTCAGACAAACATGCGCTAATTGTGTGCTCTTGAGAGTTTCAAATAAAATTAAGCATAATTATTATTATTTATGGCAATAAATTCATGGAATGGTAAAATAGAGCAACTGTTGGACGGACTCTAAATAATTATAGAGTTTTTGAAATTTGATACTCTATTATGGAGATTGTTTTAGAGTAGCTGTTGGGCTTGCTCTAAGAAAGTACATTTTAGACTTAATTTTGATACTCCCTCCGTTTCATGGAAAATGACACTTTGAATTTGGCAATTTTTGTGGCAAAGTTTGACCATTAATTTGTACTAGTATATAAATAATGATATGGTTGTATAATATAGTTTTGGATTCTCCGTAATGTCTATTTTTCAGATATTAAAATTTTAGAGCAGATGTTTTTTTTTTAATTAAAACCACTTTTGAAGTGGAGTGAATTTATTAGGCTCACTAAACCCTTAAAAACCCATTGGGTAAAAATTGTCATACAAGTTTTGTAGTATAGGAAAGGAAGTGAAATTTTAAATCCCATGTCTACTCTAGCAAGCAATTTAGGCATCGCTAAGCGAAGACCAACTCTGCCGACTTGAGGACACGTAACTTGCAAGCATTTTAGGGATCGCTATGCGAAGCCCAGTTCTACCGACAAGTATGGGGAACTAAGAAAACACTTTTCTAGTCTATGAGTATCATACTTCATTTGATTTGTACAAAATGTAATCCTCTATGTGTAAAGCCAGTTGACTTGTCCAGTTGTCTTGTGTGATCCTCAATTTTAGAGCAGATGTAACTCAAATTAACGATGGTCAAACTTGGTCAAAAAAATTGCCCAAGTCAAAGTGGCATTTTCCATGAAACGAAGGTAGTAATAGATTTGTAAAAATATTAGATAAATTTCAACAAATTTCATAAAATTTAAATTGTTAAAAGTTTTTATTTTTTTTTTAAATTTAAAACCACACAAGGTGGGGTGAAGTTTATTTGGCTCACCACACCATAAAAAACCTTGTAACAAGGTAAAAAAGTACATACAAAGTGGTTATTTTGAATTTACAAGATAGTAAAAATAACTATTGTAAATTTGTGATCCTATAATTGATTCTAGTATACACCCATGTCGACATTCTCACAAGCACTTTAGGGTTCGCTAAGCGACGCCCAACTTGGCCGATGAGAAGACTCATAACCCGCAAGCAATTTAGGGATCGCAAATGCGAAGCCCAACTCTGCCGACGGGTACGGGGTTCCCCTAGAATCAAAATAGAATCAACACTTGATGGTACTAAATCCTGCCCTTTGTTCAACTTTTTGCTGTCCAGCTCTTTGCTTCTCCATTGTTGTTGATCTTGTACTTCACAGCTTGTAGCTTCCATCTGCAATAACCAGAAAAACCAACAGTAGTGAACCATTCTAATTGAATCTGAAATTAGGTAATTCCAGCTTATCCAAAGCAACTATGCCTGAAACAAGTCTAGGCAAAGAATTCTGAAAATAGATCATATTAATGTTTGAATCACTTGCTATTTTAGCTAAAGCATCTGCAACACAATTTGCTTCTCTAAAAACATGTGAAATATGAAAATCGAGATCACCTGAAAATGACCAAATGTTTCTGAGAATGCTTATCAATTTCCATGGAGCCTGCTGCTGATTAGTTGCTATCTTCCATAGTACTTGTGAATCTGTCTCCACCTGCACATGTTGACAATCACAGTGAAAAGCCATCTGCAAGCCTAAAGACAAGGCTAGAGCTTCAGCTTCCAAGCAAGATTCTGCACAGATAGACATTGCTTTAGCTTGAATAACCCTGCCAGTAGAATCCCTAAGTATCATACCAGCACCATCTTTCCCATTACTCAAATGAGAACCATCTATATTCAGCTTAATGTAACCATCACTTGGCAGACTCCAATTTACCAATCTTGCAATTGGTGCCCTTATAGTGTGATTAATACCATATCTTACTGGTGGCTTCAGTTTACTCCAAAACTGAATATGAGACTTCAGAATGGTAATGATCATCTCCTGGATATTCTTTATCATGCTAGTCATATTTGGTGAAATATTATCAAAAAATAAGCACATCTGGCACACCAAATATGCCATACTATAATCACAGGCAAGATTTTTGCTAAAGCCATTTTAAACCCAGAAGGTTCAGTGTAATTCCAGTAATAATAGAGAAGATCCCATAAGGTATCTCTATTTATATATTGCACATCAAAGTGCTGGCTGACTTTGCTCCAGATCTGTCTAACAAATGAACAACTGTTAAAACAATGGTGAAGATCATCTGTATGAGCTTTACAAAAGCAACATATTGAAGGCTGATGGAAAGATAGGTCCTCAAGGACATCAGCAGTTGGAACCAGCCTATTAACAAGCCTCCAGCAAAAACATGACATTTTTTTTGGCAACACTGAAGACCACATATATTTATAGGATTGAACTTTCATCTTCTTAGGTCTCAGTAATTCATAAGCTGAGGCAAATGTGAATTTTCCACTGGGATCTGGTTTCCATATCATAATATCCTCATAATCATCAAAAATTGGGAATTCTTTACAGATCAACTGATTATAATTATCATTAAAACCATGCTTCATTAAAGTGATAAAAAGCTGTTGCTGAGTACAAAACTCATTTACAGTTAATTCAGGTAATGGTAATTCAAAAGACTCATTCCAGACATCTATCAATGCATCATCACCTAACCAGTGAGAGTTCCAGAATGATATTTCACCTTTTCCCACATGTATAACTGTATTTTGACTAGCAAGTTCATCCACATCTTTAATCCTTTGCCAAGTTCTGGACTTTTTAAGGTGATCAGGTAAGGACCACATGAATGTTGACCACAGGTTATTACTAGTCTGTAATTTCCACCACAACTTCAGAGAGAAACTTTGTATAATAACATGCAAATTTTTCACCCCTAGGCCATTTTCTATAGTGGGATAGCATATTTTAGCCCAGGCCTTCCATGTTCTTTTCTGTACATGCTCATTTGATCCCCATAAAAATTTAGAGAATAAAACATGTAATTTCTCAACTACTCCCCTTGTAGGATTTGACACAGCTAAGATATGTAAGGGTATAGCAGATAGTACATGCTTAATCAAAATTAATCTCCCAGCTTGATTCAAAAATTTATTCTTCCAGCTTGTTAATTTAGAAGCCATCTTATCAAAAATTGAATAGAAGTAAGAATGCTTTGTTCTACCCACATAGATTGGACATCCCAAATAGATAAAAGGAAAAGAACCTTCCCTTATACCTGAAACCTGGTTTACCATATTTCGAATAGCTCCTGTAGCATGCTTTGACATGTAATATGCAGATTTGTCCAAATTAACCTTCTGTCCTGTAGCATTCTCATAGGAAATCAAAAAATTCCTCAGATTCTGTAAACTAGTTCTATTAGCCTTCAGGAAAACCATTGTATCATCTGCAAAATTCAGATGAGTTATTTTCCTAGTTATATGTGGCAACCTATAGAAGTCTATTCTAGATTCTGAGTACAGTCTACTAAGATTTCTTCAAAATACCTCTGTTAGAAGGACGAATAAAAATGGGGACAATGGATCCCCTTGTTTCAATCCTCTAGAAGTACTGAAGAAACCCTTAGGTTGACCATTAATCAGAACAGAACATCTAGTTGCAGCAATGTTACCCATAATGTTATTAACAAAGTGATTATGAAAACCCAGTTTAAGTAAAAACCTTCTCATAAATGACCATGAAACCCTATCAAAGGCCTTAACCATGTCCAGTTTAAAAAAGATATTATTACCACCAGTTTTATTGTTCAGAAATCTAGTCATTTCTTGCATTAAAAGCACATTTTCTGCTAGTTCTCTCCCCTGAACAAAAGTTGACTGTTCAGGAGATATTATACTCATTATGGGTTTAAGCCTTTCAGTATACAGTTTGGTGAAGATTTTATTCAAGAAATTTGAAAGGCTTATGGGTCTAAAATCCGTAAATTGATTTACCACTGGCTTTTTAGGGATCAGTGTTATGTAGGAAGCTGCAATTGCTCTGGGTATTGGTACACCTGCAAGAAATTCATTAACTGCCATTACCAAATCCTCACAAATAATATCCCAGCAAGCTGTGTAAAATCTGCCAGAATATCCATCAGGTCCTGATGCCGATTCTCCATCCATACCAAAAACCAAACTCTTAAGTTCCTGCACATCAGTACATCTCAACAGAGTATTGTTAGTCTCATCAGATATCATTGAAGGTATATTCTCAAGCAATAATTCAGAGTCCCAATCATTATTATCCCTATTTTCCTCAGTTAAAAGGTGTGAAAAGAAATTAACTGCCTCTTCTCCTATTAACTTTGGATCAGTTAGGATAATATTCTGAGAGTTCCTTATTTCTAGAATTTGCTGCCTTGCATTTCTGGACCTAACTGATGCATGAAAAAACTTAGTATTGGAGTCTCCCTCCTTTAACCATTTAACCCTTGATTTTTGTTTCCAGAAGACTTCCTGTTTTGCTAGGGCTAAAGTGAGCTCAGCTTGTGCTTTACTAAGTTCAGTCCTATTAGCAGTTGAACTAAGATTTTGAAAATATAATTCCTTCTGTTCAACATTAGTTTCTGCCAATAGAACCTGATCATGAATATTACCAAAACACTCCTTGTTCCACTGTTTCAAAATTAATTTCAGTCTCCTTAATTTCAAAGAAAATCTGATCATACCATAAGAAGCACAGGGACCATTCCAACTATCAGAAACCACCATTTTAAAATTATCATGCAACAACCAACAGTTCTGAAATTTGAAAGGTTTAGGACCAGTTGGAAAATTATTGTTTTCAAAAGTCATCAACAAAGGAGAATGGTCTGAAGGGGCTCTAGACTTGACTCTTACCCTACTGTGAGGAAAAATATTAAAAAACTGATTATTAGTTAATACCCTGTCTAATCTCTGCCAGACATTCCCTCTACGCCTTACACCATACCAAGTAAACAAGTTCCCCATTGTTGGTAACTCTAACAGTTCATTAGAATCAATAGAATTATTAAAATCAAGCATACTACTATGACTAGGTGAGGACTGACCCAAATACTCATTTGACTCTCTTATAATATTAAAATCTCCAGCAATTATAGTTGCATCATTTATTAATGCACCCAAATCATGCCAAAGGGACTCCCTATCAGACTCAGTATGTCTGCCATATACAAAAACAGCAGACCAACTGGAAGATAATGAAATATGCTTTAACTCAGTTAAGACAAATTGATCATGAATATTTTTAACTGACACTGTATAATTATCATCCCAAAAAATCCAGATTTTATCCCTAGGATCAGAGAAAAAATTTGGGTATCCCAGTGTAAATGCAATGGAACTAATGTGTGATGACTGCAACATAGGTTCTATGATTACAAAGAGGCCTATCTTATTTTTCCTTTTCATATTTTTAACTCTCCTTTGAGCTCTACTGCTCCTAATGCCCCTAACATTCCATACACATAAATTGAGACTAATCATATCAAACAATTTTTGAAATGACAATTTTGGTCCTGGTAGAAACAGTTTTAGGTACTTGGGAATAGTCCTTTTTATTATATGGCCTCTTAACTTTAGGCTCTACAGTTAAAGGATCAGATGTGTTCATAGAAGACTCAGATATCAATCTATTGAACCTATTTTGAGATTGACTAAATGGTTCAAAAATCAAATCTCCATTTCTATCTCCTCTCTCAGTTGACCATTTATCTTTAGGGCTTGTGGGAACACTATATGCCTTATCCCTAGTTATAGGATTAGAAATCATACTTACAGGACTGGAGTATCCAGTCATGTTGTCATTTGTGTCTTGCTGGAGATCATCAGAAGGGATTATATCATTCAAATGACTTGGTTCTCCATCTTGACTTTGTGAGTTAACCTTTTGTATTTCTTGTTTCTGGCTATCTCCATCTGTACCTGTCATAGACTCAGTAAAAGAATTAGTAGATAAAGGCTTACCAGGATTGGTATCCTTGGCTTGCCTTACAGAATTATTAAAATCAGAAACCTCAATGTTGACCACCTCATTAACCTCTTGCTCATCCTCCCTTAAAGCATTAAAACTATTGTGAGTTTTAATTGGATCTGCTCCTGGCTGCACAACAGGCTGAGAGGTTAGTCTCTGGTCTGAACCAGCTTCCTGGCTATTTTGCATCCTAGCTTTCCCTTTTGCTTTCCAAATGAGTCTTTTACCTGCATCAAGACCATTCTTTTCCAAGGTGGTATCCTGAACAATTTGATTAGTAATAACCATTGATTTCTGGGTTTTTACTATGTTATTTTTTGGTCTCCAGAAATCTTGCTTCGGTCTATCATTTTGTTCGGTTTTACATATTGATGCCATATGATCTAGCCTTGAACAATTAGAACAGAAATCTGGGACATTGTCATACTCTAGGTATTGCCAGAAACCAGATGATCTATAACCTATCCAAATTCGTTCAAGTAAAGGTTTTGACACATCTAACTCAACACAAACCTTTGCTACATGGGGTCTAGATCGATTTAGGGTAGCCTGATCCACTTTAACTGGATGACCAACTAAATTCCCAATTGACAATAAAGCATGTTCATCAAAAAATTGTTGTGGAAGGCCAAAGAGGCTTACCCATACCGGAACAACAGGAGATTCAGCATTAGGATTGAAGGATGGGCTCCACTTAGTGATTTTCAGGGAATAGTAACCAAAGTCCCACGTTTTATGCATCCAACATCGATAATAATCATCTGCAAGCTGAAAGTGAATGAAAACATGACGGGTATCCACTAAATAAATACCAAATTGATCAGAAAAACCAGCTGTGTGGAAATCTCGCCGGAGACGCTCAAGTTGTGGTCTGACTCGATAAAAACTTCCGACCAAAGTATATCTGAGCGGGGCTTCCAGTTTGTCGCACTCCTCATCTGAGAAGTGTACCCCTGGTTCCCCCAAATGCTCAATACTAGGTTTTGGATCGAAGGGAGGTCTTTTTTCCGATCTGGCTGCATGAACAACCAGATCTGCTTTTTGGCCGGTTAAAATTTGGGCATATGATGTCGTTGGTGAAGAGGAGAGCAGTGTGTGATCTGGGTCGCCCGTTGATGGCACCGCCGACATGGCGGCGCCGATCAAAACGACGCGAGGACAGATGGAAGATAGGGTTTATGTCGTCAAAATCGCCAGAGCCAAAAAAACTTTCACGTAGTATGAAAACTTATTTTAGAAAATTTCTTAAAAATTGTTAAAAGTAGTACAGTTAACCATAGGATATGTGTTACTCAAATCGAATTAATGATTAACCCATAATTATAACAGTTAAGCATTTTTGTTTATCAAATTTCATTGTTAACTTAACCGAAAAAATTCAAACAAGTAACAAATTTTGTCAAAACAAAGTATATGGTTAACCGAATCAAAACCACTCTAATTTGGATCAAGAGTATCTACAATGTGATTGTCAATTTGGTAAATATAGATTGACAATTAATTATGATAGACTTTCTATACAAAATCATGTCTCCAATGCAGTCTCATTTAATATAATAAATTCTATGTGTTAAAATTTACAACAGACAATATCAACGAGAACTTCTACTTCTTGAGGCTCAACTAGACATTGTCTTATTTTAAATTTGGACATTAGTTATCAAATTTATTTATTTTCTCGTAACTTTATCCAAATAAAAATTAATAAAAAAACAATATAATTCTAATATGAGGTGGTCTCCTAGGTGACTGTCTACATTATACATATATATATATATATATATATATATATATATAGACAGACCAGGGACCATATAGCAAATGCTGAAAAATTGGGGTAATTTTCGCGGGTTGACCCGACCCAATGTTTATAACCTTGTATATATATATATATATATATATATAAATATACAGGCCAAAATCCCCAATTTCCAATTGTAATTTCCAGTCGAGAAAAACCCCAACGAAAAACGAGTTTAATGCTTCGAAATAGACATATTTGATCATCAAATTCGGTCGGTTAGAATCCGTGGAGGATTTCAGCCGCTATTTTTTGGAAGCGGCGGTGATGGAGATAAAACATAAGGTACGTTTCCGGTTAAAACGGATTGAAGCTTATTTTTATGATTAGCTTTCGTTATCTTTCCGATTATGATTAGCTTTCGTTAGCTTTCTGATTATAATTAGCTTTCCGATCATGATTAGCTTTCCGATTATGATTAGCTTTCGTTATTTTTTCCATCAAGGTTCCAGTCGACAAAGAAGAAGAAGATACAAACTCAATGGCTTTGGTTTCAGATCTAAATGGACATCCAGATGCAACTGATGCGGTTTCGGATGCAGGTTAGAATCAATGCTTTGGTTGTTTGAATTCGTTATGCTTGTTGAGTGAATCTGGATGATCAAACGAGTTGTTCTATCTGAAAATATTTTGAAAAGGTTAGTTGTTAGTTGGAATTGCGTCGTTATATGAAAAGGTATGTTTTTACATTGAAAAAACACGTTTTAACTCTGAATGTCCTTTAGTGTGAAAAAGTGACATTTTACTGTAAAGCAAGGGTTAGGTATGATAATGTGAGTTTTTATTCTAAAAAAGGCTGTACTATGAAAATTTTAGTTTTAGTATAAAAAAGGCAGTTTTTACTGTAAGTAAGGGTTAGTGCATGAAAAGGTGAATTTTTATTTTAAAAGGTTGTAGTATGAAAATGTGAGTTTTTAGTATGAATAAGTGATTTTTAATGCAAAAAAAAATAAAACTCACATTCCGCCCATCTAAGAACAATACCGCCAACCAAGTGGGGCTAGCCCACTTGACCAAAGACCAAATCATAAGGTCTCGGCTAGGCAGAGGTCCAGGGTTCAAACCCCACCTCCTCGCCCCCTGTGGCTTTCTCTTAGTCTCAAAGTCTCCAGTCCCGCAGCGGCGTGCTCATCTCAAAGCAGTGAGTATCGGGAGCCATCAGCTGGCGCATGAAGTGCAAAGATGCGAAGTGCATCAGAGGGTGTCAACTGGGACCTTCACCCATTCACAGCATAAAGTGGAGGACTGAGTAGAGGATCAGTAGATTAGGCTAGATTAGGCTAGACTAGGATAGTTGTAGAAGATCCTTATACTTGTAATCAAAAAAAAAAAAACAATACCGCCAATAAGGACAATACCAAAATACAGCTAAGAAACATCAAAACTAAGAAATACCAATCATAACTTAATCCTTAACAAAAGGATTATGAATTCATGACCAAATAATACAACCTTCAAAGCCAATAACACCACAACGGATATTCAGCTCAGGCTCTTAGCGTACAGTCACATGATCAACCGATTTAATCAAACACACAGGTTTGCCAAACAATAATAGTGATAAAGGTATAAAGGAACCAGTCAAATATCAAAGACCTTATTTTACTGTAAAATGTAACATTTTCATATTAAAAACTATGATTTTCATAAAATCTACACAACGACACGGAATCGATATACAAGACAAAAAGGATGAAACAAACACAAATCAAACAACCAAAACACATAAACACTGCACATTTATCCATTAAAAAGTATTTCAGGTTAAACCAAAACAAAAAACAGTTAGATTCAAAAACACAAAACATATCGAGAGTTAAACAAGCACAAAACAGATCGAGAGCTAAACAAGCATAAAACAGTTAGATTCATCACCTTCTAGGTCATATGCACCCGTTCTAGGTCCATCGCCATCAGTCGACATTGAAAATCGATCTGGAGTTCAATGTCGATCTCGCGCTTGATGAATCGGATAAACGATTTAACCGCTTGATGAATTGAACGGGGGAGCGGGGGTTTTGAATTTTGGGGTTTTTCATATGTAAATTTGGATTTGGTCTATAATATATATACTTTTCATATATTTGCAGAACAGGTCCCCACGTTCATATATATTTGCATAATGGTCCCCGCGTCCATAATTTCCTTGCATATAGACCCGTCTATAAAAATAGACGGTCTATTCCAGGACCAAACCTTCTAATATAATGATATTTATTATAAATATTTTAATATACTTTAGGGAAAATTCCTAGAAAGAGCGTAATAAGAGTTAAAATTCCTAGTTAGGGCGTACAACTTTTATAATTCTTAATGAAGACATAGATTTTTTTATTTGACAACTTTACCCTCTTTTTTATCTGCTTTTTTTTTATTAGGGTGAGGCATTATGTATCTTAAATAATATCCATCAAAGCTATCTTATTAAAACTAGTTGAGGTTTTGATCAAACACAAGACAAACAACAATGATCAAACATAATACCATGGTCTATTGCTAAGGAGATGAAAAAGCAACCAAATCCATGGTAGTCTGCCCAGATGATTTCAAACTAGTAAGAGTGTAGAGATTATGATATCTGGCTGATCCAGTTGATCTTGAGGATCATCTTCTTCAGTGGGTACATATACCACGATGCAAATCCAAGTAGATGCAAATCATAATTATCTTCAGAGTGAGAAATTTTGAGAGAGTATTCCTCTTCTAGTATGAATCCAAATCTAGCATTGTACTTGAAGAGCTCACGTACAAACATGAACAAAATGCGCTTCAATAAAGCTCCTTGATTTTCATCGGGGTTGTACATGGTGGGTAGAAAAACTTCTAATACGAAAGTTTTGATGGATATTCTTGCTTACTGAATCGTGTTTTGGTCACATGAGAAGGAGATTTCTCGCAGGGAAAAGCACCGTTGAGTGCCTTGACCACATCTTTCTTGTTCAACTGGCCTTTCCCATTTTTATCAAAGAACAAGAATGCATCAACCAGTTTTACGCTAAGAATAAAAAATAAAAAAGAGTAAAGTTGTCAAATAAAAAATCAAATCCTTTTAGTAGAAATTATAAAAAATTTACGCCTAAATTAGGAATTTTAACTTTTATTACACCCTTTTTAAGAATTTTCCCTATATACTTTATGTCATAAAACATAGTTTGTATAAATTTCGATTTTTTATGTATATGCTAGTTGAATATTTTAAAATTGTCGATTTACTCTAAATAAAATAGTAGTTATGACTTCTAGTTATATTTTGCTTATGAAATTTTAAATTTTAGTTGAAATTATATTTCAAATGCTAAATTTTAAAATTACTTGAATGTTAATAAAATAATATATATTATTTTATGATAATTTTTTATTAATATTGTAAACCAATCTCACTACTTAAAATTTATTTGAAACGAGTGCTTTGTATAAATAAAGTTTAATGGTTAAAATATTATAATGTTCAAAGAGAAGTTTGTCTCAAAAAATTTAGAATGTCAGCATTATAAAAATATGTGCTTATGCCACGTTAAAATTCTATAATATCATGACATTTGTCGCCTAAAAAACATGGACAATATCTTTAGCATTGAAAATGTTCTAATATTGATTGTGATCACATGTAGGGCTGTTCAAAAAACCGGAAAACCGTTAACCGGCGGAAACCAAACCGTTATGATAATCGGTTATCGGTTAATAGGTTTTAAAAGGTTTGGTTAATAGGTTTAGCCGGTTAAACGGTTCGGTTTTAGATTTTGAAATTTTCTTAACGGGTTAACCGTTTAACTGTTCATGTAATGTATTATTTAATTAATAATTGACATTCCAACAATATTTTTACTAATTAATGTTCTCCATAAATTTGTAAAGTTCAAACTAATTATTGGTATATTTATTATGAGTAAAACTAATTTACAAACTAGTAACTAAAAACTTGAAACTACTTACTAATTGAACTATCAAAAGAATCTGTTGATAAATACGTGATTTTTTTAAAACTTATCTTCATTTTTTTGTTTAAAGTTTCTTTTGTAGATTTAGTATGTGTTTTAACATGACGTGTACAATTTACTACGTGTTTCGCATGAATTCAATTCTTTTTATTTATGTACACAAATTCTTATATTATTATTATTATGTAAATATTTTCATTTTAATATTCAAATAATCTAACCGGTTAAAACCGTATAACCGTTAAAATTTACCTCACCGTTATTATAATAGGTTGGTTAATAGGTTTCTTCTTCAATGTTAAAAACCGGTAGAAACCGAATCGTTTAACCGTTAATCGGTAAACCGGCCGGTTGGACAACCCTAACCACATGGATGATTAAGGGTATGTTTTGTAATTTTTCAGCTGTTGTGCTTTGAAATTGACCGTCGTACTGTTGTTCTTTCAGTTTTTCAGAGTTTTTAGTGTTTGATAAATTACAAAAGAAACTGATTATTTTATAAGCATAAGGCCCAAGCAGAAACCGTTATTCGTCACAACAGAAGCTAAAAATACCCAATTTGTTTTTTTTTTTTTTAAGGAAAAAAATACCCAATTCTTTTTAAAAGCACAATTCCACTAAACACACCTAAAATTACTTGCTTGAAAGTTGAAACATAAGCAAGAAGTCAGGGGCATAAATGCAATTGACTGTTTACTGAAAGGATTTAGTTCTTGTACAGCTGCACTTTCAAGTTGAAAGAAATCACCATGGCCATGGCCATGGCTCCCGCAGCACTCTCCTCCACCCTCCAAACCTCCAACAGAGCCTTCAAACACTTTTTCTCCCTTTTCCCTCGTAAACCCAATTACTATCGTCCCCAGTTTTCACTACTCAGAACAACAATCAACCCTGTTCGGCCCTCTTGCGTTTCGGCTTCAGCTGTACAGTCTCATGAGGAGAAATTGCAGAATGTTAGCTACAAGACTACTATCGACCCCTCTTATCTCTCCTGCTCTATGGCCGACAAGAATCCTCTCAAAATGGCCGTCCTTCTCAGTGGAGGTGTGGACAGTAGTGTTGCGCTTCGCTTTCTTCACCTAGCTGGCCACTCTTGCACTGCTTTTTATCTCAAGATATGGTTTCAGGTATGCACTTTTAATTTGTAGGAAAGTTGGAATTTTGATGTTCCAACTATTTGTGTTTTATCCAATGTGCTAATGTTGAGCTGTTTAAACTGAGATAGATACCCCACAAGATTGCTAATTTTATCTCGTAGAATGTCCAATTGATTCATTGATACCTGCCGGTCTAAATATAGATAGAGATTATGTGGGGATGTTTACTATATCTTATAGATATGGTGTTGATTTGATACTGTTACATTCTAGGAAGACTTCGAAAACTATTGGAATGAGTGCCCTTGGGAAGACGATTTACACTATGCAAGGGCTGTCTGTGATCAGGTAATATCCTAATCATTATCATTATTCTTGTAATCGGTTTTCAAAAGGGAAACTCTATGGAGCTGAAGCAAAAGAAAGTTTTACTAGTATTTTGCTAGATGGTGATATGAACAAATGTACAGCGAGTAGCATTGTATGTCTTCTAAAGTGACATGCTATCTTAAGTGATTGTTTTCGTTAGTCTACTTTCTTATTATGTGACAGATTTTATTTTGGCATCTAAAGGTTTACTCATCTTTAAAGTTAGTTCTCCAGCCATTTGTGCCAGTGATACAATTGTTTAAAACCTTATTGTTCATAATGTTTCAAGAGGTTTTTGAGCAAATTTACTATAGTCTTGACACTAAGGGTGATGTTGTACTCTGGAATCGCTATAGTAAGTTGCACTTTCTTACATCCTTTTGAATGAGTTAAATGGAGTTGTATCTCGATTAGCTAGTTTATTGTTTAGTTCTGGTTTACTTTTTATGGTCTGAGGAGCCAATATAACTGAAAATATTGATTGTTAATACTTAATTTACAAAAAGTTGTTTTTTCCTTCTCAGTAGCATGTTAGTACGATATTGCTTGCGTGATTGGAACAGGGCAAATATCAAAGTTGTGTTTGGGAGGAAATATGGCTTTCTTTCATAATTTCAAAACGTGCTAGAATATACTTTTTGAGTTGATTCTCGAACGTATGCATCAAGACACTCCTTCGTGTAGGATGCCGTACTGAATGAAATGAGGAGTGTAGCGATAAGCAACCGCAAGCTAAGCAACCAGGGACTAGCTGACTAGCTATTTTATCTAACTCCCCTTCTTAAACTCTAACCTACTCTCATATCCTCTTCCTAGAGTTCTTTGAGTTATCTCTAGTTATCAAGTTTATACTTTGAAGTTTTGAAATTTAGTTGCATGAAATATGCTGTGTTACCTCACCTGTGTCTAATATGCACAACTTGTGTTTTACTTTTAGTTATTAAACCAAATTCAACAGAAACTAATGATAATTAAAATACCAGGAATATGAAAGCAACAATTAAAAAGCTTAATATTAATTTACATTACCTCTAGCTCCCAAGAGTTGTTTTCAACAGCGGATCGTAAACTGCCGTGCTGGAAGCCAAAAAGCAGAAACTAAAATCTATGATTAAAGAAGGGGAAGTAATAGTCTTCAACTTCAACTAAAATAATGATTGTTAAAATATTTCTTCTCAGTAGATTGCTCTTACCTCCTTTTGAATGTGTTAAATGGAGTTGTATCTCCATTAGCTAGTTTATTGTTAGTGTTGGTTTATTTTTTTATAGTCTGAGGAGCCAATATATGCCTCCCACCTAAATGGTGGTTTTAAAATACACAAAAATTTAAAGAAGTTTCTTTATTTGTTCTTATTTTGCTTCTGAAATTTCAATTATGCAGTCAGTCCTAGACTTCTTGATTGAAGTTAGTCATTCAGGTTCAGGATTCAGAAGGGTTTCTATATGTTTTGAACTTACAGGTGAACGTACCCCTGAAGGTTGTGCATTTGACAGATGAATACTGGAATAATGTGGTATGTACTTAATTTTCGGTTTTTCAATTTGCTTCAAACTCATTTATTTTGTTCCGTTAGTTACTGTTTCCTTCTACATCTTTTATTTATCATGTTCAGGTCTCTTATATAATTGAGGAGTATCGCTGTGGCCGGACTCCAAACCCAGACGTTCTTTGTAATACAAGAATTAAATTTGGTTAGTGGTACTAACCTGTCTCTTGTATCTTTCGTTCCTTCGTTTTAAATGTGATTTAATTGTGGTGACATACTCTGAATCAGGTGCCTTCCTAGATGCTGTTAGTGGAATGAATTTTGACTATGTTGCTTCTGGACATTATGCAAAAGTAGTGCACAAATCTTCTGATCAAATAGACGAGCCTTCTGTCTTGGAATTATCAAAAGATCTGGTATTATTTGATTTTTTTTTTTTAAATTTAAACCACCATTGTTGGGGGGATTTATTGGCACCCCTGACCTGAAAACAAGAACAAAGGCTTGAAAGCTTTAATAAGCAGTAATTTACACAATGAGCAATGCTCCAGAAGCAAATAGCTTCTGACAAAAGATTGAAATAATGACTCTATCTAGTTAGCCTAAACTAGAGAGTGGCTGTTTTTATGGAAGTGATGGATACTCTATTTTCCAAATCACAAATGGGGAGCTGGTTAATGATCAATTCAGCAAAGAATGAAGCACAATTTAGCCACCCATAGGTTTGATAATAGAGTATAGATCCATAATCATCTGGTATTATTTGAGTTTTCCATGTTTTATTGTTTTCAATGGTAATCGTGTTAAAAAATAGTAATTGTGCAGCATTATTTAAATACATCTTAAATCAAGTTTAGGATAGCCTACTGCTTTTATCTTATATTTTATGATATATACACATTCCGTAGTTTTTATTAAGTTTGAGAAATGATTTCCAAATGTGCTCAATATTAGTACAATTTTGTCCAACTGGTTTTAACTTTCTTCAAGCTACAGAGGCCAATTCCATATGGTTCCCATTGTGATGCTTTTCAATTGCAACTTTATCATTTGCAAGCTGCCATGATATATAATTGCACCGTCTGGCTTTTTATACATTGGAAAGCGCTCTTTGTTTCAAGAAAAGACTTGCACTCCTAGTGAATGACTACAATTTAAAGCGATAGTTTAATTTTTAGTGCAGTCTTTGTCATGGAAGTGCAGTAGGACCTCATCCCAGTTTATTCTCTACACATTCTCTATGCTTATATTTTTACTGGCAATTTGCATCGTAGTCGTTCAAAATTCCCATCTTATGTATACACTTGGTATTTAAAATGCTTTTCCACTTGTTACACATTTCAGGTCAAGGATCAGACCTATTTTCTTTCGCATCTCTCACAATCTCAGCTTAGACAACTAGTTTTTCCTCTTGGATGTATCCCAAAGGTTTGGCACTATTCCTGCTGTGCTTTTTTTTTTCTTGATCTGCAATAGGTTTTGATTGTCCTACGACATTATCATATCACAATCTTATTTACAAGAGTTGAATCTTATTTAAATTTGACACATCAAATTTATTGACTGTCAAAGTGACATAAATTTCACCTTATTATTCTTTGTTTAAAATTTCCAGAATGAAGTCCGGAAACTTGCCAAGCTTTTGGGCTTACCCAATCAGGACAGAAAAGACTCCCAAGGAATATGCTTCCTTGGCAAGGTAATTGGACCTTCATCTTTGCTATGGCCTGTCTGTATCACTGATACAAATTTTTGTGAAAGAAGATGATTTTTTGAGTTATATTTACATAGGATTGCAGACGCTTCTGACAAATGAAATTACCCATTTGACTCTTTGATTTGTTCTCCCGTTATATGAATATGCTCTTGAACAGATAAAGTTTAGTGAATTTATTGAAAAACAAATTGGTGAGGAGGAAGGCGTGATTTTAGAGGCTGAAACAGGGGATTTCCTTGGAAAGCATCGTGGATTCTGGTTTTACACTGTTGGACAACGTCAAGGTCTACGTCTCCCTGGAGGACCCTGGTAGGGTTGCTTGAATATCATTTTATTTTTTACAGATAGAGATGTGATTCATAATGATACTGTTTCAGTTACATTCGTTTGTCTCATCGGTCATTTACTTGTTCATTTTAGGTATGTTGTTAAGAAGGATACTAAAAATAATGTAGTCTTTGTGTCAAGAAACTATTACTCTGCCGACAAGAAAAGGCGCTCATTCTGCGTCGGATCTTTGAAATGGTTTAGTGGACTAGCACCTTACCAAATGAAGCAGCTCCAGTGCAAGGTATTGAAGAAAAATCATCAACTGGGAGACTGGTACCCTGTCATCCGACATATAAGAGATGATTTTTTAACAGATGCACAGGTTTCTTTTGCTACTCCACAAATTACCTTTCACTTTTTTTCTATATTTTTTCAGGTCCGACATAGCCCTGAATTCCACAACTGTAGCCTGCTCTTAGAAAACGACGAACATGGAAATCCAATAGCAGCAGTCAAATTATCAGAGGATGATCAAGGTCTGGCAGCAGGGCAGTATGCTGCCTTTTATGATGGAAGCACCTGCATTGGCTCCGGTGTAATATTGGAGTCATGGGATGATCAAGGGTTCCCTGTTTGTCCAAGGGCACTTGAACTTGCAAGAATGGAAGATAAATCAAAGCTTGGGAAGCCTGTCAAAATAAAGAACATTTAGGCGTGTAACACAAATGAGTATCTAGCTATTCCTAGAAACAACTGGGAAGTTTTCCTAACATCCTTAGTGAGGAAGTGGCTGCTAATGTTCCATATTCGGGTTTACTTCTGCAGGAAAGGAGGAAAGAGGTTAATATCTTGTAAAATATTTTCTCAGTCAGCATGAAGATTAGAAGTTTGGAGATCTGGGAGACGAATTTCCAAAAACAAGCCTGAAGATGCAGTTGTTGGATGAGTGACCCTGAAGTATAGGTTCTGTTTTTATGTTCTTTATGAACTATTTCGGAGTTATAGGAACGGCTATAGGTTTAAGTGCTATCTCCATGAAGAATCATACTAGTGTGCATGTATATGATATGCTTAACTGTTTGACACCAAAGAAAAGAAAACAAGAATTTGTAACTGCCTTTACTCGAACTCAGAAACTATATTAGTGAATAGTGGTGTCAATTAGGTCGGTTTCGGTTCGGTTCGGTTGAAATGGTTTCAGATCAAAACGATTCAGTCGGTTGAGTCAGTAAAATTTGAATTTGTCGGCTTATATCGGTCAGGTCGGGTTACAATCGGTTCAAGTTTAATTAGATTATTTTGGTTTCGCTCACATATTAATCGGTTTGACTCAGGTTTGGGTTCAAAATTAAATCGGTAATATTAATTTATATTATGTAAATGAAGGGGTTCTATTCACTCTCTTATTTTTACTCAAAATCATACTCATAATCTTGACCATTAGATCAATCTTCTATCCAAATTAAAAATTAAAATTTGGAAAATAGTTAATGTTTTTAATTTACTCTCTCATTTTAAAACAGAAAAACATGTCCATCACCAATTCACCCACCACCGCCAGGGGACAGATAAAGCCTTAAGGAAAGTATCTACTGCACGACTTGAAGGTTGCTTTATTTTACTAGATTTCCTACAATTTCCTTCTACTTACTTGTCAAAATCAGAATAATCCCCAACAATCTTAAGTCTTTATCTTGTCACTATGGCAAGTAAAAAGTGAAGGATCTAGCAACAAACATTGTCAAACTTGATAGGTTTGATGGTGGCAATTTCATTTGTTGGAAGAAAAGAGTTTATTTCCTTTTAGCGGCTTTGAAGGTGTCTTATGTTCTCACAACTCCCAAACCGGTGGATAATTCAGAAGATGAAGAAGTTTTGGAGCAACTCCGTCAAAAGCAAAAGTGGGAGAATGATGATGAAATTTGTCGAGGGCACATTCTCAATGCAATGGGAGACAACCTCTTTGATGTGTACCACACGATGGTTACGACAAAGGAACTATGGGAAAAATTGGAAGTAAGATATATGTCGGAAGACTCTACAAGTAAGAAATTCCTTGTCTCAACTTTCTTTAATTTCAAGATGGTAGACAAAAAACCAGTCATGGAGCAATTTGCTGAAATTGAAAGACTGTTGAATCACTTCACACAACACAATCTTACTATGGATGGAACTATTATTGTTGGGGAATTGATTGATAAGAAAGGTTTGAAACATAAAAAGGAAGAGATTTCTCTTGAGAGTTTGGCTAATTCTCTTCGTACGTATCGAGGAAGAATTGAGAATGCAGGAAACCCCTCAAATAAAAGAGGATGACAAAGGGAATAATTCATTCACAAAAATTAACGTGATTGAAGAAGGCCAAAGTAGTAAGTCGAAGAAAAGGGCTTATGGAGTGATCATGGAAATTATCCAAATAAGAAGAAGAAAGGAAAGTGCTTTTATTGCAAGAAAGAAGGACACTACAAAAATGAATGTAGATTTCTCAAGAATAAAGGTCCTAACTCTTCAAGTGGAGGCAATGATGACAAGTCTCTTGTAGCCATGATATCAAAAATTAACATTGTTGATGAAGACTTTGGTTGGTGGATTGATATGGGTGCCACTAGTCACATATGCAAAGATAAGAGTCTCTTCGAGAACTTGCAAGTGGTGGATGATCCAAGTGCCGTTGTTTAAATGGGAAATTCAGCAACCGGTCCCATTAAAGGCAAAGGAGAAGTTGATCTTAAGTTCACATCGGGAAAAGTGGTTACTTTCACTAAAGTATTGTATGTTCCTGTGAACTTAGGAAAAACTTAGTTTCTGCAGGACTTCTTAAAGGATGAGATATATGTAGGAAAGGGGTACCTTTGTGGGTATTATGTTCAAACTCAATGTGATTCCCATCAATAACATGTAAGAAGTTGTTGCTTATTTAGTTGAGTATTCTATTATTTTATGTCATAATAGATTATTAAATTTTAATAATTATAAAAGAATTAATGATCCGAAAAATTGGATCTTTTGCGTTTCTTAACAAACATATTAATAAAGGAAGTTATTCAAGTTGCTGGATCTATACATAATCATCAAATGCATGACAATTAAATTGTTATATGAATAATATTCTAATACATAATTTTATGTGATTGTTTTTTGATTTAGCTATGCAATATTGAAGTCAATCATGTCTATGTGCATATGTCGGATGAATATTATATTTACAGAAAATATAAAATTGCATGAAACATAATTATAATCAATTTGTCATGCATATTGTTGATTCAGATTGCATGTCTTCGATTGCTTTGGTTCATTTGCATACTAAAGTTCAATGAGTTTAATTTGGTTGGTACATGCTTTAGAATTTTGGTATATTAGCATATGTGCAATGAAATTAATTTTCTCCATAACTTGGACATGCACGGATTTGCTAACAATTAGAATTTGACCAAATATATATTTACAATTTTTAAAACGTGTTTATAATTTTGTTTGAAAAATATAATATGGATAGAGCATAATCATATGATTGTGGTGAACATGTTTACGGCTTGTGCTATTTGTTCAAGTAAAGCTCAAATTTTGTTTTACTTATTGAGCATAGATGAATAATTGTGAAATATACGGCACATGTACATGCCATTGCTCGCAATGTTACATATTATTATTAGATAAAAAAAATTAAATCCCTGAAAGTTGCATACATATTTGAGATTGAAAATCATTGAAATTATTAAATGTATATTTGCATACAATAGCCACGGTATGATGGTTTGGTTAGCCATGCAATGTTTATTAAATCTTGAATATAGATAATTATGGTTTGGTTATGGACGTAAAAATAAGATACGGATGTGAAGTTATGAATCATGTGATGGTAAACTCTAAGGTATGTGTCGGTAATCTTCTCTGATAAAAGAAATTGATAGTGTGCGGAAATCACTATATGATTGGTTTTTGAAAAGAGTCTTGGGAAATTTTATAATTACAGAAAAGGAACTACTAGTTTTTAAAATGATTGTGAAATTCATGTGAATTGAATTATGATTTTGTGCAAATATGAAAAATTCAAAATTCAGTTAAGATGTAAAAGGTTTGAGTAACCTTTGATACTACTGAATCCTAGAGATTTTGATTTTGAGTTCTAGAAGAATTATGCGGGAGTTGAAGACTCTAAATATGTGGAAATGATAAAATTCTATAAATGAATTGAAAGTGAATTTTGGCATGTATTTGCAATGGAAAAGTATTTTGGCATGTATTTGCATATTTTGGAAGTTACAATGACTTGGATTGTCATATATATACTTAAAAGTTTAATGAGATAAATCTGATCTTAATATGATCAAAAAACTAATTTAATTAGTTGGAATATGAGGAGATTGTTACTCCTTGGTTATGCGACATTGAGAGGGATGTAAAGGTACACCTAGATCCATTGTTGATTTTTAAACAAACTATCAGTCCTCAGTTGAAGGGAGTATATAAGAAATACTCTACAAAAAGGAAAAGAGTTCAACTCTTGAAAAGAAATGAGAAGAGTAAAAACTCTTAAAAAGAAGTTTATAGTGAATCCATGTCCAAATAGAGACATGATGTTAAAAACATCTATTAAGATGAGATTGATATCTATTATATAGACCATACAACGGTGGAAACCTCAATTCGACGCTAGCACGATCACTAGTCTCGAATTCAAATGAGTGAAAAGTACACTATTACATGGTTGGAGCACTAATTAGTTATATAAATTGTGCTCATTCCTGCCAGTGTTATAGAGGTTGGATTTTGTATCCTTAATAAGTTCAAGACATGTCAAATACGTTGTATTCATATGTAGTTCGCATGAAAGAAAAAATACTTCGTATGGCGGGGACATATGGACTTAACTATATGAGTGTAGACTTAATTCACTCAAAATTCTGATTTGAATTTTGGACACATTCATGAAAGGATAGTGAAACGTTATTAAGATGTGTTGTCCTTAGCAATTTAGAGGAAGCGAATCTGTGTGTGAATTATATATGTGGCTTGTCACAAGGGTCATTGGTTCAAAGCTTAGTCTACCAAGCGATTCGGCAAATTTCAGAAACTTTCACTAAGGCAGGGGTTCAATCGAAAGACACCCATGCTAATGCACAGATTTATCAGAGTGGGTTCGGCGACCAGGAAGAGTCTTTTTTCAATAATCGAAAATGGCGGGGGATTGTTGGTGTATTTTCTAATTATTGAAAAGACACAACTAAATATTATTTCAAGAGATGTGTATTCATCATGAAATCCTAAGAGGTGTAACTCCAAGATAACTGACTCTTGGAAAGGCCATATGAACTCTATAAATAAGGTCTGAAGTATGATATTTTGGCTTAAGAAAAAAACCATACATTCACAAAGAAACCATTCTGCTCTTACTCTTTTTGCTCATTCGGTGTTGAAAAAGTAAGTGTGACTTTTGTCAACAAAGCTTCATTTTATCCTAAAGGATATTTGTCCTATATTACACACACATATAAGGGGACAAATAAAGCTTTAAGGAAAGTGTCTACTGCACGACTTGAAAGTTGCTTTATTTTACTAGATTTCCTATAATTTCTTTCTACTTACTTGTCAAAATTAGAATAATCCCCAACACAGAATAATCCCTTTTCTCATAATAGCATAGAATAAAGTTTGAAGTACATTTCTTCAAATTTGATGATGATCTCTATATCCTCCTGCCATCACTGCAAGGAATTACTCAACGATATGATCCCAAAACCTTGGCTTGTGACGAAACCCTAGAAAACATCGATGATATCCCCCACTTTAATATCCAGATTGATAATGTTGAAAACCCCTTATTGATAAATTTGGGTAGTAAAAAGGGATTTTTGTTGAACCCTTTGATTAATTCATGAGAATTTTGATTTGGTCTGCAAATTGGCAATGAGATTTTTTTTGGTTGCACATCTTTAAGCTCGACTCCCCCCTAAGGAATATGTTAACCTTGACCGGAATGACATATGCTCCTCCAACCTTTTAGAATCCCAAACCTTGACCGTATTAATCTTCAGATGCACTAACAAAAAAGCCGTGATCAATAGAAATGGCAATGTCATTAACAACAGCCCTGATGCTGTAATTCGATTAATTCGATGATTACATATGTAGCAGTGGAGATTTGGGGAAGAAGGGGAAGAGCTAAATTGGGTAAAGAAGGAAGAAAAAAGGAAACTATTTTAAACCATTAGATTAGAACTTGATCAAAGGTTAGAATAATGAGTAAACACTTGTGTGAAAATAAGTGAGTGAATTGAACCCCTCCCATATTCAACCCCTAGTAAATAACTAAATATGGGAGGGGTTCAATTCACTCACTTATTTTCACTCAAGTTTTTACTCATTATTATAACCTTTGATCAAGTTCTAATCTAATGGTTCAAAATTAATAAGTTTTTTTACTATTTCTATATATACACACACTAACTAATTTGAGTTTAACTAATCAAATGATTAAATTTACTTAACTTTTTCTATGTGCTCTAAATAAATTGAAATCAAAGATGGCATGCACCAACTAACTTGAATTTAACAAATCAAAAGTCAACTCTTACTTGACTTTCCATTAAGGATTTTGGTTTGGTTTCGGTTGATTTCGGTTCGGTCCAAATTGGGTTCGGTTCAAGTAACATCAGTTATCGATCGGGTTTAGATCTAAATTCTTGGATCAAATCGGTTTCCGGGTTGAGTTTGGTTTGGGTTGGTTTACGTCTGAGACCTCTTTTTCTCAAGTTGAGTTCGGTTCGAATCAGTTCGGTACTATTTATTTCGGTCGATGTTTTTTGGTTCGGATCCAAACTGATAGCACTATTAGTGAATGTTGATTTGATTTGAAATTTGTGTTATGTTTGCATTCTAAATTCATTGGCTCCCTTTCTACATTCTTCTACGTTTTTCACTAATTTCTCATTAGTCTGTAACCTAATCTTGTAACCAATCAAACAATATTTCCATACATGCCGTAATAATTATCAAATCTTGTTATAATTCTTGGTACTAAAATGAATAACATGCACTAAGTGGTAAACAAAGAAGCACTGATTTCTACTGAACTAAAATTAAACATAACAAAAAGTATAATGTCAATAACGATTGATCAAAATTTATCAAACTAAATTACGTGTTATATTTCACAATTCCAGCTATATATTATACTAAATCGCTAGACATTGTTTCTTGACATGCAAACACACACACACACACACACATTAAAGCAGAAATGTGCTAACTTGCCTTTGTGCTAGTTCAAGCATTGGATGAATGTTGTAGAGAACCTCAGATGGAGATAGCAAATGAACAATTTTCTTGCTACATAATATTGGTACATTACTTTTTCATTCGAATACTTCAAGAAAATTACGATGAATGTTTGTAATCGAGTGAGCTCAGGTGAAATTTCCCTTTGTAACCGATGGCTTGAAATGCTGTTTGGATGTTTTCCATATATGGTTGGTTTAGCTCTTTGAAATTTTTCCGATCAACGCGTTCTTGTAGTGGTTCAACAGAATTGGAACATTATCTCTGTCATACATGCACGCTGCTTTGCCATTGAAATGTGTAATTGGTCTAATATCTGGATTGGATGGTAAGGTAGAGAGGAGGGGAATGTTTTCTGTAGTTAATGCTTGAATAAACATTTTTCCGGCGGTGGTGCCTCATTGTTGGGGCGCATTAGTAATTTCGTGCCGCTAATGGTAATATAGTAGAAAGTGATACACGGGAAAAAGTGGCGCGTGTGATACAATCGAAGAGAGATCAAAGGAAGAACCTAATCCTTGGGTATTTCCTATGTGAGGACTGATTTCGACTTGAAGGTTAGGGCTCCTTATGTATTTATTCATGCACGTTACAATAGTTTCTAGTGCAACCATTTATATTTGCATGAAAATTCATTCAAAAAAATTTAATAGAAAAATGTAGAGATTAGTTTTTTGTGTAATGAAACGAAGATATACGTGCACACGAAAATATCTTACCCGGCCGTCTTGTAAACGTGCACGTGATTTTTTAATGGATATAAATTGCTTTATTCTTTTGCATAACAATTAAAATGTTTTAGTTACTATATAAATTGAAAGGATTGATGTGCAAGATTTGTGCATTGTACTGTTTATTTCAATAGCCTTAATTATTTCTTCTTGCTACATGAATACTAATGAAAATTCTTATATATATAAGAAGAACTATCTTACAAGCATTTTTCCTACAAAATGAAAGAAATAAAATCGTTGAAATTGGCCGGCTTAATTTAACAGACGCTGATAATCAGAACTGGAGAGGTTATACTATAAAGATAAAAATTAGGATTGCCACTAGGTACCTGGAAGTGAAATTAGCAGAAGGTGCATGGTGATACCAGGCCCAGGCCCAACTACTCGGCAGTAGCATGGGCTCGGCCCACTATAAGGTAAGCATAGCTTGGCAGTATCCGGGTTCGTACAACTCGGATAGGGACAAGCACACTAGAAGACACCCAGAGCATGGACCACATGGAGAGCATGGGCTACTGTATAAATAGTGATCCTCAGCACTATTCCAAGTAAGTATCTCTCATTATTCTAGAGATTACCCCTTTTCTCTCCCGGGATCCATCTTTCATCATCACGCCGGAGGGTCTACCCTCGGGTACCTCCCGGGGCTCTGTCTTGCAGGGCCAGGTTATTGGATCAGGGATCAGGGGACCACTCGGACTGACTAGGTGGGCAGCATCAAGTTGGCACGCCCGGTGGGACACTATCTTTGTTCACAAAACGCACTAAGATGCCGCCTCGAGGTCGGCCGCCACGAAGAGGCAGGGGAGGATCCTCTCCCGTATACTCGGTCTAGAGGAAGAAGGGCCGAAGCAGCCGAGGAGGATCTCACCCTACGCCAGATGAGGGACCGAATGCGCAAAGGAAAGGCTCCGGCGCACCCGGACCCGTAAGCCTCGGAGGAAGAGGAAGGACCGGAGGAAGGGAGGGAGCCGGAGATGACACAGGACGAGCGTGACAGGATGGAGTTTGCTGCTATGCAGGAGGAGGAGTATCGTCGCTGGTTGGCGGCAAAGCAAGGATTGGGATCGGGAACGCAACCGACCGGGGAGGGACCGTCGAACCCTCCGACGATCGAACCCCAAGTACCCCCGGTTCAGCCAGGGTCAGGACCTCATCCGACCCCGTTGGTACCGGGACCAGGATCTTCTGCGGGGCCTTCATCTGGTCCAGGCCCTCAGGGAACTGGTTTACCTCCTCTGGCCGCGGAGGTAGTCCGCCGGGGACCTTCTGTCGTTTCTGGGCAGGAGAATCCTCGTCCTCCGGTGGTGGTTATAGATGTGGAGAAGCATGCATGAAGTACAGGCCAACAAACTGGTGCAGGGCCTGGGTATGGCCAAGGAGGGGGCCACCCCGGGTATGGAGCGCCAGGGTACGGGATGTCGCAAGCCGGGTATCAGGGATATCAATGGTATCCCCCGGGACCTGGAGGATATTACGCTCAACTAGCTGGAGTCCCGGGGGGCTGGGCTCCCGGGATCCAGGGCCCGGTGTGGATGCAGAATCAAGTACTGATGATGGGATATGCCATGGCCCAACCAGCCCCGGTCGCAGGAACTTGTGGGATGTACCCGGTAATGGTGGACAGGCCTCTAGGGGCCCCGAACTCGGGGGAGGAGAGATTGGACAGGCTGATAGGAAGGAACGGAGGTAGGCCTACCTCCCCATGGATAGGTTACATCAGCACTTTCCCCTGGCCGGTTGGAATGAGGGTCCCAGAAGGTGTGCCGACCTAGAATGGGGAAACGAACCCGGGGGAGTTCGTCAGGACATATCATAATGTCATGGGGACACGCGACATCCGGGAGGAGCTTATGTGCAAGCTAGTAAGCTCGTATCTGAGGGGTAGCTGCCTGTCGTGGTTTGAGTCCCAGTCTCCGGAGAGCTTCATGAATTATTATGATTTCTCAAGGGTTTTGATGCACATATATGAAACCAAATGGAAGAAGTACCTGCCCTCGGCCGAGGTAGCTCACAGCCGACAGGCGGCGAAGGAGGATGTCCGGGGATTCCACAGGAGGTACATGGACGATTCCATGAAAGTGGTGGATGGAGAGGCTCAGGTGAAGGCCCTGGTCGCAGGATTTATCGCAGGGTTGAGGGATGAGGTGTTATGGGCGAAACTTATGGAGAATATCCCGACTACTTTTCATCAATTGGATCTTGAGGTGGAGATGTATTGCTCGCTGCTGGAAGAGAGCAAGAAGAGGAATGAGGAAGGGTACTTTGAGGATAGGGGGATTGGAAAGGGTGATAAGACTCGGGCTGAGGATCCTGGCAGGAGGGATGCAGCTCAGGTACCGGCTAAGCCGAGGGTTGACCCCCCTCGGGCTGAAACCTTTACCCCTCTGACCAAGACACGGTCGGAGATCCTAACCATTCACCGGAACCTGTTTCAAGACCCGACCCCCATACCGGGAAACCCAACACCAGCAAACGCAACCAAGTATTATGCGTTCCATAAGTCTAATGGACACACAACCGAGGGTTGCCGGAGCTTGAGGGTGGAGATTGAGAATCTGATTGAGAAGGGACAGTTGAGAGGCTGTGTGACGCAGGAGCACCAGCGTCCGGTTGCAGGGCAGCAGGCCGGAGCGGGGAGAAAGAGGAATTGGAGGAATAGGCCACGGAATGATAACCATCGAGGGGCCCCCGCACCGGCTGTCCAGCCCGGAATGGCAGTCCTGGTCATGGCACCGGAGCCGGTCAATCAGGCTCCTCCCCAGATGATAAATGTCATACATGGAGAGGTAGGTGACGGGCCCCAGTCCCATGCAGCGGTCAAAGCCTGGAGTCGGTATGTGCCAGCTGGAGAAGATAGAGAGAAGAGGCTACGTCCTACGGAAGTCATCACCTTCTCGGACGAGGACCCGATGCCCAGTCTGACGCCCCATACGGATCCAATGGTGATCACGGCGGAGATAGAAGGGTTTACGGTCGAGAGTGTTCATTGACGACGGAAGTAGTGTGGAAATCATGCTTGCCTCCTGCTTCGACCAGTTGGGGATAGGACGTCACAACTTTCGTCCGAGTACCTCTCCGCTCTCGGGGTTCACGGGCCGAACAGAGCATCCCTTGGGAGTTGTGTCTTTAACAATGACAGTGGTAGATGATATTGACAGGAGCAAGAAGACCTCAGTCCAATGCAATTTTGCGGTCATAGACGCTCCGTCCCCTTATAACATCATCATCGGCCGTCCGTGGATGGCTCAGGCTAGGGCCATATGCTCGACGTACCATTTAACCATGAAGTTCTCAACCGAGCAGGGTGTGGCAACGGTCCGAGGAAGTCAGTCTATGGCCCGAAGTTGCATGCTTCAGGATGCCAGGAAGGCCCCGGTCAGCGCAGTGCAGGGAGAAGTGGGACCGGGAGAAGTGGAAGACATGTAGGTCGGGAGCAGAGGCACGATCAAGGTCCGGAAAAAGATGCCAGTCGATATAAAGGGACAGTTACGATCCCTGCTTTCGAAATATGAAGATGTGTTCGCATGGGAAGAGAGAAACTTCACAGGCGTGCCTCCGGAGTTAGCTCTCCACAAGCTGAACGTGTACCCGGAGTTGAAGCCCATCCGGCAGAAGAAGAGGGCCCTGGCAGGAGATAGGGCCAAGGTGGTGAAGCAGGAAGTGCTGAAGTTGCTGGAGGCCGGAGTAGTGGAGGAAATCATATACCCAGAATTGCTAGCTAACCCGGTGCTAGTGAAAAAGCAGAATGGGTCCTGGAGGATGTGTATCGACTTCACTGGTCTGAACAAGTGTTGCCCAAAGGACAGTTACCCTCTTCCCTCGGTCGACCGGTTAGTAGAAGCTATCACCGGGTATGAGGCCCTCGCTTTCTTTGACGCATACCGGGGGTATCATCAGATCCAGATGTCAGGAGAGGATAAGCCGAAGACAGCCTTCATCACGGAGTTTGGGACCTATTGTTACAGGCGGATGCCATTCGGTTTGAAAAACGCAGGGGCGACGTACCAGCGCATGGTGGACGCTATCTTTCGGGATCAACTGGGAAGGAGCATGGAACTATACGTTGACGACATGGTGGTGAAGAGAAGAAGCTACCCGGGTTTCTTAGAAGACCTGGAGGAGATGTTCGGCATTTTGAGAAGAGTTAACCTGAAGTTCAACCTGGAGAAGAGTGTGGTAGGAGTAAGCGCCGGGAAGTTCCTCAGTTACATGGTATCTAGCCGGGGAATCGACGTCAATCCGGAGAAGGTGGAGGCTATAAGCCGGATGCAGTCACCGAGGAATGTCAAAGAAGTGCAGAAGCTGATGGGTTCCCTGGAAGCCTTGAGTCGCTTTCTGTTGAAGGGTGCGTAGAGACAACTCCCTCTTTTCAACATCCTGAGAAAGGATAAGAAGTTTGAGTGGACCGAGGAGTGCGAGCGAGCGTTCGAAGATCTGAAGGAACATTTGAGCCGACTCCCGACCCTCTCAAAGCCGAAGGAGGGGGAAGAGTTGCTTTTGTATTTGTCCGCGTCAGCATCGACGGTGAGTGTGGTGCTGGTCCGGGAGGAGGACGGGAAGCAGTGTCCCGTCTATTTTGTCAGCCGAGCATTGCAGGGCCCAGAGACCTGGTACACAAGCCTGGAACAGCTGGTATTGGCGCTGGTTTATGCATCAAAATGTTTGCGCCCATATTTCCAGGCTCATCCGATTGTGGTCCTGACCAACCACCCCTTGAAGCAGGTGATGTTGAAGCCCGAGGCGTCAGGGCGTTTGATGAAGTGGGCCATAGAGTTGGGGGAACATGAGATAACCTACCAGCCGAGGAAAGCCATCAAGGGCTAGGCGATGGCGGACTTCTTGACTGAGATGGTTAGGCGGGACGTGCTGGACGAGGATCCCCCGAGCCCGAAGTGGACATTGCACGTGGACGGATCAGCCCATGCAGGAGGCAGTGGTGCCGGAGTGCTGCTGACATCCCCAGAAGGAGAGGAGTATCACTATGCGTTGCATTTTGACTTCAAGACTACAAACAACGAGGCAGAGTACGAGGCGTTGGTGGCAGGACTCAAGCTTGCCCGAGAATTAAAGATAGGATCGATCCAGGCCTTCAGTGACTCGCAGATTGTAGTGCAGCAGGTGAATGGGGAATATGAAGCAAATGAGCAAAGTTTGCAGAGGTACCTGGAGCTGGTCCAGCCCATGATCCGGTAGTTCGACAACTTCAGTCTGGAGCAGGTGCCAAGGGAGCAAAATGAAAAGGCCGATGCCTTGAGCAAGTTGGCATCCTCAAAATTGAGGCCGAGTTAGAAGGCACCCCTCAGAAGAGAGACGCTTGAGAGGAGAAGTTATGAGCAGAGTGATGAGATCCTGACAGTAGAAGCAGTGCAGGAAGACTTCTGGATGACCCCGATCCGGGCGTACCTTCTGACGGGAGAGGTCCCGACCGACCGGGTTGTAGTGAGGAAAATCCGGGTCAAAGCGCCGAAGTATACACTATAGGAGGGCATCCTGTATAAAAAAGGGTATCTCCAGCCGTTGCTGAAGTGTGTGGAACGGCCGGAGGGCAAGTACCTGGTCAGGGAAGTACATGAAGGTCCGAATGGTAGTCACCAGGGTGCAAGAACAGTGGCCAGAAAAATCCTAAGGATGGGGTACTGCTGGCCTACCATGTTTGAAGATTCGCAGAACAGGGTTTCGCTCGTGTCTTCAGTGCCAAAAGTTCGCGCCACTTGTGCACATACCCAGAGATGAGATGATGGGGATAACGGGTGCCTGGCCCTTCAGCAGATGGGGGCTGGACCTGGTCGGACCCTTCCCTACTGCCCCTGGCAGCTTGAAGTACCTGATTGTGGCTATCGACTATTTTACTAATTGGGTGGAAGCCGAACCTTTGACCAACATCCCGGGGGCTACTTGTGTGAAGTTCTGCTGTAGGAACATAGTTTGCCGGTTCGGGGTGCCGAGGGCCATAGTAACTGACAATGGAGCGCAGTTTGAAAACGATCCTTTCAAGTCCTGGTGCGCAAAGTATGGGATAAGCCAGAAGCTCACGTCAGTATATCATCCGCAGGCTAACGGTCAGGTGGAGGTGACGAACCGGACGATCGTGAGTGGGATTAAGGCCCGGCTCCAGGGGCAAAAGGAAACTGGGCACACGAGCTCCCGAGTGTTCTATGGGCTCATCGGACTACGAAAAGCTCGGCAACCGGAGAGTCCCTCTACAGTTTGACATATGGATCGCAGGCAGTGATCCCGGTTGAGATCGGCGTTCCCAGTCTCCGGACAGCCGAGCCGGTGGCCGTGGACCAGAATGAGGAAGAGTGCAGGACAAACCTGGATTCGCTCGAGGAAAAGAGGGAGAAGGCGGCCCTGCACGAGGCTAAAGTCAAGGAAAAGGTGAATAAGTACCACGACAAGAGAGTAAGGAAGGATCAGTTCAAGGTAGGAGATAAGGTCATGAGGCGAAATGACAAAAGTCGCCAAGAACAGGAGGGTAAGCTGGCACCCAACTGGGAAGGACCTTACTGGGTGACTGAGGCCCACCCGGGCGGGAGTTATGTGCTAGAAGATTCAACGGGGAAGGGAGTCCCCCGAAGGTGGAACATAGCAAACCTCAGACGGTTCTATGGATAGTCTCTGGAACTAGATGCCTAGATAGAGTAGCATCTGGCACTAGATGCCTAGGTAGGAATTACTCCGGGCGTCAGATGCCCGAGAGAGAAGCCCCGAGGTCGGACGACCGAGGGGCAGGTAGAAAGACCCTCTGGCGCTGGACGCCTAGGGAATTTTTGTAACATGGGCATGCCTTTTGGTAGATTTTAATGAAAAGAATGAATGCGCGTATTATGAATCCGAAATCGAAAGATAGTTGTTATAAAATGTAAATTATTATACATAACTTAGTCTTAAACACCAAAATGTTACACAACAGGAGACTATTCTATCTAGGGGCCCCTAAAGTAGAGGCTTCGCCGGAGGGATTCCCCTGGTTTGATGCCTGCTTCTTCGGACAGCCTGCTCCAACATCTGCTGTTCCTCGTCCTGATTTCGAGGTATATCCGGGTTGTCAATTTGATCGCTCTCCGGCTCAACTGCCGGCTAATGTGTAAGGACAAGAACCCGGCTAGAAGCACCCGGGCCCCCTATTCAGACTGGAGGTTGTCGTAGATTTCATCGCCTGGTCGAAGTATTCCCGGTCTCAGCGGCCTTTTGCTTCCCCTTTCGGTCATTGAGAGCCGAGCGTGAACCAGTGGCAGGGGAGGGGCCAGGTCCCTGGTTGATGGTTGAAGTACCCTCCCGGGTAGGGTAACGGGCATGGAATTTGGCAACAACCGTCCGAAGCCTGGCCAAACGCCGTTCAGAAGCCTCCAGATCCAGAAGCTGAGGAGCATGTTCGTAACGCTCGTAGGCCAGATCAACGTCTTCCAGGGGAGGTATCTAGGATATAGATGGAGGAACTATAACCCGGTTCAGGATGTTTTTCCTCCAGTCCTAGCCGCCTGATAGGCTGCTGCCCAGACGCCGGATGTCCTTTCGGAACTTTCCATCCAGGCGATAAGATCATCAACCGCTCGGGGAACGTCGGTCAGTAGAGGAATACCGACCGCCCCCTGGCGAAGTCCAAGCAGATGGTAGGAAAGATGAACAAGTACAAGTTGTTGTTGCAGAGTTTGATTCCTAGTCGCTAACCTCTCATTCTCTACTTCGAGTTCGGTAGCCTGTCCTCGGAGTTCGGTTTTAGTTCTGCATCCGCATGCACTTGTTATAATACAGCCGAACATCGTGCCACACCTCATCCAACTCTTTATAGATCCGGACCTGGAAGTTGTGGTGTTGAGCCTCCTACTCAGACAGGACTTGGTCGAACTCGAGAACCTGATCAACGCTCTCAAAAGCAAGTCTATAGCACTTGGGCAGGGATCCGAAGTCTTCCTGGATTTGGAGCAGGCAGGTGATCAGGCAGTCGGCATCAGGAAACTCAGAAATAAGAGGACCGAGTCCTCCCTGGAACAGAAGATCAGTCAGGCTTGGACAACTGTTCCCAGCTCGTACCGGGGAAGGAACCGGGGGGTTAAGGACTCGAGATAGCTCCTAAACAGGGCAGAGGTAGGTAAGGATGAGAGTTTACAAACAAAAAAATATACAAGTGAAGAAATAAAAAGGAAAACAGAGCAGGAGGAATAAAGAAGACGTGTAACAAAAGGAGTCCTTTATTGATGAAATTAAGGTCTGGGTAAAAGGATACAAAAAGTTGGAAGAAAAAAGAGAAAGGAAAATCTAACTAACATGCTGGGGGGCTCCCCTTCCTTGGTCGTCCCCTCCACCATTGCTGTCACCATCCGAGTCATCCCCGGAACCATCGAAGACTAGAGCAGGAGAAGGGGGCATGTCGGTAGTCCAAGGGGTCTCGGGGCTGACCTTCGGGGAGGAAGAGGTCTCAGCCTCCAGATCCTTTGGGTTGAACAGGCCCCGGTAGTACCCACTACACGGTGCAGTACTGAGTGAGATTCTCGCCCTCAGGCAAGTCTGATCCGGAGACGGGAGCAGGAGGAAGAGGACCCGACAGCCTAACCACATCAGCCGATCAGCTTCGGACTTCTTCGGTCGACATCTGGTTCTCTCGCAGAGCCTCCCATAACTTGGGAGATAGGCCCTTCATCCCACCCTTCTGAAGAGTGTTCACCAGATGCAGGTCCTCAGCGTTCGGGTTGAACCACTGCTTCTTGAATGAAGCCCTGATGGTGGGAGGAAACCACCCCGGACCTGCATATATGTGTTATGGCACTGATGGGCACTGGCAGCGAGGTTGAGATCGGTCAGATAGAGCGACAGGGTCTGACTCGCCAGGACTTTGTCGATGTCAGCTTCGGCGAACTCCAGACGCTCTTTATAGTTGGTCCCTCGAGCAGCCTCCAACTCCTTCTCCAGGTCGCTCACCCTCGACCGAAGCTGAGCCGATGCCTCCTTCTCGGCCCAAAATTCTTCCCCCTTCTCGGCTCGAAGCTCTTCTTCCTTTCCCTCTAAGTGACGAGTGAGAAAAGAGGAGAGGGCGGCTTGGAAGTCAGGGGAATTGGCAAACTTGGAGCTGAGGAGCCGAACCTATAGGAAGAAATGTCAAAAAAAAAAAAGGAAAATGAGAGAAATGAAGAAAAATACCTGAGGATTGGAAGATGAAACAGGGGGAGTACCAGCGCACGAGGAAGATGGAGTCTGGGACTCGCTGGTCCGGGGCTTTTTCCCGCCCTGCTCGGAATTCTCTCCCTTCCGCTTGGTCGGGTAAAAAGGAGGCGGGGGAGGAATCTTAGGTGCCTAGATGATGGTATATCTAGAGGCCGGGGACCTCCCATCCATGGGCTTACCACAACCAAATGGCAGTAGGATACAATTATTATCAAGATTAGATGCCGAAGTGGCAGGTCGGAAAAGTTCGGGAGGGATTCTGGTACAGACAGGATCCCGAACGGCCTCCCGCTGGGCCACTACCTCGGGGATAGGCCCTTCCTGATCCTGCTGCACCACTTCAGGCTCAGAAGTTATGTCCTCTATCACAATGGGGCCAAGATCAGGAGCCCCCGAAAGAAGAGGAGTTTTCTGAACGGTCTCCGTCTTGATCTTATCTTGCTGACCCTCCTGCTGAGGGTTAGGGTTGGCCATCGGGTTCTGAACGGTCTCCTCCGTCTTGTTCTTGTCCTGCTGACCCTCCTGTTGAGGTTTAGTTTCGACCGGAGGATTCTGAGCGATCTTGTCCTGCTAATGCCCCTACCCCTGCGGGCCAGCTTTTCTCCTCCTATCCCCTTTGCCTGCCTCAGAGTCGGTCCCGACCCCCATCGTAGGGACCTTCCTGCCTTTCTTTTTTGGGATCAGGACCTCAGGATCGTTGTCCACAGTAGGAGTTATAGGAAAAGGAAAGTTGAGTAAAGTTTTTGAAATGGAAAAACAGGGATACTGAAGTAAAGAAATGACGGTGCATACCTAAAACCGGCAAGGTAACAACCCAGCGGCTGTCCAGAAAGGCAGCATCCAGGTATATCGCCCGGTGGAAGAGGTAGAGAGAGTTGCCGGCTAACCAGTACTGGTCCAGGTTAAGGGAGTCAGAGGACAGGGTAGTGTGATTGGCCAGTTGCGTGTCAGGAAGGAAGGCCTCTCGGATGTCAATGACAACTTTGTCATTCCAGCCGGGGACCCCGTATCGCCCGGGATTGACCTTCACATAGCCCTTCGCCTGCCAGTTCTTGGTTGAGTCTTTCTTACCAAGGAGGAAGTCATGTAGACCAGGTCGCGCCTGGACATTGTATATCATCTCCTTCCCCGAGCACCGGATGAGCATGTAGAAAGACCTCCAAAGATTGAAGGCGGGGTCAATCCCGCACCGGAAGCTCCTCATAAGAAAACCCATCATCACAGCGATAACATTCGGGTGCATCTGGGCTGGCGAGATGTTGTAGAACTCCAGGAACCGAGAGTACAATGGAGGGAAGGGAAGGCTCAACCCCCACATGAAATGGATCCGGGGGATACACCGGACCGACATCACGGACTCTTCGGCCGAGATAGAGGCCATCTGGGCGTCCAAAAGCACAGGGACTCCCTTACCACTGAGACACTTCGCAGTCCAGACATCGGCTTGAAGCGAGGGGGCCTGGGCGGTGTCTATCTCCCTCTGCTCCCGGTTCTTGGAGTGCTTGAATCTCGGAGCAGAAGGGGTCACGTTGCTACAAAGGCAGATCGACTTGTAAGACGCCGACGACCCGACAGAGATCGGAGCAAAGGGAGCAGTAGTGCTCTGGAGGGAGTAGGTGACGACATCCTGGTGCTGGGCATCAGATTGAGTAGTGCTGGTCGCCATAACAATGAAGAAGAGAGAGAATATGAAGGTTCGAAAAGAGAAAATTGAAAAACTTTGAGATCTGAAAACGATTAGTGAAAGCGACTGATGAAAGACTTTATTTATAGAAGATGGAAAAAAGGTGAAAAGGCAATGATTAAATGAGCTGGGGAAGCGTGAAAGCTAATAATGACAGTTATTAATTAACCTCGAGAAGGGCGCGCCCGTCCCGTCATTGTCGGGCAGGGGAGGAATATTCAAAGCCAGTCCTTCCGCCCTCGGAACAGAAGTCCCTAGCCTCGATCGGCCGAAAGAACCGGCTTCCGGGGGGCTAGTGATGATACCAGGCCCAGGCCCAACTACTCGGCAGTAGCATGGGCTCGACCCACTATAAGGTAAGCATAGCGTGGCAGTATCCGGGTTCGTACAACTCGGATAGGGAGAAGCACACTAGAAGACACCCAGAGCATGGACCACATGGAGAGCATGGGTTACTGTATAAATAGTGCTCTTCAGCACTATTCCAAGTAAGTATCTTCTCATTATTCTAGGAATTACCCCTTTTCTCTCCCGGGATCCATCTTTCATCATCACGCCGGAGGGTCTACCCTCGGGTACCTCCCGGGCTCTGTCTTGGAGGGCCAGGTTATTGGATCAGGGATCAGGGGACCACTCGGACTGACCAGGCGGGCAGCATCAGTACAAAGCAAGAATCAGAATTGCAAAAAAGTACTGAAGTCCGAGTTATTTAAATCCTGAAAAGGAGTCGAGAATTCCAGTCCACGATAGGATATAACGCCCTTGTCCCAAGTGTTCCTATCTCATGTCTAGTAAATGTTTTAACTACTAATAATATATACTAAGGAATAACATGATGAAATGTAAACCATTTTATTCTCACAAATGAAAAACTATCAATTAAAGTGTGGAAATGAAACCTTTTCAATTAACATATGTTTAAATTGGCAAATTTTAATATGAAATTTGCACACTTAGATAGCACGCCCAATACACGCACGAAAAAATAAATGTTCTATTATTTTACGAAATAATTTGTTATTATTTGTTAGGGTTGATAAGTCCATGTTTCGTATTTTGGAGCTCATTCAGTCTCGGACCAGGGCCTGAGAAGGGTCATGGGATCGAGTTACGCGGAGGATGGATCCACGGGTCCATCAATCCTAATCCTTATAAGGAATGCGTATATTATGAATGTTCTACAAGGAATATACATCCTCCTAAACATGGTAAAACAACCATGACCGAAATACACTTCTCCTATACATGGTAATACAACTGTTATCTCCATAATAGTTGTATTCCTAGCATAATTACATATCTTGGTGATTTACGGATTGTAGCCATATAAATACCCAAAGGTTTGGTACACCTTTTCTATCTCATAACTCATACAATACGCCTTACGCATCATACTAACATGAGCGTCGGAGTGTCTAATGGAGTTGAATTGTTCGCGAGTACTCGAAACTCGACTCGCCTCAAACGCGTGATGATCAAAGGAGGTATTCGACTCGATAGACTCGCGAGTAATTCGGTAACACAAATATGGTTGCTAAAATTGATATTTAATTCATTAACATGTTTATAAAACAATTCTTTTGTGTGTTTTTACATAATTTATACTAGTAAATTCATATTTCATGCAAAAATTACCTTTAAAAATTTATCATATTATCAATTATTTATGATTTTGCTTGAAAACAAATTGATCGCGAGTTGAATTCGAGCGATACTCGAACCGACTCGCTCGATAAGCACCCTATGTCTATCCTCGGGATACCCGAGGCTTTGTTTTGCAGGTCAGTTCGTGAGCCGAGTTCGTCGTCAAGCGTGGTGTCCGCCATACATCAAGGGTTTTCATTGTTGGTGTTCATATCAAGCACGAGAGAATAAGATTGTTTAAAGAAATAGTGGAATGCACAAAATCTTGGACATTATATTTCAATATATACTCGTCCATATTTTCACAGTCTGAATTAAATCTACATACTTTATTTTTTCCAATCTTATAAATAAGAATCTGTTATATATATAACCACTCTAAGAATTTATCAATAATCATTAATTGGAATGACTTCATTCATTGAAGATGGAAAAAAAAGGACAGGAGAAAAAAGGCTGCAAGATGTCTTTTTTGGGCTCATTTAAAAAGATGGCGTGGCGCAAGGAAGGGGTGACAAATATGGAATAAGTTACTGTTTTAATAGATGGTATAGATTGGACTTGTGAGTTTTTACCCATTTCTAACAATTATTAAAACATAACATGGTGGTTTGAGCAAAATAATTACGGCTCCTGATGTATTTATTCATGCTTGTTACAGTAGTTTCTAGTAATTGCATCCATTTTTATTTGCACAAAAATGCACTTAAATTTTTTTAAAAGTAGAGATTAGTTTTTTTGTGCAAAGAAACGAAGACAATGCATGTTGCGGTAAACCAAAAGTTTATGCTTCTGTTGTCTTCATAAGTGGGCATTTAACTCGCATGTGTTGAAATTTAATGCGATGTATGTTTGTGCGAGACTCTATATTTTTATATGTTGAATATTCAATTATATTCTTGTTTTCAGGCCTCTTACTTAGTTACATTAAGGGATTTGCATAAGGCCCCGAATGTTTGATTTATAGTAAGTTTAGCATACTTCATATTTGATCTTTGGGCTATAACGAAGTGGTGAGATTACAACTGTCATATGTTTAAATAAACAGATTCCTCGAGTTAGAAAAGGATGATATTTATTGGGAAACAAGAAAACAAATATGAGGTACGTCTTTAGTTTATATGGTCTCATTTTCATGGATGAATGTAAGGATTGAAAATAATGCTGATGCCCTTTTGCCCTAAAGCGGCTCTGCTGAGTTATTGGTATTTTCAGTGCAGCTAATGGCACATTCTCATACACATAATTAATGCTCATGGGTATATCTTTGTAATATTTTCAGTTTATATATTGTAAAGCAACTTGTGAAACTTGCCATTTAATTATGCTGGAGAGGCTCATTTTCTTTTACTTCACAGGCGAGGTGAAGATGAAGATTTTAAAAATTGAAATATTGTATTAAGCAAATACTTGATCAAGTACAACATGAGCTCATTAAATACTCGTGTGAATTGTTCTGGAGTTGAATGTGCAGTCTCCTTAATGTCTATGATGTTGACGATTATTGAATATATGTCAAGTGGCTGAGCAGTATCTGAAATGTTTACTTAATGTATTATCTGGATGAGTAATTTCAATATATGGGAGAGTTGGTGAGTCAACTCCAACTAGAAGAAGGATGAGAACAACGCTAGAGGGTAGAATTACTACTTTAAATAGGATGGAGATTCATACATGTTATTGACTCTCTTACTTCCCCAAGTACCCTGAATTCTGCAACAAATGTAAACCAATGTTCCAAATCTCAATCAAGCACGAACCCAAGCTTAATTGTGGTGGTGGTGACTCTCCATACTAGTAATTCAGTCGTGGTTGTACTAATTTTGACAGACACTTGACTAAGTATTATTTACTAATTCCCCATAGCGATATTATTTACATTATTTGATGAGAATAACATTCATACGGATGATCCTGATATAGCCTTTATCAGGCACCAATAAGATAATGCCACGTGTACAATTGTAATGTTTTAACTCATTAAGATATTTTTAGTAAATTTCTAAAACCCTAACCTAGAATGCCTAAACCCGTCTGGGTAATGATTGAATACGTGGCCCAATCATAAATTAGTTAAAGATGATGTGTCGCTATTTAATTGGTGTCTGATATTACCTTTATCAGAATAATCCTGATATATATTAAACTGTTATTTGATTTATAAATCTTACTCTGCAGTGTTATGTTTGGACCTAATATCTATGGCTATTCTATGTGAAACAGAACAGTTGACTGTTGGAACTACATACAGAAAATTAATTGTAAGATAATAAAAAATTAATTATCATGTACAATAAATCCAAAAATCAATTAATCAAATATATACACAGGTGGAGTCGTGACAGGTCACTGCCCTAGAAACGAAATTGGCACGGTAAAGCCTTCGTCCCCCAGGGTAAAACCATCAAGGTACTCGTCTACTAAAGAGTAGCAGTACCTCGTACTCGCACTTTACCCAATGGCTATCTATCACATAATCACAGGGAAAAAGACTTGAAACAAATTCGGACCTTTATAGATTGAGCAGGGAGAGAGAGATTTAGACTTCAGGACTTTCAACTGAAGAATGAGATGATTTATTCTGAACCTAGAGGGTTCTATTTATAGGTACTAGACACCCTCTCAGATTCAGAAAGTGATATGTCTGATGATTATGAGATAATTCTTTCCCATAATTAGTTTACTATTACCGTAAGTAAATATGCTGAGATGATTATCTCCCATAATTAATTACTATTACTGGTAAGTAAATATGTTGGAATGTTCTTAGATAATCAGAAAATATTCAAATTGATCTTCTATATCTGAACAAACTCGAATCTATCTCAACAACTTATATTTATCAGTTGAAAATTTAAATTTAATATTAGGCCCAACTATGGAATATAATTGAATTCATTTTCTGAAAATTATGCCCAAATTTCGGCCCAATTCGTCCATTATTTTCAGTCCACGAGATCAACTTTGAGCATCGATATCTCATTCACCGTTGATCCGATTTGAGTGTTTGAATAGTTGATTTTGTAGTACTCAAAGAGGAGAATCCAAAACCACCAAGAACCGAATCCAAATCACATTGGAAACCACTAAAAATCGAGGCCCAAAAGTCGAGTAAAAACCCAACTCAAAAAACTAATTTTCCAACAATCCCCCACATGAATCAGATATTGATGCGGGCATCAGACAATCACGACAGACACGGAGTATGACTATGTGATAGATACTTATTGACGGCACAGATGCTGCATACGATAAGTAGGTGTTACCCTTTGAACTTTCCCTTGAGAGAGTACACTTAGCCCACTGGTAGGAAGTAGAATGCGATGTCTTTGAACTTCCCCAACCATTTTGTGTGAACGACAATGCACTTCCCACAGCCATCTGTCCTAGCCTCAGCGCTTTCCTCGGTTGTGTTCATTAATAAGGCCATGAACACCGCCCTGGTTCTGTAAGTGTTTTATGAAATAGCGTCCCAACTATTCCCTTTTGAAGCGGCCACACTTCTCGCTTACATAGGTGATTCTCTACTAAGGAACGAATCATTAAACCTTGAATTCTGAAAGTAGACCAAAGATCTGGAATTATCAATCTCCGAATTGAAATTCAGGAAATTCGACCATAAATTTGAGATTATCGACTAACAGAATTACTTGTGAATCATTAAAAGCACACAAAGGCTTATCCTCACAAACCATTAAACGCAATTAATGCTTAACAATAAAAACGTTTAATCTTTCACAGTTTCTCATCAGGAATAGGATAGGAGGTATAAAACCCCCACAGTGAACGTCGATGGGTCTTTGTAGTTTAATTGTCCATTTGAACCTAGACCATGGGATCTCCAATCGCATAGGTTGGATGTCCACATACGTAACCACATCATTTAATGGACTTTAGTCCCATTCCTCTTGATGATGTTTCAACTACCTCTCGATTCAACCCTTTCGTTAAGGGATCAACTATGTTGTCCCTTGACCGAACATAGTCTATCGTAATCACTCCGATTGAGAGTAGTTGTCCAATAGAACTATGTCTCCGTCTGATATGACGAGACTTTTTCTTATTGTATATCGCAGACTGAGCCATATCTATAGCAGATGTGCTATCACAGTGGATACTAATCGCAGATATGGGTCTCGGTCATCTCGGGATATCCTCAACAAACTGACGAATCCATTCTGCCTCTTCACCAGCCTTATCTAAGGCAACAAACTCCGATTCCATTGTGGATCGAGTTATAACAGTTTGTTTTGTAAATTTCCAAGAAATTTCTCCACCACCTAGTAGAAATACATAACCACTTGTGGATTTCAAATCCTTGATATCTTGTATCCGGTTGGCATCAGTATATCCCTCAAGTACTGCTGGATAACTCGTGTATTGTATACCGTAGTTACGAGTAAAACGAAGGTATCTCAACAATTTCGTTATAGCCTTCCAGTGAGTTTCACTTGGATTACTTGTATATCTACTCAATCTGCTTACAACATAAGCAATGTCTGGTCTAGTACAATTCATCAAGTACATTAGACTTCCCATGACTCTCGAATACCCTAACTGGTTAACAACGTCGGATTTATTCTTGAATAGATGCATATTAGGATCTATTGGAGTAGGCGACGTTTGAGAGTCATCTTTGTTGAATTTATCCAAGATTTTATCAACATAATGAGATTGGGTCAAGGTAATACCTTCAGAACTACGAATGATCTTGATCCCTAGGATCACATCCGCCAATCCCATATCTTTTATGTCAAATCGAAATTCAACATTGCTTTGGTAGATTTGATCATTACATCATTACTACCCACAATGAGCAAGTCATCTACATACAGACAAAGAATCATATATCCTTTATCAGTGTCTTTCACGTAGACGCACTTATCGCACTCATTGATTCTAAAACCATTGGCTAAAACAACACCATCAAATTTCTCATGCCATTGCTTTGGTGCCTGTTTTAAGCCATATAATGATTTTACCAATTTGCTGACTTTCCCTTTTTGGCCGGGAGCACTGAAACCCTCAGGTTGCTCCATGTAGATTTCTTCTTCTAAATCTCCATTCAAAAAGAAAGTCTTTACATCTATTTGATGAATCTCAAGCTTTTGCAATGCAGCGATCACTATCCTAATAGAATATATTCTCGTAACAGGAGAATAGCTATCAAAATAGTCTAGACCTTTCTTTTGTCTGTAACCCTTAATGACAAGTCTCGCTTTATACTTTTCAATGGTTCCATCACTTTTCATCTTTCTTTGAAAACCCACTTGTAGCCTAGAGTTTTACAACCTGGACGTAAATCCACTAGCTCCCAAGTATGATTATGTAGAATAGAATCGATTTCACTCTTAATCGCTTCTTTCCACATTGGTCCCTCAGGCGAGGTCATAGCCTCTTTATAGCTTTGAGGTTCAGACTCAAGCATGTATGTTATGTAATCAGGACCATGAGACTTTTCTGTCCTAAATCTTTTGCTTTGCCTGAGTTCATCCACATGTTCCTCTTGACCCTCAAGATATTCAGGAATCTCTACACCATCATCTACAGACTCATGAGTCCGTTTTGACGAATCCACCCTACCCTTCGCGGGGAACACATCTTCAAAGAAAGAAGCATTTCTTGATTCCATGATCGTGTTCTTATGAATCTCTGGATGATGAAACTCATGTACTAAGAAGCGATAAGCATTGCTCGCATGTGCATATCCAATAAAGATACAGTCAACCGTTTTAGGTCCGATCTTTAACTTCTTAGGAGGTGGTATCATAACCTTTGCAAGGCACCCCCACATTCTTAAGCATTTAAAAGATGGTTTCACACCTTTCCATAACTCTTGTGGAGTCTTTCTTTCATCTTTTCGTGGGATCTTATTTAAAAGGTAATTGGCTGTGAAAACAGGCTCCCCCCACATGTTCTGTGGTAACCCTGAACTTATGAGCATCGCATTCATCATCTCCTTAAGAGTGCGATTCTTCCGTTCAGCTACACCATTTGATTGTGGTGAATAAGGAGCAGTGACTTCGTGAATCATACCATTTTCAGCACAAAATTGCCCAAATGGGTCAACATATTCACCTCCACGATCACTTCTAATCACTTTGATTTTTTTATCAAGTTGATTTTCAACCTCAGTTTTGTAGAGAATGAATTTCTCCAACACCTCATCTTTGCTTTTCAGCAAATACACATAACAATATTTCGTACTATCATCCACGAAGGTGATGAAATACTTGTTATTTCCTCTAGTTTGAACAAACTTGAGATCACAAATGTCGCTATGAACAAGTTCCAGCGGTTTAGTATTTCTATTAACTTGTTTGAACGAAGTTCTAGTCATTTTCGCCTCAACACAAGTTTCACATTTGTGACTTTGATTGATTTTTAAATATGGAATGTGTTCCATGTTCATCAATCTTCGGATTGAGTCATAATTCACATGTCCTAATCTACCATGCCATAAATTGAAAGATTCAATCAAGTAAGCAGAAGAAGGAGCTTTCATTTCATTATTGTTGGAAGGTACAACCGTAGTGTTCAATTTGAACATGCCGTCAAGCACATTACCATGGCCAATGAACACATTATTCTTAGATAAGACTACTTTGCCAGACTCAATCACTTGTTTAAAGCCATGCTTATCTAACAGAGAACCGGACACAAGGTTCTTGCGAATGTCAGGCACATACAGAACATTCTTCAAGGTAAGCTCCTTCCCGGACGTCATCTTCAGCACCACAGTGCCACGTCCCTTAACCACGGAGGTTGCTGAGTTGCCCATGTAAACTGGCTCGCCGTTTTTCACAGCTTGGAAGCTTGAAAAGGCCCCCCGACACAGGTGAAATGCTTTGTGGCGCCTGTGTCAATCCACCACTCCTTGGGGTTGGAGTCTGCCAAATTAATTTCGCTGATCACAACGCACGAGTCCATGTAGTCCACATCCTGGGCGGGATCTTCAACCACATTTGCCTGGTTCTTCTTTGGCTTCTTATAGTCCAATGACTTGTGTCCAACGGTGCCGCAGTTATACCATTTCCCGGTGAATTTCGTCTTCTTCGAGATTCCACCTCTTGCTATCAGTTTTCTGCCTTTCTTGGAGTTGCGAGACTTGTCTGAGTTGAAGCCGCCACCAGCTTAAACAACGTTCGCCTTCGCCGCAGGCATGGTAGCCTTGTCTAAGCCCTTCTCTTCTTCATGAAGACGTAGCTTTCAATACCCTTACTGCTCAGCATGAAGAACATCTTATGCTGTCACATTTTGAAGTTCATTCCATTCTTGAACTTCTCGGGTCATTCAACATGGTTAAATGGCATCCACATTTAATTTGAAGTTCATTCCATTCTTGAACTTCTCGGGTCGTTCAACATGGTTAAATGGCACCAGCGGTAGCCAATTAACATCACGTCCAGCAACAATGTTATTGTTCGCAGACACGGACCGATTTTTTTTTTTGTTTATACCTGTGTGTAAAAAATCCGTACAAATATAAAAATATCGACGGAGATCTCACACGAATCAAGTGTATAACAGTCATGAGAATATTTTACACACATTTACACACTTATCAATTATCATAATAATCATACAGATTAAAAACACATACGTTCGGTTATCAATAATCAAATAATTATGCATATTATATGTTCGGCTAATAATTAGCAGATATAACATCGCATGCAAAACTAATACTTTACATGCATATTACAGACACGTCCGTCCAGCCAATAATTAGTTCATATCACATCTCATGCAAAACTAATAATGTATGCATGCATGTGAATAAGTGATGTGTAAACAATTAAATGCAGTAAGCAATTAATACACATATGCACATGCATACTAATTGACAAGGAAGAATATTCATATTAATAATATCATGTTAATCAAATAGCTTCGAAAATATTAAGTAATATCGGTTCGAATAATATTTCGATTACACATTGATTTTCGGAAAATCTCAACCAGGAATAAAATTTCATTTCCAAACTATTGGAACTACATACAGAAAATTAATTGTAAGATAATAAAAAAATAATTATCATGTACAATAAATCAAAAATTAAAATAATCAAATATATACACAGATTGAGTCGTGACAGGTCACTGCCCTGGAAACGAAATTGGTCCCGTAAAGCCTTCATCCCCCAGGGTAAAACCATCAAGGTACTCCTCTATTAAAAAGTAGACGTATCTCGTACTCGCACTTTGCCCAATGGTTATCTATCACATAATCACAGGAAAAAGATTTGAAACAAATTCGGACCTTTTTAGACTGAGGAGGGAGAGAGAGATTTAAACTTTAGGACTTGTCAACTGAAGAATGAGATGATTTATTCTGAACCTAGAGGGTTCTATTTATAGGTACTAGACACCCTCTCAGAATCAGAAAGTGATATGTCTGATGATTATGAGATAATTCTTTCCCATAATTAGTTTACTATTACCGGTAAGTAAATATGCTGAGATGATTATGTCCCATAATTAATTACTATTACTGGTAAGTAAATATGTTTGAATGTTTTTAGATAATCAGAAAATATTCGAATTGATCTTCTATATCTGAACAAACTCGAATTTATCTCAACAGCTTGTATTTATCAGCTGGAAATTTGAATTTAATATTAGGCCCAACTATGGAAAATAATTGAATTCATTTTCTGAAAATTAGGCCCAAGTTTCGGCCCAATTCGTCCATTATTTTCAGTCCACGAGATCAACTTTGAGTATCGATATCTCATTCACCGTTGATCCGATTTGAGTGTTTAAATAGTCGATTTTGTAGTACTCACAGAAGAAAATCCAAAACCACCAAGAACCGAATTCAAATCACATTGGAACCCACTCAAAATCGAGCCCCAAAAGTCGAGTAAAAACCCAACTCAAATATCAATTTTCCAACATTGACTCATGTCTATCTGCATCATTCTTTGTCGTGACGTTGAGAAGCAAACTGGTAGTTTGTACTCAGAGGGACATCCTCCCTCCAAAAGCAAATGAAGCAGGCTTGTGATTTCTGATGATTTTAGAGAAGATTTATGAAATTAATGGTCTTATTTGATTTAAAAGTTAGACTCTATTTAATAACCCAATTAAGTGGGTAACTCAATGAAAAAGCACTTAATCAAAATTTGAGATGTTTGATAATGGTAAAATTGACTTTTTAATGAAATAGTGGGTCTTAATTGTCAAGTACAAAAGCACCCTCTCAAATAAGTGATTTGGTTTTCACTTATCACTTAGGCCCTGTCCAGTTCAACTTATTTGGTGTTGTGCTGTACTGATGAGTGCTGTGCTGTGCTGATGAGTGCTGAGCTGTGCTAATCAGTGCTGTGCTGTGCTGATCTTGTGCTGAATAGTATTGAAAATGTTGAATAGTGTTCATTTGAGTTGAAGAAAAAACACAATGTTTATTACTTAAGAACTAAAAAGTTCACTTAATTAATATTATTTTTATAAAACATAAAAATAGTGTCCATTTAAAACTTAAATGTGTTGAGCTGAATAGGTGCTGTACTAATCAGTGCTGTGCTGTGCTGATGAGTGCTGTGTTGTGCTGATCAGAGCTGTGATGTGATGTGCTGAAATGTGCTGCAATAAGTTGAACTGCACAGGGCCTTAATGCATGAAATGTTTACTAGTTTTAGAAAATTTAGTTTACTTTTCTCATTCAGATTCAGACATTTGAATTTTACTATTTTTAGTTTTTCAGTATTCAGCACTTAGGCCATGTCCAGTTCAACTTATTGCAGCACATTTCAACACAGCACAGCACCGGTCAGCACAGCGCAACACTCATCAGCACAACACTGTTCAGCTCATCACATTTAAGCTCTAAATGGACACTATTTTTATGTTTTGTAAAAATAATATTAATTAAGCACACTTTTTAGTTCTTAAATAATAAACATTGTATTATTTCTTCAACTCAAATGAACACTGTTTAACACTTTCAACACTATTCAGTACAACACAGCACTGATCATCACAACTCAGCACTCATTAGTACAGCACAACACTCATCAGCATAACACAACACCAAATAAGTTGAACTCGACAGGGCCTTTATCGTCCAGACTTCAAATTTTAGATTTCAGACTTCAGATTTCAGAGTTCAGTTTTATCAAACGGAGTTTTAGTTTTGTTTTACAGTCTCATGAAATGAGGACATTGTAAGTGCGGGGGTGAAAAGTCTCGTTCATATAGAAAACTTAATTATAATATCTTCAAATAGCGAATGTAGAAGGAAAAAACTGAAAGCAATTACAAGAGAAAAATGAATTCTACGTAAATTGACTAAAATAGTGACTGAACGGATCACTATTAATATTCCCTTGCAGAAGAGAATAGTCACCATAACTTGGCACATTGTTGGAATTTAGTAGTTGGTTGTTCTGTGCGTTCAGATCTCCCAAGACTGCAATCTGAACTTGAATTTCTGCTAATTCGGTTTGGGCTTTATGAATCTGCTGGTTTAAGAAAGTGATGTCACCAACACATCCGCACACCGTACACCGGATCCTTCAATCTGCAGTGAGCTTCCTGATACAGTGTCTCTGCAGCTATCGCACGCTGATTTAATGGAACTCTCTGTTCGATCAGAAAACAATAAAAGAAATTAACTTTAATGTCGAAAACTCTGTTAATTGCCAGAAAGTGTTCATTCATGTCAAAATATTTAGGTCGGAAAACTTCAACTGTAGAAATGTGAAGCATCCCATTTCTTAAATGCTGTCATTTTCATCCTCTTGAATGTCAATAACTTCTTATTCTCAAAAAAGAAGATCTCTTATTAGGCTTAAGAAGATCTCTAAATATTCACAGAACATCTCAAAAATATTCATGATCAGAATTTTATTTAACGAACACAAGTTTGGACATGATCGATCATTTTGATCAATATAATATGCAGATACATAAAATATACACTATATTTAAAGGGGCATGCTATACGCAGTCCGTATTTTGCTTATTTTGCAGTCCAAAATAAAAATACGCCTTCGATATATATGATATGGTCAATAATTATGTATATCAGACATATGCATCATATATACTACTTTTATTGCATACACTTGTAATTCAGTTATATATCAGAATCATTGTATATATGATTATTTAAAAAAAATACGGACTGCAAATAAGCAAAATACGAACTGCGTATAGAAGGGCTGTATTTAAACCATGTAATAAATTTTCTTTGAAAAGAAAAAAGAAGGAACAGTAACGAATAAAATATGTAGACGTATCTGACAAGATAGAGCTTAATTACCTGAAGCATTTTAGCAACGTTGGTGGCTCCATATATTTTGTGAACATATGCAAATCTCTGAGGATCATTGCCAGGAAAGTACGGGGAGAGAACGCAATCTGGAGGGCATCTTCTTCTTAAATATTTGCATCCAGCACACCTCATGATTATAGTACATATATATCTTCGATTGAAATAGATATGTATTACGAAATCTGGGTAAAAATTTTCTCAAGATATTATGAAATCTCTCTGATAATTTTCTCAGAATCTATTCTTGTTTGAAGAATCAACATCTCATCAGGACATATATGGTTTTGATTCGTGTTTGTATTTGGTGCTATCTTTACCATTTAATTGAGCAACGGCTAGCCTAACTTTGGAAACTAATTCATTTCAGAATGCTATAATTAACTTCCAAACTAATTCATTTGGAAAGAAAGTTACCAGTACCTACTGGGGTTAACTCCTTGCGTTGGAATTCATGGAAACGCTACCGTTTTTGTTTCTTGGACACAATTGGACATACATATTTGGACAGGTGATCCCAACCCTACCTACTGTATATGCATGTGGATCGACTTGGAAAGAACAATTGATTGTTATAATTCCTTCTTTTAATTTGTTAAGTACGTACATTCGTTTATAATAGGATGAGTTAACGTTTGAGAGTGGTAGGTGTTCATTCTTTTTCCTTTTTCTCAGTTTAGTTCATATATCAAATTCAGATTAGTCTAGTGCACCCAAAATATTATATTTTGGACCTGTATTAGTAAATATGGACCTGCATGTATCACCATTCTTAGTTTAGTTTAGTTTAGTTTAGTTTATTAAGCATTGAAGTAATGATATGATAAATTCAATTTTTGACATATATTGAAGCAAAATTACCAAAATTATATTACTACCAACTACCTATTCTCCCCCAAATTGTTTTTGTAGAACTAAACTGATCAAAACTAATAAATACTAGATTAATCTGAACTAAATGGAACTAAACTGATAGATACTGAACTTATCAAATGTCCTTAATAGAAATCTTAAAAGTTCTATGCCATATAACTAGGAATTTCAAGTTTTCAAATAAAAATTGCCGTAGTTTAAATTTACTTATAACACAAGCCCTGGATCTTTCTTGGCCCTGTCCATTTCAACTTATTGCAACTCATTTCAGCACAGCACAACACTGGTCAGCACAACACAACACTCATAAGCACAGCACATCACTGATCAGCACAACACAACACTCATCAGCACAACACAACACTTCTCAGCACAACACTGTTCAGCTCAACACATTTAAGCTCCAATGGACAATATTTTTATGTTTTGTAAGATTAATATTAATTAAGTTACATTGCTATTTCTTGAGTAATTAACATTATATGTTTTTTCTTCAGCTCAAATGAACATTATTCAACACTTTCAACACTATTCAACACAAGATCAGCACAGAACAACACTGATCAACAGAGAACAACACTAATTAGCACAACTCAGCACTCATCACCACAACACAACACTGGTCAACACAGCACATCACTCATTAGCTCAGCACAACACCAAATAAGTTGAATTGGATAGGGCCATTGTCAATAAAATAAATGTATAGTTTATATTCATGATAATCGGGAAGTGCAATATATTTGCTCATTAAAATAAAATAATCATGAACAAATTAGATACTTAGAACATTAAAATGTATAGATTTTAGCTATATTATTGATCACAAATTAAAATAATTTTACATATTTAAAGAAAGAGTACTGTAAAGCAATAGCAATATTGAAATTGATATTGCAATTGTGATACTCTAGCGTAATTGCAGCAGCCTACTACGGCTGATGTTTTCTGGAGTATGTGGAGCAGGAGAAATGAGCTCAAATGTAATGATAATAGATTTTCAACACAGTCAGTCACTAACTCTCTAGCTATATCTATAAGGTTAATAAGATCTTCACTGTATTTCTAGTTTCTGGTGAGATCAGGAAACACGGGGACTTAGTTTTGACTTGATTAGTTCCTTCTCTCCAAAGAAAAAGGCCTAAACAAATTAGATCCATCAAATGGGAGCCCATTGATCTAGGATTGAAAATAATGTTGATGCATCCTTTTTGACATCAGATAGGGTAGGATTACGGCTGGTTGTAAGGAAAGGGGTGGAAATGAAAGCTGTACAACAGTCTTCCCACTTTTTTCTGAACTTTTGGCATTGCAGTTTGGCTTTTATACTATCTCATTTCAGCATTAAAACAGACAGAATGTTACCTATAAAAGGTGTAGAATTGTCAAGTTCTGTTGTAGACTGGAGATGCCATAATTTAAACTATTCTATAAGGACATCTGCTGTAGGCATCAAAATCCAACATGTGTTCAGCCATACTCTTTTGAGTTTAGTATCCTTTGTTTTACCCAAGCATTTACTTTTTGGATTATATTTTATTTTTCCTGTGCGACCATTAGTTTGGATCTTGGGGGTAGCATTAGGATATATTGTATTATATATAAGGGGATTTAGCGTCAGTTTATGTCCACGTAGATCGTCTCACGAAATATTTTCTTCTTTTTACCATATTTATCAATTAAAAAGGGAACACTGTGGCTGATTTCCTTGCAAAGGAAAGCTCACAGTATTCTATCACTGATACTCTTCCTCTTCAAAATTCATCACCTACTCTTAGAGGCCTAAAATGTAGATAGACTAGGATTGCATCACTTAAGAATGTGAAGATCTTCCCCTCTACTAGATAGATGCTGTTGTTTTTCCTTTTTTTTAGATGCAGAGACCTCATTGGAGGGGAGTCTCCAAAAGGAAGAACAAGCACAAAGAAAAAGAGGAAGGGCAAAATGACTCAAGCAAGGAGCACATGAACTCTCTCATCAATCCACTTTAGGCACACTACCACCTTTTTTTGGGCATGACTTGGTCTTTATTACACCATCCTGATTCTATCACCGGGTAGACATGTGACTTGTGTATTTTTTACCCATTCAAAAATTTACTCGGTAAGTTAGGATCGGAAGAGAGTGCAATAACACCAAGGCATCACCAACTACTTTTATATTTAATATTACCATTATTTAGGTTTCATTTTCAAGGAAAACAGACTGATGTAATGGACGTCTAGCCTATGGCTATTTTGAGAGGTTTGGGAAGCTTATAAATCTCCCCCACCATTGGTGGTTTAAATTTTTTTAAAAAGCGATCTCTTCTTGATGCTGAATATACAATCAAAGAATATAGCCTGCATTTGGCGTGCACATTCTCCAACTTTTTTTTAGATTTTTGTTCCGAACTATATATCTTCATATAACTATTTTCTCTAAAACTCTATTAGATAGAAAAGAACACATGATTAGTTAATATTTGTTAGTAATTGTCTCATTTCTCCCATTTTTTGGTGTTATTTATTTCGTGCATGGAATTGTGTGGTTAAACTAATTAATAGCTAGTGTTAGGTGTAATTAAACTTTCAAGGTTGCTCAGTGAAAGAGTAATAAGCTTGAGGTTGAGCACTAATGATATAACACAACATACAGTCTACATGGACATAAGCTTGATTACGTATTACAATTTTTAGACGTATGAATTGGAAGAGCAAGCTGGCTATATATAGACACCATGTCTAACTATATACGAAGATGGTGCTATGAAATGGAAGATGTTGTCCATGATTTTAGTCTGGAGTTGATAGCAGCCGGAGAATCAAGAAAAGGCTTCGGTGGTATTTGTAAGGATAATAGATTTCCCTCAAGCATCTCTACAACTTTGCTACTAGATGGCCTATCCCATGGATTTGTCTGAATGCACCATAATCCTATAACTATCATCTTCATAACAGTCTCTTTGTCCTCTTCATTAGTAACACCTTCGAGTGGAAGCTCTCTTCCGAGTTCCACGTGCTCATATATCCAATTAGGGAAATAAGTCTCACTTCCTTGTTGAGAATCAATAACTACTTTGCTTCTCAATCCGATCATTTCTAGAATCATCATTCCATAACTGTACACATCTGATTTGTGTGAGATACCTCCAAAGTTGCGACAAAATACCTCTGGAGCAATGTATCCAACAGTTCCTCTTGCGCCCATTGTTGATAAAATACTCTGTTTCTTTGTGCACAGTTTAGCTAGTCCAAAATCACTTATCTTGGGACAAAATTCATCATCCAAAAGTATATTTTGAGGCTTGATGTCTAAATGAACAATTCTTGTATTGCATCCCCGGTGGAGATATTCCAAACCTCGCGCAGTTCCCACAACAATTCTATACAATAGATTCCATTCAAGATGCTTGGATCCTTTTTGACCAACGAACTTGTCCAATGATCCATTAGGCATGAACTCATAGATTAGTGCCCTGTTTTTCTTGTTGTAAGAAAATCCTAAAAGAGCGACCATATTACACTACTACAAAGGGGTAGATGCAAGACACATATTTAAGGCGTTTAAGCCTGGCGCGTTTTTTTACGCCTTGATTGAAAGTAGCGAGGTCGCTACATCCTCAAGCTAGCAAAAAAAATTACATTCAACACGGAAAGAAGCAGTTAAAGGCGGAAATGGGTTTTGACGTTAAAAAATACTTGACCAAGGCGGATAAAATGTATCCGCCTTAAATTGAATGGGTTGTTACGACCTCGTAACCTTTGTAGTAATATAAACGTGTCTGTAACGATTTTGTAGGTTAGCTCGTTAGTCGTAGATTTGTGCGTTGCGATCTCGTAAGCTTTGCTAAACCCTAATTTAAGCAGGCGAGAATATGGGAGATGTCGTAACTGGGACGCTAGGATATGGCGTTTGATGTTACGGTATCGCTTCTGTGCACGTCAAATTTGTCATTGTTCAATGTACAGTGCATGTGAGGGTGATTGAAATGTTACGAGTTCGCTGGCTATTCAAAGGTGTTAGCGAAGTATTAGCGACTTCGCAAGAGCCTCTGTATGGGTCACAGATTTAAGCTGAACTGGCCGTTCTAACTCCAAAACAAAAACTTTAAAAGGGTCTAAACAGGTGGGTATTGAAGGGTGATCAGTTGAAGTGTTCTCGGAGGTCTCATTGTTCCCGTGTTGGTGTAGGTAAGGTTTAACTTGCGTAATGTACTGGCTTGTCTCTTGATTTTAGTTGATTTTATGCATAATTTATGCTTGCATTTTGGTTTATTTTGGTTTTTTAGTTAATGCAGTGTGTAGTTTATGTGTTGATCATCTCAAGTCAGTGGGTTAGTAGTATTGTGTAGCTGTATGTCTGATTTGTGAATTATGGACCGCGAAAGAATAATGAAGGAGAATGCTTGATTATCGAAGGAGTACTTAGATTTGGTTGAACATTTCTTAGATGTTGGGTTGCGACATTGTAGACAGAATAGCATAGGAGGGGTTAGATGTCCATGCAACAAGTGTAGAAACAACGCCATATTTGAGATATTGCTGTAGTGCGTGAACATTTAATTTGTAAAGGTTTTGACAAATCCTACACAGAATGGGTTTGGCATGGGGAAGGCCATTATGGAAGTGACCAGGTTGAGATGGAGGAGGGAAGGGCCGAGGAAATCCTGCAGTATAATGAACAGCTTTCAGATATGTGTGACGATGTTGTTATGGAGTTTGTTGGGAAGAAAAGTATGCTGGAGGCAATGTATGACGATAAAAAGACAAGCTTATATGTTGGGGCTAGCCATTCTAGACTGGGAGCAACATTGTTGTTAATGAACCTAAAGGCAAGGCATGGTATTTCTGATAAAGGAATGACGGAATTGCTAGAGTTGGTTAAAGAGTTACTTCCTCAAGACAACTTATGTCCTGACAGGGTTTATGCTTCGCGGAAGATATTGTGTCCTATGGGCATGGAGTTTACTAAGATTCACGCATGCCCGAATGATTGTATGTTGTATAGGGGGAGTGTTGATTCTTTGAGGGATGATTGCAAGGTATGCGGTGAGTCTAGATGGAAAAAGAAGGAGGGAAAGGTCGAGGTATGTGGAGAAACAGTGACAACATCGACAAAGCAAGGTCCTGCTAAGGTGATATGGTACATGCCCTTGAAACCGAGATTGACGCGTTTGTATGCCAATCCAGTTGATGCAAAATTGTTAACATGGCATGCCGATAGGGTTTGAGAGGAAGATGATAATATTATATCTCACGCTTCTGATGGTGATCAGTGGAAGAAGATGGATGCTATGTACCCAGAATTTGCTGACGAATCTAGACACGTGCTCTTAGGACTATCTACTGATGGAATGAACCCTTTCGGGAACATGTCCAGCACCCACAGTTCATGGCCAGTGATGCTTGTTATTTATAATCTACCTTCATGGTTGATGATGAAACGAAAGTATGTGCTTTTGAACACTATGATCTCGGGGCCTAGGCAACCTGGTAATGACATTGATGTATATCTAGCGTCTCTTGTTGAGGAGTTGGAATCCTTACTTAAGCATGGAATTCATATTCCTGACGGAAGTCGAGGGGACGCGAAATTCAAACTTAAAGCCATGCTGATGTGGAGCATCAATGATTTCCCTGCGCTGGGTAACCTTGGAGGGTGTTCTGTGAAAGGTCATTTTGCATGTCCAGTATGTGAGAGCAATACCAGCCATTGTCAATTAAAGCACGGTGGTAAGCCTATGTATCTAGATCATAGACGATTCCTGCCTAGCAGTCATCCGTGGAGGAGTGCTAAGAAGTGGTTTAACGGTCAGGAAGAGCATGGTGTTGCCCCTGTCCCATTATCAGGTTCTGAAATATTTGCAAAAGTATCGGGTATCGAGAACGTGCTGAGAAAAGGAAAAAAGAAAAGCACTCAAACTACGATTTGGAAGAAATGTTCGATATTTTTCAAACTCGGTTATTGGGAGCACTTGGATGTGCGCCACTGTCTAGATGTCATGCATATAGAAAAGAATGTATGTGAAGCTTTGGTTGGGACGCTCTTGAATACACCGGGAAAGAGTAAGGATGGATTGAAAACTAGAAAGGATTTAGTCAATCTTGGGATACGGACGTCAATTGCTCCCGTGCAAGAAGAAGTAGGTACGACATACTTACCACCTGCTTGTTATTCCTTGTCATTTGAGGAGAAGGAGAGATTTTGTAGGACTTTGAAATCAGTGAAGGTGCCTTCTAAATATGATTCGAACATTAGCAGTTGTGTATCAACTGCAGAGCTAAAATTGGTGGGAATGAAGTCGCACGATTGCCACAATCTGATGCAGGACTTGAATGTCATTGCTCTGAGAGGTTGCTTGCCTTCTCACGTTGGAGACGCGGTTGCCAGGCTTTGTAATTTTTTTAAACAGATATGTCGCAAGAAAGTAAGTCGGCGTAAGTTGGATGAATTGCAGGATATGGTAGTTGAGGTATTGTGCAGGCTAGAGATGTATTTTCCCCCTTCCTTTTTTGACATAATGATTCATTTGATAGTTCATTTGGTGCGGGAGGTGAAGCTGTGCGGACCGGTATACTTGAGATGGATGTATCCATTCGAGCGGTACATGAGCATTTTCAAGCATTTTGTTAAGAATCGTTATCGACCAGACGCCAGTATAGTGCATCGATATGTCGCGGAAGAGGTAATAGAATTTTGTACCAACTATTTACAGGATGTACCTACTATAGGACTGCCAGTCTCCAGACACGACGGTAGGTTGGATGGTGTCAGTCTAGATGTTGTGCCCTAAAATGGTCTAGCACGTAATCTAGTTGCAACGAAGGCACAAGACTACTATCAAACACCTTATTATTTACAAGTTTCCGAGAGGAACAACGCTCATACCTAGCTATGGCGGCGTCGTTGAAGAACTCAGGAGTGTCCTCCTCCTCACTGGAACTGGCGGGCCCTTCCCCACCATCATTTCCGGCAGCAGCGCCGGTGGCAGGGATGACTGGAACTTGCAGGGTGACTGGAACCTCTGCCTGAACCTCAGGCTCCTCAGTCCGAGACCGTTTATTTCCCACCTCTGGACCACGTCCCCGTCCAATGTCTGAGCCTCTACCACCGCGTCCCCGCACCGCTCCTCTGGTCTTTGGCCGCATTTTGTCGGAGAAGTTACAGCGTCATCGCCGGTTTTTAATTTCAGTAGGGTTTTCAATTTGGGGCTAATTAATTTTAGCCCGATCCCCTTTTTTTAATTTTTAGTACTGTTACTTGCGATATCGCTAGTGGATATGCTTCTACATGTTGCGAGTTCGCTAGCACACACGCATCTGTATGTTGTGAAGTCATTAATATCTCTCAAGCCTGAGTTTCTAGTAGCGAGTCTTAAAAAGTCTCGCCAGGCAAGCGTTCGAGTAGCGAACTCGCTAAAGAAGAATCATTCTAATTAGTAGCGAGATCGTAACCCAAAAAATACTACTGGTTTTCTGGGTTATGTGGGTTTGTGGGTTTGTGGGTTTGTGGGTTTGTGGGTTTAGGGTTTAGGGTTTAACTGTGGTAACGTGTACACTAGCGATTTCACTACTACACAAGCTAATTAGATTGTAACTAAAAAATAAACCTTTTTAATTTTTTATTAGCAATTTCACATTCTAACATATATATATTTTATATGGATGCAGTATAATACTCTATTTGTTAAATATCCATCATGATAGTAACTCAGGTAGAGTACATCTTTGTACATAAGCAGTATGACATAACTCTATGTAAAACATCAATAATTCGGTTTAAATTTTTAAACGCACTATCATATTCTAAAATATGTACATTTTTTATATAAATAGTATAATACTCAATTTGGAAAATATCGATCATCACATTATGTCAAGCAGAGTACATCTTAGTATATCAGCATGCAATGTTATTAAGCGATACTCGGTAGTATGATGAGTGATGACAGTTGGTGAGTGAACGTGTGCATGATACTTTGTTTAATTCAAGAATCGTGCTTGTATTCACATAAATGAGTTGTAATAAACTAAGTATCTCTAATGAAATGCACGTGAACTGCGCATATATATATATGTATATATATATATATATATGTAGTTCATGTGTGAATCTCTACTATGCTGTTGTCTCTAAAGGTAAGCGATGGATAGCGTTTTCAAGCGTACACATGATGTGTAGAGTTTCTTATTGTCTTACAATTAAAGACTAAGTTTCTTAAAACTCTTTCAAATTATGTAATTGCAGATTAAGTCAACAAATCTCTATCCCGTTATACATCAGCATACGACGGAACAAATGAAAATTATTCTTACAATAGAATGATTAATGTCTTATACCATCATTCCGTTTAAATCGTTTAAATCGTGATTTAAAAATGTATGAGTGCATTTTTTTTAAAAAATAATTATCTTAAGTAGGGTTCTAGCGAGCATCAGTAGCGAAATCGCAATATCCTAATAACATACTTTATGTCAGTTTTTCAGTTACGATGTCGCTAGAAGGATAAAGTAGACCATAAAAGGCAATCACATGAGCACGTAACGACCTCGTAAATAGCCACTTCAGGTGTAACAAGAGAGTTCCGATATCGCAACAATCCAAGCTTGAATAAAGTAAACACGTTATAGAACAGAAAAACACAACACTTTTGGCATCTTATCCATCACTTCTTACGGGTTTCATCTCCAAAAGTTCAAACTTTTGCACATCTTCTCAAATCTCCTCAACTTTCTTCACATCAAATCTCCATTACTCATCCCATACATGTTGGACACATCAATTGTGTCAAAACAAAGTGGAACTAGCCACTAATTGCATGCAAAAGATTGGTAAATTTTGCAATAAATTCTCAACCACATTTTTCCCTATAGTTTTTGCAATTAATGTCAATTTTTATTTGTTTTTGTTCAATTTGGTAACATCCTTTGTTGTGGGTAGGAGAGGGACAAACAAGGTAGACCATCCCCAACCAAAATAATCAATTCTACCGACACAACTTTGTCATATACCAAAGGTACGATTTTTTTCATTCTTATTTGCTAAAAAAATGATTTTCTTGTACATAGTGCCTCCATTTATCATGCTATTACTAAATATCATGTCAGAAGCATGTCCTGAACGAAAATCAAGATTTTCTTTTAATGTTGTCCATAGCTTGCTTAGCCCTAAATTTTAGGATTATGAAATATAATGTTTTTACTACAAAGTACAACTTTGACTTATTAGTATTGTGTTAGTCATTAACTAATTTCAATATACAAAGGAAAGCTTAATGGAGAGCCCTTCAAGTTCCGTTAACTCCGACTCAAGTGGAGGGGAAATGTTGTTGGCGGTTCAAGTGAGGTTAGAAGACAACGAGAAGTGACTCGCGCATCGAAAGAAACTCAACTCCTCACACATTGTCGCGAATTAGAGATTAGGATCGATAACAAAATACTAACACATGTCAAGTTTAATGACATTGGTGTTGCTATTTCACGCGACGGTGATGCCGCGCGATGGTCGAGTTGGTGTGCTAAGACGGGTAGGATACGCACACCATTAGACACAACGGATTGGAGGCTACTAAGCATCGACATCAAAAAGGATATATGGAAGGAATGAAAGTTTAGTGTGGTACTTGTTATTTTTAATTTCAATTGAAAATTGTGAGTGTGACTATTTTTATGATCACATTTGTAGCGCCCCTTTATTATCGAAGCAACATCCTATGATCAAGTGAAGAAGAAGGCTCTTCAAATCGCATCAAAAGCTCATCGAGAACACAAATATACCCTTGCCAAGGATTATATCAAATCGAAGGGCACGAGGTTTGGGCAAGATCCAAGTACGCGTTACAATCACATTGTAACCCTTACTTGGGAGGCATTCAAGAAATGATGGTTAGAAAATGACGCAAAGGTTAGTTTACTTACTACATCTTGCAATAATAGTGTCATGCGAATTAGCCAAATTTTTTTTTTTTCGGTTAGTGCTTTATTCCTAAAATAACATAGAATTTCTAAAAGGGTTTGGGGGATAGGAAGCGCAAAGTCACTGCTGATAATGTTATGCCTTACACCGGGGGTAGGGCGGGGTACTTGGGTGTGGGGAAGAAGACCTCAAAAAAGGAACAAGAAAACGAGGTGAAAGAGCTTGTGGATGGGGGCATGGACGCGGAAGAGGCGAACAAGCTAGTCATTTTCGAAGGCCCTACAACATATAGTAGACAACAATTATTCGTCTTGGGTAGAATTAAAAAAGACGGGACTTTCTCAAGTGATGAGGCAAAAAGGGTGGCTAATCGAGTGGTACGCTTTACCTACTACGCCATACCATGTTCCATTTTAGTATCTACAATCACACCATCAAACACAACAATTGATGACGATAATAACTTTTAATTTACAATACTACCTTTTTAGGACGAGGTCGAGCGTGAAGTTGAAGAAGGCTTGTTCATCCCTGTCGGTAAACACGATGTGCTACGTAGGGCACTTGGGAAGGCCGAGCATCCGGGAAGAGCTAGAATTGGTGGTTATGTTACTCAAATAGAGGCGTTTGGTATCAAACGTAGTAGGAAAGACCCTAAACCATCCAAATTCCAAATAGCATTGAACCAAGCCAAAATATCCGACCAAGAGATCAAGAAATTGAAAACAATGTTGTCCAATATATGTTCTTTTATAAAGTATCCTTTTCCATCCGATTTTTGTGACACCGATCCAATCAATGGACCCTCGTCTAGAGGTTCACATCCTTCCCCACCACAACATGAGGTTGACCAACCTATTTTTGACGAACCTATTGTTGAACCCAACAAGGAAATATGCACACCTTCGGCCCCTATCAAAGAGCAAGTTCATATACAACCATCCGATCCCAAACCAAAGGTACGTTTAATTACTTGCACCTCAATCAAATGAATAAATCTACACAACTCATGATTATTGATATTTTTTAAATATACTCTTCCTACATATGTCTAATTCGACCTAATTAAACATGCCTTATTTGTATATTAGAACTCCCCTTCTTGCAAGTTGTACGCTGAATGTGGGATGAATTCTCAACCCCGCCACGTTGCAATGGGAAATTCATATCCTGATATGGCACTAAATCATGAAGCCAAAGTCCCTATTGGTTTCGTTAGGGTTTCTATACTACATGTCTTAGTCGAGGATGCGTTGGTACCGGTCGCGGATCAAGAGTGCAGGACAGTGGGTAAAGGTTTGGACCGTTTTTGTGTGTGGCCCAAATGGTTGGTCGTTGATGTGAATTCTAATTCTATCCAATTAATAGAAACACACCTTCACCCGTCGTAGACCCACTAGATTTTCTGGTAGCTAAGAAACCGATGTCGGTGGGAGAAGTTGGATTCATAAAATCACTCCCGGGATTCCTTCGCACGTTTTATGATCTGGTGGGCCACCATAGTCGGGATTCTGTTTACTATTTCTACTCCAATAAACAGGTGTTCGGCGAAGCGAGGGAATTAGTCGTTCCATGGGAAGACTTTGCCCTTTTCTGGCACTATAAAACCCTTCCCAAAACAATCCTTATACTACATCAAATGTAAGCTACTTGATCTCATCTCTTCTATCGTATTGCAAGTTACAAATTATCATATACTTGTGCACTATTTTACGTTCATATCCCATCTATTCTTTATTTAGGTACATGCAATGCCTTGCTCTAAACGCAAAGACTTTCATTGGTTTTTTGCACCCAATATGCTTGCAAGAAATGAATGAAAGTAATCAATCACGACTTGCTTATCTCTCTAAGATCCTTAGTGACAAGACCAAGACAATTTACATAGGCCCATATCTAGAGAGGTTAGTTTTCTTTTTTACAGTTGGATATTTGCATTTCGTAAACATTCTAATTTTCGAGCTGGGTTCTTACATTTTCATTTCTTAAAACATGTAGTGGCCATTGGAGTTTTGTAGCTATGATACCATCGTTGAAACGAGTGTATTGGATGGACCCGCTACACTTTGGTCCCTCTACAAAATTTACAGATTTATTAGAGGTTGCTATGCATAGTGCACATGACGACACACTACTTCCCTTCAACCTTATACAGATTCAGGTGACATTACAAATCCAATGCTCATTTATTTCCACTATGATTTCATTTCAAATCATTTGTTATACTTCTTCACTTTCAGCACCAAAAGCAATTGTCAAATTGGGAGTGCGGTTACTATATGATGTTGTACGCAAGCGAGTGCGTAGCTGGCCTTGTTCAAGATAATTTGGAATTACATCGCGTAAGCATTCTTATAACCTACTTATTGTACCTATTATTATCTACGTTGCATTTAATAGTATTAAAAAACATTTCATATTCTTAGATTATCGAGGAAAATCATGCACCATACACCAAGAAGGAGTTGGAGGATGGTAGAGATGCATTGGCTAGATACTTGGTCCTTATTAGTTCTCGGTACATCTCTAGGCCTCACATTCCCAATAAAAGCTAGTTTCTTTTTTTGTCAAATGGATGCATATACTTTTGAGTTCCATTACTTCCATTAGTTTATAAAGTGTGGCTTGATAGTGTTTCATGTTCATGTTTTGTGCTTAGATACCATGCATCTTGCAATTCACAGTTTAGACAATTAAAATGAAACCCAATTTTAGTGGAAATGGGTGGAAATGGCTCAAATCCTATAAATTTGCGACACTTACGAATTCCCTGCGAGATCGTTACTTCTCTCGCCCATTACATTAAAATAGTTGCGATCATCTTCTACTATCGCTACTTCTCTCGCCAGAATTATATTTCTGAGCTTAGTTTTTGCGCCATCGCTACCCAATCGCTCGTTCTTCTCTGCCTCTCCAATCTGATCTCTGCCGAGCTCGTAACCATACACGCCAAAATCAGGCAAATTTCTAGCTTACTCATAACGTCATTTTTTTTCTCGCTGACCCAGTGCTAAAACGACGTCGTTTCATTTTAGCGAGATCAGTAGCGAATTCGTTACTATACACATAAGCGATTTCCTTACGATATCGTTACCTCTCTCGAACCAACAATTTTTATTATATTTTTATAATATGATTTTTACAATTTTTATATTTTTACAATTTTTATTAAATACAATTGTTCGGTTGCGGCCTCGCTACGTTGTTACTAGCGAGTAGCTAGTGGCTGTCGTAACTCGGCTCGTTTTGATTAACCCGAAATGTTTAATTTGGCTTGTAACGAGTTCACTACTTAGGACCGAGCGAATCGCCTCTATTTGTCGTAACCAGTCTCGTCAGCAGATAAATATATGACAACCTAGGCTCTCTTACGACATCGTAACTAGTATTAGCGATCCGCACGGTAGAAGTCGTAACCAGTCTCGTACACATTCATAACAGTCTCGGCTTTTTAATGTAGCGAACTCATTAGTATTTCATCTGGCGATCCGTAAGCTTCTGTCGTAACAAAACAATCAACCATTTGTTTGGGACTAGCGTTTGCTAGTTACGGTATCGCAACGAGTCAATCATATCATCTAGACTTGCATGCTAGCGATTTAGGAAGTATTGAGCAAGGCGGATAACCCTTCATCCAAGGCGGAAATAAACGCCTTAAACCCAAAAACATCTAAGGCGGAAGAGGAACCGCCTTAGATGATTTTTCTCATTCAAGTCACAACCAGGGAAGGCATTTGTTTTCTGCCTTAACACATGAAGGAGGAACCGCCTTAAATGACTTGATATTCTAGTAGTCTTAACATGAGAAGTTCTGCTGATTGCAGCAACTTCATTTATAAAATCCTCCCCATTTCCCTTGTTATCTTTCAACACTTTGACGGCCACCTCACGGCCGTCGGACATCTTACCTCTGTAAACACAGCCAAAACCTCCATGGCCTAATTTATCAGAAAATGAATTGGTCATTTTCTTGATTTCTGTAAAAGTGTATAACTTGGGGATAATGGATCCGTAGTTCCTCATGAACTCTTCCACAAGCTGATTGCTTACATCATCTGGCTTCGACTTGATTAATATCACTTTCCGCCATGAGTTCCTTTTCGTGATATAGTAAATCATTACTCCGATCAGCATCAATGCAGTAGAACCAACTCCTATGCCTGCATTAATTATGACCTAAGGCTCTACTTCAAAAACTCTATAAAAGCATGATCTAACAGATTAATTTAGTTGAGAAGCATTACCAATCATCAATCTTCTAGTTGTCCTTGTACATGACCGTGTCTCTGTTATATCACATTATATATAAAACAAAAATTACATTATATATTAATTAATGGAAATTTAAGCCAGAATAACTGAATGCACACTTAAGAAAGTTAAAAGGCTGGTACCTATTCGACCGATGGCAGGGGTTGAGGACCTGCTACAGGTGTTAGAGTGGAGCGGTTTCAATGGTGGCGGAGGTGACGGTGACTTTTCCGGATGGGGCGGCTGCAGAGGTGACGGTGATTTTTCTGGTGTTGCCGGATAGGGAGGTGGTGACAGGGGTGGCGGAGGTGGCGGTGAATTTTCCGGCGGGGGCGGTGATTTTGGTGGTGTTGCCGGTCGAGGTGGTGGGGACTCTTTTTGTATGCACTTTAAGTATATATTGCTGTGACTGCATACGGGTAGCTTTGACGAGGGTGATAAGGCGCTATAATGATTACGTTCATCTGTTTCGCAGAATGATTTTGGTAGTTGCGTTAAGAAGAAGGTTGTGAGTAGGAGAATGATTTCCTGCATTCTGATTTCTGAACGGAGGCTGCCGGAAAAGCTAGAGAGAGCTGAAATGAATAGCGACTAGCTAGAAAAGAGTTGATCCAACTGAGATGAGTAGACTTCGTATCTCCACCACACACTGTTCTCTCATCTCAAGTGGATGTGCATGTGTTCATGAGTTCCATTACTTTAAGACAGCGGTTCCTTTCAATTAGTTTTAGCCATTACTTTTCATTTTAATTCGCGTGGATTTTAGCATGTTTTATCCTTTAGAGAAATAGATGGCTTTTAGAGGATAAAATTAATACCTATGTAGATAGGAAATGAACAAGTCAACACGTCATTATTGCACAACACCTTCTTTTGCATCTATACTCTTCTAGAAAAATTTCTACTAATTAACTAGTCTGGGAGAATCGCGCCATATGCGGTATGGTTGAAACACTTTTAAACTATATTTTAATTAAGGAAAACATATTTGTGTATGAAACAAATATATTAATTTTTAATAGGTAGAACAAAATTAAATTTCATTAATATTAATTGGGTTAAAAGCTCATATACCCCCAAGTTTATAAGAAAGTGCCAATGTACCCCCGAGTAATTTAAAAGTGCTGATGTACCCCTATTATTATATTGAATAAAGAAGTGTACCTCTAAAGCCCATTTTCAACACCATTTTGAATTAGAAGACAAATTTACCCTCACTTGTTGGATTTTTTTCCCTTTACCCAAATGCTCATGGGCACGAAAAAGAAATAATTCAAGAAATCAATATCACTAAATTACAAAATAAATGCACAATATTATTGAAAGCGGCAATTCTAGATGCAGTCCATATTTTGCTTATTTTATAGTCCAAAAAAATACGTCTTTGATATATATGATATGATCAATAATTAAGTATATCAGACATATGCATCATATATATATTACTTCTATTGCATACACTTGCAAATCAGTTATATATCATAATTATTATATATATGATTATATAACAAAAATACGGACTGCAAATAAGTAAAAAACGGACTAAATCTAGCAGACCAGTATTGAAAAAAGATAACATTTTTATCCAAAAACTCAACAAACTGAAAATATCGGTGAAATTACCATAATCTCGCCACCTTGAGCTAGTCACGCAAATTATTACTGGGTGTGGCGGTTTCGGTCCCCCGGCTCACACTAATTTCTGGGCACGGTGGTTTTGGTCCCCTCGATTTCAAATGCTTTCATCCGATAAAGTAACAGTGACTGGTGGTATGGATTTGGATTGCCTTTCTTAACAGGGTGTGAATGTAAAAAGGGAAGCGAGAATTAGATGAATAATTAGGTAGGGGATGATTATTCATTGATTTGGTTGGGGCATTTTCGTCATAAATTTTTTCTTTCTTACCATTAAATAATACTGAGGGTATTCTTGTCATTTTACACTTGGCAAAAGAAAATTCTGCTCAAATTATACATTTGAGGGTATAGTAGCACTTTTGAAAAACTTAGGGGTACATTAGCACTTTTTAAAATAATTGGGGGTACAACAGCACTTTTTTCATATTAATTTCTAATCATTCTGATCATGAAACCAGTACTTGTGATGTACTCCAAATGATTTGTTAAGTATCATACAAAATTCATAACAATATACATATAATGGCTCGTATATTCTATTTGTAAATTGTACTCTTCATCTTTACAATCGCATTTTAGGGTTTGTTTGTCTGAACTTATTTCTTGTTAATCTGAACTAAATTGAACCGATATGAATTAAACTGAACTTACAAAATTGAATTGAAGTGCAAATTAATGTATTAACAATCAAATTAGTATGTCTAAATTTACATGAATTCATCAAATTATATTTTCGCTGAATTAACTGAATTAAATTAAATTAAATTGGACTTAATTGAATTGAACTATTTTATATATAAGTTCTGGCAAACAGAGGCTTATTTCCCCAGAAAGTTAAAAAAAAGTATTATTCTTTACGCTATCAATACTTTAGGGAGAAATATTAGTTATTGATTTCTCCCCATCTTTCTCACCTAAAAGAGCACAAAGCGTTAAGAAAGATCACGAAGCACGAAGCAAAGTTAAAATTTTAATGTGGACCTGTGTGTACAAATAATCAATCAACCTTGATCAAAATCTTTCTAATTTTAATAAGAACATCAACAACAAGAGCATGGAATAACCCTTACGCAAGAGATTGCACACTGAAAACATGCTTGTGCGCTCTACCATAAATATCTTTAATACATAAAGAATGCATATGCCTAAACAAATTTTATACACACACACATAAATATAACATGAAACCCTTATGTAAAATGAGATCTGAAACCCTAACCTCCATTTCTCCCTCATTTTCTCCGACTCGATCTCCTTGCACAACATGTGTAAATCACATATCGCTAGTTTCACTCCGCAGAACCGGTTAACCTTACGTTCATCCATGATGCCGCATAAGAAACTGTTTCCTTTCCTCTCCATAAACTCCATGTAATTACTGACACCTCCATAGACACTATCTCCTCAAGCGTGGTTTCGAGAGCTTCCCGTTAGGCGAGCTCTCAAAGTCATGCAGGCAGCTCAAGAGGCTATGTTGTGTGACTGCTCCGTTGGGCGAGCTCTTGAAGCCATATAGGCAGTTCAAGAGGCTACGGTGTGTGATTGCTTACCGTCCAGTCTGTGTCGAAACTACAGGACCGGACCGTGCAGGCGTAGGCATATTTTCAAGACAAAAATTGAGAAGGGTTTGTAATTACGATTAGTTTGGTGAAGAAGGATTATATAGAAAAAAATAACGAAATAATATTGAATATATTATTATCATATAAAAATAAAATACACTAATAACATATGTAAACAAATCAAGTATATAAAAATATATGTAAAAGGAAACTTGAGGTTAGAGATATGAAAAATATAAATCTTGGGATATTACAATAAAAAATGACGCGTAGAAAGTATTTTTAGAAAAAGAAAATTTGCAACTAACTGCATATTATATATACGGTTAAAAGTTTGTAGATTAAAAGGAAAAAAAGGAATATATAAAAATGGTAGGCGCCGGAATATGGTGAACGTGCGGTGGTTATGTGGTAGTTTTAGTCAAAACTAAGTAGTTTCATCCCTTTTAATGCTTTTTATTAATTTATTTATTGACCGGAGCAATAACTATTCTAGTTCCCTTTAAGAGTAAGTATAAGTATAGGGATTTAAAATTATTATAAATTTATTATAGCTGTTTATCCTAAAGGGAACTAGAAGAGTTATTGATCCGGTCAATAAATAAATTAATAACAAGTATTAAAAAGGATGAAACTACGTAGTTTTGACTAAAGCCGCCACATAACCACCATAAGTTCACCATATTCCGGCGCCTACCATTTTTATATATTCCTTTTTTTGTTTCGTTTAATTTTTTTTTGATAACATTATTTTCTTTTTATGTGTCGATGTCCTATTATTTTCTTATTTTTATTACTATATCTTATGTTGATTTTTGTTTCCGGCGCATAAGAGTTGTGAAAACCTGTAACGTGTTGTATCATTTGTTTCCATTTTTTTGACATGATGATGATACACTAGCTTCCGCCTTCTATTTTTACAAATACAACTCATTCCACCTATAAAATCCTAATTAACACGCTAATTTACACGGTAATTTCAATCCATCATGTAAATTAACACGTCCGCGAAAGGAAAACATGAATGTGCGATATATGGAATATGCATGGAAATATTTTGTATTACTACAAGATCAACATGAATGTGCGATATATGGAATATGCATGGAAATATTCTGTATTACTACAAGATCACCATATTCCGGCGCCTATAATTTTCATATATTACTTTTTGGTTTCTTTAAATTTCATTCTTTATTACCGAAAGTGTTTCCGCCTTCTATATTTACACAAATACAACTCATTCCAACTCTCATAATATCGTATACTACCATATAAAAAATCCTATAATATCTCTCTTTGCTTCTAATTATAAAATGTTATATACTTCCGTATCCAAATTATTGGTATAGAAGAAGACCAATACAGAAGACCAATGTATTGGTATCCCAAAAAATCCTGTTGATGCTGCCCGCCTGGTCGGTCCGAGTGGTCCCCTGATCCAATGACCTAGCCCTGCAAGACAGAGCCCCGGGAGGTACCCGAGAGTAGACCCTCCGGCGTGATGATGAAAGATGGATCCCGGGAGAGAAAAAGGGTAGTCACTAGAATAATGAGAAGATACTTACTTGGAACAGTGCTGAGGGGCACTATTTATACAGTGATACATGCTCCCAATATGGTCCATGCTTTCTATGGTGTTTAGTGTACCTGTCCTTATCCGAGTTGTACTATCCCGGATGCTTCCATATTAGCTTACCTCATCATGGGCCGAGCCCGGACTACTGCAGGGTAGTTGGGCCTGGGCCTGGTATCACCACTAGCCCCCCCGGAAGCCGGTCCTTTCAACCGAGGAATAAAACTTTGCTTGTCCGAGGGCGGAAGGGTTGGTTTTCTGAATTCCAACCTCTGTCCAACAAAAGTGGCACGTGGCCGCAATTTTCGAGCAACATTAATTAACGACTGCACTCCTTTCTCGTTTCTCGAAGGCAGTAATCATTGCTTTTATTCGCCTCTCCTTTTCTCTTCTATAAATACCCACTCCGTCTTTGTGTCGCTTTCAAATCTTTCATTTTCTCCATTTTTTCAAATATCAGATTTTCTTCTCAGATTCTCCTTCTACTGTCAGCTATGGCTTCCACTGATGCTAACGCCGATTCTCAGCCCCAGTCTCCGATCTCCTATACCCTTGCCAGCACGTCTCGCGAGGACTCTCCTCCCCTCCAGTGGGTCAGAGGCCACCCTCTCCTCTTAGGCCCGTGTACCTTTCTCGATCTGTGAACCCCTCCGGTCCTAAATTTAGGAGGTCTTAAAATGAAGAGCAGAGGGCTTTGGATGATGCCCAGGCGCGTTCCCTATCGGCCGACGAATGGACAAGAAAATGCCTCGGCGGCATGGGTGTCCCGCTTCCAGTCGATGCTCAGCTTGTGACCGTCTCTCCGGACGAGTCAATTAAGACTGTCCGGTGCATTTCTCGGATCCACTTTATGTGGGGTCTGAGCCTGCTCGTCCCTCGTCTATACTCCAGATTTATGAAGTCTACAATGTGTCTCCTGCTCAGGTCCATCCCAACGCGGTGGCAGTGATGATGGGTTTCTTGGTTCAATGTGCGAGGTTTAAAATTGTTCCCTGTTTTAACCTCTGGAAATCCTTCGATCTCTTGATCAAGTGCCCGAGGAAAGAGGAGATATGCTCTGTCCAGGCCCGACCCGGTGTTCAGAACTTCATCTTGGGTAAGAAAGATTCGGCAAAGAACAGGTAAATGAAGGGGCACACCAAGTGAATCCGGAGTTGCATGAGGCTCCCGGGTGGAACAACAAGATAGTCCCGGAGGTCAGGGAGGCGTTCCTTCCGGACAAGCACCGGGCAAATCACACCATCCTTTCCTCCCAGCCTTTGAACATGGACCAGTACTGGCTGGCCAATAATTCCATCTACCTCTTCCATAGCGAGATATACCCGGTCGAGGTTTCCCGGGTTAGCCGATGGGCTATGACCTGGCCTTTGCAAGGTTCGGATCCTACATCCTGTCTTTCTTTTGTGTTGTTCTACTCTTGTGATTTATTTTTCAATACCAGTGTCTTGCTTTATTACCTCAGCACCTACCATTGCCAACGACCCTGCCGTCCCCGTCCCAGAGAAGAAGAAGATAAAGAAAGACGGGGCTGAAGCGGCCGAGTCAACTACTGGCAGGCAGGGCGGGCGGAAGCTGAAAATTCCGAAGCTCAATACTCCTCTGAACACTTCCGAACCTGCCGTGCCTCCTTTTACTCCTGCGGCTGACAAGCCCCTACTTCCCAACAGTAAAGAGGCCGACGCCCGGATCCCTGTTACCGACGAGGTGGTGGAGGTCGACTCTCCAGTCACCGAGGAGGTCCGAGAGGTGGCCCCAGCTGCGGCAGATCCGGCCCTCCAGACTACCCTACTGAACCCCCTCGGGACCATGCCCCCACTTGAACCTTCTGTACCCGCTTCAGAAGCTTTGCCGAATCTTACTCGCGAGGCTGGGTCTTCCGGTCGTGGAAGGTTTACCTTTCGTCCTTCTTCATCCGGGGATATGAGGTCCCCGGCAGCCAGGTATACTACTTTGTCTGCCCCTGTCATTCCCCTTCCTCCATCCTACTCAAACAAGCGAAAGTCGGGGGAGACCATCAAGAAGGATGCTAAAAAGCCCCGGGATAGCGAGTCCCTGACTCTGACGCAGACCGTCGCTAGCGAGCTTCCTGTTACTTCTTCCAGTTAGCAGGTAATCTAATTTCTTCCCTCTTTTTTTTTTAATTTTTTTTGACCACCTTCTTTCATAGGTTAAACTGTTGAGCTCTGAGTTTGCCAACTCCTCAGAATACCCTCTCATCCTTCCTCTCTCGTCAGCTGGAGAGAAAGGATGAGGGGATCCGGACCGAGAAGGAAACGTCAGCCAGACTTCAAGAGAAGATAAGCCGTTTGGAGGAGGAGCTGGCCGAGGCCAGGGAGTCTGGTTACCGGGATCGGTTGAATTTTGCTGAGGCTGTTGTCGATAAAGTCCTGGCCAGCGGGACCCTATCCCATCGCCTAACCAACCTCAATCTCGCTACAAGCTCGCATCAATGCCATAACACCTATATGGAGATCCGAGGCTGGTTCCCTCCGCCAATCCGTGCTTCGTTCAAGAAGCAATGGTTCAATCCTAACTCTGAGGCTCAGAAGCTACACTTGCTGGAGGTTCTTCAGAAGGGAAGGATGAAAGGCTTATCTCCCGAGCTCTGGGAAGCCTTGCAGAAGAATCGCATGTCTACCGAAGACGTTCGGAACTGGTCGACGGATGTAGTTCGGCTGCTCGGGACCCTCCCCCTGCTCCTCCCTCCGGATCCGACCTCCCAGAGGACGACAACTTCACCTCGTATTGCACTATGTGCGACTTCTACCGGGGCCTGTTCGATCCGAAGGATATTGAAGCTGGAGGCTCTCCGTCTCCCGGTCCTGACGCTGCAGCGGCCGCAGGTGCTGGACCAGTCCACTCTCCTGAGCTTTTGTTCGGTGGGAGTTCCGAAGATGAGTCTGAGCCAGGTGACAGTGACGATGACGGGGGGAAGGGAGACTCCAACAATGTTCGTTAGGCTATCCTTCTTCTTTTGCTTTTACTTTTCTTGTATCTTGTCACCCGGTTCTCCGGTTTGTTAATGAAGAACTTTCTTTTCCTACTCGCCATACTCATCCATTGCGTCGCCTTTTCCTTGCTTTCTTTCTTTCCTTACTACTTGATCTATTTTCCCCTTTTTTGCAACCTTGCATCTTAACTCTGCTTTTGTCATGATTAGGGGTTACCTCTTAACCCTCCCCCCCGGCTCCTTCCCCGAGGCAAACTAGAATCGGCTGTCCGGGGCTGATGGATCTGTTGTTTGAGGAAGGGCTCGGTCCCCTGACATCGGAGTTTCCTGATGCTGATTGCCTACTTAGTTGTCTCCTCCAGATTCAGGAGGACTTTGGGTCCTTGCCGAAATGTTATAGATTGGCCTTCGAGAGCATTGACCAAGTTCTAGAGTTTGACCAAATCATGTCGAAGCAGGAGGCCCAGCACCACAACTTTCAAAGCCGGATCCAGAAGGAGCTGGATGAGGTATGGCATGCCGTTATTTTATACTATAACAAGTTCATGCGAATGCAGAACCAGAACGAGCTCCGCAAGAAAGTTACCACACTTGAAACAGAAAACGAGAGATTGGCCACTAGGAACCGGACTTTGCAGCAGCAGCTCGTAATAGTCCATCTATCCTATCATCTGATGGGCCTCCACCAGGGAGAGGTTGATATTCCTGTGCTAACCGACGTCCCTCGGGCATTCGATGACCTTATCGCTTGGATGGAGAGTTCTGAAAGGTCATTCGGCGTCTGGGCCGCTGCTTATCAAGCGGCTAAGAACTGGAGGAAGAACATTCTAAGCCAGAAAATCCTTCCCGAATCCTTGACACGCATACCTCCCCTTGAAGACATTGACCTGGCTTATGAGCGTTATGAACATGCTCCTCAACCCCTGGATTTGGAGACTTCTGAGCGGCGTCTGGCCAGACTTCGGACGGTCGCAGCCAGATTCCGCGCCCGGTACCCTACTCGAGAGAGGACATCCGGAGCTAACCGACGAACCGGTTCTCCGCCCCTGATGGTTCACGTTCGGCTCGGAGCGTCCAAAAGGGTAAACAGAAGGCAGTCGATTCCGGGGGTGCCCAGACCAGGGGAAGAGTTCCAAGGCAAACTCCAGTCCGAATCGGGAGTCCTATTGCCACAAACAGGGTTCTTGTCCGTATGCCCGATCCGGAGGTTGGACCGGAGGGTGCTCCTGAAGGTAATCCGGACGCCCCTCAGAACCAGGATGAGGAGCAACGGATGCTGGAGCTTGCTGTCCGAAGGAGTCGGCAGGAGACCAGGAGAATTCCCCCTGGCGAGGCCTCCACCTCTAGGGCCCCGGAGTAGAATAGAATTTCCTGCTTGGCAACCCTTTTGTATCTGTAAAGACTCTGATTTGTGTATAAGTATTTTCATTTTATAACAACTATCTTTCAATTTCAAACTTATAATACGCGCATTCATTCTTTTCATTAAAATCGACCAAAAGGCATGCCCATGTTATAAAAATTCCCTAGGCGTCCAGCACAAGAGGGTCCTTCTACCTGCCCCTCGGTCGTTCGACCTCGGGGCTTCTCTCTCGGGCATCTGACGCCCGGAGCAATTCCTAACTAGGCATCTAGTGCTAGAGGCTATCCTACCTAGGCATCTAGTACCAGAGGCTACTCTATCTAGGCATCTAGTGCCAGAGACTATCCATAGAACCGTATGAGGTTTGCTATGTTCCACCTTCAGGGGACTCCCTTCCCCGTTGAATCTTCTAGCACGTAACTCCCGCCCGGGTGGACTTCTGTCACCCGGTACGACCCTTCCCAGTTGGGTGCTAGCTTACCCGTTGGCTCCTGGCGACTCTTATCATTTCGCCTCATCACCTTGTCTCCTACCTTGAATTGCTCCTTCTCACTATCCTGTCGTGATATTTCTTCACCTTTTCCTTGACTTTAGCCTAATGCAGGGCCGCCTTCTCCCTCCTTTCCTCCAGCAAATCAAGGTTTGTCCTGCACTCTTCCTCATTCTTATCTTCGGCCACTGGCTCGGCTGTACGGAGACTGGGAACGCGGATCTCAGCCAGAATCACTGCCTCCGATCCATATGTCAAACTGTAGGGGGACTCTCCGGTTGCCGAGTTTTCTGTAGTCCGATGAGCCCATAGAACGCTCGGGAGCTCGTGTACCCAGTTTCTTTTTCCCCCCTGGAGCCGGGCCTTAATCCCACTCACGATCGTCCGGTTAGTTACTTCACATGTCCGTTACCCTGCGGATGATATACGACGTGAGCTTTTGAATAATACCGTACTTCATGCACCAGAATTTGAAAGGATCGTTTTCAAACTGTGCTCCATTGTCAGTTACTATAGCCCTCGGCACCCCGAACCGATAAACTATGTTCCTCCAGCAGAACTTCACACAGGTAGCCCCCCGGATGTTCGTCAAAGGTTCGGCTTCCACCCACTTGGTAAAGCAGTCAATAGCCACAATTAGGTACTTCAAGCTGCCCGGGGCAGTAGGGAAGGGTCCGACCAGGTCCAGTCCCCATCAGCCGAAGGGCCATGCACCCGTTATCCCCATCATCTCCTCCCTGGGTATGTGCACAAGTGGCGTGAACTTTTGGCATTGAAGGCACGAGCGAACCCTGTCCTGTGAATCCTCAAACATAGTAGGCCAATAATACCCCATCCTCGGGATCTTTCTGGCAACTGTTCTTGCTCCCTGGTGACTACCATTCGGTCCTTCATGTACCTCCCTGACCAGGTATTTCCCCTCCTGCCGTTCCACACACTTCAGCAGTGGTTGGAGATATCCTCTTTTATACAGGATGCCCTCCTATAGTGTGTACTTCGGCGCTTTGACCCAGATTTTCCTTGCTGCCACTCGGTCGGCCGGGACCTCCCCGGTCAGAAGATACGCCCGGATTGAGGTCATCCATGAGCCTTCCTGCACTGCTTCTACTGTCAGGAATCTCATCACTCTGCTCGTAACTCCTCCGTTCAAGTGTTTCCCTTCTGAGAGGAGCCTTCTGATCCGTCTTTAACTTAGAGGACGCCAACTTGCTTAAGGCATCGGCCTTTTCATTCTGCTCCCTTGGCACCTGCTCCAGACTGAAACTGTCGAACTGCCGGATCATGGGCTGGACCAGCTCCAGGTACGTCTGTAGACTCCGCTCCTTTGCTTCATATTCCCCATTCACCTGCTAAACTACAATCTGCGAGTCGTTGAAAGCCTAGATCGACCCTATCTTCAGTTCTCGGGCAAGCTTAAGTCCTACAACCAACGGCTCATACTCTGCCTCGTTGTTTGTAGTTTTGAAGTCAAAACGCAGAGCGTAGTGGTACTCCTCTCCTTTAGGGGATGTTAGCAACACCCCGGCTCCACTACCTCCGGCCGGGTATATGATTTCCTCCACTATTCCGGCTTCCAGCAACTTCAGTACTTCCTGCTTCACCACCTCGGCCCTATCTCCTGCCAGGGCCCTCTTCTTCTGTCGGATGGGCTTCAACTCCGGGTACACATTCAGCTTATGGAGAGCTAACTTCGAAGGCGCACCTGTGAAGTCTCTCTCTTCCCATGCGAACACATGTTCATACCAGCAGGCCCCGTAATTGCTCCTTTATACCGACTGGCATCTTCTTCCCGACCTTGATTGTACCCCTGCGCCAACCTGCATGTCTTCCACATCTCCCGGTCCTACTTCTCTCTGCACTGCACCGACCGGGGCCTTCCTGGAATCCTGAAGGGCCGTGAGCATGCAATTTCGGGCCGTAGACAGACTCCCTCAGACTGTTTCCACACTCTGCTCGGTTGGGAACTTCATGGTCAAATGGTATGTCGAGCATATGGCCCTATCCTGAGCCATCCACAGACGGCCGATGATGATGTTATAAGGGGACGGGGCGTCTATGACCCCAAAATTGCATCAGACTGAGGTCTTCTTGCTTCTGTCAAGATCTTCTACCACTGTCATTGTTAAAGACACCACTCCCAAGGGATGCTCTCTTCAGCCCGTAAAACCTGACAGCGGAGAGGTGCTCGGGCGAAGGTTGTGGCGTCCAATCCCCAGCTGGTCGAAGCAGGACGCAAACATGATTTCCACACTACTCCCGTCGTCAATGAACACTCTCTTGACCTTAAACCCTTCGATCTCCACCGTGATCACCATCGGATCCGTATGGGGCGTCAATCTGGGCAACGGATCCTCGTCCGAAAAGGTGATGACTTACGTGGGACGTAGTCTCTTCTCTCTATCTTCTCCAGCCGGTACATACCTACTCCGGGCTTTGGCCGCTGCATGAGACTGGGGTCCGTCACCTACCTCGCCATGTATGACATTTATCATCCGAGGAGGAGCCTGATTAACCGGCTCTGGGCAATGACCAGTTCCTCCAGTGGTTATCATTTCGTGGCCTTTTCCTCCAGTTCCTCTGCCTCCCAGCTCCGGCCTGCTGCCCTGCTGCCGGACGCTGGTGCTCCTGCGTCACACAGTCTCTCAGTTGTCCCGTCTCAATCAATTTTTCAATCTCCACCCTCAAACTCCTGCAACCCTCAGTTGTGTTTCCATTAGACTTATGGAACGCACAATATTTGGTCGCGTTTGCTGATGTCGGGTTTCCCGGTATGGGGGTCGGGTCCTGGAACAGGTTCCTGTGAATGGTCAGGATCTCCGACCGAGTCTTTGTCAGAGGAGTAAACGTTTCAGCCCGAGGGGGGTCAACCCTCGGCTAAGCCGGCACCTCGGCTGCATCCCTTCTACTAGGATCCGCAACCCGAGTCTTGTCTCCCTTTCCAATCCCTTTATCTTCAAAATACCCTTCCACCTTCCTCTTCTTGATCCCTTGCAGCAACGAGCAGTACATCTCCACCTCCAGATCCAACTGATGAAAGGTAGTCGGAATATTCTCCATAAGCTTTGCCCATAATACCTCATCCCTCAGTCCTGCTATGAATCTTGCAATCAAGGCCATCACTTGAACCTCTCTATCCACCACCTTCATGGAATAACCCATATACCTCTTGTGGAATTCCCTGACATTCTCCTTCGTTGCCTGCCGGCTGTGAGCTACCTCGGCCAGAGGCAAGTATTTCTTCCTTCTGGCTTCATATCTGTGCATTAAGGCCCTTGAGAAATCATAATAATTCCTGAAGCTCTCCGGAGGCTGAGATTCAAACCACGACAGACAACTACCCCTCAGATACGAACTCACTAGCTTGCACTGAAGCTCCTCCCGGATGTCGCCCGTCCCCATAACATTATGATATGTCCTGACGAACTCCTCTGGTTCTGTTTCCCCATTGTAGGTCGGTACACCTTCTGGGACCCTCATTCCCACCGGCCAAGGGAAAGTACTGATACAGCCTATCCATGGGGAGGTAGGCCTACCTCCGTTCCTTCCTATCAGCCTATCCAACCTCTCCTCCACCGAGTTCGGCGCCCCAAGAGGCCTATCCACCACAACCGGATACATCCCGTAAGTTCCTGCGACCGGGGCTGGTTGGGCCATGGCATATCCCGTCATCGGTACTTGGTTTTGCACCCACACCGGGCCCTGGATCCCTGGAGCCCAGCCCCCCGGGACTCCAGCAGGTTGAGTGTAATATTCTCCGGGTGCCGGGGGGTACCCTTGGTATCCATGATGCCCGGCTTGCGACATCCCGTACACTGGTGATCCATAGCCGGGATGGCCCACTTCTTGGCCATACCCGGGCCCTGCGCCGGTTTGTTGGCATGTACTTCCTGCATGCTTTTCCACATCTATAACTACCACCGGAGGACGAGGGTTCTCCTGTCCCTGACTGGCAGGAAGTCCCCGGCTTACTACCTCCGCAGCCAACGGAGGTAAACCAGTTACCTGAGGGCTTGGACCGGATGAAGGCCCCGTAGAGGATCCTGGTCCCGGTACCTGCGGGTTCGGATGGGGTCCCGCCCCTGGCTAAACTGGAGGTACTTGGGCTTCGGTCATCGGAGGGTTCGACGGTCCCTCCCCAGACGTTTGCGTTCCCCGGCCCAGTCCTTGTTTTGCCGCTGACCAACGACGATACTCTTCCTCCTGTGTCGTGGCAAAATCCATCCTGTCACGCTCATCCTGTGTCATCTCCGACTCCCTTCTCTCCTCCGGCACTTCCTCTTCCTCCGAGGCCTCCGGGTCCGGGTGCGCCGGAGCCTTTCCTTTGCGTGTTCGGTCCCTCATTTAGCGTAGGGTGAGATCCTCCTCGGATGCTTCGGCCCTTCTTCCTCCAGACCGAGTGGATACAGGAGAGGATCCTCCCCTACCTCTTCGTGGCGGCCGACCTCGGGGTGGCATCTTAGTGTATTTTGTGAACAAAGATCGTGTCTCACTGGGCGTGCCAACTTGATGTTGCCCGCCTGGTCGATCCGGGTGGTCCCCTGATCCCCGATCCAATGACCTAGCCCTGCAAGACAGAGCCTCGGGAGGTACCCGAGGGTAGACCCTCCGGCGTGATGATGAAAGATGGATCCCGAGAGAGAAAAGGGGTAATCACTAGAATAATGAGAAGATACTTACTTGGAACAGTGCTGAGGGGCACTATTTATACAGTGATACATGCTCCCAATGTGGTCCATGCTTTCTATGGTGTTTAGTGTACATGTCCTTATCCGAGTTGTACTATCCCGGATGCTTCCATATTAGCTTACCTCATCATGGGCCGAGCCCGGACTACTGCAGGGTAGTTGGGCCTGGGCCTGATATCACCACCTGTATCATATGTTTTTGTGGCATACGGTGCCTTAGAAAATCATGATTAATTAGTTGCCATTTTTTTTCATTTATCATTTTAACTTCACGCCGCAATAAGTTTTTCTTTAAACACAATTCATCCTCATCTTCATAAGTTTGTTCATAATATTTACATAAAAAAGATTAAATATATCGTGCAACGCACGATGATAATTAGCTAGTATTTAATAATTATTATTAGAAGCATCCTAATTATTTTAATGATTATTATATATATTAATAAAGCATGTTTTTAACTTTTCCTTTAACTATTAAAGTTATTTAATTTAGTGGTTTACCTTTCTTTCTCATAAAGTTTTAATTATAATTATAGCATATTCCTGGTTTAAGGTACCTTATTTGGTTTCAACTGAACGCAAATGAACTTGATTGAACAAATTTAAAATATATCGAATTGCAATAAAGTTAATGTACTGAACTAAATATAGTAGTTTTATGACTATATAAGTTAAATTCTTATCAAACTACGTTTAGTTATAATTAAATTAAATCGAACTGATTAATTTTCAAATAAATTTGGGAAAATGGTCCATTAATCCTTGATTTACTGCTAATATGCTTTTATTTAGGTCTAATAAAAAATGTCTTAATGTTATTTTCTTATTTATAATTACTAAAAATAAAAAAATACCTCTGATGATAAATAATTATATATTTTCTGATTATTTTGAATTTTCTTATTGGCAGAAAATTTCCAAGAATTACAAAGGTCATTGCATATTTTGACTCTCATACAATTTCAGTTCACCAGTTCAAAACTTAACTAATTAATTAAAATATTACATTACACAATCCTTTGAGATCGTTTGGTTAATGTGGAAGTTTAATTGATGGATAAATTCATTTTCCTATACCATACTTATAATAAGGATTTTTTGTGTTTTTGGTCACTTTTTGTCAATTTTTATCACTTTTAAGGCTATTTTTGTAATTTGACATTCATTCTCCCTAAACCTTTCCATTTTGGAAATGGTCTTAAATTTTAAGTTTTTAAATATACATTATATTTAATTTTTTACAATATAATTTTAATTTTTTTAATATGCATTATATTTTATTTTGTACAATATAAAACTAATTAGGTTTTTTAACAAAATTTAATTAAAACACAATTTGGTAAAATTCCGTTGAAAGTCCAACTTTCAAAAGCAACTCAAATTTATTCTAATTTAAAGGTACAAACATTTAAGTTAAAACACATACATACTTTTCTTAATAGTTAGGAAAGTTGGACTTTAAAGAGATCAACCCCGTAATATTTTGCGTGTTTTCAGTAATGTTATATACTTCCCTCCGTTAGCATTCTTATTGTAATTTTATTTAGGGTTGTCTAATAAAAGACAAGGAGTTTCATGACATTAAACGGTTTTTAAAACTCTAGGATGGTTGTTTGCGGTTGTTACCCTGATGGTCGTGGATCATTTCTCCATGGTTCATTTTATTCATTTCCATACAATCAGCGATGTTAGTCATGTTGCAGACCTATACTTCAAGGAAGTTGTACACTTACATGGAGTTTCTCTGGCTATTGTGAGCGATCGAGATAGAAAATTTTCAAGTCATTTTTGGCGATCACTGTTGAGTTCGCTAGGAACTAAATTATTGTTTGGTACATGTCATCATCCTCAAACTGATGGATAAGCTGAAGTGAGTAGTTGGATAGTTGAAACTTTGTTGCGAGGATTAGTGAACAAGACTCTGAAGGATTGGGATCTCAAGCTAGCTCATGCTTGGTTTACTTATAATTGCACCCAACTTACGCTACAAAACAATCACCATTTGACATAGTAAATGAAGTGAATGCCTAACTTTGATCATGTGCCCATGAACCGGAAACAGATGATACATGTCGAAGCAAAAAAATCGAATCAAAGATACGAAAAATTTCCATGAGTGGGTGAAGGTTCGGATTGAAAAGGTTAACGAGATCTACAAGAAAAAGTCATATAAGCATCGAAAACAATCTAAATTTCGCGAAGGAGATTTGGTGTTGCTACATCTACAAAAGGAGCATTTTCTGACTAACAATAAGAATAAGCTATATTGCCTCTAGATGATGGTCCTTTTCGTCTAGTGGAACGTATTGGAGATAGTGCTAACAAGATCAATCTACCAGATGGATCGTGCATGCAACTTTCAATTTAGGGGATTTATCACCACCTAAACCGAAATCAACATCAAGTTATGGAGAACTACTACACCTAAAATGAAAATCCAAATCAAGATTATTCTTACCTTTGTCGCTCACCACCAATTCCTCTGCAGCAATTCTAATCCTCAAATTCTGACCTGCACCGTAAAACTGTATCTTCATCGAACTGTTGACAGTTGGTTTCACCATTGCATAAATCCTAGCGGATTTAGCGAATTCACTAAATTAGCATAGCGAGTTCTACATTCTCTATTGAACAGAAGCTAAAGCCATCCTTTCCATGTTGTAGCTGTAAGTGAAGCTGCTTCTCTTCAATCAGGGTTAGTTTATCACCGAATGCTTCTCAAAGGCACTGTAATATTGTCAATATTAATACTTAAAAAGAGGATAAGACAAAGGTCATCAAGCAAGATTATGATTCAACCTTAATTTAAGGCATTAATCACCATAAAAATTAATCAAAAATCAATGCGACTGCTACATGATCAAAATGAGGTCTCTAGCTCATCATTTAACCTTGTTTCAAGGATATAATCAAACATGCCTTGTGTAACTAGTAAAGTTTCAATAGGTTCCAAAATTTACACTTTACAGTAAAAGGCAATAAACTCTTTAGACAAATCACTTCCAAATTAGACAAACATCACTAAAATATATCATCACTTTGAGAGAAGAAAAATAAATTACCAAACATCTCAGACAAAATTGACCATGTTCTCTTGCTCCAAGCCTAATCCACGAAATAAAAAAAACTTTCACGAGAGAGAGATGTATATTGTTTTTTTTTCTAATAAATTGAAAAATGATTCACTTTTGTTCAATTCTTGTGTGATCAAGTGGCATATCCCACTACGGGGTTCTCAAGCAACACCATCTTTAACAAAGCACCGCATGCTTCTCCAAAGACATTGTCGTATTATTAACATTGATACTTAAAAAGAGTAGTGTTCATTTGGTTAACCCTAATCATCAAAACAAAACAAAACATCACGAAGAAGACCCAAATTACAACAGAAATAGAAGAGGGGCATGGGATTTGATAGATAGGTTTCATCAAAATATATTGCAAGAGTAAACAATGAACATAAACATAATATACAAAGGATATTGTTGAGTCGGGTTAAGAAATCAGGAAGACTCTAGACTTTTTGTGAATTGTCGCTTGGGAAACCCGAGACTTATACAAGACGATATTGGGAGAAAAGAATAGAAAAAGATTCTGGTTTCAAGATGACAGTGCTATTATTTGAATTCAAATAAGGAAATGAAGTTATTGAGAAGGGGAAAGAGTGGAAGACATGCATGAAGAGACAAAAAAAAGGAAAAAAAGGAAAAAAAAAAGGCTGCAAGGTGCCTTTATTGTGCGCATTTAAAAACATGGTGCGTAAGGAAGGGGTGAAAACTGTGCAAGAAGTCGTTGTTTTAATAGATGTTATAGATTGTGATATATTTATTTATGCATGATATAAAGGAATTACGGCTCGTGATATATTTATTTATGCATGATATAATACTTTCTAGTAATCGAAACCATTTCTATTTGCACGAAAATGCACTTAGATACTTTTAAAAGTTGAGATTACTTTTTTGTTCAAAGAAATGAAGATATACGTGCACACGAGAATATACCGCCCGACCGTCTTGTAAACGTGCACGAGATATTTTTGAATGGATAAAAAACTGGAAATGATAATCATAACATATTATGGAAATGAATGTAAATTTCTTTTATACCTTTGCTAATCAGTTAAATTTTTTTAGTTACTACATAAATTGAAAGGACGTGCAAGATTTGTACATCGTACTCTTTATTTCAATAGCCTTAATTATTCCTTCTGCTCTAAGAACACTAATGAAAAATCTAATAAATAAGAAGAACTAACTTACAAGCATTTTTCCTAGAAAATGAAAAAAATAAAAGCGTTCAAACTGGTCGGCTTAATTTAACTATCAGAATCGGAGAGGTAATGCTTTCCAGATAAATTAGAATTTAGGAATCATAATATATAAAGTACTAATTCTTTTTAATTTCTTTTTAGTGTATCATGTGCTAGAAGGTACCTGGAAGTGAAATTAGCGGAAGGTGCAAAGTAAGAATCAGAATTGCTAAAAGGAGTCAAGAATTCCAGTTCAGGAGAGGATGTAACGCCCTTGTCCCAATTGCTCCCGTCTCATGTCTAGTAAAATATTTTTAACTACTAATAAAATATCATTTTATTCTCACAAATGAAAAACTATCAATTAAAGTGTGGAAATGAAAACTTTTCAATAAATATATATTTATATTAGCAAATTTTAATATAAAGGTTTTTAATATAAAATTTACACACTTAGATGGCACACCCAATACACGCACAAAATAAATACACGTTCAATTTTTTTTATTAAAATTTTTGTTATTATTTGTTAGGTATTTCAATGTTGGTGGTCATATCAAGCACGAGAGAATAAGATTATTTTACTGAATGGTGGAATGCACAAATCTTGCTCATTATTTTAATATATATATATATATATATATATATATATATATATATATATATATATACTTGTCCATATTTTCACAGTCTGAATTCATTCTATGTACTTTATTTTTGGGAAAATATGAATTAGGGGAAGTGGAACTTTGTTTATTTATAAAAAGGGTGTAATTCTTACCTAATTTGTAATAAGGGAAGTGATTTAATTTAAAGAAATCTGTAAAACAAATTTAAAAGGGAGATTACAATAATACCTTCACTTTTACCGCAAACCATTAAGCTCTGCTTATCCCGACTTAATCACACGATCTGGGCATCAGGTTTGCAGAAACCCCCGACCTAATACATCCACATCAGGTTTTTATGGTTATTAACTATGCAAGAAGTTCAAACGTGTCCATCTTATTTTGTCCTTGTACATTTACCTTAGATTTGGTAGATTGCTAGGCCGTTCTCGTGCAAAAACATCTAATAGAAATGGTTGAAATTACTAGAAACTATTGTAACATGCATGAATAAATATATCAGGAGTCGTAATTGTTTTGCTCAAACCACCATGTTATGTTTTAATTACTTGTTAGATATGGGTAAGAAATCACAAGTCCAATCTATACCGTCTATTAAAACGACTTCTTGCACATTTGTCACCCCTTCCTTGCGCCATGCAATCTTTTTAAATGAGCCCAGAAAAGACACCTTGCGGCCTTTTCTCTTTTCCTTTTTTTTCCGTCTTCATTGAATGAAGTTGTTCTAGTTAATGATTATTGATAAATTCTTAGATCAGTCATATATATAACAGATTCTTATTTAGAAGATTGAGAAAAATAAAGGGAAAATATGGATTAGGGGAAGTGGAACTTTGTTTATTTATAAAGAGGGTGTAATTCTTTCCTAATCTCTAAGAAGGGAAGTGGTTTAATTTAAAATATTCTGTAAAACATATTTAAAAGGGAGATTACGATAATACCCTCACTAAAAACAATAAAAATACTTTATGGGTGGTTCTATATGAGGTCCACTTTACTTCTGCATGTCCAAATTAAATCTGAAATGACATTAATGTCCCTCTTAAATATTATTATAATTCACGAAAAATAATTTATAATTTGGACACGTGTTCAATCATTAAATAGACGGGTTTATGCATTCAAGGTTAGGGTTTTAGAAATATATTCATAAAAATTAATAAACGAATGAAGGGTAATTATGGTATTTTCCCACTTTTATTGGACCTGCAGAAGCAAACAGGACCTGCATATAGTAAACACCTAGTTTATTTACATGTTAATATTAGCAGAGGACCATCTTAATCTTTATCAATAACTGGTTTCATATACGAAATGCATGAGTGACAAGTTTCTGCTTGTTTTACCATGCGAAATCATCGGAATTATTCCCCAGAACTTGTTACAAAAATTGTTTTTACTATGTGTGTTCTTAAATTTTTTTTAAAAGTAGAGATTAGTTTTTTGTGCAAAGAAACGAAGACAATGCATGTAAGGTAAATCAAAAGTTTATGCTTCTGCTGTCTTCACAAGTGGGCATTCAACTCGGTATGTGGTGAAATTTAATGTGGTGTATGTGTGTGCAAAACTCTGTATTCAATTATATTCTTGTTTTCAGCCTCTTACTTAGGTATAATAAGGGCTTTGCATAAGGTCCTGAATGATTGATTTATAGTAAGTTTAGCATGCTTCATATTCAATCTTTGTGGCTATAACGAAGTGGTGAGATTACAATTGCCATATGTTTACGTAAACAGATTCCACGTGCTAGAAATTGATGATAGTTATTGGCAAAAAGGAAACAAAGATAACGTACATGTTTAGTTTATATGGCCTCATTTTTATGGGTGGATGTAAGGATTTGAAAATAATGATGATGCCCTTTTGTCATAAAGCGGCTCTGCTGAGTTACTGGCAGTTTCAGTGGAGTTAATGGCACATTTTTACACAAATAATTAATGCTCATGGATATATCTTTGTAATGTTTTCAGTCTTAAATATTGTAAAGAAACTTCTGAACTTGCTATATAATTATGCTGGAGAGGCTCATTTTCTTTTACTTCACAGGAGAGGTGAAGCTGAAGAGTTTGAAATTTGAAATATTGTATTAAGTAAATACTTGATCAAGTACTATATGAGCTGATTAAATACTTGTTTGAATTGGTCTGGAGTTGAACATGCACTCTCCTTGATATTTATGATGTTGACGATTATTGAATATATGTCAAGTGTCCGAGTAGTATCTGAACTTTTTACTTAATGTATTATTTGGATGAGTAGTTCAGATATATACATGTTATTGACTCTCTTACTTGTCTGAGTACTCTGAATTCAGCAACAAAGGTAAACCAATGTTCCAATTCTCAATCAAGCACGAAACGAAGCTGAATTGTGGTGGTAGATACATGATAAGCGGTGAAAAGGAACAGAAAAATTTTGGTGGTGACCATACTAGTAATTCAGTCGTGGATGTACTAATTTTGACAAATACTAAACTAATTATTATTTACTAATTCCCCATGGCGATATTATGTACATTATTTGATTTATAAATCTTACTCTGCAGTGTTATGTTTGGACCTGAAATCTGTGGCTATTCCATGTGAAACAAACCAGTTGACTCATGTCTATCTGCGTCATCCTTTGTCAAGATGTTGAGAAGCAGACTGATAGTTTGTACTCAGACCGGAATTTACTATCGATCAGTTTCACAATGTTCTTAACTAATAGTTCTACTCTGGCAAGTATGTTTAAACATGCAGTTCAGTTTAAACACAAAAAGTAAGAACACAAGAATTGGTTACGCAGTTCGGTGCTAAAACACCTACATCTGCGGGGTCTTGCCCAGTCTGAAAATCATCCACTAAATAATCAAGATCAGTTACAAAGTTCCACAAACAATTAACTATCTAGACTTATCTTTCCGTGTGGATTTGTGAGATCCCCTCACTGCCGTCAGCAACTCCTCGTTGCTGTCTTGACCACTTCACCCGAAATATTAAGGCTTCCTGATTTCAGACTCTGGCGATGGCGAAGGCCTATTGAATCTCGTTTAATTTGCTGCTCCAAACTGTAAAGCTATTCTGAACTCCAGAATACTTTCACTCAAGATGGATACTTCTTGTCGCAGCTTCTTTCACTTTTTATAGCTCGATTCTGTGATGCCGTCTTGATCTTCTCGATCCTTCCATTTCGACAATGCTGATCTGCTCGTCCAGCTAATCACAGCTACAAGTAGTCTACTAGCTATACTCTACTTCTATAGCTAATCTGAGGAAATTATAATATTTCCTTATCTGAGACTAATCCTGACTAAAATACAACTCTAGAATATATTCTCTATCTAATCAAATCAGCATCAAATCAATCTTCAAATATCATCTTGATTTGCTCGAATATCTTCTCTGATCGAACATGAGTTGTACTTTATCTCAATCATATTGCTCGGTTTCTGATTCTGTTTGAGCAAGTGTTTAAACATCAGTATGTTTAAACATAGTAAATTCTACAAAATAGCCAACTAAACCGTGATGAGTCTTCTGGACTCTTCATGAGACATCCTCCCTCCAAAGCAAATGAAGCAAGACTTGTGATCTCTGACGATTTTAGAGTGGATTTATGAGGTAGATGGTCTTTATTTAAAAGTTAGTTTTGTTATTTACTATCTCATGAAAATGAGGACATTGCTAAGAAAAAGACACCCGCCCGTTAGTGCGGGGTGAAAAACCTAGTTCATATAGAAAAATTAATTTTAATATCTTCAAAGAGCAAATGTGGAAGAATAAAAAACTGAAAGCAACCAATTACAAGATAAAAATGAATTCTACGTACATTGACTAAAATCGACGAGGAAAAATATCATTTAGATAGGTTGGGAACGGATCACTATTCTTCCCTTGCAGAAGAGAATAGTCACCATTATAACTTGGCACATTGTTGGGATTAATTAGTTGGTCGTTCTGTGCGTTCAGATCTCTCAAAACGGCAATCTGAGGTTGAATTTCTGCTAATTCGGTTTGGGCTTTATGAATCTGCTGGCTTAAGAAAGTGATGTCACTAACACATCCGTACACCGGATCCTTCAATCTGCAGTGAGCTTCCTAATACAGTGTCTCTGCAGCTATCGCACGCTGATTTAATGGAACTCTCTGTTCAATCAGAAAACAATCGAAGAAATTAACATTAATGTCGATCGAAAACTCTGATAATTGCCAGAAAGTGTTCATTCATTCCAAAACATTTAGGTCAGATCAAATTCAACCGTAGAAATGTGAAGCATCCCATTTCTTATATGCTGTCATTTTCATCCTCTGGAATGTCAATAACTTCTTATCCTCAAAAGATCTCTGATTAGGCTTAAGAAGATCTCTAAATATTCTCAGAATATCTCAAAAATGTTCATGATCAGAATTTATTTACCGAACACCTTAAAGGAAAATACAAGTTTGGACATGATCGATCAATATACAAATTTATTTGATCAATATATATGCAGATACATATAATATACACTATATTTAAACCATGAAAATTTATTACATGGTTTAAATATAGAAAAGAAAAAGAAGGAACAGTCACGAATGATGTAGAATAGAGGTTAATTATCCGAAGCATTTTAGCAACATTGCTGGCTCCATAGATTTTGTGAACATATGCAAATCTCTGAGGATTATTGCTGTGAATGTGAAATTCAGAATGATTGTATTGATCTGAGAGTGTACAATATATAATACAAGAGTCCTAAACTAGGTTACTCTAAACTAGGAATGGATATATTCTACAACAATACAAGAATATCTTTAAATTAAATTAAGATATTCTATTATCCCCCTCAAGCGAAGCGTCGGATTCGAGGAGACGCAAAGCTTGGAACGAAACAACTCAAAAAGCGGACGAGATAGACCTTTGGTGAAGACTTCAGCCACTTGAAGAGCAGACGGGACATGACTAACACGAAACTTTTTAGATGAAACAAGCTCACGAACAAAGTGATAGTCAATGTCAATATGCTTGGCTCTCTTATGAGCAATCGGATTTTGAGCCAAGAAGATCGCGCTACTGTTATAACAAAGAAGGAGCGGAGTGGAGGACCGAGGAACCAGAAGTTCACGAAGAAGCTGACACAACCAAGCAAGTTCAGCAGCAGTGTTCGCCATAGCACGATATTCAGACTCACAGCTGGAACGAGATACAGTAGGCTGCTTCTTAGCACTCCAGGAAACAAGATTGCCACCAAGGAAAATAGCATAGCCATAGGTGGAGCGGCGAGTCTCAAGACATCGAGCCCAATCAGCATTGGAGTAGCCAAGAACAGGAAGACTAACAGGCGAAGGACGAAACATCAGACCATAATGAAGTGTCCCACGAACATAGCGCAAAATGCGTGTAACCGTCTGAAAGTGATCATCAGTAGGAGACTGCAGAAACTGACTGACCGAGTTAACCGCATAAGACAAATCAGGACGGGTAATTGTCAAGTACTGCAGTGCACCAACGAGAGAGCGATAGAGCTTGGGATTGGAAAACATAGGACCAGAAGAGCTGACAAGCTGCGAACCCGGAATAAACGGGGTAGAGACAGAAACAGCATCAGTCATTCCAGCTCGCTGAAGGACCTCCATAGCTTACTTAGCCTGTCCCAAAAACAGTCCAGCCGAAGAGCGAGCAACCTCAATACCCAGAAAGTAGTGAAGAGAACCAAGATCCTTAACAACAAACTCAGCATCAACACGAGCAACAAACTTGCGGATAAGAGCAGAATCATTGCCTGTAAGGATAATGTCATCAACATAAACCAACAGATAGAGTACAGTCGATCCACGAGAGAACACAAACAAGGAAGTGTCTGTTAAGCAGCACTTGAACCCCAAAAGCCCAAGGAAGGAGCTAAACCGCTGAAACCAAGCCCGAGGGGCTTGCTTGAGCTCATAAATGGCTTTCCGAAGACAACAGACAGAATCCGGATGAACAGGATCAGAGTAACCAGCTGGCTGTTCCATGTAGATCGGTTCATCCAGAACTCCATTTAGAAACGCATTTTTAACATCTAGCTGATGAAGCGGCCACAAAAATGTCACAGCCAGAGCAAGGATGATGCGAACAGTAGAAGTTTTGACAACAGGGCTAAAGGTATGAGTGAAGTCAAACCCAGGAAGCTGAGTAAACCCTTGAGCCACCAGACGAGCCTTATATCTATCAACAGAACCATCGGGACGATGTTTGATCCTATAAACCCACTTGGAACCGACGACATTAGCATCAGCAGGACGCGGAACAAGATCCCAAGTGTGTTGTTGGCGAAGAGCATGCATTTCCTCATCAATGGCAGAAGTCCAACGAGGGTCCTTCATAACCGAGCGAAATCCACGCGGCTCAGTTTTAGCTAGCAAAGCAGCAAGAAGACCAGTCATCTCACAATCACCAAACCTACGATTTGTTGTAAGACTACCAGTTTGCAATCGAGTAGTCATGCGTCGCGGAGGAGCAGGCGACGGATTCGGAGAAATCATTGGAGTAGGAGGCGAAGGAGAAACTGGTGGAGACGAGGGCGGTGAAGCAGAAACTGGTGAGGAACTGACTGAGGAAGCAGGCGACGAAGCTGGAGGTGCAGTAGGTGAAGGCGTGTCTACCAAGGAAGTTGGAGTAGAGACTGTACCCGAGACAGAATCATCCAAATCCACAAAAACCGAAACATCCAAGGTGTTAGAAGCAACATCAGCAGCAGGAGTCAAATCTGTAGCAGATGGAAAGGAGGTCTCATCAAATCGAGCATGAGTGAGATAGACCTTCTTGGATGACGGATCAAGACAACGGAAACCCTTATACTGAGCACTGTATCCAATAAAGATGCTAGGTACACTTCTTGGAGCAAGTTTATGAGGGGTAAAAGGTCGGGTATAAGGATAAACTCTACACCCAAAAGGGTGGAAATTAGAGTAATCAGGATGACGACCATATACCAGAAAGTGGGGTGAGACATTTCGAAGCACCGGTGTAGGAAGACGATTGATGGTGTAGACTGCAGTAGCAAAAGCAACATCCCAGTATGAGGATGGTAGCTGAGAGTGCATGAGCATCGAAAGTCCCATCTCCGTAATGTTCCTGTGTTTGCGTTCGACTCTACCATTTTGTTCAGGTGTAGCAGGACAAGAAATCTGATGAAAAATTCCTTTGCCTGAAAAATGAGCCTGCAGACGCGAATTTGTGAATTCAGTGCCTCCATCACTTTGAAATATTTTTATAGAGCAGGAAAACTGATTCTCAACCAAATTCTGAAACCGCACAAATGTCTCAAAAACATCTGACTTCCGCTTCAACGGATAAAACCAAGTAAAGCAAGAGAAATCATCAACAAAGATAGCATAGTATGAAAAACCACTTTCTGATAAAACCAGTGCAGGACCCCACAAATCACAGTGTACCAAAGCAAGTAAAGAGTCAGCCCGTCTGGGATTATCCATAAAAGAAAGTCGTTTACCCTTAGCTCGTTCACATGAAGAACATGAAGAGGGTTTAGGCGAAAAAGAAACAACCTTAACTAGGTTCAACTTATTTAATAATGAAATAACAGCTAGGGAAGTATGGCCCAACCTGGCATGCCATATGTCGAAAGACGCCCTATGTTTATTCGCTTGAACATAAGCAACAAAAGCAGCACCACCCTGCTCCAACACATACAGACCATTCTCACAGCGACCTCGGCCCACGATTTCCTTTGTGACCTTTGTCTGAATAACAAACATATTCTCATCAAAAGAGATCACAGATTTCAAATCCCTGGTAAGTTTACTAATGGAGAGAAGGTTTTTCGTAATATCCGGAACTACCAGCACATCAGATACATAAACATTACGAGAAAACCGACGATGACCAACATGAGTAATATTAACAGGTCTACCATTGGCAAGAGCAACAGAACGATTACCGTTATAGGGAGCACTGTTGTCCAGACCAGAAGATGTGGTGGCCATGTGATTGGTTGCACCAGAGTCTAGATACCAGTCCGAAGAGTCGTCGAGAAGCACATTGGACTGAAACGCATCAGCAAGATTGGACTCAGGCTGGGGATTCGTGCATGTTTTGGCAATGTGACCAAATTCTTCACAGAGCTGGCATTTGGGATTCCACTTCTTGCGACCACGACGATTTCGACCACCTAAAGACTGACCACCACCGGAGGATTGACCACCAGACCGGCCACCAGAAGAGTTGCCGCCAGAACAACCGCGCGTGGCAGTCGACGCGCCAGAAGGCGGTGCGTGCGAGCCACGCGCCTGGTTAGGGTTTGAAAAGTTGCGCTGGGCTGAAACAGCAAAAGCGACGGGGGACGATTCAGACGCCGGAGCTGCACCATAACCACCTGTTGACATCAATATTTCATGACTGCGAGCCCTAGCGACGATCTCGGCATAGAGCGGAAGAGGAGACGATGCAAACTGGATGGTGACGAACGTGTCGAAACCGGCGCCGAGACCTCGAAGAAAGTGGAGAACTTTATCCCTGTTGGCCACCGGAGTTCCGATGGCAGCAAGACCATCGGTGATAAGCTTGAACCGGCGGTGATATTCCATGACGGTTGAGGAGCCGCGGCGGGCCGAGTTAAGCTCATCGTGAAGTTGGATTTCACGAGTATCGGAGACGCTGTCATACGTCGCTAGGACAGCTTCCCACATGGCGGCGGCTGATGAGCAGCCGATGGTCTCCATGATGGAGTCATCGGTGAGAGAAGCTCGGAGGAGAACCTGAACAAGCTTGTCTTAGGCGATCCACGATTCCGGCGTGAGGCCCGAGTCCGACGACGCGACCGGATCGGCGGGAGACTTCAAGGCAGCGTCAGACACGTCGGTGGAGGAGCTTGACTCGGCCGGAGCAGCGACGGGCGGTTTGACGAGTGATCCATCAAGATAACCAAAAAGTCCCGTCGACTCGAAGAGCGTTTGATCCTGTGACCGCCAAGCCATGAAGTTGCCGGATCCAAGTTTGATCGGCAACATATGGATCATGGTGGCGTAGGAGAGGGTCTTATCGGATTCCATGAGTTGATCGGAGAAACGGGAAGAGCAGACGTTGGCAACGGAAGAGTGACACCTAGAGCAAAGACTAGGGTTTGAAGAGTGCACCTAGAACGGCCGAGAATCCAAGGATTTGTTGTGGCGGCACCTGGACACGGCCGGAAGCTAGGGTTTTGATCGGAGAAGAAGCACCAAGCTGTCGGCGGCGGCGGCTAGGGTTTAGTGATACACCTAGAGCTTTGACGGCTAGGGTTTAGCAGGTTAGGGTTTAGTGCACCTAACACTATTTTGGGTAATAATTTTGGAGATCGATAACCAAAACTGATACCATGTGAATGTGAAATTCAGAATGATTGTATTGATCTGAGAGTGTACAATATATTATAGAAGAGTTCTAAACTCGGTTACTCTAAACTAGGAATGGTTATATTCTACAACAATACAAGAATATCTTTAAATTAAATTAAGATATTCTATTAATGCCAGGAAAGTATGGGGAGAGAACGCAATCTGGAGGGCACACTAGTGGAAAACCACAGCAAAAACGGCGGGCAATCCAGCAATGTAAGGCGGACATACCCGCCGTAGCTAGCAACGCCGAGCATCGATGCTCGGCGTTTTTTAACCGCCGAGAATGGTTTTCGAATTCTAAATCCGAATAGATTGCAGTTTACGAAGGAGTAAATGGCGGTTTCCCAGTTTCATAAGATTCAGTTTCAGACATCTGAAACGGTAGATCCAGAAAGCAAAACTATAATAGAACCAATGAAACTATTACATGCTCGATGTCGTATGTATAATAGAAGAACTTCCCGACGCCGGAGAAAAGTGGACGGAAAATCATATTCAGAGCTCGTATATGCAATAGAACAACTTTCCGACGCCGGTGGAAAGTGGACGGAAAATCATATTCAGAAGTCGTAAAGGTAATAGAACAACTTTCCGACGCCGGAGGAAATAGGACAGAAAATCGCATTCAGAGTTCGAAAAGCTAATAGAACAGGATAATTCAGATGTCGAAATTCTATTCGGAGAATAACAATTTACTCCAGCTAATACTTCATAGTTTCGTCCAACAGATTGATCATCATTGACCAATTTATGAATTATTAATGCTATTAGATTGCAAGCAAAAAATATTGAAAATTAGATTGATAAAAATATTCATTTACAATCAAATTTCTGCTTCTGCTTCTGCTTCTGCTTCTGCTTCTGCTTCTGCTTCTGCTTCTGCTTCTGCTTCTGCTTCTGCTTCTGCTTCTGCTTCTGCTTCTGCTTCTGCTTCTGCTTCTGCTTCTGCTTCTGCAGTGTCACGGCGACGGTGTCTCCGGCAATCGGGTAATCAGAAAACATCGGTAGGCGGCATGAGAACAATCCGCTGCCACCGGGGCGACTTTTCGGCAGCACCACGCGACTTTCTGGGGTGCAAGAGAGCAATCTGCTGTCACCGGTGGTCGGCGCCATCAGCCATCATCGTCGGGTAAATGGCCGTCGCAGACGGTCGAAGTCGTCGGATCGATATATATAGATCGGGATTTGTGAGCAAATCTCGATTTAGGGGAATTGAGAGGATAATGTTTGAGAATAGAATTTCTTTTCCTCTTATAATTATTTCCTCACTCATCAACGGTTGAGATCAAATCATAATTTTATATTTAACGGTTCAGATTCAAACAGAATCACATGAGTTTTAGATTAAAAATTCTATATCCTCAGCTGTTTATAAATTTTAATGATTTCATATAAACCCTTCAATTTTAACACAATTTCAAATTAAACACTTTTAAAATTTTAATTTGAACATTAACATATTTCGACTTCCTTAACGTGTTTTCAATATTGATATTAGTTGATAGTAAAAAAAACATTGATAGTAATTGTACAATTTAAATATCACACTCATGCATAAAATAATTGAAACATTTGCACAATAAGTGGCAGGTTTGTGATTTCAATTTAGTTTTTAGTGTTTATTAAAAAGTTTGACTTTGATTAGTTAGACTTAACTTAGTTAGTGTATATAACAAGTCAAATAAAATTTACTTTTTTATTTCGGCTAGTATTATTACTCATGGAAAAAATCAAGGAAGTTTTGTTTCCAAATTAATATAATTAAGTAAAACGTTATAGTCTCTAAAGTATGTATGATTAAGTAACTAGTAATAGTCTTGGTAGTATTTGACAGGTTCTTCATTCTAAAGTTTCCAACTAAAATCAAAGTAAATTTACATGAAAAGTATATATTACATAATGATATTAACATAATCATAAAAATATTCAGGTTCAAAAGTCAGAATTTGATATTTATAACATTTTTCAAGTTTTTGTTAAACTTAAAGTTCAGGTCAATGCCATTTCATTGACATTATGTTAAAATGTCTTACTTACACTCTTATATACTTAATTTCATTTTGTTTTGGAAATAAACCGATCACAATTATGGTGAAAATATGACTCTAAAGTACATAAGATTGAGTTACAAGTTATAAACTTGGCAGTGTTTCTCAAGTTCTTGATATTAAAGTTCTCAATACATTATCTTCAATTGAGCTAATATCAAAGTAAATTTACATGAAAAATGACTATACATAATAAAATTAACATAATCATCAAAGTGTTTCATATTTAAAAGTCAAAATTTGATGTTTTGTGACGTTTTCAAAATTTTACTGAACTGAACATTCATATCAATGCAATTTCAAAACTTCATATTAGAAAAACTCAGAAACACTCAAATATATTTATTTTTATTTAATGATAGAAATAAATTGATCACAACTATGGTGGAAATATCACTCAAAGTATATATACTCAAGTAACAACTTATAGTGTTAGTAGTGTTTCTCATATATATATATATATATATATATATATATATATATATATATTCACGATACTGAAGTTCTCACTAGTCACTACGAGTATCTTTCATTGAGCTAATAACAAAGTAAATCCACGTGAAAGGTGTATTATACATAATAAATTCAACATAAGTATCAAAAATCTATGTTTAAAAGTCAGAATTTGATGTTTTATGACATTTTTCAATTTTTTACTGAACTAAGCTTTTATATCAATGCTATTTCATGGAATTTATGTTAAAATGCATCAGTAACACACAAATAAGCTTAACTTCATATAGAAATGGAAATGCATTGATCACAATTATGGAGGAAATATGTCTCCAAAGTATATGTACTTAAGTTACAAGTTTTAGTCTTAATAATGTTTCTCAGGTTCATGATACTAAATTCTCACTACAAGTACCTTTAATGTTGTTAATACCTAAGTAAATTTTCATGAAAAGTATATTATACATAATAAAATTAACATAATCATCAAAAACTTCAGGTTTAAGAGTCAACATTTGATATTTTATGATATTTTAAAATTTATAATAAGTTTCTATTAGGTTTAAGAAACTCCTAACTTGATAGATGACTAAACTATTGGCAATAATACCCAGTAAATCTAATCTATTTTTGGGGTTGGCTTTCAATTCGGTGAATGCGACTTCTAACATTCTAATGAACTTCTCAATCTTTCAAAATGTAGATATCAAAACCTAGGATAGAAAACTAAACTATTGAATTTCATCTTTCGAAAACCTCATATGTGTGTTTAAGAACACGAATCTATAATAGGTACACACATTACTACCAACAATGAGATATCTTAATACAAACAGATTCATCAAAAATACAAACTATCCTAAAATCTACTTCGCAATGGTAAACGATGCTCTCAAGTTGAATATTGTTTATTTAATTAACAAAATAAGTTTGGTCCAATTTTTTTAATGTATATAATTGCCGACGGGTTTGAGAATTCGTAAAGCTAATAGGTAGACAAACTATCAACAAACCACATTCTTAATATGAACCGGTTATGTCCGTCCCTCGATATTCATTTTATTATAAATTCACTTAATTTTATAACCCCAACCTTTTCAGTTTAAGAAATCATTCATGCGATAGTTTCTTTTCCACTTAATTGCCGACGCATTTTAGAACTTTGAATTCGAATATATTACTAGTCTATCAGACTCACCCTGTCGTAAACTCAATCCTGGGGGCAGCAATTTTCAATTTCATTTATTTTTAAAGTCGCCGACATTAATTTCAACAAATATGACCGTTAACGACATCGGACATCCAGCAGATGAATTACCCTTTTGTGAAGTAGATAACGTAAACCTAATAGATCCATTTTAGCGTTCTGAATGTCAATCGGGTAAAGTACATTTTACAGACTCACATACTATTGGTCCATTTCAGAATTCTGAAATCTCAATCGAATGGCACTTTCATATTTCCGCCGTTTTTAAATTTCAAAACGCCAATCTATTGGCTTTGAGAACTCGTAAATACGGTAGAATGGTGTTTAGGCGTTTTTTACGCGTTACCGCCGCTATTTAGTGCCTGATTTGGCATGTTTTCCACTAGTGGCATCTCCTCCTTAAATATTTGCATCCAGCACACCTCATGATTATAGTATATACATATCTTCGAAATATAGATATGTATTACGAAATCTGGGTGTAAGAATTTTCTCAAGATATTATTAAACTCCCTGGTGATTTTCTCAGAATCTATTCTTGTTTGAAGAATCGACATCTCATCGATCAGGATATATATGGTCTTGATTTGTGTTTGTATTTGGTGCTATATTTGCACATTTAATTGAGCAACAGCTAGCCTAACTTTGGAAACGTACTAATTCATTTCAAAATGCAGTGATTTTTTAAAGGAAAGTTACCAGTACGTATGCATGGACTTGGAAAGAACAAGTGATGGTTATATTTCTTCTTTTGTTAAGTACGTACATTCGTTTATAATATGTTTCTGAAGGATGAGTAACGTTTGAGAGTGACATTAGGTTTGGTTTTTTTTTCCAGTTCAGTTCAAATATAAAAGTAATTTTACAAATTTGAAGTAAGAGTGTATATTGCATAGAAATATTGAATAGGAGATAAAATTTGAGAGAGTTAAAGATTGTGAAATAAATGAAGGTGAATGAAATAAATAAAATAATAATAATAAACAAATAAGATTTACCAAAAATGAAAAATGTATAATTTAACGTGTATAGTATAATTGTGTTCTTCCCGCGATGTTATAATTATAGACTCTTCCTGATGTTATATTTGATCAATTTTTCCGGTTTGCCGGAGATCCAGCTCAACTTTCGTTTCAGACGATGAGATGCCGGCACAACTAGGAGAGGGAGGAGACAGATCAAGCCGGAGAGATGGAAGAGAAGTCAGTCGTGACGCGACGTGCCACCTATTCCATCACATCTTCAGGTAGAGTCCCTGCCGCGCAATTCTGTCAAGGTGCGTGTCAGCCAGTTCGATCCGGACAAGTCGAAAGAGTCGCGGCTGACGACTATTATCACATTACTTCTATTTCTCTTGTATTTTTCTATTTTTAAGATAGAATTAGATGTGCCGTTACCGGCTTTTAATACTTTTTGTTTAGGATACAGAGAGAGTCTTTCTATAACTCTCTTCGTAATTGCACTAGTTGACTCCTTTTTTGGAGTTTTGTATTTACGGTCTAGGGATGTCGAAGAAAAGTTCCCGCTCCACCTATTATTAGTGGTTTATCAAATATATAGGATTAGATCGGAGGGAAGGACTAGAATTTTTAGTGAACTGAACCCTTCCCATAGGCTTTGAACTATGGCATAATTCTTCTCCTTCTCATGATGAATCCTTTATGTAATGTGACTTATATATGATGCTAAAAAAATAAAACAAAAAGAAGAAGAACTAGCTCTACACGCGTGGAAGAAGGATTAACAGTGATCTCATTCATTCACCTTGGTTAATTTGTATTAAGATATATTCAATCCTGCAAGCATTTTCTCTAAGAACTTTTCGGGGTCGTTAGATGCAGTCTAATATTTTCTTATGTAGTCTGTATTTTTTTTGAATTGACGTAAATACCCTTTATATTAATAAGGTATAAATTTTCAATCAATTTCATATTTGTGGTTCTTATATCATTTTCGAGAGCGAGGGAAAACACACGTCGAAAAATTAGATAAGGAAACCAAACACATTAGAGGGCTTGCACCAAATATTTTTCCCGTTAACATTTTCTATAAAAAAACCTCTGGCTAACCCTGTTAAAATGCAATATTGAATGGGTGAATTGCTCCTCTGAGCTTTCTGTATTCATTCATATAAATAGAGACTTTACAACTAATTAAATTACCTAATATAATAGATAAATACAGAAAGTATATAATCTAAACATGCAAACTAATATTCAATAAATATGCTAACTAATCAGTAAATATTCTATATGCTAACACGCCCCTTAGTCGAAGCAGGAGCAAGGCGAATGCAAAGACTAGACAAAAAATCTAGAAACAAAGGGGATGGAATACCCTTCGTAGATATGTCAGCATATTGATGAGACGATGGAACGTGAAGAACGCGAAATTCCCCGAGAGCCACCTTCTCGCGAACAAAGTGTATGTCAATCTCCACATGCTTAGTACGTTGATGATGTACCGGATTAGACGAAAGGTACACGGCAGAAATATTGTCACAATAGACCAAAGTAGCCCGCTGAAGAGGAACACGCAATTCACAAAGCAAGTTGCGCAACCAGCATGTCTCGACAACCGCATTAGCTACACCTCGATATTCAGCCTCAGCACTGGACACTACTACAAAGGGGTGGATGCAAGGCACAGATTTAAGGCGTTTGATGGGGGCGCGTTTTTTTACGCCTTGATGGTATGTAGCGAGTTCGCTACCTCTTCAAGCTAGCAAAAAAAAATTACATTCAAGACGGAAAGAGGTAGTTAAAGGCGGAAATGGGTTTTGACGTTAAAAAATGCTTGACCAAGGCGGAAAAAATGTATCCGCCTTAAATTGAATTGGTTGTTGCGATCTCGTAACCTTTGTAGTAATATAAACGTGTCTGTAGCGATTTCGTAGGTTAGCTCGTTAGTTGTAGGTTTGTGCATTGCGATCTCGTAAGCTTTGCTAAACCCTAATTTTAGCAGGCGAGGATGTGGGAGATGTCGTAACTGGGACGGTAGTATATTGCGTTTGATGTTACGGTATCGCTTCTGTGCACGTCAAATTGGTCATTGTTCAATGTACAGTGCATGTGAGGGTGATTGAAATGTTACGAGTTCGCAGGCTATCCAAAGGTGTTAGCGACGTTTTAGCGATATCGCAAGGGCGTCTGTACGGGTCACAGATTTAAGTTGAACTGGACGTTCTAACTCCAAAAACAAAAACTTTAAAAGGGTCTAAACAGGTGGGTATTGAAGGGTGATCAATTGTAGTGTTCTCGGAGGTCTCATTGTTCCCGTGTTGGTGCAGGTAAGGTTTAACTTGCGTAATGTACTGGCTTGTCTCTTGATTTTGGTTGATTTTATGCATAATTGTTGGTGGCATTTTGGTTTATCTTAGTTGTTTTGTTAATGCAGTGTGTAGTTTATGTGTTGATCATCTAAAGTCAGTGGGTTAGTTGTATTGTGTAGCTGTTTGTCTGATTTGTGAATTATGGACCGCAAACGAATAATGAAGGAGAATGCTCGATTATCGAAGGAGTACTTAGATTTGGTTGAACAGTTCTTAGATGTTGGGTTGCGACATTGTAGACAGGACAACATAGGAGGGGTTAGATGTCCATGCAACAAGTGTAGAAACAACGCCATATTTGAAGATATTGCTGTCGTGCGTGAACATTTAATTTGTAAAGGTTTTGACAAATCCTACACAGAATGGGTTTGGCATGGGGAAGGCCATTATGGAAGTGACCAGGTGGACATGGAGGAGGGAAGTGCCGAGGAAATCCTTCAGTATCATGAACAGTTTTCAGACATGTGCGACGATGTTGTTATGGAGTTTGTTGGGAAGAAAAGTATGCTGGAGGCAATGTATGACGATAAAAAGACAAGCTTATATGTTGGGGCTAAGCATTCTAGACTAGGAGCAACATTGTTGTTAATGAACCTAAAGGCAAGGCATGGTATTTCTGATAAAGGAATGACGGAATTGCTAGAGTTGGTTAAAGAGTTACTTCCTCAGGACAACTTATGTCCTGACAGGGTTTATGCTGCGCGGAAGATATTGTGTCCTATGGGCATGTAGTTTACTAAGATTCACGCATGTCCGAATGATTGTATGTTGTATAGGGGGATTGTTGATTCCTTGAGGGATGATTGCAAGGTATGCGGTGAGTCTAGATGGAAAAAGAAGGAGGGAAAGGTCGAGGTATGTGGAGAAACAGTGACAACATCGACAAAGCAAGGTCCTGCTAAGGTGATGTGGTACGTGCCCTTGAAACCGAGATTGACGCGTTTGTATGCCAATCCAGTTGATGCAAAATTGTTAACATGGCATGCCGATAGGGTTCGAGAGGAAGATGATGATATTATATCTCATGCTTCTGATGGTGATCAGTGGAAGAAGATGGATGCTATGTACCCAGAATTTGCTGACGAACCTAGACACGTGCGCTTAGGACTATCTACTGACGGAATGAACCCTTTCGGGAACATGTCCAGCACCCACAGTTCATGGCCAGTGATGCTTGTTATTTATAATCTACCTTCATGGTTGATGATGAAACGAAAGTATGTGCTTTTGAACACTATGATCTCGGGGCCTAAGCAACCTGGCAATGACATTGATGTATATCTAGTACCTCTTGTTGAGGAGTTGGAATCCTTGTTTAAGCATGGGATTCATATTCCTGACGGAAGTCGAGGGGACGCGACATTCCAACTTAAAGCCATGTTGATGTGGAGCATTAATGATTTCCCTGCTTTGGGTAACCTTGGAGGGTGTTCTGTGAAAAGGCATTTTGCATGTCCCGTTTGTGAGAGCCATACTAGTCATTGTCAATTAAAGCACGGTGGTAAGCCTGTTTATCTAGGTCATAGACGATTTCTACCTAGAAGTCATCCGTGGAGGAGTGCAAAGAAGTGGTTTAACGGTGAGGAAGAGCATGGTTTTGCCCCAGTCCCACTATCAGGTACTGAAATATTGGAAAAGGTATCGGGCATGGAGTTTGTGTTGGGAAAGGGAAAAAAGAAAAGCGCTCAAACTACGATTTGGAAGAAATGTTCGATTTTTTTCAAGCTCGATTATTGGGAGCACTTGGATGTGCGCCACTGTCTAGATGTCATGCACATAGAGAAGAATGTATGCGAAGCTTTGGTTGGGACGCTATTGAATACACCGGGCAAGAGTAAGAATGGGTTGAAAAGTAGAAAGGATTTAGTCAATCTTGGCATAAGGACGTCACTTGCTCCCGTTCAAGAAGAAGCAGGTACGACATACTTACCACCTGCTTGTTATTACTTGTCATCTGAGGAGAAGGAGAGTTTTTGTAGAACTCTAAATTCAGTAAAGGATCCTTCTAAATATGGTTCGAACATTAGTAGTTGTGTATCTACCGCCGAGTTGAAATTAGTTCGAATGAGTCGCACGATTGGCACAACCTGATGCAGGATTTGAATGTCATTGCTCTGAGAGGTTGCTTGCCTTCTCATGTTGGAGATGCAGTTGCAAGGCTTTGTTTTTTTTTAAACAAATATGCCGCAAGAGAGTAAGCCATCGTAAGTTGGATGAATTGCAGGATATGGTAGTTGAAGTACTGTGCAGGCTAGAGATGTATTTTCCCCCTTCATTTTTTGACATAATGATTCATTTGATAGTTCATTTGGTGCGGGAGGTGAAGCTGTGTGGACCGGTGTACTTGAGATGGATGTACCCATTTGAGAGGTACATGAGCATTTTCAAGCATTTTGTTAAGAATCGTTATCTACCAGATGCTAGTATAGTGCAGCGATATGTCGCAGAAGAGGTAATAGAATTCTGTACCAATTATTTACAGGATGTACCTACTATAGGACTGCCAGTCTCCAGACACGATGGTAGATTGGATGGTGTCGGACTACGCCATAAGTCTAAATTTAGCCCTTCTTCCGATGAAATATCTACAGCACATTTGTACATTCTGCGCAACCATCATTCAGTGAGTCCTTATGTTGATGTTCACCTTAATGATATTAGGTCAGCACACCCGAGCTGGTCGGAACCTTGAGTCCTAGAAGCTCATTGCAGAGACTTTACTAGTTGGCTCAAATTACATGTGCAGAATGGCGGTGAACACCCCGAGTGGTAAAATGGGTTGCCAAGAGACCCCTAGGCACAGTTACGTCGTTTAGCGGGTATGACATCAATGGATACACGTTTGGCACTAAGTGGATTGATGATAGGTCTGCAACCCAAAATAGTGGGGTATCAGTACCTGGAGAGGGTGATAATGGTTTTTTTGGTACCATTACTGATATATGGGAAATGGACTTTGTTCATGTCCGAATCGCATTGTTTAATTGTGAATGGGTAGATCAAGGTGAAGGGGTGCGCACGGAGGATTTAGGCATGACTCTAGTTAATAGAGGAATTCTAGGGTCTAGGGATGATCCATTCATCATGGCGGCTCAAGCTCATCAGGTAATCTATGTGGAAGATCCAACTGATACTCGATGGGAGATCGTTGTTGATGGTAGGAAAACATTCATCTATGGTGACGGCTTGTTCGACGATGACTCCACTGTTTCTACCGATACCATTCCGCCCTCGGTGTATGAAACTCTGGAGGAGGATGATGACATTGTTTGTGCGTCGGTGTGCAGAATGGATCATGAGGAAGGCATGTGGATTAATCCTGCGGGGAAAACTACAAAGAGGAAGGGGAGGCAACTAAAGAAGAAGAAGACTAAAAGAGTAAAAAAGAAAAGTAGCTATTTGATAACCATTGTTTTTGAATACTATGCTGTATTTCATGGTTCATGTAGTTAAATTTTGATTTAATTAACTTTAGTACACTAAATCTTCTAATTCTAAAAAATTTGTACACTGCTGTAGACGTGGCGATACCGTAACAAAACACGCTAGCAACCAATGCATGTTAACTTGTTGCTTTGCGAGTTCGTAACATTGGCGAACCGGTTACGCTATCGCAACAAAAAGCTGAAATTCGCAGATGAGCTTCTGTCTCTTGAGTCTGACAGGTTACGATCTCGCTTGATGGTAACAACTTTGTATAAATTTGATTAACTTGAAACTAGCGAAATCGGTAGTAGCTCGCCAGGTGAGTAACGTGATAATGACGAGTTCGCTAGTATAAAGCCACATACCAAAAAATTAGATTTAACTCCTTAGTAAAGTGGTGTTACATTTTGAAAAAAATTGGCCACACTAAATAAATAATGGAAGTTTAAATAATCAAATATACATAATAAAATAGATGACATTCAAATTCAAATATTCTTCGCAATGTTTTTAGAGAAACTGATAAAAACAAATTGAAAATTAAATTGTTTGGATTTGAGTACAAGTACTAGCCAACATGAACGAATGCAAATCTAATCATCATTGCTAGGAGGTGGTGTCTGTGATGGTGCTGGTGGATCCCCCTTCGATTTTTTCCTCGCACTAGCCCTTTCAATGCCACGTATCACCTTCTCCGTTAACCAGTTTGCGTGATTGATTTTGGCTACTTTATCCCTGAAAAGGTCGACCGTGTCTTCTACACCCTTGTAGTATGCATCTGAGGGTACACCTGTTCATGTAAGTGAAACAAAAAAAGGGTGAGTATAGCAAATAAATTGTATAAAACAGAAATTAAACTGTAGGGGTTTAGTGTGGCTAACATTCGACGTTCTCTCTGACTTCTTCAGGATTAAACTGTTGCGGTTTCTTGGGTCCATCCGCTACTTTCTGCCACACACCATCAATCAACTCAAACTTACCTTTCCTCTCAAAATATGACATCGTATAGAAGCAACACTCCTGGGCTATTGGAGATAATTTTATCTTGGGATGCACTGAGGTAAGAAACATGGTTATGAAATTACCGTAAGGGAGCTTCTTGACTGTCCTATTATTTTCGACCACACTTTGTCTCATGTGCTCGAAAATGACATGGCCCGGGTTCAACTGTATCTCCTCCATGACGCAATAAAATATGCTCACAGTAGTATAGTTCATCTCGGTGATCCAACCACCCTTAGGCACGACACTCCTAGCGACCATCTCATAAACATTCCTCTCCTCACCACTAAGTTTATCCAACTTATAAGATCTAGGCACCCCTAAATCGTCAGCATCTCTATCAAAGTACTTCTTAGCATACTCTACAACTTGAGCTCGATCCAAAACCCCATACTCAAGCCATTGTTCTCTAATGTAAAACCCCGGAGGGGGTTGGTTGCTATAGTCCTCGTTAACAGCATAGGACACGTTCAATGCCTTGTTAAAAAACTCCTCCCCAATCTCGTAGTCCTTCTTATTAACCCTGGTGAACCACCTACCCGTCTCCTTTTCTTCCTCAATCAACTGGTGAAAATTAGCATAGAATTGGCACGTCTCATCCTTATGTGCTGGATAATTCAAACCTAACAAGTCACCCAACTCATGAAATTGAAATATCTTTAACACATTCCCCAAACCTAGTTCTTCTATCTGATTAAAATAAACAACATAACAATCTAGCAATTGACCATGCTGCATGTAATTAGAATAGGCCTGGGATGCATCCAAACTTACAAATTTTTGCTTATCATATTTGGTTGAACTTGTTCCCGCCGTCGCCCGTGGCTGAGATCCCGAAGCCCGACCTTCATCACGTCGGGCACCCTGCACAAACGGATTGGGTGCCAAATTCTTCGTCCTTGCCATTGTTCTTGTCGGATGGGTATGTGAGATTTTGGTTAGTTTATTTTTTCTAAGCTCTGAGACGTTCGATCGATGTTTGAAATCAGAAGATCCCCAAATTTGATATTTAAAGGTTTGCGGCTTACGATATCGTAACTAACAAGACAGCTTATATTCAAGTTGGTTGCGATGTCGTAAGTTTCCACGCACAAAAGAAAACGACGCCGTGTAATATGCTGCGAGGGTTTAATTCTCTGGAGTAATACTAGCGACATCATAACTAATTAAATTCATATTATATTAATAATACGCTGTACTACTAGCGAACTCGCAACTAATTGTATTCATATTAACCTAGCGAGATCGCTACCATTCCAGTCATAAGTTTTGTTATTCTATGTTTCAATCTTTGTTGTTCCGAATTCGCAAGGGTAGACAACGTACGCTGCGATATCGCTACAGATTCTCTAACTAGGCTCTGTTGACTGAATATGGCTTGTTGCGATATCGTGAGGACCTCGTAAACAGGTGCTAGTTAGTTGCGATGTCGCTTGTTGTTCTGTTCATAATAAATCATCATCAAACGTGACAGTGACGATATCCCTATGTCCACGCACTATACAAAAAGTGAATGATTTTGCTGATACGATATGGGCTCTTAGGATGAATAAATAAAATGTAAGTGACAATATATCAAAAGAAGAAAAAATTAATTGTAAATGTGCCAAAATGGAAAACACAACTTCATTACAATCGAAACAAACTGGTGATGCAAAAATACATAGTAAAGAACAAACAACTAATACTAGTAGATGATTCGTTCACCGAGTACATGAAGCAGTTCCTGATCGCAAATGCATGCATCACAGGTGATGTCCGACGGATCAAGGGGCAGCCAGGGATCGTACCTCACAAACTTATTGAGGCCAGCATGCGGAATGCAGCAGATCGGCCTAGGCCTAACTGCTGCTTCTGAGAAGTACCTGAGGTAGTGTGTCCAACCCCAAGCGTATCTCAGACCTCTTCTGACGCGTTGCCTAGCTAGACGGAGGCCCTGTTTGTCGGTTCTCTTCATGGTTGTGAAGACATTCATGCCTCTTTGAATGTCACCTTCGCAGATCGCAAAAAAAGCCAACACATAGGTCGACGGTGTGTGACCTACTGCAGAAGCTTCGGTGAGCCACTGTCGAGCCCACTCGGTCGCTCTTCCGCTCACGTAGCGACGAAGAACCCAGTCGAACTCAGCACGAATCAATACCAGATTTATCATGTCATCTGGTAGGGCGCTGAATAGAGACACATCCATTGGAAGCAGAAGGCAAGTAATATGAGAAGGCAGAAGGGAATGTGGGAATGAAGGGTCTAATGAGGTTCTAAATGGAGAAGGGGTTGATATTTAAAGGGTTGAGGTGCTCTATTATTCAAAAATCTGTCAGAGTTCCTAGACAAAAAGCAGTCATTATGGTATTAATGGAAGGAAAATGTAAAGGCATTCTCACCTTTCCATGGACACCCCATGCAAACCCCCAAAATAAATTAATTACTGATGGAATTTCAAAGGTTTTTACTGATGTCACAGGTCAGACAAAGCCCAATACTTATACTATCACTACTACTACAGCCCAATATACTACCAAAAGCCCTTATCTCGTTGCGATATCGCTAGAGAATCGCCCGCTAGGCTCCGTTGACTGAATACGAGCTGTTGCGATGTCGTTAGGGCCACGTAACCTATAAGCGAGTATGTGACGATTTCGCTAGTGTTGATTCTACTAATAACCGTGACACTGACGATATCGCTAGGAACATGCAAAATAGCAATAGTAAATGATTTTGCATAAAAGGTAACATTTACGATGACGCTAGTGATTTAGCGAGCGATTTTGCTTAAAAAATAACCGTTACGATGAAAAAGTAAAATGTAAGGGACAAGGTTTCAAAACAAGAAAAGCTATTCAATAATTAAATTAATGAGCCAAAATGGCAAACATAAATTTATTACAATCCAAACAAATTTTACATAAAAAACAACTGAATAAAATAAGAAAGAAACTACAACATCCAAAGTGGCGGAGGGGTTAGAAGGACGTGAAGCACTTCCTGCTCGCAAGTGCATGCATCACATTCGATGTCCGCTGGATCAACCCTCGTGTAGCGCCGGTACCTGAAGCCGTGATTGAGGTCAGCATGTTCTTGGCAGCATCTAGGTCTAGGCACTACTACATCGAGGTACCCCAAGTAGTGCGCATTGCCCCAGGCGTAAGCCAATTCGAGGGTGACGCGATCCCGAACTTCCTTGAGGCCTTTCTTGTCGGTTCTCTTCATCTCGGTGATGACATCCATGCCTCTCTGAGCATCACCTTCGCAGATTGCAAATATAGCCAAGGTATAGGCCGACTCTCTGTGACCTATTGCAGAAGCCTCGGTGAGCCACTGTCGAGCCCAATCGGTGGCTTGGAAGCTCACATACCGACGAAGAACGTGTCTGAACGTAACACGAATCATTATAAGATGAATCACGTCATCAGGGAGGGCGCTGAAAAGTGTCAAAGCCATGGGAATAAGAATGCAAAGAATAGGAGAAGTTTGAAGGGAATATGGGAATGAAGGCTCTGATGGGGCTCTAAAGGGAGAAGGGGGTGACTTTTATAGGTGTGAGGTTCTACATTGGTCAAAAACATGTGAGAGTTCCGAGCATAAAATTAGTAATTGCTGTATTAAAAGAAGAAAAATGTAAAGGCATTCACACCTTTTCATTGACCAACTTGGCATCCCCAACCAAAATAATTACTGATTGAATTTCAAAGGCTTTTCGTGATGGGTCCGTATACTGTAGCGATATCGCTACTCTCCAAGCGCTACAATTGTTTGCCAGGTGTGTCAAGCTTTGTTGTTAAGAACTCGCTAGAGAATCTCAAGCTAGGCTTTGTCTAATGAGTACGACTTTTAGCGATTTCGCTACAATAAGTTACACAGCTAGCGAAATCGTAACAAAGATCGCCAACATTTGTCCCACATCGGCTGATTAGAAGGTGATTTTTCAGTTTATATACACTTACATTTCACAAGGGTTCGATAAGTCGCCGACCAGCGCAAACTGAACATGAAACACCAAGGCTAAGGCCCAATACTTACACAGGCTAAGGCCCAACACTTATACGCCCAATATAGACCCAAACCCAAAAACCCTTTTTTGATGGGTTCTTACCATGTAGCGAACTCGCTTCATGCCACGGCAATGTTGAGTTTTTTTTTGTCAATCTTTGTTGTTACGAGATCGCTACAGAATCTCTAGCCAGGCTCTGTTGACTGAATACGACATGTTGCGATCTCGTTAGGACCTCGTACACAGGCGCTAGTTAGTTGCGATTTCGCTTGGTGTTCTATTACTAATAAATCATCATGAAACGTGACAGTGACGAAATCGCTTATTAATAAAAATTAATAAACGTACATAAAATGTAAAGGACAAGGTATCACAAAAAAAAACTTATTAAATAATGAAATGTGCCAAAATGGCAAACAAAATGTTATTACACTCATACCAAATTTGGGCAAAAATGGTAAAAAAACATAATCAAAAATATTTGAACATTTAGCCTAAACGAGGACCGAGGACGTGAACCAATTCCTGATCGCAGGTGCATGCATCACATGAGATGTCCGCTGGATCAAGTTTCTCCCAGCGATCGTACCTCACTCTGCGATTGAGGGCAGCATGTTCCACGCAGCAGATCGGCCTGGGCGTGACTACTCCATCTCTGAGGAACCTGTAGTAGTGTGCCCAACCCCAAGCGTTACCCAAACCGGCTCTGATGACGCGTACTCGAGCTTCCCGGAGGCCTTTCTTATCGGTTCTCTTCAGGGTGGTGATGACATTCATGCCTCTCTGAATGTCACCCCCGTAACATATTGCAAATAGGGCCAAGACATAGGTCGAGTCTATGTGACCTAGTGCAGAAGCGTCGGTGAGCCACTGTTTATGCCATTCTGTAGCTGTTCCGGTCGCGTACGCACGAAGAACCGAGTCGAAGTAAACACGAATCATGATTAGATTTATCATGTCATTTGGGAGGGCTTCGAATATAGACAAATCCATGGGAAGCAAAAAGCAAACAATAGGAGAAGGGAGAAGGGAATGTTGGAATGAAGGAAATTTATAGGGTTCAGGTGCTCTATTTATGAAAAAGATTGTAGAGTTCCTAGTAAAAAAATAAAGGCATTTTTACCTTTTCAAGATATCCTCATGCAAACCCCCCAAAAAAGTTAATTCCTTATGGAATTTGAAAGGTTATACTGAATTTTTTTGAATGTTATTTCATCACATCAAACTAAACTAAATTGAAAGTATTGAATTCGTTTGTGGGTTCGTGGGTTTAGGGTTAGGGTTTAACTGTGATAACGTGCACACTAGCGATATCGCTACCATACAGGCTACTTAGCGATATCGCTACAATAAGTTACATCGGTAGCGAGTTCGCTAGTGAGGCGCCAACTTGGCTCTGTTGACTGAATACGACTTGTTGCGAGATCGCTACTTTTCAGTTACACAGTTAGCGAGTTCGCTAGTGAGTCGCCAACTTGGCTCTGTTGAGTGAATACGACACGTAGCGACCTCACACGCTACACGTAAAGAGGAGCGAGGACAAAGCGATTTCGCTAGGAGCACGCACTATACCAAAAGTACTTGATTTTGCTGAACTGAAGTAACAACTATAAAAATAATTGAACAACATACATCTAAAAATTGTTGAAGTTATTGACCACATTCATGTAACCAAAACGGCATCTTTGGTGACGCGTACACAAGTGATCATAATCCAAAAACTAGTTAATATTCAAAAAAGTAAATGTTTAAACCAAACTAAACTACGAAATCAGAGGCCTGCGACTAACATATCATGCAAGTCATCAACACACATCTTGTCGCTGCCTTCGGCCTTCTCCCCCGAACTGCCTTCTCCCTCTTGTTGCTTGTCTTGCTCGTTCTGGCCAGCTGGTTGAGCTTCAGTCTCGATGCAGGTGTTCTCTTCTTTGCCTTGGCCCGGTTCAACATCATCGTCGGGTTCTCCGATCAGCCTCTCTTTCCTAATCATCTCATACCTCGCCGGCTCATCTTCTGCATCAGAGTCGGTGTCATGATGATCACCATCATCACCATCATCATTATCCGCATCTGCTTCCACAAATAGATCAGCAACAAGCTTCCCATCGGATGGCTCCTTCCCGCTGGTTGTCGCCAAATCTTCGCTAGGACCCGCGGTGTCTTTTTGCTTGGGAAATGTGGTGCGGAAATCAGGTACCTCCTCCTCATCGCTCAGATCGCACTCCACTACCCCGCTGGATATCAGTTCGCCGAGTCGTTCGTTGTTAGCACATGCCCTTTTCTCGGCCATTTCAATCTCATTCAATAACTGGCCCATAGACACCACAAGCCTACCACGGGCATCAAAAACAGCATCTACACAAACAAATCAAGGTTGATAAGAACCAAACATTAACAAATTAAACAACTAGAACCAACTACAGTTAATAACAAGCTAGAATCATACATGATACTCCCATCCTACCCCTTGCCCTTCTGGCTGCCTCTTCAGCTTCTTTCTTTCTCGCGTACTTCCCATCGGCCTTCAACTCTAACCTCTTGTGCTTGAGCCACTCCTTGTCGTATTTGCCGAGCGGCATGGGACGGCCTCTTGGAAAAATACCCGCTTTCCTGATCAGAGCTACAATCAAATTGCCATACGGAAGCGCGACGTTCTTGTGTCTGGCCATCTTCATCATTTGGGTCAGAATTGTGAAGCCGGGGTTGATTGGAAGCTTCTCCATTATATAGTAGAACACCATGAGACTGCAAACCGTGGGCTCACATGCATGCCCTAGGGACGGGACCACATTACCGCAGATTAGCTCAAAAACTAATCTCTGCTCCTCGGTAAGCCTTTGGATCGGGTAAAACCTAGCTGTACCCGGCCTATCAGAAGTCTTTTTAAACCACTTCTGACCCATCTCACCGGCCTTCAACGGTTGCTTGGGGCTAACAGAAGGAAACCTCTGCTCGTAATGTACCTCGTACGGACCATCCTTTTTGGTAGGCCTCAACTCGTTACGAGTCAGATAAGGACATTTCAGAACTTCATTGATGCTAAACTTATCGACCGTAAACTTAACACCCCGCACCATTGTAGTTATTTCCTCCACCCCTTCCTCTAAACCTAGGTGTGCATAAAATTGGAGAACCTCTTCATGGTAAACGGGCTCAGGCAACATAAGCAATGTATCTAGATGCTGTGCCCTAAAATGGTCTAGCACGTAATCTAGTTGCAGCGAAGGCACCACACTACTATCAAACACATTATTATTTACAAGTTTCCGAGAGGAACAACGCTCATACCTAGCCTCGGCGGCGGCGTTGAAGAACTCAGGAGTGTCCTCCTCCTCACTGAAACTGCTGGGCCCTTCCCCACCATCGGCGGCGGCGGCGGCAGGGACTTCCGGCGGAGGCGGGGCGACTGGAACTTCCGGCGGAGGCGGGGCGACTGGAACCTCTTCCTCGATCCGACGCCGTTTGTTTCCCGTCGCCGGGCCACTTCCCCGTCCACTCTCTGAGGCTCTACCACCCCGTCCTTGCACCGCTCCTCTGGTCTTTGGCTGCATTTTGTCGGAGAAGTTACAAATCGTCGCCGGTGATAATGGCAGAAGGGTTTTCAATTTGGGGCTAATTAATTTTAGCCCGATCCCCTTTTTTTTATTTATAGTAATAGTACTTTCGATATCGCTAGCTGATACGCTTCTATATGTTGCGAGATCGCTAGTTCACACGCATCTGAATGTTGCGAAGTCGTTAATATCTCGCTCAAGCCTGAGTATCTAGTAGAGAGTCTTAAAAAGCCTCGCATGGCAAGCGTTCGCGTAGCGAACTCGCTACAGAAGTATCATTCTAATTAGTAGCGAGATCGTAACACAAAAAGCCTTTTTTTAATTTGAACTACTAACTAGCGCTATCGCAAGCCCGTCGCCAACAGGTTTTCTGGGTTATGTGGGTTTGTGGGTTTGCGGGTTTGTGGGTTTAGGGTTTAGGGTTTAACTGTGGTAACGTGTATACTAGCGATATCGCTACTACACAAGCTAATTAGATTGTAACTTAAAAATAAAACTTTTTAATCTTTTATTAGCAATTTTCACATTCTAACATATATATATTTTATATAGATGCAGTACAATAATCTATTTGTCAAATATACATCATGATATTCACTCAGGTAGAGTACATCTTTGTACATAAGCAGTATGACATAACTCTATGTAAAACATCAATAATTCGGTTTAAATTTTTAAGCGCAATATCATATTCTTAAATATGTACATTTTATATCCAAACAGTATAATACTCAATTTGTAAAATATCGAACATCACATTATGTCAAGCAGAGTACATCTTAGTACATCAGCATGCAATGTTATTAAGTGATACTCAGTAGTATGATGAGTGATGACAGTTGGTGAGTGAACGTGTGCATGAAACTTTGTTTAATTCAATAATCGTGCTTGTAATCACATAAATGAGTTGTAATAAACTAAGTATCTCTAATGAAATGCACTTGAACTGCGCATATATATATATGTAGTTCATGTGTGAAGCTCTACTATGCTGTTGTCCCTAAAGGTAACCGATGGATAGCGTTTTCAAGCGTACACATGATGTGTAGAGTTTCTTATTGTCTTACAATTAAAGACTAAGTTTCTAAAAAATCTTTCAAATTATGTAATTGCAGATTAAGTGACCAAATCCCTATCCCGTTCTACATGAGCATACGACGGAACAAATGAAAATTATTCTTAAAATAGAATGATTAGTGTCTTATACCATCATTTCGTTTAAATCGTGATTTAAAAATGTATGAGTGCATTAATAAAACAAAAAAAATCTTAAGTAGGGTTCTAGCGAGCATTCATAGCGAGATCGCAACATCCTAGTAACATACTTTATGTCAGCTTTTCAGTTACGATGTCGCTAGAAGGATAAAGTAGAGCATAAAAGGCAATCACATGAGCACGTAACGACTTCGTAAATATCCATGTCAGGAGTAACGAGAGAGTTCCGATTTCACAACAAGGTAAGCTAGAATAAAGTAAACACGTTATAGAACAGAAAAACACTACACTTTTGGCATCTTATCCTCACTTCTTACGGGTTTCATCTCCAAAAGTCCAAACTTTTGCACATCTTCTCAAATCTCCTCAACTTTCTTCACATCAAATCTCCATTACCCATCCCATACATCTTCTCACATCAATTGTGTCAAAACAAACTGGAACTAGCCACTAATTGCATGCAAAAGATTGGTAAGTTTTGCAATAAATTCTCAACCACATTTTTAGGGTTTGGTTTTTTCAATTAATGTCAATATTTATTTGTTCTTGTTCAATTTGGTAACATCCTTTGTTATGGGTAGGAGAGGGACAAACAAGGTAGACCATCCCCAACCAAAATAATCAATTCTACCGACACAAGTTTGTCATATACCATAGGTACGATTTTTTTCATTCTTATTTGCTAAAAAATTGATTTTCTTGTACATGGTGCCTCCATTTATCATGTTATTACTAAATATCATGTCAGAAGCATGTCCTGAACGAAAATCAAGATTTTCTTTTAAAATTCTCCATAGCTTGCTTAGCCCTAAATTTTAGAATTATGAAATATAATGTTTTTACTACAAAGTACAACTTTGATTTATTAGTATTGTGTTATTCATTAACAAATTTCAATATACAAAGGAAGTTTAATGGAGAGCCCTTCAAGTTCCGTTAACTCCGACTCAAGTGGGGGGGAAAATGTTGTTGGCGGTTCAAGTGAGGTTAGAAGACAACGAGAAGTGATTCGCGCATTGAAAGAAGCTCAACTCCTCACACATTGTCGCGAATTAGAGATTAGGATCGATAACAAAATACTAACACATGTCAAGTTTAATGACATTGGTGTTGCTATTTCACCCGACGATGATGTCGCGCGATGGTCGAGTTGGTGTGCTAAGACGGGTAGGATACGCACACTATTAGACACAACGGATTGGAGGCTACTAAGCATCGACATCAAAAAGGATATATGGAAGGAATGCAAGGTTAGTGTGGTACTTGTTATTTTTAATTTCAATTGAAAATTGTGAGTGTGACTATTTTTATGATCACATTTGTAGCGCCCCTTTATTATCGAGGCAACATCCTATGATCAAGTGAAGAAGAAGGCTCTTCAAATCGCATCAAAAGCTCATCGAGAACACAAATATACCCTTGCCAAGGATTATATCAAACCGAAGGGCACGAGGTTTGGGGAAGATCCAAGTATGCGTTACAATCACATTGTAACCCTTACTTGGGAGGCATTCAAGAAACGATGGTTAGAAAATGACGCGAAGGTTAGTTTACTTACTACATCTTGCAATAATAGTGTCATGCGAATTAGCCAAATATTTTTGTTTCGGTTAGTGCTTTATTCCTAAAATAACATAGAATTTTTAAAAGGGTTTGGGGGATGGGAAGCGCAAAGCCAGTGCTGATAATGTTATGCCTTACACCGGGGGTAGGGCGGGGTACTTGGGTGTGGGGAAGAAGACCTCAAAAAAAACATGAAACCGAGGTGAAAGAGCTTGTGGATGGGGGCATGGACGCGGAAGTGGCGAACAAGCTAGTCATTGCCGAAGACCCTACAACATATAGTAGACAACAATTATTCGTCTTGGGTAGAATTAAAAAAGACGGGACTTTCTCAAGTGATGAGGCAAAAAGGGTGGCTAATCGAGTGGTACGCTTTACCTACTACGCCATACCATGTTCCATTTTAGTATCCACAATCAAACAATCAAACACAACAATTGATTACGATAATAACTTTTCATTTACTATACTACCTTTTTAGGACGAGGTTGAGCGTGAAGTTGAAGAAGGCTTGTTTATCCCTGTCGGTAAACACGATGTGCTACGTAGGGCACTTGGGAAGGCCGAGCATCCGGGAAGAGCTAAGGGAATTGGTGGTTATGTTACTCAAATAGAGGCGTTTGGTATCAAACGTAGTAGCAAAGACCCTAAACCATCCAAACTCCAAATAGCATTGAACCAAGCCAAAAAAATCCGACCAAGAGGTCAAGAAATTGAAAACAATGTTGGCCAATATATGTTCTTTTATAAAGTATCCTCTTCCATCCGATTTTTGTGACACCGATCCAATCAATGGACCCTCGTCTAGAGGTTCACATCCTTCCCCACCACAAAATGAGGTTGACCAACCTATTTTTGACCAACCTATTGTTGACCAACCTATTGTTGAACCCAACAAGGAAATATGCACACCTTCGGCCCCTATCAAAGAGCAAGTTCACATACAACCATCCGATCCCAAACCAAAGGTACGTTTAATTACTTGCACCTCAATCAAATGAATAATTCTACACAACTCATGATTATTGATATTTTTTAAATATACTCATCCTACATATGTCTAATTCGACCTAATTAAACATGCCTTATTTGTATATTAGAACTCCCCTTCTTGCAAGTTGTACGCTGAATGTGGGATGAATTCTCAGCCCCGCCACGTTGCAATGGGAAATTCATATCCTGACATGGCACTACATCATGAAGCCAAAGTACCTATTGGTTTCGTTAGGGTTTCTATACTACATGTGTTAGTCGAGGATGCGTTGGTATGTCGCGGATCAAGAGTGCACGACAGTGGGTAAAGGTTTGGGCCGTTTTTTGTGTGGCCCAAATGGTTGGTCGTTGATGTGAATTCTAATTCTATCCCAATTAATAAAAACACACCTTCACCCGTCGTAGACCCGCTAGATTTTCCGGTAGCTAAGAAACCGATGTCGGTGGGAGAAGTTGGATTCATAAAATCACTCCCGGGATTCCTTCGCACGTTTTATGATCTGGTGGGCCACCATAGTCGGGATTCTGTTTACTATTTCTACTCCAATAAACAGGTGTTCGGCGAAGCGAGGGAATTAGTCGTTCCATGGGAAAACTTTGCCCTTTTCTGGCACTATAAAACCCTTCCCGAAACAATCCTTATACTACATCAAATGTAAGCTACTTGATCTCATCTCTTCTATCGTATTGCAAGTTATGAATTTTCATGTACTTGTGCACTATTATACGTTCATATCCCATCTATTGTTTATTTAGGTACATGCAATGTCTTGCTCTAAATGCAAAGACTTTCATTGGGTTTTTGCACCCAATATGCTTGCAAGAAATGAATGAAAGTAATCAATCGCGACTTTCTTATCTCTCTAAGATCCTTAGTGAAAAGACCAAGACAATTTACATAGGCCCATATCTAGAGGGGTTAGTTTTCTTTGTTACAATTGGATATTTGCACTTCATAAACATTATAATCTTCGAGACGGGTTCTTACATTTTCATTTCTTAAAATATGTAGCGGCCATTGGAGTTTTGTAGCTATGATACCATCATTGAAGCGAGTGTATTGGATGGACCCGCTACACTTTGGTCCATCTACAAAATTTGCAGATTTATTAGAGGTTGCTATGCATAGTGCACATGACGACACACTACTTCCCTTCAACCTTATACAGATTCAGGTGACAGTACAAATCCAATGCTCATTTATTTCCACTATGATTTCATTTCAAATCATTTGTTATACTTCTTCGCTTTCAGCAACGAAAACAATTGTCAAATTGGGAGTGCGGTTACTATATGATGTTGTACGCAAGCGAGTGTGTAGCTGGCCTTGTTCAAGATAATTTGGAATTACATCGCGTAAGCATTCTTATAACCTACTTATTGTACCTATTACTATCTACGTTGCATTCAATAGCATTAAAAAAACATTTCATATTCTTAGATTATCGAGGAAAATCATGCACCGTACACCAAGAAGGAGTTGGAGGATGGTAGAGATGCATTGGCTAGACACTTGGTCCTTATTAGATCTCGGTACATCTCTAGGCCTCACATTCCCAATAAAAGCTAGTTTCTTTTTTTGTCAAATGGATGCATATATTTACTTTTGAGTTCCATTACTTCCATAAGTTTATAAAATATGGCTTGATAGTGTTTCATGTTCATGTTTTGTGCTTAGATACCATGCATCTTGCAATTGACAGCTTAGACAATTAAAATGAAACCCAATTTTAGTGGAAATGGGTGGAAATGGCTCAAATCCTATACGAATTGCGAATTGCCTAGACACTTAGACACTTACGAATTGCCTGCGAGATCGTTACTTCTCTCGCCCGTAACATTAAAATAGTTGCGATCATCTTGTACTATCGCTACTTCAATCGCCCGAATTATATTTCTGAGCTTAGTTTTTGCGCAATCGCTACCCAATCGCTCGTTCTTCTCTGCCTCTCCAATCTGATCTCTGTCGAGGTCGTAACAATACACGCCAAAACCAGGCGAACGTCTAGCTTACTCGTAACGTCATTTTTTTTCTCGCTCACCCGGTGCTAAAACGTCGTCGTTTAATGGTTCTGAGTTTAGTTTTTGCGCCCTCGCTACCCTATCGCTCGTTCTTCTCTGCCTCTCCAATCTGATCTCTGTCAAGCACGTAACCATACACGCCAAAGCCAGGCGAATGTCTAGCTTACTCGTAACGTCAATTTTTTTTCTCGCTCACCCAGAGCCAAAACGACGTCGTTTAACGTTAGCGAGTTTAGTAGCGAACTCGTTACTACTTACATAAGCGATTGTCTTACGAAATCGTTAACCCTCTCGAACCAACTACTTTTATTATATTTTTATAATATCATTTTCACAATTTTTACGAAAAACAATTGTTCGGTTGCGACCTCGCTACGGTGTTACCAGCGAGTAGCTAGTGGCTGTCGTAACCTGGCTCGTTTGGTTTAACTTGGCTTGTAACGAGTTCGCTACTTATGACCGAGCGATTCGCCCCTATATGTCGTAACCAGTCTCGTCAGTAGATAAATATATGACAAACTAGGTTCACTTACGAGATCGTAACCAATATTAGCGATCCGCACGGTGGAAGTCGTAACCAGTCTCGTAACCAGTCTAGGCTTTTCAATGTAGCGAACTCGTTAGTATTACATCTGGCGATCCGTAAGCTGCTGTCATAACATAACAATCAACCATTTGTTTGGGACTAGCGTTTGCTAGTTACGGTCTCGCAACGAGCCAATTCATATCATACAGACTTTCACGCTAGCGAGTTCGTAAGCCTTTAGCAAGGCGTATAAGCCTACATTCAAGGCGGAAACAAACGCCTTAAACCCAAAAACATCTAAGGCGGAAGAGGAACCGTCTTAGATGATTTTTCTCATTCAAGTCACTACCAGAGAAGGCATTTGTTTTCTGCCTTAACCAATGAAGGATGAACTGCCTTAGATGGCTTGATATTCTAGTAGTGGTATCTAGAAACAAAGGGGATGGAATACCCTTTGTAAATATGTCAGCATATTGATGAGCCGATGGAACGTGAAGAACGCGAAATTCCCCGAGAGCCACCTTCTCGCGAACAAAGTGTATGTCAATCTCCACATGCTTAGTACGTTGATGATGTACCGGATTAGACGAAAGGTACACGGCAGAAATATTGTCACAATAGACCAAAGTAGCCCGCTGAAGAGGAACACGCAATTCACAAAGCAAGTTGCGCAACCAGCATGTCTCGACAACCGCATTAGCTACACCTCGATATTCAGCCTCAGCACTGGATCTATAGATAGTGGGTTGCCGCTTAGAAGGTCAAGAGATGAGATTGTCACCGAAGTACACATAATAACCAGAAGTAGACCGACGAGTGTACGGACAACCAGTCCAATCCGCATCTGAGTAAGCAGTGAGGACTGAGGTAGAAGATGCCTGAAGATGAATATCAAGAGCAAGAGTACCCTGGAAGTACCGAATAATCCGCTTGAGAGCCTGAAAGTGTGGTTCTCTGGGGTCATGCATAAAAAGACTCGATTTCTGTTCTCGTTCCAAAACTGGTTTGTTAGCATATAGAATATTTAGTAAATATTAGCATATTTACTAAATATATGTTAAAGCACCTTCAAAGAAGCACTGATTTCTACTAAACTTAATAAACATAACAAAGTGTTTAATATCAGTAACGATTGATCAAAATCTATCAAACTGAGTTACGTGCAACAACTATATTCACAATTCTAGCTATATATTATACTAAATCGCCAGACATAGTTTCTTGACACACACACACACACACAAAAGTAGAAATGTGCTAACTTGCCTTGTGCTAGTTCAAGCATAGGATGAATGTTGCAGAGAACCTCAGATGGAGATAGCAAATGAACAATTTTCTTGCTACATAATATTGGTACATTAATTTTTTCATTCGAATACTTCACGAAAATTACGATGGATGTTTGTAATCGAGTGAGCTTAAATGGACTCTCCATTTGAAACCGATGGCTTGAAATGCTGCTTGGATGTTTTCCATGACTGGTTTAGGTCATTGAAACTTTCCGATCAACGCGTCCTTGTAGTGACTCAACAGAATTTGAACATAATCTCGGTCATACATGCACACTGCTTTGCCATTGAAATGAGTTATCGGTCTAATATCTGGATTGGAATGTAAGTAAGGTAGAGAAGGGGGGAGTGTTTTTTGTAGCTAAGGCCTTAATAAAATCTTTTCCGGCGGTGATGCCACCGTATTGGGGCGGCATCAGTAATTTCATACCGCTAATGGTAATATAGTAGAAAGTGATACATGGGAAAAATTGGTGCGTGTGATACAATCGAAGAGATATCAGAGGAAAAAAACATAGTCCTTGGGTATTTCCAATGGGAGGACTGATTTCGACTTGAGCTTTGTCTGCTTGATTCGGCACAAACTTTGTATTATATGGATATATACCATCAGAACAAAAGGAAAAAAAATATTAGGGATCCTTATGTATTTATTCATGCATGTTACAATAGTCTAGTTTCTATTTGCAAGAAAATTCACTTTAAAAAATTTGATATAAAAATGTAGAGATTAGTTTTTTGTGCAAAGAAACGAAGATATACGTGCACACATAAAAAGCCTGCCTATTCATCTTGTAAACGTGCACGGAATTTTTAATGGATGTAAATTGCTTTATTCTTTTGCATAACAATTAACATATCTTAGTTACTACATAAATTGAAAGGACGTGCAAGATTTGTGCATTTGTACTGTTCATTTCAATAGCCTTAATTATTTCTTCTTGCTACACGAACACTAATGAAAATTCTTATAAATAAGAAGAACAATAGTTTCTAGTTTCTATTTGCAAGAAAATTCACTTTAAAAAATTTGATATAAAAATGTAGAGATTAGTTTTTTGTGCAAAGAAATGAAGATATACGTGCACATATAAAAAAGCTGCGTGTTCGTCTTGTAAACGTGCACGGAATTTTTTTAATGGATGTAAATTGCTTTATTCTTTTGCATAACAATTAAAATATCTTAGTTACTACATAAATTGAAAGGACGTGCAAGATTTGTGCATTGTACTGTTCATTTCAATAGCCTTAACTATTTCTTCTTGCTACACAAACACTAATGAAAATTCTTATAAATAAGAAGAACTAGCTTACAAGCATTTTTCCTACAAAATGAAAGAAATAAAAAGCGTTAAAATTGGCCGGCTTAATTTAACTGATGCTGATTATCAGAACCGGAGAAGTCATACTATCAAGATAAATTAGGATTGCCAGAAGGTATCTGGAAGTGAAATTAGCAGAAGGTGCAAAGCAAAAATTAGAATTGCAAAAAGGTATTGAAGTTCGATTTATTTAAATCCTGAAAAGGAGTCGAGAATTCCAGTCCAGGAGAGGATATAAGGCCCTTGTCCCAAGTGCTCCTATCTCATGTCTAGTAAAATATTTTAACTACTAATAATATATACTAAGGAATAACATGATGAAATGTAAACCATTTTATTCTCACAAATGAATAACTATCAATTAAAGTGTGGGAATGAAACCTTTTCAATCAATATATGTTTAAATTGGCAAATTTTAATATGAAATTTGCGCACTTAGATGGCACGCCCAATACACGCATGAAAAAATAAATGTTCTATTTTTTTTACGAAATAGTTTGTTATTATTTGTTAGGTTTTTCATTGTTGGTGTTCATATCAAGCACGAATCTTGGACATTATTTCAATATACATACTAAATTCAATCTACATACTTTATTTTTTCCAGTCTTCTAAATAAGAATCTGTTATATATACGACTTCTCTAAGAATTTATCAATAATCATTAACTGGAATGACTTCATTCATTGAAGACGGAAAAATAAAGAAAGGAAAAAAAAGCTGCAAGGTGTCTTTTTTTTTTGGCTCATTTAAAAAGATGGCGTGGCGCAAGAAAGGGGTGACAAATAAACAAGAAGTCGTCGTTTTAATAGATGGTATATATTGGACTTGTGATTTCTTATCCATTTCTAACAAGTATTAAAACATAACATAGTGGTTTGAGAAACAAATTACGGCTCCTGATATATTTATTCACGCATGTTACTGTAGTTTCTAGTAATTGCAACCATTTATATTTGCACAAAAATGCACTTATTTTTTTAAAAAAAGTAGAGATTAGTTTTTTTTCCAAAGAAACGAAGACAATGCATGTTGTGGTAAACCAAAAATTTATGCTTCTGCTGTCTTCACAAGTGGCTATTTAACTCGGTATGTGTTGAAATTTAATGCAGTGTATGAGTTTGCGAGACTCTATATATTTATATGTTGAAAATTCAAATATATTCTTGTTTTCAGGCCTCTTACTTAGTTATATTAAGGGCTTTGCATAAGGCCCCGAATGTTTGATTTGTAGTAAGTTTAGCATGCTTCATATTTGATCTTTATGTCTATAATGAAGTGGTGAGATTACAACTGTCATATGTTTGATTAAACAGATTCCCCGAGTTAGAAAAGGACGATATTTATTGGCAAAAAAGAAAACAAAGATAAGGTACGTGTTTAATTTATATGGTTTCATTTTCATGGATGAATGTAAGGATTTGAAAATAATGATGATGCTCTTCTGTCCTAAAGCAGCTCTGCTGAGTTATTGGCAGTTTAAGTGCAGTTAATAACGCATTCTCACATAGATAATTAATGCTCATGGATATATCTTTGTAACGTTTTCAGTTTTATATATTGTAAAATAGCTTCTAAAACTTGCTATATAATTATCCGGGAGAGACTCATTTTCTTTTACTTCACAGGCGGTGGAGATGAAGATTTTGAAAATTGAAATATAGTATTAAGTAAATACTTAATCAAGTAATACATGAGCTCATTAAATACTTGTGTGAATTGGTCTGAAGTTGAATGTGCAGTCTCCTTAATATTTTTGATGTTGACGATTATTGAATATATGTCAAGTGGCTGAGCAGTATTTAACTATTTAACGAATACCTTAAAGAAAATACAAGTTTGGACATGATCGATCATTTAATTTGATCAAAATATATATATATATATATATATATATATATATATATATGCAGATACATATTATATATACTATATTTAAATCATGTATCACAAATAAATTTAATTTCCTTGAAAAGCATTTTAATTACCTGAAGCATTTTATAACGTTGCAGGCTCCATAGATTTTGTGAACATATGCAAATCTCTGAGGATTATTGCCAGGAAAGTATGGGAGAGAGCGCAATCTGGAGGGCATCTCCTCCTTAAGTATTTGCATCCAGCACACCTCATGATTTTTATATATATATATATATATATATATATATATATATATATATATATATATATATCTTCGATGTAGATATGTATTACGAAATCTGGGTAAGAATTTTCTCAAGATATTACAATATCCCTCTGATGCATGGACTTGGAAGTTGGAAAGAACAATTGGTGGTTGGTATTTCCTTTGTTAAGTGGGTACATTCGTTTATAATAGGATGAGTTAACGTTTGAGAGTGATTTCATTCTTTTTTCTCTTTCTCAGTTTAGTTCAAATATAAAATTCAGATTAGTTTAGTTTAGTTTATTAAGTATTGAAGTAATGATATGATAAATTCAAATATTTTGCAAATATTGAAGAAAAATAACCAAAAAATTATATTACCATTGACTACCTGTTCTCTCCCAAATTATCTTTGTAGAACCGAGCTGAACTTAATTAAACTGATAAAAACATATTAGATTGAACTAAAATGATAAATATCAAACTTATCAAATTTCCCAAGTAATTTTTTTAAATGTTATGCCATATAACTAGGAATTTCAATTTTTCTAATAGAAAATCCCCTAATTTAAATTTACTCATAATACAAGTCCTGAATCTTTGCTCAGTATATTTGCTCATTAGAATAAAATAATCATGAACACATTAAATATCTAGAACATGGATATCGATTTTAGTTACTTGATCACGTATAAAAATAGTTTTACAAATTTGAAGTAAGAGTGTATATTGTATAGCAATATTGCACATGAGATCAAATTTGAGAGAGTTGTGAAATGAATGAAAGAGAATGAAATTAAGAAAAAGGTGATAATAATATGACGAAATCTCTTAAAAGAATAAGTTTTTTAAATGTTGCAGAACTGTCACTATATTTAAACTCGAATGATACATTTTTGTGTTAAAACACTGTTAAATTAAATGCTAAACATATAGCAAAATATGTTCTAATACAAAAATTTAATAAATTTCATAAAAGTTTACAGTTTTTGAGTAACAAAAGATACCGTTCAAATTAGAAGATACATCATATAATTAAAGTGAAATGTAAATTAAAAAACCTCGAAAGATTAAAAAAAGTTGAAAGTTTTGCAAATCTTTTTTAACATAAAGTGGGATTTATCAAAAGTGGAAAATGTACAATGTATAGCATAATCGTGCTCTTCCTAATTAGAGCACAATAGGCTTTGAACTATGGCATAGTACTTCTCCTTCTCATGAAAAAAGCCTTTGATAGGCTTGAAGAGGCTTTGTTGACTCCTTATTTTCACCCAATATGTAATCGTCAAACGTGCCTCAAAATTTTGTATGAGATTAAAAAAAAATAACACCCTTGATGATGAATCCTTTATATAATGTGACTTATATATGACGCTAAAAAAAGAGAAAAAAAAAGTGATCTCATTCAACATGTAGTTAATTTGTATTTAGTTAAATTCAATCCTGCAAGCATTTTAATTTCCAAGTCATGTCACAAAAATATATTTCCCGTTAACCTTTTCGATCGGAAAATGACATATCAGCAAGACAAGAAAATCGAGTCTTTACTTGATACAATCTGCAATTTTCACTTGTTCCTTATATGTCTTGTCATATAAATCTGACCAGATTCTTACACATCATATTCGTAGTCAGATCTGCTAAGCCGTCTTTACTAAAATCTTGAACGACAAGCAGTCAAAGATTTTCATATATAAAAATATATTAATCTTCTTATCTCACTGATCGTCAAACGTGATTTAAAAAAATTAATGGAGAAAAAGAAAGTAATGATAGTAAAAAATACGCTTAAGTTTAATTAGTGAAGAGGATCCTTTAATGCGAAATAAATCCACGTACGCGTGGAATGAATGATCAACAATGATCTCATTCATCAAGCTGTTAATTTCACAGTGCTGGCAGGCATGTTTCAACGCAACCCTTGCTTGCACGAAAATCCTTCTCGTGGACCTTTTAATTTTTAGAAATACACGACTTTCTCAGAAAGTGATATATCAACAAGATACTACGTACGTACATATATAATGTATGTATTCACGTATATACCTAAATGAATATCTCGCACACAGTACTAATTACTAAAAGTTCTTCCTCTTCAATTATACTCTGAGATGGAACAGAACATGAGGGACGCAGTACCAGCTGGAAATAGTATAGACAGGCTATACCAGATCATCCGTGAAAATCCTTCGGTTCTTGACACCATTGATGATTTCCCATTTGTGGAAACGCCCGCACACTTGGCAGCATCTTTAGGGTTTCCCCATTTCGCCATGGAAGTCCTAAACCTAAAACCCTCGTTCGGTAGAAAGCTCGACCTCGATGGAAATGGCCTGGTTCAGGTGGCCATCAAGTCTAACCAAAGACAAAGAGAGACAGTTGAGCTCCTGGTAAATTATGATCCCGAGATACTTCGGGTTAAAGGGCGGATGGGATATACTCCGCTACTCGACTGCGTCGAGATAGTTCCTGATCGAGATTACCACAGGGATATTCTGGCTCTGTTTCTGCTAAGATGCCCTAAGTGCATCGAAGATCTGAACATTTACAAGGAAAGTGCTGTTCATGTTGCTTTGAGGAGTGGCAATATGGATGCGTTTATGGTGCTCCTGGGATGGCTTCAGCAGACCAGCAACTTGAATGTGTTGGATTGGGAAGATGAAAACGGCGATACAGCTTTGCATGTTGCTGCTGCAGCAACTGCAGATAATACTGAGGTAATCAATGTTTCTTAATTATTTCTTATGTTAAACAAAGACAAAATCTCCTGTAATAATTAAGTTCATCTTTCCTAATATGAAACTAACTGACATATTTACCCTAAAAGCTAAAACAATATTTTTTTATCAAAACATAATTCATTCTATAATACACATGTAGTTTAACATGTTTCAATGAAATATGCGAAAACAAGTCTATATAAAAATTATTAATGTTTAAATTATTAAATAAAATACTGAATTATAACGGTACACTATTTAAATTTAAAATATATCTACACTATATATCTTGAAAAGGTAAGGAAAGTTGGATTTTAAATGGACTATTTCTTTTATTAATCAACTTTGATGCTTGCGTTTAAAATGATATATTTTAATTACTTAGAGGTGGAGAGATTTTTTTAGCTCTCTGTGTTAATTGAACCGGCCAAAAATTTGGTTATAATGAGCGCATGTTCTTCAATTCCTAGATTAGTTTTGTTAAATTGATCTAAAATTAATCAAAAGTTGGGAAGGTCTTTTAAACTCCTAACATTTCCTAATCTTTTAGTAAATTTTTTATACGTTTTATGTTATTTAATATATCTTTTAATTTGAATTATATATTTTGTTACTTAAACATTTTAGAAAATTATAGGAAATTTTTTGAATTTTTGCATTAAAAATATTTTATTATATGTTTACTTTGAAAAGATCAATGTTTGAACATAAAAATAATGTATCATTTGAATTGAAACACATAGTGATAGTTTCTTAGCATTTAGAAAATTACTATTTCGAGAGACTTTATATAAATAATTAATGCATCATAAAAATTATACCCGGGTCTGATAGAGACGAGGCAATACATGTTGGACAATTTTTTCTGACCCAAACTCAAATAAATATTAAAAGTAAAAGTAAAAAATTGAGTGCTTTTTTTTAAATTCAAAAAAGATTTAACGGTCACGACAATTGGCCCATGTCAAATTTTGTTCTTTTAACTGATAAAACCATCAAAATAGGTAGGAGGATATTATGGTCCCGTGTCAAATTTTGTTAACTGGCCTTGTAGAAAATTTATATTTAGAATATGTAATACATATCAATATAACTCAAAATTTTATTTATGTAGATATGAAAATTTTGAATTTAGATCTCAGACATTAAAATTCAATTTTCAGCATGAGACACTATTTTCAGACATCAGATTGATTTCATCAATTAGTAGACTTAACATATTCAAATTTCAGACTTCAAATATCTGATCAAGATTTATCAAACAAAACCCTAGTCTAAATTCTTGATGATTATCGTGTAATTTTAGTACTGAATGTTTTCTTTCTCAACTTCCAGCAATATATAAGTAATGATTTTGCTTGTGGTACGTTTTCACTATATTATTGCCTAGGTTATTAGGCTGCTGATTCAACATGTAGAAATTAACAAGAGGAATCGGAGGGATTTAACCGCTCTTAGTATTGCCATTGTTAATGTTCAAAACCCTAATGGAATTGAAATCACAAAGATGTTACGCTCAGCTGGAGCCAAAGAAAGTACAGATCCATATCTCCCCCCAACACCAACCTTGTCCCAAGGTTTGGTTTACAAAGAGTCACCGATCACAAGGCTTTTACAAGGCCGGCGAAGAAATCGCGAAGGGAAATCACTAGAAAACCTTTCAGCCGAGACGCGCAGCACCCTGCTGGTGGTGGCGGTCCTGATCATCTCCGCCACGTACCAGGCGGTGCTAAGTCCTCCTGGAGGGTTGACAAGCGGACCCGATGGCGTTGTCAATGCGTCGGAATCGGCCGGGATGTTGAAGACCCATTATGGGAAAGTACAAATCGATCAGATGTCCTTCTTCATATTACTTTTTCTCAACTCGGTGCCATTTGTAGCCTCAGTGGTGATGATCATTATGCTTCTGCCAAAAACTCAGTATAAGGTGGTATTCGCGGTTCCCTTGCTCTCACTGGTTTTCAGCTATTCCGTATCGGCTGTAGCAATATGCCCTCGTGCTACCGAGTCTTCACGTAGAATGTACGTCATAGCAACTTTGTCTGCAGCTATGGTGATTTACATTGGATCCCTCTTTATTCACATACTCCGAACATATTTGTAATTTTGGTCACATACTCACATCATGCATATGTACTTGTCTGTGCTATTGTGTTCGTGCACCAATACCAATTTGTGTAACATATATAAGGGAATGCAATAAGGTGCATGTGAGTGATCATTTCTCGTTCCATTTCCATTTCTCTGCGATGGAACTAATTTTGATTGTTTTTACAGAATGTTTAAGTTTTTAATGGATATGTTCTCCAGTCTGTAAGTAATCCATCAAATATTTTTTTTGTTTATAACCAGTTTACTTTGTAAGTAATCCATCAAATATTTTTTTTGTTTATAACCAGTTTACTTTATACTTTTGATATGTTCTGGCAGTTAATATATGTATCTAAAATTTACACATTTACTTTTAGGGTCATGCTTGCTTGAATTAAAATAATTATAGTAAAACCTAATACGATTCAATTCGGGAAACTCCCTTTACATGGTATTAGTAGCCTAGCCGTCGATCCTTTTCTTTTCTCTAGGGTTAACCCACAAACCTTCTCTTCTCTTTGGCATCACCTACGACCCGACCTGTTTTGCCCATATTTAGAATTGAGAATTATAGCGTTGGCCTCGATCGTGTGAGGGGTTAACCTGCAATCAAACCATAAAGCCCCGCAAAATTAAATATTCGATAGCCGATAGAAATACTATTTGAAAACTCTCATAAACCATGAACTCAACTGAAGAATGCACCTGATAAGTAAAAGCAGCTATGTAACTGAATTTATCATAGGTAACATCTATGATAATGCCTACGAATCATAGATAATGCCATCTCTACACATTTCAACAAATGACAATAACCCCTTGTAAACACTAATTCCCAAACTGATTTCCATTAGGATTTACATAAGTATTTATACTACATACAAGGGTCTAATAATAATTATTGAAAACTACCTAAACCCTAAGGACATAACTGCAATATACAATAGATACAATAAATACAAACAAAACCCTATTCTGAGTATTCTTCTATTGTCACACCCCCCCTCAAGCGAAGCGTCGGATTGATGGAGACACAAAATTTGGACCGGAAAAAATCAAACAAGGCACGATTGAGACTTTTGGTAAAAATATCAGCCACCTGCAAAGATGTAGGAACATGACCAGCACGCAGCTTGCCTCCAGCTACCAGCTCTCGCACAAAATGATAATCAATATCAATATGCTTAGCTCGCTTATGTGCAACAGGATTCTCCGCCAAAAATATAGCACTGTTATTGTCACAGAGAAGCTAAGGAGAAGCATGCAGAGGAAAGCGCGGATCACGAAGAAGATGCATAAGCCAGACAACCTCTGAAACTGTATTAGCCAGCGCTCGATACTCCGACTCTGAACTCGAGCGAGAAACAATGGGTTGTTTCTTAGCACTCCAAGCAACCAGATTGCCACCCAGAAATACAGCATATCCATATGTAGAACGCCGAGTCTCCAAACACCTAGCCCAGTCCGCATCCGAGTAAGCAAGTACCTCCGAAACACCACCAGCAGAAAAAGTCAAACCACAATGCTGCGTACCATGAACATACCGAAGAATCCGAGTCACCGCCGAGAAGTGATCATCATGAAGATCCTGAAGAAACTGACTCACAGACTTAACCGCAAACGACAAATCCGGACGAGTGATGGTCAGATACTGAAGAGCTCCAACAAGGGAACGATACAACTTGGGATTATGAAAAGGTCCACTGGTGCTACTATGGAGCTGAGACAAAGGTAGAAACGGAGTAGAAACAGGTGTGGCATCCAACATCCCAGCGCGCTGAAGTATATCCCTGGCATACTTGGCCTGCCCCAGAAACAAATCAGTGGAGGTGAGAGTCACTTCCAGACCAAGAAAATAGCTCGGAGAGCCAAGATCCTTGACCTGGAATTCATGATCAGCTTGAGTAATAAATTGGCGAATGGCTACTGTTGTTTCTGTGAGAATGATGTCATCAACGTAGACAAGCAGATAGAGAATAACATCACCACGAGTAAACACAAACAAAGACGGATCCGAGAGACTCCCAACAAATCCAAGATCCCGAACAAACGCACTGAACCTATCAAACCATGCCCTGGGAGCCTGTTTCAGCCCATAGATAGCCTTCCGAAGAAGACACACATGATGAGGACGAGCTGGATCCTGATAACCTGCTGGTTGTGCCATATAAACTGGAGTATCAAGAATGCCATTGAGAAAGGCATTTTTGACATCCAGCTGATGAAGCGGCCATTTCCTCATTGTAGCAATGGGAAGAACAATGCGAACAGTGCCAGCCTTGACCACCGGACTGAAAGTGTGATCGAAATCAAAACCCGGAATCTGAGAAAAACCCTGAGCAACTAGGTGAGCCTTGTAGCGATCAATAGATCCATCCTGTCGATACTTGAGGAGATAGATCCATTTGGAGCCAACAATATTAACCTGTGGAGGACACGGAACAAGATCCCACGTGTGTTGATGACGAAGTGCAGCAATCTCCTCATCCATAGCAGCCACCCATCGAGAGTCCTTAGTAGCAGTACGATAAGTGCGGGGTTCCTTCTGAGCAATCAGCTCAGCAACCAGTCCAGTGACAACAAAGTCAGGGCCAAGATCACGAGGCAAATGTGTCCCATCCTGATGACGAATGACCATCCTATGAGCCCGAGGAGCAGGAGGAGTTGAAGTTGAAGGCGAGGATGCAGGAGCCGAGGACTCAGGCGATGAAGTCGAGGATGTAGGCGAACGAGGAGGAGTAACAGGTTCATCAACTGTAACAGGATCATCCAAAACAACCGTCGATGGTACTAGCTCAGGAGAAACAGGAGACTCAGGACACACAAGGCAAGGAGCAGATGATACCGCTGGAGAAGACCCAACAGAAGGTATTTCCAAGTCAGGAGTGGAGGGGTCCAAGAACGATGAGACATCCAGTTAAGTAAACTGAGCCTCCGAAGTAGCACTCGAGAAAGGAAAATGAGTCTCATCAAATCTGGCATGGCGAGTCATATAAACGCGACCGGTAGCTGTGTCCAAGCACTTGAACCCCTTGTACAACGCACTGTAGCCTAGCAAAACACATGGAAGACTACGTGGTGCCAGCTTATGAGCTGCTGTAGGACGAATATATGGAAATAATCAACAACCAAAAGGATGAAAGTTGGAGTATTCTGGAGAGCGACCAAACAAAACCTCAAAAGGGGATACATTACCTAGAACAGGAGTAGGCAGACGATTAATGTTGAAAACTGCAGTGCTGAACGCATCATCCCAGTGAGAAAGAGGTAAGTGTGAGTGGAACAGTATGGAGAGCCCCATCTCCGTAATATGTCTGTGCTTCCGTTCAGCCCTACCATTCCGCTCTGGCGTGTAAGGACAAGACATCTGAGAATGCCTCAGTGCTAAAGTGAATCTGTAATCGATTGTTGGTAAACTCAGTTCCACCATCACTCTGAAAGACTTTGACCCTTGAAGAAAATTGATTCTCAACAAACGCCTCAAACTGGAGATATATATCAACAAAATCTGACTTCCGACGTAAGGGATAAAACCAAGTAACACGCGAGTGATCATCCACAAACACAGCATAATAAGCAAGGCCATTACCAGATAAAACCGGAGAAGGTCCCCATAAATCACAATGAATTAAATCAAGAACGTGAGCAACACGTTTAGAATTCTCAACAAAAGATAATTTATGTCCCTTAGCCATAACACAAGACTCACAAACACCAGGTCTAGGGAGCAAAGAAGTAAGTGAAAAACAACCAGTCTTATTCAAAAGGGAAATAACACTAGGGGACACATGTCCCAGACGAGCATGCCAAGTCTCAAACGATGCTCTATTCTTATTCTTCACTACAAATGACAGCAATGCCTCCTCATCACGGTCCAAAACATAGAGACCATTCTCACATCTGCCCCGACCCAGAATTGCCCTGGTGGCCTTGTGCTGAGTAAAAAAAGACTGATAATCAAATGCAATAACAGCACCAAGCGCACGAGTTAGCTTACTGATACTCAACAAGTTCTTAGTAATAACAAACACAACCAACACATCAGATAAATGCAAAGAAGGACTAACACGAGCATCACCAATACCAGTAATCGAAATACCCGCACCATTACCAACAGAGACAAGAGTGTTACCGTTATAAGGCGTGATGCTGGACAAATTCGATGCAGAGGAGTTCATGTGATTCGTGCTTCCAGAGTCCATATACCAGTCCGGAGTAGTAGAAGATGAAGCAGCAAAAGAGGGCTGATACTGAGTAGATCCCTGAGTTGGGTATGTCAAGTATTGTTGGGGCTGCTAAGGAGAATACATGCATACTGCGGCGCTGGCTGCTGAGGTACTGCATATGGTTGCATCTGGACAAGATTGGCCTGAGGAGTCCGCGGAATTTGACCTGGCTGAGCTACAAAAGGCATAAACTGCGGCAGAGCATATGGCTGGACATAGGGCTGAACATATGGCTGAGATTTCTGAGGTGTGGACGACGGACAAGGAGTGGACGACGGACACTGTTTGAACACATGACTATAACCCTCACAGGTATAACACTGAATCGGACCGCCACGACCACGCCCAGAACCTGCCGACGAACCAGCCGCCCGCCGCTGACCGGACCGGCCAAAACTGCCGGCGCGTGGGGCAGTGTGTTCCTGAGTGTGAGAGCTTGCCATGAAGACTGCCGAGGTTGGATTTGGACCAGCAGAACCCCTCAAATTGGCCAAAAACGCTTCATGAGCTTGTGCCTCATCAACAACCTGCTGATACAAGGGGGCAGGATCTCTAGAGGCAATAGGGGCACTAAAGGAACTAAAATCAAGTCCCAGAGCATTCAAAAACCAAATCAACTTCTCCCGGTTATCAACCGGATCACCCACAACATTCAACTTTTCAAAAATTGACATAAAAAAAAGATGTAGCTCATGAACGGTACCCGATTTCTTGAGTGAGGCAGCCTGTTGGCGAAGGCTGAACTTGGCAACCGCGAATCCATGCTGGTAGGCCTTCGCAAAGGCATTCCACATCGCCTTGGTAGTGTGACACTGGGAGACTTCATTCTTCACTTCTGGGGTAAACGAGGAGTACAAAACACCACAAATCGCCTGATCATCATCCATCCAGTCATCATACGCCACCTTGGCAGCATCATAGGCCTCCTTGGCCTTCAACATAGCAGAATCATCCGGAGGAACGGTGGAGGAGGACGGTGGCACAGGCACCGGAAGTTCAGGACAGGGAGAGGAGCCATCAAGATGGCCAAACAAACCTTGAGGACGAAGAACATACTGAACATGTTGCTTCCACTGTAAATACGTAGTAACGTCAAGCTTCGTATTAAGCATGTGAATCATCGTGTTGATGGATAACTTCTCATGACGTCCACTAGAAGTCATAGTTAAGCATGAAAAATAGAAAAAGCAGAAATTTTGATGAGGGGAGGGAGGCGGAAATTTTGGTCGGCGGCCGTGAGAAAAAAAGAAGAAAAAAGAGAGGAGGGTTTAGAGGATCGTAATGGCTGCTGATACCATGTAAAGACTAATTCTCAAACTGATTTCCATTAGAATTTACATAAGTATTTATACTACATACAAGGGTCTAATAATAATTAATGAAAACTACCTAAACCCTAAGGACATAACTGCAATATACAATAGATACAATAAATACAAACAAAACTCTATTCTGAGTCTTCTTCTATTGTCACACCCCTCCTAATGATAATCAAAATGAACAAAAGTCCAGTAATAATGGCAACCCAACAAACTACATTTCTCAGAGGCATCGAATACATATATAGACAAGTGCACTCCCCTACCATGTAATGATTCTCCACATTCGGAATTCATACTCAGACCGCAAGCCTTCAATGCTAAATTTAGCGTAAAAGGATCAAATTAAATATACTGAATCTTTTCTCAGTATATTTGCTCATCAAAATAAAATAATCATGAACAAATTAAATACTTAACATGAATATCGATTTTATAAGTTACATTGATCACGTATAAAAATAGTTTTACAAATTTGAAGTATATATATTTCCTTATCATGTCAAAAACCTTTGATAGGCTTGAAGAGGTTGTCCTCACTCCTTATTTTACTAATATCTCATCAAGTAATCGTCAAACATTCCTAAACATTTTGTATGATAATCTTTTGTTTAAATAACAAATAACACCCTTAATCATGAACCTTTATGAAATGTGAATTATATATGACGGAAAGAAAACACGTGGAAGAAGGATCAACGATGATCTCATTTACCATGTAGTTCTATAACTTTTAATTTCCAAGTCATGTAAAGTGTGCTTGCACGAAAGTTTTCCTCGTAGACCATTCCATAAACAAAAAAAAACATTACAGTTGGCCAACACTTTTAATTTCGGAAAATGGCATATCAACGAAACAACAAAATTGAGTCTTTATATACATATATACATTCACGTTTGTATGTTATAACCAAGTGAAAACATTAGATACAATACTATAATAATTTTGGCTATGTTTCTGGTCGAAATTATTACCAAAGGGAATTCTGGCTCTGTTTCTGCCAAGATGCCCTAAGTGCATTGAGGATCTGAACATTCGTGAGGAAAGTGGCAATGTGAATGCGTTTATGGTGACCCTAATATGGCTTCAGCAGACCAGCAACTTGCTTGTGCTTAATTACCACCGTACATTCTACCTACACCGCAATATTTTATAATTTGAGAGAGTTTTGGTTATGACAGTCCTAGCTTAGTATAAGATTATGATACAATATCTTTTTATTTCACATTTTTTTGAAATTCATTTATGTGCTTGTTTTATTAGACCCTTAATATGATACATTTCATATGTTTATTTATTAAATGTTGTATACTTGTATATATAATGTATATATAGTTCAAGTGTTTGTATCATTAGACCTATTTTATTGTATTTTCCTCTATTTTTTAATTCCTTTAAATTTATTTAAATATTGTAAATGAATTAATTGTGCTAGAAGGATAAATGATTTTATACAAGCACAAAAATTATCCTAATAAAAATTGTTAGAAAACATTCGTACTATTATATATTTATGGTAGAACAGTCTCACCCAAAAGTAAATAGTAACACGTTTTAATGGTTAAAAAATACTAGAAGTTTAATCTAAAACTTATAATTTTTGAGTTACATAATATACTATTTAAATTAAAAGGTTTAAAATTTAAGTTAAAAGGTATTTAAACTTTCCGTAATAAGTATAAAAGTTAGACTTTTGGAGACCAACCCTAAAATCAAACTACCTTTTAGTGGATAAAGTTTTACCACATTTCCTATCAGGTACGATCTTCCACAATTTGGAGCTCTTGTGCTTAAAAATTATAGTATAAAAAAATTAACTTTCAACTTTCTTAACATTTCAATAAAAATTTTATATAATTTAAATAAAAAATGTACTTATAAGTTTGTGCTCGTCTGTCGCCTGGTGCTCGTCGTCGCTGGGCTGGAGTTTTCGCCGCCAAGATTGGCCCAGGTCGACCCGCTGTGGTTCAGTCGGGATCGTTTCTCCTCTCGCTCTGATTCACCGCAGCCGGAAGTGCCCGTCCACGGAGCTGTCAGTCGACGTCCCCAGAATCGCAGCTATTCACGCCGACGGCCAGCTCTGTTACTTTGATTTGGGCGTTTCTCCTCTCGCTCTGACCCAGCCTGATTTTGGACTGGCGATTTGGGCGATTCACACACTCACAGTTTGATCGGCGCCGCCGGTATGGCGGAGCCGCCGACGGACGATCAAGCGCCACCCTTGCTGTCATACGCTCAGATCCTAAATACCCACCCATCTACCACTTCAGACCTGATCATACATTCCCATGCATGTCACTGATTCTAGAGTGCCCTTCAATCCAAAGCCGCGCGTTGATCATCTGAGGGAACCAGGGATCCACTTCTCCGACGAGGAGTGTGATAAACTGGAGGCTCCACCGAGATATACGCTGGTCGGAAGCTTCTCTAGATCTCGTCCTCAGATGGAGAGACTGAGAAAGGACTTCCAGACGGCAGGGTTCAAGGGGCACTTTGAGATTTTTCTGGTTGATAACAAATATGTGTTTATTCATTTTGAATTACCTGATGATTTCTGAAGGTGTTGGATGCATAAAGTATGGAACTTTGGGTTCTACTTGCTAAGGATCACCAAATGGAGCGCAGATTTTAACCCTAAAGCATAATCTTCACTGGTTCCCGTGTGGGTATGTTTCTATAGCCTTCCCCATCAACTGTTTGATGAAAATACTATGCTCTCATTAGGAAATCTTATAGGCCCTCCTGTAAAAGTTGATAAAGCAACAATAAATAAAGCAAGGCCTCATGTAGCAAAAGTGTGAGTAGAAGTTGATGTAGCAAAGCATTAATGTTAGAGAATATGGATAAACTATAGAAATAAAGGTTTTTGACAATATGTTGAGTATGATGCGGTGTCTGATTATTGCAAAAAGTGTTTTAAACTTGGGCATGATGAGCTAGTTTGCAAATCAGATTCTACCTTAAAGCAAGGGTTACTGACAACCAATGACAAATGATTATAAACAGAACCAAAAAGCTTCTAAATTTGGTTTGTCAAATAAAGGAATACTATTCCTATTGATGTTGCTAACAACTCTGTTGAAGATGCTTCCTTGGAAAAAACAGGCTTTGATGCAGGAGAAAGACAGGTTTGGAAGGTTAAAGGTAAAGGCAAAATGGTGTCTGACAACAACAACACCTCACAACAAGTGATGAAATCCAATGGAGCAATGCCTACAGGGAATAGTTTTGAAGCTCTCATCAACAATGAAGGAGCAGATGACCAGACTGATGCAGCTGACAACAATCATCCTATCACAGATGTAGTTAAAGTTAAAGAGGTCCAGCAAATAAGCGTCTCAACAGGTCAACAACAGGAGGCTCAAAATACCTCTTCAACCCTACTAAGGGCCAATCCAATAATAGCAGATCAAACTGTCCAGCAGGTAAACTCACAGGTAACATCCCCCTTAACTACTGAGGAACATATAATTATAAACAATATGGCACATAGCTCTAGTTTCCAGTGATCTCATGAAAAAAAAGTCAAAAGAGGCAGAGAGTGACTATATGTTGGAAAATGTAGATCAAAATAGGTTTAATAGACTAATGTCTGAGTCACAGTCTGACGTGCAAATTGATTCTGTTATCCAAATTCCTAAAACATGAGGGAAAGCTAGGAGAAAAAATAAGGATTATACTAGTACACAAAAAAATGTTGTAACTAGGTCTCAAGTTGATCCATCTCATTTAGTTTAATCATGTAAGGAGTAAATTCTTTTGTGTGTGGAATGTGAGAGGTATTAAAAATAAATCAACACAGGCTAGAGCCTTACATGTTAAAAGAAAGCATCATATAGGTCTATTTGTCATCATAGAACCATTTTTAATTAGTAGTAAGATTGCATCCATTGCATATAAACTGGGTTACTATGCTGCACTTAGAGATAAAATATGGCTCTTTTGGAATGATCATAACATATCAATCTTGTCTACTCATGATCAATGTTTATGCACTACTATTCAACATCACTCTATGACAGAAATATGGACTGCTAGTAGAGTGAATGAGTTTTCTCATATCTAGGGGAATTTTACTATTTAATTATATTTGTAATACTTTTCTGAACGTATATCTGCTATGAGCGTTGTGATTAATTAAATTAAAACTTGTTCTTAGAACTGTTGGAATGAAAAAGTACAGTTCAAGAAGTTACAAAGTCTGATAAAAAGAAAAAGAAAAAGAAATTACAAAGTTTTGACCGTGGGAGAGTATTAGAGCATACTATCATAAATCTATTTTCCAATTTTTTCCCATGGAAAGTTTTCCAAAAACTCCTTTACAATTCATTCCTCCCCACTATCATGAAATATCTCATTAATTTTTCTATTTTATCTTCTATATCCCACCTCATATTCTCTCATCTATATATAATCATTTCTTATTTATTTACATTGTTATTACTCTATTTATTTATAATATCAACATAAATAACTAAGATGTACAAATTATAGTACATAGATTCATAATTCGAATTAAAATAATATTTTAATTAAACATTTTACGTCTTTCATATTATTATTATTTTAATGTATAATTAACACAATACTAACATAAGATGTGCAAGTGATGATAATATAAAATTTTAACAAAATAAGGTTTTTTATTTAAATTAAATAAAGCTTAATTGAAAAAGGAAATTTCTATTTCACTATTGCACCGAATTTCTATTGTTTTTTTTATTTCAACCTCAAAATTTATTATGATAACGTTTATCGAACCCTCTGCCTTATCACAAGCCTTGTCTAATTTTTATTGTCTAGTTAAAATTATTCACGAGTAAAAATAAACTCTTAAATATATTTTGGGTGAAAAAAAAAAACAAATATACAGTGTATCGTCCCTTGAATGCCAAAATATTTTGGATTATTTAAAATATATATCAAATCCAAGTTTTATAATTCTTTAATGTTAATTAATTAATTGATAAACAAATAATTTATTTCTTACATATAACGGTAATAGTGAATTTTGAAAAACATTTAAATCCAAAATAAAATTTAAAGAAGTATCATTGTTGAAATTTGATTGATAGATGATTCTAGTTGAATATCGTAATCCGATTATCCATTAAAAAATATAAAATTTAAAAGCTTTTATTTGGTAAAGTTTGATAAAAAATTTAATCTTTTTCATTTAATTGTTGGTTGATTAGTAAATTTAGTATACTGAGGAAAACATGGTGTCTATATAATGAGATGCGACTTTTGATTAGAGTGAAGGTTATAACAATTCATTTTACAAATTTAGGAAAAAGTGAAACCAAGGAGAATGGTGAAAGGTAGCGATAAACCAATTGCGGAGGAGTCGTCATGTTGTGAAGAGGAAGTCCAACAACTGTATGACGTCATCCGAGCCGCAGAGGACGGCGACAAAGAGGAGCAGCCAAAGACTTTCGACAAAAGGACCAAAAAGGTACAATCCACCACTAAACATCAATAATCACATAATTGAACTCGGTACTTTGATGTCTATTTCCAGTGAAGTTCCAATATTTGTATAAATGTCCCATTTTGTTTTAGCATATTTTCACTATTGCACCGAATTTCTATTTTTATAAATTTCAACCTCAAAATTTATTATGCTGAAATTTGTCGAACCCTCTGCCTTACCACAAGACCTGTCTGAGTTTTTGTCTACTCCCTCTGGTCCAGGCGGTCCAGCTGAGTCTGCAGAGAGAGAAAGAGGGAGACTTTATTTTGACCGTGTAAAATTACATGTTTGCCCTTCAACTTATATGTTTTACCTGCCTGAGTTTTTGTCTACTCCCTCTGGTCCAGCCAGGGATGTTCACTGGGTCTAATGGGCGTGGATACCAGTATATCCATGCCCAGACCCATATAAAAATTTAAAATCCATCCCCACCCATCAACCCATGATGGATATCATTTTTAGATCCATACCCATCCACCTGGATATCCATTTCACCCCACCTAGATATCCATCTGTTTGTTTAAAATATATATCAATATATATATACTTCATAATTATAAAATAAAAATAAAACATATTAAAATATCATATATGTAATTAAGAAATCACGAAGTATTTAGAACATATACTTATAAAATTCTCTTAAATTTCAAATACGTAAAAATATGTTTCAAATGAGTCTAGTATTCGATATGAACTTTTCAGCAGCTCAACTAGTTTGAAGGCAATATCGCCTCCTCCGAAGTCGAATATAGTATATACTCTGTCTTTTAACTTTCTTTTTTGATGGTTTTATTTACAAATAAATAAATAATATATAATAAAATTATAATAATGTATTACATATTATTATATTATAGTGGATATTATACGGGTATGGAGCGGGCGGGGCGGGTGGGTATGAAGCGGGTGGGGCGGGTTTTAAAAAAAAATCCATACCCGCCTCATACCCATCATGGGTTTAAAAATCATATCCATACCTGCCCCATCTTATGAATATAATGATCCATGTCCACCTAAATGGGGCAAATCTGGGGCGGGTATACACATAAACCCGCTACATTGCCATCCCTAGGTCCAGCTGAGTCTGCAGAGAGAGAAAGAGGGAGACTTTATTTTGACTGTGTAAACATGTTTGCCCTTCAACTTTACTCCCTCTTCTTCTCAGTACTCACATCCCTACCACCATGACACCATCCCTCTGCTTACATCCACCATCTCCACCATATAAACACCACCATACCCCCACCGTCTCCACCAACTATGCAAATTAATTCCTCGATCTTATATTAATTCATCAAAATCCTAACTAAATAATCAAAACGAAACTTGAATTTAGGTGGTCTGTAAAACCTCACGGTGGCGGAAAATCTGGATCAAAGTTCGCCACCGGTGCTGACGTGGAGAGGGTGAGGACGTGGAGAGGGGTGATGTCGCGCCACCGGTGGAGGAGGATGTACGCGACAGAGAAGAAGAGGGTGAAGAAGACGGTGTTGGTGAGATAGAGAGGCAGCGGCAGCGCGTCGGAGGCCTTGGCCAAACGCGGTGATGGCGGAGCTACGGTGACGTTGGAGGAGGAGGAGGATGAAGAAGGGGGTTTGGGAGGTCTCCAACATTGAAAGGGGAAGAAGAAAGGGGGATATAATTAGCGGGTAATCGGGGTTGATCCGAATAGGGGGAATTTCGGGTGGGAAGGTGTAAGGAAGGAAAGAGGGTGGACTGGCGGAGGACTGGCGGTGGAGCGACTTTTCAACTGTCTCTCTTTTCAGGAGAAGAAAAGGGTGAAGAAGATGGTGTGGCTATTCTGGGAAAAGGGAGAGAATGGTGGGGCATAATTAAAGAGGGTTTTATGAGGGAGGGGTAACAATGTCATTTAATACGTGAAATATTTCCAAAATTAGAAAGTGTGCAAGTTTAGCTAGTACAACCTAAAAAGAAAAGTGTGCAGATTCAGGTGGAAAATAGAGAGTAGTAAAATTGATTTATAAGTAGAAATTACTTCTTAAATATATTTTTGGTGATTGATCATTAAATATGCAAATATACATTGTACCTCCCATGAATGCCAAATATATTTTATTATTTAAAATATATATCAAATATTAGTTTTATATTTCTATTAAGTTCAATGATTTATAAATTGATAAACTAATAAATTATTTTTTACATATAATGGTTATAGTGATTTTGACACACTTTTAAATACAAAATAAAATTTAAAAAAATTATCACTGTTGAAGTTTGATTGATAGTTGATTATAGTTGATTTTTGTAATACCATTATCCATAAAAATATAAAAAAAATTAAAGAATTTTGTTTGGTAAAGTTTGACCAAAATTTTATCTTTTTCATTTAATTGTTGGTTGATTAGTAAAGTTACTATACTGAGGAAAAACTAGTGTTTATATAATGAGGTGCGACTTTCAATTAGAGTGAAGGTTATAACAATTTAATTTACAAATTTAGGGAAAAGTGAAAGCAGGGAGAATGGTGAAAGGCCGTGATAGACCGATTGCGGAGGAGTCGTCAGGTTGTGCAGAGGAAGTCCGGCAATTGTACGACATCATCCCAGTCGCGGAGGACGGCGGATGAGAGGAGTAACCAAAGGCTTCCGCCAAAAGGACCAAAAAGGTAGATTCAACCACTAAACATCAATAATCACATAATTGAACTCTACACTTTGGCGTCTATTTCTAGTGAAATTTCAATATTTGCATAAATATCCTATTTTATTTTAGTATATTTTCACTATTGCACTGAATTTCTATATTCTTTTATTTTCAACCTCAAAATTTATTATGATGAAGTTTGTCGAATCCTCTGCCTATCCACAAGGCTTGTCTAATTTGTTGTCAAGTTAAAATTGATTCATAAGTAGAAATAAACTCTTAAACTTTTTTTTGGTGAATGATCATTAAATATTCAAATATAAATTGCATCATCCCATGAATGCAAAATATTTTTCATTATTTAAAGTATATATCAAATACTATTTTTATATTTCTCTATGTTGAATGATTTATAAATTGATAAACTGATAATTTAATTTTTTACATATAATGGTTATAGTGATTTTGACACACTTTTAAATCCAAAATAAAATTTAAAAGAATTATCACTGTTGAAGTTTGATTGATAATTGATTATAGTTGAATTTTGTAATCCGATTATCCTTTTAAATATATAAAACTTAAAGAATTTTGTTTGGTAAAGTTTGACCAAAATTTAATCTTTTTCATTTAATTGTTGGTTGATTAGTAAATTTACTATACTGAGGAAAAAATGGTGTCTATATATTGAGATGCGACTTTTGATTAGAGGAAAGGTTATAACAATTCATTTTTACAAATTTAGGGAAAAGTGAAAGCAGGGAGAATGGTGAAAGGCCGTGATAGACCGATTGCGGAGGAGTCGTCAGGTTGTGCAGAGGAAGTCCGGCAATTGTACGACATCATCCCAGTCGCGGAGGACGGCGGCAAAGAGGAGCAACCAAAGGCTTCCGACAAAAGGACCAAAAAGGTAGAATCAACCACTAAATATCAATAATCACATAATTGAACTCTACACTTTGGCGTCTATTTCTAGTGAAATTTCAATATTTGCATAAAGATTCTATTTTATTTTAGTATATTTTCACTATTGCACTGAATTTCTATATTCTTTTAATTTCAATCTCAAAATTTATTATGATGAAGTTTGTCGAATCCTCTGCCTTACCATAATGCTTGTCTAATTTGTTGTCAAGTTAAAATTGATTCATAAGTAGAAATAAACTCTTAAATTTGTTTTTTGGTGAATGATCATTAAATATGCAAATATAAATTGTATCATCCCATGAATGCCAAATATTTTTCATTATTTAAAATGTATATCAAATACTAGTTTTATATTACTTTATGTTGAATGATTTATAAATTGATAAATTGATAATTTATTTTTTAACATATAATGGCTATAGTGATTTTGACACACTTTTAAATCCAAAATAAAATTTAAAAGAATTATCACTGTTGAAGTTTGATTCATAATTGATTATATTGAATTTTTTAATCCGATTATCCATTAAAATATAGAAAATATAAAGAATTTTGTATGGTAAAGTTTGACCAAAATTTTAATCTTTTTCATTTAAGTGTTGGTTGATTAGTAAATTTACTATACTGAGAAAAAAATGGTGTACCTATACAATGAGATGCGACTTTGAATTAGAAGGAAGGTTATAACAATTTATTTTAAAATTTTAGGGAAAAGCAAAAGCAGGGAGAATGGTGAAATGCCGCGATGGACCGATTGCGGAGGAGTCGTCACGTTGTGAAGAAGAAGTCCAACAATTGTACGACGTCATCCAAGCTGCGGAGGACGGCGGCAAAGAGGAGCAACCAAAGGTTTCCGACAAAAGGACCAAAAAGGTACAATCTACCTCTAAACATCAATAATCACATAATTGAACTCTGCATTTTGGAGTCTATTTCTAGTGAAATTTCAATATTTGCATAAAGGTCCCATTTTGTTTTAGTATATTTTAACTATTGCACTGAATTTCTATATTCTTTTAATTTCAACCTCAAAATTTATTATGATGAAGTTTGTCGAACCCTCTGCCTTATCACAAGGCTTGTCTAATTTGTTGTCTAGTCAAAATTGATTCATAAGTAGAAATAAACTATTAAATTATTTTTGGTGAATGATCATTAAATATGTAAATATACATTGTATTATCCCATAATTGCCAAATATTTTTAATTATTTAAAATATATATGAAATAGTAGTTGTATATTTATTTTATGTTGAGTGATTTATAAACTGATAAACTAATAATTTATTTTTTACATATAACAATTATATTGAGTCTTGAGACATTTTTAAATCTAAAACAAAATGTAAAGAAATTTCTTTTGTGAAATTTTGATTGATGTTTTTATTATGGTTGATTCTTGTAATCCGAATTGTCTATACAAAATTTAAATTTAAATAATTTTGCTTGGTAAAGTTTGACAAAAGTTTAAATGTGTTGCATTTGTTGTTGGTTGATAAGTAAAATTACTAACCGGGGAAAAAGAAAAAATGGTATCTATTTAACAGATGCGACTTTTGATTTGAGATAATATTGTATTGACTCATTTTTAAAATGTAGAGAAAGGTAAAACTAGGGAAAACGATGAATGATAGCGATAAACCTGTTGCAGAGGAGTTGTCCCTTTGTGAAGAGAAAATCCCACCGTCGTATGATGTAGTCCCAGTCGCGGAGGACGGCGGAAAAGAGGAGGAGCAGCCAATGTTGTACGAGGTAGAAGATATTCGCGGGAAAATTATCCAAAATGTACACTCTTAATTCATTTTCATGTTTAACATCATTACTACAATTTATGTTCTCTCTACATTTTCGTTTTTGCTGCTAACTTTTGTATATCTTGTGGCTGATGCTGGAAAACAGGGCGAAACAGAGTATTTTATCAAATGGTAAGGTTCTGCGTTTATAGTTTTCTATACTTTTGATTTTTTTCTTGTGAAAACTGTCATCTTCGGTGTTTTATAAAAAAGTGTTGGATTGTTTTATATAATTTCGTACTTTATTTTGGTTAGATAATTTTATCGCCATGTCATGAGTTTTATGTGCGTTTTCCAGGCACGGCTATCCAGAATCCCAAAACACTTGGGAACCACTAGAGAGCTTGAAAGATTGCTCATTTGTCATCAACGCTTTTGAAGAAAGGTGTACTTTTATATTTCTTCTCATTTTGACTATGTTTCTTTTTGTGCTCCCTACTGATATATTATAATTGGAGTTTATGTAGTTTTATAAGTGTATAAGTCGTATTTATGAATATGTGTCTCAAAATTACTTATGTGATGCACATTTATCACCCATTTTATGACTTGAAAGTGATTTTTAGAAATTAAATGGATGTCACTTAGCGGGAGACTCATTTAGTTTGGGATAGAATGTGAATTTGAAACTCAATTGAGTGCCCGCTTTCTAATTTATTTAATAATTTTTAGTTTCAATTTTGATGAAAGATAATTTAGATATATTATTACTATTTTGATCCATTATATATTATATCAATCTATTTAGTACATTTCAGTTTAATCTAGTTCATAAAATAAATGATCTTATCTTAAATTTTTCCTTTGTTGGATGGATTGCAGCCGGAAGACTACAAAGTCTTCTTGTACGCGTAAACATAAAGGTGCGGCCTCTCAGCTTAAGAAAAGACAAGTTCGTTCCCGTGCAGCTGTCCCAATGCCAAGTTCTGAGAACCTCGCCGGAGAGAACTTGCTTACAGCTATTCCAGATAGAGTTGCAGAATCTGGAGAGGAGATTGGCCTAGATCTTAACATCGAACCGGAGAATATGTCTACAAACGAAGACATGATTTCAGACAGTGCTGCAACAGCTAGAGAGCAGAATGTTCCAGATAAAAACATGAGCGAGCCAGATGATATTGCTGTAACTGAAGACACAGATAGTGTTGCAATAGTTGGAGAGGTGAATGTTCCAGATCTGAACATTAGCTATCAGCCAGAGACTGCTATAAATGAAGAGATAGTCCGTGCAGAAGAAGACGAACAGGATGTCCCAAATAATGATACACTGCTCTCTGGTATCGTCAATATAAGGGCAAGGAGAAGAAAAGCAGCCAGTGTTAAGAGATTCATACCAGAGATCGGTAGCTCTTCCAAGACAGTACCTGAGAGTCCCATCACTGAGCTTCTCCGGACTATAGAAGTCACAAAAGACATAAACAACAGCACAAAGGAAAGGGTGGTAACATTCTTGGCAAAAAGGTGTGTATTAAACTCGTAACCTTATTTCTTTCTCTATGATTCAGTGTGTATGGATTTCTTTACTGTAATAATACATGAATGTGTTTTGTAGAGCTGACGGCACTGAGGTCGAAGTCAACAATGAATTTCTGAAGAACAATTATCCTGACATGGTATGTATAAATCTCTCTACATTTTGATGATTTAATTAACTTCCAGTTACCAGGTATGTTGGTAGTATTTGACTGAAATTATCACTCCATTTGTTTTCTTTTACAGTTGCTAGACTTCTACCAGCAGCTTTTCGATCAGAGACACTCCCCATGAGAGATATATGCCTTTTATTTTTACATAGATTCACATTGAATTCTACTTTTTCTGTTTAAAGAGTGGTTTTATTTTAATGGAAGAAATTGATGTAATAAATATAGTCCCAAAACATGTTATGACACACAGGTGAAAAATCTCAAATCTGTTTCTTTTGAGTTTTTATAGGGAACTATGACTTGAAAACATCGTGTTTTATAATTTCATTTTTATGATCCAAACGATTCTTATATGACATACTTGCTATATGTATCCCTAATATTAGTTATGTATTTTACTTTTGATGTTAAAAAAATTTTGTTATATATTTTGCATTGTAATCATTTAAACACATATATGACATTTTTTCTCACTATACCTTATGAGAAAAGAATTGAAATTATAGATGAAAATGTGTGATCTACAACGTCTCATTTACAAAATATTCAAAATATTGTAAATTATATAAATGACTACACAAATGTTCTAAAAAACAGTATGTGTGAGCTTCAAAGATCTCAGTACATTTGTAGAACCAGCCAGCTTATTCAGATATATGCAACTGCAGCCTTCACAAACTCTTGCACATTTTCCAACAAGTAGCATTAGTCATTAGTCATATATAAGTAGCATTAGTCATTATAGTCATTATATATGGTTCATATCAAACTTATCTGATAAGTCATTTGGGTATATATGTCATATCAATCTTCAAAAATTGAAAGTAAGAAAACTAGTACCCGATAAGCATAAGGGTAACCAAATCGCTCTGAAAACTAGTGGCCATAATCGCCACAACAACATTGGAATGCAACTGACCAGGATGGAATTGGTAATATTTTAAAAATTCTGAGAACAATGGAGGGAAAGGGAAAGTAAGGCCTTGCATCAGCATCCTCCCGAAAAGAACTCCCCTAGTAGGTGTTATAAGGGCCCGAGTTTCCACCTCACCGTTAGCATACCTCAGGTCGCCCTCTGGGGGAAACGACACCCTACAAACTTTAACATAATCTTGGGGCTTCTTCCGACTCGCCTTCACATCGGCCGAAACACCGCTCGACCCTTCTGCTACTTTACAAATATTTTCTTTTTTCTAGACGAGACTCTACATCCCGAGACGCTATCAAATCAGATAGTCTCCTTGGTTCGGGGAACAAAGCGAAAGAACCTCGTGTCTAAATTAATGTCCCTAATACTAAAGGGTGTGTGCCGTAAAAGCACATTCACTAGCCCAATATCCTTGCCCTTCCTTTGGGTCTAGGAACGGACTGGCGCTTGCCGGTGCAATTAGTGCATACCCTACTCCTCATTTACTTCCAATTTGGAGTGTTCAATCTCTCTATCATCATGAATGGCATAATCTTGAGCCTCAAATTCGGAGCTTGAGTGGGACATGATGGTTGAGCGGATGGGGGATAATATGCAATGTGGAAGAAAATAAACGAATCTAGAGATAGTACTGTTTCTCGGATGTCAATTTCAGACTTCTTGACAAAATGATGAAATTTGAAGAGTTGAGAGCGTTTGCAAATTGAAGCAACAAATGAAGTCGAAAGTGAATGCGAAAAAGAAAAATATTTGGGAGATATAACCCAAAATTAAAAGGCATTTATGCGTTAACTACCTTGATCCGCGTAACGATGCGAGCAAGTGGTGGAGTGGGAATAAACGTCATTAGCACCGTATAAATAGGTGACACCTATTTCCAGTTTTTAGATTGGAAGGGGATTTAAATTCAGCCATTCACGTATTGTAAAATGAAGAAAAAATTTTGTGAGACGGTTTGTGGGAATTACAAGCTGACACTAAATCTCCGTATAATACAATAACTCAGCCGTCCACGTATCACGATGGAAGATTGAACAACATAAAGCTAGATATTTGGATAAGTCAACCCAAGTTAACTCCTCGTATTCACCCCTCGATTTCACTTTGAATTTATCCCTCGAGTTAGAGTCCCGAAGGCTCCCTCGAGGTGAAGTCTCATATATCAAATATCTAGCTTGAGACTGCTGATAAGTCCATAACTCGTGCCCGTGAATTTCGTGAGGACTTTGTATGTGGGCTGAAAGGTTTGGATTCGATATACATGGAAGGTGGGGTTTTCAATCCACCGACCTAGCCTAAATATAACTTATGTATAAGGGTATTCATTCGGATTGGCCCGACCCGAATCCGGTTTGACCTGGAGTCGGAAAGTTAAAAAATCATGGTCCGGGACCAGGACCCGGTTAGGAAAGTTTTGGCCGGATCCCGGTCCGGAATGATTCCGGGTTGGACCGATCCGGACCGGTTTCACCCGGATTCCCAGTTACTATTTTATTAAAATTTTAAAAATAATTTTGTTGTTTGATTTCAATGAAATTGTATGTTAACTTCCTAATTTAGCTAAATCTAACTAATTAATACTACCTTATATAAAAATATAATGACAATCTATATTTTAATTAACAGTTTTAACTTAATTAAAATATTGAATGAACAACTAACATATTTGAAAATTATTACACACACACACACACACACTTATATATATATATATATAGAATTGAGATCACGTGAGAACCACTCTTCTATGTGAGAACCATGTGTTATGTGAGAACTCTTAATCTACACCGTTGATTTCAAATCTGATGGTTCCCTTTTAAAACGACTAGGTCACGGGTCTATAACGGGTTATAAGCCCAACCCAGGTCATAATTTACTTCAGGGCCCTGTCACATACACTCTTTCCCGTCTTAAACCTGCACTCCGATCAATATACCCCAACCAACTCCAACATTTTCCGAGCATTTTGCCGGAGGGACTGCGTTCTTAGTCGCTGAAAATCGATGTCGTCGTCTGTCGTGTATATCCCTTGGTATCGGCACAATATGCAGCTCCAGACGCCGTTGACTTCGACAGAGAACCATGCGAAGGAATATTTGTCCGACGATGGTGAGCACAACGGGGACTGGGCATCGATTTTGCCACACCAGATGAAGATATTGGCCGGAAAATTAGGGGTTATCGGAGCACATCCAAGTGGGTCGCCGGAGAAGACATGAAGAAGAGAGAATTTCAATTCAGTCCCTAACCTTTTATTTCTTTTGTATAATGACCCCACGAGTTTGTAATTTTTAAACTAGAGAGTGCCTCTTATATACGACAAAGTACATGAAAGTGCATCATCTTATCTAATTCAAAAAGGTACTCTTTGAAAAAGGTCCAAACGAAATTTTATCAACTATCATTTTTCACTTTCTCTCTCTAAAAACCAGAGAGTAGTTCCAGTCACTTTTTCAATCAAATCGGCTCCGATATGATTGATTTTCACAGGAGAAGTTAGGGATTTGTCTTTTCACAAGGTCAGAAAGGTGGAGGTGGTTTTAATTTGCACATGCAAGATAGTTTCAAAAGAGGGTTTTCCAAGTAAGGTTCGTTTGGAAGTATTTGAATTACAAAGATTCTCAGCAAGCACTGGCCGGAGGAAATTGCAGGGATTGGGTGGCGAAAAAGGGGGACTCGATTCTCTGCATCAAAAGGGGTGTTTGCGTGCAGCAGTAAATGTGTGAGTTTCCACGGCGTCAGAAGAGCACGAGGTGAGTGGATGGTTAATTTTTTCATTGGGCGGGGTTTATATTAAAATCAGACAGTCACATCAATTCTAGAAGCTATAATCATGAGGGTTGGAACTCCCAGAAAAAAGTTCAAATCAGGTGTAATAAGTCGCCAGGAAGTTGGTGGGATGCTTGGAAAGGAGGGGATTATAAATGGTTAGAGGGAAAGGCCTTCTCTCATCCAAAAACCAACATCAAATTCTATTCTCAGAGATCTACAACACACATATTCCTTCTTTTCTTCAACTCCTAGGCGATCACTTTCGCTATGAATGGAGGATAGTCAGTCATTAAACTCAATAGAGAGAGCCTTCTCGCTTGACGGTTCAGAATATTCAGAGGAAAGGAGGGAGCCGACAGTGGTAAGGGTAGATTTCGACTCGTTTGCTAGGCCAAATCAAAGGGGAGGAGTCATGTCTCTGAAAAGGGCCGACATTGCAGAAGCGGTGCCGGTGGAGCATCACTGCTTGCTGGTTTACTGGCTAGATAACAGACGTTTCACGGAGGCTGATTTTGATGATTACTTCAGACGTTTCTGGTCGGTAAATGCTGAGGTAATCCACTCTCATGGTAATTTTCTTTGTAGTCAGATTTGAGTCACGAGAGGAGGCGCTGGCAATCCTGCATCGCAGTCCTTATGCCATGGCGGGCAGTGGCGGAGCCAGGGTTTGACTTAAGTGGGTGCATTTTTTTATATACATATTAAAATTATATATAAATAATTATTATATAAAGACTAAATTTCAAAAAATGACCCTAACATTGGTAGAAATGTCAATTTTAGGACCCAACATTCAAAAGTGTCAATATTTGGTACCCAACATTCTGAGAATGTCAATTTTAGGACCCAACATTCAAAATGGTCAATATTTGGTAGCTAACATTCTGAAAATGTCAATTTTTGGACTTTCATAAACTTCACCTGTTATATCTATTAATTTCAAGGGTATTTTGGTAATTTTCATAATAAATAAAAGATTAAAATTTATAAATCTACCAAAATCACCCATCTTATCTTCCCCAAAAATTTCAATTGACATATTCGACTAACTCTCTTTGTAACTCCACCGCTAGCCATGTCCCCGCAATACCTCGTCACTACCGGAGTCTAGTAACAGTATCATTTTTTACCCACATCTTTATCATATCCATCAAGACGGAAATGAAACGTTTGCCATAAATTCAAATTTATGAATTCAGGTCTCGTCTAACTATAAAATGCGCCAATGGTGGTGTACATTTTGGACATTGATATACCTCTGGATATTCTGTAGAGGAAAATGACAAAAATGCCCTTGAAATTAATAGATCTAACATGTGAATTTTATGAAAGTCCAAAAATTGTACATTTTCACAATGTTGGGTACCAAATATTGACCTTTTTGAATGTTGGGTCCTAAATTTAACATTTTCAGAATGTTGGGTACCAAATATTGACACTTTTGAATGCTGGGTCCTAAAATTGACATTTCTACCAATGTTAGGGTCATTTTTTGGAATTTAGTCTTATATAAACATTAAATAATTTTACAAACATATCAATATATAAAATACATCATTTTATAAAATATTACAACACTCAAACAAACTAAGAAGTTATTATATTAATTACACTTTCGCGCTTGAAAATTTTGTATCACATTTTCATCTGTAACATTTTGAAACAAGTCATATTTAATACATGTAAATAAAAAATCATTTAGTGACTCATCACCCATCCCGTTGTGCAACTTATGTTTGACATAATTCATTGATGAAAATGCTCGTTCAGTAAATTTATTAAGTTCATAATCATATAATCCCATTACATCATTTATACAGATTATAAATATTATATATATAATACAATTAGCCGTAATTCGATGAATTCATGCAAATTATGGAAGAATAGATAAATACAATATCATGATAATCAAACTAATAAGTGTTGATAATGATAACGATAAAGATACGTAATTAAAACTTATTGGTATAACATACATGTCTGCGCCAAGCCACACGGTGCGAGTGATTAAATTAGAAGTGGTAAATTATAGGTAAATTAAAACTTACCAGTACAACATATTGTGCAACACAGTCAGGCAAAGAGATAGCAATACAGTCAGACAAAGAGATAGAAATAGAAGTTGTAGAGGTAAGGTGAATGGAAGTCAAGGGAATAGGGATGGGTAAAGTAAATGGATATAATGTATTAACTGTACGCACACGACACGATACAAGTATATAAAAAGCTAACAACTTAATAATTTGTATTCTCGAGTAGATATTGTTTTGACCCCACTACTATTAAAATTTACTGGGGTCAATTTATCTAAAATTATCTAAAATTACTATAATATTAATAAATTTTACACTATTACGGATGATAAAATGGGGTCAATTGCACCCAGTATTATGTATAGCTCCGCCCCTGATGGCGGGGGGTGGGGGGGGGGGGGATGCTTGCGTTTAGACGATGGGGATCTAGCATTGTGCTAAGAAATGTCAGGGTGGAGAAGGTAAAGGTTAAGATCCAATTGCAAGGGTTACCGGCGGAGACGTTTGCACCAATGGCGGCCATCAAAGTGGCCAATATGGCGGGTGACATTATTGAAGTGGAAATAGAACCTCCACCGGCGAGAAATGTCTCATATTTGCGGGCTACAATGTGGATTGTACCAGGGGAGCCACTCGTAACGGGGTTCCATGTGGACCTGGAGTATGTTCAAACCCCAGAAAATCACAGGATTTGGGTGACAGTCAAGTACGAGCGCCTGTTTAGGTTCTGCAGGAGATGTGGTGTAGTGGGTCATCCAATGGTTTCAGAGGAACAGCAGAACTTGGGAGCTTGGATAGGAGAGCAAGATAGACTTGAGGAAGCTATGAGAGTGGAGATGGAAAGAGTGACGGTGGATCTGCACAATCTGGAGGCAGCTGAAGATGCACTCACTACGATCATGCTACTGCACTTCAACAGAATCCGGATATGCTACAACAGAGAGTGAATGTTAGAGAAGCACCAGCTATTCCAGGATGGGGTGGGACAGTGTCGGAAATCCCTCCACCACCAGTGAATACGGATGATCGGGAGTGGAGAAGCCAGGGACCAGAAGATGAGGATAATGAAGTGATAGTCATTTCATCTGATGACAGTGATGCTGATTCCTCCGAAGATGACTCATTCTCTTCTAGGTCTACTAGGGGACCTGCTATTGTGATTGGAAGGCAGAGAAGACAGAAGAGGTCAAGGGTGGAGCAGGATGAAGGAGATGCCAGAGAAAAGAAGAAGATGAAGATGGAGATGAGGAAGAACATCGAGAAAAGGAGCAGTAGACGCACAAGATTTGTTCTGAGGAGGAGGAGACCTAATTTTGAAATTGGACAGTCATCAAGGGCAGTGGAGGTTGAGGATAACCTGACTCTGGCTCAACAGGCAGAAGAGGTACCAAAGCCAACAACAATCCTTGAGGAATTGGATGGTGTACAGGAAACCCTGGGGGTTCAGGAAACCATGCTCGAAGTTCAACAAACATTCAATTGGAATGTGAGAGGAGTGGATAGAGCGAGTTCTGAGCCTATTACTCAACAATCTTAGAGGAGAGGGGAGAAAAGAGCCTACTCAACAGGAGAACAGGAGATGGAGGAGGCAACTTCATCTGTTATGCACTCTCCAAAGCGCAGGAAGATCATTCTCAATCATGTTATCAAGGAAGGGAATGAGCTTAGTCAAGTACAGGGTTCACAGGAAGATGATCAGAACAGCATAGATGAGGGAACAGGAAGAGAGATTCTTGTAGTCTCCTCGGATTCATCAGATGATTTGGGAAAAGAGGAGTCACAGAATGAATCTGCAAAGGAAGATCAGGTGGAGGAGTTTCTGGAAATGCTCAAGTATGAAGATCCACTGACTTCAACCAGCTCTGGTGAGGAAATGGTGTCTTCCAGAAGGTTGCCAGAACTGCAAAGGGCGGAGGAGCTCGCCCAAAAGGATGGTTTTCAGGTGGTTGAGCCATATCAACCACCTCAACAGCCATGATAGGAGTTGTGTGGAACTGTAGGAGCTGCAACATCGCTCCTACTATGCAAGGGATCAATCAACTGCTGAATAGGTATAAGCCTAGTTTGTTATATTTGCTAGAAACTAAAGCTAATGGTAGTCATTTTGACCGTTGGCAAGAAAATACTTTCTTTAGGAAGTCTAGAATAGTAGAAGCAGCTGGTAGATCGGGGGGATTAGCTCTTTTTTGGTTTGGTCAGATAGATCTTGTGGTAGATCAGATTAATAGTCATTTTATAGTTTGTTTGATTTCAGGGGCAAATGATCAGAAGTGGTGCTTAATACTAGTTTATGGGCCACCTTCTGCATCTGATAGACCCTCCTTTTGGAATTCACTTTCATCTTTGCCCTACTTTTCTGTGTTCCCTACTATTATGATTGGAGATTATAACCAAATCCTCAGCCAGCAAGACAAGAGAGGAGGAAATCCAGTGCCTCCTAATTTTACTTCAGAGTTACATAATCTTTTGGAAGTACATCAGATGGAGGAAGTTTCATTAACAGGGTTGTGGTATACTTGGAGCAATAATCAAGATCCTCCTAACAAAATTGTAGAGAGGCTGGACAGGGCCTTTGCAAACACAACATGGAAAAACATGTGGCCCAAAGCTAAGGTAAATAACCTGCCTTTCTCAAATTCAGATCATAGTCCAATTATGTTGGAGCTAAGACCTCAGGTGAGAAGGGACGGGAGTCTGAAAAGGCTTGAGGCCATGTGGGTGAACATGGAGCCTGCACAACAAATTATTTCAAGAGTGTGGGAGACAACAATAAGTGGAAATTTTACTGGTATGGATCCTGTTACTCTTTTATCATATAGGCTCAGACTTTTTATGGTCCATCTATGCAACTGGCACAGACAGTCCTTTGGGCAAATGGACAATAAATTATGAACATTAACAGAATAGCTAGAAAGAGCACAGGCAGGGGCAGGCCTTCATTCAAATCATGCCAAGGTTAGGAGATTAATTACTCAGAAGCAGGAGCTTGAGCAAAGGCAGGCTGAGTATTGGCAGCAGAGAACAAAGATAAATTGGATGAGGTTTGGAGAAAAAAATACCAAGTTTTTTCATAGATGGGCTACAAGAAGGAAACAAGCCAATACAATCCAAGGAATTATGGATAACAATGGTGTTTGGAATGTTGATCAGGCACATATCATTCAAATCTTGAATCAACACATGAAGGAGGTGTACATTTACCAACATGAAGTGGAGTCACAGCCTCAGATCTAAGCACACCAAGCACATAAGGTGGAGATGACCTCTTTCCAACATATTTTGGATTTCAATAACCAACTGTTATCAGAAGATCAAATAAGAGATTTAGAAGCCCCTTTCACTAAGGCCCAGGTCTGGGAGGCAGTTAACCACATGAAATTATGGGGAGCACTTGGAGAAGATTGAATTCCAGCAGGATTCTACAATAAATATCGGGGAATTGTGGGAGACACATTTACCTCAGCAGTCTTAAGCATTACTCAAGGTGGCTCTTTCCCTGTTCAATGGAATTGTACATAGATAATCCTCATCCCCAAGGTAAAATTTGCAAGAACCCCATTAGAGTTTAGACCTATATCTTTATGTAATGTGGAGTACAAGGTCATTGCAAAAATGATTGCAATCAGACTGAAGAAACATATAGGTTTCCTAATTTCTGAGAATCAACATGGATTTGTGCCTGGAAGAAATATTTTTGAGAGTGTGTCACTAGCACATGAGTTGGTAGAGCATATCAGAAAACTCAAGCATGGGAGAGTGAGGTTGGCAGCCATTATATTAGATATGAGCAAGGCATATGATAGAGTGTCTTGGTCCTTTTTGGAAAGTGCTTTGTCTCATATGAGAGTCCCCCAGAGTCTGATAAACTTGATCATAATGTGTGTCCAGACAGTAACTTATCAGATCAAAGTAAATGGAGAATTAGGGCAAACTTTCTCACCAAACAAAGGACTCAGACAAGGGTGTCCTATGTCACCTTATCTTTTTATAATCTGCCAACAATACCTCTCCTCTTGGCTACAACACAAGTTAACTTAGAATAGGAATATGAGAATTCAGGTGTCAAGAAGAGGACCTGTGGTTTCCCATATTATGTATGCTGATGATTGCATCTTGTTTACTAAATGTTCTAAAGAAGCAGTTATGGATCTACAAGAAGTTCTTCAGGCTTATGTCAACTTTTCTGGTCAGAGGCTGAATCATTCTAAATGCTCCATAAAGTTTAGTCCCAACACTTACCAAATGCAGAGGTTTGTTAGGGACAGACTAAATATCCAGGGAGAAGGAATAGGTAGAAGCTATCTGGGGTCAACTATAATTTTTGATCAAAGGAAGTCACAGATTTTCCAGAATTTGATTCTCAAAGTAAACCAGAAATATGAATCCTGGAAGGTAAGGTTATTGAATTTCTCTGGCAGACTAACATTAGCCAAGCATGTGCTTAAATCTATAGCAGTGTATCCTCTTGGGATTTTTAGGATTCCCTTAAACATACTAAAGAAGCTGGATTCTACGACAGCAAGATTTCATTGGGGGGGGGGGGTTCTTTAGATGATAGACCTGTTACTGGAAGTCATGGAGTTATATTACAAGGTCTAATTTAAGGAGGTTTAGGACTCAGATCTGCAGTGGCCTTGAATAAGGCACTACTGGCAAAGCATGCCTGGGCCTTAATTAAGGGTGGAACATCTCTTTTAAGCAAGGTATATAAGGCTAAATACTTTAGAAAAAAGTCTATGAAAACAGTGGAGGCTAAACCAGGTGATACATGGGGCTGGAAATCAATAGTATGGACTTCTGAACTGATTAGAGCTAATATGTGCTGGAGAGTGGGGAATGGAAAGGAAATCAGGCTACATAATCATTGGATCCCAACTACACAAAACTCCATCCAGAACACAGCTGTGATTTCTACACATACTAACATGAAGGTGGAGCACCTGATTGATCACCAGAATAAGTGTTGGAGAAACTCTTTACTAAGGTGCATTTTTCCTCCTAATATAATTCCACATATTTTAGCATTGCACTTGGATCCAACAACTTCTGATACTCCATATTGGAAGTGGTCAAAATCTGGAGAATATAATGCTAAGACTGGATATCACATTGCCATGAGCTCAGTCAACAATGGATCACATAGTATCAGATTGTCTAAACAGGCAAGGAAATTCTGGGCTGAATTTTGGAACCTCAAAATTCCCTATAAGATCACTACTTTCCTATGGAAAGCTGTATCAGGTTGCCTGCCAACACAGTTGAATCGATTTGAAAGAAAGATATCCACTTCCTTTACTTGCAACAGGTGTAATATGGATACAGAAGATGAATCTCACTTGTTTCTCAAGTGTCCAGAGTCAAACAGAACATGGAATGCTTCAGGTTTGAGGCAACAACAACAACATAATGATACCTTCACTTCTTGGATCTTCTGTCTTTTCACAAGTGCAGGTCAGGATGAGGATCTTATCAAATATATGGTTGTTCTATGGGAAATATGGAAGCAAAGGAATGATATGGTGTTCCACAACACACTACTTCAGACACAATGGTGTGTAGATCATGCAACATCTGAATATCAGGTTATGATCAAAGACAGAAGAAATCAGATTCAACAGGAAATGGCTGAGAGGAATCTGGAGCAGTTGCAGCTGAACAGACAACAAGATCTAACTCTGACTCAGATCAAGCTTGGACAAGACCAATCCCTACTCAAAGATACATGTGTGTTAATCTTTGATGGTTCATTTAGAAGAAATGAAAGGTTAGGGGCAGGTGGGTGGCGTCTCTGGAAACCAGGGTGGCCTACAGAGAATAGTATCCAGGGTACAGACTTCTTCACAGTGGTGACACCATTGCAGGCTGAAGCGGAAACCTGTTGGAGGGAACTGAAATCATCATTAAGACATGGATGCAAAAGGATTAATATGGTCACAGATTCGGTCATCTTGGCAAATTCTATTCAGAATCCGAGTACGGCACCTTTAGAAATTAAATCTGTTCTGTTCAGTATATGTAATCTACTCAAGTCCTTTATGGAATTTAAAATAGTTAAGATTAGTAGAATCCATCTAGAAGTAGAACATAGATTAGCAAATCGTTTGTGTAAAAGAATCTGTAATATGTCTTACCAAAATCTAATATAATTATATTTCCCCTCAAAAAAAAAAGGTACTCTTTTAAAATGATTAGTACTACTAATTTCTTTGGATAGATTAGAAATATTATAATTTAAATTTGAATATTTCAATTTTAAATTATGGTACCACTAATTAAATTTGAATGTAATTCACATAAATTTTAAAAATATTTCAATTTTAATATAAAATTTCGTTTTAATTGTTTTTGTTCTAATAATTGAATTTTAAAGTACAAGTTATCGGTGTCTTAGTTGGAGGCGCAACACTGAGTAATGTAATACCCACAACACAAGCGCGCAGTACTTTTAAGGTGTAGGCGTAGTACCGAGGAATGCAGTAACCACAGAACAAGCTCGCAGTACTCTCGAATTGTAGGCGCGGGATATCAAAGAATGCAGTACCCACAGCACAAGCGTGCAGTACTCTCGAGTTGTAGGCGCAGTACCGAGGAATGTAGTACCCACACCACGAACGCGCAGTACTCTCGAGGTGTAGGCGCAGTACCGAGGAATACAGTACCCACAGTACAAGCGCGTAGTACTCTCAAGGTGTAGGTGCGGTACCGAGGAATGCAGTACCTACAACACAAGATCGTAGTACTCTCTGTACTCTCGCAAAACCGAGGAATGCAGTACCCACAGAACAAACTCGCAGTACTCTCAAGTTAAAGACGCGGTACCGAGGAATTCAGTACCCACATCACAAGATTGCAGTACTATCAAGGTGTAGGTGCAGTACCGAGGAATGCAGTACCCACAACACAAACGCGCAATACTCTCGAGTTGTAGGCGCAGTACCGAACAATGCAGTACCCACAGCACAAACGTGCAGTACTCTCGAGTTGTAGGCGCAGTACCGTAGAATGCAGTACCCACAGCACAAGCGTGCAGTACTCTCGAGTTGTAGGCGCAGTACCGAATAATGCAGTACCCACAGAACAAGCTTGTAGTATTCTCGAGTTGTAAGCGCGGAACCGAGGAATGTAGTACCCACAACACAAGCGCGCGGTACTCTCAAGGTGTAGGCGCAGTACCGACGAATATTGTATCCACAACACAAGCTCGCGGTACTGTCAAGGTGTAGGTGCAGTCCCGATGAATGCAGTACCCACAGAACAAGAGCACAGTACTCTTGAGTTGTAGGCGCAGTACCAAAGAATGCAGTACCCACAATACATGTTAGCAGTACTCTCGAGTTGTAGGCGCAGTACCGTAGAATGCAGTACCCACAGCACAAGCGTGCAGTACTCTCGAGTTGTAGGCGCAGTACCGAATAATGCAGTACCCACAGAACAAGCTTGTAGTATTCTCAAGTTGTAAGCGCGGAACCGAGGAATGTAGTACCCACAACACAAGCGCGCGGTACTCTCAAGGTGTAGGCGCAGTACCGACGAATATTGTATCCACAACACAAGCTCGCGGTACTGTCAAGGTGTAGGTGCAGTCCCGATGAATGCAGTACCCACAGAACAAGCGCACAGTACTCTTGAGTTGTAGGCGCAGTACCAAAGAATGCAGTACCCACAATACATGTTAGCAGTACTCTCGAGTTGTAGGCACAGTACCGAGGAATGTAGTACCCACAGCACAAGCGCGTAGTACTCTCAAGATGTAGGCGCGGTACCGAGGAATGCATTACCCACAACACAAACTCGCAGTACTGTCAAGGTGTAGGTGCAATCCCGAGGAATGCAGTACCCATTTTACAGGCGCGTGGTACTCTCGAGTTGCAGGCGCAGTACTGAGAAGTGTAGTACCCATAGCACAAACGCGCAGTAATCTCGAGTTATAGGCGCAGGACCAAAGAATGCAGTACCCAGAGTACAAGCTTGCAGTACTCTCGAGTTGTAGGCGCAGTAACGAAGAATATAGTACTCACAGCACAAGCGCGCAGTACACTCAAGGTGTAGGCGCAGTACCGATGAATGCAGTACCCACAACACAAACTCGCAGTACTGTCAAGGTGTAGGTGCAGTCCCGAGTAATGCAGTACCCACAGAACAAGCACGCAGTACTCTTGAGTTGTAGGCACAGTACTGTGGAATACAGTACCCACAACACAAGCGCGCAGTACTCTTGGGTTGTAGGCACAGTACTGACGAATGCATATCCACAGAAGAATCGCCCATTACTCTTGAGTTGTAGGCGCAGTACCAAGGTTTACAGTGCCCACATCATAAGCTCCTAGTACTCAAGTTGTTAGTAGTTACTATAATTTAAATATTCAAAATTTAATTAAACTTCAAATGTTTAAAAATATGTGAAGTACATTTAAACTATCTTGGAAGTACTTTCAAGTATTTTATGTAGTACTTTCAAGTGTAGTTAGTAGTACCTATAATTTAAACATGGAATTTTTTCTTAAATTTGAAATATTTCTAAAATCTTTCGGGTCATCCGGGTCATATATATATATATATATATATATATATATATATATATATATATATATATATATATATATATAATAGGCAATACCGGGTCATCCGGTTCGACCCGGATTAACCGGGAACCCGGAATGTGTAATGGTGGCCCGAGACCTGACCCGTAATTCTTAAATTCGGGTCCCTGTGAACCAATCCTGGACTGGGCCGGGTTAATTTTTCGGATTGACCCGGTTCATGAACACCCCTGCTTATATATATTCTGAACTAAATATAGTGAATACACTTTTACTCTAATTATGGGAATACAACTATTATTATCATAAGTGCTATAATCATACTCGAATTACAAACTATATTGGTCTAAGGACTATGGTACTGTATATATAGGTATGGTACGCATTTCTATCCATTTTATACACACTACGCTCTTGTGTTTATTGTTTCTTAAAGTTGTTACTGAATTAAACATCAGAGTATCTAACCCCGGCCAACCCGCGGTCTATTTTGCGGGTCTGTTCGTGAGCTCGACGGGGATCAAACATAAGTCCTAAACTTCCATTAATTTGGCAAGCCCAGTTGGACCTGTGTGTCCTTTTTGACAAATCGAGTTCATGTCTGACCTGATGGATGTCTTGAACCCGTTCTTGATCACGAACCCGCCTCACGAACTGATTTGCAAGACAAAGCCCCGGGTGTCCCGGTGATAGACACTCCGACGCTCAAGTTAATAAACAACTTAGAGAAGTTTTAGGTGGTTAAGGTGTAGTGTATGTAAGATCATAGATAGAGAGGTCTACCAAAGCTTTAGTATTTATTAGGGGTGTTCATAACCGGGTACCCGCCCTTCCGGGTACCCGCACCTTCGGGTAATAAAATATGCGACCCTTACCCTTACCTGGAAATGCGGGTACCCGCACTTTCGGGTCCACGAAATGTTCGGGCCGGGTACCGGGTACCCTATAACTCTTTTACTAAATTATTATGTTTATATTTTGCACATATGTAAGTATAAAAAAAATCTAAAAATTCAACCACTACATTAAATTAAGTCATAATATTTTTATAACTACAAGAAATAGTGTCTTTTTGGCTAAAAATGTTTAAATGATGCAAATATAAGTCACAATTATTCATTACATCTCTTTTCTATGTAGTATGTACATGAAAAAAATGTGTTATCGAAAATATGTAAAGTGCTAATTAAGAGAATATACATTAAAAAATTTTACGAGTACTCAATATAACAAACATATTTGTTATCATCTTATTATTAGTAATGATAATATTTAACCGGGTATTTCGGGTACCCGGAAACTCAATTTTCGTGACCCGTACCCGAAACCTATTATAAACATAATTATCGGGCCGGGTACCCGGCCCGCTTATACTTATAATTACCCGGACATTAGCATTCGGGTATTTCGGGTTTCGGGCCGGGTAGTTCGTGTCGGGTAATTTTGAACACCCCTAGTATTTATAGAGCTACCATCCGTAGATTGGTAAGATATGTAATTATGGTACAAATACAACTCTTATGGAGATGACAGTTGTATTACCATATATAGAAGAAATATATTTAGGACACAGTTGTATTACCATGTTTAGAGTAAGTGTATTCCTTGTAAGACATTCAGAATATACGCATTTCTTATAAGGATTTGGACTGATGGACCCGTGGATCCATCTTCCGCGTAACTCGAGCCCACGACCCTTCTCGGGCCCTGGTACGAGACTGAATGAGGTCTTAGAATACGAACCATGACTTATCATGACCCCATCGAGAGACCTTTACAGGATCCAATGTTTCCAGTTTAGAGTTTCGACAAGAGGTAGGAATACCAACAATTCTTACGTTAGACCCCAAACGCAAGGTTACAGGGCCAGTTGCGCCACATTCGAGTCCCCTCGGACCGCTAGCGCAAACCTTCAGAGTTCTGGAGTCCCTGCAGCAGCCGTCATGGATCCTCCCAGGTCGATAGCTGATTCTCAACCCCTTGTCAGAAATCCCATTCTGAGTAACGCTCCAGGTGACCCTCTTTTCGTCCCCATAGCCGATGCCTCAGGAACTGGTCCCCTCAAGAGTTGGTGCATCTCGAGCCTCAACAAGTCCTTCGTCTAGCTTGCCAGCAACTCGAATTGTTATTCATTCGGATCACTCTTACTCAGCACAACACAATCAAATTAATGAATGGGCACTTTACTCATACCACGATGATGGGATGGAGTTAGCAATCGTCTTCCATTCCACTTATACGCTGAAATCTAAACTAGTATCTTAAATTAGTTTAATACACGATGAATGTCGATATCAAAGAATTGGCAAAATGGATCTATGTGTACCGGAATCTTGTGAAAATAACATGTCCAACATTTGAAAACCCAGAAATATGCCCCACATATACATATGGAGAGTTGCTGAGAAGTCTCATTTGTGAAGCGACTGAAATAGTTAAAAAATTATCTTGGGTGGTAATAAAAAACCTATTATCAAATTAACTGGCCTCGATCTACTGAGACAAAGTCAAATACTCCCTCTTTTAAGTCATTAGATTCTTAATCCATAAATGCCATGTGAGACGATATTCAACTCTCATACGTACTCATGAGTCTCTACTGGACTTCAAAATCTGCAAAAAAGAGTTAAAACTTCTTCATTTCATTTCAATGGCGGATCCTATGCATTTCTGGGACTTTCCCGAAAGCCAGACGGTTCCATTATACGTGTTTCCGAACAGCCAACTACTCCGGCCACATCTGATCCCACAAACCCCTTTCAATACGTCTCAAAGGATATTCCGATCAACGAATCTAAGGGCACTTTCGCCAGAATTTTCGTTCCGTCGAAAACCTTCAACTCTTCCTCATCGGAAAAGCTCCCTCTAATATTTTACTTTCACGGTGGAGGCTTCGTCATATGCAAAGTCAACTCCACCATGTTTGATTTTCTCTACACAACCATTGCCGCTGAGACTCCCGCCGTCGTCGTCTCCATCGGCTACCGCCTAGCGCCGGAGCACCGTCTTCCGGCGGCCTTCGATGATTCCGAGGAGGGCTTGCACTGGCTTAAGTCGTGCAAGGACGAGTGGCTCGCGCTATATGCAGATTTCTCCAAGTGTTTTCTGATGGGCACCAGCGCCGGTGCAAATATCGCGTACCACGTCGGACTCCGAGCAACGGCAGCGGCGAAGGGCGGTGATCTGATGCCTGTCCAGATCAGAGGGATAATATTGCACCACCCCTTCTTCGGTGGGGCCCAGAGGAGTGGATCGGAGCAGAGATTGGCCGATGATGAGGTACGTTTATTGAGTTTAGCCAACATTTAGAGGAACAAAGTTTAACCTCTAATATATGTTCATTTGAGTCTATAAAACAAAATTTTGAGAAATTTATAATCTAAATACAGTTTAATATATATCAGGATCATCCTGATATTGGCAATATCAGGCACCAATTAAATAACGACACATCATCTTTAACTAATTTATGATTGGGCCATGTGTTCAATCATTACCCAGACGGGTTTAGGCATTCTAAATTAGGATTTTAGAACTTTACTAAAAATATCTTAACCAATTAAAACATTACAATTGTACACGTGTCATTATCTTATTGGTGCCTAATAAGGCCTATATCAGGATCATCCGGATGAATGTTATTCTCATCTAAATATTAGTATATGTATAGAGTTTGTCTTAATCTCATTTCATTTCAGTCAGTTAAACATAAATACATATGATGAATTTAGTTTACATTAGCTATGCTATTTTAATACATTAATTTTCCATTAACTTCAATCAAAATTTATTTTGAATTAGTCCGAATTAGGTTTATAAGAACTGTAAATGTGAAATTCAGAATGATTTCATTGATACGAGAGTGTACAATATATAATACAAGAGTCCTAAACTAGGCTACTCTAAAATAGGAATGGATATATTCTACAACAATATAAGAATATCTTGTAATTAAATCAAGATATTCTATTATCCCCCTCAAGCGAAACGTTGGATTCGAGGAGACGCAAAGCTTGGAACGAACAACTCGAAAAGTGGACGAGAAAGGCCTTTGGTGAAGACATCATCCACTTGAAGAGCAGACGGGACATGACTCACACGAAACTTTTTAGAGGAAACAAGCTCAACAACAAAGTGATAGTCAATGTCAATATGTTTGGCCCGCTTATGAGCAATCGGATTTTGAGCCAAGAAAATCGCGCTACTGTTATCACAAAGCAGAAGCGGAGTGGAGGACCGAGGAACCCGAAGTTCACGGAGAAGTTGACACAGCCAAGCAAGTTCAGCAACATTGTTCACCATAGCACGATATTCAGATTCACAGCTGGAACGAGAAACAGTAGGCTGCTTCTTAGCACTCCAAGAAACAAGATTGCCACCAAGGAAAATAGTATAGCCATAGGTGGAGCGGCGAGTCTCAAGGCATCGAGCCCAATCAGCATCGGAGTAGCCAAGAACAGGAAGACCAACAGGCGAAGGACGAAACATCAGTCCATAGTGAAGCGTCCCACGAACATAGCACAAAATGCGAGTAACTGCCTGAAAATGATCCTCAGTGTGAGACAGCAGAAACTGACTGACAGAATTAACCGCATAAGACAGATCAGGGCGAGTAATCGTCAAGTACTGCATCGCACCAACAAGAGAGCGATAGAGCTTGGGATTTGAAAAAACAGGACCAGAAGAGCTGACAAGCTGCAAACCCGGAATAAACGGAGTAGAGACAGAAGCAGCATCGGTTATACCAGCTCGCTGAAGAACCTCCATAGCATACTTAGCCTGACCCAAGAAAAGCCCAGCCGGAGAGCGAGCAACCTCAATTCCCAAAAAGTAATGAAGGGAACCAAGATCCTTAACAGCAAACTCAGCATCAACACGAGCAACAAACTTGCGGATAAGAGCAGGATCATTGCCGGTAAGGATAATGTCGTCAACATACACCAACAGGTAGAGCACAGTCGATCCACGAGAGAACACAAATAAGGAAGTGTCCGTTAAGCAGCACTTGAACCCTAAGAGCACAAGGAAGGAGCTAAACCGCTGAAACCAAGCCCGAGGAGCCTGCTTAAGCCCATAAATGGCTATCCGAAGACGGCCATAATTTCTACAATAATCACAACATGGCGGTGGAGGTTCACTGTATTGATTCCAATAACCCGACATGGTACAAGGTTTCGAAAATTGAAATCAGATGAGTCGCCTGTATGGCCTAGCGGTCGAGTCTCAAATTTCAGAAAAGTGTTCTCCGCTATTAATCTGACTTTCAACACTTTCTTGCTGTATTCTTGTTGCAATCAACAGCAAATCGGATCAGTATCTCCTGCACACTAAAGTAACGAAATCAATAGAATAAGAAAGTAAACAACAACTGTTCCCCGGCAGCGCCGCCAATTTGATAGGTCGTTTTTCTACCAAATAAACCTGCAAACAATTCGGTTTAAATTCAAGTATAGAGTAAGCAGGGTCGATCCCACGAGGAACAGTGTAATCAGATTCTTATATCTAAAGATACAGCTTTTGGTTAGAAACCACCTTTTATGTTGAAAGAGTTTGTATTAACTGTCTAAGAACTAAATTAAACTAAACTAAGAAGCAAATAACAATTAAAATAAACAATGCAAATAACACGAAGATACTCACACGATGCAATCCGGTTACGGGTAAATCCACATTAGCAATTCATTCGATCGCTGGCTCAGTAATTTATTAAGTTGTATAAACCAACCAGTTATAGATCTTCGAGAATAGCACACCCAATCAAATTTCTTCTTTCTTTGTCGATAGACGGCAAGAATAGCTATACTGACTATTTCTCTAATCAAGATACAACCTAGCCGGAATAGCCTACCTAGATTTAATACCTCAACAACATTAAGCACCAAAGAAACCCGATTCAGATAATTTATAATCAGAACAACTGTCACAAATTATCTACCCTGTATTCCCAACTATTGGCGTATAGTTTCGCCACTAATTGAATCTACCCCCTAGATACAGATAAATAGAGGAACTCAATTGGCACTATTTCAAATAACAGAAGACTGATCAGATCTCAAGCAATTCAGAAATAAACAGGATACACAAGGGAATAACAAGGAATCCACACAACATAATTATCAAGCACATTTAGGCCTCACATATGAATCATAGTTAATGCTTCAAAACCCTTACCGGAAACAAACCTAGCTACTAAACATATGAAAAACAATCAAATAATTAAACATGAAACTAATTATAAAGAAAAGTAAAAGAAAACTTAGTCTTGATCAATGATGAAAAGCGTATGTGTTGGCTGGCTCCAAAGCCTACGGACGGCCTCCAAACTCCGGAACCCCCAAAATAATATAATGTCTATATATAGGTTTTAGGATAAACAAAACCCTAATCCGAATATTACAAGGAATTGGTTTAATAAATTATAAAATAATTGGGCCTTCAAATAAATCTTCATTGTCTTCTCCATGTAGCCCAGTTAAGCCCAATTTATTAAGACCGTGACTGCAACAATTTTGCCCAATACTGATTTCTTCAAGAACGTATAGTTGATTAGTGATTGACATGTCGAAGCACAACTTAGCCGCCCGTAGAAAAAACCAGTAATAGAATTACATCTTCAACTCGCAGGCGTCTTCTTCTTCCCGGAATAATGGAATTGACGATCCATTATGCGTTGGAGCACACTACCTCATTAAAAAAACCTTTCGGAAAAAAGAGTGTAGTGTCTAGCTCCTCTTCATGGCTCCAAGTGCTTGATTTTGCATCTTTTTCAGCACTTCTCCATTTGATTGTATTCCACCATTTTTCTTATAATTCCTGCACCAAAAATACCTTTGTGCACATCAAATGGCAAAAGAGACTTATAAACCACATAAATTAAGTGTATAAATTATAACCGATCAAATATCCCCACACTTAATTCATGCTTGCCCTCAAGCATGTAACCATAATTCCTCATTCCAAGATCAAAGACAATACAAAACATTCCCACAAACCAAACCAAGCAACATCTACTATGGAACCAACCATCTTACCACAAACCATTCCTCTTTGCTTATAAAACCACTTCATCCTTATACTCTAGTCAAAAATGTGCAATTAAGTCCAGCCTCACCAAGATTCACTCATTATCTCTCAAAAAATTGGGACAATCACACACATCACATATCAGCACACTTCACAACAGGAATTGCAATGCCACTATCTCAACCACATAAAATAAATACTTGAGCATAATAATTAGGAATTATATAAGGTTGGCTTGGGGTAAAGGTAGGAAAAATATATAGGAAAAACTGGCTCACAAGTCTATAATTATGCAAGTAAATTCATTCTCATTCGTGAAATTCTTGTGCTAGTGCTGGTGCTCATACCCAATAAAAATGCAGCATTGAGATTACTACAAGTATGAACAAGTTGTTGTACAAATAAAGAAACAAATCTTTGATGTTACTCACACAACAACAAATATGCTTGCTGCCCTTTTTCTTTTTCAGAAACCTCACCGGTAAGTCCTACCAGATGTTTAGCTTTTACACCTCACTGGTTTCATTTTTTTATTCATTTTCCATAGAACCTCACCGTTTCAATCCTGTCAGATATCACTAGTTCCAGTCCTGTCGGATATTTGGTTTTTATTCTTTTTTTTTTCTGGGCAGCAGCAAATTCAAAATTTCACAGCACTAAAATAACATCTCATCATGCACATCGAAAGAGAATAAATACTTGCACAATATTAGAAGGGTAAAGGCTAAGGCTATGGGTTTAAATATATAATGGGTTTATAACAAAGAAACAGTCAGGTTTCAACAGGGTTCACTAGGGGTGTCGATATAATCGATATAAGGTGGGAAAATATATGTAAAAGCTGCGGGGCTTTATTCCTAATTGCCTACATGCTCAAATATCATTTAGCAGCTTTGAATCATGACATACAAACCAAGTAAAAATATACCAACATGGGATCACTCGGAAAGACAAAGAGCTATTTTCTTATAATGCCTATATTTTTCTTTCTTGGCTTTTGCTCTTTCTTGGGCTCAAATCCTCACAATATACTAGGTTAAATCAAATGACTCATTATTGCACGTTCATCGTTCCAGAATACATACAAGGACTACATGTTTTCTTTCACAAAGAGGAATACATTCAATCTTACCACTGACCCATGTCCCATAGCAAAATCAACTCAATTAAGTTTATAGGAAAAGTCTCACTCACCAAAATCACACCATATTGTGTTTTCTTCTCAAAAATATTATGAAAATTTCAGAAATTAAAGTATCAAAGAAAAATCTCAATAACATCCTCCCCACACTTAAAATCTTGTTTGTCCTCAAACAAATAAAAGTGCAAAAATATAAGCATGCTTGTATAAGAAACCATTCAACCAAACAAAACAAGCAAGCACACTTAATACAGGCAGACGAAAACATTAAAACATGGATTAGAAAGAACCTGGTTACAAGGAGCGGCAAAATTTCTCAGTTTCAGCAACTTTCCGCAAACTGCACCTCGCCTGTATGGGCATACGGTCGACCAGATTTTCTTCAAATCATTGAACTTATCGCCTCACCTGCATTTAGAAAATTATCAGAAACTATTATAAGCAGTTAAATCGTATTTTTGTAATTTTCGATTTTTTTAATTTTTTTTGAATTTTTTTTTTAAAAAAACTGAAATTAATAAAATAGCAGAAAAATAAAACATCGGGTTGCCTCCCAAGAAGCGCTTTGTTTATAGTCTTGGCTAGACTGTCAGCTGATGGAGATGTTGAAAATCAAGCTTTCCCCGGTCCTTATACCATTCCCCGGTCCTTATACCAAATAACAATGTCAGGAACATCTTTTCGATCATCACCGAAATCCACAAGATGAGATCTCATATTCTCCCCACACTTGAACTCTTGCATTCTCATGCCTCTTTCAAACCGATCACTTTGTTGCTCTAAGTTAATAGGCAAGTGATAAAACTTCCAAAACTCCAAATCATGGGAAGATAAGCCAGCTGAATTTTCAAGAACCTTGTGATGTACCAATGAACCACCATCCACCGGTAAATCCCAACCCTTTAATGAAGGGTTTTCAACATCCTCATGCCATAAGTTCAAAGGTTGCATATCGGATGCTACGATTGTAGGTTCGTTCACTTCATTCAAGCAGCCGTTCGGAGGTGTGATGGTTATTTTCTCCACAGAAAAGTAGTTGACATCCTCTTTTACTTCATTTATGATCATCTCATGCCCATCGAAGTCACCAGTACTGCTTTCCACCACGTGCTCCATAACTTGGAGAGCGGAATCAACATCCACTTGCTTTTGAACGAATGACTCATCTTCATCAATCTCAGAATTATCAAATTCAAGAATGTAGTCCAATAACGTATATGTAGGCTCAGGAGGATCTATAAAAGTCTGCTCATGAACTCCACCCACTTCGCTCATGTCTCCATCTTTTTCTTGATCAACAACAGATTCAAGCAAAGATTCATGGGTTGAATTACTTGTGTACTCCTGGTCATCTATGGATTCTTCATAGCTATTTTGCTCGATTGATTGGGAGTCTACATCATCATCATCCGGAGCTTGCGAAGACAGTTCATCTTGACATTCTCTACATTCATCGAGGTAAGCTCTAATGGAAGCCAAATTTTTATTTATATTATCATAGTGCTTTTGATGTTCTTCCTGCCACTCTTTTCGTTCTTGCTCCCTCTTATTACATAATTATTTGATGTCTTGCATGTCTTCTTCCATCTTATCCAAGTTTTGGTTCATCTCTCGCATCATACCCATCATCGCATCAAACATGTCTTGAATTTCATTCGATGCAGGTTGTTGAGGGTCAAACTCATGATCATAATATTGTCCTTGATATTCTTCATAATTACACCCTGAATTGTACGGTTCACAATTGAACTGTGGTCTACTCCAAGGTTCATAATCATTAAACGGTGCAGCTGAATATTGAGGAGCTAAGTTGCATTCATAACTCCAATGACCATAATTTCTTCAATAATCACAACATGGCGGTGGAGGTTCACTGTATTGATTCCAATAACCCGACATGGTACAAGGTTTCGAAAATTGAAATCAGATGAGTCGCCTGTATGGCCTAGCGGTCGAGTCTCAAATTCCAGAAAAGTGTTCTCCGCTATGAATCTGACTTTCAACACTTTCTTGCTGTATTCTTGTTGCAATCAACAGCAAATCGGATCAGTATCTCCTGCACACTAAAGTAATGAAATCAATAGAATAAGAAAGTAAACAACAACTGTTCCCCGGCAGCGGCACCAATTTGATAGGTCGTTTTTCTACCAAATAAACCTGCAAACAATTCGGTTTAAATTCAAGTATAGAATAAGCAGGGTCGATCCCACGAGGAACAGTGTAATCAGATTCTTATATCTAAAGATACAGCTTTTGGTTAGAAACCACCTTTTATGTTGAAAGAGTTTGTATTAACTGTCTAAGAACTAAATTAAACTAAACTAAGAAGCAAATAACAATTAAAATAAACAATGCAAATAACACGAAGATACGCACACGATGCAATCCGGTTACGGGTAAATCCACATTAACAATTCATTCGATCGATGGCTCAGTAATTTATTAAGTTATATAAACCAACCAGTTATAGATCTTCGAGAATAGCACACCCAATCCAATTTCTTCTTTCTTTGTCGATAGCCGGCAAGAATAGCTATACTGACTATTTCTCTAATCAAGATACAACCTAGCCGGAATAGCCTACCTAGATTTAATACCTCAACAGCATTAAGCACCAAAGAAACCCGATTCAGATAATTTATAATCAGAACAACTGTCACAAATTATCTACCCTGTATTCCCAACTATTGGCGTATAGTTTTGCCACTAATTGAATCTACCCCCTAGATACAGATAAATAGAGGAACTCAATTGGCACTATTTCAAATAACAGAAGACTGATCAGATCTCAAGCAATTCAGAAATAAACAGGATACACAGAGAATAACAAGAAATCCACACAACATAATTATCAAGCACATTTAGACCTCACATATGAATCATAGTTAATGCTTCAAAACCCTTACCGGAAACAAACCTAGCTACTAAACATATGAAAAACAATCAAATAATTAAACATGAAACTAATTATAAAGAAAAGTAAAAGAAAACTTAGTCTTGATCAATGATGAAAAGCGTATGTGTTGGTTGGCTCCAAAGCCTACGGATGGCCTCCAAACTCCGGAACCCCCAAAATAATATAATGTCTATATATAAGTTTTAGGGTAAACAAAACCCTAATCCAAATATTACAAGGAATTGGATTAATAAATTATAAAATAATTGGGCCTTCAAATAAATCTTCATTGTCTTCTCCATGTAGCCCAGTTAAGCCCAATTTATTAAGACCGTGACTGCAACAATTTAGCCCAATACTGATTTCTTCAAGAACGTATAGCTGATTAGTGATTGACATGTCGAAGCACAACTTAGCCGCCCGTAGAAAAAACCAGTAACAGAATTACATCTTCAACTCGCAGGCGTCTTCTTCTTCCCGGAATAATGGAATTGACGATCCATTATCCGTTGGAGCACACTACCTCATTAAAAAAAACTTTCGGAAAAAAGAGTGTAGTGTCTAGCTCCTCTCCATGGCTCCAAGTGCTTGATTTTGCATCTTTTTCAGCACTTCTCCATTTGATTGTATTCCACCATTTTTCTTATAATTCCTGCACCAAAAACACCTTTGTGCACATCAAATGGCAAAAGAGACTTATAAACCACATAAATTAAGTGTATAAATTATAACCGATCAAGAAGCTTTGACAACAGGACTAAAGGTATGAGTGAAGTCAAAACCAGGAAGCTGAGTAAACCCTTGAGCCACAAGACGAGCCTTGTATCTATCAACAGAGCCATCAGGACGATACTTGATCCTGTAGACCCATTTGGAACCAACAACATTTGCATCAGCAGGACGTGGAACCAGATCCCAAGTGTGTTGTTGGCGAAGAGCTTGCATTTCCTCATCCATGGCAGAAGTCCAACGAGGATCCTTCATATCGAGCGAAAACCCCACGGCTCAGTCTCAGCAAGCAAGGCAGCAAGAAGTCCAGTCATCTCATAATCTCCAAACCTACGATTAGCTGTAAGACTACCAGTTTGCAACCAAGTAGTCATGCGTCGCGGAGGAGAGGGCGACGGATCCGCAGAAATCGCAAAAGGAGGAGAAACTGGTGGAGATGAGGGCGGTGAAGTAGAGACCGGTGAGGAACTGGCCGATAAGACGGGAGACGAAACTGGAGTCTTAGCAAGTGACTGTGCCAAAGCCGTGTCCTCCAACGGTGCTGGAGGCGAGACTATGTCTGAAATAGAATCAACCAAATCCACAAAAACCGACACATCCAAGGTGTGAGGAGCAACATCAGCAGGAATAGGCGAATCTGTAGCAGATGGAAAAGAGGTCTCATCAAAATGAGCATGGCGAGTGAGGTAGACCTTCTTGGATCAGGGGTCAAGACAACGAAGACCCTTATACTGAGCACTGTACCCAATGAAGATGCAAGGAACACTTCTTGGCGCGAGTTTGTGAGGTGCAAAAGGTCGGGTATAAGGATAAACTCTACACCCAAAAGGGTGAAAGTTAGAGTAATTAGGATGACGACCGTAGACCAGAAAATATGGTGAGACATTGCGAAGCACCGGTGTTAGAAGACGATTGATGGTATAGACTGCAGTAGCAAAAACAACATCCCAGTAAGATGATGGTAGCTGAGAGTGCATGAGCATCGAAAGTCCCATTTCCGTAATGTGCTTATATTTCCGTTCGGCTCTACCATTTTGTTCAGGTGTAGCAGGACAAGAAATTTGATGAAAAATCCCTTTGTCTGAAAAGTGAGCCCGCATACGCGAATTCGTGAATTCAGTGCCTCCATCGCTTTGAAAGATTTTTATAGAGCAAGAAAACTGATTCTCAACCAAATTCTGAAACCGCACAAATGTCTCAAAAAAGTCTGACTTCCGCTTTAACGGATAGAACCAAGTAAAGTGAGAGAAATCATCAACAAAGATAACATAGTATGAAAAACCACTTTCTGATAAATAGGAGCAGGACCCCACAAATCACAGTGTACCAAAGCAGGTAAAGAGTCAGCCCGTCTGGGATTATCCATAAATGAAAGGCGTTTACCCTTAGCTCGTTCACATGAAGAACATAAATAGGGTTTAGGCGAAAAATAAACAACCTTAACTAGGTTCAACTTATTTAATAAGGAAATAACAGTTAAGGAAGTATGGCCCAGCCTAGCATGCCATATGTTTACCGCTTGAATGTAAGCAACAAAAGAAGCACCACCCTGCTCCAACACATACAGACCATTCTCACAGCGACCTCGGCCCACGATTTCCTTTGTGACCTTTGTCTGAATAACAAACATATTTTCATCAAAAGAGATCACAGATTTCAAGTCCTTGGTTAGTTTACTAATGGAGAGAAGGTTTTTCGTAATATCCGGAACTACCAGCACATCAGATACATAAAGATTACGAGAAAACCGACGATGACCAATATGAGTAATATTAACAGGTATACCATTAGCAAGGGCAACAGAACGATTACCGTTATAAGGAGCAATGTTGTCCAGACCAGAAGATGTGGTTGCCATGTGATTGCTTGCACTAGAGTCTAGATACCAGTCAGAAGAGTTGTCGAGAGACACATTAGACTGAAACACATCAGCAAGATTGGACTCTGGCTGGGGATTCGTGCATGTTTTGGCGGTGTGACCGAATTCTTCACAGAGCTGGCATTTAGGGTTCCAGTTCTTGCGACCACAACGATTGCGACCACCCGAGAACTGACCACCACCAGAGGACTGACCACCACCAGACCTGCCACCAGAGGAGCCGTCACCAGAACGACGGTGCGTGGCAGCCGACACGCCAGACGGCGGCGCGTGCTGCCCACGCGCCTGGTTAGGGTTACCAAACCCGTGCTGAGTCGACACAGCGAACGCAACTTGGAGCGTTTCCGGCGCCGGTGAAGAACCATAGCCACCAGTGAACATCAATATTTCATGACTGCGACGATCTCGGCATAGAGCGGGAGAGGAGACGATGCAAACTGGACCGTGACAAACGTGTCGAATCCGGCTCCGAGACCCCGGAGAAAGTGCAGTACTTTGTCCCTGTTTGCCACCGGAGTTCCAGTGGCAGCAAGCCCATCAGTGATAAGCTTGAAACGGCGATGATATTCCATGACAGTTGAGGAGCCACGGCGGGCCGAGTGGAGCTCGTCGTGAAGTTGGATCTCACGAGCATCGGAGACGTTATCATAGGCGGCAAGCAGAGCATCCCACATGGCGGTGGCAGTCGAGCAGCCGATGATCTCCATGACGGAATCATCAGTGAGGGAGAACCGAAGAAGCACCTTGACAAGCTTGTCTTGTGCGGTCCAGGATTCCGACGTGAGACGGAGTCCGACGACGAGACTGGATCGGCGGGAGCCTTCAAGGCAGCCTGAGGAGAGTCCGACGAATGGCTTGATATCGCCGGAGAAGCGACGGGGGGCTTGGCAAGAGATCAAATCAAGGTAGCCAAACAATCCGGTCGATTCAAAGAGTGTTTGCACCTGCGAACGCCAAGCCATGAAGTTGCGGGATCCAAGCTTTATCGGCAACATATAGAGATCATGGTGGCGTAGGAAAGAGTCTTCCCGGAATCCATGAAGTTGGCCGGAAAAAGAGAAGAAGCAGCGGGTGCGAGCAACGGAAGAGCGAGACACCTAGAGTGGAGATCTAGGGTTTTGATCGGAACACCTAGGACACGGCCGAAACACCTAGGATTTGGATCGGAGACACCTAAAACACGGCGGAGGTGCTAGGATTTGATCGGAAGAACACCAAGCACGGTCGGCGGCTAGGGTTTAAGGTGACACCTAGAGCTTGACGGCTAGGGTTTGCAAGTTAGGGTTTAGGAGCACCTAACAAGAATTTTGGCAAAAATTTTGGAGATCGATAACCTGGCTCTGATACCATGTGAATGTGAAATTCAGAATGATTTCATTGATACGAGAGTGTACAATATATAATACAAGAGTCCTAAACTAGGCTACTCTAAAATATGAATGGATATATTCTACAACAATATAAGAATATCTTGTAATTAAATCAAGGTATTCTATTAAGAACATAACAATACTTTTTTAGTCAAACTTATTAACTATTTAGGTTTTTAAATAGATATAAAGAATAGATTTTTCATATAATATCTCTAATTTGAATATAATATGGGTACATAATTAAATAAAATTGCAGTCAAACGTGTAATTTAGAGATTGTGAAAATGATATTTGAAAATTCACACCAAGATAGAAGAGTATATCATAAAATTTATAGAATATAAGTTGGGGCATTTTGATATATAACTTCAAAAATTAAAAAATATATATCCATAATTATGTATATCAGACATATGCATCATATATATTATTTTAATTGTATATAATTGCAAGTCAGTTATATATCAAAATGATTGTATTTATAATTATATAACAAAAATACGGACGTTAAATAAGCAAAATACGGTCTGCATCTAGCAGGAAGTATAATTAAGTATCATATAATTTCATTTCAGCAATACTGAAGAACCTTTTGCTAGTTTAGAGTGTGTTTTTCGATTTAAAATCACTCAATTCATGGTTTTCAATTTTTTAAATAAGGTACTTCCTCTGCCAATCATTGATCTGCTCTGGGAACTCTCCATACCCATCGGAGCTGATCGGGACTATGAGTACTGCAATGCACCGGCTGCAGTTCAAGCCGGCCAGTTTGACGGAATCAAGGGCTTGGGATGGAAGGTTCTGGTCACCGGCTGCGACGGTGACCCGTTGATGGATCGCCAGGTTGAGATGGTGAAGAAGCTTGAAGAGAATGGCGTGGCGGTGGTGGCGAAGTTTGATGAAGGAGGATCTCATGGTTGTGATGCATTCGATCCCACCAGAGCTAAGGTTATGTCTGCAAATCTCAAAGAGTTCATTGAATATGCCATCGGTTCTTGAGGGAGAAAAATAAATTTAGTTTATTTTTCATTTGCAAAATCATGCTGAATGATTTGGATGATTGGATTTTGTAAATTGTTTTTACAACAATGAAAACTAAGGGTCTATTTTATACAATTTATCTGAATATTTTTCAATTCAGTTCAGTATATTTTTCAGTTCGGTGTATAATACTTTTAAAACATTTTGAACAAATTATATGCTAACAATTTAATCCAGTTTAGAGAACATATAATTTATTTCAATTCAATTCAATACAATATATTCAACACATTGATGGAGATAACAAAGCTATTGGACATAGAGGATTTTGAGAACCATCCTGATCAAGACCGCCCATATTTCTAACCGTGCGGTCCCCTAGGTTATAAACCGCAGTATCACTGCGTCGAAACCGTAGCGAGTACTTAGGGTTATATCGTTGGTCCCGATAATTCAGAGCAAAATACACCGACTTCGGTATACTTTTGGAAGCCGCAGCAGGGATGCACAGACAGCTTTTATCAGTCACAATCAACGCATCATCTTTCAAAGACTGTATTCTCAACCAGTATCCTTCCGGTGAACGGTTATGCTTTACCAGCTTAGCGAAACTCACTCCATCGCTTTCATCGAGAAGCAAGTAATTCCTGCTCTGCACCAGTAACAGATCATCCCCATTGCTGGACTCGGCCAAACAGTTCCAAGCCGGCGGTCTCAGCAACAGTCCGTTGTAACAAATAACGACAACCGCCTTGAAATCATAACGTTGCTTGGTCTGACGACGATCGTAATAACATATGTAGGAATGTTTGTAGTCAATTTCAACGAGTGTGAGCATAGCATCCACCATGTAGAGAAAGCCCTTGTGGAAAACTATTTCATGAATAATCTGTACTGGATAATTATATGAATCGGAACTTATAACCGCCCAAGATTTCTCTCCTAGTTTTATTATAGCGATTTCATCCCCACTCGTCCATGCAGCTAAGAAAAGTTCATCTGGATTCTTCAATGGATCACAAGACATGATGATTTTCCGTACGATACCGTATTTTTTAGGTATTGCAGGAAATTCGATATTCTTTCGGATAAAGGGATTTTATAGTCTGAGTGAAGATTTGCAGGCACTCTTACCAACCACCATGGCTAACCATCCGTAGGCAGAACCAACGCACAAAACGTCGTTTTTTTTGCAGGATTCCGACGTATCGAATATAAACCCATTTTCGTACAATCTTTCTTCACCGACACTGTATAGTTTAGTAGTGAGTTGCCCGAGCTTGAAGAAACCATGGTTGGTGTAGTCGCCGGAGTTGATGAATAGCAACATCGGCGGCTGTTCATGGACGGCGGCTCGTTTTTGTTTCTGAAACACAGCGGCGGAATTCCACGATTTGCAGACCGCACCGAACCGGGCGTAATCAGAGAGATGAAAGAGATTGTCTAAGATGATGTCAAGAATGTCTAGAGGAAGATTAGCCCAAGCATCAAAGTCATTATTGTTATTAGTCTTTACACGTTTAAATATTGTCGCGACTTGCGAGTTGTAGAAGTGAAACGGGTTGTATTTTATATATAGAATGTTGGTAGATTGTGAAATATAATCAGAGTAGGAATAGGAGAGGATTACTATTTCGGTTTGGATTCGGTTAGGTATTATATAAAATTATTTGGATGGTATTAATTACTTTTCTCTCTTTTAGGGAGGTGGATAAAGTATTTGGTTGAATTACCCGAATGTAATGACTTATGAAGACTTCATATATATATATATATATATATATATAGGAGGGGTTCCATTCACTCTCTTATTTTTACTCATTATTTTACTTAAAATCATGATCCTTCCCCCATCTAATCTAACGGTCTTAATTACCTTTTCTAATTTTATTGTGGTGATTAATTATTCGTTCTTTCCTCCTTTAATCCTTTCTTTCTCTCCAATCATTCCCCCCTCTCTCTCTTTTTCTTCTTCATCGTCTCCCTAACTTTATAATTACAGGGATAGACTCTGCATCTTGTTATAAAAGTTGCATATGCATCTTTGTTCTGCTTTAAATTTTTTTCTTTTTTCGAACCAATAAATCGTTAGAATATATATATAATATAATATAATATGTGTGTTTTTATTAATCAATCATTATATATATATGGGAGGCCCTATTTGCAGATTTCCATTCCCTAGTTGTATATTTTAAATTTAATAGAATTACTAAAATACCCTCAATTGATAAGTTATCCCACTTTCTCCAGGTTTTTTTTGGGTCTGTGTCCTTGGATCCCCAGAAGAAAATTGAGAGTTTCCTTTCAATTTTTTTTATCTGTTTAGTGGGGAGAGAGACAGACCAAATGTGTTGTGGCAGTGAGAAAAGGCAAGACTTAACTAGAGTAAGTCTGCCTCCTGCAGATAGCCAAACATTTTTCCAGTTGCTAACTCTTTTATCTATGCTTTCCAGAATACTCTGAAGATGCATATTAAGAGTTCTACCTACAAACATTTGTACTCCTAAATATTTAAATGGCAAGCTACCATATTTCATACCCAGTATACTCTTAACATGTTTCAGTTTGGCAGGTGTGACATTTTTGCTAAGGAAAAAATCACTTTTTTCATAGTTAATTTTTTGCCCTGTGGTTTTTTCAAACTTAGCCAAAAAAGCTTTCATTTTGATAAGGTTCTGTCTTGTTGCTGAGAGAAAAATCACTGTATCATCAGCATATGATAGGTGGGATATTGGAATGGAATTTCTGGGCAGGGAATAGTATATCATATTTCCAGTTTCAAAAATATATGCCAAACTCCTTGTGAATGATTCAGAGAAGATGTTGAAAAGGAAAGGGGACAAGGGATCTCCTTGTTTTATACCCCTGGTGGCATTAAATATCCTACTGGACTTCCATTTACTAAGACAGAGAACCAGGCATCTGGCAGGTTTTTGAGTATACAGTGTATGAACTTGCCATTAAAACCAAATTTTAGGAGAATTTTTTTAAAAAAGGACCAGCTCACCCTATCAAAAGCCTTCATCAAGTCTAGCTTAATTATGCAATTAGAATTTCTGTCCTTTTTGTTTAAAAACCTAGTCATTTCCTTTAAATAGATGACATTATCTGAAATGTCTCTATTTTGAAGAAAAGCAGACTGGCGTTGGGAGATTATTTTTGGCATCAAAATCTTCAGTCTTTCCATAAGGATATTTGAGAAAATTTTGTTTGTCACATTGGAAAGACTGATAGGTCCATAGTCACTGAAAGTAATTGGTGTCTCTTTCTTGGGAATTAAAGCAATCCAGGTGCTAGCAATTCCTCTATGAATGTGTGACTTAGGGCCTGTTTAATACGCCTGAACTGAACTGAACTGATCTGAACTGAACTGAACTGAAAAATACTGAACTGAACTGAAAATTACTGAACTGAACTGAAAAATGCTGAACTGAACTGAAAAATACATTTGATTCTTTTATATAACATATATATATATATATATATATATATATTCAAAATTCTTATTAAAAAACAAGCCATTGAAGTGTATTGAATTGAACTTAATTAAACAAAACTGAATTGAAGAAACAAATCACTACATCGACATTAGCTAAATTTCATCATTATCCTAGAAGTTAAACGTAATTGAACTGAACTTTATTGAACTGAAGTATACTGAACTAAACTTTATTGAACGGAATTGATATAGCCAAATTGTGCTATATTTTATCAAGTCAAATTTTATTAGTACCAAACTTAATTAAGTTGAACTCACAAAAGTATGCATTGATACAATTTAATTAGAAAATATTTATCAAATCATATTTCATCAATTCTAAACTGACTTGAACTGAATTGAACTGAATCATACTGAACTAAACTTAATTGAACCAATCCAATTAAACTTAATTGAACTGAATCATACTAAGCTAAACTTAATTGAACTGAATTGAAGAAAACGATCAATGCATTGATATAACTAATTAAATGAGGTTGTATTTTATCAAGAATATAAAACATAACTTAATTGAACTACGTTGAACTGAATTGAACTGAGTGAACTGAATTGGACTACACTTAACTGAAATGAACCGAGTTGAACCATACTTAACTAAATTGAACTGAATTGAACTACACTTAAGTGAACTGAACTGAATTGAAGAAAACGATCAATGCATTGATATAACTAAATGAGGTTGTATTTTATCAAGAATAGATATAGAACTGAATTGAACTACATTGAACTGAGTTGAACTGAATTGAACCGACTGAACTGAATTTGACTACACTTAACTGAAATGAACCGAGTTGAACCACACTTAACAAAAATGAACTGAATTGAACTACACTTAAGTACTTAACTGAACTGAACTGGATTTTCCATATGAAGTTAAAATATATAAATTATATTTTCATTGAACTGAATTGAAGAAAACGATCAATGCATTGATATAACTAAATGAGGTTGTATTTTATCAAGAATAGATATAGAACTGAATTGAACTGAGTTGAACTGAATTGAACCGACTGAACTGAATTGGACTACACTTAACTGAAATGAACCGAGTTGAACCACACTTAACTAAAATGAACTGAATTGAACCACATTTAACTTAACAGAACTGGATTTTCCATATGAAGTTAAAATATATAAATTATATTTTCATTGAATTGAATTGAAGAAAACGATCAATGCATTGATATAACTAAATGAGGTTGTATTTTATCAAGAATAGAAATAGAACTGAATTGATCTACACTGAACTGAGTTGAACTGAATTGAACCGACTGAACTGAATTGGACTACACTTAACTGAAATGAACCGAGTTGAACCATACTTACCTAAAATGAACTGAACTGAACTACACATAACTGAAATGAACTGGATTTTCAATATGAACTTAAAATCATTAAATTATCTTTTCGTTGAACTGAATTGAAATAAATTATAGTTTCTCTAAACTGGATTGAACTGTATTGAATTATTAACATTTAATTTGTTTACTTTTTTTAAAAGTACAATGCACTGAACTGAAAAATACTGAACTGAAAATTACTGAACTGAACTGAAAAATACTGAACTGAACTGAAAAATACTGAATTGAACTGAACTGAACTGAAAAATACTGAACTGAACTGAACAGAACTGAAAAATATTCAGATAAGTTGTACTAAACAGGCCCTTAGACAGAAAATCATTTGATGCCTCAAGTAAATCTAAGCAAATTATGTCCCAAGCTTTAATAAAAAATTGAGCAGTATAGCCATTTGGCCCTGGACTGCTTGATTTATTAAGACCTGAAACAACTTGCTGTAACTCCTCTAAAGTGACTGGCTTAGTGAGCATCTCATTATCCTCAGGAGTGACTAATTTTGGTATCTGGGATAGGAAATGAGATGAGAAAAGGTCCTGATCAGGGTGGGGGTCATCAGTTAGAAGGTTCTGGTAAAAGGAATTTGCTTCTGTTTCAATTTCAGAACTGGTATCTAACCATCTCCCATCAGTACTCTATATCTTAGTGATATGGAGTCTACTTCTTTTTTCCAAAACTGATTGGTGGAAAAATTTAGTATTCTCACCACCATCCTTAAGCCATTTAATTTTTGTTTTATGCTTCCAGAAGTTTTTTTGCTCTTTCAGAGATTTTACTAAAAGAGCTCTAGCTTTATTAAGCTTAACTAGTTCATCAGTTGAACTGTTCAGATCATAAGCTATTTCCTGGAGCTGTAATTTTTCCTCTCCCATAAGTACATTATCAGTTATGTTACCACTATTTCATAGTTTTAAAGCTGACTTGAGGTTCTTAAGTTTGGTAAACAGTTTGTACATTCCTTTACCCTCATTAGATAAATTCCATTGTGACTTAAGAAAATCCATGAAATTGTCTCTTTTGAACCAAGTATTTATGAACCTGAAGGGTTTAGGGACAGAGGGTACATTACTTCCTATTCTAATGAAAAGAGGGCTATGGTCTGAGGATAGCCTGTTGAGAACCTGAACTGAGGATTGTGGGAATTTAGTTGACCATTGTAGAGAACAGAGAGCTCTGTCCAATCTTTCAATGGTTAACCTTTCCCCATTATCCCTGATTCTACCATTTGACCAAGTAAAAAAGCTGCCTACTGTATTAACAAATTGCAAGGCCATAGAGTTAATGAAATTATTGGAATCTTGCATGCATGCTACCTAACTTAGGATTTGATGGACCTCTATATTCATTAACATATGTCATGGCATTGAAATCTCCTATATATATATAGCTTCAGACAAATTTAGGTTTTGTTAAGCAGGCCATAAGTCTTTTCTTCCCTTCCTAGTTCTTAAGCCATATATAAAAACTGTGTCAATTGACACATTTAATATATTGCTTTTGATTAGTACAAAGAAGAATTGATTATGATCCTATTTCATTTCAACCTCTATTTTATCATTCCACATCAACCATATATTGCACAAATCAGAAAACATGCAGTGCTTGAATTTTAGTTTGTGACAGTATACATTCTATGTTTAGATGCTAAGGTTCAATAAAGAAAATTAGGTCCAGCTTGTGGATTCTAATGAGTTTTTCTAATCTCAACATTGATGTTTCCATACGCCTAACATTCCAGACTAACACATTTAATCCTAGGGTTGTACTAATCATTGTTTTTTTTATCTAATACTTTTAGTGGCAGTCCTGGTTATTATCTTGTTTATCTGAGCAAAGTAGTTGGAGTTACTTACCTCAGATACAGTGGAGCTAGAGACAACTTGTGAAGGAGTTTGTGAAATTTCCTGATCAATCTGAACAGTAGTTTCCTCAACGAGTGGAGTGTTTAGTGTTGATTATATATCATCATCCTCTTGCTCTTCAATCCCTTCTTCAATTAGGGGGAGGAACCTGTTTGACTGTGTTCTTGGTTGGGAATAAAAGGCAAATTTGTCAGTGTTGAAAGGGTTTTCTGGTGACAAGAGATCATTACCTGGATGCACTGAAATATCATCATTTGCATATTTGATCAGTTTCTTTGGGGTTGACCATTCTGACCCTGATCCACTGATACTGTGGTGGCATTAGGTTCTTCAACTATTGGAGTTGACTGAGTAGAGCTGTTTTGCAGTTGAGGATTTTTAGTGTCCTCAATGTTGATAACTTTTACTAGGGCAGACAGTTGGCTAGGTGGAGATTCAGTGGGGGGCACTGTCCATATTTGACACTTCTTTTCCTTTATCTGAAACAAGGGGAGTGGGGGCCTTAACTGGGACATATATTAGCCTTTCTTGGTCTGTATAGTCATCTCTCTCTCCTTGTGTGTGATACCAGAAGAACCAGCTTGACTAGATAGGTTTGGGGTTTTTTTGGGCTGAGGTTTTGTAACTGTGTGCCTATGGGGGGCTAAGTTTGGTTTGATTTGTTGGGGATTCTTTGGTGGCTGCTGGTTCCTGTAGGTTGGAGGTTGCAGATATGGTGCAGAAATCTGCATTCCTGTACCTCATGTCCCAATCTTTTGCAGTGGCTACAATACATTGGTAGGTACTCATATTCTATGGGGAAATCTGCAACTTCACCATCTAAATTGACAGTGAGAGTGACTGTTGTGTGTAGCTTAGATAGTAAATCTACTTCAACACATAGTTTAATCGCAGAAGGCCTGGATAGAGTGGCTGTAGCTAGGTCCATTTTAATAAATTTCCCAACTGTATTGCCTATGGACTCTAACATAGCATTAATGTACCAGAAAATTGGAATGTTATGAATGGTAATCCATACCGGGATTATGGATGTCTCAGTTTCTGGTGAGAAGTTCGGTGTCCACTTGAAAACCTTCATGTTGATGCCCTTGAACGACCATAAAGACTTCATCCAACATCTTTGGAAATCCTCCGGATCTTCAAATCTGATAAGGATGTGCTTGTAGTCTAAAGATCCGAGCTGATATTTCCCGACAAAGCCAAATGATTTGAAAGCTTCGTGTAAAAACTCCATGGACGGCTTGAGCTTGTTGAATTTCCCGACCAGTGCATTGTTGTAGTGCTCAGACAATGCGGCAACTTCCTTCGGCGAGAGGATACAGGCAATCTTGCCTTTGTACTCAGAAATAGGTTGAATTGATGGGTTCGATGGAAGGGATTTGGAGTGAGGAGGTGGTTTGGTATTAAGGACTTGTGCAAAGCTGCGAATTTGCGGGGGGGGGGGGGGGGGGGGGGGGGGGGGGGAGGGGGGCGTCGCCGCGGTCCTGCGGCGGAGCAGCCATGGATGTGGCCGTTATGTGACCGTTTTTTTGGGAATATTCTGTCGGAAAGTTGCAACGGTTATTTCGGCTGGAGAGAAGTCAGAGAAAAACATGTAGAGAGAGAAGTGATGAATTTAGCATTCGCCTTATGTGCTCGTGTATTTGATGCTACAGATCGGATTAATGATTATGGAAAGTCGTTGGTACATAGAAAAGTACCCATGCCCACCGTAACTGGAGTTTCTGTAAAAGGAAAAAAATAATCTAATGGAGTAAGAGTACTCCAAAGCATCAATTAAATAAAGAAATCATAAATTTCATTTTCATTTATGAAAACATTTCCAAAAACAATAACAAAAACGGAGGAATGTCAACGCCAGCTTCTTTAGCTTCTACTGAAGAATCAGATAAACGGGAACCGTTCCGCGCGTTGTCTCCCTTCTCTCCTCCGCCCCCGAAGATATTCTCATTATTCATTCGGCAGCTGTCATTGGGAGCTTCGCCTGTGGCTTTTACGCCGGAGTCGGAGCTGATTTAGCAGCCGACGCGATGACAACCTTGATTTCTCACCGCAACGACAAGGTATTCAGCAAATTCTTTTCATCCTTGGCTTATTATTTACAGGAACTATCTACCAGGGGTACATTTTTAATCTATGTATGATGAAATGTTGAATTTTGAAAATCCAATGAGGATTCGCAAGAGGTTTTAAAGTTTGCATAATAAGACTTTGAAGAATTTTAGATAAAGTTAAGGGGTAAGTTATCTACACATTTGATACTAGTTGAGAATACGGAATTAACTGCTAAATGATGTATATATGAAATGAAAACTCATTTAGCAAACTCCACTTTGCTCAATATAATGGACCTGAGTACAAGTGCAGCTTAGAAATCTCTGGCATTAGAATTCTATGATGTTCCAACTCACATTATTGTTCAATATAACTATTCTTGTTACACAACAAAAGTATTATTATTGACTTTAAAAGTAGTCATGTTTCAAATTTCTTCTTTCTACTGCCACAGATTGTTTTTTTTCCACTTCTGACCGAATATTTCCTCGTTTCAAGGTTTTTTAGCCATGCATATTTCAATTCGATCACTAGCATGGAGTCAGAACATTCCATATTTCAGTTCGTTCGTTCTTCCTCCTCTTATTAACAGAGAAAGAGAAAGAAAGAAAAAATGGCGGTCTGTTTTCTAGCTGTTATGTTATGTCACATATCTTGTGGTCGCATGGTTAACTTAAGACGCGACAGGAAATTAAATTTATCATACCCAGAGTTGTAATAGGGAAAACTATTTTTTGTAATCAGAGATTGCTAATAAAAATAAAAAGTTGTCCCACACTGTAGGTCTTTAATATACCGTGTTTGATCAAAGGCTATTTTTATATAGGAGTTTAGAATTAGTGAAAAATTGGCTCATGACGATTTGGTATTAGAGCAGCCGTCACCGACCTATGATGCCGAAAGCACTTGATCGAGCGCCATGGAGTAAGAATTGAAGAACCTTGAGGTCAAAATCGTCGATGATGCAGATGTGACGCGCTGGTCTTCAAGACAAACTGGAGGAGGTGATCGGTAAGCAAGACCTAGAATTCCGTGCGATCGGAGACAGATTTCGGGAGACTCTGACGCGGGCGGATTTCCGCGAGCAGTTGCGCCTCTCCCAGCTTGAACTCCAACAGATGTTTCAGCAGCAAAATGGAAGCACAGCAAAGCTTGCTTGTCTTACTTGGCAAATGACCGCTTCGGGTTCTGCAAAGGCAGGTCCTAGCCGCGGATCGCCACCACCTGTGATCGGTAAGCCTAAAACCGATCCACAATTTGAACTAGTCAATGCCACTTTGAGAGGTTCTGTTCATGTAATCAACAATCCAAAAATCTTGCATGGACCTAGAAGAATGCATAATACTGCTAATAATGTCAATTTCTTGCATCCTAATCCACAAGAAATTAAGCCTATTTTGGAAAATAATCTAGGGCTTCAAGCCCCTCCTGGAGGGCAGTTGAGACTAGATAGAAATGAACTATTTCATGAAGATACAAATGAGGATTGGAGGACTAAATTTGGTAGATGTGCGGAATCTCAAAGAGCTAGAGTGGAATTATCTAGTTTTAGTGATGAAAACCCTAGGGATTTGTTGAGTAGGTGCAATACTTTTTTCAACTACTATAAGAGGTCGTTTGGTTTGAGTTACATAATGGTGAAATTTTAAAATCATATGATTTTAGAGAGGTTCGTGTTGTTTGGTTTGTGTAATTGATTAGATGTGGAGGAATATAGAAATACACTGAATTTTAACTTCCCACAGAACGTGGAATTTTTCTTACCTAGTCGAACCTAGGTAGTTTACAATTTCATCGTTATTTACCCGTATAATTACCATTTTATCCCATATGTGACGCCTGAATTTTGATTTCCCTCCATGAATAATGCGCACAATTTTTTACTTCAATCCACTACATCCGTCTTTTTGTTACCTCCTAGTAATTAAACGCTTTCAACCAAACAACATCAGTCAAAATAAATCCTAGGATTTCAAACTTCCCACGTCGCTAACCAAACAAGTTTGGTAAAATCTGAGTATCTTAATAGAGTAAACAAATTCATGGGAAGTAAGAATTTCTGTAGGAATTTAACTCCCACGTGAACCAAGCGAGACCTAAGATTCCAAATCACCAAAAAGTTGCTGCAATAGAGCTGTACATGAGAGATAAGGCTAGAATTTGGTTTCAGAATTCTATTTTGGGCAAAGGTATTACTGGCTGGGGGTGTTTAAAGACTTCTTGCTGTAAAGTCTCTCACCTCAACAGTTAAGAGATGAGATACGAGATTTTAATGAACTGTATCAGAAGGCTGGAGTAAGGGCTTATTTAGAAGAGTTTGAGAAACTCGGGAATTTGTTAACTGACAATAATTTAAGAAAAAGTCTCTGGAACTCCCAACTTTCCCGACTTTCCATGAAAGCTTTTATATGTTTTAACTTATACCATGCACCTTTTAAGTTGAACTGTAAATTTTATAACTTAAATTACTTTAATTTTTATATGAAATTTCTTGAATTTTTGCATTAAAACATGTTTTAACATATATTTACTTTAAAATGATCAATGTTTAAACACAAAAATGTATCATTCGAGTTTAAATATACAGTGGTAGTTCCACAACATTTAGGAAAGTTGGACTTTCAAGAGAGTTTGCCATAATTTAAGTCCTACTGAACAATATTAATATTATATATCCAGTTTTGTTAGTGAATGAGATGCTAGATAACAAGGTGATCCAGCTCAGCAATAGTGTTTATTCTTCTCCAGTCATTTTAGTGAAGAAAAAAGATGCCAGTTGGAGGATGTGTGTGTTGGAGGTTGTGTGTGGACTAGAGGAAGTTGAATGACAACACAATAAATGATATATATCCTATTCCTGTAATAGATGAATTGCTTGATAAACTGTATGCCGTTGTTTTCTTTTCTAAATTGGATTTAAGAGTTGGTCATCATCAAATTAGAGTAGGGATTCTGATATTGCAAAAATAGATTTTTCAACACATCAAGAGCATTATGAATTTCTAGTCATGCCATTTGATTTAACTAATGCTCCTGCTACATTTCAGCCCCTAATGAACCATATTTTTGATAAATTCCTGCGGAAATTTGTTCTTGTATTTTTATTTTGATATCTTAGTTTACAGCAATGACTTGGATCAGCATTTGTAGCATTTGAAGTTGGTTCTTGAAATTCTACAGTAGCATCAAATTAAGGCCAAGCTTTCCAAATTTACTTTTGCCAGCATGAAAGTAGACTATTTAGGCCATGTAATTTCTAGTGAAGGAGTTGCTATTGACTCACAGAAGATTGATTGCATCAAGAAATGGCCAATTCCCAAAAATGTGAAGGAATTAAGGGTTTTTTTAAGGCCTTACTGGCTATTATAGAAGATTCATTCATAATTATGGTATCATTTGCAAGCCCTTGCATTTGCTGCTCATAAAGAATGCTTTTAAGTGGGGGAGAGGAATCAACCTTGGCCTTTGAATTAATAAATTCTCATTACACAAATTCTCATATTTCAAGTCATGGGTACCATTTTAAATTAATAAAAAATTTGGCACCTCTTCAACTCAAGTGTAAAAATTGGGTATGGAATCTTAACTTTAGTAACAATCCGAGTTTTTATGATTAACTATAACAAAACATCATTCTGTATTAATTAGATGTGTTTCCGCGTGCGTATGCACGCATGTTATTCGCGTGCGTATGCACGCGTGTTAGTCACGTGCGTGGGTACGTCAAACATAAAATCATATGGATTTTCTTGCATATCAAATGGGTCATACCGAAAGGTAAATAAATGATATGTCTATGAAACTTACATTACCTTTTTTTAAAAATCAATATAATTACCATGACGCGGCGCATTTCGATCCGGAATTTCCCTTCTCTTCGTCGGAGCTAGCGGATCCTTCGATTTCGGGGCCAGCCACATGGGCGGGATGGGCATTGGATGTAGTCTTCAAGGAAAGCGGGCTTAGGCTTCAGCGGACGACCACAGCCACAGCGCAGCGGCGTGTTTTCATCCGGAATTTCCCTTCTCTTCGCCGAAACTAACGTATCCTTCGATTTCGGGGGTCGGCCACATGGTGGGATTGGCCTGGAATGTAATCTCCAGGGAAAGTTGTGTTTTTCAACTTTGGGTACGGCAATAACGCACTCGTCGGAAATACTGGGGCGACGGTAGAGAGTGGAGTAGCAGTGACGTCGTCGGTAGCCATGGTCATCAGAGAATTTTGTTGTGAGTAGAGATGAGATGAGAGTGTGGAATATATAAAGGGGAAAAGATGGATCGAATGTTGATCTCACGACTGGGGTTGGTCTACAAGGGATTGATCCGGCGGTGGGAATTTATTTGGGGGTTTTACTCGGAACGATGACGAGTAATGTATGAGCATAATAAGAATTGACATTAATAATATAAATTCTCATATTTCAAGTCATATACCATTTTAAATTAATACAAATTTTGGCACCTCTTCAACTCAAGTGTAAAAATTGGGCATGAAATCATAAATTTAGTAACAATCTGAGTTGATATCATTAACTCTAACACAACATCATTCTTTATTAATTAGATGTATTTTTGCGTGCGTATGGACGCATGGATAGGCGTGTATGTATACACGCATTGTTAGGCGCGTGCGTGGGTACGTCAAACATAAAATTAAATGTTTTTTCTTACCTATCAAATGGGTCATACCGAAAAGTAAATAAAAATATGTCTATGAAACTTACATTACGTTTTTTTCCAAATCAGTATAATTTTCGATCAGAAATTTCCCTTCACTTTGCTGGAGCTAGCGGGTCCTTCGATTTCGGGGGCCGGCCACGTGGGCGGGATTGGCCTGGGACATAGTCTTCCGGGTGAGCGGGCTTAGATTTCGGCAGCTGTGGGAATTTATTTTGGGGTTTCACTCTGATCGATAACGTGGTGGTTTTCTTTAAATAAAAAGTTCATTATAAAAGAGGAGGATATTACGAAAAGAATGTAAAAATATGCATCCAAGATTTGGATTCATGTAATCTTATTTGCTTTATCACAACTTTTCTTCATAAGGAAAAAATCTTTAATCTAGATTTTTTACATTTTTTATTAATTGTAACTGAAGGTAGTTCCATTGTAATTGATGGAAAAAAAATCGCTTAACCTTGGGAAAATGGATGCTAAACTATTAAAAAAATTGAACTCAATTCATCCACTCCCCATACTTTTTCTTATGTGATAGTGTAAACTATTAGATTTGCACGGTGTCATATACGGGCTTATTACATCTTGGGCTCACATTAAAAGTCTAATAATGTATGAGTATGAATAAGATTTGACATCAATAATATAAATTCTCAAATTTCAAGTTATGAGTACCATTCGTAAATTGATACAAATTTTGGCACCTCTTGAACTCCAGAGTAAAAATTGGGTATGGAATCATAAATTTAGTAACATTCCGAGTTGGTATCATTAATTTTAATACAACATCATTCTTTATTTATTATATGTGTTTTCGCGTGCGTATGCACGCATAGGTAAGCACGTGTATATACATGCGTGGTTAGGCGCGTGCGTTGGTAAGTCAAACATCAAATCAAATGGATTTTTTTACATATCAAATGGGTTAGACCAAAAGGTAAATAAATGACATGTCTATGAGACTTATATTACCTTTTTACATACATACAAATTCTATAAAATTATCAAACTAGTAATAATAACAAGAGAATAACATTCATCCGGATGATCCTGATATAGGCCTTATCAGGCACCAATAAGATAATGACACGTGTACAATTGTAATGTGTTAATTGGTTAAGATATTTTAATTTAGTAAAGTTCTATAACCCTAATTTAGAATGCCTAAACCCGTCTGGGTAATGATTGAACACGTGGTCCAATCATAAATTAGTTAAAGATGATGTGTCGTTATTTAATTGGTGCCTGATATTGTCAATATCAGGATCATCCTGATATATATTAAACTGTAATAACAATTGTATTAATCACGATTGAAATACCTCACGATGTACTTTTATCTAATTTGAGAAAAATGTATAGAGTAACTTTAAAAACTATAGAACCATTCTAAAATATATCTGAACAAGTTTAAGAAGAGTTAGTTCTCCCTAATTAGCCCGAGCGACCAACGTCCCCATTCCAGCAAGGGCTGGTGTCTGGCCTATTCAGGCGGGTGACCAAGTTGAGAAGTATTCTGGCGGTCAAGTAGGGTTTATTCCCCAGACTCACCTTAATTACGGTCTCAGTTTCCCGTTCCCCAATCTTTTGAGGGAACTGATGAGTTGAAACTGAACATCTGTCAACTCCATCTTAAATGTGTTCCCTTTGTCGTGGGCTTCGTGCCTCATTGTATCAACTGCAGACTTACTCCCACCTATGGCATGTTCCGCTCGATGGGTCGGTTGTAGTCTAGCAAGGAAAAGGACTCCGTGGTGACAGTGTATTCTCTGTATGGAAGAGATGGCCATATGATGTTTGCCAGAAAACTCAGCCATGTAGGGCGCTAGCAGTTCATCTACTACAAGTTCCACGCGATAGCCTTCCTGGTCCACCCCTGGAATCATACAAAGGTTTTCAACTCGTTTGTGATCCCATGTGGTATCAAGAAATCGGTTGATGACCTTCGAGCGCAGCTATACCCTCTAAATGATCACAAGGTGCCCGGGTTCAACAGGTTTCAATGGCTTCCATGGGTCCATGAGTCTAGCCGCAGCGAACCCGAGGGTCCATCCCCCTTAGATCCTTGTAGGGTTTCTGTTATGTTTTCTTTGAACCGGACGGCTTTATGGATTTACCAATTCCTTTTCTTTGCATGCAGTGGTAAACATTACCGGTCATGCTGGCAGCCACTTCAAACTGCCCGAGCATAGAAAGGGTGGTCAAGTGGAGACAGCGGATCGAAAACTGAAGAAGGCCAGAGTGGGGGCCGAAGGTAAATGCAAATGAGTGGTCCAGGTATAGGACTCGAGCCCCGAGAGACGAATGACCGACACATATACACGATCGTTTGGCGCCAACTTCGATCCTGTGGTAAACTTCTCAATTTTCCTTTATTATGCACTAGTTAACTTGTAAGTAGTGTCTAAACAGTCATGTGGTTCCGTTACATAGTTCTGAGGCTTTCTTCTCATGAATGAGGAAGCTAACTTAGGAGATTGCTCGTCTCCGTGCTGGAGAACCACGTGATACATAGGCGGATTGACTGGGTGAGGAGTTACTGGTCCCGCTGCCATAGGTACGTCCCGAATGATTGCGTTTTGATGGGTGCTCGAAGATGGAAGCATCAATGGTCGAGAGTTTCCGAGACATACCTGTAAAACTAACATATATCAGCACATTCACAGATAAACAGGACCACGGGTCCAGGCGGACCAACAATTCTAAATTACAGTTAAGATCCAGAGAAGAAAAGAATTTCATGAATGATAAGCCTATACCATGGGTGTCAGATTAAGGGTGTCGGGAACTTGGTGATGCGGCATACTGGCGGCCTTAAGTCATTCGCCGATCTTGAGGAAGTTCCACTTGGCTGGCCTTTCTTTCAGAGTTCGAGTAGAGGATCCTAGATGATTCACCTGGACCCCGTCAGGCCTAAGGCCACGGGTCTCTAGTTCAGGCACAGTCTTTAGTGGGCGGTTAATAATGTGCTCATAGACGATATCTTCACCCACAAATATGAACTGAACTTTTCACTCACAAGGTTTGGGCATGCCAATCAGAATGTGAAGATCAGGTTTCTGACGGAATTTGATGTGGCCTCAGCCTTTGTCACCGTCATTGCCAGTATGGAAGAACATCCGGAATAGGGTGGCGAAGGGCACAATTTTCCTCATGCCGTAGAGCGTCTCGAAGCCGATCACATCCCGAACCGCGTAAGGGGACATAGTACTCAAGGTCAAGTCGAAGAAAGACAGCACTGCTTGATAAAAGGGGGTTAATGAGAACTGATAAGTCCATGGTTCGCAGTCGGACCTCATTCAGTCTCGGACCAGGGCCCGAGATACGCGGAGGATGGATCCACGGGTCCATCAATCCAAATCTTTATAAGGAATGCGTATATTATGAATTTACTACAAGGAATACACTTCCTCCTAAACATGGTAAATGCGGTCATGACTGAAATACACTTCTTCCATACATGGTAATACAATTGTTATCTCCATAAGAGTTGTATTCATACCATAATTACATATCTTGGTGATCTACTGATTGTAGCCATATAAATACCAAAGGTTTGGTACACCTTTTCTATCTCACAACTTATACAATACGCCTTACGCACATACTAACACTAGTGGAAAGGGGGTCATTTAATACACAAATTTAAGGCGTTTGACGTGTACCTTGAAACATCCGTCTTAAAATTACTTCCGATCTCGCAACTGTGTTTCGTTTGTCCCAAATATTAAGTTTACGGCGTTTAAATAATATTTAAGTCATTTAAAATTAATGTCGTAAATAAAAGTGTTTTCCGAATTCGGAAGTAGACTCGATCATAGATAAAAGGTTAGTTCCGATTTCGCAAGAGATCCTTTTAATGGATATAAACACCCAAATTAAACCCTTACCCCAAAATCTTACCCATACTAGACAGAAAGTCTCAATCCCATCTTCTGCAACGCCATCTGCATACGAATTCTCCGACCACGGCCGTCGGTCTTCTTGTGCCTGTCTTTATTCGAAGCACTCGTCGGAGCCACCAGCCTTTTCCCGGCACCGTCTTCTGCAGAACCCGCAAATCTTTCACCTCTGTCGCGTTGTTCTCGTCCATGCTTTGTTTGAAGATGGGAAATCGTCTTCAGTGCCGCTCGTTCAGTGCCGCTGCCTTCACTCCCCAGGTATTCTTCAGACTCATATTATAACTAGTATTCTGGGTTCAATGTTGATTTTATTGTTTTAGAGCTATAACTATTCAACCCTCTTTCATCCTTAAAGACTCCAAATTATCCAGAAGCTTCTACCTTCGGGATACAAAGCTCCTACATTGGGACATATTCGAAAGGTCAGTGTGCTCGGTTGGGATGTATTCGATGTGAATACTTTTCTCAACTGTTACTTCTGGTGTGGAAACATCGACTATGTGCTCAAGGTGTTTGATAAAATTCCTGAACCAAATATTGTTTCTTGGAATGCTCTGAACTCAGGCTATAATAAGAACTTTTTGTTTGGGGGTTCGTGGAGGGAGCTTTGTTGAATGCACCGGCTGGGTTTGGCTATGGGTGAATATACTTATGGGAGTATTCTTTCTGCATGTTGAAGTTTGGACTAGTGCTTGACTTCGGGTGAGCAAGTTTACTTGGTTCCTCTGATAGATGGGTTCTTTTCAAGCCCTTATGTGAGGAGTGGAATGATGGACTTGTTTTCGGTGAGTTGTAGGTTTGAGGATGCTTCACGGGTGTTTGGTGATGTTGTGTGTGAAAATGTGGCTTCTTGGAGCTCTATCATTTTTGCTGTGAAGAACCAAAAGTAGTAGTTCAGTGGCTACACTATTAAAAACGAGCTTGGTCGCGCCGCTCAGTCAGTACTGTTGTTCTTTAGTTTGCTTCACTCCCCAGGTATTCTTCGAATACTCATATGATAACTAGCAATTTCTGGGTATAATGTTGATTTTGATGTGTTACGGCTATAACTTAGGGACATCAAGAATCTCTTCTTATGTGTTTATATCATAGAGGGGGTGTGGTGAATTGCAGTTTTGAAATATTAGATTTAGAATCTGATTGGTGAGTTAAATTATAAAGGGTTGAATTGAGTGTATGAAAACACTGTAAAAATATGGATTTTGCTAATATCAAAGTACTGAGCTTTAAAAGCTTGTAACATTGAATCCATAGCTTTATACACGGTACTAATGATAAATTTGAAAACCTTGGATTCAGAGCTACAATATGGTATCAAGAATTGACTGATTTAGTGTAGAAACGAGGGAGAAAAAGAATCTTGAAGTTCTGCTCTTTTAACTGTTCTGTTTCAGTAGCATAAGAAGTCTGAACTTGAAAAGCCTGTAATTTTCAAGCAATAGCTCTGATTTTGTCATGTTTTATTCCTATGTAATCCTTGTAAGATAAGCTATATTTTAGAACCTTAAATTATTGAAAACAAATAAGTAATGAGTGAGATAATTTTCTTTCAAGACTGCTGGTTTTAGTTTATTACAAATTAATGATAGCTAGCGTGTTTAACTTAAGATAAGCACATCTTTCTAGCGGAGACTCTGATTTGGTTGATTTTTGTTTCGTAGTGATCTAGAAACATTGAACTGGACTCTACAATCAGTTCTCTTTTTTATTTGGTTCAAAACCAGTGACGATGTGAGTGTAAAACTACAGAACTTTTAATTCAAAGAACCTTGTTCTTAGAATTTCAAACATGAGACTTTGAATAGATATTACTAATGTTTTTTATCCCTCTGCTTTGAAGTATGAATTTTGAATCAAGTTAGGTTTTAAAAACTGAACTTATATTAGCTTAAGTGCAGATAAGCCCAAAGAACAAGTCTTTAGTTGTGCATTAAGAGTGAGGAAATTTTGTAATGTATGTGTTCAGGATGTGGTGGAATGTGAAGAGATGGCTTATAAATAGTTATGGTATAATATGGTGTGTGGACAAGCGTTTTTAGTTTAATGGGGTTGGTTGCTCTACGTTTTTAGTTTTTACATGAGTTTGAGATTTAATTTCTTGTTTCCTCATGTGTCTTTTTTATGTTTCCAGGCTAATGAGATAAGGCAAAACGATGATATAAAGCAAAACCTCCTTAAGCAACACAAATCAGCTAAAACAATGATGTTGCTTGAATGGTACAGTGGACAATCGATTATTCTAGCTACAAGTATGATGCTTTATAGAGGAACCTTCAATTTTAGATAAATACTTACTTTGATGGAATACAGTTTGATCCTTGGCATTTCGATATTATGTATATTGTTCCGTTCACAAGAATTGTTTGTAAATCATTTGAGTTAGTGAATTGTTCAATAAAAATTGATGTTGTCATGTTTATAGAGCTCTCTGATCTTTTTTGGATCGGAGAGCTCATTTTTTTTACATAGGAGAATTGACTTAAGACTTCGCAAGTTGCTCCGCTTGCATAACAAAATTGACTTGAGACTTCGCAAGCTGTTCCGTTTGGTAGGGTTTTTTTTGTACAACGAGCTTCCTTGCGAACTCGCAAGCTATGTTTAAGGCGGAAAAAAACGAGATGCAAGGCGGAATAAACGCCTTAAAACTGAAAACATTTAAGGCGGAAGAGGAACCGCCTTAGATGATTTTTCTCATTTAAGACATAACCACCAGACTAAATTCCAAAAACTGACCCTAACATTGGTAGAAATGTCAATTTAAGGATCCAACATTCAAAAGTGTCAATATTTGGTACCCAACATTATGAGAATGTCAATTTAAGGACCCAACATTCAAAATGGTCAATATTTGGTACCCAACATTCTGAAAATGTCAATTTTTGGACTTTCATAAAGTTCAAATATTAGATCTATTAATATCAAGGGCATTTTGGTAATTTTCATAATAAATAAAAGATTAAAATTTATAAATCCACCAAAATTACCCATCTCATCTTCCCCAAAAATCCCAATTGACATTTTCGACTAACTCTCTTTGTAACTCCACCACTAGCCATATGTCCGCATTACCTCGTCACTACCGGAGCCTTGTAACAGACTAATAGTACCATTTTTTACCAACATCTTTATCCTATCCATCAAGACAAAAATGAAACGTTTGCCATAAATTCAAATCTATGAATTCAGGTCTCGTCTAACTATAAGATGCGCCAATGGCGGTGTACATTTTGGACATTGATATAATCCTTGATATTTTAGTAGAGTAAAATGACAAAAATGCCCTTGAAATTAATAGATCTAACATGTGAATTTTATGAAAGTCCAAAAATTGACATTTTCATAATGTTGGGTACCAAATATTGACCATTTTGAATGTTGGGTCCTAAAATTGACATTCTCAGAATGTTGGGTACCAAATATTGACACTTTTGAATGTTGGGTCCTAAAATTGACATTTCTACCAATGTTAGGGTCATTTTTTGGAATTTAGTCTAACCACCAAAGGCATTTGTCTTCTGTCTTAAAACGTGAAGGATGAACCGCCTTAAATGGCATGATTTTGTAGTAGTGTAACTTGATCGTCGGAGTGTTACCCTCGGGACACTCGAGGCTTTGTTTTGCAGATCCGTTCGTGAGCCAAGTTCGTCGTCAAGCGTGGTGCCACACATTCATCAAGAACCTAAGGCTGCAACAAACCAAGTGCTCGTGGTAGACGAAGACTTTCCGGCTAGAACAGATAAGATGGTATCAGTAGGCTCTGGCTTAATGATCGACTTCTCCAGGTCTGGCAACGACAAACACTAGTGCACAAGCATAGGTTTCTCGGCACACATTTCACGGCGTTTTGGCCAGATTTTGGCGGAACCGCCGAGTAACTGGGTTACGAACTCGTAACCTGCCGTTCGCCTAGGGCAAAAAAAAAACCACGGCGTTTCACAATTAAAAACAAGGCGTTTTCCAAAGTGTATTAAAAATGTTAATACTAGGCGAACTCTGAACCGTGTTCGCCTTTAGGCGAGCAGAGTGACGAATTCGCTAGTATTACCCGTCTGAAATAAGAATAGTTGTTCGCCCATACATGCTAAGACGCGTTGTATTTGCGAAGTCGCCTTGTATTGACGCTAGCAGGCGTTACTGAAGAAGCGAGTTCGCCTATAATTATGACCAGAGGCGTTTCGGTTTACGATTTCGCCTGTATTAAAATGTAGCGGGCGAATTTGGTGGCGAATTCGTAACAGTGTCGTAGCTGGGTGTATAAAAGCTGATTTTTTGCGGGAATAAAAATAAAAGAAGTAGATAAAAGAACTCTCCTTTTGTTTTGTCTCAAGTTTTGCTCACATTTTCAGGCCTTGATTTTGCCCAAGAACACAAAGGTATGAGGTTTTGATTTTTTTGTTGATTGGTTGTGGAATGGGCAAACTGTTTTTGATTAGTGTATGTGCTTGTTTATATGGATTTGTAGAGTTCTTAGGGTGCTAAATTTGTGGAATATTTGAGTGATTGTAGCAAAACCGTTGTTGATAGTATCTTGTTAAGCATGGGTCGTAGTGAAATCATGTTGGAGAATCAGCGTCTCTCACAAGGTTATACGGATTTGATTCAAGAGTTTATTGATGTTGGTTGGAAGGATTGTGTAGAAAAGAGAATGGGTGGGCTAAGATGTCCTTGCATAGATTGCCTTAACAACGCGATTTATGAGGATGTAGACGTTGTGCGCGAACATTTGGTTTGTAGAGGTTTTGATCCTACATATACAACATGGGTTTGGCATGGAGAAGGTGCAAGTCATAATGATGCAGAGTTTGATGTTAAGCTTGGGGCTGATGGATTGCGTTATGATGGTTGTCTTGATGAAATGACGGAAGACGTGGCAATGGATTGGGTAGGAAAGCCGAGCATGTTAGCGGCGATGTATAATGATAAAGAGACACCATTGTACAAGGGTTGCAAACATTCCGTTCTTGGTTCTACGTTGTTGTTGATGAATTTAAAGGCGCGCCATGGAATATCTGACAAAGGGATGACTGAATTGTTAGAGTTGGTGAAAGAGTTGCTACCCACTGACAACTTGTGTCCTGATCGAGTATATGCTGCTAAGAAGATATTATGTCCTATGGGAATGGAGATGCAGAAGATTCATGCATGCCCTAACGATTGTTTGTTGTACAGGGAAGATGACAAGGATAGAGATACATGCCGAGTCTGCAATGAACCTCGGTACAAGTCAAAGGTGGGGACCGTAGAGGTATACGGCGAGAGTGTGACGCCGTCTAGATGTAAAACGCCGGCTAAAGTAGTGTATTACCTTCCGCTGATTCCTCGACTGAAGAGGTTGTTTGCAAATCCTGAGGATGCAAAGTTGCTAACATGGCATGCAGATAGGGCTAGGGAGGACGATGACATTATTTCACATGCCTCAGATGGAGATCAGTGGAAGAAAATGGATGAGCGGTACCCCGAATTTGCTGCTGAGCCCAGGAATGTGAGGCTAGGCTTATCCACTGATGGCATGAACCCCTTTGGTAACATGTCTAGCACCCATAGTTCTTGGCCAGTTATGGTTGTGATTTACAATCTGCCATCGTGGTTGATGATGAAACGTAAGTATGTGTTATTGTCCATGATGATATCTGGTCCTAAGCAACCGGGTAACGATATTGACGTGTACCTAGCGCCTTTGATCGAAGATTTGCAGAAATTATTCGATGTGGGTGTTCGGATACCTGATGGCAGTCGAGGTGATGAGGAGTTTAAACTGCAAGGAATGTTGTTGTGGAGTATAAATGACTTTCCTGCATTAGGTAACTTGGGGGGGTTATTCAGTGAAAGGTCACTTTGCATGTCCCATATGTGAGAGCAAGACTAGTTATTGTCAATTGAAACACGGTGGTAAGCCGGTGTATCTCGGGCACAGAAGATTTCTTCCGACGGGACATCCTTGGAGGCGAGCAAAGAATTGGTTCAACGGGAGAGAAGAGCATGATCCCTCCCCAATCCCTTTAACTAGAGAGGAGGTTCTAGAAAAGGTTACTGGGATGGATCATGAATTTGGTAAGGGAAAGAAGAAGAAGGCGTCGAATAGCAGTTGGAAGAAGTGTTCGATCTTCTTCAAACTAGATTACTGGAAGCATTTGGACGTACGTCACTGTCTCGATGTGATGCATATTGAGAAGAACGTATGTGAAGCACTTGTAGGTACGCTGATGAATACCCCTGGAAGGACAAAGGATGGCTTAAAAGCGCGGAAAGATCTTGTACAGCTTGGTATCCGATCGTCTCTAGCCCCTGTAGAGGAAGAAGGTAAATCTTATTTACCTCCAGCTTGTTACACTATGTCGACCGAGGAGAAGAAGCGTTACTGTAATGCTTTGAAGTCTGTTAAGGTTCCAACAGGTTACTCTTCGAACATCCGTAATTGTGTTAATACCAAAGAACTGAAGCTGGCGGGATTGAAGTCACACGACTGTCATAATCTTATGCAGGAGCTGAATGTTATCGCTCTACGAGGATCATTGCCTCGTCACGTGAGGAAGGCGATATCGAAGCTATGTTACTTTTTTAAGTGCATATGTCGTAAGCGAGTGAGCAGGAAGAAGCTGGATGAGTTGCAGGAAATGGTGGTGGAAGTTTTGTGTAGGATGGAGATGTACTTTCCCCCGGCCTTTTTTGACATAATGATCCACGTGATTGTCCATTTGGTGAGGGAGGTAAAATTATGTGGCCCAGTTTACTTGAGATGGATGTATCCATTTGAGCGGTACATGTCGATTTTTAAGCATTTCGTGAAGAACAGATATAGGCCTGATGCTAGTATAGTTCAACGTTATGTCGCAGAAGAGGTTATTGAGTTTGTACCAACTATATGAAAGATGTTGCCACAGTGGGGATCCCAAATGCTAGGCACGATGGTAGAGTGGACGGGCACGGGCTCAAGCATCATAGTTTGTTTAGTCCTACCGCCGCCGACATGGATGATGTCCATTTATATATCCTCAGAAATCACGAGGCGGTGACCCCTTATGTTGACATACACATGGATCAGATTAGAGTGTCAAATGCATGGACTGTCGGTGATGTGAGGATCCTGGAAAAGCATTGTGCCAATTTCGTTCGGTGGCTGCAAGCTCACATTCAGCAAGGGGACCATCCTGATATTGTCAAGCTGTTATGTAGAAGACCCCTCGGCACTGTTTCCTCATTTGGTGGGTACGACATAAACGGTTATACTTTTGGAACCAAATGGTCGGATGAGAGGTCAACTAACCAAAACAGTGGTGTGGTAGTACCAGGTGAGGCAGTTCATGGATGCGAAGCATACTACGGGACGATCACCGACATCTGGGAGATTGACTTTATCAGTGCCACAATTCCAATGTTCAAGTGTGAGTGGGTGAAAGAATGTGGCGGGGTGCGGAAAGAGGATTACGGCACAACCCTAGTGAATCGCAGTGTTCTTGGCTCTGAAGGTGATTCGTTTATCATGGCGTCTCAGGCGCACCAAGTGTTTTATGTGGCGGATCCACAGGATAACCGGTGGGAGATTGCGGTGAATGGTAAGCAGGCGCTTCTTCACAATGACAATGACGAGGATCGCAGCTTTGGTACAGACATCGGGGACCTTCTGGATTTAGAGCCTAACGAAACCTTAACTGAAGACGAGGCGAGTTTGAAAAGGTATTTTGCGCGGAACGATTACACGGAGGGCATTTGGATCACCAATGCTGGAAAACCAACGAAGCGAAAGAGGATTTAACCAAAGAATATGTAAACATTAGTATGTAATTGGAAAAACCTTAAGTTTTCAACATATACATTTGGTATGGACTGAATTAGTATTCATGTATGCTTGAAACGTGTTTCACTCATAGCATAGGCGTAAATAAAGACGACTTCTCTTGTACAAATCGCCTGTAAGCGTTACTAGAGGCGATATCGTATCTCTATTCGCCAACCTTGAAACTACGTCGTTTTTGTAGTTTTACTTTATGCCTTGGCATTTAGGTGGTGGCGGTTCCGTAAGCCATCTCGCCTGTTACTGGCGAGTTCGCTTCTTGAGTCGTCTGTTAGACTCTGTTGAAATAGGCGAGATTAGAAGCGAACTCGCTTCTGTTATAACCCACAAGCGAATTTGGTTGCGAATTCGTTTCTGACTTGACATAAATAGTATTTTAGTACTAGCAACACTATAAAAGACTATATCGACACCCGTTTAACACATGAACAATTATATGTAATTTAAACAATAAGCGCATATGAACTGTAAGCACCAAATTTTATTGAATAATGCAATCAAAACGAAAAAATCGTTAAATTGTAGCAATACAATTTGAAAAAACGTCCCTAGACTACATCCACATGTCTAGGAAGAGTTGTCTCCGCCTTCCTGGTCTTCATTGTCAGGAGTGGCCGCCGAAGGATTTTTTCGGGCATATGCTCTTAGAAAACCACGAAGCAAGTGGCTGTTCTTCCACCCCGTCTTGCGGAGATTAGCAAGCTCTGTCCTCATCGCGAAGTTCGACTCCTCAAGCCCCTTATAATATGCTTCCGCACTCACTAGTAAATGGAGAACATTGAAAATGTTAAATTTAGATATTGAACACAATATAATGGAACTTAAATATAATTTGTATCCCCTTACCTCCGATTTGCTCAGGTTCCGGCTCCACGGCCTTCTCTCCGTTTGGCTGCCAAGTCCCCCCAACCAATGACCACTTTTTCTTCTCAAAGTACTCCTTGGTGTAGTACTCACACGGCTTGGCGGTGTTGGAGAATTTCAACTTTGGATGCTTGGACCGGAGGAACATTGTTATGAAGTTTGCGTAGGGCAACTTCTTAGCCACCGTATTGTTCTCAACCACGCTGTCCTTCATGTGTTGAAACATGGTGTACCCGAGGTTTATCATCACTTCTTCGGCCAACAAGTAGTAAGTGACCAAAGTGGTGAAGTTTGGCTCTTGGAGGTAACCCCCTTTGGGCACAATATTGGTAGCCACCATCTCATACAAGATCCTTCGCTCGGGTGTAAGCTGTCCAAGCTTGTACTCCTTTGGCCTTCCAAGCGGACCTAACTGGCGGCCGAAGTGATCCAACCCCAATTTCTGCAAATTCACGGCTGGAAAGATCGACTCACTTGGCCAGTCACCCCTTACGTAAAGGTCCACTGGTTCATCTTCGTCCTCGTACGTGTTCTTGAGGGCTGCATTGAACAGTTCAGGACTGATTTCGAACTCCTTCTTGTTGACCTTGGTCTTCCACTTATCAGCCACCTGTCGGAAGTTAGCGTAAAATTGCATTGTCTCCTCAAGATAACCCGGGTCCTTCACCTTCATCAATGTGTCCGTACCCGAATAATGTAGCAAGCCCCACACCCCTTTCAAGCCTAGCTCTTCAACCTTACTCTCATCCACCACAAGTAAGGTGTTCAACTGCGACTTAGCATCCTCAAAACTCCTACAGGCGATTTAAGAGGCGAGTTCGCTTGTTTGTTATTATATCAATTCAATCTTGTTCCGAAGTCGCTTGTAACTCGCCCACAGGCGAGCTGGCAGGCGAGTTCGCTTCATTGTTAAAAAATATAGGCCTTTGGGCCAGGGATCTGATAGATGCACTCAACACTCTGATCGCTCATCACTGTATAGTATATGTATAGTGTATGTATAGTATATGTGTATATCATGCATGGTGTTTCATGGGCAGTTTGCGCGGGTCGGCGACTTATCGAACCATTTAGTTTTGGCCACATATTTAAACTGATCAGTTGGACGCTACTCCACCGATGTGGGAAATTTGATGTGACGTGGAGGCGAGTTCGCTTGGACACTCGCCTCTAAGCGAATTGAATAGGCGAGTTCGCCAGTATTTAACCAAAATAAATTCTTTAACTAATATTGAAATAGGAGTATATATATGAATCTTTATGTAATTTCAAATTGTTTTTTTGTTCACATTTGCGGTCAACTATGAACTTGGTAGGTCGAATTCTGGATGTAGTATACACTTTCATGTCCAATTTCTTTTAATCGCTCACGGTTTGACCAAGCTAGATCTCTAGCTCGAACTCGTTCGAATATGTGGCGCAGTCGTCTCGAGCTTTTACATTATATATATATATAATTCGGTATGCGGTTAATATATCAATTCGGTATATAATTTGGCCTTTGGCCGATCACACTTGGAACTCACTCATCACAATAACACGACCACTAGTGTAATTTGGCCTTTTGGTTCTATTGTTCCGGAGTCCCGAACGCAAAACTTCTGCACATAAATAGTCAAACTATTATTTAATAGTAATATTTTATATTTTATTTAATATGACCTTTTGTTAATTTTATATATTAAAAAACATATCTGTGATAGAAATTACACATTTTTTTAAAAAAATAATCAGAGGTTAGTGTAATTAATTACAATTTCAGTACTCTAGTTGTAATTACAATTTCAGTACTCTAACCGCAACTAGAATACTGAAATTGTAATTAATTACAGTAACCTCTAATTATTGAACCATTTAGTTTTGGTCATATATTGAAACTGATCAGTTGGACTCTACTCCACCGATGTGGGAAAATTGATGTGACGTGGAGGCGAATTCGCTTGGCCACTCGCCCCCAAGCGAATTGAATAGGCGAGTTCGCCAGTATTAAAACAAAATAAATTCTTTAACTAATATTGAAATAGGAGTACATATGAATGTTTATGTAATTTCCAATTGTTTTTTTGTACACATTTGCGATCAACTATGAACTTGGTAGGTCGAATTCTGGATGTCGTATACACTTTCATCACAATAACACGACCACTAGTGTAATTTGGCCTTTGTCCGATCAAACTTGGAACTCACTCATCACAATAACACAACCACTAGTGTAATTTGGCCTTTTGGTTCTATTGTTCCGGAGTCCCGAACGCAAAACTTCTGCACATAAATAGTCAAACTATTATTTTAATGGTAATATTTTATATTTTATTTAATATGATCTTTTGTTAATTTTATATATTAAAAAACATATCTGTGATAGAAATTACACATTTATAAAAAATAATAATTAGAAGTTACTGTAATTAATTACAATTTCAGTACTCTAGTTGTAATTACAATTTCAGTACTCTAGTTGCGGTTAGAGTAACCTCTAATTATTGAACCATTTAGTTTTGGTCACATATTGAAGCTGATCAATTGGACGCTACTCCACCGATGTGGGGAAATTGATGTGCTCTGGTAGCGAACTCGCCTCTATTCAACGCCTGTGTGTCAAACGGCGTCGTATATACATGTTCTGTACTTGTGTTTTTTTAAAATTCTTCTTTCCAGAGGCGAACTCGCTTCTTTATTCGCCCCAATGCTTACGATTTCGCCTATTGTCACGCTTGCTAGGTTCTGTTCCACACGGCGGCCTTAGTGGCGATATCGCAAGACGTATACGGTTGTAGGCGTTAGGTTGGGCGGTATCTCTGCCGCGTTCGCCCCATCTTACGAGTTCGCCTCTTGGCACGCTTGTTAGCTTCTGTTCCACACGGCGGAAATGTTTATAGGCGGCTGAGTAGGCGATTTCGCTGCCTTCTATCGCCTTGTGGAAATATGTGAAGCGAATTCGCTTCCAGGTTCGCTTGGTAATATTATGCAATATTGTTTTCATACAAATTATCATGTTTTATCAAAGTTAGTTGTAGTATTTGTCAAGATTGAAGTTAATTAACTTGAAATATATTTGAAAAGCTAACAATAAAAGTAGTCTCAAAAGAATGCAACTAAACGATGTTGCGAGTTTAAGTACAAAATCAACAAACGGTGAAATATGCTAAGCGTCATCACTGTCGTCCTCTTCACTATCACCGTCGTCAAGACCACCCTCCTGTTTGCCCCCGTCTTCGTCATCTTCTTCTTCCGATGACTCTTCTACTTCCTCTTCGGACGGCTGTTGTACTTCCTCTTCCGACGACTCTAGCGCATCCTCATTATGGCTTTGTTCGTTTCTGAAGACAACCTTGAACATTTCGTCATTATCTTCGTCCGGCGAAAACGGGCCACCATCTGAACCAACGGGATCTTCTCCAGCCTTAGCACCTTCGGGCTCGTCAAGCTGTTGTGCTTCCTCCTCTTCTGGATCCTCCTCTTCTGGTTCCGCTTCACTTTCAGGGTCATCCGCCTCCGCGTCCATTGGTGGCAAAGGCTGAACGGAAAAGTCTGGCATCCCTTCCTCGTCGCTAAGCTCAGGTTCCAAGTCTAGCATCCTGCCAAACTCCAATATCATCTCCGTTTCCTTGGCTTGTTCCAACTTCACCTGTTCTATTTCCGCAGAAAGCTGTCCCATCATCACGACCATTCGCTCACGCCACTGAAGTTCCCGTCCTGCCAAAACACATCAAATCCATTAGAATATTGTATAGGCGCAGACAAATAAATCTAATAAAATATCAAGTTTGGGTAGAATCGACTTACCCGGACTCAAAACACCACGCGCACTTGAACTCGAAGCACCATCCTTCTTCTTCTTTATGACCCCATCAGCGCCAAGTGCCAATCCCTAGCTACGCAGCCATTTCTCGGTGTAGTGCATAAGTGGCTCTGGCCGACTAACCGGTCTAATACCCTTCTTCTTGATCATCGCCGTGATAAGCTGGCCATATGGGATCGTTTCATCAGATTTGTCCTTGGCACGCTTCAGCATGTACTTCACAATCGCGTACCCTGGATTGATCTTCAACCCCTCCATGATGTAATAGAACAACATCAAATTGGCAACAGTAGGCTCGCAAGGGTGACCACCCGATGGCATGACATTCGAGCATATCAACTCGAACACCAACCTCTGCTCCTGAGTGAGAACGCCAATATTGTACTTCTTCGGAGTACCTTCCACCTTGCTACGTGACTTAAAGTATTTTCTACGCATAGCAACGGGTTCTAGGGGGTTCAGACTAGACAAAGATGGGAAGTTTTGGGTGTGGTAACACTCGTAAGGACCGTTTGGATCTAACGGCCTTAAGTGGTCAGCCGACACATACGGGCAACCTATCACCTCATTAATCAAATACTTATCAACCTTAAACCATACTCCCCTAACCATTGTCTCCCCCTCTTCGGCGTCCTTTGCAAAAGTCATATTTGCATAAAACTGTAAACACTCATCCTTATGCACCGGCTCTCTCGACATCAACATCCCTTCTAGATGCGTCGCCTTAAAATAGTCTACAATTTTACCAAACCCTAACGACTCTATCCGATCTTCATCAAAAACCCTAGCATTCAACAAGAAGCGACGAGAAAATTGTTCGTACCTAGTCTCGGCCTTTGTGCTGACAAACAGAGACGTCTCCTCATCCTCCTCAGTCGCCGGATTCTCGACTGGCCCACCAGTTTCAGCCGGGTTCCTGGTTGCGGTGCGGCGGTGCGGCGACGGATTGGTGGCGGGTTGGCGGTGATGGGAGGTTCCAGAAGTATGGCCGCCAGTTTCAGCCGGGTTCCTGGTGGCGGTGCGGCGACTGACTGGTGGCGGTGTGGCGGTGCGGCGACGGAGGGGTGGCGGGTTGGCGGTGATGGGAGGTTCCAGAAGCGAGTTCGCCGCCGCCGCCGCCTGTAGATCCACCGGCCGGGCGATCGCGTCTCCGGCGAGGTTGAAGGTCGGCGAGGGTCTCTTCACGCATTCCGGCCGGCTCCGCTTCGGGTTGAGCAGTGGGGGTGGTCTTCCGGCGCTTGGGGGCTGGTGGGGTGAGGTTTTTACCGGCTGATTTGCTCCGGCCCATGCTGCTGCGGGTATTTTCCGATTTGGGGGTTTAGGGTTTTGCGGGTGGAAGTTGGGGGGTTCTGAAATCGCCACCCGCAAAACTTGTTTTTGTATTTTTTTTAAAAATTAAAATACGCTGGCGAACTCGCCTCTCCCATTCGCCTGTAGGCGAAATTGGTTACGAAATCGTGTCAGGAACGTCGCGCGTGGATTTCACTATGATACGAACTCGCCTGTGTGTTCGCCTATAATTTCAACCAACTTGCGAACTCGCCTCAATTTTGTTTGTAGGCGAAGGTTGTAGCGAGTTCGCTGCTGTACCCTAAACCCTAAACCCTGAACCCATGCCCGGCAACCCACACGATAAAAACCAAACCCATTTATCATCGAGATTGGGAATGACAACCTTCAATCAAGCGAGTAGTGCGTAACTCGTCTAGACTCGAGAACTATATTAACCATGTTCGAGTCGACTCGACAACTAGCGAGTTAATAATACCATACTCAACTCGAACTCGTTATTATTTATCGAGTATCGACACTACTTGCGAGTTCGAACTCGAATTGTTTTTTTCTCTTTTTAAATAAAAATGTTACTACTTCTATACTATGAAAATTTCTAATTATATATATGTGCGTTTAAATACCTGTTCAATATTGAAATTATTAGCATCCTTAGAAATTATTAATGTAAATACCAATGCAATTAATTAGTTTATTCAATATTGAGTAGTAACAGAAAACTAGCTAGATTAGATGATTGAACTAATATAGTATAACCTAATAATATTATAAACTTGCAACTGATTATACTTACCGAGTTACGCACGAGTTTTTCAAGTCGAGCTAGATCGAGTCGTGTTTAGTCCGAGTTTTGACCGAGTCGATCTCGAATTACTCGCGTGTTGACTCAATTACCACCCCTGTTCTCATCTAAAATTGGATACTTTTCGTTCATTAGCTCCCGAGATGTGTGATCGCGAAGTCGGCTCTTTAACGGGGTAACGACGTTGCCTGTATGTATAACATCATCCAGACTATGAGTAATACCACATGCATTACAGAAGAACTAAATGTCTACACTTTCAGTCTGAACTTGTCAAATACATGTATATTCGATGGTGATCAACACGTGGCTAATGTAGAAAGTCCTATTGCTCGTGTCTGCACTAGTGTAACATTTGGTTAACGAACTAATGGTATTAACCCGTAGTCCCATCATATACGTATCTAAACAGTTTATGCCAAATGCTTTACAATAACCATGGATATGGATTACAGTTAACAATTTCAGATACCTCTTCATACGACTATATACAACATGTCACAACAATTCTCTTTCATAACAGACGTCATCGTTGCAACCAACTCAAGTAATATTATGTGCAGATAAAATCTGATTTCATTTATAAGTTTTCATATTAAATTTTAATATACATCATCTCATGAAACACACAATGTTAATATTAATTGCATAACAAAGTAGCAAATATTCAGAAAATAATTATTATGGGTTCATCAACTTGCTAGCTAGCGATACCGCAAGGGGTATTCGCCTCTAGCCGATGCAGGTTGCGGTATCGTAACCTGGCTAAACAGTAACCGACCAAATATACTATTCAGGCATGTTTTGTCCAACTTTACCATACTATATATATCTTTTATCCCGGATTTTGCTAACCTCTTCAGCATTTTCACCATTCATTCCCATCTACCCCTCCTTCTCTCTCACCTTATCCCCCCCTCAACTTCCATCTCAAATCCTTGCATTCCAAATCCATTCTTGCCTCATTTCTTGGTGAAATCTCATCAAAACCAACCACAAACTCACCCTCAAATCTAGCACATATATTTTGTGTGAAGAACTAAACCCTATAAAGCTTGTAACCCACCAAAAACCCCAAAATCTCCTTCAACTTTGGTTGAATATTACAAATCTCGCTACTTTGTGTGTCTAAGAGCAACAAACAACTAATATCTTCTTCTACAATTAAGGTATGAGACTCAAATTTGAAGTATTATTCAAAGCACATGTTATTTAGTTACTTTTTGAGATATATTGGTTGAATGGCATGCTTGAGTAGACATTATCCATGCTTAGTACCTATCCATAACATATGTGTTTCATGACTATGTTAAAATCAAATTTAGAAGCCATAGCTCCCTTTATTTGTTACTTTCATGTGGCATTCTAACATGTTAGCCTACCTTAGGTTCACTTTGGTTATACAATTCAACAAATCCGTTTTTTCCTTGTTTTAACTAGTCATGCTTGTGTTATTTTACTTCTACAACTCATTCAACATGGTTTTGTTGTTGTTTTACCTAGTCATAATAGTGCTAATTAGTTAAGATTCTATTTCTATCCATCCTCAGATAGCAATGGTGACCACTTCAACCACTTCAAGTGCCCAACCAAAGAAGCGAGGTAGCAACTCGAAAAAAGGCCTACAAGTCCGCTCACATTGTCGAGTTCTACAAAGAAGAATGAGAAGAGGAGAACTAACACACATAGGATTTAATGCTAAGGGTGTATGCAACCGACCAAAAAAAGAACGTTCAAAATGGTCAAGTTGGTGTGGCCGAGTTGGAAGAACGTTTATTGAGATAACGGAGGATAATTGGAGAACCGTCCCATCAAAAAAGAAGGAGGAAGTTTGGGTAGAATGCCAAGTAAGTAACATTTAACCTTTCAATGATCTATCTACTCAATATTATACATCTTCATAATATATAGACATAATACATGCTACATATTTTGGCGTAGCGACCTTTTGAAATAGAATCTAATGACATGGAAGTGGTGAGAAAGAAGGCATTCAACATCGTCTCCAAAGCTTTTCACGAGCACAAGCATGCTCTAAGAAAAGACTACTTGTATGAGAAGGGAAAGAGGCTAGGTCAAGATCCAAGGGACCGATACAATCATATTACAACCGATGCGTGGGAGGCCTTCAAGCAAGCATCGCTTGAAAATAAGACTTCGGTGAGTCACAAACTATAACTTCGGTGACATAACCTCCTCTTATCTATTACATTAATGATGACATGTGATACGGTATCTTCTTGTGCAAAGGGGAAATGGGACAAGAAGGTCACATCGGCGAAATCAATAACAATGCCGTACACCGGTGGTAGGTCGGGGTATTTGGGTGTAGGTGAGAAGGAGGGGCTTAGGGAGAAGGAGGAACTAGTGAAGGAGTTGGTATTAGGGGGGATGGACGAGGCGGAAGCTCGGTATGTCATAGTGGAAAAGGACGCCGAGGATTATACTAGACAAAAACTCTTCGTGTTGGGTCGAATTAGAGACTCGGATGGTAAGTTCACTTCGGAGGATGCCGAAAAATGTGCAAAGAGGGTGGTTAGTCTATCTATCTTACATTATCTTACTATCTATTGTAGTCTTATTTATTTTTGTTGTTGCTTTCAAATATTCTTCACAACCACTTTCACCTAGTTCAACTTCATTTGATAATAGGAACTTCTTGAGCGCCAAAAGGAGGAGGGTACCTTTATCCCGTGTGGGAAGAAGGATGTCTTGAATGAGGCTTTTGCTCTTGGGAAGAAAAAGGAACACCCGGGAAGAGCATTAGGTGTTGGAGGTTACGCGACACAAGAAGAGGTTTTTGGGATTAAGCAAGGTTGGGGCAATCCTAAACCATCACAACTACAACGAGTTTTGAGCGAGGTGGCGGCGACAAAGGCGGAAATGAAGGATTTGAGGGAGGTGATGAAAGACATAGCACAACACACCAACTATCCCCACATCGAGAGGTTAGGAGGTACACAACCACATCTTCCACCATCATCAAAGGGTTCTCAAGCATCACCTCAAATTGTGGAGGATGAAGGTGAGAATGTGGAAATGGAGGAGGAACTAGTGCCTCCTACTCCACCTTCATCACCCATCAAGTTGAATGCGGCGCATTCCATTCAAGTTGATAAGGTTAGTACAAATTTTGCTAATTTAGAACATCGTTGGTTTCTAATCTCTTTCTAAAAATAGTTGGATGATGATTTCTCTTGTGCTTTCATTTATGATAGAACCCCCCTTGCAAGCTATATGTTTCGCAAGGTACCAAATCAAAACCACTCCATGTCGCCAATGGCACATGCGACCCAAGTGCGGTGAAACACAATCGTGTTGACATCCCCGCAGGATTTTTTAGTGTTCGCATTACCGATGTTTTGATAGAACAACAAATGCTACCTGTGAAGGAGTCACCGATGGTGAGAGTTGGGGAGGCTAAAGGTTTCCTTGTTCTATGGCCAAAATGGTTGGTGCTTGATGAAAAATCCACCTTCATACCCCGTAGGAAACCACAAACTCCACAAAATCCACAAATACCCGTGCATGCCTTGCCTATAGCTAGACAAACATTAGACCTCATGCTCGTGGAGTTTATGAAAGCCCTTCCACCCTTCGTCCGAGTCTTTTATGATTTGATATCCTCGCACGACAAGAATGCATGCTATGCCTTTCTCGGAAATGAAAGGTGTTTTACCATGACAAAGGACATCCATGTACCATGGGAGGATTTTGAATATTTCTGGAATTTCAATGAACTTCCCGCCACCATTCTTTGCCTCAATCAAATGTAAGCCATTTGTATGTGTTTCATGAGAATACTCAATTATCAAACCATATATGATTACATCCTCGTCATGATTGTCTACTACATTCACAGGTTCTTGCATCACCATGCCTATCACCGGAGCAAGCATTTCATTGGATTTTTGCATCCAATGCATTTGCAAGCTAGTATGGAGAGCAATAGGCAAAGACTTGATTACTTGAATTCTACTCTCTCCGACAAATCAAAGAAAATATGGATCGGACCATATCTCGAGAGGTATACCTTACAATTTGCTCTATTACTCATGCTAAATATATTGTATTTGCTCTACTGCATTCTTTTTTTATGACCATTATGCTTTCATGTGATTTGTAGTGATCATTGGAGCTTTGTTGCAATAATACCCGCTTTAAAGCAAGTATATTGGATAGACCCACTCCACCGCCCTCCATCACGAACATTCGCCGATCTCCTTGATAATGAAATTCTTCAAGTGAACGACAAAACACTCCTCGACTTCCACCTTATAAACATTCGGGTAAGATGTTGTGCTCATGCTATCACGTCCTTTCAAAAATTAACATTTGCGTTTAAAGTACCATAAGTATAGTAATGTTTTATGTTTTAAACACTTTTGTAGTCTAGGAAGCAATCATCGAACTATGAATGTGGCTATTACACAATGATATTTGGTTTGATGGTGGTGGATGGTGTTCAAAAAGACATGCTAGATCTTCTAAAGGTACGCTACACGCGTCTAATCTCATTTATATTCGTCGAGATTTCCTAATAAGCGTTATTTTCAATCATAGGTATTCAAGGATGATATCACTCCTTTCTCCTTGCAAGAACTTAACGACGGAAGAGACCAAATGGCTAAACATCTGGTCCACAACCGTGCGTTTACCATTGCAAGGCCACAGGTCCCTAACCTCCCCAAGGCATGAAAAAGTATTGTCTCTCTTTTTGGTAGGGGCTTGACATTAGTATCGCACTTGAGTGCTTAGGTTATGCATCTTTAGCATTAGTATAGGGGCGTTGGATTTGAATTTGACAGGTTTATGTTGAGTCGGGTATCCCGATTCATGTTTCGAAAGAAACGGGTCAATTTTAACAAATAATTACACAATTCTGTCTTGCACGCAAACGAATTCGCTTCCTTATTCGCTTCTTGTCGAATCCAGAAGCTAGATCGCTACCTGGCACGCCTTCTACTACAATATAACAAGCGGTCATACACACGGCTTCGCCTATACATTCGCCCACAGAAGCGACGTCGCCTGGCTACTCGCTTGCTAGACTCTGTTGCGCCTGGCGTGCCTCAAACGATTTCGCCTATACATTCGCCCACAAAAGCGACGTCGCCTGGCTAATCGCTTGCTAGACTCTGTTGCCCCTGGCGTGCCTGAAACGATTTCGCCTCCAATATTCGCCTCCATAGACGAATTCAAAAGGCGAATTCGCCAACCACATTCCCTACAACAAATATGTGCACGACGTCGCCTAATATTCACCTCTTCTGGCGGTGTCGTATCCCACTCCGCTTGTGCCCATCTGGTCTGGCTACATTTTCAGGTGGCGAGTTCGCTTTATAGTTTCGCCACCTCCAGAAGGCGAACTCGCTTTTCTTTTTCGACCACAAGCGAGATCATACACGATACCGTAACACCATGACCATTGAGTCTTTTTTCAAATTTAATATTCCCATATATTCCGGCGAATACGCCAGCGGTCTCGCCTGCTTCACCCTAGCGAGTCTAGTTACGATTTCGCTTGTGTATTATTAGAAACAAGCGACCAACACAAGCGAGTTCGCCTTAACAGGCGATCACTGGCGGCGATATCGTAACACTCACATTTACAGACACAGGCGACCTGAGGTGGCGAATTCGTAACAGGTATACAGGGCGTTTTTTAAACGCTGCACACGGCGTTTTGAACCGCCGTGCGCAGCATGCATGTTTAAGGCGTTTTGTTAACCGCCCAGAAGAAGTGCCATTTTACGGCACAACCCATTATGGCATTTCCAAAATGCCGTGAATGGTACGAATGAACCGCCTAGAAACCTAAGTCCATCCACTAGTGAAATCTGCATGAACTCCTATGCCTCTTCATCGGAGATCTAGTTGTACACATCAGCAGGCCGCAAATCGTGACCCATTGCACCCTGAATCCGACAATCCAACCGGTATGACAAGCAAAGAAAATAAATTAAGAGACGGGCTGAAAATACCTAGAATCGGAGTGGCGAGGACTCAGCGGGGAAGATGAAAATATGAAGACATGCAATTATTTCACTTTAAATTTTTTTAAAAATTTCAAATTTCAGTTTAAATGATTTTAATTTTTAAAATTAAATTCAAAATTTAAATTTCAATTACATATACACTTTAGTTATATAAAATTATTTTAAACTGAATTTTTGTGTAAATAAATAAATTTTATTTAATTTACATTTTGATTGAAAATTACCAAAATATCCCTATAAAATAGTAAAAACAACAATTTCATCTCCAAACTAACGTAAGGTACAAAAATAGAATAATATTGCAGTGTTAGGTACACATTTTGAACACTTTGAATGTTAGGTACAAAAATGGAACAATATTGTAATGTTAGGTACAGAATATGAATACTTTAAATGTTAAGTACAAAAATTCACATTTTAAACAGTGTTAGATACGAAAAATGAACTTTAATCTTTCGAAAATAAAAGTAAAGAAATACAAAGATAAAGAAATGAAGAAAATCCCCCAAAAATAAAACCTCTCGAAAATACAAAACCTTATTCAAGTGCACAATTATGCACTAATTAGCCTCTTGGCGCCATGCATATTTATTTGCCTTAACTTTGACCTAACACTGATCTTTTTTATAAATATGTAGGGATCGAAACGTCAAATCACAACTTAACCCCTAACAGAAAATTAGGATTAGGATTTGCCTTCGTTACATCACTTATTCTTCTTCTCGGAATAATGAAACTGGAACGATTCATTATCCGTTGCACCACACTATAACATTAGAAAACATTTCGAAAATGCTTGATTTCGCTTATTTTCCGGCACTTCTCCAATTGATTGTTTCCCATCAATTTTTCTAAATCTGCGCCAAAACTATTAATATTTATAAAATAATTAAAAATGCATGGTGAATTTTGATATCAAAGAATTGGCTAAATCTATATAACGCAAACCTTACTCGACATGTTTAGAATCTATACTATACTTTAAAAGACAAGAATTTAGAATTTTGTGAGAGTTTTGAATTATTTTTAAAATTATCACAAATTGACACATAAGCATGCCTTATATAATTATTTTAAGTTTTTTGTTTTTCTCTTCTTCTTAGTATAGATGTTATTAGTTTATTAAATCAGTTTAATATATATCAGGATCATCCTGATATTGGCAATATAAGGCACCAATTAAATAATGACACATCATCTTTGACTAATTTATGATTGGGCCACGTGTTCAATCATTACCCAGACGGGTTTAGGCATTCTAAATTAGGGTTTTAGAACTTTACTAAAAATATCTTAACCAATTAAAACATTACAATTGTACACGTGTCATTATCTTATTGGTGTCTGATAAGGCCTATATCAGGATCATCCGGATGAATGTTATTCTTAAATTAAATTAATTAATGTGCTAAATACCTTAACCGTTTCTGGTACTTCGACTTTACAGTTCCTTACCGGCTACTTCCGTAATATTAATCGTCGGTTACTCCTCATCTTACATCCCCGTATTCAATTTCATAAATTCATCATCATCTTATCTTCTTCTCGTACTCAATTTATTTCTTTAAATTGGGGATAATTGGGAAACAGTTCTCAGATCTTGAATGCCGGCGCGCCGCACCATCACCACTGTTCTCCCCTTATCGTAATTTGTAAACGCGATAACCGTCTTGCTGAGCTTGACCTGCCGGAGATTCTCCATCCGCGAACTAGCGGGATTCTCCGGAGAAACGATGATGCCGATCGCGTAAAGTTGGTAGCGTCTTCCTCCTCCGCCGCCTATGCGCCGAGCAGTAGCGGCGCCGTGGCAGTATGATGGTGGCGCTGCATCAACCCAGCGATCTGGTGCGCCGTTCCGAACAGAATTCAGAGAGCGAGTAGCTTTGATTGGTCAAGGGATCCATTAGACATCGCACAAGCTCTCCAAGCTTGCTCAATGTCAGTGATTTTCATTCATTGCTAATCCGGTCAGATGAGAAGCTTGATAGGACCGGGTCCGGTCCTGGGTCGGGTCACGGCAAGCTCGAGCTCCTTGCTGACGTCGACGTGGTCTATGGACGAACTCTTGGAGACACTGAAAAAGTGAACTTTTCCTCTTTTTCTTTCAATTCACTATGATCCTTTAAAGTGTGTTTATTTTCTGATCATTTCATGAGAATTCCTGTATCAAATGAAGTTTGATGGCTGAATGAGCTAATTTGATTCCGAATAGTCAGCTGTGAATATGAATGATCATTTATTTGAGAATGTATAGTGGAGTAAAACTGTCTTACAGAATAGAAGAAGGGGTTATGCAATGCTGTATATCTAACATAAGATCAATGAAGATATGCTCTTTTAGTTGTTTCAGTTATTTAACATGTTGAGCTGATACTGTGGCTTTTCTTTCAATGTAATTGTTGTTCTTGAGATTGATGAAGATCCTTCCCGCAGATACCGGCTAAGGTCCAAGCTGAAATTGAAAGTGTTGCTGAAGAATTTTCCTGATGGCAAAGGTTTGGTCCAGAAGTTAGTCAAGAGTCATCGCCACGAGGCATCTCATTCTTCAAGAGCGTTAGACATGTTCATGATGAGTGCAGCAGTGCACTTATACGAGAGGTTTAGTTGTGCACATAGTGAAATAGTTCAGTTAAGTAGCAAACAAACATTTGAAAGCTTACGTAACCTTTTCTTCATAGGTATAAATCAGGTTATGTAATCCTCACGAATGTTACTTGATAATTGCAAAATATTTTAATAAAATGTTTCCCCAATTCACCAAATTGACACATTCAACTTCCTCCTTTTAGTTTATATAATTTTTTGATTTATTTAATTTAGTTATTATTCATCAAAACGTTACGTAACCTTTACTTCATCAATTTATTAAGTTTGGACTTAAATTTTCCAAACGTTATTTTCTAGATTTAAACCCCTTTCCTAATGTTCATTAATTTATTTAATTCTGAAACGTTAGATAACATTCTCTTCTTTCCAAACGTTATATAACTTCTCTTTTTCTATTTATTTAATTTTCAAAACGTTATTTTCCATATTTCTCATAACGTTCATTAATTTATTCAATTTTCAAACGTTACATAACCTTCTCTTCATCAAATTTTTGAACATTTAATAATTTGTCGTGATCTGTTTATTCAATTTTCAAACCGTTATCTTCCAAATTTAAACACACTTCCTAACATTCATCAACTTATTCAATTTCCAAACGTTATATAACTTCTCTTTATCATATTTCCAAACGTTATACAACATTCTCTTCATCTATTTATTCAATTTTTAAAATGTTATCTTCCAGATTTAAACACCCTTCCTAACGTTCATCAATTTATTCAATGTTTCAAACGTTAAATTCCTAACTAGAGTAAAATATATTGTAAATGGTAATAGTGTGATTAAATTAAACTGAATTAACATAAGAAAAATTAAATTCAGTTGAATCGAAAACGATTATGACGAGAAAAACATACAATTAATCAATATTATATACATATATTTTCATCACTTATATATATTCACGATGTTTAAATTAATTTGTACATGACACTGATATTTACTAATCTTCTACGTTATATTGTAAAATTCTTATTAATTTGTGTTTTATTATATATATATACACACATATCCGTGCATCGGCACGCTTCCTAAAATAAAAAATGCACTTAATGATCGTCACAAATGATTTTTATTTTGTAACGGTAAAACTTAATTTTAAAACCTGAATTGTAACGTTCCATTAAATAAAAACTGTAATTATTTATTATAAAAAATTCTTTATTATGGGTTGATCGGTTCTCACAAATTATGCCATAAAAATTATTAATATTTTCATACACCGATAATATATGCATACTGTATGCATACAAAATTTCATGTATATTTACTTTGGTGTATTAATCCACATTTAATTCATGCAATTAAAGAGATAAAAATTGGGAATTAATGAGTCGTTTGTTTCTCTGGTCATATTAATTTGTTCTTCATTATACCTTCCTTTTGTTTTATTTTTTTATTATACATTTCTTTTCTTTTTTAGTTTTTAACAGTGTTCGTATTTGAATAAATAAAAATTTCGGTCCATTTAAGATTACTTATAAATTATTCACTCATCAATATCAGCTATTTTTTGCTCTGTTCGGGTTATAAGACACTACGCCGATGCATAAATATCTATTCATTAAAATTTTAATTTTATTATATTACCCAAATATAAATTTTACTTAAATAATATTTTATTTATAATATATGCATACAAGAACATCATGTTATAAAACTACTCCTACGTCGGATAACTATCAATGAAAAGCACTGCATCTCAAAACCCGTTTTCATTCATGAACAAATATACGTTTTTGTCTTTAGAGTTAAAAGTAGAAAGGGATTGAATATTTTGATTTGTGACAAGAATGATCAATAAATCCATAGTACCGTTTGTATAGATTATAAGGAAGTATTTCAGAAGATGGGACAATAATGTTATGTATTACATTATATTGCTTAATTTTCACTAAATAATACTTGGTCAAAATTAGTTAACTAACATTACATTATTTTTTACTAATTTATAATATTTTAAAATTAAATTCCCGTACATCGGCACGGGACATTATACTAGTGTTGTGTTAAAAAAAGGTTCCAAAAAATATCCCCCTCCGAACGGAGCCCGCGATTACATATGGAGAGTTGCTGGGAAGTCTCAACTATGAAGTGACTGATCTTTCGCGGTATTATAAAACTACACCAAATGAGCTGGCCAAACAAAATCAAAATGCCATGTGAGAACGATCAACACTCATACATTCTGCAAGAAAAAAAAAAAAAAAAAAAAACTTCTTCAGTACTTCATTTCAATGGCGGATCCCTATGCATTTCTGGGACTTTCCCGAAAGCCAGACGGTTCCATGGTACGTGTTTCCGAACAGCCAACTACTCCGGCAACATCTGATCCCACGAGCTCCTTTCAATACGTCTCAAAGGATGTTCCGGTCGACGAATCTAAGGGTACTTTTGCCAGAATTTTCATTCCGTCGAAAACCTTCAACTCTTCTTCATCGGAAAAACTCCCATTAATCGTTTACTTTCACGGCGGGGGATTCGTGATATGCAAAGTCGACTCCACCATGTTTGACTTTCTCTACACCACCATATGTTAGAACTTTGTAACTATGGAACTAATAAATCTGTTTAGCGTCGTGAGAAACACTGTATTTAAAATAATGGTAGCCCCCACCATCGAATTGCTGTGAGTTATCTGTCTAGTTTACTTCCAAAATTTCCGTAAACAATAGAAAATGTGGTAGCAACAACCACAGATTCTCCTACGAACGAAAGATAGAATAAGGAATGTAGCAGAACATTAAAGATGAACTCGATATCATAAGTGAAAGTTTCACCGTGTATTTATAGTGAACTCCAAACAAGATTCGTACCCTTTAGATGCATCCATTCGTACGTATCAATTCACAGTAAATAGACACGTCTGTCTATCACCACTGTTCATTATAAATAACTTATTCATTTATAAACATATATGCATAGACTTTCACCAATTGGTTATATTAATATATATAAAATGTATATTCACAATATATAATCCAATAAAAATTCCTTTAACATCATATAATATACTCAATGTTAAAAGACTATTCCAACAATCCCCCACTTAATCTTTTCAACATTATGTATAGCCCCTTCCCGGCAAGTATGCATACATGTAGGTATCTTTCGATTTTGACCTCCACCTAGTGTGACATTTTAAAGTAATGATGAAATTGATGGGTGCTCAAAAGCATTTGACCCACAATTCCTTGTACCACTACCGAAAATATCACACACATACTTCCCATAAAGAATCGCTCGTAGAACCGGTAGCACTTGTATGGCCATGTGCTCATCTTGGTATTCATGAACATCCAGGTATTCATACCTCAATTTTGGAGCGGCTGCACACCGATGTCCATATAGGTGAAGCCAAAAATCCTTGAACTTCATTAAGAGTATATACAACTACTTCATTAAGAGCATATAAAACTCACCCTTAAACTATGTACTAACTATAATCAACAATAGTCAATACAACAATCAGTTATCAACAACTTATTATTACCACATTGAATCTTTGGGATAGTGGTAGTTCTACCGAAAGGTTGGGTTCCAGTTGCGCCGATTAAACTAGATAGGTTTCAAACCTCATCTCTTAGGACACTTTTGTAAAAATAGTCCCGTCTATTACACCCAAGTTTTCATTGTAAAATCTCATTACAAAATCAAAACAAACTTGGTTTTCATTGTACAATCTCAAAACATATAACTTTGCTATATATAACAATTCAAATAAATGGTTAATCTCCGTTGTGGCCACAACTTTAATATCAAATATCATTTCTTTCAACCATTTCTATCACCATTAAGGCTATAAATGTATCCCTCCATGGTGGATATACACTATAGTTTCTTCGACGTCTAAGAAAACTACTTCTCCACCAAATCTTTTAAATATAAATCCAAATCAATCATGGATCAAACCTTTTAAAAGACATATAAAAATCCAAATCACTCATGGATTATTATCATCGATACTATATTCAATAAGTATAAATCTAGAGAGTTTGCTTGCCGCAAAGTGCAGCATGCTTCAATACATATATCCAACTCTCTCTCTCTCTCTAGCACTTTTATATTACATTGTGCAACAATTCCTCTTTATCCATCTCAATCATACAAGATATATAAAAAATGGAGTTAAACTCTTTAAGAACAAATTTATCAACTCTATTGAACTTTTTTTTTTCAACATAGTGAAAATAATTCACTATATCACCCCCGCTATCTTGTAATTTTGATAAATAATATATTATGACTTTCATATTGATTCTAATAAATCAATCAAGCATTTTGTACACAGTTAAATGCTTAAAAACCCCCACTACAATAGCACCATTGCATATTGATTCCAAGATCAATATACATCATCAAAATAGCATGTCAACAATAAACAAAACACATAAGTCACATTTGGATACATTCATAATTTAATATGTATTTCATCATCCAAATGACTATAAACATAAACTATTATGTGTTTCATGCTTATATCATAAAATAGAAAGTAAATCCGAGAGTAGGGTCACTCAAAATTAAATGGCCTTTCACTGTTATATCATATATATAACCCTTCAGAATCATACCATCACTCACTACTTACGAGTATCATCCAATATGATAATCAAATATTATAGCCATTTTCACCACGACTGTAGTAGACAATAATCACACAGTCTTTGTTAATCTTCACCAAGAATGGTAAATTAACATTTCGTGTGAAAATAATAAGAACATATATAATTCACAGTTCAAATATAACATCATTCGAACTAAATAAGTTTCATAGTAATAAACTTATCTGTCATTTACTCTATGGATTGTAATTCTCCGATGACAGATTTCGTATAAACTTTCTTTGCCTTCTGCAAAGATATATATATATATATATATATATATATATATATATATATATATATATATATATATATATAGCATAGATACCATGGCATAATTTTAAATACATACCTCATATGACCAATGTTTCTCTCATAAATAAGTTCCATAAAATCGATAGAGATCCATTCTATTGCCAAAGTTCTTCAGTGGAATTCTTCATTGCATAATACCATTACTTTAAGATTGTTAGAACTTTGTAAACTATGGAACTAATAAATCTGTTTAGGGCCGTGAGAAGCACTGTCCTTAAAGTAATGGTAGCCCCCACCACCGGATTGCTGTGAGTTATCTGGCTAGCTTACTTCCAAGATTTCCCTAAACAATAGAAAATGTGGAAGCAACAACCACAGATTCTCCTACGAACGAAAAATAGAATAAGGAATATAGAAGAATATTAAAGATGAACTCGATATCATAAGTGAAAGTTTCACCGTGTATTTATAATGAACTCCAAACAAGATTCGTACCCTTTAGATACATCCATTCGTACGTATCAATTCACAGTAAATAGACACGTCTGTCTATCACCACTGTTCATTATAAATAACTTATTCATGTATAAACATATATACATAGACTTTCACCAATTGGTTATATTAATATATATAATTAAAATGTATATTCACAATATATAATCCAATAAAACTTCCTTTAACATCATATAATATACTCAATGTTAAAAAACTATTCCAACACCATAGCTGCCGAGACTCCCGCCATCGTCGTCTCCATCAGCTACCGTCTTGCACCGGAGCACCGGCTTCCGGCAGCCTTTGATGATTCCGAAGAGGGTTTGCACTGGCTTAAGTCGTGCGAGGATGAGTGGATCTCGCGCTACGCAGATTTCTCGAGCTGTTTTCTGATGGGCACCAGCGCCGGTGCAAGTATCGCGTACCATGTCGGACTCCGAGCAGTGGCGAAGGGCAGCGATCTGGTGCCTGTTCGTATTAGAGGGATAATATTGCACCATGCCTTCTTCGGAGGAGTCAAGAGGAGTGAGTCGGAGCTGAGATTGGCTGATGATAAGGTATTTAATACTTCCTCCGTAAAGAAAAGGAGTATACATATTCATCATATATATATATAGATCTAATAGAATTTTATAATCACAATTGACGCAATTTCATTTCATTAGTTTAATTAGGTCCGATTTCCCAACTTTATTTCTTATTAATTAAACTACATTGAATTTGAACTCAATGGATATTATAAAAAATAAGATCACTATGGTTATATTTTTATGGAACATTGAAAAGCTAGCTAAAAACTAGACTTGAGAAACTATACATGGCTAATTTACAGTGTGATTTAAAGTCACAGGAGAGACGACTCATGATTTTCACTGTTTCAAGGTAATTCCTCCCGCAATCTGTGATATATTCTGGGAACTCTGCATGCCCATCGGGGCTGATCGGGACTATAAGTACTGCAATGCACCTGCGGCGGTTCGAGCCGGCCAGTTTGACGGAATGAAAGGTTTGGGATGGAAGGTTTTGGTGACCGGCTGCGACGGTGACCCGTTGATGGACCGTCAAGTGGAGATGGCGAAGAAGCTAGAAGAGAATGGTGTGTCAGTGGTGGAGAAGTTTGATGAAGGAGAGGATGTCATGGGTGTGATCTGTTCGATCCCGCCAGAGCAAAAGTTCTGTCTACGAATCTTAGAGATTTTATTGAATATGCTATGCTATCAATTCTTCTTGAAATTTAATCTACGTTGAATGATAAAACGTGGTAAAGACATGTTTGAAAAAATAAAGACTTGTTTCGCCTGCATTATTGTTCAAATTAAAGTCTGATTTATGACATATTTGCTGTTACTAGTGAATTGTGTCAAAGAATTGATCAACGTATTTAAAGGGCATTGTTATATAGATCAAGCCGGCTTTGGCCGATTCGCTATGTACTTATTTTGTCTAAACTTAATACAGCAAAAAGACTGAATTTTGGAATCTTCAATTTGAGCTTAATTCCATAGAGATGAACTTTTGCTTGTATTAAAATTTAAACAAACAAGTGCTCACTTTGAAACAAACAACTATTGTGTCCCGCAGGCAGTGTATAATAGTTTACACTCTTTTGACATCCTCTTAATTCTATGCCTCACTTATCTCATATTCGGTGCCGCCTTGTATTTTGCCTTGTCAATTCTCTAACATGTTCTGAGTATTTGAGATTTGTTTTAAGCATGATTTATTTTTGTAATAAAGGTAGAGTTAGTTTTGAAAGCTTTCTCAAGATTTTTAGGGCTTTGCCCTACTTTTCTCACATCTTCAGGCGTTGTTTTTTTCGCCTATTTTGGCTCAAAAATGATTTTGAAAGTCTAATATAATTTCCAGCATTCTAATCGGGCGATCTTGAGGAACACTTGTGTAACTTGGTCTTAGGGTAAACCAATGATTTCTTATTCAGAAATTTTTTTTCATCGTTAGCTTATATATACTGAAACTATCTGCCCTGGGTAGATTTTTTACTGCGGATGATGAAATGTTGAATTATGAAAAGCCAATTGAGGATTCGCAAGAGGTTTTAAAGTTTGCATAATAAGACTTTTGAAGAGTTTTAGATAAAGTTAATGGGTAAGTTAGCTACACATTTGATACTAGTTGAGAAAACGGAATTGAGTGCTAAATGATGTATGAAATGAAAAATCATTTAGCAAGTGATGAAGCAATACAATTAATGGGATAACAGTTCTATAATTGGTTTACACAATCTAGGTGAAATTGGGTTGCGAAACTTCACTTTGTTCAATATAATGGACCTGAGTATATGTAGGTGCAACTTTAAAATCTCTGGCATTAGAATGCTATATATGATGCTCCAACTCACATTATTGTTCAATATAACTGTTCTTTGTTACACAATAAAAGTATTATTATTGACTTTAAAAGTAGTCATGCATGTTTCAAATTTCTTTCTTTCTATTGCTACAGATTGTTTTTTTTTTTAACTTCTGACTTAATATTTCCTCGTTTCAAGGGTTTTACAGAGAAAGAAATAAAAAAAAAAAGGCAGTCTGTTCTCTATCTGTTATATATGTTATGTCACACATCTTGTGGCCATGGCATGGTTAACTGAAGACGCGGCTGGAAATTAAATTTATTATACCCAGAGTTGTAACAGGGAATACTATTTTTTGTAATTAGAGATTGCTAATAAAAATAAAAAGTTGTCCCACATTGTAGGTCTTTAATTTACCATGCTGTTGTTCGGCAAGTGCAGAATGTTTCAAAACTTTTTGTTACAATACAGGTAAATTGTATTAACTGCTGCTTTTTGCTCATTCACAATGTTTCCACAAAATCCAAACACATCCCAGTGATTTTCGTATTTGTTTCCTTAGTTGATAAAAGGTACGCTCAATTTCATAAATTTATCAAATTGGAATGTAATTGATGTTATATTTAAATTCCTGATGTTGGGAAAATTGCAGAGAATGGAAGATAATGACCAGTTAGCAGCAGCACTAATGAAGGAGGACAAATAATTAGTTGGGTTCGGACAATGTTGATCAGGTAGCTTTGCAATGACATTTATATAGCACAGAGTGTAGATTATCATGAATAATGGGAAGAACAAGAGCAATATTGGGGAAGAACAACCCCTAATCCATCGGCATACATACATGAATGAGTGAGAGTAGAAGTGAGTTTACAAAGAGAGTGCATACATAAATAAGAAATACAAAATGGCAATAATATCCTCGTACTAATATATGTTAACAACTGAGAGGAAATCAATTCCCAAAATAACACTCTCTTGAAAATAATTCCAAGAATGACACTCAAAGTGCCATGTTGTCAACACACCATCCCACGTGGACTTGATGTCATACATTGATTGGGGGTCTTGTGCCAAATCTGTAATTTTAAAAACGGTTTTTCTAACGAGTGCCCATGGGCACTCGTTAACAACATTTGATTCCTTTATATTTCGTGCAATTTCTAGTCATTTAATTAGATAAAGTAAATGCACATATTTGTCAGCCCAGTATTCATCGAATAAACATATCATTTACTGTTAATTATCATCGATTCGTACGCATAAGTAAATGCCTCGTCGATAGTGTTTCCTAATTTACCCCTACTAGTCATATACGCCACCATTCTCTCCAAAACTCTTATGTATTTTCCCTCCATTAGTATGATGTTTATGTATGCAGCTGCTGTGGATGATACACATGAAATGAAATGGCGCCATTTCCCTCCATTGTTTTCCGAGTTGTAGATTATAATTTGAAGATGGAACTCAACCACACCTCAGTGAGTAATCTTTGCAAATAAATTGTGATGAAAAAGAAAACCAACAAATTCCTAAAGTTACTTATATGTATATGAATCGTCAACTTATAAGGATAGAACCAAACATCAGTGAGTAATCTTTGCAAATAAATTGTGATGAAAAAGAAAATCAACATATTCCTATAGTTGCTTATATGTATATGAATCGTCAACTCAATATATAAGGATAGAATTAGAAACATTTGGAGGGAAAATGCAAGTAATGTTCGCAGATCGCGCGCCATGGAGATAGGAAAAATATACAAAATTTGGAAGAAAATGGCGCCATTTCATTTCATGTGTATCATCCACAGCAGCTGCATACATAAACGTTATACCAATAGAGGGAAAATACATACGAGTTTTAGAGGGAATGGTGGCTTATATGACTAGTAGGGGTAAATTAGGAAACACTATCGACGAGACATTTACTTATGCGTACGAATCGATGATAACAGTAAATGATGTGTTTATTCGATGAATACTGGGTTGACAAATATGTGCATTTACTTTGTATAATTAAATGACCTAGAAATTGCACGAAATACAAAGGAATCAAATGTTGTTAACGAGTGCCCATAGGCACTCGTCGTTAGAAAAACCGTTTTAAAATACATTTGTACTCCTTACACAAATTTCTATACAATAATCTAATAGCACAAGGACTCCACAAATTAAACCCTATAAACCCCTCGCGTTTCTTTTAGGTCTCAGAACGGGCGAGCACGACTCTTTGTCCAACCACGTCCGACCACGACTCTCCGTCCGACCACAGCTCTCCGTCCAAACTCGTTCGGATTCGCAGGCTTTTACTAGCAGTTGCCAGTGATATAATCAAGCACAAGCTTCACATGATTGCTGCAGATGTTCAGGAAAAGCTCGAGGAGTTGAAAGCTCAACTGGAGAAGCTCCAGCTACTGATGCCCAATTTCGTCGATAACACCGTCAATTTCTTCGGTCTTCAAGTTTCATACAACACAGCCTTCAAGTTTCTCCGGTCTTCGATAACACAGCCTGTGTATGTGTAGCACAATCACAGTGGTGTGTACTAAAAACTCAAAGGTGATAAATCATGGCATATTCAATGAATAATCATATCAACTACAATTTTACATTCCCTAACTAAATTTCTATGGTTGGATACAAGTAAAAAAAATGGTTGTGTTGATTAAATCACACACAACCACCCAAAAAATGCCTAGCTAAAAGCCACATGCTTTCTGCTTAGTGTTTTCACTTTGAGTCTTCGTTATCATCCTCAGAATAAGACAGTCTTTCTAGTTTGTTTTTGTTATGGTTGTTTGAGTGGCTGTTGTAGAAGAAAGAATGGTTCGTAGTATGATTTTCATGTTAATCAACATTAATGTTTGATTTGTGGTTTGCTGTGGTTGTTAGTTTTCACACAGATAAGCTGAGAAGAGGAGAAAGAAGAACAATGATGTTGTGCAGAAAAAACTTGATACTGCTTTTCTATTCATATCATCCTTTATATACACGAACTCTGAAAGAAAAAAGGAATACGAAATAATCTACTTCTACGGAAGAAGGAAACTAAATAATCTAATTTCTACGGAAGAAGGAAACGTAATAATCTAATTCCTACAGAAAAAGGAAAGGAAAATATCTACTTCCTACGCATGCTAATTAGCATCTTTATTTTCTAGAAATAGCTGCAGAAAATAAACAAACAAGGAAAAGAAAGATGACTAGAATATCTCACAAATCACCCCCGTAATCTTGTCATCACTTTATCTCTGCAACTCCGATTCTGCCCCTAAGTTCCTGAAAACGAACTCGTCCGAGAGGCTTTGTCAAGATATCAGCGAGCTGAGCTTCTGTGTTGATGTAGTCGATGTCAATATCGCCCTGCTCCAGATAATCTCTAATCAAATGGTAACGTATATCAATGTGTTTACTTCGATCGTGAAACACAGGATTTCGGTTTAGATCGATTGCCGATTTGTTGTCCACCAGTAACGTTGGTGCTTGTGGCTGTTAACCTTGCATTTCACCAAGCAATCTACTAAGCCAAACACCTTGGCAAGCGGCAGTGGCAGATGCAATATACTCTGACTCGCACGAAGAGAGTGCCACCACCCGTTGTTTCTGTGATTGCCAACTCACCGGAGATTGACCTAGGAAGAAAACTAGCCCCGTCGTGCTCTTCCTATCGTTGACGTCTCCGCCCAAATCAGCATCACTATAACCTGCCAAGAGTAAAGGTCCAGCACTTTTTCCATATGAAACTCCAAACTCTAGAGTTCCCGCCACATAGCGTAGAATATGCTTCACTGCTGCAATATGCTCAACTCTTGGCTGCTCCATGAATCGGCTAACATAACCAACTGCAAAAGTAATGTCTGGCCGAGTATGAACTAAGTACCTGAGGCTTCCCACCAAGCTGCGGTAGTCCGTGGCGTCCACCGGTCTCCCGTCTCCCGTCTTGCTTAGTTTGAGCCGTGCCTCCATTGGTGCCGCGCATGGATTGCACTCTTCCAGTCCGGCCTTTTGTAAAAGCTTCTTTGCATAAGATGATTGGCAAAGAGTGACCAAACCCTTCCGTTGTTGCACTTGGATGCCGAGGTAGTAACTCAGTTCGCCGAGGTCGCTCATCTCAAATAGATTCGTCATCTCCTTCTTGAACTTCGTCAGTTCTTCGATTGAAGTTCCGGTGATGATCAAGTCATCAACATAAACTCCAACTAGCAGTTGCTCCTTCCCGTTACTCCGGCGATATACCGCGTGCTCGGCTTCACATCGTACAAACTCCAAGTCGCGAAGACTCTTGTCAAGTTTGGCATTCCAAGCCCTCGGAGCTTGACGTAGTCCGTAGAGAGCCTTCTTAAGCCGAAGAACCTTGCCTTCGTTGCCTTGAATTTCGAAACCTGGCGGTTGCTTGACATAAACCTCCTCAATCAGATCACCGTTGAGGAACGCGGTCTTGACGTCCATGTGGTGGATTGGGCACCCGTGGTGTGCAGCGAGCGCGATCAGAACCCGCACCGTCTCCATTCGCGCAACTGGAGCGAACACTTCCTCGTAGTCCACCCCCTGCTGCTGCACGTAGCCCTTTGCCACTAACCGCGCCTTTCGTTTCACCATCTCCCCGTTCGCGTCCTTCTTGAGCTTGAAGACCCACTTAAGTCCGATGGCGCGATGTCCCGGTGGTAGATCGGTAAGGCGCTAAGTCTGGTTTGCCTCGATGCTTGCAAGTTCCTCCGTCATCGCCGTTCGCCATCCTTCGTCCTTCTCGGCTTCAGCTAGGCTCGTTGGTTCGTCGACTGTGAGAAGACAAAGCTCCTCATCCTCAGCTTCAATCTTCTCGGTGGCGTTGAGAAGGTCCTCCATGGTACGATACCGTCGTTGTGCCTCAACTCTGGAGGGTGGTTCCGATGCGTTTGCCGGAGGTGACACAAATTCTACGTTGGGTGGTGGTGATGCACTTGGGGTTCGTGGACTTGACACCGAATCTTCACTTCTAGGCCTGCTTCTGGTGAAATTCTCATCGTCTGAACGAAGGATTTTCTGGGCTGGTTCGCTACCTACACCAAAAGAGACAAAACGGTCGAAGTTCGAACCCTCACCATGCCCGTGGTTTTGTTGCTGTGTCGATGTGGTCCAGTCCCATGCTGTGTCTTCATCGAAGACGATGTCACGTGAGACTCTCACCCGGTCTGTGGCAGGGTCATAGACGCGGTACGCCACAGTTCCAGTTTCATACCCAAGTAGCACCATCGGCTTGCTCCGGTCCTCCAGTTTCTTCAGCCCTGGATGCGTGGCCTTGACGTGGGCGACGCACCCAAACACACGGAGATGGCTCACGCTCGGCCGGCGCCCGTGCCATGCTTTGTAGGGTGTCTTGCCGCTGACGCTCTTCGTGATTCCCCGGTTCAGAAGGTAGACCGCCGTTGTCACTGCTTCTCCCCAAAATCTCGTCGGCATGCCTTTGGCCTTCAAGAGGCAACGTGCCATGCTAACCACCGTTTGATTTCGTCGTTCGACCACGCCGTTTTGCTGGGGCGAGTATGGCGCCGTTGTTTGTCGATGCACACCGTGGTCGGCAAAGTACTCGCTGAGTTCTTGAGACGTGAACTCACCTCCACGATCGGTCCGCGGCGTCTTCAACTTGCACCCGCTTTGTCGTTCGGCTGCTGCCACGGTCCTTTTGATGGCTTCCGCCGCTTGATCCTTCGAGGTCAGCAAGACTATCCACATATATCTACTAAGATCATCTACCATTAGTAGAAAGTATCGTTTACCTCCAGGAGTTTGTGGCTCGATGGGTCCACACAGATTGGCGTGCACGAGCCCAAGGCGTTCGGTCGCTCGGTTCTTGGCTTGGCTTGGGAACGAGCTGCGTTTCTGCTTCCCGGCCAGGCAGGCGTCACACAAGCGCTCAACGTCATCGAGCAGCGGGAGTCCGTCCACCATCTTGTTCCTGGCCATGCGTCGAAGGGTCTCGAAGTTCATGTGGCCGTATCTCGCGTGCCATCGCCACCCATCCTCGGACCCATGCACCGCAAGACACACTGGTCGTGCCAAACTCAGATGAAGAAGGTAAAGGCGCCCTTGGCCTCTTGGCACCCGTGCGAGCAAGCGCCCGCCTTGATCCCGTAACGTGAGCCACCCGTGCTGGATCCTCAGGTCGTAGCCGTCCTCGTCCAGCTGGCCTAGTGAGATGATGCCGCTATGGAGCCGTGGTATGTAATACACAACGTCCAACTTTAGGTGCTCGCCGTTCCGGCACATAAAAAGGATCGTGCCAGTGCCTTCTATTTCCACAGAGGTGTCGTCTCCCAATTTGACCGAGCCTCGTACATCCGTGTCTAGCTCGGAGAAGAACTCCCGTCTTCCGCACATGTGGGCACTTGCACCGGAGTCGAGGAACCATGCCGTGTCACTCTGTCAGGGCTCCTTCGTTGACCGTGCTTTAGATCGCGTCTCGTTGAGCAGGACGTGCTCCTTGGTGGCTGAGTTCCCGATCGTGAGAGAGTGAAGCCTTGCCACGAGGATCGTCTGTTCGTCCACTTCAGCTTGCACGAGGTTGGCACGTCCCTTTCGTTCGCGCCGTGGCTCGGGGCAGTCATTGGAGATGTGGCCGGCGTATTTGTTACAATTGTAGCACTTCAAATTTGTCAAGTCTCTGTCACCGCTCACCGCCCGTTGGCTGCCGTCTCCCTTGTGGCTCGGTTCCCTTTCTGAAAACCATTGCCTTTGCCTTTGTTCCCGGAGCTAGAGCTCCGTCCTCGTGCAATCCACTCTTGCTCCGTGAGCAAAACTTGACCGTTGGAGTTGTTCGTGGTGTTGATGGAGCACCGATCTGCTGCTGACCTAAGCCTGCCGATGAGTTCCTCCACTGTCATGCCGTTCAGATCGAGCAACGTTTCGATCGAGCAAGCGATCTGGGCGTACTGGCTCGGCACCTCTCGCAAGAACTTTTGGACCACTTTGATCTCTTCTAGAGATTCACCTAAAGAACGAAGGTTATTGACGATACCTGTAATCTGCATGCCGAAGGCGTCGAGCGACTCCCCGTCCTTGAAGGCGATATGCTCGAACTCTTTGCGTAGACGTTGTGTCGTGGCCTCACGCACTCGATCCACGCCGACTCGCATCATCCGGATTGCCTCCCAAGTTTCGTGTGCCGACGTTTTGACAGCTAGCGCCGGTACCATCTCCGGTGGCACCGCCCGAATCAAAGCCGAGAGGGCCGCCATGTCTTCCCGTTCGGACGGATCTCCAACGCCGGAAGTGGCCTCCCATAAACCTTGTGCTCGTAGGTTTATCTTCATCACGAGGGCCCATTCGATGTAGTTCGTTGCCGTCAACGTGGGGTACACAATGTTGGCGCCAAGGTTGGTACGTTCTTGGATGACACGTTCGTGGATGACAACTTCGCCGCCGTTGCCACGTCGTGGCCTGCTGCGTCCTCGTCCTCTCCGTGGTTCCGTTCGTGCCGGTGATCTCGATGCGTCCGCCATAGGATCGTTGAAACTCTTGATACCACTTGTTAGTTTTCACACAGATAAGCTGAGAAGAGGAGAAAGAAGAACAATGATGTTGTGCAGAAAACTTGATACTGCTTTTCTATTCATGATATCATCCTTTATATACACGAACTCTGAAAGAAAAAAAGAATACGAAATAATCTACTTCTACGGAAGAAGGAAACTAAATAATCTAATTTCTACGGAAGAAGGAAACGTAATAATCTAATTCCTACAGAAAAAGGAAAGGAAAATATCTACTTCCTACGCATACTAATTAACATCTTTATTTTCTAGAAATAGCTGCAGAAAATAAACAAACAAGGAAAAGAAAGATGATTAGAATATCTTACAGTGGTTACTATTCTTGAACTTTGATCATTATTTGTTAATTTTCTTTCACATTTATTGGTTTGGCTTATTCACATTTTTTTTGGTATCAATGTGTATGTATATTGATTGAACATTGATCCGAATATGCATGCATACATAAAAAGTGAAAACATAAGTATCATACCACGGCGAAAACAAATAAATATAGAGTGCAAAAGTAAAATACGACCTGTAAATAGCATTGACCTAAAAAATTCACGCAAAATACAGTCGCTTCAATATTCACGCGAATAGCCATAAATAATGTACATGTTTTGAACGAAAAGGTTGTTCCCTTTATAAAACAAAAAAAGTCACCTTGGAGAGAATTATTATGCCAAGACATGCATAGCATAATACGCAGTACTAGTTGTACAGTTAAAGGAGTCCAAAATTACTAACTTTTCCTTCATTCTTATTATGCTTAAGAAAGATTCTTTGACATGAAGGTGGCTGTATGTTTGCCATGCTTTATCCTCTTCCATATGTCTACCAAAAACAGCAGAACGTACTGGATATGTACTCTCCACCAAAATCTCGATCGTCAACCACGTGAGTTAATATCCCATGAATAATGCTGACAACTGCTAGTAAAAGCCGGCGAATCTGAACGAGTTTGGACGGAGAGTTGTGGTCGGACGTGGACGGACGGAGAGTCGTGGTCGCCGTTCTGAAACCTAAAAGAAACGTGAAACTGTTATGCTTGGCCTTTCACAGAAGGGCAGTTTGGGGATTGCCAACTGAACGAGCAGTTACTACAGTGGCTGCTATATTACCAAGTAGCTGAGTAGATATTAGTTATCGGATTTTAGGATGAATCTTGATCAAACTCATATTCTCTCTCATCCCTTCTGTAGATTTTTTCTCATCAAAACTCTGAGCTTTGGCTCCCATTTGTACTTGATTTTACCATTTCGTTTATTCAATGAAACCGGTTCGTGACAGTTGGTATCAAAGCACCGATCCTCCGATCATGGCATAGCAACCAGATACCAGGGTGTGGCGCGCAGATGCTAGGGTGTCCGAGCTCAAGGCATTGCAGGAACAAGCGGATGCAGAATATAAAGAGATAGCCAAGAAATTGAGGGAATTGGATTGCAATCTTACCAATCGGTTGGTCCCAAGGTCAGACGAAATCTGGATTCAAAGGGAAGAGCTACAACTCTAGTGGGATAGTCAATTCAAGAGATGGAAGTTGTTATCGGACGCGAAGTTCGAGGCAATGCTTGAGTCGCTGGGGGCAAGGATTGACGCGGTGCGTGATGCGCGAGGGGGAAGTCGGTCGGAAAGTTCACTGCCGGAAAGCTTTGTGAATTCATCGCCACATTCGACAGTTATTCGGCCGAACAAGATCACTGATGATTCAGTCGGAGTTGCACGGGAGATCCGGCCGGAGTGTTTTCAGCGAGTAACTGCCATGGAGCAATGTGAACCTCAGTTTCAAATCAAGGATTTGTCGTCTTCACTTTCCGATGGAATTCAGGCACAAATTCTAGACAGCATTTCTGAGGTAAATCCTCTCATCAATTCTTGTGATATTGAGAATTCGGATGAGTGTGCCATTAAGATAGAAATGGATTATAAACCTGGTTCTATAGCTTTGAATGAAGAGGTTTCAAGGTGTGAATTCTTGAATGTTAACTGCTCTATGATTAAAAGTATAGAAATGGAGAATAAACCTGGTGATAAAACAATTGTTATACATGAGGGAAAAGATGTTAAGTGTTTTTTTACTGCTGAAATGGAGATGAAAGTTGCTAGTAATAATCAACTGTTTAAGTATGGGGATATAGCAGAGTGTAGACGTGTGTTTTGTGATAATATTGAAGTTGTTGAAGTAAGTGATGATAGTATTGAGAGAATGGAGCATTCTGTGTGCTATGACCCTGGAATACATGAGCTGTTTTGCGACAATTCTTGTTCTTTTATTGAGTGGGAAGAGAAAGTTTCAAGTCCAGTAGATGATGAAGAAATAAAGTTGGTAAGGGGTAATCTGGATTCAACTTCGTATAAGGGTGCTGTTGACTGTGTAGAGGATAAGGAAACCCAATGCTAGGTATCATCACATCATGAATATTCTGATGTTTCTAGACCTCTAGAAATCAGTAGGGGGCTGAATGAAGATTGCAGGAAAATTTATGATTCACAAGTATGTTTTGATCCTGGTATCCTTAGTGAGGATTGTTTTGAAGCTAAAGTTGATGCAGCTGCCAGTTGTGATGAGATTCAAGGCATGGCTGAAAGATATGAAGATCTTTATGTGTTAGGTTCTGAGTATGTAAGGAAAATGTGGGCTGGAAATAGCCCAAGCTATGGTAATTGTCTTAATTCAGACAACATAACTGCTGTCATTGAAGCGGATTTCCTACCGTCGCAAGAGTATAGACATGCTATGGTTGTGAGTGCTAAGAATGTGTGCATTGTACAGGGATTTTGGTTCCAGGCCGGCTGTCAAAAAGTGAGGAAAAGGGAAATAATTGATGGTGCTTCTATGAGAAACGGTGTATATGGAAGCAAATGGGAGTTCTTAGACAGTTGTTGGCAAGTGATTCATAATGGAGAAAGGATTGGCAATATAAAGTATGATGCTCCTATATGGCCATTTGATCCCGGTATTGGTGGGATTGTTTCAGGGAGGGAGTACTGTCTTGAAAATGGAAATGGAACAACAATATCTTTCAGTATTACTGGTGCTTATCAGTTTTTAATTGATGAAAAGTATAAGAGCTCAGAAGAGGAAAGGCTACTGCTGTTAAGAAATTGCAACATGTTATTGCTGTTAAGAAATTGCAACATTGTTGTGCAAATCAAGAAATGTGGTAGAGTTTGGGATGAGTTCTATATTGTGTTCAATGGAGGAACTTACTTTGCAGCAGATCAGAACTTGGAAAATACAGCAGTTGAAATGATAATCTCAGTTCTTGTTGATGGTTTCATTTTTTCCGTCATGGGAATTGCAATCTTGCACCAGTATAATAATATGATGGTTTGCAGCCCGGAGCAACAAAAAAGATTTCAGTTTGGTGATTCAGAATTGTTCAGTAAGGTTGATGCTGGAGCAGATATGGAGAACAAACAAGTACCAATGAAGGATACCTGACTGGTGTTTCTCATGTTTTCCGTTTGATTTTTCATGAGCTTGGGGACAACCTCAACGATAATGGAGAAGAAAGGTCGAGCAGATGCACTTTGATCATTAAGAGGGAAATGATTTTCCTACCTGGAGTAGTTGAAGAATCAAATGATCCCTATGTGACTGGTTTCTTTGCTATGAAAATTATTCTGTTAGACAATAGAGGAGTTCAGATGGAGAATTCAGCAAATTTGAAGTATGGGAATGCAGTTGTTGTTGTGGGAGGAGAAAATGCAGCTTTTCGGGGAGGAGAAATTGCAGCAAAATCAATTCTTATGGAGGAGAAATTGCAGTTTTTATGGGAGGAGATATAGCAGCAAAAACAGCTTTGATTGGAGTAGAAATTGCAGCTTTGAGGGGAGGAGAAATTGCAGTTTATATGGGAGGAGATATAGCAGCAAAAACATCTTTTAAGGGAGCAGAAGGTTCTTTACTGGACTTGGTTGACATTGAAACAAGTTGGGATTCTGTGAGGATTCTTGGAGCCATATTTTCTCATTTCGCAGTAGAACTGAAAGTTCGAAATGATGCGCGAAGGGCTATGGGATGTAGAGGGGAGGTAATGTGGAGCAGCTGCATGATTATTGGGAGGAAAATATTGACCTATGAGGCTGCACAGCGACAAGCACCGAAATGGGACAGCGTTTTCTATAATTTAGGCAAGCAGGTTAATGGAGGAAAATTTGCACAGCAGTAGCAAAAAAGCCACATTCTACTAAGATGGAAACAAACCAGGAATTGGGTTTTGCAGCAGCAAACTGCAACTCTTGTTAGAAGTGGAAATGAGCTACATATCGCAGCAACAAAAGGTTGTCCAAAAATTGGGACTGCATGTGGATCCATGAGGATTGAGCAAGTAAAAAGTGGATAACTGTGCAAGAATTGGCTGAGATATAAATATTATAATTTGAGTTATGCCAAGAGTGGATTAAGTTGGTTGCATCTAGTCTGCATTGGCAGCGGAAGTCGAGCGAGTAGAATGGTAAGAATGTGACTTGGTTAATAGCATGGGACTTGACTCATGCGGAAGATATCGTCTGGAATTTGATAGGGACCTTTATCTACATACTTTGTGGTACCAGTACTACTGATCAGACACTTTGTTGTTTAAAAGAGCTTCTCTCCCGTTGCAGTTTCATTTCAAGCTTGAGGACAAGCTTGTTTTTAGTGGGAGGGTTTGTCATCCTTGGGCCTTTCACAGAATGGCAGTTTGGGGATTGCCAACTGAACGAGCAGTTACTGGACTACAGTGGCTGCTATATTACCAAGTAGCTGAGTAGAAATTAGTTATAGGATGAATCTTGATCAAACTCATATTCTCTCTCATCTTAATTCTGAGCTTCGGCTCCCATTTGTACTTGATTTTACCATTTCGTTTATTCAATGAAACCGGTTCGTGACAGAAACCTAAAAGAAACGCGAGGGGTTTTAAAGGGTTTAATTTGTGGAATCCTTGTACTATTAAATTATTGTATAGAAATTTGCGCAAGGAGTACAAATATTTTTAAAAATTACAGATTTGGCACAAGACTCCAGTCAATGTATGACATCAAGTCCACGTGGAATGGTGTGGTGACAACATGGCACTTAGAGTGTTATTCTTGAATTATTTTCAAGAGAGTGTTATTCTGGGAATTAATTTCAATTATAAGGTTAATTAAGAAAAAAACTCGTTAATGCTTCCATTCTAGCTTTGTGCTCAATTAGATTTGTCATTTAAACCTTTTTCAAGGTGTAGTATTCTTCAATTTATTGTATACATTTACTGTTTGGATTTTTACACAAATGCAAAAGCTTAGATGGTCAAAAACAGATCCTTTAGATAAGAGTTGTTCTTGAATTCTGATAGAGTGTTGCTTAACACATGATTATCCCGCATAGGGTTGTACATGAGCCGGGTCAACCCGGAAAAATGGTCCGGCCCGGGACTGGAATTGGTGACCTGGACCCGGATGTTTTGCATTCCGGGCCGGGCCCCGGGTCACCTTTTTTGCCCATTCTGGATTCCGGGCCTATCCGGGTCAAACCCGGAATTTTCCGGGTCAACTCGGGATTTTGGTTATATATAATAGATTTACAATTATTATATGTAATTAATTTTGTTCTAGTGGTAAGACTTGCTGTTTTGTAGTTAACAACCAAAGTTCAAATCTCACCAAAAACATTACTTAGTTTTTTAATTTTAAAATAAATTTAACATCCTATATATTTAATAATCAAGCGATTTATTAACAAAAATGAATGTGGTCTAGTGGTAAGGACATTGTTATACGATAGTTTGTAGTTCGATTCTTAATGGAAGCACTTTTTTTTGTAAAAAAAAGTGTAAAAGAGGTTCTAACCGGGTCAACCGGTCCGATCCGGGTCTAACCCGGAAAAATTCCGGACCGGGTCCGTTCCAAGAAATAGTCCAACCGGGCCGGGCCCCGGTTCAAGAATTTTAAATATTCCGGGTCCGGGTCAATCCGGATCAGGGCCGGGCCGGGCCGGATTGACCCGGTTGTACAGCCCTAATCCCGCACATTGACGCATCGCAGGTAGAATGTTTCTGCAATGTACCTAAAATTAACTGAAGTGTTATACAGTTCATTATTTTACTCAACTAAGTAGTTCAAAATACATATCTATCTTTCTTTCATTTCATGCATCCGACCTATACATTCAGTTTCAAGATTGTTCCGATCCTATTTAATTACATCCTATGTCCGCCTAATTTATAGCGCTATTCTTTTTTTTTATCAATAATTTTATATATACATATTAAGACGAAATAACGTTGTTACATATTTTGCGACATAACATGTTAGCTAACTTAATTTCTGTTGAAGAAATGTGCAGCTAAGACTTTGTTTGATAAAACTGAAATTTGAAAACTGAAATCTGAAATCTGAAAGTCGAAGTCTGAATATCATAAGTGTTGAACACTAAACATGTTAATCGGAAGAATAAATCCTCATTAATTATTTGAACATTATTAGAAAATATTTTATGATCCAGTATTATTTAATATTAACAAGAAAAAATAAACTATTATAAATGTGAATATAATCAAGATTTAATATAATATTTATAAATATTCTATTTATTTAATTTTAAAAATATTATAAATATACACTTCAACATTAAAGTACTCGGATTTTAAATTTGGGTATGTATGATAACTACAATAACTAATATATATATATATATATATAATATTTTATAATGAGTACGCAAATTTGATTATTATTTTAAAATCGATTACTAAATTATTTGCACGCAAATATTATCTTAAAGGTAAATTTATAAAATTTCAAAAATTTAAAAAACGTGTACCATCTTCAGATTCAGACATAAATGATACGCGAATCACTTAATCAAGTCATTATAATTGTACGTGTGGTTCAGTGCCACTTATTTCGTTCAGATATTCGAAAATCCGTTATCAAACACGAAAAATGTAAATCAGTACTTAATCCATTAAGTTAAGTGCTGAATGTGGTTATCAAACACACGCTAACTTATAGAACTACAAATTTCAACAAGTAATCCAATATTCGCCTGATACTGGAAAATTAGTTAATTAGTGTATGATATATATTAGTTTAGAATTTTTGATTGTTGGGTACATTATCTTTGTTGATTATCTTTGATTTGTCTAAATTGATTATCTTCATTTATTTTTTTATTTAGCGTTGATGTAATTGTAAAATGGTTCGAAAGAATGACAACATTGACAACAACGTATCTTTTAGATTATTGTGAGGTGTGGAATTATTGTTGTGGGAGAAAACTTTCCTAAGTTTTATAGTTTTTATTTCAAACAAAATTGAAGGCGATATTCATATTATATGTATATGTGGGAAAAAACAACTCCCAAAACAATTATCGAGTCACATGATTTTTTAAATATATTAATCAGTAGGGAGAAAAGATTTATGCTGGAGTATGCAGAAGCCACCAACTGCTGCTTCTACTGAACCTAAATGAGGGAATGAGAATATTGCATTATTTGTGTCCATGTGATTTTCTTCTGGTTCTATATGCCATTGTCTATAATAGAGTAGGTTTTATAAAATAGGCGAGAAACACGTATATAAGACGGTTTTATGATAATGCAAGTGTGTATTTCTTTGTATATTGGATTCAAATTAGTAATTAGACTCATACAATGAGATTGATTTATCTAATTAGTTATGGCAATAGATCATGTGTTCAAAAAATAAAAATAAAATATACTTAAGTCAAACTACATTACTCTTTAATTATATTTTAATAAATATATGTAATTGAAATTATTGTCGATCAGCTCATTAATAGCATTCTCAATCAAGAGAGTTAGTTACAATGTTCTGAAAAAAGAGTAAGGGTACATTTGGTTGGGTAAAAGTTTGCAAAACTTGAATTTTCCAAATTTTTGCAAAATCTTGTTTGGTTCACAATTGTGGAAAGTCCAAGTTTTGTCTTATAAAATCCATGTTTTACCTTACAAAGTCCAGTTTTTGCAAAAAGCAAAGTCCAAACAAGATTTTTGTTATAAACTTCCAAAATTCACTCAAACCAAACAAGGTTTTTGTTTCAGACTTAAAAATCTCAAACCAACCAAACAATGTTTTAGCAAATCCAGACTTACAAAATCTCAACCAAAATCAAGACTCTCAAAATCCCAAAACAAAATCCAAATTCTCAAAATACTCTCCAACCAAACACACCCTAATTTATTTTATAGGTTTTTTCCCTCTCCTTTTTGTCTATTGACATGAAATGAGCAAACTTTATTTTTATTGGTAAATAAAATGGGGTGGACTTTATGAAATTTAGTTTAATTTTAATAAGAAAATGGTTAACCAGAAGAATTTAAGTCCTACTGAGCAATATAATATATCCAATTTTGTTAGTGAATGAGATGCTAGATAACAAGGTGATCCAGCTCAGCAACAGTGTTTATTCATCTCCAGTCATTTTAGTGAAGAAAAAAGATGCCAACTTGAGGATGTGTGTGGATTAGAGGAAGTTGAATGACATCACAATAAAGGATATATATCCTATTCCTGTAATAGATGAGTTCCTTGATAAACTGCATGGTGTTGTTTGTTTTTTTAAAATGGATTTAAGAGATGGTTATCATCAAATTAGAGTAAGCGATTCTGATATTGCAAAAACAGCTTTTTCAACATCAATGGCATTATGAATTTCTAGTTATGCCATTTGATTTAACTAATGCTCCTGCTACATTTCAGTCCCTAATTAACCATATATTTGATATATTTTTGAGGAAATTTGTCTTGTATTTTTTTAATATCTTAATTTACAGCAAGGACTTGAATCAGCGTTTATTGCATTTGAAGTTGGTTCTTGAAATTCTACAGTAGCATCAAATTAAGGCCAAGCTTTCCAAATGTACTTTTGCCTGATGAAAGTAGACTATTTAGGCCATGTAATTTCTAGTGAAAGAGTTGCTGTTGAGTCACAGAAGATTGATTGCATTAAGAAATGGCCAATTCCCAAAAGTGTGAAAGAATTAAGGGTTTTTTTAGGCCTTCCTGGATATTATAGAAGATTCATTCATAATTATGGTTCATTTGCAAGCCCTTGCATTTGCTGCTCAGAAAGAATGCTTTTAAGTGGGGGAGAGGAATTAATAAATTCTCATAATATAAATTCCCATATTTCAAGTCATAGGTACGATTTTAAATTAATAAAAATTTTTGACCCTCTTCAACTCAAGTATAAACATTGGGTACATAACTTTAGTAACAATCCGAGTTGTTATCATTAACTCTAGAAAAACATCATTCTGTATTAATTAGATGTGTTTCCGCGTGCGTATACATGCATGAGTAGGCGCGTGCGTATGCACGCGTGTTAATCGAGTGCGTGGGTATGTCAAATGGATTTTCATGCATATCAAATGGGTCATACCGAAAGGTAAATAAATTATATGTTTATGAAACTTACATTACCTTTTTTTCTAAATCAATATAATTTCCCGTGACGCGGCGGCGCGTTTCGATCCAAAATTTCCCTTCTCTTCGCTGGAGCTAGCGGGTCCTTCGATTTCGGGGGGCCAGCCACATGGGCGGGATGGTCATGGGACGTAGTCTTCAGGGAGAGCGGGCTTAGACTTCGGCGGACGACCACAGCAGCAACACGGCGGCGTGTTTCCAACTGGAATTTCCCTTCTCTTCTACGCTGAATCTAGCGTATCTTTCAATTTCATGGGTCGGCCACGTGGGTGGGATTGGCCTGGAATGTAATTTCCAGGGAAAGTTGTGTTTTTCAACTTTGGGTACGGCAACAGCGCACTCGTCGAAAATACCAGGGCGACGATAGAGAGTGGAGTAGCAGTGACGTCGTCGTTAGCCATGGTGATCGGAGAATTTTGTTATGAGCAGAGACGAGATGAGAGTGTGAAATATTTGAAGGGGAAAAGATGGATCGATGTTGATCTGACGACTGGGGTTGGTCTACAAGGGATTGATCCAGCCGTGGGAATTTATTTGGGAGTTTTACTCGTATCGATGACGAGTAATGTATGTGCATGAATAAGATTTGACATTAATAATATAAATTCTCATATTTCAAGTCATGGGTATCATTTTAAATTAATACAAATTTTGGCAACTCTTCAATTCAAGTGTAAAAATTGGGCATGGAATCATAAATTTGGTAACAATCCGAGTTGATATCATTAACACTTCAATCTTCATTAATTAGATGTATTTTTGCGTGCATATGCACGCATGGGTAGGCGCGTATGTATGCACGCATTATTAGGCGCGTGCATGGGTACGTCAAACATAAAATTAAATGGATATTCTTACATATTAAATTGGTCATACCGAAAAGTAAATAAATGATATGTCTATGAAACTTATACCCTACATTTGTTTTCAGATCAATATAATTTTCGAACCGGAATTTCCCTTCACTTCGCTGGAGCTAGCGTGTCCTTCGATTTCGGTGGCCGACCACGTGGGCGAGATTAGCCTGGGACGTAGTCTTCAGGGTGAGCGGGCTTAGAGTTCGGCAGCCGTGGGAATTTATTTTGGGGTTTCACTCTGATCGATGGCGTGGTGGTTTACTTCTAAGAAACCGTTCATTATAGAAGATGAGGATATTACGAAAAGAATGAAAAAATATGCATCCAAGATTTTGATTCATGAAATCTTATTTGCTTTATCACAACTTTTCTTCATAAGGAAAAAACATTTAATCTAGATTTTTCAAATTTTTTATTAATTGTAACTGGAGGTAGTTCCATTGTAATTGATGGAAACAAAAAATCGCTTAACCTTGGAAAAATGGATTCTAAACTATTGAAAAAATTAAACTCAATTCATGCACTCCCCATACTTTTTCTTATGTGATAGTGTAAACTATTAGATTTGCACGGTGTAACAAACGGGTTTATTAGATCTTGGACTCAAATTAAAAGTCTAATAATGTATGAGTATGAAAAAGATTTGACATTAATAATATAAATTCTCATATTTCAAGTCATGAGTACCAATTTTAAATTAATTCAAATTTTGGCATCTCTTCAACTCAAGAGTAAAAACTGGGTATGGAATCATAAATTGTAACATTCCGAGTTGATATCATTAATTCTAACACAACAGCATTTTTTATTAATAATATTTGTTTTCGCGTGCGTATGCACGCATAGGTAGGCACGTGTATACATGCGTGGTTAGGCGCGTGCATTGGTAAGTAAAACATCAAATCAAATGGATTTTCTTACGTGTCAAATGGGTTATACCAAAATGTAAATAAATTAATATCATGTCTATGAAACTTATATTACATTTTTACATACTACACATTCTATAAAATTATCAACTAGTAACAATAACAATTGTATTAATCACGATTGAAATACCTCACGATGTACTTTTATCTAATTTGAGAAAAAATGTATATAGTAACTTTCAAATTATAGAACCATTCTAAAATATATCTGAACAAGTTTAAGAAGAGTTTGTTCTCCCTAATTAGCTCGAGCGACCAACGTCCCCATTCCAGCAAGGGCTGGTGTCTGGCCTATTCGGACCGGCGACCAAGTTGAGAAGTATTCTGGCGGTCAAGTAGGGTTTATTCCCCATGCTCACCTTAACTACGGTCTCAGTTTCTTGTTCCCCAATCTTTTGCGGGAACTAATGAGTTTAAACTGAATATCTGTCAACTCCACCTTAACTGTCCTTCATCCTGGGTTACGTGGCTATTGATTGTTTTTAATCAATAATTATATATATGATGCTGCCTGCCTGGTCGGTCCGGATAGGCCCCTGATCCCCGATCCAATACCTGATCCTGCAAGACAGAACCCCGGGAGGTACCCGAGGGTAGACCCTCCGGCGTGATGATGAAAGATGGATCTCGGGAGAGAAAAGGGGTAATCACTTGAATAGTGAGAAGATACTTACTTGGTATAGTGCTTAGGAGCACTATTTATACAATACCCATGCTCTCCGAGTGGTCCATGCTCCGAGTGTCTTCTAGCGTATCTGTCCCTATCCGAGTTGTACGAACCCGGATACTGCCAAACTACCTTTCCTCATAGCGGACCGAGCCCATATTACTATTGGATAATTGGGCCTGGACCTGGTATCACCACTAGCCCCCCGGAAGCCGGTTCTTTCAACCGAGGCTAAGACCTTCCTGATCCGAGGGCGGAAGGACTGGCTTTCTGTATTCCTTCCCGGCCCGACAATGATGAGGTGGTCGCACCCTTTTCGAGGACACTTTATTATCGACTATCAATTTTCACGTTTCTCCACTTCATTTAATCATTGCTTTTTCATCTTTTTCTCGCCCCCTATAAATAGGGCCCTTCATCGATCACTTTCACCTATTGCTTTCATATTTCAAAATCCTCTTTAACTCCCAATTTCTAATCTTCATATTCTCTCTCCTCTTCAACCCCATGGCGAGCAATACCGCACAGTCCGATGCCCAGCGTCAGGACGTCATCACCTACTCTCTGCAAAGCACCACCGCTTCCTCCGTTGCGGTTTCTGTTGGCTCATCGGCGTCTTATAAGCCGATCCACCTCTGCCATAATGTGACTCCTTCTGGTCCCATATTCAAGCGCTCCAAGAACCGGGAGCAGAGGGAGATAGACAATGCCCGGAAGCCCTTACTGAAAGCTGATGTCTGGACTACCAAATGCCGTAGCGGTATGGGAGTTCCGATACCCTTAGTTGCCCAGGTGGCCGCTGTCTCGGCCGAAGAGTCTGTGAAGTCGGTTCTGTGCATTCCTCGGATCCACTTCATGTGGGGTTTGAGCCTTCCCTTCCCTCCATTGTACGCTCGGTTCCTGGAGGTCTACAACATCTCCCCTGCCCAAATGCACCCTAACGTTGTTGCTGTGATGATGGGCTTTCTCGTAAGGAGTCTTCGGTGTGGGATCGACCCATCCTTTAACCTGTGGAAGTCCTTTTATATGCTCATCAAGTGCCCCGGCAAGGAGATGATATTCACCGTCCAGGCGCGTCTCGGGGTCCTAGACTTCATCCTCGGCAAGAAGGATTCAGCCAAGAACTGGCAGGAAAAGGGCTATGTGACCGTCAACCCGGCGTTATATGAGGTTCCTGTCTGGAACTCCGAAGTTGTTGTGGACGTCCGGGAAGCATTCCTTCCTGAGACTCAACGTGCAAACCATACTACCCTGTCCTCGGGGACTTTAAATCTGGACCAGTACTGGCTGGCCGGTAACTCCATCTACCTCTTCCCCCGGGCGATATATCCGGAGGGCGCTTTCCGGGATAGCCGCTGGATGGTTACCTGGCCGGTTCTAGGTATGCTCCTTTCCTTTTTTATTTTGTTGCTCTTACTCCCCGTTTTGAATGGCTTCGTTTAACTGTTGTTTCTTGTAGCTCCGACCGTGGAAGATAACCCCCGGGTCCCCATTCCAAAGAAGAAAGGGACCAAGAAACCAACCGCCACTAGGCTGGGGCTGACTCCGAGGTAGTCAAACCGGACAAGCGGAAGAAGCCCGCCCAGCCTCACCAGCAGGAGAAGCCACGGGACAAGGGGATCCCGGTCCTTCCCCAGCAACAGAACCCACTGGCTAACTCCAGCCAGCAAGCCAAAGAGAAGGCAGGGGAGACCGCTCGGAGTCGGCAGGATGATCTGGCCTCTCGGCAGGAGCGCCCGGGGAATGAGAACAAGACAAACGGCCCGGATCCAAACTCTACCCCCCTTGGTCCTATTTTAATTGTGGACATTACTTCTGAGCCCGAGGACGGAAAGGGGAATCAGGAGGGGCCAGTGACCGGGGCAGTGGCCCAGCAGGAGTCCACTCGGAACCCTACTGACGACAACACGACTGCTGACCTGTCGAAGCTCCCTGTTACTCCTGTGCCCTTTCCGGGGTCCTCGCTCGGCCGGGGGCTATCTATGTTTTCCCCAACCAGGGATGGTAGGTCCCCGGTTGCTAGATATACCACCATCTCTGCCCCAGAGATTCCTCCCCCCCTCCCTTCGTTCCTGCCAAGCGTAAGGGGGATAACAGAGACCATGGTACCAAGAAGCCCCGGATGGGTGATTCCCGGACCCCATCGTCTTCCCGCGCCGACACTCCTCCTGCTTCGTCTTCCAACCCGAAGGTAGCCGTTTTTATTATTGTTTTGCTTTCTTTTCTTTCTACTCTTTTTTTGTTTGCTGAACCGCCGCTCTACAGGTTCAGCTTCTTAGCTCTGAGTTTGCCAACTCTTCTGATTTTCAAGCCGCCCTTTCCTCCTTCCTCGGGCGTCACCTCGAGGGGAAGGAAGAAGAGCTAAGGGCCGAGAAGGAGAGTGAACTTCGGGCCGAGAGGGAGACGTCGGCTCAACTTCGCGCCAGGGTGAGCGCTCTGGAGGAGGAACTAGAAGCCGCTCGGGGGGCAGACTACAAAGGGCGTCTAGAGTTCGCCGAAGCTATTGTTGACAAGGTCCTGGCGAGCCAAACCCTGTCGCTCCGTCTGACCGAGCTGAATCTCGCCGCCAACGCCCATCAATGCCACAATACATACATGCAGGTTCGGGGCTGGTTCCCTCCTTCAGTCAGGGCCTCGTTCAAGAAGAGGTGGTTCAATCCGAATGCCGAGGCTCAACAAATTCATCTGGTGAACACTCTTCAGAAGGGTGGTATGAAGGGTCTCTCTCCCAAGCTATGGGATGCCCTTCGGGAGAAACGGATGTCAACTGAGGACGTCCAGAGCTGGTCAACCGATGTGGTTCGGCTTCCAGGGCCCCTTCCTCCTGCTCCGGTTTCCGGATCGGACCTGCCCGAAGATGAAGACTTCACCCAGTACTGCACTGTGTACGGGCATTACAGAGGCTTATTCGATCCGAAAGACCTCGAAGCAGAGCTCCCATCCTCTCCGCCGGTCCAACCTCAGGACCCATGGGCTGCCGGGGCCCCTCCCTCTCCTGATCTGGTTTTTTCTGAGGAGGATTCGGATAGCAGCGATTGCGGGGATGGCGGGGATGGCAGGGATGGCAGGGGCGGAGGAGTCCCCGAGAATGTTAGTTAGATTTTTCCCTTTTTAGTTTTCAGTTTCGTAATTTTCTTCCCGGATCTTCACCCCCGGACCCTCACTCTATTAATAAAAACTTCCTTTGCAATTTCTGTCAACACTGGCCTTGTCTTTATTATTATTTTTTTGCTTTTTCTTATATGTTCTGATTCCATCCTGTTGCCACCAGGATCCTTCCCGAGTCCTCAGCCCCCCAGTTCCTTCCCAAGTTTCAGCTGGAGCCGGTTGTCCGAGTCTGACTGACCTTCTATCCGAGGGGGGGCTCGGTCCCCTGATCTCAGAGTTTTCCGATGTAGATTGCTTGATCACATGCCTGCTCCAGATTCAAGAGGACTTCGGTTCCCTGCCGAAGTGCTACAGACTCGCTTTTGAGAGCATCGACAAAGTCCTCGAATTCGACCTTGTCCTATCGGAGCAGGAGGCCCAGCATCGCAATTTCCAACTTCGGATCCAGAAGGAATTGGATGAGGTATGGCACGACCTCCGGCTGTACTACAGCAAGTGTATGAGGATGCAAAGTACAACCGATCTTCGGAAACATGCGACCAAACTTGAAGTGGAAAACGAGAAGCTCGCAACCAGGAACCGGACTCTCCAGTAGCAGCTTGTATTAGTTCACCTATCATACCATCTGCTCGGACTGCGTCAGGGAGCGGTTAGCATTCCCCTGCTGACCGACGTTCCCCGGGCAGTTGACGATCTGATTGCCTGGATGGAGAGCTCTGAACGAACCTCTGGCGTCTGGGCAGCGGCCTATCAAGCCGCAATTGATTGGAGGAAGAACATTCTGAACCGGATCATAGTCCCTCCCTCTGTGTCTCAGATACCTCCTCTTGAAGATATTGATTTGGCTTATGAGCGTTACGAGCATACTCCTGAGCTCCTAGATCTGGAGGCTTCCGAACGACGCTTGGCCAAACTCCGAACCATTGCTGCCCGGTTCCGCGCTCAGTTTCCTCCTTCAGAGAGTACTCCGGCTCCTGATCAACTTTCCGGTCCCTCTTCTGCCTCAGGCTCTCATTCGGCTCGAAATGACAAAGGGAAACAAAAAGCTGCTCTAACTGGGAGTAACTCAACCAGACCGCGAGTGGGGCAGCCTCCAGTCCGAATAGGAGGCCGAGGTGGTCATGCCGGCGTTCCCCAGCCTCCAGTCCGAATAGGAGGTCGAGGTGGCCGTGCTGGCATTCCCCACCCTTCAGTCCGAGCAGGAGGTCGAGGTGGTCGTACCGGGGTTCCCATCCCTACCTCCAGATCAACCGCCGAGCCGGGGGGTGATGGAAGCGAGAATCCAGATCTTCCCCGGGATCAAGACGAGGAACAACGCATGCTGGAGCAGGTTGTCCAACGGAGCTGACGCGAGACCCAGGGAGGTCCTCCCGGCGAAGCCTCTTCGTCGGGGGCCCGTAGATAGGATCGTAGATAGGATCGGACTTCATGTCCTGTTGTAACCTTTCATTTTATTTCAGACATGTATAATAATTTTCAGTTTATGACATCTCTTTCAGTTTTAAAACTCTAATGCGCGCATTCATTCTCTTTAAAATCAGTCAAAAGGGGTACACCCTTGTTACAAAAAGTCTCTGTTTCCAGGGTACTTCCTACCTACCCTTCGGTCATCCGACCTCTAGGTTTCTATCCCGGGCTCCTGCTGCTGGGGATCTACCCTACCTAGGCATCTAGTGCCAGAGGCTATTCTACCTAGGCATCAAGTGCCAGAGGCTATTCTATCTAGGCAACAAGTGCCACAGACTATCCATAGAACCGCCTGAGGTTTGCTATGTTCCACCTTCGGGGGACTCCCTTCCCCGCTGGATCCTCCAGCACATAACTACCGCCCGGGTGGGCTTCTATCACCCGGTACGGTCCCTCCCAGTTGGGTGCCAGCTTGCCTTTCGGCTCCTGGTGACTCTTGTCATTTCTTCTCATAACTCTGTCTCCTACCTTGAACTGCTCCTTCCTTACTCTCCTGTCATGATACTTCTTAACTTTCTCCTTCACCTTAGCCTCGTGCAAGGCCGCCCTCTCTCTTCTTTCTTCCAGTAGATCCAGATTTGTTCTGATTTCCTCTTCATTCTTTTCTTCGGGGACCGGCTCGGCTGTCCGAAGACTGGGGATGCCGATCTCAGCCGGGATTACTGCCTTGGATCCATACGTCAGACTGTAGGGGGATTCTCCGGTTGCCGCACTTTCTGTAGTCCGATGAGCCCACAAAACACTCGGGAGCTCGTGCACCCAGTTACCCTTTGCTCCCTGTAGCCGGGCCTTAATCCCACTTACGATCGTCCGGTTCGTCACCTCCACCTGGCCGTTAGCTTGCGGATGATAAACCGATGTCAGCTTCTGACTTATCCCATACTTCACACACCAAGACTTGAAAGGATCGTTTTCAAACTGCGCTCCATTGTCGGTTACTATAGCCCTCGGAACTCCGAACCTGCATACAATGTTCCTCCAACAAAATTTCACGTAGGTAGCCCCTCGGATATTGGTTAAAGGTTCTGCCTCAACCCACTTAGTGAAGTAATCTATGGCCACAATCAGGTACTTCAAGCTGCCGGGGGCAGTGGGAAAAGGTCCGACCAGATCCAGTTCCCATCTGCTGAAAGGCCAGGCACCTGTTATCCCCATCATCTCTTCCCTGGGTATGTGCACTAGTGGTGCGAACTTCTGGCACTGAAGGCATGACCGAACCCTATCCTGCGAGTCCTCAAACATGGTAGGCCAATAGTACCCCATCCGTAAAATCTTCCGGGCCACAGTTCTGGCTCCTTGATGACTACCATTCGGGCCTTCATGAACTTCCCGGACCAGGTACTTGCCCTCTTGCTGTTCCACACATTTCAACAATGGCTGGAGATAGCCTCTTTTGTACAGTGCCCCTTCCTGGAGTGTATACTTCGGCGCCTTGACCCGGATTTTTCTAGCCACCACTCGGTCGGCCGGGACCTCCCCTGTCAGAAGGTACGCTCGGATCGGAGCCATCCAAGAGTCGTCTGGCACCACCTCCACTGCCAGGATCTCATCACCCTGTTCGTAACTTCTCCTCTCTAGTGTCTCCCTTCTGAGAGGCGCTTTCTGCCCTGGCTTCAACTTCGAAGATGCCAACTTGCTCAACGCGTCGGCCTTTTCATTCTCTTCTCTCGGCACCTGCTCCAGGCTGAAACTATCAAACTGTCGGATCATGGGCTGGACCAGCTCCAAGTACCTCTGCAAACTTCTTTCCTTTGTTTCGTATTCCCCCTTCACCTGCTGAACTACAATCTGAGAGTCGCTGAAGGCCCGGATCTTTCCTATCTTCAATTCCCGAGCCAGTTTGAGTCCTGCTACCAACGCCTCATATTCTGCCTCATTATTTGTGGTTTTAAAGTCGAAGTGTAACGCATAGTGGTACTCCTCTCCTTCCGGGGATGTCAACAATACCCCGGCTCCGCTGCCTGCTGCATGTGCTGACCCGTCGACATGCAATGTCCATCCCGGGCTTGCCTCGGGCACTTCCTCGGCGACCCTGTCCGATACAACCATCTCTGTTAAGAAATTTGCCATTTCCTGGCCCTTAATGGCTTTTCTCGGCTGATATGTTATCTCGTGTTCCCCCAACTCTATGGCCCACTTCATCAAACGTCCAGACGCCTCTGGCTTGAGCATCACCTGCTTCAGGGGGTGGTTGGTCAGGACAACAATTGGGTGGGCCTGGAAATACGGGCGCAATCGTTTTGAGGCATAGACAAGCGCCAACACCAGCTGTTCCAAACTTGTGTACCGAGTTTCCGGACCCTGTAATGCCCGGCTGACAAAGTATACCGGAGATTGTCTCCCGTCATCCTCTCGGACCAATACCGCACTGACAGCCGATGCGAACGCGGACAAGTATAAGAGCAAGTCCTCCCCCTCCTTCGGCTTAGAGAGGGTCGGGAGCCGGCTCAAATGTTCCTTCAGATCCCCGAACGCCTTCTCGCACTCCTCCGTCCATTCGAACTTCTTCGCCTTCCTTAATATGTTGAAGAAGGGAAGTTGTCTTTCAGCACCTTTCGACAAAAATCGGCTCAAGGCTGCCAGGGAGCCCATCAGCTTCTGCACTTCCTTTACGTTCTTCGTCGACTGCATCCGGCTTATTTCCTCCACCTTTTCCGGATTGACGTCTATCCCCCGACTAGACACCATAAAGCCGAGGAACTTCCCAGCCGCTACCCCTACCACACTCTTCTCGGGGTTCAGCTTTAAGTTGACCTTTCTCAAAATGCCGAACATCTCTTCCAAGTCTACTAAGAAACCTGGATAGCTCCGGCTCTTTACCACCATGTCATCAACGTATAGTTCCATGCTTCGACCCAGCTGATTTTGAAATATCGTGTCTGCCATCCGCTGGTACGTCGCCCCTGCGTTCTTCAAGCCGAACGGCATCCGCCTATAACAATAGGTGCCGAACTCTGTGATAAAAGCTGTCTTCAGCTTGTCCTCTGTCAGCATTTGAATCTGATGATAACCTCGGTACGCATCGAAAAAGGCCAGAGCCTCGTACCCGGTGATGGCCTCCACCAACCGGTCGACTGGGGGAAGGGGGTAACTATCTTTCGGGCAACACTTGTTAAGATCGGTGAAGTCGATACACATTCTCCAGGACCCATTTGGCTTTTTGACTAGCACCGGGTTAGCTAGCCATTCTGGGTATATGATTTCCTCCACCACCCCGGGCTCCAGCAACTTCAACACCTCCTGTCTCACCACCTCGGCCCTATCTCCTGCCAGAGCCCTCTTCTTCTGTCGAATCGGCTTTAACTCCGGATATACATTCAGCTTGTGGAGGGCTAACTCCGGGGGTACACCCGTGAAATCTCTCTCTTCCCATGCGAACACATCCTCATATTTCGAAAGTAGGGATCGTAGCTCTTCCTTCACACCACCTGGCATCTTTCTCCTGACTTTGATCCTGCCTCGGCTCCCGACCTGCATGTCCTCCACATCTCCCGGACCTACTTCTCCCTGCACTGCTCCAACCGGGGCCTTCCTAGCCTCCTGGAGGGCTGTGAGCATGCAACTTCTGGCCGTGGACTGGCTTCCTCGAACCGTCGCCACTCCCTGACTGGTTGGGAACTTCATGGTCAAATGGTACGTCGAGCAGATGGCCCTGGCTTGAGCCATCCATGGCCGTCCGATGATGATGTTGTATGGGGACGGAGCGTCTATAACCGCGAAGTTGCACCGGACCGATGTCTTCTTGCTCCTGTCCAGATCATCGACCACCGTTACTGTTAAGGACACCCCCCCCAAGGGATGCTCTGTGCGGCCGGTGAAACCTGATAAGGGAGAGGTGCTCGGGCGAAGGTTGTGGCGTCCTATTCCCAGCTGGTCGAAGCAAGAAGAAAACATGATTTCTACACTGCTTCCATCATCAATGAACACCCGTTTGACCGTGAATCTTTCTATCTCCGCTGTGATCACCATCGGATCCGTGTGGGGCGTTAGACTGGGCACCGGATCCTCATCCGAAAAGGTGATGGCCTCGGTGGGGCGCAGTCTCTTCTCCCTGTCCTCACCAGCCGGCACATACCGACTTCGGGCCTTGGCCGCTGCGTGGGACTGGGGCCCATCACCTACTTCTCCATGAATAACATTTATCATCCGGGGAGGGACCTGGTTGACTGGTTCCGGGGCCATGACCAGGGCCGCTGCTCCCGGCTGGGCAGCCGGTGCAGGAGCCCCTCGCTGGTTATCGTTCTGCGGCCTGTTCCTCCAATTCATCTTCCTCCCCCCTCCGGCCGGCTGCCCAGCCGCCGGACGCTGGTTCTCCTGGCTCACACGGTCTCTTAACTGCCCTCTCTCGATCAACTTCTCAATCTCCACCCTTAGGCTTCGGCAGCCATCTGTTGTGTGTCCATTAGACTTGTGGAAAGCACAATATTTAGCTGCATTGGCTGGAGTCGGATTTCCCGGTATGGGGGCCGGGTCTTGAAACAGGTTCCGATGAATTGTTAGGATTTCCGACCGGGTTTTCGTCAGGGGAGTGAACGTTTCAGCCCGAGGGGGTCTACCCTCGGCCTTACTGGAGCCGGGCCTGCTTCCCTCCTGACAGGATCAGCGACCCGAGCCTTATCACCTTTTCCAATCCCCTTATCCTTGAAGTACCCTTCCTCCTTCCTCTTTTTGCTTCCTTCGAGAAGCGAACAATACATCTCCACCTCAAGATCCAGCTGATGAAAAGTGGTCGGGATATTCTCCATGAGCTTTGCCCATAACACCTCATCTCTCAACCCTGCAATGAATCCTGCTATCAGGGCCTTCACTTGAGCGTCTCTGTCAATCACCTTCATAGAATTGTCCATGTACCTCCTGTGGAAACCCCGAACTTCCTCCTTTGCCGACTGCCGACTATAAGCCACCTCGGCCAAAGGGAGGTACTTCTTCCTTTTGGTTTCGTATCTGTGCATCAAAGCCCTTGAAAAATCATAGTAATTTCTAAAACTTTCCGAGGGTTGTGCCTCAAACCATGACAAACAGCTTCCCCTCAGATACGAGCTCACCAGCTTGCACATAAGCTCCTCCCGGATGTCGCGTGTTCCCATGACATTATGGTACGTCCTGACAAATTTCTCCGGATCCGTCTCCCCGCTGTAGGTCGGCACCCCCTCTGGGACTCTCATTCCCATCGGCCAGGGGAAAGTGCTGATGTAACCTATCCAGGGGGAGGTAGGCCTTCCTCCATTCCTTCCTATCAACCGATCCAACCTCTCCTCTACCGAGTTTGGAGCCACCGGGGCCCGGTCTACGACTACTGGGTATGTGCCATAGGTTCCTGCAACCGGGGCTGGCGGGGCCATGGCGTATCCGGCCATCGGTGCTTGGCTCTACATCCACACCGGTCCTTGAATCCCGGAGCCCAGCCCCCCGAGGCTCCGGGGGGTTGGGCGTAATACCCTCCTGATGCCGGGGGGTACCCCTGATATCCGTGTTGAGTCATCTCGTATCCTTGAGCTCCATGCCCAGGATAGCCCCCACCTTGACCATATCCTGGCACCATAACGGCTGGTTGCCCTATACTACCAACCTACCTTTCCAAATCTATAACAACCGGGGGTCGAAGACTCTCCTGCCCGTGGACGGCAGGGGGTCCTCGGCTGACCACCTCCGCGGCCAACGGAGGTAACCCCGCAGGAGGTCCCATCGGGGTCGGGTTAGATCCTGACCCGGGTTGAACCGGGGGAACCCGGACCTCCGTATCCGGAGGGTTCGACTGTTCTTCAGTCGGCTTCGTTCCCGATCCCGATCCTTGCTTTGCTGCCAGCCAACGGCGGTACTCCTCCTCCTGTGTGGCCGCGAATTCCCTTCTGTCGCGGTCGTCCTGCGTCATTTCCGGTTCCCTTTCTTCTTCCGGCTCTGACTCTCCTTCAGAGACGTCTGGATCCGAATGCGCCGGAGCCTTCCCCTTGCGCGCTCGATCCCTCATTTGGCGCAAGGTAAGGTCCTCCTCTACTGCTTCCGGTCTTCTTCCTCCTCTGCCTCTTCGTGGTGGCCGACCTCTAGGCGGCATCTTAATGCTTTTTTGAACAAAGATCGTGTCCCACCGGGCATGCCAACTTGATGCTGCCTGCCTGGTCGGTCCGGATAGGCCCCTGATCCCCGATCCAATACCTGATCCTGCAAGACAGAACCCCGGGAGGTACCCGAGGGTAGACCCTCCGGCGTGATGATGAAAGATGGATCTCGGGAGAGAAAAGGGGTAATCACTTGAATAGTGAGAAGATACTTACTTGGTATAGTGCTGAGGAGCACTATTTATACAATACCCATGCTCTCCGAGTGGTCCATGCTCCGAGTGTCTTCTAGCGTATCTGTCCCTATCCGAGTTGTACGAACCCGGATACTGCCAAACTACCTTTCCTCGTAGCGGACCGAGCCCATATTACTACTGGATAATTGGGCCTGGACCTGGTATCACCAATATAGACGAAATAACGTTGTTACATATGTTGCGAAGCTAGTGTATGTTCCTGTTGAAGAAATGTGCGGCTAATTTTTAGAACTACAAATTACAACAAAAAATCTAATATTCGTCACAAAAATCTGATATTCGCCTTGATACTAAGGATCGGAAAATTAATTAATTAGTGTATGATATATGTTAGTTTAGAATTTTTGATTTGTTAAGTGTGATGTTGGGTAAAATATCTTTGTTGATTATCTTTTATTTGTCTAAATTTATTATCTTCGTTTTTTTTTAGATTTAGCATTGATGTAATTGTAAAATGGTTCGAAAGAATGACAAATTGACAACAACGTTTTTTTAAAATTATTGTGAGGTGTGAAATTATTGGTGTGGGAGAAAACTTTCCTAAGTTTTATAGTTTTTATTTCAAACAAAATTGAAGGCGATATTCATATTATATGTATAAATATGTGGAAAAAAACAACTCCCAAAACAACTATGAGTCACATGATTTTTTAAACATATTAATCAGTAGGGAGAAAAGATGAATATGCCGGAGTATGCTGCTTCTACTGAAGCTAAATGAGGGAATGAGAATATTGCATTATTTGTGTCCATGTGATTTTCTTCTGGTTCTATATGCCCCGGTCCGAGATTTTTTGAAATTGTTTTGACAGGGGTAGGGGTAAAAATTAAAGGTTAAGAAGTAGTTTTAGCATTACTGTTTTTATTTTTGATAATTATAATTGTTTTGCTCGTTCGTAGAAGACATTTTTTTTTGTTAAACCACCAAAGATGGAGGGGATTATATTAGGCTCCCTAAGCCAAAAAACCACAAAAGTGGTGCAAAAAAACAAGGTCAAAATGAAGAGTGTAAGCTATCTGTAAACTGCTAATCCTAAAGCTAAGTTCTAGGAGAGGATCAGAAACCTCAATACACTTGTCAAAATCTCATGAAAATTGGTTACTTATAAGTGAATTGCTAAGCAAAACACTAGGCAGTCCCCAATTCCACATGAGTCAAGTGTAGTACACATTAGCTATCCTAGAAAGACAGAATCAGCAGCTACTGGATGGAAAGGCTCAGTCTGGAGCAGCCATAGTTGATGTTCTAATTGTAGGACAGACTGAGGCATCCAGCAGCAGTAAACCTTTTGTAACTGAGGGCATATCAGATCCATTGAAAGAGCAGCTTAGTTTGTGCAGCAGAGCCCATTTTGCTAGAGAGTCAGCAGGCTGGTTCCCTTCTCTGAGAGTATGGTAATATTTGAGAGAAGGTGTCTGAGTGGAGATTGAGTCTATCAGAGGTATGAATCTCCATTGCCTCTTTGATGGAATAAGGATCATCTGAACATCTTGAAGGCAGTCAGATTCCACAGTGATTTCTGAGTGTAGACCATTAGCAGCTTCAGCACCAGCCTGGATGGCCATCAGTTCAGCTAGTAGAGGGTCAGAGGCTTCAGTGAAGTGAGACCTTGCTGTGATGAGCTTTCCAGAGTTGGATCTAATTATAATGCCAATGCCAGCTAGACCATTTTGCCAGGAGGCATCAACATTTACCTTCACTCCAAGAAAGGATCTGTTCCATACCACCATTATGAAATTTGGATTTGGAGGAATATAGGGAGTTGGAATGTTACCAGCAGAGGCCAGCTCAGAGTCCACTTGAGTTCTAAGAGGCATAGGATGCCTGAGTAGAGCCCAGTAAAGTTCTTGTTTTAGTTCCTTTTTGAGCTGAACCAATGAGGGAGGGCATTCTTCAAAGAGCTTCTTGTTGCTTGCTTTCCATAGCAGCCAGCAAACTATTGAAGGAGCAATACAGTTGATTCCTGTATGAATGGCTGATAATCCTGAAAAAGCCCAACATGTGGCAAGTCTGTCCCAAAGATTGTTAGTGCAAATTTTTTTTGAAAAGCATAGATTGTGCATATCTTCCCACAGATCCAGAGAAATAGAGCACTGGGAGTAGAAATGATGCAAAGAATCTTGGCTGTTACAAAAACAGCACTTTGAAGCAGTTTGAAAACCAAAGTGTGTCAGAACATCATCAAAGGGTAACATGGCATTCAGTAGCTTCCACATATATATTGATATTTTTTTCTGAAGCTGTGGAAACCAAATATTTTTCAGAGCAGGCCTAATAGGGAGAGAGGGTCTCAATTTCAGATATGCCGATTTAATGGAAAAAGAGCCAAAAATGTGAGGCTTCCAGATGAGGAGGTCCTCTCTATGTGGGGATGTGGAGCAGGACTGGAGAAACTGGAGAATATCAGGGGGAAGGTGGTGTTGCAGAAGAGGTAGCAGAGTGGGTTTATTTAGAATAAAATCTGCAACAGTTGCATTTAGTATCAGATCAGAAACTGGTTGATAGTAATCAATTAATGGACCAAAATCAGTCCAGTTTGATTTCCAAAAATTACAGCTACCAGAGCTAATTATCACCCTTGAATTTGACTCTACAAAAAAATTGACCTTGCAGATCCTTTTCCAGTTTTGGGATTTTTTATGTGTATCAGGCAGAGAAGCAAGGAACTGTGTCCAAGGAGCACTTCCCATTTGATACTTCCACCACAATTTACATGAGTATGCTGTAAGAGTGGATGAAAGATACCTGAATCCTAGTCCTTTTTGTATAATGGGATAACACAAGGCATCCCATTTCTTCCATGTTTTTTTTGGACCTTTATCAGTGGAGCCCCAAAAAAATATTGAGAATTTCCTCTCAATCTTTTTTATTATTTGCTTAGTTGGCTTCATGACTGCCCAAATGTGCTGAGGTAAAGACTGTAAACATGATTTGATTAGAGTCAATTTACCACCAGCAGACAACCAAATGTTTTTCCAGTTCATAACTCTTCTATCTATTACTTCCAGAATATTCTGAAAATGGATGTTCAGAGTTCTACCAGAAAAGATTTGTACCCCCAAATATTTAGATGGCAAACTACCTTTTTTCATGCCTAAAATACTCAAAACTTGTCTCTGTTTGTTCTCTGTAGCATGTTTCCCCAGAAAGACCTCACTCTTTTCAAAGTTTTTTTTTGGCCAGTGGTTTCTTCAAATTTGACAAGAAAAGCTTTGATCTTGACTAGGTTGAGTCTAGATGTTTTCAGAAAAATCACTGTGTCATCAGCATAGGAGAGGTGTGAAATATTTATGGCTTGGGGAGGTGGGCTGTAGTAAGCTAGGTTTCCAGATTCAAAAACAAAAACAAGGCTTCTGGTGAATGCTTCTGAAAAGATTAAAAAGGAATAGGGATAGGGGGTCTCCCTGTTTGATTCCTCTAGTGGCTTTGAAAAATCCTACAGGGGCACCATTTACAAGTACAGAACCAGGCATCGGAGAGGTTTTTAAGTATACAGTCAATAAATTTGCCATTAAAACCAAATTTTTGGAGGATTTTTTTCAAAAAAGACCAGCTAACCCTATCAAAAGCCTTCATCAAATCTAATTTCAGAATGCAATTAGGGTCTCTGATTTTTTTTGTCCAGAAATATGAACATTTCCTTTAAGTAGATGACATTATCAGCTATGTCTCTATTTTGAAGGAATGCAGATTGATGTGGGGAAATCAATTTTGGCATCAGAATTTTCAGTCTTTCCATTAAGATTTTAGAAAAAAATTTATTTGATACATTGGAAAGACTGATAGGCCTATAATCACTAAAGGGTTGTAGGAGTTTCTTTCTTTGGAATCAAAGTGATCCAAGTACTGGAAATGCCTCTGTGTATATGTGATTCAGACATAAAATCATTTGATGCCTCAAGTAAGTCTAAACAAATAATATCCCAGGCCTTAATATAGAACTGGGCAGTGTAACCATCTGGTCCTGGACTGCTCAGTTTGTTAAGGCCTTTAACAATTTGCTTTAATTCTTCTAAGGTAACTGGCTTAGTTAGCATTTCATTATCTTCATCTGTCACCAAATTAGGGATTTTTAAAAGAAAATGTGATGCAAAGAGTTCATGCTCTGGATGGGGCTCATCAGATAACAGATTCTGAAAAAAAATTGAATTGCTTCAGATTTTATATCAGATATGTCATCAAGCCAAATCCCCGAGGAACTTTTTATTTTGGTGATTTGAAGTTTACATCTTCTTTCCTTCACTGATTGATGGAAGAAATTTGTATTTTCATCACCTTCAGTAAGCCATTTTACCTTAGCTTTATTTTTCCAGAAATGATTTTCCTCTTTTAGTGATCTAACTAAAAGGGCTTTTGCTTTATTTAATTTAACTAGTTCATCAGTTGAACTATTTAAATCAAAATTCACTTCCTGGATTCTTAGTTGTTCTTCTGCCTTTAACACATTATCACTTATGTTGCCAAAATTCTCTCTATTCCACCTTTCAAGTGAGCCTTGAGAGAATTTAGCTTGATAAAGAGTTTTAGCATGCCTCTACCCTCTAGAGCTTCATTCCAATGAGATTTAATAAAATCCATGAAACTGTCTCTTTTAAACCATGTGTTTAAAAATCTAAATGGTCCTGGGACTGAGGGGATATCACTTCCTATTCTAAGGAGTAGAGGACAATGTTCAGAAAATAATCTATTTAGGACTAAGACAGAAGATTGTGGAAATTTAGCTTGCCACTGGAGGGAGCAAAGAGCTCTGTCCAGTCTCTCAGTAATGAGATGCTTTCCATTTTCTATAGTTCTGCCATTAGTCCATGTGTAAAAATTCCCCACAGTGTTTAGTGTGTGCAGTGCCATGGTATCAATAAAGTCACAGAAATCATGTATACTACCCAGCTTAGGTGAAGAAGGACCCTTATATTCAGAAATTGAAGACATAGCATTAAAATCCCCTATATATAAAGCATCAGATAGATTTAAATTTTTTAGGTCAGTCCATAATTCTTTCCTTCCTTTCCTTGATCTCAGGCCATGAACAAAAGCAGTCTCCATTGACTGGTTAAGTTTAAGACTCTTGATCTGTACTAGCAAGAATTTGTTATGATCTAACCTGAGATTACTTCTATCAGATCTTTCCACATAATCCAGATTTTACATAATGATGAGTACATGCAATGAGAAAAATGAAACTTATGACAGTAATCAATGCATTCTTCATTTTTATGTTGAGGTTCTATAAAACAAATTAGTTCCAGCTTATGGATTCTGATAAGTTTTTGTATCCTCTCAATTGAAGTCTCCATTCCCCTAACATTCCAGACCATAAAATTAATATTTAAGGCCTTATTAATCATTATTTACGGGGTTTAAGACTCTTGGTGGTAGTCCTAGTAAGGACTTTGTTTACCTGAGTAAAGAAGGTTGAGATGTTACCTTTTTCTTTCTCAACATTTGTAGTAGGGATATCTGAAGTTGGGACTACAGTTGAGGTAGCAACTGGAGCATGTGTTGCATCCAATTCTTCTGTCTCAGTATTTTTGTCATCCTCAACATTTGGAATATGGGAAGTTGTGGCTGTAGTTGAGGTAGCTGCTGGAGTCTGTGATGCAACCAGTTCTTCTGTCTCAGCATTTGTGTCTTCCTCATCTGAGGAGGTTAGGTTTAGCTCTTCACCTTCTCTAAATAGTGGAAGGAATCTGTTTGAGACCTGCCTAGGTTGAGAATAGAAGACAAACTTGTCAATATTCAGGCAGTAATCTGGAGGGAGAGCATCCTTACCTGGATGGATCAAAATGTCATCTGTAGAAAAAGTGGTGTTTTTCTTTGGGGAGGACCACTCCAATTGCTGGATCATCTCTAGATCATTAGGTGTTGGATCTTTGGCAGAGCTAGAGGAGTGGTTGGTGTCATTTATCTCAGATTGTTGCAGGGGAGGTGGGGCATCCAGTGAGTCAGATTGTAAGTTAACATCTTCTATGTTGATGATGACAACCTCAGGAACTGTGATCAAAGCATTTTGTGGCTGAGACTGTTTGGGAGATTCATGCATCTTGCTTTTCCCTTTGTCAACTGCTGTCAGAATTGTCTTCTGTGGAGCATCAGAGTTGGAGGCAGGCTTTTTAACATAGGCAGAGTGTGACTGGTTTTTTAGAGTGTGTTCCTTATTCCTGAGGGAGGTGCCTGAGGATCCAGTTTGTTTTGGTGTGGACTTGTGTGGAAAAGAATTTGAATTCTGAATGGGGGGAGGGGGGGGGTCTAACTGGCTCTTGTCTATTGGGAAGGATCCTTAATTCTGGATGCAGAATTCTACATTCTTGAACCTCATGCCCTAGTCTTTTACAATGGCAGCAGTACAGTGGGAGATACTCATACTCTATGGGGAAATCAACAACCTCTCCTTCAAGATTGATGGTGAGGGTTATTGAGTTGTGTAATTTGGCTAAGAGATCTATCTCTATGCATAACTTGACTGCAGAAGGCCTAGACAAAGAAGCAGTGGCAGCATCCATTTTTATAAACTTGCCTATCTGGTTTCCTATTGATTCTAACATGGCTATGTTGTACCAGAAAATAGGAAGTTTATGAATTGTTACCCAAGCCGGGATGATTGAGGTCTCGGTTTCCGGCGAGAAGCTTGGAGTCCACTTGAAAACTTTCATCACTGCTCCTTTGAAAGCCCATATCGATTTCATCCAGCATCGTCTGTAATCCTCCTGTTCTTCAAATCGGATTAAGATGTGCCTATGGTCGATCAAGCCCAGTTGATACTTGCCGGTGAAGCCGATGGATTTGAATTCTTCTTGCAGGAACTCCATTGATGGTTTCATCCTTGCGAACTTTCCGACAAGCGCATTGCCGTAGTGAGCTGAGAGGGCGGCGACCTCCTCCGGCGATATGATGCAGGCTATTTTACCTATATAATCGGATTTAGGCTGAATTGCGGGGTTGGAGGGGAGAGAGGAGTATAGGGGAGAAGGTCTGGAGGTAAGAGCTTGTGCAAAACTGCGAGGATGGGCTGCTCCGCCGCGGTCCTGCGGCGGATCCACCATTTTTGTGGCCGTTATTGGACCGTTTGTGCTGATAACGATCAGTAACAGTGTAAATATTGATGAAAACTAGGCAGAAGATAGGAGAGAGAAGAGAGCATTTGGGGAACCTCGACTTGAATTTATTTTACCTTATTCACACGGTCAATTCTCGTTCGTAGAAGACAATGTTTTATATTAATTAATTAGATCAGAATTAGAAGAAGCAGTGAAAGGGGTACAAAAAATATTAATTACACATTAATTCATAATTGACACAATTTAAAGCATCATGTTTTTATTCATAATAAACTCTTTGTTTGCTATATATTTTGTGGAGTTTATTAATTATGTCACAACTGGAAAAGATATCCAACATCGCAACTACATTATCAACATTACACTAGCTAGCTACTTAAGAAAAATCAATTGTTTAATGGTACCATAGTTTATCAGATACTTATATTATACTAGCTATATATTATCGTGCGTTGCATGATATATTTAATCCTTTTTTACGTAAATATTATGAACAAACTTATGAAGATGAGGATGAAGTGTGTTTAAAGAAAAATATTATGAAATTGTCAATATATATCGTAATTGACAGATTATTCATCAAAGGTAATTATTATAAAATAATATATATTAAAATCAAAATGTAAAAATTATTTAATATTAAGTTAATAGATAAATATTTTTATAAGTACGTATTTTAACGAAAAAATGCTGATGTGTGTAATTTCTAAATTGATCATACGTACTCGTGCTAAAAACAAACCAAAAAGTAATATATGAAAATTAAAGACGCCGGAATACAGAATATTTCCATGCATATTCCATATATTGCACGTTCATGTTTTCCTTTCGTAGACGTGTTAATTAGCATGATGGACTGAAATTACCGGGTAAATTAGCGTGTAAATTAGGATTTTATAGGTGGAATGAGTTGTATTTGTAAAAATAGAAGGCGGAATCTATTGTATCATCATCGATGAAGAATGAAATAAAAAATTAAAAGAAATAAAAAAAGGAACATATAAAAATGATAGGCACCGGAATATGGTGAACTTGCGGTGGTTATGTGGCGGCTTTAGTCAAAACTACGTAGTTTCATCATTTTTAATGCTTTTTATTAGTTTATTTATTGACCGGAGCAATAACTCTTCTAATTCTCTTTAGGATAACGAAAAACCGATTTTCATTATATGTGACATATTCATTGGAAAGAAAATAATCCAACATTTTAAACATTTATTGATGTATTATTTAACCTAATTATAACACTATATAATCAATATGTGACAAATATATTTTGAGTTAAGCAAATACAAAAATTTTACTTAGTTTATTATTTTAACGTTAATCGGGTTTAAGGATTTTTACAGAATATATACACACATACATTTTAACTGATACTAATTGATATCATCACAATATTGTTTCTCTATAGCTTAAAAGGTAAAGAACATATGGTATTCCTCCAATGAAACACTGTATTCATCTCTTTGTGATGTTAAAGGAATCATCTAAATTAAGTATGACATATATTTTCTTTTGGGTGTGCATGTACAGCTTCCATTTACAATGAATAAGTCATACACAACTCTCTCTTTTTTTTTTCAATAAACCATATATTCCAATACACATCGGCATATATTGGTAAATATCGTGTGTTGGTGAAAATTGAACTACTCAATATTAAAAATATATTGATATGATATTTTACTTAGGTAACCTACTGGAAAGTGGAAACATATTATTGCAAGTGGTTCTAAACACAATATTTATAATGATTTTTCTAAATGATGACTACCACTATACTAAGCACCGCTGAGTAATTTCACTCACACGCCACAAAATACACAGTAACAATAAAACATAATTTAAAAAATATTTTCAATCATATTTGACATCAATGTGACAGTATACACTGGTATATTATTACAAACTAAAGTAAAAGGTTCAAGTTTATTGTAGTGAAAGCTTCAAAATGATCTCATTTTTGTTGTCGGTTGGGAATGAAGAACACTTATTAGGAATAAGGAATGAGATAATCAATAATTAATCTATATAAATTCTTACATATCATATAAACAAGAAATTCAATAAAAATTGAATAAAAGTCATTTGCTCCAGATTATATACGATCAGCTACACTCCTCAAGATTAACCAACAATCTTTTGTTGACAATGGAGTGAGGGTATGAATGATGCCAACGGCTCCTTTTTGTCAATAACATTCTGCTCCCGATCTTGCTATCATCGAATAGCTTTACGAATGGATCCAGTAATATGGACCCTTTCCCAGCCGCCGAGGAATATCTTGCCAGAAAAAGAGTCCAGTAGATGCTTGAGCAGTGAATCGAGAAGTTTTGTGGTCATGTTCCTCTCATCATAGATATCAGCCGACACGTGAACCCAAACCTGAACCTGAAAATATCCCGCCACACTGTGATGGATCTTGTCAGTGTTGTCTTTCCGCTACCTCCATCAAATCTCAAAAAATTAAAGACGTTATCAAATTTTCATACATACATGCCGAAAACCTGCATGATGTAAATTTCAGTGGACCAATATTAATTAAAAAGCGACATCGGTCATCGATGATCGAGTGAGAATACCAACCCGCCACTGCCATAAATCATAAAGCAAATCTCCGCCACCCAAGTGCATGAATGAGAAACGGAGCAGCGCCAACAACCCCTGTATTATAGGGATATATCATGGTTAAAAGCATGCCATTGTAATAGATTCATATATTTTCATCTGGTTAAAGCAAACATCAAACCGTGGCTGAGGGAGCCACCACCGTCTTCTATCCGCACACCGTGGCATTCACGATGAAGTTAATTAACAAACAAAAAACATTGACGAATCAAGCACTCTTGACCATGGCGAGAAGCGAGAAATTCGTGTGTTTGTAGGTTGATGAATTCGAGGCTCTGGATGCTAGGGTTTATAGGTTGTGATGAGGAGAATGAGAAACGACGGATTATATATCCGTCTAAATTTTATAAGAATATATTGTTACCATAAATATAGAGATAATATATGCTTTAAAAAAATAGTATCCGAGTCCAGGTACAACATGTACATGAAGGAAAACAATGGCAATTTAAACTATATTGGAAATCCAGCGTTGAATAAAAGCTGAAATATTGGAATATATTTTACGTAGAGATATATAATTAGTACGTAAAGATCGGAAAAATAACCACTTTATAGATATATTGGTATACATTTTACGTAGAGAAGATATATTAGTACGTGAAGATCGGAAAAATAACCAATTTCGGCGATAAAGAATGAAATTTAAAGAAACCAAAAGGGAATATATGAAAATTGTAGGCGCCAAATATGTTAATAAACACGTGTAAATTAGCACGATGGACCAAAATTAGTGTGTAAATTAGGATTTTATAGGTGGAATGAGTTGTACTTGTGTGTAATTTGTGTTACAAAAAAACAAATATAGAAGGCGAGAACTATTGATATCAGCGAAGAATAAATTAGTGTGTAAAGTAGAATTTTATAGGTGGAATGAGTTGTAATTAGTTCGTATTTATATGAAAGAAATAAATATAGAAAGCGATAACTACTGAATTGTAGCCGGAAATTATTAAAGAAATAAATAAGAAATATATAAAAGTTGTAGACGCCGGAATATGGTGAACTTGTAGTGGTTATGTGGTGGTTTGAATCAAAACTACGTAGTTTAATGCTTTTTATTAATTTAAATATTGACCGGAGCAATAACTCTTCTAGTTCCCTTTAGGAATAACATGTTTTTTATTATAAGTTTATGTTAAAGGAATAATATTTTAATACAAAATTCATATTATAGTTCCATATAATATAAAAAAGTTAAACGTTAAATTTATGAAGATTTCGCTAACGAGAATTAATGCAATATTGCGCTTGCAATATTGAGAGAATAATTGTAGTCAATTTTTGATTCGCTAACGAGGAATTATTGTTGGGTAAATCATGAGATACACTTATTTTACCAATGCAAAGTCATGCACCGTAAATAATGCATGCAAGAGCTATATAAATAGAGGTTAACAAGAGCGGGAGTTGGAGCAGGAGAGAGACTCTCAATTGTTATATGGTATCCCGGGTGTATGTATCCCACATTGATGTATAGTAACAATTATGTATTTACTATTTATAGAAATACAAATTACAATGCACAATCATACAAATTAAAATGTACATTTTTAAATTTTAGAATGCACTTGGGGTATGTACCCCTAGTGCATGGTATAATTTGCGGAGAAATAGGTAAAAAGCAAACAACAAAACATGGCATTGCTACGGGAGCTGATACATCACCCCTGGAGGGTGACACCCTCCCTCCACGTGTCAAGCAACCATTGGTTGCTTTCTTGAATTTAATTTACGTTTATTTTAGTTTTTCACCAATCAGGACCCATGTGGGGTCCTATGTTTTATGTTTACCACATTGACCGAACCGTGTAACTTTTATTAATATCGTTTTATCCGAAATTAACCAACGTGACTAATAAAACAGAGGTCGTCGTTTTCACCGACATTATTTGAGTATAACTTCCCGACCGGCGATCCACTTACAATACGGATCCCAAATCCATCTCAATTTTTCGTTGAATCTTGCCGTCGATTAGTCTTGAGCTGCAATTTTGGATCCGTCGGCGCCCACCCGGTGGTTGCTCGGTGCCCGTTACGCACTGGTTATTCTTCGGGCAATGTCTGCGTGGTCTGCGTATAGGTAAGAAAATTAAAACTTTTTTTTGCACGAACCTCGCTCGCAAATAATAGTAAATTTTTTGCTCCATCAAATCATGGTTATTCGTGATTTGGGGGTTCATAGATTCGGCATGGGATATGGTGTTTAATTGTTTAATAATTATGTTGATTGTTCAGTGAAGTTGTGAAGTGGTCGGTGTTGGTGGGGGGCTGAGAAACTCGCACTGTTGGGGAAGTTTACCGATCAAAGTTTGAAGATCTTCTTGTTTCAAGTTTGGGGCTTGCGGCTTGCCAGGAGAGCAAAGTTTGGAGTTGAAAGAAGGCAATTCGTTTCCGGTAATTTTTTTTTGCTTATTTTGGTTTGATATCCGAAATTTGGGATTTAGTTTAAGCATGTTGTATTCCTCTACCATAATGTGTTTGATCTGTCAAGATGAACTTGAGTGTTTATTGAAAATGTGGTCATAAACTCTGGATTTTACTAAGTGATAGTTGCCTGTTTAGGTCAATCATTCCACACTCATCTGAATATCCAGTGAGTACATTGTCGTTGTACCCAACCTGGGACATGATTCATGACTTACATGATCTGTTTAATTGTAGTGTTTAATTAAAGGGTTTACATGACTTACATGATTCTGAAGCGTTTAATTCTGTTACAGTTTTAAACTGTCGTACGTGAATTGATTTTTGGTGCTAATTTGAGTGGTTCTGTGTTTATCCTCCAATATTGTCATTTACCCACTAATTCAATGGTAAGGAAGGATTTGGGTGGGTTTTCTTTCAGGTTTGATTTGTAAAACAATTGGAGATTAAATTTTCTGAGTTTAGATTACTAGTGTAGAAATGGACAATGGTTGGTATATTTGTAAGTTAGCATTCGTCTAAATACTTTACTGGGATTTGAAGATGTGTTGGTGTGGAATCATGCATGCAAATCGGCATTCAAATGAAAGTCTATCTAAATTGTTCAAGAAACACCAAAATCTGATCACACTAAAAGCAACACCAAAATCTTTTATTGATATTTTCATTTTCTTATGAATCTGTCCAGTGTAAATTTTGCATTTAATTAAGTGTTTTAGTCAATGTCATTTTAATATGAACCATTGTAAACCATTTTCTCCATGCTCTAAGTACTTTAGTGTCACTATTACAGTTGGTAGAAAACAAAATTTACTTATTCAGGTATTCTATCAGTGTGTCTCAGGAGGGATAACAGGCTAAACAAAATCCGCTTCTTACAGTTCATCATTGAGATCAGATACCTCTACACCGTCTTCTTTTTGTTGTAAATAATATCAATTATCGGGATATGAGTCAATATATGTGTATTTAATCTCATGACATGCTTATTAAATAGTAATGTGTTGTCATTGGTTTTTTACGCTTGTATAATGTCTTGTTGTTAACAAGTGCATACAAGGGCTGCTCCGTCTACATGAATATTTGTAAACCTTTTTATTTCAGTTCTGGATTTTCTTTTCCAGTGCTCATTGGGTAGTGTTGTTTACGAGTGACTGAGTACAGTTGGAGCATTGTTTGTAGCCTGTATAGGTTTTGGTATGGGAGCATGCTCACCGGCTTCGTAATTGACCGGCTTCATTACCTACGATTGACCATATGGGAGCATGCTTACGGCTTACCGGTAGGTAATTGACCGTTATATTGTCCAGAACTTTCCACAACCACACCAACTACGAATGAAGTTGTTGAATCAAAACATTCATATCATATTCACTGTAAAAAATAAATCAACGCGGCAAAAAATGTATACGTATGCTTACTAGGTTTAATTCCATGATTTCCCATGCAGAACGGGAGGCCCTATACACCGTGTTGATGCAAACTATTTTCTGATTGAGGAAGTCTACAATCATGACAGTGTAATGAGTGCCTATCAAAACTGGAATGAAAATCTAGGGAACAAACAGCAATGTTGAAATTAGCCTTTATGAAACTCAGAATAACATTGTAGATAGATGAATTGATTGTATGTGCAAAGATTGACCATTTCAGCCTTCCGAATTTGGTGTCTGTTGTTGCCCGCTGCAATCCATGAGAACCGGTGGTCAATCTGCTCATCCTCAGATTGATTTTTATCCTGTTCAGAGAGTCAAATACGGTTAAGTGGTTAACATTTTAAAAATTCAACAATGGAGATGTAAACTTCTGACACAGTTCAAACATAGTATGGTGGTGCATCGCAGCTACCGACATTTACGAATCATCTGCAATACAACACTTAGCAACACATGTAATACTTGTTATTGTGTAAGAAGCAAGTTGTAGATGGCAATCTGTGAGGACTAATCTTAACAATAACGTCAAGATACAGCTTTTCCGGAGTCCCAAGTGTGCTCGATGTCTCCATCAGGGTCCTTGCCCATGCGTTAACCACAGAAGGAGCAATCGGAAGGCCGATATCTAGGGTGCGCATATCTTTTCTGAATACAGATAAACCTTGTTAATCCTCATATATGAACTCACTGAAATGCAACAAAGCCAGATGATCAAATTCATACTCATTTAGGGTTCCTGGAATGGTTTAAAAATTTAATACTCACAAAAGAAAAATATGAGCACTGACCTGTCAGCCAAGTTAGCGTTCTTCAAAATGCAGTAATCAGCTACGTCAGCGTAAGATCGAGGGAGACACTGAGTGCTGCAGTTGTACCTACACAATAATTTACTTAGATATAGACCCTTGTAATTCTTGCCAACCAGATTCAGGAGGGTTTCACGAGCTGCATTGGGTCCGTTGACACTACTGTTGCCTGCGATTTCATTACCGCCATCTAAAACAGAGGTGACAGCTTGCCTGACGGAGATCAGTTTATTTATCACCTCAGTTAAGCCATTTGTTAAGGAGAATGGCGGCCCTAGACGATCAAATGACACATGAGTGTTTATTGACCTCAGCTTCTGTTCGGTCATAGGTAGGAGATGAGAACTCAACACCACTTGCAGATCACGGGCAAGGAGGATCACTGCCCTCTCGTCGTCCTATACCCAAATCAGAGAAGGAACAAATGTTGAGCAGCCACAAACAAATCAATGAACATGGTTTGAATCATTACGTTTATAAACTGTATGAGTATCACTGGAAGTGTTTTTCTGTATAGGAACACTGGTTCTTAATGTACTCAAATAAATGTTTTCTTAAACAGCAGCTTCAAAATTTAATTTCAACAGTTTTGCAAGAGAAATCGTTGGAGCATAAATTAGGGTGACACTATATTATCAACAATTCAATGTAAATTTAATTTATTTCTATGAAAATGATGAAGAGCAACTAGAACATTTGAAGCAAAACTTACACAATCAAAGATATTCTCCAATTCCCGCTCGCCCTGGTATGGTCGCTCCAACGGAAACCATATGACATCATCTTCGTCGTTATTATTGTCCTGGACCATTTCGGATGTCCTTGTTGGGGTTCCTTTCCCTCCCCTACCTGACATTAATTATAGGGTACGAGGTTTCAATTAAATCTGTGACATTTAACATCTATATTCAACCAAAAATTGTAACCGCAGGACACTACCCCAAAAACCCAAAGCCAGCAACAACACAGACACAGAAATACCTATCCATCTAATGACGTTAAAAAAACTGTAAAATGCCTAGGTCACACAATCAACATTAATTTTAGTATATACACTGAAACAACAATAGAGGAATCATCACCTCTGACCGAATCAACATTTATGTGAGTAAATACACTGAAACAACAATAGAGGAATCATCATCTCTGACTGAATCTTCAATTACTTCAGTGGGAGCTTCTGTAGCCTCACTGGTTGCAGAGTCGAGAAGACTGTCAGGCCAATCGGGTACTCCTTCCTCGTCGCTGTTCTCACAGCTGAAGCGGTGGACGTGACCAGCGCTGGTGGAGTAGCTCTGATATCCACTCATTCCACTGCTCTGCATTTTCCGGGAGTAAGATTTTTGGTTTCGGCGGAGTTACTGTAACTAGGAGGAAAAACAGGTTGAAATGGAGATATGGGGACTTGGACTTTTTCAAGACAGAAGATATGGTTGAAATGTTTGAAAAGGAGTGGTTAAATTCCGAACTCATCCAAACCGTTGCTTTTTAATCCGAACTCATCCAAACCGTTGTTTTTTTCTCCGAAATCATCCTAGTAGATGCCATATTGCAGATTACACCCCAAAATATGAACTGTATTGTAGTTTACACCCCATTTTGCCAATTTGCGTTATATTTTTATCATTTGAATATCATGTATTGTGCTGACATTCACTATTCACATGAAATTGAAAAATAATACACATACTTATCACTAGAAAATGAGATATTTTTTCTGACATTTAATATGGCAGATTATATAAAGTTGAAATTCGGGGGACAAAAAAAGCAATTCCTATAGTAGTTAAATTAAATAAAAATGTGTTACTTTAATACTTAATCATACATTAAAAAATATAACATTTATATGTTTATTTCATTCTAATTACAAATTTATTCGTATCCCATCATATTATATGAAAGGTTACCTTGCCAAAATTCACAGTTCTTCTACTCCATAATTACCAGTCAACAATAGAAGGATTCATTTTGGTTATGAATGTCAAGGTCTGAATAACACGAAAATCTCAAATGTTATGCATCGCTATATTCAAATTACTCTGATCTGGGTTAAAATAAGATTTTAGATCATGATTGTTAATTTTGGTTTTCAAGAAATATTTCTTTCTGAATTTGAATGTAAGTCACACAAATGAGGGTAAATTCTAAACCCATATACCCTCGAGTGTCAACCCTAAACCCCTAACCCTTAACCCATGACCCATGTAATCCCAAATATACTAGACCCTTAAGTAGAATTAAGATGTCAACTACGGATACTCGAAACATGCTAGACTCGGGCGAAACCTAACTTGGACCCTATATAACCGAACAGATATATGAACAGCTGAACATTTCATTATTATTGCTTAACTTAGCTATTGGCTGAAGCATTAAGCTTATCGTGACTGAATGGAGATTGCAGTAGAAGAAGTGATATTTTATTTCAAACTAGTTCATATCACAATATAAATAATGTATATGTTGTTGGTTTAGACACTAAAATCTTCCACACTCACAAGTCATGAAGTTCCACGCCTGATCTGGATAATTTGATAGAGGACTAGTTTGAAATTGTCAAAGGGATTATGTTGAAGGACCCGGTTCCCTTCATACGAATTGATGCAATTCACTATATCTATGAACACCCGGTATGTATAAATGGAAACTAAAATAACACGGGGATTAGAAGTTTGTTTGCATAATGCATCATACGTGGCTGCTAATTAATTCCGTCACCTCGCGAGTTATACGAGATCGACTATGTCGAAACTAGTACAAAACTCAACTCGATCTAGCCGGTCTCGTGATCGGCTCGACTACGAAGGTGAACGAGTCGAGTTTGAGTAAAGTCAAACTCGACTCGAAAAACACATTAGTAACTAATTAGGTATAATCAGTTATTTTGTATTAGTGGCTGGAAGAATGTTACTGACTATTTTTAACAAAACTCTTGATTAGTGGAAGAATCAGTTCAGTTTTTATTTGAACTAAAAATAAATAGTTCCGGTTTTTATCAGTTCCGGTTTCGACTCTTAAAATTCGGTTTATAGCTCGCGAAAGCCGTGGAAAATCGATAAATAATAACGTGTTCGACTTGATCATGGCATCATAAAACTTTCACGATCTCGAGTTTATTCGAAAATGGTTAATATCATTTTAGAGTCGAGTCGAGTTACGGACTACACGCGATCTACTCCATCGATTAGCATACATGATATAACACTTCCTTCCTTGGATGGAAATTAAATTGAAATTGTTGAATCCCAACCACATAGAGTAGTAGCATACTTAATTTTGTACAATACAAATTAATCACTAAATTATATATATATATATATATCTATAACTATATTATAAATTTCGAAAATTGATATATATATATATATCTAATAATAATAATGTTTAAATGATATAAATCTGAGTTATCAAAGATTATCATTACCTGGAATACTCCACAATTAGCAGATTGTAATATGGTCATGTTGTGATCACACTCTTCACCAATCAAACCGACCCAAAAAACATATTTCCAGGGTGATTTTACTAAATGCCATTTTAGTATGTAACACATTTTATTGTAATCTGCACATACTGGTAAATGCCATATTAAAATGTCGGTGGTATTATGAAATTATATGGTCGAGGGGGCGTTCAACAAATTGTATCAAATTGTGGTCATCATGTAAAAGAAAATAAAGGCATTTTTACTTTTCCAGTTTAAATGAGCGGGAACAGTGAAGACGGGGTCCGTAAATGGCTGCTTATGGAAACAAAGACAGCTGCGAGTGACCGCTCATAACTATGTATGAAGCTACTATTCTACCTTCAACTACTGTCAGAGCTTTGTGTGATGAGGAAGATAGCGTATCTATTACAATCCTCCCCTGACAAGTTGTAGGAGTTGTCCACCGGAAACAAGGCTTTAGCGTTTTTCAATACAGAGAGCCAATGGTTTGCAAAGAGTGTCAGACTGTGGCATGGGAAATTGTTGAGGCATGGCCAAAAGTGTCCGTTGCGTTGTCAGTTTATACCATTGCTGGACTTGAGCTAACTGGAATTTTCGTAACTGGAAATGAGGTAACTGGAATAGTAGTAAACCAGATGTTGCAACAACGGAACCACACGTACCGACTTTATTTTGTTTACAAAACTTAGTACTAATTCAAAGTTTTGATTATGGGGGATTTTGTGATTATGGTGCCTTGCTCCACTATATTACAACTAGGTGTTTATGTTCATCCAGTTTCGCTTACAAGATTAAAGTTAATCTTGTCAAGATGACAACATTTATGAAGCAGTACAAAACACAATAAACTTTCAAATGTTCACGATTAATATGTGATTGTTTTTTTTTCACGTTACATCCACTACAAGATATAAATTAATTGAATCCCGGGACCCAATTCATATCGGTACATTTGCGCTAAAACCGTCATCCTTTCTCCCGTACATATGACTAACATTTTCTCCCCTTATATTCTAAGTTTATTAAATACAGGCACGGGAGTCATCCGTGTGGGTCAATTTAGGGCTCCCAGTCCAATTATAGAGTCGTAATTTGTCAGGTGTTGATGGGGTGTTGTCGATTCACGCCCTGTACGACTCCGTACTAAGGCCCTACTACGTATATATACATAATATATTTATATTATGGGTAAAATTAGTGAAATATTCACAACTGATTCATATTTAACTAATTCATTACTAAATAATTATTGAAAGGAACATGATCATATCCTGCATGGCTATTGCCGGATCAGGAGCCTGTAAAGTCACAGGAATAGGTATTAGTATATTTTCAATATCGTAATTTCAGTTAAAACCCATTAGTTCGATGAATGTGTCGAAGTTTTTAATTTTAAGGTGAGTCTCCCGGTGACTTTTCCGGCACAAGCATTCCTGATCCGAACCTTTAATTAACAAGTCTGAGAGGTAAAATCGCATTTCACGGGAAAGTTTCACGGGTGCTCCTAGAGTCTCACCACTTTCATTACAATTAAATATGGTAAAAATTATGAAAAAGTTTGATAAATACAAACTAATAAACAAGTATAAGGAAAATTTTAGTAGTTGATAAATCACCCCCTGTATTCTTGTTACCAACGGGCCTAATATGTCAGAAAAGTCTCGGGTAAACTCATCGGTAAAGTTACCAGAAAATTTGATCACTAAAATATTATTGATCACTATAATCTCACTTAAATTTTGTTTGATCATGTGTATCATACAATCTAAGTAAAATTGGAAATGGATTAAATATGTTTTTGATATTAGTACTGTCAATCGATATATAAAATCCTTGTTTTGGGCTTAACATTAAAATGAATTTGATATAACAAGTTGGTAATACGCTAGTACATAAACTACATACAACAATATAAAATTGATTCATCCACCGAATGCACTTTTAGTACATATTGGTTTGTGTAAAATTCAGATTTGATAGTCATTTGTGGAGGGAAAAAATGGCGCCAAATGTTGGAGGGAGTTTTTCAGCTATAAAAGTAGAGTCCAAGCCTTCATTGTGGTTTAGGTCAACATTAACATATCATCACAGAATTTAAAAGAGAAGTGGTTTGCACTAGGTCTTAAAGCCAAGCCTTGTTCCAGCTCTTGGATTACCCTAGGAAAAAACTACTCGTCTCACTTGTTAGGAAAAACAAAATAACATCCAAGCCATCACTAAACACAATTCCGGCCACTTTCCGATCGCTCAAGCGTGTGTCATCCGCAGCATCTTCATTCAAGGAAGGCACTTGATGTTCAACCACCCCCTGCATCAGCACAGATGTCTACCATGGCCCCTGTTGCAGCTCTAGATCTCCCTGGAGGAGATGTGGAGGAGGTTGCTCATGTCCCTGGCGCAAACCATGAAGTAGTAGCAGATGAAGGCCCCGGTGTCATCGCTGCCGTCGATGAAGAATTCCTGCCTCCAGCACCGAATCCACCAGCACCGCTAAATTTCGTTCCATCAGGCCAGCATCTGCGCGATCTCCTTCAGATGAGATGGCTCGCAAGAGAGGCGGTGGAAAAGCTGGGTGAAACGGCTGTCAATGATTAAGTCGCAGCGGTCAAATGTCCAATTCCAACGCTGAAACGTATTTTCATGGAGGAACAGCATAACAAATGGATTGCAGATGGCGAGTTTGGTAAGTTTGAAGTTAGAGCGGATTGCAGATGGCGAGTTTGGTAAGTTTTGATTGAAGAGGAGAGTGTTAATGGTGATATGGATCGTGATTTTGAATATGATGATTTGGCGAAAGATGTGGCCATGCATTTCAAAGGTAGACCTGAGGTGCTGGAGGCGATGTATGAAGATAAAAAGACTCTGCTGTATGAGAGAGCTAGGCACACTGTTCTCAGTTCTGCGCTGATGATGATGAATTCGAAAGCGAAACATGGTTTGACGGAGAAAGGAATGACGGAATTGTTGGAATTGTTCAAAGAGTTGCTTCCTAAAGATAATTTGTTGCCAAAAAGTTCCTATGCAGCGAAGAAAATTATTTGTCCAATGGGATTGGAATTGGAAAAAATTCACGCATGCCCTAATGATTGTATGTTATACAGGGGCGAAGATGCTGAAAGGGATACATGTCGCGTTTGCAACGAGTCTAGGTATATGAAACGGTCCAGGTCAATAGGTGTTTGTGCAGAGACGGCGCCTAGAACAAAGAAAAATGAGTCCTGCTAAAGTTGTGTGGTACCTCCCCATCATACCTAGGTTGAGGCGTTTATTCGCTAATAAGGGATGCGAAAAATTTAACTTGGTATGCAGATAGGAATCGGCCTGATGACGATGTGATTCGCCATACCTCTGATGGTGATCAGTGGAAGCATATTGATGAGTTGTACCCTGAATTTGGTAATGAGCCGCGTAACTTGCGGTTAGGTTTGTCGACTGATGGTATGAATCCCTTTGCAGATCTGAGCAGCACCCACAGTTCTTGGCCCGTGATGGTTGTGATTTACAATTTAAAACCTTGGTTAACTATGAAGCGTAAGTACGTTCTGCTATCACTTATGATCTCAGGTCTAAAACAACTAGGTAACGACATTAACGTTTATCTTGCTCCCCTAATTGAAGATCTTAGGAAGTTGTGGTATTTTGAGAACTGGACTTATGATGGATACTGGGAACACTACTACAAAGGGGTAGATGCAACACACATATTTAAGGCGTTTAAGCCGCGATTTTTTACGCCTTGATTGAAAGTAGGGAGCTCGCTACAATGTCTAGCTAGCAAAAAAAAATACATTCAAGACGGAAAGAAGCAGTTAAAGGCGGAAATGGATTTTGACGTTAAAAAATACTTGACCAAGGCGGAAAAAATGTATCCGCCTTAAATTGAATTGCTTGTTGCGATCTCGTAACCGTTGTAGTATAATAAACGTGTCCGTAACGATTTCATAGGTTAGCTCGTTAGTTGTAGGTTTGTGCGTTGCGATTTCGTAAGCTTTGCTAAACCCTAATTTTAGCAGGCGAGGATATGGGAGATGTCGTAACTGGGACGCTAGTATATTGCGTTTGATGTTACGGTATCGCTTCTATGGATGCAAAATTTGTCATTCTTCAATGTACAGTGCATGTGAGGGTGATTGAAATGTTACGAGTTTGCTGGCTATTCAAAGGTGTTAGCGACGTATTAGCGACTTCGCAAGAGAGTCTGTATGGGTCACAGATTTAAGCTGAACTGGCCGTTCTAACTCCAAAAACAAAAACTTTAAAAGGGTCTAAACAGGTGGGTATTGAAGGGTGATCAGTTGAAGTGTTCTCGGAGGTCTCATTGTTCCCGGGTTGGTGTAGGTAAGGTTTAACTTGCGTAATGTACTGGCTTGTCTCTTGATTTTGGTTGATTTTATGCATAAGTTTTGGTTGCATTTTGGTTTATCTTGGTTGTTTTGTTAATGCAGTGTGTAGTTTATGTGTTGATCATCTAAAGTCAGTGGGTTAGTAGTATTGTGTAGCTGTTTGTCTGATTTGTGAATTATGGACCGCGAAAGAATAATGAAGGAGAATGCTCGATTATCGAAGGAGTAATTAGATTTGGTTGAACATTTCTTAGATGTTGGGTTGCGACATTGTAGACAGAACAGCATAGGAGGGGTTAGATGTCCATGCAACAAGTGTAGAAACAACGCCATATTTGAAGATATTGTTGTAGTGCGTGAACATTTAATTTGTAAAGGTTTTGACAAATCCTACACAGAATGGGTTTGGCATGGGGAATGCCATTATGGAAGTGACCAGGTGGAGATGGAAGAGGGAAGCGCCGAGGAAATCCTGCAGTATAATGAACAGCTTTCAGATATGTGTGACGATGTTGTTATGGAGTTTGTTGGGAAGAAAAGTATGCTGTCGGCAATGTATGATGATAAAAAGACAAGCTTATATGTTGGGGCTAGGCATTCTAGACTGGGAGCAACATTGTTGTTAATGAACCTAAAGGCAAGGCATGGTATTTCTAATAAAGGAATGACGGAATTGCTAGAGTTGGTTAAAGAGTTACTTCCTCAGGACAACTTGTGTCCTGACAGGGTTTATGCTGCTCGGATGATATTGTGTCCAATGGGCATGGAGTTTACTAAGATTCACGCATGCCCGAATGATTGTATGTTGTATAGGGGGATTGTTGATTCTTTGAGGGTTGATTGCAAGGTATGCGGTGAGTCTAGATGGAAAAAGAAGGAGGGAAAGGTCGAGGTATGTGGAGAAACAGTGACAACATCGACAAAGCAAGGTCCTGCTAAGGTGATGTGGTACATGCCCTTGAAACCGAGATTGACGCGTTTGTATGCCAATCCAGTTGATGCAAAATAGTTAACATGGCATGCCGATAGGGTTCAAGATGAAGATGATGATATTATATTTCACGCTTCTGATGGTGATCAGTGGAAGAAGATGGATGCTATGTACCCAGAATTTGCTGACGAACCTAGACACGTGCGCTTAGGACTATCTACTGACGGAATGAACCCTTTCGGGAACATGTCCAGCACCCACAGTTCATGGCCAGTGATGCTTGTTATTTATAATCTACCTTCATGGTTGATGATGAAACGAAAGTATGTGCTTTTGAACACTATGATCTCGGGGCCTAAGCAGCCTGGTAATGACATTGATGTATATCTAGCGCCTCTTGTTGAGGAGTTGCAATCCTTATTTAAGCATGGAATTCATATTCCTGACGGAAGTCGAGGGGACGCGGAATTCAAACTTAAAGACATGCTGATGTGGAGCATCAATGATTTCCCTGCGCTGGGTAACCTTGGAGGGTGTTCTGTGAAAGGTCATTTTGCATGTCCAGTATGTGAGAGCAATACCAGCCATTGTCAATTAAAGCACGGTGGTAAGCCTGTGTATCTAGGTCATAGACGATTCCTGCCTAAAAGTCATCCGTGGAGGAGTGCTAAGAAGTGGTTTAACGGCCAGGAAGAGCATGGTGTTGCCCCTGTCCCATTATCAGGTTCTGAAATATTTGCAAAAGTATCGGGTATGGAGAACGTGCTGGGAAAGGGAAAAAAGAAAAGCACTCAAACTACGATTTGGAAGAAATGTTCAATATTTTTCAAACTCGGTTATTGGGAGCACTTGGATGTGCGCCACTGTCTAGATGTCATGCATATAGAAAAGAATGTATGTGAAGCTTTGGTTGGGACGCTCTTGAATACACCAGGAAAGAGTAAGGATGGATTGAAAACTAGAAAGGATCTAGTTAATCTTGGCATAAGGACGTCACTTGCTCCCGTGCAAGAAGAAGTAGGCACGACATACTTACCACCTGCTTGTTATTCCTTGTCATCTGAGGAGAAGGAGAGTTTTTGTAAAACTTTGAAATCAGTGAAGGTGCCTTCTAAATATGGTTCTAATATTAGTAGTTGTGTATCTACTGCTGAGCTGAAATTGGTGGGAATGAATTCGCACGATTACCACAATCTGATGCAGGATTTGAACGTAATTGTTCCAAGAGGTTGCTTGCCTTCTCACGTTGGAGACGCGGTTGCAAGGCTCTGTTATTTTTTTAAACAGATATGTCGCAAGAAAGTGAGTCGGCGTAAGTTGGATGAATTGCAGGATATGGTAATTGAAGTATTGTGCAGGCTAGAGATGTATTTTCCCCCTTCCTTTTTTGACATAATGATTAATTTGATAGTTCATTTGGTGCGGGAGGTGAAGCTGTGCGGACCGGTATACTTGAGATGGATGTATCCATTCGAGCGGTACATGAGCATTTTCAAGCATTTTGTTAAGAATCGTTACCAACCAGATGCCAGTATAGTGCAGCGATATGTCGCGGAAGAGGTAATAGGATTTTGTACCAACTATTTACAGGATGTACCTACTATAGGATTGCCGGTCTCTAGACACGATGGTAGATTGGATGGTGTCGGACTACGCCATAAGTCTAAATTTAGCCCTTCTTCCAATGATATCTCTATAGCCCATCTCTACATTCTGCGCAACCATCATGAAGTGAGTCCTTATGTTGATGTTCACCTTAATGAGCTTAGGTCAACACACCTGAGCTGGTTGGAACCTAGGATTCTTGAAACTCATTGCAGCGACTTTACTAGTTGGCTCAAAATACATGTGCAGAATGGCGGTGAACACCCTGATGTTGTAAAATGGGTTGCAAAGAGACCCCCCAGCACAGTCACGTCGGTTAGCGGGTATGACATCAATGGATACACGTTTGGTACTAAGTGGAGTGATGATAGATCTGCAACCAAAAATAGTGGCGTATCAGTACCTGGAGAGGGCGATAATGGTTTTTTTGGTACCATTACTGATATATGGGAAATTGACTTTGTTCATGTCCGAATCGCACTGTTTAAATGTGAATGGGTAGATCAAGCTGAAGGGGTGCGCTTAGAGGATTTAGGCATGACTCTAGTCAATAGGGGAATTCTTGGGTCTAGAGAAGATCCATTCATCATGGCGGCTCAAGCTCATCAGGTATTCTATGTGGAAGATCCAATTGATCCTCTTTGGGAGATCGTTGTTGATGGAAAGAAAACATTCATCTATGGTGACGGCTTGTTCGACGATGAATCCACTGTTTCTACCGACACCATTCCGCCCTCGGTGTACGAAACTCTGGAAGAGGATGATGACATTGTTTGTGCGTCGGTGTGCAGAATGGATCATGAGGAAGGCATGTGGATTAATCCTGCGGGGAAAACTACAAAGAGGAAGGGGAGGCAACCAAAGAAGAAGAAGACTAAAAAGAGTAAAAAACAAAAATAGCTATTTGACAACCATTGTTTTTGAATATTATGCTGTATTTCATTGTTCATGTAGTTAAATTTTGATTTAATTAATTTTAGTACACTAAATCTTCTAATTCTAAAAAATTTGAACACTGCTATAGACGTGGCGATACCGTAACTAAACACGCTAGAAACCAATGCATATAAACTTGTTACGTAGCGAGTTCGTAACATTGGCGAACCGGTTACGATTTCGCAAAAAAAGACTGAAATTCGCAGATGAGCTTGTCTCTTGAGTCTGACAGGTTACGATCTCGCTTGATGTGTATAAATTTGTATAAATTTGATTAACTTGATACTAGCGAACTCGGTAGTAGCTCGCCAGGTGAGTAACTTGATACTGGCGAGCTCGCTAGTATAAAGCCACATACCAAAAATTTAATTTTAACTCCTTAGTAAAGTGGTGTTATATTTTGAAACTTTAGCCACACTAAATAAATAATGGAAGTATAAATAATCAAATATACATAATAAAATAGATGACATTCAAATTCAAATATTCTTTGCAATGTTGTTTGAGAAACTGACAAAAACAAATTGAAAATGAAATTGTTTGGATTTGAGTACAACTACTAGCCAACATGAACGAATGCAAATCTAATCATCATTGCTAGGAGGTGGTGTCTGTGATGGTGCTGGTGGATCCCCCTTCGATTTTTTCCTCGCACTAGCCCTTTCAATGCCACGTATCACCTTCTCCGTTAACCAGTTTGCGTGATTGATTTTGGCCATCTTATCCCTGAAAAGGTCGACCGTGTCTTCTACACCCTTGTAGTATGCCTCTGAGGGTACACATTTTCATGTAAGTTAAACAAAAAAAGGGTGAGTATAGCAAATAAATTGTATAAAACAGAAATTAAACTGTAGGGGTTTAGTGTGGCTAACCTTCGACGTTCTCTCTGACTTCTTCAGGATTAAACTGTAGTGGTTTCTTGGGTCCATCCGCTACTTTTTGCCACACACCATCAATCAACTCAAACTTACCTTTCCTCTCAAAATATGACATCGTATAGAAGCAACACTCCTGGGCTATTGGAGATAATTTAATCTTGGGATTTTGAGAGGTAAGAAACATGGTTATGAAACTACCGTAAGGGAGCTTCTTGACTATCCTATTATTTTCGACCACACTTTGTATCATGTGCTCGAAAATGACATGGCCTGAGTTCAACTCTATCTCCTCCATGACGCAGTAAAATATGCTCACAGTAGTATAGTTCATCTCGGTGATCCAACCATCCTTAGGCACGACACTCCTAGCGACCATCTCATAAACATTCCTCTCCTCACCACTAAGTTTATCCAACTTATAAGATCTAGGCACCCCTAAATCGTCAGCATCTCTATCAAAGTACCTCTTAGCATACTCTACAACTTGGGCTCGATCCAAAACCCCACACTCAGGCCATTGTTCTCTAATGTAAAACCCCGGAGGGGGTTGGTTGCTATAGTCCTCGTTAACAGCATAGGACACGTTCAATGCCTTGTTAAAAGCTCATCCCCAATCTCGTAGTCCTTCTTACTAACCCTAGTGAACCACCTACCCGTCTCCTTTTGTTCCTCAATCAACTGGTGAAACTTAGCATAGAATTGGCACGTCTCATCCTTATGTGCCGGATAATTCAAACCTAACAAGTCACCCAACTCATGAAATTGAAATATCTTTAACACATTCCCCAAACCTAGTTCTTCTATCTGATTAAAATAAACAACATAACAATCTAGCAATTGACCATGCTGCATGTAATTAGAATAGGCCTGGGATGCATCCAAACTTACAAATTTTTGCTTATCGTATTTGGTTGAACTTGTCCCCGCCGTCGCCCGTGGCTGAGATCCCGAAGCCTGACCTTCATCACGTCGGGCACCCTGCACAAACGGATTGGGTGCCAAATTCTTTGTCCTTGCCATTACTCTTGTCGGATGGGTATGTGAGATTTTGGTTGGTTTTTTTTTTCTAAGCTATGAGACGTATGATCGGTGTTTGAAATCAGAAGATCCCCAAATTTGATATTTATAGGTTAGCATCTTGCGATATCGTAGCTACCAAGACAGCTTATATTCAAGTAGGTTGCGATATCTTAAGTTTCCACGCACAAAAGTAAACGACGCCGTGTAACATGCTGCTAGGGTTTAATTCTCAGCATTAATACTAGCGATATCGTAACTAATTAAATTCATATTAAATTAATTCTCAGCAGTACTACTAGCGAACTCGCAACTAATTTTATTCATATTAACCTAGCGAGGTCGCTACTATGCCAGTCATGAGTTTTGTTGTTCTATGTGTCAATCTTTGTTGTTACGAATTCGCAAGGGTATAGAAAGTACGCTGCGAGATCGCTACAGATTCTCTAGCTAGGCTCTGTTGACTGAATACGGCATGTTGCGATATCGTTAGGACCTCGTAAACAAGCGCTAGTTAGTTGCGATTTCGCTTGCTGTGCAGTTACTAACAAATCATCATGAAACGTGACAGTGACGAGATCGCTATGACCACGCACTATACAAAAAGTAAATGATTTTGCTGATATGATATGGGCTCTTAGGATGAAAAAATAAAATGTAAGGGACAAGATATCAAAACAAGAAAAGTTATTCAGTAATTAAATGTGCCAAAATGGAAAACCCAAGTTCATTAGAATCGAAACAAACTGGTGATGCAAAAATACATAGTGAAGAACAAACAACTAATACTAGTAGATCATTCGTTCACCGAGGACATGAAGCAGTTCCTGATCGCAAGTGCATGCATCACAGGTGATGTCCGCCGGATCAAGGGGTGCCCAGGGATCGTACCTCACCCATTTATTGAGGCCAGCATGCGGATTGCAGCAGATCGGCCTAGGCCTAACTGCTGCTTCTGAGAAGTACCTGAGGTAGTGTCTCCAACCCCAAGCGTATCTCAGACCTCTTTTGACGCGTTCCCGAGCTAGACGGAGGCCCTGCTTGTCGGTTCTCTTCATGGTTGTGATCACATTCATGCCTCTTTGAATGTCACCTTCGCAGATTGCAAAAAAAGCCAACACATAGGTCGACGGTGTGTGACCTATTGCAGAAGCTTCGGTGAGCCATTGTCGAGCCCACTCGGTCGCTCTTCCGCTCACGTAGCGACGAAGAACCCAGTCGAACATAACACAAATCATTACCATATTTATCATGTCATCTGGGAGGGCGTTGAATAGAGACACATCCATGGGAAGCAGAAGGCAAAAAATATGAGAAGGCAGAAGGGAATGTGGGAATGAAGGCACTAATGAGGTTCTAAATGGAGAAGGGGTTGATATTTAAAGGGCTGAGGTGCTCCAATATTCAAAAATATGTCAGAGTTCCTAGACAAAAATCAGTTATTATGGTATTAATGGAAGGAAAATGTAAAGGCATTCTCACCTTTCCATGGACACCCCATTCAAACCCCCAAAATAAATTAATTACTGATGGAATTTCAAAGGTTTTTACTGATGTCACAGGTCAGACAAAGCCCAATAATTATACTATCACTACTACTACAGCCCAATACACTACCAAAAGCCCTCATCTCGTTGCGATTTCAATAGATAATCGCCAACTAGGCTCTGTTGACTGAATACGACATGTTGCGATATCGTTAGGACCATGTAACATATAAGCGAGTATGTGACGAGTTCGCTTGTGCTGATGCTACTAATAAACGTGACACTGACGATATTGCTAGGAACACGCACTATACCAACAGTAAATGATTTTGCAGATAAAGTAACTGTTACGATGAAGCTAGTGATTTAGCTAGCGATTTTGGTGAAAAAATAATTGTTACGATGAAAAAGTAAAATGTAAGGGACAAGGTATCAAAACAAGAAAAGCTATTCAATAATTAAATTAATGTGCCAAAATGGCAGACATAAACTTATTACAATCCTAACAAATTTTACATAAAAAACAACATAATAAAATAAGAAAGAAACTACAACATTTCAACTGGCGGAGGGGTTAGAAGGACGTGAAGCACTTCCTGCTCGCAAGTGCATGCATCACATTCGATGTCCGCTGGATCAACCCTCGTGTAGCGACGGTACCTCAAGCCGTGATTGAGGTCAGCATGTTCCTGGCAGCATCTAGGCCTAGGCACTACTACATCGAGGTACCCGCAGTAGTGCGCATTGCCCCAGGCGTAAGCCAATTCGGCTATGACGCGTACCCGAACTTCCTTGAGGCCTTTCTTGCCGGTTCTCTTCATGGTGGTGATGACATCCATGCCTCTCTGAGCATCACCTTTGCAGATTGCAAATATAGCCAAGGCTTAGGCCGACTCTCTGTGACCTATTGCAGAAGCCTCGGTGAGCCACTGTCGAGCCCAATCGGTCACTCTTCCGCTCACGTAGTGACGAAGAACATGTTTGAACATAACACGAATCATTATGAGATGAATCATGTCATCTGGGAGGGGGATGAAAAATGTCAAATCCATGGGAAGAAGAAGGCAAAGAATAGGAGAAGGGAGAAGGGAATATGGGAATGAAGGCGCTGATGGGGCTCTTAAGGGAGAAGGGGCTGATATTTATAGGGGTGAGGTTCTACATTTGTCAAAAAAATGTGAGAGTTCCGAGACTAAAATTAGTAATTGTTGTATTAAAAGAAGAAAAATGTAAAGGCATTCACACGTTTTCATTGACCACATTCACACCCCCAAACAAATTAATTACTGATGGAATTTCAAAGGTTTTTACTGATGGGTTCCTAAACTGTAGCGATATCGCTAATCTCCAAGCCTAACAATTGTTTGTCAGGTGTGTCAAGCTTTGTTGTTACGACCTCGCTAGAGAATCTCAATCTAGGCTCTGTTGACTGAATACTACTTGTTGCGAGGTCGCTACTATAAGTTACACAGGTAGCGAGTTTGCTAGTGAGGCGCCAACTTGGCTATGTTGACTGAATACGACTTGTTGCGAGGTCGTTACTATCAGTTACACAGGTAGCGAGTTCGCTAGTGAGGCGCCAACTTGGCTCTGTTGACTGAGTACGACGCGTAGCGATCTCGCTAGTTACACGTAAACGAGAGCGATGACAAAGCGAGCTCGCTAGGAGCACGCACTATACCAAAAGTACTTGATTTTGCTGAACTGAAGTAACAACAACTCTATAAAAAATTTAACTGTCTACATCTAAAAATTGTAAAATTTATTGACCACATTCTTGTAACCAAAACGGCATCTTTGGTGACGCGTACAGAAGTGATCATAATCCAAAACTAGTTAATATTCAAAAAAGTAAATGTTTAAACCAAACTAAACTACGAAATCACAGTCCTCTGTCTAAAATATCATGCAAGTCATCAACACACATCTTGTCGCTGCCTTCGGCCTTCTCCCCCGAACTGCCTTCATTGTTTTGCTTATCTTGCTCGTTCTGGCCTGATGGTTGAGCTTCAGTCTCGATGCAGGTGTTCTCTTCTTTGCCTTGTCCCGGTTCAACATCCTCGTCGGGTTCTCCGATCAGCCTCTCTTTCCTAATCATCTCATACCTCGCCGGCTCATCTTCTGCATCAGAGTCGCTGTCATGATGATCACCATCATCACCATCATCACTGTCCGCATCTTCATCCCTTACATGATCAGCAACAAGCTTCCCATCGGCTGGCTCCTTCTCGCTGGTTGTAGGAAAATCTTGGCTAGGACCCGCGGTGTCTTTTTGCTTGGGAAATGTGGTGCGGAAATCAGGTATCTCCTCCTCATCGCTCATATCGCACTCCACTACCCCGCTGGATATCCGTTCGCCGAGCCGTTCGTTGTTAGCACATGCCCTTTTCTCGGCCATTTCAATCTCATTCAATAACTGGCCCATAGACACCACAAGCCTGCCACGTGCATCAAAAACAGCATCTACACAAACACATCAAGGTTGATAAGAACAAAAACATGACAAATGAAACAACTTGAACCAGCTACAGTTAATAACAAGCTAGAATCATACCTGATACTCCCAGCCTACCCCTTGCCCTTCTGGCTGCCTCTTCTGCTTCTTTCTTTCTCGCGTACTTCCCTTCGGCCTTCAATTCTAACCTCTTATGCTTGAGCCACTCCTTGTCGTATTTGCCGAGTGGCATGGGACGGCCTTTTGGAAAAATACCCGCTTTCCTGATCAGAGCTACAATCAAATTGCCATACGGAAGCGCGGCGTTCTTGTGTCTTGCCATCTTCATCATTTGAGTCAGAATTGTGAAGCCGGGGTTGATTGGAAGCTTCTCCATGATATAATAGAACACCATGAGACCGCAAACTGTCGGCTCACATGCATGCCCTAGGGACGGGACCACATTACCGCAGATTATCTCAAAAACTAATCTCTGCTCCTCAGTAAGCCTGTGGATCGGGTAATTCCTAGCTGTACCCGGCCTATCAGAAGTCCTTTTAAACCACTTTTGACTCATCTCACCAGCCTTCAACGGTTGCTTGGGGCTAACAGAAGGAAACCTCTGCTCGTAATGTACCTCGTACGGACCATCCTTTTTGGTAGGCCTCAGTTCGTTACGAGACAGATAAGGACATTTCAGAACTTCATTGATGCTAAACTTATCGACCGTAAACTTAACACCCCGCACCATTGTAGTTATTTCCTCCACCCCTTCCTCTAAACCTAGGTTCGCATAAAATTGGAGAACCTCTTCATGGTAAACAGGCTCAGGCAACATAAGCAATGTATCTAGATGTTGTGCCCTAAAATGGTCTAGCACGTAATCTAGTTGCAGCGAAGGCACCACACTACTATCAAACACATTATTATTTACAAGTTTCCGAGAGGAACAACGCTCATACCTAGCTATGGCGGCGGCGTTGAAGAACTCAGGAGTGTCCTCCTCCTCACTGGAACTGCTGGGCCCTTCCCCACCATCATTTCCGGTACCAGCGGCGGCGGCAGGGACGACTGGAACTTGCCCGGCGACTGGAACCTCTGCCTGAACCGCAGGCTCCTCAGTCCGAGGTCGTTTATTTCCCACCGCCAGACCACGTCCCCCTCCACTGTCTGAGCCTCTACCACCGCGTCCCCGCACCTCTAGAACTTGCCCGGCGACTGGAACCTCTGCCTGAACCGCAGGCTCCTCAGTCTGAGGCCGTTTATTTCCCACCGCCGGACCACGTCCTCCTCCAATGTCTGAGCCTCTACCACCTTGTCCCCGCACCGCTCCTCTGGTCTTTGGCCGCATTTTGTCGGAGAAGTTACAGCGTCGTCGCCGGTTTATAATTTCAGCAGGGTTTTCAATTTGGGGCTAATTAATTTTAGCCTGATCCCCTTTTTTTTATTTATAGTACTGTTACTTGCGATATCGCTAGAGGACACGCTTCCACATGTTGCGAGCTCGCTAGCACACACGCATCTGCGTGTTGCGAAGTCGTTAATATCTCACTCAAGCCTGAGTTTCTAGTAGCGAGTCTTAAAAAGCCTCGCCAGGCAAGCGTTCGAGTAGCAAACTCGCTAAAGAATAATCATTCTAATGAGTAGCGAGGTCGTAACCCAAAAAGCCTTTTTTTAATTTGAACTAATAACTAGCGCTATCGCAACTCCTTCATACTGGTTTTCTGGGTTATGTGGGTTTGTGGGTTTGCGGGTTTGTGGGTTTAGGGTTTAGGGTTTAACTGCGGTAACGTGTATACTAGCGATTTTGCTACTACACAAGCTAATTAGATTGTAACTAAAAAATAAAACTTTTTAATTTTTTATTAGCAATTTTCACATTCTAACATATATATATTTTATATAGATGCGGTATAATAATCTATTTGTTAAATATCCATCATGATATTAACTCAGGTAGAGTACATCTTTGTACATAAGCAGTATGACATAACTCTATGTAAAACATCAATAATTCGGTTTAAATTTTGAAACGGAATATCGTATTCTTAAATATGTACATTTTTTATATAAACAGTATAATACTTAATTTGGAAATATCGAACATCACATTATGTCAAGCAGAGTACATCTTAGTACATCAGCATGCAATGTTATTAAGCGATACTCGGTAGTATGATGAGTGATGACAGTTGGTGAGTGAACGTGTGCGTGATACTTTGTTTAATTCAAGAATCGTCCTTGTAATCACATAAATGAGTTGTAATAAACTAAGTATCTCTAATGAAATGCACGTGAACTGCGCATATATATATATATATATATATATATATATATGTAGTTCATGTGTGAATCTCTACTCTGCTGTTGTCTCTAAAGGTAAGCGATGGATAGCGTTTTCAAGCGTAGACATGATGTGTACAGTTTCTTATTGTCTTAAAATTAAAGACTAAGTTTCTTAAAACTCTTTCAAATTATGTAATTGCAGATTAAGTGACCAAATCCCTATCCCGTTCTACATGAGCATACGACGGAACAAATGAAAATTATTCTTAAAATAGAATGATTAGTGTCGTATACCATCATTTCGTTTAAATCGTTTAAATCGTGATTTAAAAATGTATGAGTGCATTTAAAAAATATATATATCTTAAGTAGGGTTCTAGCGAACATCCGTAGCGAAATCGCAACATCCTAGTAACATACTTTATGTCAGCTTTTCAGTTACGATGTCGCTAGAAGGATAAAGTAGAGCATAAAAGGCAATCACATGAGCACGTAACGACTTTGTAAATAGCCACGTCAGGTGTAACGAGAGAGTTCCGATTTTGCAACAAGGTAAGCTAGAATAAAGTGAACACGTTATAGAACATAAAAACACTACACTTTTGGCATCTTATCCATCACTTCTTACGGGTTTCATCTCCAAAAGTTCAAACCTCAACTTTCTCAAATCTCCTCAACTTTCTTCACATAAAATCTCCATTACCCATCCCATACATGTTGGACACATCAATTGTGTCAAAACAAAGTGGAACTAGCCACTAATTGCATGCAAAAGATTGGTAAGTTTTGCAATAAATTCTCAACCACGTTTTTGCCTATAGTTTTTGCAATTAATGTCAATCTTTATTTGTTCTTGTTCAATTTGGTAACATCCTTTGTTATGGGTAGGAGAGGGACAAACAAGGTAGACCATCCCCAACCAAAATAATCAATTCTACCGACACAACTTTGTCATATACCAAAGGTACGATTTTTTTCATTCTTATTTGCTAAAAATTTGATTTTCTTGTACATAGTGCCTCCATTTATCATGTTATTACTAAATATCATGTCAGAAGCATCACCTGTACGAAAATCAAGAGTTTCTTTTAAAATTCTCCATAGCTTGCTTAGCCCTAAATTTTAGGATTATGCAATATAATGTTTTTACTACAAAGTACAACTTTGATTTATTAGTATTGTGTTAGTCATTAACTAATTTCAATATACAAAGGAAAGCTTAATGGAGAGCCCTTCAAGTTCCGTTAACTCCGACTCAAGTGGGGGGAGGGGAATGTTGTTTGCGGTTCAAGTGAGGTTAGAAGACAACGAGAAGTGACTCGCGCATCGAAAGAAGCTCAACTCCTCACACATTGTCGCGAATTAGAGATTAGGATCGATAACAAAATACTAACACATGTCAAGTTTAATGACATTGGTGTTGCTATTTCACCCGACGATGATGCCACGCGATGGTCGAGTTGGTGTGCTAAGACAGGTAGGATATGCACACCATTAGACACAACGGATTGGAGGCTACTAAGCATCGACATCAAAAAGGATATATGGAAGGAATGCAAGGTTAGTGTGGTACTTGTTATTTTTAATTTCAATTCAAAATTGTGAGTGTGACTATTTTTATAATCACATTTGTAGTGCCCCTTTATTATCGAGGAAACATCCTATGATCAAGTGAAGAAGAAAGCTCTTCAAATTGCATCAAAAGCTCATCGAGAACACAAATATACCCTTGCCAAAGATTATATCAAACCGAAGGGCACGAGGTTTGGGCAAGATCCAAGTACGCGTTACAATCACATTGTAACCCTTACTTGGGAGGCATTCAAGAAACGATGGTTAGAAAATGACGCAAAGCTTAGTTTACTTACTACATCTTGCAATAATAGTGTCATGCGAATTAGCCAAATATTTTTGTTTCAGTTAGTGCTTTATTCCTAAAATAACATAGAATTTTTAAAAGGGTTTGGGGGATAGGAAGCGCAAAGCCACTGCTGATAATGTTATGCCTTACACCGGGGGTAGGGCGGGGTATTTGGGTGTGGGGAAGAAGACCTCAAAAAAAAACATGAAACCGAGGTGAAAGAGCTTGTGGATGGGGGCATGGACGCGGAAGAGGCGAACAAGCTAGTCATTGCCGAAGACCCTACAACATATAGTAGACAACAATTATTCGTCTTGGGTAGAATTAAAAAAGACGGGACTTTCTCAAGTGATGAGGCAAAAAGGGTGGCTAATCGAGTGGTACGCTTTACCTACTACACCATACCATGTTCCATTTTAGTATCTACAATCACACCATCAAACACAACAATTGATGACGATAATAACTTTTCATTTACTATACTACCTTTTTAGGACGAGGTCGAGCGTGAAGTTGAAGAAGGCTTGTTCATCCCTGTCGGTAAACACGATGTGCTACGTGGGGCACTTGGGAAGGCCGAGCATCCGGGAAGAGCTAAGGGAATTGGTGGTTATGTTACTCAAATAGAGGCGTTTGGTATCAAACGTAGTAGGAAAGACCCTAAACCATCCAAACTCTAAATAGCATTGAACCAAGCCAAACAATCCGACCAAGAGGTCAAGAAATTGAAAACAGTGTTGGCCAATATATGTTCTTTTATAAAGTATCCTCTTCCATCCGATTTTTGTGACACCGATCTAATCAATGGACCATCGTCTAGAGGTTCACATCCTTCCCCACCACAACATGAGGTTGACCAACCTATTTTTGACCAACCTATTTTTGACGAACCTATTGTTGAACCCAACAAGGAAATATGCACACCTTCGGCCCCTATCAAAGAGCAAGTTCACATACAACCATCCGATCTCAAACCAAAGGTACGTTTAATTACTTGCACCTCAATCAAATGAATAATTTTGCACAACTCATGATTATTGATATTTTTTAAATATACTCTTCCTACATATGTCTAATTCGACCTAATTAAACATGCCTTATTTGTATATTAGAACTCCCCTTCTTGCAAGTTGTACGCTGAATGTGGGATGAATTCTCAACCCCGCCACGTTGCAATGGGAAATTCATATCCTGACATGGCACTACATCATGAAGCCAAAGTCCCTATTGGTTTCGTTAGGGTTTCTATACTACATGTGTTAGTCGAGGATGCGTTGGTACCGGTCGCGGATCAAGAGTGCACGACAGTGGGTAAAGGTTTGGGCCGTTTTTTTGTGTGGCCCAAATGGTTGGTCGTTGATGTGAATTCTAATTCTATCCCAATTAATAGAAACACACCTTCACCCGTCGTAGACCCGCTACATTTTCCGGTAGCTAAGAAACCAATGTCGGTGGGAGAAGTTGGATTCATAAAATCACTCTCGGGATTCCTTCGCACGTTTTATGATCTGGTGGGCCACCATAGTCGGGATTCTGTTTACTATTTCTACTCCAATAAACAGGTGTTCGGCGAAGCGAGGGAATTAGTCGTTCCATGGGAAGACTTTGCCCTTTTCTGGCACTATAAAACCCTTCCCGAAACAATCCTTATACTACATCAAATGTAAGCTAATTGATCTCATCTCTTCTATCGTATTGCAAGTTACAAATTATCATATACTTGTGCACTATTATACTTTCATATCCCATCTATTGTTTATTTAGACACATGCAATGTCTTGCTCTAAACGCAAAGACTTTCATTGGTTTTTTGCACCCAATATGCTTGCAAGAAATGAATGAAAGTAATCAATCACGACTTGCTTATCTCTCTAAGATCCTTAGTGACATGACCAAGACAATTTACATAGGCCCATATCTAGAGGGGTTAGTTTTCTTTTTTACAATTAGATATTTGCATTTCGTAAACATTGTAATCTTCGAGCCGGGTTCTTACATTTTTATTCTTAAAATATGTAGCGGCCATTGGAGTTTTGTAGCTATGATACCATCGTTGAAGCGAGTGTATTGGATGGACCCGCTACACTTTGGTCCATCTACAAAATTTGCAGATTTATTAGAGGTTGCTATGCATAGTGCACATGACGACACACTACTTCCCTTCAACCTTATACAGATTCAGGTGACATTACAAATCCAATGCTCATTTATTTCCACTATGATTTCATTTCAAATCATTTGTTATACTTCTTCACTTTCAGCACCGAAAGCAATTGTCAAATTGGGAGTGTGGTTACTATATGATGTTGTACGGAAGCGAGTGCCTCGCTGGCCTTGTTCAAGATAATTTGGAATTACATCGTGTAAGCCTTCTTATAACCTACTTATTGTACCTATTACTATCTACGTTGCATTTAATAGTATTAAAAAAACATTTCATATTCTTAGATTATCGAGGAAAATCATGCACCGTACACCAAGAAGGAGTTGGAGGATGGTAGAGATGCATTGGCTAGACATTTGGTCCTTATTTGATCTCGGTACATCTCTAGGCCTCACATTCCCAATAAAAGCTAGTTTCTTTTTTTGTCAAATGGATGCATATACTTTTGAGTTCCATTACTTCCATTAGTTTATAAAGTGTGGCTTGATAGTGTTTCATGTTCATGTTTTGTGCTTAGATACCATGCATCTTGCAATTCACAGCTTAGACAATTAAAATGAAACCCAATTTTAGTGGAAATGGGTGGAAATGGCTCAAATCCTATAATTTTGTGAGACTTACGAATTCCCTGCGAGATCGTTACTTCTCTCGCCCGTAACATTAAAATAGTTGCGATCATCTTGTACTATCGCTACTTCTCTCGCCCGAATTATATTTCTGAGCTTAGTTTTTGCGCCCTCGCTACCCAATCGCTCGTTCTTCTCTGCCTCTCTAATCTGATCTCTGTCGAGCTCGTAACCATACACGCCAAAGCCAGGCGAATGTCTAGCTTACTCGTAACGTCATTTTTTTTCTCGCTCACCCTCGGTTAAAACGACGTCGTTTCATCTTAGCGAGATCAGTAGCGAATTCGGTACTAAACAGATAAGCGTTTTCCTTACGACATCGTTACATCTCTCGAACCAACAATTTTTTTTATTATATTTTTATAATATGATTTTTACAATTTTTATATTTTTACAATTCTTATTAAATACAATTGTTCGGTTGCGATCTTGCTACGTTGTTACTAGCGAGTAGCTAGTGGCTGTCGTAACCCGGCTCGTTTTGATTAACCAGAAATGTTTAATTTGGCTTGTAACGAGCTCGCAACTTGTGATCGAGCAAATCGCCTCTATTTGTCGTAACCAGTCTCGTCAGCAGATAAATATATGACAACCTAGGCTCTCTTATGACATCGTAACTAGTATTAGCGATCCGCACGGTAGAAGTCGTAACCAGTCTCATACACATTCATAACAGTCTAGGCTTTTCAATGTAGCGAACTCGTTAGTATTTCATCTGGCGATCCGTAAGCTTCTGTCATAACATAACAATCAACCATTTGTTTGGGACTAGTGTTTGCTAGTTACGGTATCGCAACGAGCCAATTCATATCATACAGACTTTCACGCTAGCGAGTTCGTAAGCTTTTAGCAAGGCGTATAAGCCTTCATCCAAGGCGGAAACAAACGCCTTAAACCCAAAAACATCTAAGGCGGAAGAGGAACCGCCTTAGATGATTTTTCTCATTCAAGTCACTACCAGGGATTGCATTTGTTTTCTGCCTTAACACATGAAGGATGAACCGCCTTAAATGGCTTGCTATTCTAGTAGTGGAAGAGTGGTTTGACATGAGAGCGATGCTATTTTGTACCATTAATGATTTCCCTGCATTAGGTAATTTGGCAGGTTACTCTGTTAAAGGGCATTTTGCTTGCCCGGTTTGTGAGATGGACACTAGTCACGTTCAACTTAAGCACGGGAGGAAAACAGTTTATTTAGGATACATGCGATTTCTAAATCACGAGCATGCCCTCCGTAAGTGAAAGAAGTGGTTTGATGGAGCGGTTGATGAGAGGGATGCACCGACGCCTGTGTCTGGTAAGAGTGTGTATGAATCTGTGAAGGACATTCCCAATGATTTTGGAAAGAATAGAAAGAAGCCAGTAGTGAATGGTGTATGGAAAAAATCTTCAATCTTTTTCGAGTTGCCTTACTGGAAAGACTTGGAGGTTAGACATTGTTTGGATGTTATGCACATAGAAAAGAATGTTTGCGAGAGTCTGATTGGCACATTACTAGACATCCCGGGGAAGAGTAAGGATGTCTTGAAAGCTATGATGGATTTGGAGGCAATGGGTGTTAGACCGGGTTTGGTCCCCGTGAAGGAAAATGGCAAGACATATTTGCCGCCGGCCTCTTACACCATGTCTGATTCAGAGAAGAAGAAATTTTGTCAAAGTCTGAAGGACATTAAAGTACCTAGTACCTACTCTTCCAACATTAGTCGATGTGTGAATGTTGATGAGCGAAACTCGCGGGACTCAAATCACACGACTGCCACGTTTTGATGCAAGAATTGAATGCCATTGCTATGCGCACGTCCCTACCTCCACATGTTAGACGCTGCATAAGCCGCTTGTGCATGTTCTTCAAGTCCATCTGCAGAAACAATATTAGCCGAGCGAGACTAGATAAACTACAAGAAATAGTTGTCGAAGTTTTGTGTCGGATGGAGATGTTCTTCCCGCCCTCATTTTTCGATATAATGGTGCATTTTATAGTTCATCTTGTGCGTGAGATCAAGTGTTGTTGTCCTGTGTTTTTGAGATGGATGTACCCTTTCGAGCACTACATGAAGATTTTCAAGCATATAGTGAAGAACAGATACATGCCCGATGCCAGTATAGTTCAGTGTTATGTAACTGAAGAGTCAATATAATTCTGCACCGCGTACCTCGATGATATTGAGACTGTTGGTGTCCCGAAGAACAGGCATGCAGACAGGATTGAAGGCCATGCATTTGGTAGTGGAAAATATGTCACGCCCACTACTGCTACTGCTGAGTTGAAGGTTGCACATCTATATGTGCTTCGTAACCATAAGGCTGTGGTTCCCTAAGTTGGCATTCACATGGATGAAATAAGGAGATTGATGCCGCTTCTAGAACCTGAATATGTCCATGAAGAGCACACGAGGACATTTGCTGAGTGGCTCACGAAGAAAGTGGAAAGTCGGGGATCATTCTGAGGAAGTTAAGTGGTTGTCTAGATTACCGATGGGTGCGGTTTTGTCATACAGGGGCTACGATGTGAATGGCTACACATTTATTACGAAGACAGCTGATGCGCAGCGCATATCGCAGAACAGTAGTGTTTCCTTGATTGCTGATGAGTTAAAGCAGGGTGTGTATGAAGACAACCGGTTCTGTGGAACAATCACAGACATATGGGAGTTGAACTATGTGAGACTGAAGGTAGTTGTATTCAAGTGTGACTGGATTGATCCAGGCACGGGATTTGTTCCTGATCCATTAGGCCTATTCATTGTTGACCGGAGGAAAGTTGGTTACAAGTGGGATCCATTCATTCTAGCGACACAGGCCGACCAAGTGTTCTACGTGAAGGACCCTGCTTCTGTTCACCAGGAGATTGTACTGAACGGGAAGAGAGCATTTATTGGTGGAGAGAGTTAAGAAGAATGCGTGAACGATGTGGATACCTTTAAAATAGCCTTTGATGGTGAAGACAATATAAACTTACATAAAACTGCAGTAAATCTCCGCCGTTACCAGTGCATGTTGGATCATGAAGAAGGGCAGTGGTTTGATGAGCGGGGGATATCAAAGAAAAAACAACCACCTAAGGCAAAGGGGTTGAAGAGAAAAAAGATGCGCGTTTCGTAAATGTAAAACACATCGCTCTAGAGCATTTAATGTATATTATGTCTAATATTGTAATAGAATTTGTGTTCTTACACTATCAGAAAAACACGTGTCGATTTCAACGAACGCTACAGCGTTTCGACGGTTACCGCTGTTCATCAATCTTTGATCAAGTTTGACCAAGTGAGACTTGCTGACATGGCGGTATTGACTGGAAGGATGGTTGAATTTTTTGAGGGACCCAAATTGATTTCAACGAAATTTCAACTTATCATTGATATATCAAATGCAGACGAGGTAGTGTGTTGAATGAGCTACAAGATTTTTTTGAGTATATTGACTGTTTCATTTTGAGCCCATTAGTTTTGGGTTTTCGGGTGGGTTCGTAACGGGTTTTTCAAAAAAATTGAGCGAAAAAAGCCCAATTTAAAATAGAAACACTTGTCAGGTTGAGGAAGAGCCACGTCGCTCTCGTTTCAACGATTTAGTTAGCGTTGATATGTATATATATTATGAAAATTGCCTTAAAACATCAAATTTGTACTTTAATACTGAATTTTTTTATGATTATGTTAATTTTATCATGTATAAGACACTTTTTATGTAAATTTAATTTGGTATTAGTGCAATAAAAGGTACGTTAGTGAAAACTGTAGTGTCACGAACCTGAGAAGCACTACTAAGACTATAACTTGTTACCTAAGTATATATACTTATGAGTCATATTTCCACCATTCTTGTGATCAATATAATTTTATTACTAAATGCATTTAAGTATGTTTAAGCGTTTCTGAGACATTCTAACATAATTGTCCCCGTACTAGCATTGATATCAATGTTCAAATCATTAAAAAAATTGAAAAATGTCATAAAACATCAATTTTTGACTTTTAAAACTAAATATTTTGACGATTATGTTAATTTTATTATGTATAAGACACTTTTTATGTAAATTTACTTTGATATTAGTGCAATAAAAGGTACGTGTAGTGAAAACTGTAGTGTCACGAACCTGAGAAGCACTACTAAGACTATAACTTGTTACCTAAGTATATATACTTTTAGTCATATTTCCACCATTATTGTGCTCAAATTATTTTCATTACTAAATGAAATTGAGTATATTTGAGACATTCTAACATAGGTGTCCATGAAATAACATTGATATCAATGTTCAGTTCGGTAAAAAATTGAAAAATGTTTTAAAACATCAAATTTTGACTTTTAAAACTGAACTTTTTATGCTTACGTTAATTTTATTATGTATAAGATAATTTTTAAGTAAATTTACTTTGGTACTAGTGCAATGAAAGGTACGTGTAGTGAAAACTGTAGTATCAAGAACCTGAGAAGCACTACTAAGACTATAACTTGTAACCTAAGTATACATACTTATGAGTCATATTTCCACCATTGTTGTGATCAAATTATTTTCATTACTAAATGAATTTGAGTATATTTGAGACATTATAACATAGGTTTCCATGAAATAACAATGATATTAATGTTCAGTTCAGTCTAAATTTGAAAAATGTCATAAAACATAAAGTTTTGACTTTTAAAGCTGAAAATTTTGATGGTTATGTTAATTTTATTATGCATAAGACACTTTTTATGTAAATTTACTTTGGTATTAGTGCAATAAAAGGTACGTTTAGTGAAAACTATAGTATATATCAAGAACTTGAGAAGCACAACTAATATTATAACTTGTTACCTGAGTATATATACTTTTGAGTCATAGTTCCACCACGTAGTAGTGATTGATTTACATCAATTACTGAATGAAATTAAGTAAATTTGAGTGTTTCTAAGACATCCTAACATGAGTGCATGAAACCGTATTGATATGAATGTTCGAGCATTCTTTATCAATTAAGCGTAAAAGTTAAATTTATATTGAAATAAATATATTTTTTGATGCTAGTATTCCTTTTACAATGTACTACGATGAAATATTTTAACTAATCAGTCATCATTAAGCGCATTATGTTCACATATTTAATTTGAAATAAGTAAAAAAACTATAGGGGTAAGTTTAGAATTTCTCAAAAGTTTAATTGAGAGCTTCATTGACTACTGATTCCACTATTTTCCGCAAGAATCTCGTTATTAGAAGTATACATTTGATATAAGTGTTAAAAACTAATGATTTATGTTGAAATTGAATTTTTTTAAAAAGTATTTAGTCTGTAATTAAAACAAATTAAAATTGATGGGTTAATATATAATATTAAAATTGTATGTTGCCAAAATAGAAACATAAAACTGATGCATATTTTTGATAAAATTAATAAAAACTTTAGTATTAATTCAAAAACATTTGTTATACCATAATTCATTTTGTATTTATCTTATCCGTCAATTAATTTAATTAACTTAATCTGAACAGTCGATTCTATACCTATATAAGTTTAGGGGATGGACATTATCTCCTTATCCTTTTCAGATTCGCCTTCTCTCTTTCGCCTTCTCCTCACCTAAATCTCGCAAACCCCTCTTGAATTTGGCCGTCGGCCACAGCCATCTCGACATCCTCCATGGTGATGAGGCCCTTGGCGAGCGCCTCCTTCTGGTTGCGGCGCCATTCCTTGAAAACCTTGCGCTGCCGCTTGCCGGAGATGGAGTGGCGGGGAAGTCAGGGTTGTCCGTCTGCTTGAGCTTTCTGGTGAAGGGGTCGCCGTGCTTATTCCTCTTCAGGTTCGCGAGGGCGGTTCGCCGGTTCTTTTGAATAACATTGAATTTCGGCCTCTCTGGAGAGCTTTTCTGATCTCTGAATTTAGGGTTTTTTTGTGGTCTCCCGGTTTAGGACTTTGGTGTTGATGGTATGCTGCTAAATGTACTATACAAAGCTGACGATGCCGCTACGAACGGAGATCGGCTCGAGCTCAGTTCCGGAAGAAAGACACCTTGGTTTGTAGGCGGATGGTACATTCGTGCCTCGTGAGAAGAAGAAGAAACTGGACAAAAAAGGTAGGCTTCTTCTCGTATTCATTTTCAGTTAAAAGCTTCTATTATTTTGTTGTGTGTTGGCTGAATATAAAGTGTCTGCATCTGAATGTTCAATTTTGATATGTACAATCGGTTTAGGACTTTGGTGTTGATGGTATGCTGATGAATGTACTATACAAAGCTAAAAAGCTGTAATGTTGATTTCATTCCAAAGGCGACTCTAAATTCAGAGTCTGCTGAACTGATTTGGTCTATGCCTATGTGCCAAAGCTGTGAGATGAGAGGTAGAATATGCGGGTGGGAAACCAGTAACAGAATTGGCTGCCTCAAAGCATACACACACTTTCATGGTAAGTGTTTTTATGCATTTGGTGTTAATAAATGGATTTTGCACTTAGGCCATGTTTTTTTTTGCTTCTGTTCTGTACTTCAGTTCAGTATATGTTGATTTGATAACATTATTTATCTTAGTTTAGTCCTATTTATTGTTCAATGCACTTATTTTAGCTCAGTTGCATTTTTAGAAGCATTGTTTTCTGTTTCATGTCGGAGTTATCTCATGTTTCCGTGTCGTGACAGCTTCGGTAATGTGTTGATTCTGCTAGTTAAGTAAGTTCTTCTCTCACTTAATATGTTTGTATTTTGCAGGCATTTGGAAGGTCCTAACTATTTCAGGTAGCTTCTTGTCATATACTGAGATGATTCAGTTGTTCCTAGAGAAAACTAAAACAAGAAAAGTATGATTAAACCTCTGCATTTGATTACAGGTTCAATCATTGGATTCATGCTGCTACTGCTTGCAATTGCTGCTATTTATCATGTTTGCAACATGATGAAACGACGTAAGAAGAATGAACTGATGATCCATAAGTTCTTGGAAGATTATGAAGCCTACACGATACTCATATGCCGATATCAAGAAAATCACAAATGATTTCAAGGATAAATTAGGCGAAGGAGGTTATGGAAACGTCTTCAAAGGACAAGCTTCAAGGGAGATATCTGTTGTTGTGAAGCTTTTACATGACTCTAGTGGAAATGGCGACGAGTTTCTCAATGAGGTGAGGACTATTGGAACCATTCATCATGTAAATATAGTTCGCTTGTTGGTACTTGCTTTTGTATTTACGTCAAGGCTATAGCATATGAATAGAAACTATGTTCAAGTAGAAACTAGCTTTTCAAGTTCAATCCTAGTTATTAGTTTAGAATTGTAATTGAATAATGTAACATGTGTTATGTAACAATTTGGAATTTTAATAGAAAATTTTAAATTTTGATATTCTATTTTATTATAATTTCACCACAAAATTTGGGGAAATCAAAATTCCATTTTCACCATTTTTTATTTTGTTTTCAAGAATATAAGTTTCAACGGTTTCTAAAACGTTGAAATATTCGGTCAAGTGGAATGTCTACTCAGATGAAACGCGGATGCAAACGTGGAATGCGTGGTCTCTAGAAAAACGTTTCAACGAAAATTATGAAAAATATGAGATATCACCGAAACGTTTCGACCCCAAAAAAATCGTTGAAACAGACGCGTTTTTTCTGATAGTGTTATGTTATTTATCCATGTAGGGGTACTCCTTGTGTAATTAGAATTGTGAAAACCCAATAAATTGGCGAGTATCACTTAATTGACACATTTTCCGTACTCTTTCCGAAATCGTAAAACACTAAACCGGCCACTTTACGCTATCGGAAATGGATTTGTAATCTAATAAATAAATCACATTTCCTGAAATATTATTTAGCTAGCTCCAGTGGATTATTCGGATGCCCATCCGGCTCGTAAACTTTTCTTCTTCCAGATGATTTCCGAAATCGGAAAAGGCCTCTTCTTTTTCATGAAAAAAATTCATGTTTTTCTGGCTCATTTCCGATATCGGAAGTGATTAGACTAGAATTTAATTTGTGCCTTTATTAAATCCAGTGGATTACCCGGATGGGCTTCCGGCTCGTAAAGTGTTAAAAAGCCGGGCCATTTCCGAGATCGGAAATGGATAGGAAAAGATATTCTGTAATGATTCCGACTTCAGAAACCAATCATGTACTCTTAAAAAAAAGTTGAAAATCAGGAACTTGAATGAGATACTTTTAAAATTGAAATTCGTTACAAATTAAAAAACATGAGATAACAAAGAATAATCTGATTGAAAGTAATAACATTGTATCATCAAATTTCAAGTGAAAAGATGTTTCAAGATAAACTACAATCCAACTACTTAGAAGACGATGTGCTTCATCACATCATTGTCATCTCTGTCTTCATCAGCTGGATCTTGGTGTTCATGTGCCTCATCTGCCTCGGCACCAGTAACCGGCCTCGATTGTGAGTCGCCCGCTTCACCACCACCCGTTCCCCGCATCATCGCCTCGCGCTCGGCTCTATGAATAGCGTACTCCCGCTTTTCAGCCAACCACGCTTCCTTGCTCACGTACAAGAAATCAGGGATTTTTGACTTCATTCTCTTGTAAAATTGTTTCCACCCCACATTCTCGTCGATTTCTGCCATAAAAATATTAAAGAATATTAATAACTAAGTAAAACTAACAACAAATTCAGAAAAACAAACAAATGTTAAAGAATATTACCTTGCTTCTCAACATTTTGCATCGTCTTGTTCTTTGTTTTGGGTGGCTTGTTCATCCAAGCTCCATCAAATACCACCATCCCTCTACTGTCAAAATAATCTAGGTCTAACTTCTCCGACCTAATACCCGACGGAGAACTAAACGGGAAAGGTTTCTGGTACGACAACATAAAGCTTCCGGCCAGAAAAAAATTAATAAAACTACCATAGGGTAGATTATCCCGTGGCTTTTTCCCCTTCACCGCCATTTTCATATGATCCAAGATGGTGAATCCAGGGTTTGTCGATTTGTTCTCTGCAAGATAGAAGAACTCCTTGGCAGTGGTGGTGTTTGGCTTTGTGGAATAACCTGCACTTGGCAGTATGCTCTTGTGCACGATCTCATACAAAACACGGTCCTCTAAAGCCATGAACTTTGTATTGAACTTGTTAGCTGCAGCTCCAGAGTTGGAGTTGTGGCGCCCAAAGTACTTCTCAGCCAAAGATACTTTGTTCAGGCCGTGCATCTGATCGGGGTGATCTGGCATATGGCCCTTGTAATGGACATTGTAAGGGCCATCTTCTTTCTGAGGGTGGAATTCTTCAAGTTTCTGGTAAGGACAGTCTAAACCTCGGTTTATCAAACTCCAACTAACCTCCATTTTCATACCATTCACCCCTGTCGTGCAACTACCATCCTCCAACTCATGCAAATTACCATACAACTGACATACCTCCTCAGAATAAGTCTCACTACTATTAAACACTAATTCAGTCAAATAGTGTTTACCTAGGGTTTCTACGACATTACCAAGCAACAAATCCTCCACATCATCACGATAGACATAATAACTATCAAGAATATTGCAGTGATCACGAATGTAGTCATACCTCTCTTGGTTTGCCTTGGAGAAAAAGATCGAATCATCATAGTCGTCGTCCGATTCTTGATGGACTGGTGCAGCCTTGGTTTTTGACTTCTTAGGTGCCATGGGTTTTGATATCGGAACTAGTAATGTGGTAAAAATCCTAACTTGATGGATTTGGACGGCTGATTGGTGACTATAGGTGGGCGTTGAAGGTGGAGATGGAGTTTTGATTGTTCTGATTTGGGACATAAGACTGCAGATAAGTTAATTTTTGTTTTATATGTCTCCCGTTTCCGAAGTCGTAAACCACCCGCAAATAAATTTCGAGTACTTTACAGGTTGGGAAACTACACGACAAGATATTCATTTACCCCCATTCCTATTTCCAGTGTCGTAAAGCACTCGCAGTTGGACAATGTTTTCCCCAATACTATTTACGAAATCGGAAATATAAAATTACTCTTGATCCGGCTAGTTTCCGAAGCCGTAAATGAGTCACATTTATCATCATTAATTTAGTAATTATACTTTTGATGCTAATTCAGTTTACAACATAATCCGATTAAATATAAGGTTGCTACATATCATGAATTTCATACAAATCGCAAGACAACCTAAATTAAATCAATATTCAATATTTTCAATTTAGTTTAGTTTGATTTGATGAAATAACATTTGACAGAATTCAGATTAATGCATCCACACCATTCTTATTTTCAATACATTAATTTTATAATTCGAAGAATAGGCACACCCAACATTTTAGTCAAAGTTGTGTAAATGACTACACATCTTCCAATTTCATCTAGCTAGTCTGAATTAATAAATTCAAACCCTAGCTCACTTGAGTTGAAGAAATCAGTAGAAATAATTCGGAATATTGGTCCACCCAAAATTTACTGTTTCCCTCTCTTTACTGTTTGATCTCCTTGTAACATAATAAGGGATCAATTCAGCGTCACAGTTTCCCTCTCTTTACTGTTTGATCAGTTTCTACGAGACAATATGACCAATCAAACTTAGCTTGCTACTAGTAACATAATTAGTTTATTAATTCCAAATTTATTCATGTCTTTACTTTCATATGTTCAACTAAAATGTACATTTTACGATTTCGGAAATAGTGTCCAGCGGTCGGTTTACGAGTTCGGAAATGACACTCATTATTTAGTTCCAGCCAGTGTCCGACATCGTGAACTCTTCGTGACCAAAATTATATAATGCTTTACGCTGTCGGAATAGCTACAGTTTTTGTTATTTGAATAGACTTTTTTCGAGAGTTTTACGAAATCGTAAACCAAAAGAGATGATCTCCGGCTAGTTTCCGATTTCGGAAACCAGTTGCCTAACCAAAAAATACAAGATCAACTTGATAAAGATGAAAATGAAAATTTAAAATTGAATTGAAGGGGAAAATTGATTTAAAAAAATTGTAATTAATTCATACAATTTGTAACACATGATCAAATTGCAATAGTCTTCAAAGGACACAATGTCTTAAGTAAAATTTAAAACAATATTTCAACAACTTGTAAACCTAGCCATCAAATCCTGGAAAAAAACCATGCTAGGTGAAGTCGTGGTCTTGTGAAGTTGAGGGGCCACGGGGAGGTGAGGGGCCTCGTGAAGTTGAGGGGGCTTGTCAGCTCGACGCGGCATTAGAAGTAGAGGCGTTATGTTGTGGCATCATGTGTGGCCTCTTCATCCTCACTCACTTGCGCAAGGTCGCCATAGTACACTTCTTCCTCATCCTCACTTAGCACGATTTGGAGACCCTTCTCTTGGATGTATGCTTCTTGATCAGCTTTGATCGCATCCAGTCTCTTCTTCGTCGTTTCTAGCTGGCTAGAAAAACAACAAAACAAGTGCGACATCTTTTCAAAAAGCCCCTTCCGTTCACCAACAACTCAGACACTTAATTGGTTAGGGAAAAAAATCAAAATCAAACTCATAAACAACTATAGAGACTGAATTTAGTGGAACTCACCCGCAGCAGTTTTTAGAGCGGCAGCCTCCTCGCGAGCTTGTTTTCTCCTCGCCACCTTTGCATGTGCCCCAGGTTTCAGAGTCATTTCCTTGAATCTGCCTGTATCCTTGTCAAACACCCAATTCTTCAGGTCGATCCACCTGTCAACATAGTAGGAGTGCATAACCGGCCGATCCAAGAGAGGCACATTGGCTTTCCTACACAGCGCAGTGATAAGCCCACCGTACGGAAACCTTTTATCCAAAAAAGGAGCACACTTTCTCATGTTCTCATAGATGGTATATCCAGGATTGATTGGGATGCCCTCCATCAGGTAGTAGAATACAAGCAGGTTACCAGTGGTGGGCTCGATGCCATGCCCTCCCGTAGGCAGAACATTAAAACAAACCCATTCAAAAACCAGCCTCTGCTCTAGGGTCAACACATCTATCTTATAATCAGTCTCTGCAGTCCCTTTGCCCAATAACTCATCTAACTTGAAGTACTTACGGCCCATTTCAGCCATGTCTAAAGGTTGTTTATTACACTTTGTCGCCGACTTATTGAATGTGAAAACATTATAGGGCCCCTGTTTATTTTGAGGCCTCAGATGAGTAGAATCAACCCACGGGCACTCTAGCACCTCATTAATCGCAAACTCATCAACGGACACTAACACACCATTCACCAAAGTCGACATCCTAGTGGTTGTGCATCTACCTAGATTAGCATAAAACTGTCTAACCTCATCTTTATAGGTAGGCTCATCTAGCATGATTATGTTATGCAAATAACTAGGACGAAAATAATTAATCGACTCATTAAAACCTAAATCACAAACAGAGTTGGATTTTAACACCTTTGAGTCGCACATGCCACGCCTAATCCACTTGACGTAGTTCTGCTCGGCCACTGAATCGTAAAATCGCTGGCTGTGACCTTCCCTTTGACGCTCATCCCCACCTCACTCATGCCTCTGCGCATGCCCGAGCATTACCGGACTTCTTAGCGGCTCCTCCTCCACCTCACCCTCTTCCACATATCCCCCACGCTCTCCATGGATACCCTCAGCCTCCTCCTCACTACTAGTCTCCAACCCAACCAACTCATCATATTCTGACTCGGTTTCAATTTCAGGTGAGGTGGGGGGCTTCTTCGATTTCTGCTTTTTTGGTTTAGGGTTGGGTAGTGGGGATGGTGATTCAGGTGATGTTGGGGCGCCCTTCTTAGCTTTGTGCTTCGGGCTGGCTGGAGGCATGATTATGTCGCCAGAATTGATTCAATGGGGTGGTAAGGTTTGTGATTTTGTGATTTGGGGCTTTTATGAATCACAAAAAACGCAGTTGACTATATATACCATCCAGGGTTTACGATTTCGTAACTCACCTGCATCCACACACTACTGGAAACCTTCTGGCAGACGTCGTCGTTGCACATCTGTGATCCCTAAACGCCACCCACAAAAGTTTTCGACTTCGAAACTTGGTCGGGCAAATCTTTCCAGAAATATAACGACGTAAATTTTGTAAACGTCGTGAATATGTATTTTCGAAGTCGAAATATGTATTTTGGAAGTCGAACGTGTTCTTTTTTGCAAGATCATTATATTGAGTAAGGCTGATATGTATATATTTCCGAGATCGAACAGAATAATTCAGCTACTATTTCGAAGTCGAAGATTTGAAAAACAGAGAGTTCGAACTCGGAAGGCTTAAAAAACTGATTGTCCGATATCGAAAATGTTGAGAAGATTATAGTTCGCTCTCGGAAGGTTTATAAAGCTGATGGTTCAAACTCGTACTTTGAAAAGCTGAGAAATTCATTAAATATTCATTAATTCTAGAGAACGATGCAGTATATGTCGGCCGTGTTTCGTAGTCGTACGGAATGTTGTTTTAAGTTTGAAAAGAGTGTTTGAATTATTTGAAGAGCATCCTTCGAATCCGAAACCATGCCTCAGTAACTGAGCTAACGTAAAGGTTTCGATTTCGATGTCGTAAAGGTGTTGGGGTGATTTTTACTGTCTTTTTGAATTATTTACTAGTTGCTAATTATAGAGATGGGCGAGCAGTTGAGTTATTGCTGCAGCAAGTTGCTTGTAAATAGCACAGATGTTGCATGCAATTAGGGGTATTAATAGTTTAACTTTACTTATGAAGAATATATATACAAAGAAACTGCATATTAAGGTAAGGTATAACTTTGCCTTCCGTACGTCTATGTTTTTTCAACCAAAATAAATACTTCTCAAATTTCTTGGTTTTCGGCAACGGTGCACCCGATTTCCAAATGTATTTGAAGATATCATGGAGCATGGTTTCGCCTCGAAAAATATGGAATGATTTGATTTAGAATTCGCAAACATAGAGTGACAATTATATTAGATATCTCCTGCTTTGCCTACGAATATGTAATGTAGCATTCAAAATGCTTCTCGAAATCGAAAGAACTATCAAACTATTATTTTAGTACTGTTTCGAACTCGAATCCTCATAATTTAGTGCAATATTTCTAAATCAATATATCAATTATTAGTCTTGTAATAAATAAATAATGAAATCATTTGAAATAGTTATTTAATTACAATTTTTAAACCACATTGTTTTAAGCTATTTCTTTCTAATTTGAATTAAACTTAATCAAAATAAATAAATAAAAGTATAACTTAATCAATTAGAGTTCACCAAATCATATTTATATTGAATTAGACTGTTTCCTGAGAAAATAATGAAACTAATATACTAATAACGTCACAAGAGCAAGGTCTTAGAAGGTCAGCATTACTCAAATAATTATAATCATTGACTAAATTGAGTATAACTGATCAAAGAGAATCATATACTTTACTTTCTATAAATACTAACTGCAAATGATCATATAAACATATTATTTGACGTTCTATAAACACTAACTAAGATGACGTTCATTAGTTATACTTTGTTATACTAATTAAGTATAAACATTAGTTATACTTATTTGACGTTCATTTGTTATACTTATTTATAGTACGTTCCAACGTTCTATAAATACTTGACTTTTCTGTACACTAGATGATTAAGTTTAGGTAAATTGAGCTTCGTTAATGAAAATACCAAATCTCAGCTTGAATCTATGTAATAATATCTAACATTCCATGTATACTAACTTGTATAACTAATCAAAGAAGATGATATTACTTGAATTTGTATGAAGAATAACTAGTAATCACAGTCAAAGATAAAATATTTACTGACTTTCTAAGAAAATTTACTAAATCACTTCAAAAAAAAAATGTCATACGGACAATCTGCAAACCGTTTCCAAACGGAATATAATTGACTTTATACCAAACTAAACAGAGTATAATCAATCAAAGTTCAGACCTTGATTACTTGACTTTCTTTATATACTATGTGACTTGAGTGTAATTAATCAATCATCACACATTGATCACTTGAATTTTTGTAAATACTAACTATATCAACTCTTATTAAGTATAATTTATGAAATATCAACTCTTATTTGATTTTTTATAAACACTAAAAAAATAGAATATAATAACTAATCAAATATTATTGGACATTCGATAAACACTAACCGAAATGGTATAATTTTGATATAAAAGGTCGTACTCGTACCGATTTCTGGCATATAGTAACTAAACTGAATATACTTAATTGAAGATCAAATCTTATTTCGCTTTCTACAAAACAAACTAAACTAAGTATAATCAATCAAAGATTACACCTTGATTACTTGACTTTCCGTAAACACTAGATAACTAGCTCAATGTCAAAACTTATTCGATTTTCTATAAACACTAACTAAATCGAGTACAACTAATAAAGAAGTTAAAATTACTTAATTGTATATACAGACTAACTATTATCGATCATATAAACATCATTCGACTCTTAATAACACCACTCGACTTTTCTATAAACACTATTTATGTTTATGTTAATTGAGCTTACTTAATGAAAATACCAAATCTTTATTGATTTCCTTATCAATTAATATTTATAAATATTGATGTCAGTCTATCATCAAACTATTAGCATTAATAAATACTATGTTTAGGATGTCCGTACTAATATTTAGTTACCTATTATATAAAACAAAAATTAGGAAGATTTCGAGGTCGTAATATATACTTATGAACAAAAATGCTACGTGAATAAAAAGGTAAAAAATTACATGTACATCTGAACCATTAATTTTGAGAAATTATACATGCAGGTCCATATTTACAAAATGCAGGTCTGAAAAACACAATATGTGACCCTGAGTTGTGCTAGTGCATCCAAAATATTATATTTTGGACCTGCATTAGTAAACATGGACCTGCATGTATCACCACTCTTAATTTTTCATGGCAAAAAAATCTCAGTCATTAATACTTTTGTCTATATAAAGCACAATCTGATCTTATCTGTATTTTCCAACTCTCGTTCTTCCGTAATCTTATCTTCATCCTCTCTACTCTCATTCTAAAATCTGAACTTGCCCGATCTGAGGCCATGTTCTTGGTGACGAGCGGTGATGAATCCTGTCAGTGAGGTAGGGATTTGAGCGACGCTGGTGATATCGCGGCGGTGATCTGGACGATAGCGATGAGGCGGCAATTTGGGCGTGGATCGGGATGATGACGACGTCGTCACGGCTTAGAGCTTTGAAGCTACAGCTTTCCGGCCAGCGTGATGTCAATGCGGGCCTCCCGAACTCGCCATATTTCTGAGCTCGCCATGAGATGGGGATTTCAGTCTACAAGTGAGCTTCCCGAAGCTCACCGTGAAGGTGGAGGAGATAGGATACATCGGCTCTTACAACCGTGTAATCAAGGGGTGAAGTCACACGCTGACCGCTGTTCAATTCCCCTCTTCCCTCACGGTAATACGGAAAGGTATAAATGTTTTTCCCTTGAGTATGATTGCAATTGTTTTTGGTGGTACAACTTATATACTACAGAGGAAATAGATTTCCTTGCAGTTTCTAGACAAGGATTTGGTACCATAAATAGGCCATGACCAAGAAAGCTTTTGAAAGATTTGGAAGTAGAATTCAGTTCATAAGCCTTTGCAACATGTATTCATTGAATATGATAAAATTCAGTTATTGTATTTGTTGAAGAATTCCATCAATGGAGCTTCTGAGGAGCACCGGTGACGAATTTGGCGATACTTTCTCAATCTTGCAAGATCTACTCCTTCTGCACCATCCCTTCTCGGCCTTTTTCACCTCGAGTACTTCTTTTTCTTCTTCAAAATCACCGACGAAGCGGCCACGCCACAACAAAGCTGCAAGAGCAGCATGCTCTCGACCCCAATTATATCCAAATCTTTCCCACCTTAGTAAAGTTTCCAGCGCCTTGTCTATAAGTTCATCATTTGTTGTTGCTCCAAAACGAAAACAAATCCAGAAGGAGTATATCGGAAGGATTGGGGATGCTTATATTTCCGGCCAATTGGCCGGATATTTTTTTGACAGCCGACAAATAATTTTCAAACTCGTAAGTTGTAATACTCTATGCCAAAATAAAAGTTTTCGATATCGGAACAATTGATGTTCATGATACTTCTTTTCGATATCGGAATTTGTTGAATTTGAAACATAGACTTTCGATTTCGAAATCTGGAGAGATCATATATTTTTGTTTCGGTTTCGTAAGGATGTTGTTGTTTTGGGACAGGGTAGACTTTACGAGTCGTACCAGGTATACAAACGGGTTTCGACTTCGAAAACCTTGGACGACGGGTCCTTCCGCCGTGCAAAACTGGACCGCCGATGGACGGCGGTTCCAGTAACGGCGGGTCCGACCGCCGTGTATACACCGGATTACCGACGTGTGCGATGTCATCCTCCAGTAGTGACATTCTTTCTATTTCCGAAATCGGAAACGGGTCCGTAAATAAATTGAATTGAGGAAAATTGCATTTAACCGGCCACTTTACGAGTTCGTAATTAACAATCTAAAAATATTAAATGCTGATAATTATAATCCAGTGAAAAACCTGGCTACACTTCCGGCTCGTTAACATTTTCCTTTCGGGTGGTTTACGAATTCATAAATTTAGTGCCCCATCCGAAAAATATTTTTACGGCCCATTTACGATTTCGGAATTGATAAGCTGAAACAAATTAAATTCTGAGAATTAAAATCCAGTCACAAACCCGGCTACACTTCCGGCTCGGAAATATTTTTGTTTCGGGTGGTTTACGATTTCGTAAATATCGTACCCCATCCGGAAAAGATGCTTACGACCAATTTACGATCTCGTAAAGGGAAGATGAAGATGGCTGCAATCTGCCTGATTAAAAAAGTCAACCCGGTCAAATTCCGCCATCATAATTATTTCGGACATGTCAATTTACGATTTCGGAAATCACTCTGTATTTAAAAAGTGTGACAGTTCCGATTTCGTAAACCACCCGTTTCGGCATCAGATCAGACTAAAACCCACCACGTGGGTTCATTCATTCATTATCTTTCCAACCCATTTGTCTCTTCCTCATTATTTCTCCTCCCACACCACTCTTCCCTCTCAATATCTTATCAATTGTACAATATCACACTACCCAAATCCAAGAATCCAACTAAAGAACCTCAGAAAAAGTTGAAATTCTACATTTATTCTACAAGTTCGACTACTTTGGGGGTGTTTCATTCCAAAATAGAGGTACAATTGGTTACCTTTATTAACCCATTTGTATTGATTTGTCACGTGCGATGCAAACAAACATATGGGTTATGGGGTAACCAAATATTATCAAATCCAAACCCTAATCTAGTTGATGCATTAATTATCTATTTTAGGGTTCATTTATGTTATTGTCTTTTGCTTTGTTAGCTAAATATTTATACTAATATCTTCTTATTTTGTTAAATGCACCCTAGCTATTTTATTGTCGGTGAAATTGAAATTTTTTAGTTGTTCTTATTTGTAGGTGAATTAGTGGACAAGTGCTTGTATTTGGTATTAGTGATTAATTTGTTAATCATGGCTCCTACATGTAAACAAAACAAAAAGAAAATTCCTACGAAGAAGAAGGTCAAGTCATCCACAAAAGAGCAATTGGTTGTAGATACAAAAATTCCTAGAAACTTATGTCGAGAAATATAAAGGCGTTAGGACGCGGGTAATTCCACTCTAATGGAATTCAATAGGTTAGGAATAGCCATAGGGGTAGAGCGTAAATATTTCTCTAGTTGGGTTGGTAAAATCGCAAGAACAAGACATGATATTAAATGGTTCGATTGGACCAAAGTACCGATGGAGCGTAAATTAGAATTGTTGGAAGAATGCAAGGTATGATGTGGTATTTTTAATGGTATTTTACTACATGTTTTACAATAGTGAGGGCATTATAATGTGGATCATACTATCTACAACTAATCATGTGTTTCATTATTTTAGGAGCCGTTCACTATTATCGCCCCCGACATGGCGATGTTAGACCGTGTGACTTTGCAAAAGATCTCGAATTGTGCACGTCAACATAGGTCTATGCTAAGAAATGAGTATATCTACGGAAATAAAAAGAACATCATGCCATGGACGGTGTATAAGGACATCCAACCCGAGAGTTGGGAAATGTTCAAAATCCATTTTTCAACCCCGCCGTGCTACCCCGTTTTCCCCGCCGTGCTACCCCGTTTTCCCCGCCGTGCTACCCAGTTGCGTCCACTAGTGAGTAAACAGTGAACATAAACATAATATACAAAGGATATTGTTGAGTCGGGTTAAGAAATCAGGAAGACTCTAGACTTTTTGTGAATTGTCGCTTGGGAAACCCGAGACTTATACAAGACGATACTGGGAGAAAAGAATAGAAAAAAGGTTCTGGTTTCAAGATGACAGTGCTATTATTTGAATTCAAATAAGGAAAGAAAGTTATGGAGAAGGGGAAAAAGTGGAAGACGTGCATGAAGAGACAAAAAAAGGGAAAAAAAAGGCTGCAAGGTGCCTTTATTGTGCGCATTTAAAAACATGGTGCGTAAGGAAGGGGTGAAAACTGTGCAAGAAGTCGTTTTTTAATAGATGTTATATATTGGACTTGTGATTTCTTACCCATTTCTAGCAAGTATTTGAACATAACATGGTGGTTTGAGAAAAGGAATTACGGCTTCTGATATAATTATTTATGCATGTTATAATACTTCCTAGTAATTGCAACCATTTTTATTTGCACGAAAATGCACTTAGATACTTTTAAAAGTTGAGATTACTTTTTTGTTCAAGAAAAAAAAATGAAGATATACGTGCACACGAGAATAAACCGCCCGACCGTCTTGTAAACGTGCACGAGATATTTTTGAATGGATAAAAAACTGGAAATGATAATCATAACATATTATGGAAATGAATGTAAATTTCTTTTATACTTTTGCTAATCAGTTAAATTTTTTTAGTTACTACATAAATTGAAAGGACGTGCAAGATTTGTACATTGTACTGTTTATTTCAATAGCCTTAATTATTCCTTCTGCTCTAAGAACACTAAGAAAAATTCTAATAAATAAGAAGAACTAACTTACAAGCCTTTTTCCTAGAAAATGAAAAAAATAAAAGCGTTCAAACTGGTCGGCTTAATTTAACTATCAAAATCGGAGAGGTAATGCTTTCCATTTAAGTTAGAATTTAGGAATCATAATATATAAAGTAGTAATTCTTTTTAATTTCTTTTTAGTGTATCATGTGCTAGAAGGTACCTGGAAGTGAAATTAGCGGAAGGTGCAAAGCGAGAATCAGAATTGCTAATAAAAGGAGTCCGGAATTCCAGTTCAGGAGAGGATGTAACACCCTTGTCCCAAGTGCTCCTATCTCATGTCTAGTAAAATATTTTTAACTACTAATAAAATATACTAAGGAATAACATGATGAAATATAAACCATTTTATTCTCACAAATGAAAAACTATCAATTAAAGTGTGGAAATGAAACCTTTTCAATAAATATATTTTTATATTGGCAAATTTTAATATAAAGTTTTTTAATATAAAATTTGCACACTTAGATGGCACGCCCAATACATGCACAAAAAAAATACACGTTCAATTATTTTTATGAAAACATTTGTTATTATTTGTTAGGTATTTCAATGTTGGTGGTCATATCAAGTACGAGAGAATAAGATTATTTTATTGAATGGTGGAATGCACAAATCTTTCACATTATTTTAATATATATACTCGTCTATATTTTCACAGTTTGAATTCATTCTATGTACTTTATTTTTTTCAATCTTCTAAATAAGAATCTGTTATATATATGACTGCTCTAAGAATTTTTCAATAATCATTAACTGGAACAACTTCATTCATTGAAGATGGAAAAAAAAAGGAAAAGAGAAAAGGCCGCAAGGCGTCTTTTTTGGGTTCATTTAAAAAGATTGAATGGCGCAAGGAAGAGGTGACAAATGTGCAAGAAGTCGTTTTAGTATACGGTATAGATTGGACTTGTGATTTCTTACCCATATCTAACAAGTAATAAAACATAACATGGTGGTTTGAGCAAAACAATTACGACTCCTGATATATTTATTCATGCATGTTACAATAGTTTCTAGTAATTGCAACCATTTCTATTTGCACGAAAATGCACTTAAATTTTTTTAAAAGTAGAGATTAGTTTTTTGTGCAAAGAAACGAAGACAATGCATGTAACGGTAAATCAAAAGTTTATGCTTCTGCTGTCTTCACAAGTGGGCATTCAACTCGGTATGTGGTGAAATTTAATGTGGTGTGTGTGTGCAAAACTCTATATTCAATTATATTCTTGTTTTCAGGCCTCTTACTTAGGTATAATAAGGGCTTTGCATAAGGCCGTGAATGTTTGATTTATAGTATGTTTAGCATGCTTCATATTCAATCTTTGTGGCTATAATGAAGTGGTGAGATTACAATTGCCATATGTTTACGTAAACAGATTCCACGTGCTAGAAATTGATGATATTTATTGGCAAAAAGGAAACAAAGATAACGTACATGTTTAGTTTATATGGCCTCATTTTTATGGATGGATGTAAGGATTTGAAAATAATGATGATGCCCTTTTGTCATAAAGCGGCTCTGCTGAGTTACTGGCAGTTTCAGTGCAGTTAATGGCACATTTTCACACAGATAATTAATGCTCATGGATATATTTTGTAATGTTTTCAGTCTTAAATATTGTAAAGAAACTTCTGAAACTTGCTATATAATTATGCTGGAGAGGCTCATTTTCTTTTACTTCACAAGAGAGGTGAAGCTGAAGAGTTTGAAATTTGAAATATTGTATTAAGTAAATACTTGATCAAGTACTATATGAGCTGATTAAATACTTGTTTGAATTGGTCTGGAGTTGAACAGGCACTCTCCTTGATATTTAAGATGTTGACGATTATTGAATGTATGTCAAGTGGCTGAGTAGTATTGAACTTTTTACTTATAATGTATTATTTGGATGAGTAGTTTAGATATATACATGTTATTGACTCTCTTACTTCTCTGAGTACTCTGAATTCAGCAACAAAGGTAAACCAATGTTCCAATTCTCAATCAAGCACGAACCGAAGCTGAATTGTGGTGGTAGATACATGATAAGCGGTGAAATAGAACAGAAAAAGTTTGGTGGTGACCATACTAGTAATTCAGTCGTGGATGTACTAATTTTGACAAATACTTAACTAATTATTATTTACTAATTCCCCATGGCGATATTATTTACATTATTTGATTTATAAATCTTACTCTGCAGTGTTATGTTTGGACCTGAAATCTGTGGCTATTCCATGTGAAACAAACCAGTTGACTCATGTCTCTATCTGCGTCATCCTTTGTCAAGATGCTGAGAAGCAAACTGATAGTTTGTACTCAGACTGAGACATCCTCCCTTCGAAGCAAATGAAGCAAGACTTGTGATTTCTGACGATTTTAGAGTGGATTTATGAGGTAGATGGTCTTATTTTATTTAAAAGTTAGTTTTGTTATTTACAATCTCATGAAAATGAGGACATTGCTAAGAAAGAGACACCCGCCCGTTAGCGCGGGGTGAAAAACCTAGTTCATATAGAAAAATTAATTTTAATATCTTCAAATAGAAAATGTGGAAGAATAAAAAACTGAAAGCAACCAATTACAAGAGAAAAATGAAGTCTACGTACATTGACTAAAATCGACGAGGAAAAATATCATTTAGATAGGTTGGGAACGGATCACTATTCTTCCCTTGCAGAAGAGAATAGTCACCATTATAGCTTGGCACATTGTTGGGATTAATTAGTTGGTCGTTCTGTGCGTTCAGATCTCTCAAAACGGCAATCTGAGGTTGAATTTCTGCTAATTCGGTTTGGGCTTTATGAATCTGCTGGCTTAAGAAAGTGATGTCACTAACACATCCGTACACTGGATCCTTCAATCTGCAGTGAGCTTCCTGATACAGTGTCTCTGCAGCTATCATACGCTGATTTAATGGAACTCTCTGTTCAATCAGAAAACAATCGAATAAATTAACATTAATGTCGATCGAAAACTCTGATAATTGCCAGAAAGTGTTCATTCATTCCAAAACATTTAGGTCAGATCAAATTCAACGGTAGAAAGGTGAAGCATCCCATTTCTTATATGCTGTCATTTTCATCCTCTGGAGTCGATAACTTCTTATTCTCAAAAGATCTCTGATTAGAGCAAGCCCAACATCTATGCCATAATAGAGTTTTTATCCAAATTTGCTTTTTTTTGTCATGTTTGGGCTTCCAACAGCTACTCTATCATGTGTTCTAAAATAGAGATATTGTAAAAAATAGAAATACATACTGCAAATGGACGGAGCCTCGTTGATACTCTAAAAGTTAATTTAGTCATTAATTATTACAATTACTTTCCTTTTTAATTACTTTCTACCCAGAAGCACATCAAAAACCATGTCGTAGGCTTCGAAGAGACCGACGGAAAGAAACTGACTTTCCGACTGCCAGCGCTGCCCGTCGCCTGCCACCGTAAATCCGCCCGCCGCCTGCAATCGTAAATCCGCCCGCCGCCTGCCACCGTAAATTCCTGCCACCGTATATCCGCCCGCTGCCTTCCACCGTATCTCCTCCGGTGTCTGCTTCCGAAAGGTCAGTTTTTCTTCACTTTCTTAAACCCTATGAGAAGTTTGTGTGCCTGATAAATATGAATACTTTTTTATTTGTTGGTGTTTGAATTGGGCAATTTGGAGAATGATGTATTCAACATAGATATATGCTTAAAATCGTGTTTAGATAGATTGAGTTTGATTGGGTTCCATTGAAATTAATTATGTTTGGATTGATTAAGTCTCGCGTTTACTCATTTATGTGTTATGTTTTTCTTTAAAAACTAAACTTTGAACTATGTTGGGATATTTCAACCTCTTAAAGAAAGAGTAGTGTTATTTTGTTGATTGGTGAGGACACCACCATAATGGCTTGAATGAAGACAATGAAATATACACGGTAGTGAAGAGAAACCAGAAATGGAAAAACTAAAATGGTTAGATTCATGTTTAGTTTGCCGGTCTGAGTTTAAAGGGTTAAATTATATACAATATGTGTGTATATGTATATATGCTCTCTTAATCTGTCAGAGTTTCTTAATCTCCCTTAACCAAACTCAGTAGAGTTCATACATGGATTACAGCATACATTAAAATAAACCAGCCTTTACTTTAACATGCATAACAAATGTAGTTGTCCTTATTCCCTGTTATAATATTCCTGGGATTCTTGGTAATATCCCATCTAGTGTTATTGTGTTTTTACTGCATCAAAATGCAAGATAAAACTGCTAGGATATGGTTTGATTTCTGTCCAGCTAGCCTAGCCAGAGTCTGCCTCTCTTTTTTTCTTTTGTTATTGTAACATCATTCTCATAACTTGCGCGCCTTTTCGCCATTCGCGCACCAATAAATGCTCATTACACCGAGCGGAGTGAAAAATCTCTACAAACCCGTTGGTCTAAAATAAATAAGGAAGTGGCCAAGTATTCTGCACATTATACTGCTGTTCATAATCTGCAAAGGAGTGGGGAAACCGAAGAGGGAAGGGTATGATTTCTGAGCTTAAATTATACTTGGTGCTGCTATATTTTATGCTATACTTACTTGATGATCACGTTTGCTGAATACAATCAATTGCAATTTACGATGTGAAACTAAATGAAGTTTGAAATTCTATTGGGTGTTTTGTATTTTAGGTTCTTGAAGCAAAAAAGATTTTCTGTGATGAAATGGGCCATCCATTTGTTCTTGATCATTGTTGGAATATGTTGAAATTCCAACAAAAATGGAAGGCTCAAGTCAAAAGTTTAGTGTCCAAGAGGAAGAAGGCCGACACGTCAAGTAAAACAACTAATTCAATCAACTTGGAAGATGACAATATCGAAGCTCAAGAACCTGAAAATCAAAAGAGACCACAAGGAAGAAAGGCTGCAAAGGAAGAAGTGAAGAAAGCAAAAATCAAAGATCAAAATGAGGAGAATGGAGGAACTTCTAAAAGTCTTCAGTTGTTGGAAGAGTTAAGGGTCTACCGACTAGAAGATGAAAATAAAAGGAATGAGCAAGTTGAACTTCTTCTATCTACTGAACGAGAGCAAGTTGCTCTGAGAAAAGAAGAGATTGCTAATCAAACTCTAAGTGAGGATACTAGGATAATGGCTTTGGACACTAGCAACATGTCTCCAGATCGAGCTGAGTATTTTGCTAGCCTTCGGAGGGAAATCATGACTAAACGAACTCGTAATTGTGGTATGTAGTTAGTTTTATCCAAATTTATGACTCAATGAACTTGTGATAGCATATTTTTATAATTTATTTTAGAAAATATGGGTTGTTATGCATTTGCTAGGATGTTTTGGTGTTGAAATTGTTGCAGAGTTTGTTTTCTTTTTTTGAATGAATTAAGTTAATGGTTTTTTATAGATTATGAAATTACTCTTCTGGTTGCATGCAAGTTCTTCCTCATTCCTTTACCAAATAGGATCATTGTTGATTGTAAGTAATAGGTGAGATCTCTGGGATTATACAGGTTTAAATATCAACCAAAACGGAACTACGATGCTCTAGTTATGAAATTTTAAAGTTGCAGACAGTTCAGAATTGGTGAAAATGCACTGCAATAACTTCAGACCCTTATATCTTTCTCATTCCTTTACCAAATAGGATCATTGTTGATTGTAAGTAATAGGTGAGATCTCTGGGATTATACAGGTTTAAAAATCAACCAAAACGGAACTACGATGCTCTAGTTATGAAATTTTAAAGTTGCAGACAGTTCAGAATTGGTGAAAATGCACCAGTAACTTCAGACCCTTATATCTTTCTCATTCCTTTACCAAATAGGATCATTGTTGATTGTAAGTAATAGGTGAGATCTCTGGGATTATACAGGTTTAAAAATCAACCAAAACGGAACTACGATGCTCTAGTTATGAAATTTTAAAGTTGCAGACAGTTCAGAATTGGTGAAAATGCACTGCAGTAATTTCAGACCCTTATATCTTTCTCATTACTTTAACAAATAGGATCATCGTTGATTGTAAGTAATAGGTGTGATCTCTGGGATTATACAGGTTTAAAAATCAACCAAAACGGAACCACGATGCTCTAGTTATGAAATTTTAAAGTTGCAGACAGTTCAGAATTGGTGAAAATGCACTGCAGTAACTTCAGACCCTTATATCTTTATCATTACTTTACCAAATAGGATCATTGTTGATTGTAAGTAATATGTGAGATCTCTGGGATTATACAGGTTTAAAAATCAACCAAAACGGAACTACGATGCTCTAGTTATGAAATTTTAAAGTTGCAGACAGTTCAGAATTGGTGTAAATGCACTGCAGTAATTTCAGACCCTTATATCTTTCTCATTACTTTACCAAATAGGATCATTGTTGATTGTAAGTAATAGGTGAGATCTCTGGGATTATACAGGTTTAAAAATCAACCAAAACGGAACCACGATGCTCTAGTTATGAAATTTTAAAGTTGCAGACAGTTCAGAATTGGTGAAAATGCACTGCAGTAACTTCAGACCCTTATATCTTTATCATTACTTTACCAAATAGGATCATTGTTGATTGTAAGTAATAGGTTAGATCTCTGGTATTATAAAGGTTTAAAAATCAACCAAAACGGAACTACGATGCTCCAGTTATGAAATTTTAAAGTTGCAGACAGTTCAGAATTGGTGAAAATGCACCAGTAACTTCAGAGACTTGTATCTTCCTCGTTCCTTTACCGAATAGGCTCATTCTTGATTGTAAATAATATTTAAGATCTCTGGAATTATACAGGTTTAAAAATCAACCAAAAAAGAGCTACGATGCTCCAGTTATGAATTTTTAAAGTTGCATACACTTTGCTCCCAAAACAGTTTCGGGAAGAAATGGCAGAAGTTTAAAATCTATATCCATCGTGAACGTCTCGGCAATGTCTGAGTTGCTAGTTCCATCCTCTCACGAAGCAACACGGAGTTGAAAAACTCATATGGCCAACAGATTCATGGTTCTTAACTTTAGTTGCTGTATCTGCAATCAAAAGAAAGAAGTAATAAGAAAACTGTAGCTCAGCACTTCAATTAAATGATGTTAATCATACATAGGCAAACACACTACAGACAAACATTTAAATATACCAACAAGTTCATGACTAGAGTAGGAAGTACAAACAAAAATATAGAGATTTATCTAAAACAACAATGGAGTAGTGATAAATTACCTTATCATCAATCTATACAACCGTTCTTGATTGCCCTTCGTTCCCAAGTTCTTTCCACAGGTGCTCAATAAGATCCATTTGGAGTTGAGTGTGCATATGCCTATCTCTGATCTTGCGACGATTTTCAATGAATTCCATCAAATCCGGGGTGCGTTCAAATGAAGGAGAAGCTAATGGTATCTTACTTTGCTCATATTCTCTCTCACCATCAGTACTTTGATTTCTTCTTCGTAGCTCAGGACGTTCATCTTTTACAATCATGTTATGCATAATAATGCACGCTGTCATAATATAGTTTAGAGTATCCTGATCCCAATATTTGACAGGATCTCGGACAATTGCAAAGCGTTGTTGCAATACTCCAAAAGCACGTTCTACATCTTTCCTTGCTGCTTCTTGTTGCAAAGCAAAATTCTGATTCTTATTTCCACGTGGATCTGGAATAGTTTTTACTAATGTAGCCCATTCCAGATATGTACCATCAACCAGATAGTATCCCATATTATATGTTCTTCCATTGACCACATAGCTTATCTCAAGTGTGCGTCCTTCAGCAATATCATTAAAAACGGATGATCGCTCTAACACATTGATGTCATTGAGCGATCCAGGCATTCCAAAAAAGGCATGCCATATCCAAAGATCCTGTGAGGCCACAACTTCTAATATTATAGTTGGTTCATGAGCATGACCAGTATACATACCATGCCAAGCAGTTGGACAATTTTTCCAAGTCCAATGCATGCAGTCAATGCTACCAAGCATCCCCGGAAAACCACGCTCTTTGCCTTTATCAAGCAACCTGACGAGGTCATCATTATTTGGTGATCTCAAGTACTCATCACCAAATACTTCAACAGCAGCCTGGATGAAGAATTTGAAACTATCAATGGCCGTGGTTGCTCCAATTTGAACGTATTCATTTGTAGAATCAGCAGGCACACCATATGCAAGCATTCGAAAAGCTGCTGTAATCTTTTGAAGGGATGATAAACCAAGACGTCCAGCCGCATTCCTCTTTTGTATAAAATAACTATTGTGTTCCACTATGGCATCATGAATTCGAAGAAACAGGTCTCGGTGCATTCTAAACCTTTTACGGAAGACACGAGCTGGATACTTTGGACGATCCGCAAAATAATCACAATAAAGTCTCTCATGACCTTCCTTCAATTCCCTATCAATAGTAATATGACCCATAACTGAGCCACCACAGCGTTTTTTCCTATTATTCACAAAAGACTCTTATTCTTCTTCTAAACAATACAGCAAAATTTCTTCATATTCTTCATCAATACCGTCACTTTCGCATATGAGCATATCCCGTAAATAACGACGAGCCATAATGTCAATCTAAAAAAAACAAACAAAAACAATCAAAACCCCTATATATCTCAAGAATCACAAATTCAATCCTAATTGGAATCGAAAATATGTACTTACCTCAGTGATTAAGATATGACTTGTGAGATTCTAAACTCAGTGATTAGGTTGGGCTGAATTGAGTCGCAGTTACCGATAACGAAATTTCCACGGAAGTCTGAAGAAGCAAAAGGCACCAGGCGGTGACTCGCGATTGTTCCAGGGAAGAAGAAAGAATGAAATTTTATTTTAGTATAATTTATGGTAATAAATGTAGAGAATTGGTAAAATAGAGCAGCTGTTGGATATAGACAAAAAAGATATAGAGTTTTTGGAATTTGAATCTCTATTATAGAGATTGTTTTAGAGCAGCTGTTGGGCTTGCTCAGGCTTAAGAAGATCTCTAAATATTCTCAGAATATCTCAAAAATGTTCATGATCAGAATTTATTTAACGAACACCTTTAAGGAAAATACAAGTTTGGACATGATCGATCAATATACAAATTTATTTGATCAATATATATGCAGATACATATAATATACACTATATTTAATTAAACCATGTAATAAATTTTCCTTTCAAAAGAAAAAGAAGGAACAGTCACGAATGATGTAGAAGTATCTGACAGGATAGAGGTTAATTACCAGAAGCATTTTAGCAACATTGCTGGCACCATAGATTTTGTGAACATATGCAAATCTCTGAGGATTATTGCCAGGAAAGTATGGGGAGAGAACGCAATCTGGAGGGCATCTCCTCCTTAAAAATATTTGCATCCAGCACACCTCATGATCATAGTATATATATATATATATCTTCGAAATATAGATATGTATTACGAAATCTCTCTGGTGATTTTCTCAGAATCTATTCTTGTTTGAAGAATCAACATCTCATCGATCAGGATATATATGGTCTTGATGTGTGTTTGTATTTGGTGCTATCTTTGCACATTTAATTGAGCAACGGCTAGCCTAACTTTGGAAATGTACTAATTCATTTTAAAATGCAGTGATTTTTGGAAGGAAAGTTACCAGTACGTATGCATGGACTTGGAAAGAACAAGTGATGGTTATATTTCTTCTTTTGTTAAGTACTTACATTCGTTTATAATATGTTTCTGAAGGATGAGTAAAAGTAATTTATGTTTCAAATATAAAAGTAATTTTACAAATTTGAAGTAAGAGTGTATATTGCATAGCAATATTGAATACGAGATAAAATTTGAGAGAGTTAAAGATTGTGAAATAAATGAAGGTGAATGAAATAAAGAAAATAATAATAATAAACAAATAAGATTTACCAAAAATGAAAAATGTATAATTTAACGTGTATAGTATAATTGTGCTCTTCCTGATGTTATAATTATAGACTCTTCATGATGTTATATTTGATCAAGTTTTCCGGTTTCCAACGTTGCTGGAGATCCAGCTCAACTTTCGTTTCAGACGATGAGATGCCGGCACAACTAGGAGAGGGAGGAGACAGATCAAGCCGGAGAGATGGAAGAGAAGTCAGTCGTGACGCCATGTGCCACCTATTCCATCACGTCTTCAGGCAGAGTCCCTACCGCGCGATTCTGTCAAGGTGCGTGTCAGCCAGTTCGATCCAGACAAGTTGAAAGAGTCGCTGCTGACGACTATTATCACATTACTACTATTTCCCTTGTATTTTTCAATTTTTAAGATAGAATTAGATGGGCCATTACCAGCTTTTAATAATTTTCGTTTAGGATACAGAGAGGGTCTTTCTATAACTCTCTTCGTAATTGCACTAGTTGCCTCCTTTTTTGGAGTTCTTGTATTTACGGTCTAGGGATGTCAAAGAAAAGTTCCCGCTCCACCTATTATTAGTGGTTTATCAAATATATAGGATTAGATCGGAGGGAAGGAATAGAATTTTGAGTAAATATTTGAGTGAAAATAACTAAGTGAACTGAACCCTTCCCATAGGCTTTGAACTATGGCATAGTTCTTCTCATTCTCATGAAAAAAAGCCTTTGATAGGCTTGAAGAGGCTGTGTTGACTCCTTATTTTCACTTAATATCTCATCGAGTAATTGTCAAACGTGCCTCAAAATTTTGTATGAGATTAAAAAAAAAAACAAATAACACCCTTAATGATGAATCCTTTATGTAATGTGACTTATATATGATGCTAAAAAAATAAAATAAAAAGAAGAAGAACTAGCTCTACACGCGTGGAAGAAGGATCAACAGTGATCTCATTCATTCACCTTGGTTAATTTGTATTAAGATAAATTCAATCCTGCAAGCATTTTCTCTAAGAACTTTTAGGGGTCGTTAGATGCAGTCTAATATTTTCTTATGTAGTCTGTATTTTGTTTGAATTGACGTAAATACCCTTTATATTAATAAGGTATAAATTTTCAATCAATTTCATATTTGTGGTTCTTATATCATTTTCGAGAGGAAGGGAAAACACACGTCGAAAAATTAGATAAGGAAACCAAACACATTAGATCACGGATCACTTTAGGGAGGGCATATTTGGTAGTTTAGGTAGAAATATAGACTGCATAAGTAATGTTGAACTGCATCTATGAATTCCCAACTTTTAGTTTTCAAGTCATATAAGGGCTTGCACCAAATATTTTTCCCATTAACCTTTTCTATAAAAAACCTCTGGGCTAACCCTGTTAGAATGCAATATTGAATGGGTGAATTGCTCCTCTGAGCTTTCTGTATTCATTCATATAAATAGAGACTTTACAACTAATTAAATTACCTAATATAATAGATAAATACAGAAAGTATATAATCTAAACATGCAAACTAATATTCACTAAATATGCTAACTAATATTCAGTAAATATTCTATATGCTAACACGCCCCTTAGTCGAAGCAGGAGCCGGGCGAATGCAAAGACTAGACCAAAAATCTAGAAACAAAGGGGATGGAATACCCTTTGTAAATATGTCAGCATATTGATGAGCCGATGGAACGTGAAGAACGTGAAATTCCCCGACAGCCACCTTCTCGCGAACAAAGTGTATGTCAATCTCCACATACTTAGTACGTTGATGATGTACCGGATTAGACGAAAGGTACACGGCAGAAATATTGTCACAATAGACCAAAGTAGCCCGCTGAAGAGGAACACGCAATTCACAAAGCAAGTTGCGTAACCAGCATGTCTTGACAACTGCATTAGCTACACCTCGATATTCAGCCTCAGCACTGGATCTAGAGATAGTGGGTTGCCGCTTGGAAGGTCAAGAGATGAGATTGTCACCGAAGTACACATAATAACCAGAAGTAGACCGACGAGTGTACGGACAACCAGTCCAATCCGCATCTGAGTAAGCAGTGAGGACTGAGGTAGAAGATGCCTGAAGATGAATATCAAGAGTAAGAGTACCCTGGAAGTACCGAATAATCCGCTTGAGAGCCTGAAAGTGTGGTTCTCTGGGGTCATGCATAAAAAGACTCGATTTTCTTGTCTCGTCCCAAAACTGGTTTGTTAGCATATAGAATATTTACTAAATATTAGCATATTTACTAAATATATATTAAAGCACCTTCAAAGAAACACTGATTTCTACTAAACTAAATAAACATAACAAAGAGTACAATATCAATAACGATTGATCAAAATCTATCAAACTGAGTTACGTGGAACAACTAAATTTCACAATTCTAGCTATATATTATACTAAATCTCCAGACATTGTTTCTTGACACACACACACACACACAAAAGCAGAAATGTGCTAACTTGCCTTGTGCTAGTTCAAGCAGAGGATGAATGTTGCAGAGAACCTCAGATGGAGATAGCAAATGAACAATTTTCTTGCTACATAATATTGGTACATTACTTTTTTCATTCGAATGCTTCACGAAAATTACGATGGATGTTTGTAATCGAGTGAGCTCAAATGGACTCTCCATTTGAAACCGATGGCTTGAAATGTTGCTTGGATGTTTTCCATGACTGCTTTAGGTCTTTGAAAGTTTCCGATCAACGCATCCGTGTAGTGACTCAACAGAATTTGAACATAATCTCGGTCGTACATGCACACTGCTTTGCCATTGAAATGAGTTATCGGTCTAATATCTGGATTGGAATGTAAGTCAGGTAGAGAAGAGGTGAGTGTTTTTTGTAGTTAAGGCCTAAATAAAAGCTTTTCCGGCGGTGATGCCACCGTATTGGGGCGGCATCAGTAATTTCATACTGCTAATGGTAATATTGGTGATATGGGCCGAGGCCCATATCCTGGTCCAGTTGATATACTGGTAAAGGAGAAGAAGAGGGTTAAGCCCAGCAGTGGTCCTCCCATGACATCACCTATCTTGGACACACCCGGGGTAAGGACCACTTAGCTTAAACCCTCTCTGATCCGATCCATTATAAATAGAGGGGCGACCAACAGTAATAGGTATGTTTTATCAGACTTAAATACTCTCTGTATTTATTCATATTCTCTCTCCTCTGTAAAAAGCCCTATCTTCATCATCACGCCGGAGCGTCTACCCTCGGGAGACCCCGGGGGCTTTGTTTTGCAGGGTTCAGGTGAGAGATTGGCCGCGGGCTAGGATTCCAGCTTTCCCCCGGATCACCTTGTACCGGAGCTGGTATCCCGGAGCTTACTGGTAGCATCAGTTGGCACGCCCAGTGGGATCGGCTTCGTCATGCCCCGCGGTAGACCTAAAAAGACGGTGGAAGAACCCTCTTCCAAAGCCAATCAGGCAGAAGGCGGTCCTAAAACTAAAAGGGCCGCGGCTGCCCAGGCGACGCGGAAGGCGGCTGAAGAGAAGGAGCGGGCACGCAAGGAGACCGCCCGCGCGGCCGCTGAGAAGCGCCAAGGAAAGAAGAAGGTGCCGGAGCGTACTCTCAGGGAGATGCAGAAGGAGCATAGGGAGAAGGCCCGGCAAGAAAAGGAAAGGCAGGACCAGGAGACGTTCGGAGAAGGCGGTGAATCCGAACCGGAGTATTTCGATTCCGGGGAAGAAGACCCGGAGTGCCGAGACCCGGAGACGATTCATACCAATGCGGAGGAATTTGGGGAGTTTCGGGCATGGAAGGCAGCTAAGGCAGCAGCACCCAACAAGGTGCCCGAAGTAGTGGACCTGGAGAAGAATGGGAGAGGTAATCCTGGATATCAGCAGATGCCCCCGGGTCAGCAGATGCCTCCAGGGCAGCAGATGCCTCTCGTTCAGCAGATGTTTCCAGGGCAGCAGCAGTACCCGGATCAGCAGTTTCCAGGAGGTCTGAACCCGCAGGCACAACCATTTTATGGTGGATACAACACCCCGTTTAACAACGGGTCCATTGAAGATCGTTTGACGAGGCTTATTGGTAGGCGGGGGATGATTCCTCACTCCCCGTGGGTTCCAGAGGTGTTGAACTATAAGTGGCCGGTGGGCACTAAAGCGCCTGATGGGGTTCCGACGTACAACGGGGACGGGGATCCAGAGGAGTTTGTTCACACCTACCTCAGTGTCATGGGGGCCCGGGACATTGAGGAGCCGTTGCAGTGCAAGTTGTTGCCTTCTTACCTCCGGGGCAACTGCTTGAGTTGGTTCAAAAGCCTTCCGCAAGGCTCATTGAAGACTTTCTGGGACTTTGCCACGGTCCTGGTCCACAGATATGCAGCAATGAAAACCAACTTTGTCAACCTGGCCACGGTCTTGGCCATGCGGCAGCTGGAGACGGAGTCTACTTGGCAATATTATGTCCGGTATATTGCTGAGTCCATGAAGGTCCAGGATAGGCACTTGCATGAGAAGGCCCTGATTGGAAACTTTGTCAATGGGCTGAGAGACGAGATGTTCTACATTGAGTTGATGAAGAACATGCCAGGAACTTTCTACCATCTCCAGTTGACAGTTGAAATGCATTGCACTGTGCATGAAGCTAACCACACTCGGATGAACACAGTCGGTTTCTTTGAGCAGCGGGTGATTACGGCCACAGCGACCCAAGCAACTACACTCCGGGCCACTCCTCACCAGGGGCCCCGCCCGGAGGCAGCAAGACGCCCCCCGGCCCAGGGTGCAGCACCTGCGCCGGGAGGACAGACGTTAGTGGTCAGGCAAACATATACTCCACTCTCCAAGACCAAAACGGAGATTTTGGCCATTCACCGGGGCCTTTTCACGGATCCCCCAGTTATACAAGGGGTCCCGGCCCCGGAAAATGCCCAGAAATGGTGTGAGTTCCACAAGTCTTATGGTCACATGACAGAAGGTTGCCGTGTCTTGCGGACGGATATTCAGAAGTTGGTGGAGCGGGGTCAGCTTCGGGACTGTGTAGCAGGTGAAGCACACCCGGCGGCTGCCCCGACAGGTCAAGGAAGGAAACGCAACTGGGAGGGGCCTTACAAGGTGGTAGCAGCCCACCCCGGGGGAAGTTATGAACTGCAGGACAAGGCCGGGAAGAAGGTCCCGAGACACTGGAACATCGCAAACCTACGTAGGTACTATGCTTAGATTTTCCTATGTATTCACCCCTCTGGCATGGATTATGCCTAGGACGGTGGCAGAGAAGCGGCACTGGGACCCCTGGCCAGGATTGAGCCTGGGTTGTCCCGTGGCCCGCAGTTGCATTTTCTCATTGTATTTATAAAGATTATCTTTCGAGTTAGTATTTTCTCGTAAGTACAGTTAACCCCGGCCGCTTGAACAAGCGCTCGGGGGGCTAGAGCAAGTCGATCCGGGATTGCTTGAATAAGCACCCGGCGGGCTAGGGCAAGATATACGGGATGCTTGAACAAGCACCCGGAGGACGACCTAGGCACGCTTGAATAAGCGACTGAAACGAATATTTGAACAAATATAAAGGAAGGGCAATATGACAATCAAATCATTAACTTATGATTAAAGATTACAACATTTACAACTTTGAAACTTGAAAAACCTAAACAAACCTAAACAAAGCTAACAAAGGGAAGGAGGACCGTCCCAGCTAATAGGAGAGTCCGGATCATCTTGGGTTCCGGGGTGATCTGGCCGATTATTAGCAGCAGGAGGGTTCGCTGGGTTGTTAGGAACATTGCTCCCCGGGACATTGGGGGTTGCAGCTGGATGAGTACCGGACGGACCGGCTCCCGAGGGACCAGCTCCTGAAGGACCAGCTCCCGAAGGACCAGCCCCCGAGGGACCAGCCCCTGAGGTAACTTCGGCATACGGGTCGAAGTCGTCGTCCGAGGATGAAACCTCGGGAGATGGCGTCCGTTGGCGAGCTCCAATGATAACGGGTCCTTGGGCACGGGGGATTTTTTCTTTTTTGTAGCAACGACTTTGCTTTTACCTTTCCCCCTTTCCCGGGCCAGACGCCTTTCTTCTTTAGCAGCGTCTTCACGGGTAATGTAGGCCCGGATTCTGGCGGCGTCCTCACGGAGTCTGGACACCCTCCGGGCGGACTCTTCCGGGTCAACTGAAACACGAAACCCAAGATACCTTTCAACGGTGAAATCAAGGGAAATCCGGCTCGGCAGAAGTACCAGGGACGGGGGGAGATATTGTCCCTCCCTTTGACGCCGCCACCAAGCTGCAGCTTCCTCGAAAGCGGGCCGGTACCGAGACTCGGGGTCGTTCCAGCCCATCCGGAACATGCGCACTAACAATGCAGAGACCTCCCGGGGAAAATTAGTGTAGAGAGGGGGAGAAACCCGACCTAGACGCAACCCTGTCAGGTGATAAGTCAGCTGCAAGGTTACTAAATTTTCCCGGAGGGTGAGGTTCCGGGCCGCCAGTTCCCGGTTCTCTCTTTCTAACATCAGATTCCTCCTAAGGGGATCGCCCCGCCTCTCTAACCACTTGAGCTTGTCGCAGTAAAATGGAAGTTCAGACCACACAAGGTCAAATTCCTCCTTGAGACGAGATTTGAAAGCGTCATGTTCGGCTTGCAGCATGGAAATAGTCTTGTCTGCATCCAGAACAGCGTTTACTCGGTCTCGAGCCAGGATTGACACCGGGATCCAAACTGATTGGATATCTCTCTAAGTTTGGTTACTAGAGAAGTGACATCCGGGAACTCATCGATCACTGATCCTATCCCGGAATGGACGAGAAGATACCGGGTCTGAATGCCGTCCAGTTGCCAGCGACTCAACTGTTCTTCCAGTTCCCCACACCGGGGGCATGGTTTTTCGCTATCCGAGGCCGCCCTGGATGGAACTGCACCGGGGGGATCATCCCGGGGCTAACAAAACAAAACACAAGGATTTTAGACTTAGAATTAAAACAAGGTCATACAAATCCCGGAGAATCAGAACAAAAGATAAGTAAAATGATAGAGACTTGGAAACAAACATTCGGATTGCAGAATAGAACAGAGGGACTCTTACATCGTTAGAGTCGTCACTCTCGTCCCCGGAGCTATTGTCTCCTCCCTGAATTACAAAAGGGAACGGTTCAGGGAAGAAGCCCGGGGGAAAATAAAATCAAAAACATAGTTGAAAAATTAAAAGATCAAGAAGACTAAGTATCTATGTTTACTTCTTCTTCGTCTTCATCCTGGGGAGACTGCTCTTCTTCACGAGCCTCGCCTTTCTCAGGGGACGACTCCTCCTCTCCCGGGGTTCCCTCTTCTTCTGGTTCCACCGGCTTGAATTCTTGCTCCGGAACAGGAGACTTAGCATTTTCATCATCTGAGTCCCCGCCCTCTCCCTCTGAGGTCACCGGGGTCTCAATGGCAGCAAGGTTGGCTAAGTCATCTGGACCAGGGTCCGCCCTATCCTCGGCAAGCTTGGCGGCATCCCCGGCATAAGCCATGATGTCCTGGGGATCGAGACTGCGAGCTCCCTCGAAAACTTCTAGCACTCCGGGGACAATCCCGTCGAGGCCATCCTTCATTAGTCGATCTGCTGCATAGTTGAAGCGATCGTCCGCCTTGGGCCGATACCAGGATTCTCTGAAGGCTGCTCGGTTTTCCCGGGGGATGTACTCCCGGACAGCAGAATAAGCAGCTTGCAGGGCGGATTCATTCGAGATGTCGCACAGGGACATCATCTTTGCCTCGAAGGAGCGACTCCTGAGGACCTGATTGGTGAAGGCCCGGCAAAGAGCCTCTTGAGCCGGGGCCATGCCGCGCTTGCTATCCTTCTTCACCCGGGACAGCTCCTTGTGAGCCTCGGACAGTTCTTTATAAAGGGAGGCTTTCTCCAGTTTCAATTGTTCAACTTCCCGGGACAAGTCCTCAGACAAGGAGTTGCAGGCCTGGTTAACCAGTTCCCGCAACCCAGGGAACTCCAACAATTTGGAGGCATTATCCTACAAAGTTATAAAAACTTAGAATCGAAATATTATGAGGAGTAGATAAATTAAAGGGCGAAAAGTTGCGTACCTGGGGGCCGTCCAGTCTCAGGGGTCGGGACGAGGAGCCATCCGGAGTTTCCTTTATAGCCTGGAGGCGGCTGTCGGCAGTGGACTTCTCCTCTTTCCGGGGAATCCGGAGGGAGCCTTCGGAGTGAGGCTCTGTTTTCTTCTTCTTCAGAGGATGACCCCCGGACAGAGGAATGTTAAAAGCTAACCGGCGGTTGCCGGTAGAGGGGACTTCCGTCGAACCGGTTTCTTTTTCCCCCGATCTTCCTTCCCCGGACTTCCTTTTCTTTGTGTCCTTGACCGCCTTCTCGGTCTCGGACTTGTCCTTCTTCTGCCCCCCTGCACCCTTTCCACTCCCCTCACCGGACTTCGACCCTGACGGGACTATCGCTGGTCTGGGAGATACAACTAAAACATGGAAGGCAATAGACTTAGCCAAAAACAATATTAAGGATTAAGAAAAATCAGCAAAAGGAAGCAAAGGTTACCGAGGCTTCGTTTGGCATATAGGCGGCGGCAGGTAAACACCTCTGCGGGATACGCCTCCCGGGGGAACTCGTAGCCCCCCGGCCTCTGGTAGTCCTTCAACTGGACGAAGAATTTGGCGATCTTGTTATGCTCATCTTGCACTTGCCGAAACTGGGCCGGGGGTAGAGCCGCCTTTGTTTCAGCAATCCTCGGCTGGTTCCACGCCGGGACTGAGTACCTCTCCTCGTTGAATGTGAAGTAGCTGTTCATCCAATCGCTTGTCTTCACAGATTCCAGCCTCCCGGAGCAGATGTTCGGTGTCTTGTTCCGGCACAGAGCATTGAATACCCCCGGGACAGAGGTTGCCGCCAAATAGTAGAAACTGCGGAATATCTCCACAGTCGCTGTAATCCCTGCCCGTTGACAAGACAGAAGAAAGGCGATCATCACGCTCACGGCGTTCGGATGCACCTGGGCCGGAGAAATATTATAGTACTTCAAATAGGAGACGTAGAGCGGGGGCAGAGGAAAGGTTAGCCCATGTAGAAAGTGATGCCGGGGGATGCACACCCGGGTTTGCACATCCCCGGTGTATGGCTCTAATCCCGCATCGTAGGATAAAGGCACGTACATCCTCTTCACCAATTCCGTGACTGCCTCGTTCACCGGGGTCATTCCGGGATCTTTTGGGTCCACGGGTTCCGGGGCACCATATGCTATCTTGGCTTTGGACGTCATAAGTCCTTTCCCACCGGAGGGGGGGGGAAGAGAAGAATCGTCTATGTCTAAGGGATGGTCGTCAGCCGGGTTGAGGACTTTATTACTCATGCTAGATGGGTAAAAAGATAGAGAAATTGGTAAAAGAGAGCAAAGGAAACAGACAAAGAGAAAGCGACAGCGCAAAGTGGATGAAAAATGAAGCTAAGATTTTTCTATGAAGTATTTATAGGAGAGGATAAAAGGAATTTCTCGAAATTGGGAAAAGTATGCACAACATTTTAGAAAGGTAATAACGAGCATTAATGGTTGCGCGAAAAGGCGCGCATAGTAAAAGCTGAGAAGGGAAAAGAAGGATGAGCACGCACGGCGCGTGATGATACGGTCCCATATATCCTACGACCCACTGTGTCCTTTTAAGAGACCCAACCTACCGGGCCGAACCCCGGAAGCCAGGGTCTCGGGGGCTAGTGGTGATATGGGCCGAGGCCTATATCCTGGTCCAGTTGATATACTGGTAAAGGAGAAGAAGAGGGTTAAGCCCAGCAGTGGTCCTCCCATGACATCACCTATCTTGGACACACCCGGGGTAAGGACCACTTAGCTTAAACCCTCTCTGATCCGATCCATTATAAATAGAGGGGCGACCAACAGTAATAGGTATGTTTTATCAGACTTAAATACTCTCTGTATTTATTCATATTCTCTCTCCTCTGTAAAAAGCCCTATCTTCATCATCACGCCGGAGCGTCTACCCTCGGGAGACCCCGGGGGCTTTGTTTTGCAGGGTTCAGGTGAGAGATTGGCCGCGGGCTAGGATTCCAGCTTTCCCCCGGATCACCTTGTACCGGAGCTGGTATCCCGGAGCTTACTGGTAGCATCAAATATAGTAGAATGTGATACATGGGAAAAATTGGCGTGTGTGATACAATCGAAGAGAGATCATAGGAAAAAAACATAGTCATTGGGTATTTCCAATGTGAGGACTGATTTCGACTTGAGCTTTGTCTGCTTGATTCGGCACAAACTTTGTATTATATTGATATATACCATTAGAACAAAAGGAAAAAAAATTTAGGGATCCTTATGTATTTATTCATGCATGTTACAATAGTTTCTAGTTTCTATTTGCAAGAAAATTCACTTTAAAAAATTTGATATAAAAATGTAGAGATTAGTTTTTTGTGCAAAGAAACGAAGATATACGAGCACACATAAAAAAACCTGCCTGTTCGTCTTGTAAACGTGCACGGAATATTTTTAATGGATGTAAATTGCTTTATTCTTTTGCATAACAATTAAAATATCTTAGTTACTTCATAAATTGAAAGGATGTGCAAGATTTGTGCATTGTACTGTTGATTTCAATGGCCTTAATTATTTCTTCTTGCTACACGAACACTAATGAAAATTCTTATAAATAAGAAGAACAATAGTTTCTAGTTTCTATTTTCAAGAAAATTTACTTTAAAAAATTTGATATAAAAATGTAGAGATTAGTTTTTTGTGCAAAGAAACGAAGATATACGTGCACACATAAAAAACCTGCATGTTCGTCTTGTAAACGTGCATGGAATTTTTTTTAAATGGATGTAAATTGCTTTATTCTTTTGCATAACAATTAAAATATCTGAGTTACTACATAAATTGAAAGGACGTGCAAGATTTGTGCATTGTACTGTTCATTTCAATAGCCTTAACTATTTCTTCTTGCTACACAAACACTAATGAAAATTCTTATAAATAAGAAGAACTAGCTTACAAGATTTTTTCCTACAAAATGAAATAAATAAAAGCGTTGAAATTGGCCGGCTTAATTTAACTGATGCTGATTATCAGAACCGGAGAAGTCATATTATCAAGATAAATTAGGATTGCCAGAAGGTGCCTAGAAGTGAAATTAGCAGAAGGTGCAAAGCAAAAATTAGAATTGCAAAAAGGTACTGAAGTCCGATTTATTTAAATCCTGAAAAGGAGTCGAGAATTCCAGTCCAGGAGAGGATATAATGCCCTTGTCCGAAGTGCTCCTACCTCATGTCTAGTAAAATATTTTAACTACTAATAATATATACTAAGGAATAATAAGATGAAATGTAAACCATTTTATTCTCACAAATGAATAACTATCAATTAAAGTGTGGGAATGAAACCTTTTCAATCAATATATGTTTAATTTGGCAAATTTTAATATGAAATTTGCGCACTTAGATGGCACGCCCAATACACGCACGAAAAAATAAATGTTCTATTTTTTTTATGAAATAGTTTGTTATTATTTGTTAGGTTTTTCGTTGTTGGTGTTCATATCAAGCACGAGAGAATAAGATAATTTAAATAAATAATGGAATGCACGAATCTTGGACATTATTTCAATATAAATACTCGCCCATATTTTCACAGTCTAAATTCAATCTACATACTTTATTTTTTCCATTCTTCTAAAAAAGAATCTGTTATGACTGCTCTAAGAATTTATCAATAATCATTAACTGGAATGAAAGTTAACTCGTCAAGTGAAAAAATAAACAAGTGGGTATTTAACTAGAATAATCATTAGATGTCTTCACAAGTGGGTATTTAACTCGGTATGTGTTGAAATTTAATGAGGTGTATGTGTTTGCGAGACTCTATATATTTATATGTTGAAAATTCAATTATATTCTTGTTTTCAGGCCTCTTACTTAGTTATATTAAGGGCTTTGCATAAGGCCCCGAATGTTTGATTTAAAGTAAGTTTAGCATGCTTTATATTTGATCTTTATGTCTATAATGAAGTGGTGAGATTACAACTATCATATGTTTAAGTAAACAGATTCCCCGAGTTAGAAAAGGATGATATTTATTTGCAAAAAAGAAATCAAAAATAAGGTACATGTTTAATTTATATGGTCTCATTTTCATGGATGATCAATGTAAGGATTTGAAAATAATGATGATGCTCTTCTGTCCTAAAGCAGCTCTGCTGAGTTACTGGTAGTTTTAGTGCAGTTAATGACGCATTCTCATACAGATAATTAAAGCTCATGGATATATCTTTGTAATGTTTTCAGTTTTATATATTGTAAAATAGCTTCTAAAACTTGCTATATAATTATCCTAGAGAGACTCATTTTCTTTTATTTCACAGGCGGTGGAGATGAAGATTTTGAAAATTGAAATATAGTATTAAGTAAATACTTAATCAAGTACTACATGAGCTCATTAAATACTTGTGTGAATTGGTCTGAAGTTGAATGTGCAGTCTCCTTAATATTTTTGATGTTGACGATTATTGAATATATGTCAAGTGGCTGAGCAATATTTAACGAATACCTTAAGGAAAATACAAGTTTTGACATGATCGATCATTTAATTTGATCAATATTTAACGAATACCTTAAGGAAAATACAAGTTTGGACATGATCGATCATTTAATTTGATCAATATATATATATATGCAGATACATATAATATAAACTATATTTAAATCATGTATCACAAATAAATTTTCCTTGAAAAGCATTTTAATTACCTGAAGCATTTTAGTAACGTTGTTGGGTCCATAGATTTTGTGAACATATGCAAATCTCTGAGGATTATTGCCAGGAAAGTATGGGGAGAGAGCGCAATCTGGAGGGCATCTCCTCCTTAAGTATTTGCATCCAGCACACCTCATGATTATATATATTGAAGAGTCCAGAAGATTTAGCATTAATTTGTTGGCAATTTTGTAGAAGTTAACTATGTTTAAACATGCTCTCATGTTTAAACACTTGCTTAAGAAGATCAGAAACCGAGCAATAGTCTTTGATGTGAAGTACAACTCAGATGCGATCAAACAAGATATTCGAAAGAATCAAGATGATACTTGAAGAATGATTCGGTTCTGATTTAATTAGATAAAGAATATATTTGTCAGTTGTATTTTATTTAGAATTAGTCTTAAATAAGGAAAGAATATATTTCTTATCCTATAGCTATAGAAGTAGAATATAGCTAGAAGACTAAGTGTTGCTGTGATGTGTTGGACGATAGGATCAGCCTTGCCGTGATTGAAGGACCGAGAAGATCAACACAGAAGCACAGCCTCGAACTATAAATAGAGAAGAAAGCTGCGACAACATTTATCCAACTTGAGAAAAAGTATTCTGGAGTTCAGAATAGCTTTGCATTTGGAGCAGCTTATTGAAGGGAGTTCAATAGGCCATCGCCATCGCCAGGAGTCTGAAATCAACAAGCCTTAATACTTCAGGAGAAGTGGTCAAGACAGCAACGAGGAGTTGCTGACCGGCAGTGAAGGGATCTCACAAATCCACACGGATAAGATAAGTTTTAGATAGTTAATTGTTTGGAGAACGTTGTAACTGATCTGAATTATTTTAGTGGATGATTTTCAGACTGGGCAAGGCCCCGCAGACGTAGGTGTTTTAGCACCGAACTGCGTAACCAATTCTTGTGTTCTTACTTTCAGTGTTTAAACTCTGTCTCATGTTTAAACCTACTTGCTAGAGTAGAAAAATTAGTTAAGAACACTGTGAAACTGATCGATAGTAAATTTCATTTGGTATCAGAGCAGTTTCACAGTGCTCTTAACTAATCTTTCTACTCTAGCAAGAAGCTTTAAACTAGTGTTCTGCGATATAGATATGTATTACGAAATCTGGGTAAGAATTTTCTCAAGATATTACAAAATCCCTCTGATGATTTTTTCAGAATCTATTCCTTGTTAATTTTTAAAGGATATATATGCTTTTGATTCGTGTTTGTATTTGGTGCTATCTTTGCACATTTAATTGAGCAACGGCTAGCTTAACTTTGGAAACTAATTCAATTCAAAATACAGTAATTTTGGAAGGAAAATTACCAATACTACTACTATGCATGGACTTGGAAGTTGGAAAGAACAATTGGTGGTTGGTATTTCCTTTGTTAAGTGCGTACATTCGTTTATAACAGGATTTTATTTTTTTTTAATCAAAACCACCATTTTGGTGGAGGGGATTTATTGGCACCCCTTAGGCCTGAAAAGGGACTAAATGTATTACAGCAATTGAACAAATTTACAAGAGCTCTAAGCTCAGCACTAAGGCTCAAAAGAATGAATAAATGATAGAGAAGTATTCCTTCAGCTCCATCCTTAGCTCTCTCCTCCACCGAGCATGTTAGTGAATTGTTAGAACAAAACACAAATCTGCCAAGTGTAAAGAGAAAGGAGGGGAGCATAATACAAAAAAATGGGGGTCAGTTTCATTCACTTTGCTGTTGTTGGATTTTGCTTTGCCTTCCTGTATCCGCTCTGCATGGAATCCCAATGGCACCTCCATTGGGTCTTCTATTTTCTGCAAGTTAAAAATCAGTAGCTTCTGTTCTCAAAATCTAATATTACTGACACTAGACTGCTCAAGGGATATCATACTTTTTAGCACAGCAGGAGCATTTAGAAAAGATAAAGAGGATAAGATGAGTTGCTGGCTGCTCATCTTTGCCAAATAATCAGCTATAGTATTACCCTCCCTGAATGTATGCACAATTTTTTTGTCCCTAGCCAACAGATGTATTCTGTGGCAAACACTATACAGCTTCCAGTTTGCAGATAGAGGACTTTGTATCCATTTAATTGCATGCAGACAATCAGACTCAATCAGTATGTCAGAAAATTGTGAACCAACTAGCAGCCCCAGTTCTAAAGCCAGTAATTCAGCCTCTATGGGTGAGGAGGCTGACACTAATTTGAGCTCCATACTCAGTACCTCGCCAACACTATTTCTTACAATAACACCAAGTCCAACTCTATCTAGGCTCAAATAGGAGGCATCAACATTTATTTTCACCCCATAATCTGGTGGTATCCATCTAACAGCCCTAGCTATTTTTTGCTTTTTTGCCTGAGAAAGGGAATTAAGCCAGACTGAAGGAGCTCATATGTTTTACAGAATTTCCATGCAGTGGGAAAGCTGTAAAAATAGCAGCTACTTTCTGGGCAATCTGAAGCAGAAGTGACTGAATGGTGGTGTCCTGATTAACAAAAATCAATCTATTTCTCCTACACCATAAAATCCAAAAAGTAATTACCATAGAGGTTAAATTGACTGTTGTCTGTAATTTGGATTTACCTTTAAAATTAATATAGTAGGCCAGTCTATGCCTAAATGATCTAAAAATAGGAACATGCATTTGTAGCACAATATGCATGGAGTCAAAAATGGCCACATTCTGCACACAGTCATGAAAGAAATGATGTATTGTATCCATATTATTGCACAGAGGGCATTTTGGTGATAAATAAATACCACATTTTTGTAGAACATCATCAAATGGTAAAATGCCATTTACCAGCCTCCATATGAATACAGAAATTTGTGGAGGTATAAATTTATTCCATACCTTATTTATTCCATGCATATCTGATCTTGCTGTCTTAATAGCTGGTATGCAGATCTGATTGTAAAAATCCCATCTTTGTTTGGAGTCCAAATCATTATGTCCCTGTGTTGGAATCTGATCTCTGCATCCTGCAACAAAATTAAAATGTTGGTAGCCAGATATGGCTCCATAGCAGTTAGCACCTGGTGTTTATGCAAGCAAAAATTGGCAACTGTCAGTTTGGGATAGGGCAGTGGTATTCCTTCAGGCCATAGGTAAAATAAAGCTCCTGTACCTAACCAATTAGAGTCCCAGAAAGGTGCTTCCCCACTGCCAATCAGCACCTGAGAATTAGCATTTGCAAGCTGTGTGACTGCACATATCCTCTTCCATGTATGAGAGCTTCTGTAAGTTTTTGGTATAGACCACAAGAATTTTGACCACTGGGTATTATTTAATTGCATTTTCCACCACAATTTACAGGAAAAAGAGTGAATAATGGCATTGATATCCCTGAAACCAAGGCCATTTTCCCCTTTTGGTACTGCCATTCTTCTCCACCTTCTCCAGATTTTTCTGTCCTATCTGAGATTCACCCCAAAAAAACTTGGCAGCACTTGTTTCCATCCTCTTTATCACTGTTTTGGGTGGGTGCAGAATTGCAAAATATGGGTTGGTATGGATAGAAAGACATAGTTTAGCAATATCATCCTACCAGCATAAGACAGCCATTTGTTTTTCCAACTATGGAGAGTCTTATCCATTCTTTCCAATAAATGCTGGTAGTAACAGACCTTGTTTCTCCCTTTGAATATTGACACTCCCAGATAAGAGAAAGGGATGGTTCCTTGTCTCATGCCTGTTTTTCTCTTAATGACACTAATTCTGGACTCTGATGTAGCACTGTGGACATAAAACTCAGATTTGTTGAAGTTCACTTTTTGGCCTGAACAGACTTCATATGCACTCAGAAACCTTTTGATCCTTCTCAGATTTTTCTTGGTTGCAGTTGCAAAAATGACAGTGTCATCTGCATACATTAAGTGTGAGATCATCTGCACCCCCTTTGGCACTATAAAGCTCTGTACATACTGGCTTTCCATTAACTTCCTGAGACCCCTAGAGAAGCTCTCTGTGAGAATGTTATACAGGAAAGGTGATAGAGGATCACCTTGTTTTATGCCCCTTGATGAGTTAAAGAAGCCTGTAGCTACTCCATTAATGAGGACTGAGAAACAAGAGGCCCTTATGTTCTGCATTATGATCTTTACTGTGCTTCCATGGAATCCAAATGCCAGTAGTACAGAGTTTAAAAAATTCCAGGAGACCCTGTCAAAAGCTTTCTGCATGTCAAGCTTTATGATAATATTCTTGTGCTCAGAATTTTTCCCCAGCAGCCTAATCATTTCTTGCATCTGAAGAATGTCATCAGTAATTTCCCTTCCTTTCATAAAAGATGATTGCTCAATGGATATTATTCTACTCATAACTGGCCTGATCCTTTCCATCAGAATTTTGGAAAAAAATTTGTTGACAAAATTGGATAGGCTAATGGGTCTAAATTCAGAGAAGGAGGAGGGGTTTGGCACTTTTGGGATCAAGGCCAGCCATGTTGAAGCCATTGCCTTTGGTACTTCCTTTCCATCTAGAAATTCCTTTGCTGCCTCTAACAGATCAAACTTTACAACCTCCCAACAGTGAGTATAAAATACACCATTAAATCCATCAGCTCCATGTGCTCCATGACTGTTTAATCCAAAAACAACATCTTTTAATTCATCCATATCCACAGGTCTCATAATCACAGAATTATCATCCTCAGTGACCAACTTGGGAATAACCTCCATAAAATATTTCAGATATCTTCCCTCCCTATTTGGTGTATCATCTGTCAATAAGCTCTCAAAGAAGGTTGCACCCTCCTCATTTATCAGATCTGGATCAGTGATCCATCCACCTGTGGCCCCCCTGATTTTTGTGATCTTCTTTTTTGTTGTTTTTTCTTTCACAACTTGGTGAAAATACTTTGTGTTGGCATCCCCCTCTTTGAGCCATTTTACATTGGCTCTCTGCTTCCAAAATTTGGCTAACTCCACCTGTGATCTGGTTAGCAGTGCCATTTTTCTATTAAGCTCAATTCTATCTGCTTCCTCTCCAGTAGTTTGGTATTGAAGCTCTCCTGCTGCCACCTCTTCTTCAGCTTTCTCCAAACTTCTGTTAACATGACCAAAGTGCTCCCAGTTCCATTTTTTCAGAGGTCCTTTTAGTCTCTTCAGCTTGCAAATCATTCTTCTCAGCCCCATCTCTTCACATGGCATGCCCCAATTTTCTTTAACTAGTTCCAGTAAGCTATCCCTAGTTGTCCACATGTCCTGGAACCTAAAAGGTCTAGGCTTTTTTATTTCTGCAGTCTGGATGGACAAAATGAGAGGGTTATGATCAGAGGTGGTTCTACTCCTAACTTGGATTGAGCTGTGTGAGAACATGGAATTCCAGTCATTGTTACATAGCCCTCTATCTAGCCTTTGCAGCAACCTATCCTCCCTAGTCCTATTGTTATTCCAGGTGAAGGGATTACCAACTGTTGAAATTTCTAGAAGCTCCATTTCAGTAATCATTTCATTAAATTCCCTGATACTTCTAGCTGATGGGGGGTGTCTGCCTTTTCTTTCACTAACAGAAGAAATAGTGTTAAAATCACCAATAAAAATTGAAGGGACCTTTGGTAGATTTTTAAGGTCTTTCCAAAGATCCTCCCTCAATTTCCTTGTGACCTTTGCATAAATAAAGCAGCAATTCCAAGGTGAGTCAGAAGAGTTAATATTTACAGAAACACAAAGATATTGGTCAGTTTGATGCTGTACAATGATATTTACATGATTTTTCCAGAATAACCAAATTTTAGCATGAGAAGCAGACATATCATTAGGAAATTTCAGATCAAATTGTAATTGGGAAATGTTTGTGCTAATATGCATGGGTTCTATAATACATGCTATATCAATATTATGTGATTTCAGGAGGTGTTGAAGCCTAGTTACAGACTTTTTATAGCCTCTAATATTCCAGACAAGTATATTTCCTATAATATTGTGACTAATCATTGACTAGGCTTTTTTGATTTTAGTGAAGATCTGAGCCACTGCTCAACAGTTTTTCCTTCAGGCATGCCCCTTTTAGACTTTTTTTTAGTAATTGCATGCATTTGTGATTCATAGAGATTACCTTCTAGCTTACATTTGTCTTCTGGAGCTTCTGAACCAATCTTTGAGTCCAACTCACTGGAAGCTTCCTCAAAAGTGTCAGAGTTACTCTCCTCATCAAAATCTTGTAGTACCTAAAAGGTGTTAGTAACAGAAACCTCTCTAGGTTGTTGATATGGAACAAGTGCTAGCTCAATGATTCTGGGATCCTTGGCTGCTTTACTAGGAGGGTGTGAGATGTGTAAATCATCAAAAGAATAAAAAGTTGGTTTTTTTGGGTTTTTTTGGGTTTTTTATATTTTTTAGTATATCAGAGGGAGGGGAAGCAGAGATCAAATCAAGTGTGGGATTGGCTCTAGTTTTGGATTGAGGGTTGGCTTCAGGTGACAAGGTGGACTCTGGGAGGTTCTGGCTCTGAATTGCAGTATTGGTCTTGTTGGTTACTAGATTGTGGGACTCATTTATAGTTGTAGAGCTTTTTTGATGCACTACAATGCCAGTGTCATCAACTACTTCAACTGGGAGCCTATCAGTTTGGGACTTTTGCTGCTCAAGAACCTTATTTTTCTGTAATCTAGACAAACCAGACCCCTGAGCACCCTCTACTGGTTTCCATATGAGATCATGTTGTTGGTTCTTCCTAGCACCTTCTTTTCAATTCTTTCTTAGCTCAGGGTGTAGGAAACCACAGTTCAAATCATCATGCCCAATTCTTTTGCAGTGAGTACAGTAATAAGGTACATTTTCATACTCAATATCACACTCAACATATTTGTTAGGGGCTCCTATGATTATAGATGGGGGAAGAGGGGGTAAGAGATCTACCTCAACGCATATTTTGATTGCAGAAGGGCGTGTCAGTGCAGCTGTTGCCCCATCCATCTTCACGAACACACCAATCTGATTTCCGATATCTTGAATCGCTGTGGTATTATAGTACAGAATTGTAGGTTTATGAATGGTAGCCCAGACAGGTACAATTGAGGACTCGGTGTCTGTTGAGAAATCCGGCTCCCACTTGAGTATCTTCATCGGCTTCCCGTTGATGCTGCAGACAGCTCTCAGCCAGAACTTATGGTAGTCTTGCTTATCCTCCATCCTTATAAGAATGTGCCTATAATCCAGCGAGCCAATTTGGTATTTCCCGGCAATCCCCATCGCCTGAAACGCTTTATGAATGAACTCCATGGCCGGCTTGCCGCTGGTGAACTTTCCGATCAAAGCATTTGCATAGTGGTTTGCGAATGTCTCAATTGCTTCTGGGGCATAAATGCAGGCAATTTTTCCGTTATCTCTATGAGAAATGGGTCGAATTTCGGGATTTGATGGAAGGGAGGTCGAAAGAGGTTGGCTTTTTGGTACGAGAGCATCTCTGAAGGTTTTTCCGGCGAGATCGCTGTCGTCCCAGGGCGGAGGGGCCGCCATGGGGTAACCGTTAATTAGCCGTCATTATGGCAGATGGCCAATAACGTCTCAATTTAATACTGTTTTAGTTGAGGGATGGGTGGCGCGTGAACAGACAACTAAGAGAGAGGTGAGAGCATGAGTTTATAACAGGATGAGTTAACAATTGAGAGTGATTTCATTCTTTTTTCTTTTTCTCAGTTTAGTTCAAATGTAAAATTCAGATTAGTTTAGTTTAGTTTATTAAGTATTGAAGTAATGATATGATAAATTCAAATATTTTGCAAATATTGAAGAAAAATGACCAAAAAAGTATATTACCATTGACTACTTGTTCTCCCCCAAATACTCTTAGTAGAACTGAATAGAATTAAACCAAACTAATAAATACATATTAAATTAAACTAAAATGATAAATATCAAACTTATCAAATGCCCTAGTGTAGAAATTTTAAAATATGCCATATAACTAGGAATTTCAAATTTTCAAATAGAAATTCCCCTAGTTTAAATTTACTCATAACACAATACATTGCTAGACCAGTGGATTTAGAATTTGTAGCTGATGACATTATACCATTTTTGAAAAAACCTCCTAAGCAAGAATCTCTATTGTCTCATGGAAAAATCCTAGTGCTGGACATAAGATCAATCAAAATTGAACCATTTTCTGTGAAATCTTACAGTTTAATATGATTCTCCATCCTTCCTCTAGAAAATGGAAATTCATCAACTCCCTAGATTACTTAGACACATGCAGCTTCTCCATACCTTTAGAGAAGGGAATTAACCTTCTGATCTTCTGTACAAACATGTTTTTCTTAATATTTTGTAGTTTTCCTTCCTACGCTCTGTCAGTTTTATGCTTCTCTTAAAGATCACTAAGGTGCTTCCCATTTTGAACTGATGACTGAGTTTTTTGTCTCTCTTTTGGAAGGAAATGCCAAGCTTCAGAGCTTTTTAGCTTAGGACATCCTTTGTATTGAAATCTGTTTATTATTTAGTTTAAGGAGGCTGATGAAATTCCCTCCACCACCGAATGATAGTTTCATTTTTTAAAAAACATTCATAACACAAGCCCTGAATCTTTCTTGTCAATAAAATAAATATATAGTTTAAATTCATGCCAATCTCTGAAGTGCAGTATATTTGCTCATTAAAATAAAATAATCATGAACATGAATATAGATTTTAGTTACATTGAACACATAAAATAATAGTTTTACAAATTTGAAGTTCGAGTGTACACTGTATAGCAATATTGCAACATGTACTATATAGTCCCTTCGTCCCTGTTTATATTGTACGTGGGATAAAATTTAAGAAAGTTAAAGGTAGTAAAATATATATAAACGAAAGAGAATGAATTTTAGAAAAAATGATGACAATGAGTGGAAATTACCAAAAATGTAAAGTGTGCAATTATATATCGCAATTTATATCCTACATCGGGTGTACGTACCCCGAACCCCGTGTTTGTAAATAAAAATAAATATGCGAGTAAACTTTCGTTCGTTTTTAACCAAGGTTAAATTACGTTGAATATTACCGCATTACATACCCACGTTCACGTTGAATATTAACGCTAAGTAACCCACGATTAAATCTGATATTTTTCATCTTGTAAATTAAATATTCTGCGATCACAAATTCACACCCATCAATAAAAGAAATGCGTTTGTCACGAACGTGATTTAGAATACACATGATATTATACTGGAATGCGCCCCAATTAAGATTAGTATGCACTCTAGTTTTCAATCAAACATAGAGCTCACATTAGCGAGTAGTACTTTATGCACATTCCATCAACATACAATGCACATACAAGTGGTACTTTATGCACATTCCATCAACATACAATGCACATATAGTAGATTTTAAACGCACAATCATACATTTTTATATGCATATCGTCATTCAAATAAAAAATTACTACCATCTTATATTCAATTAAACTACAATAATGAACATAATTAATATTCTATGAACATAGTATACCGACGTGATTTAGAATGCACATAATCGTACACTGGAATGCGCCCACTTAAGATTAGAATGCACACTATTTTTCAATAAAATATATAGTGCACAGTAGCGATGGGTTTTTAAATAACTATGCACATTCCAGCAACATATAATGCACGTCCATAAGATTTGGAATGCCCAATCACATATTTATATTTTTAAATGCACATGTTTTTTCTATAAAACATCCAAAAACACCGCAGAAAATGGTAATTAATTAATTCTGCACATTCTATCCACATGTAATGCACCTACAGTAGATTTGGACTGCACATCCATGTATTTTTTAATGCACATGTCTTAGGATCATATACCCATCTACCCATATACAACCACCAAACATTACAACACCATCCGCAACCTACCTAAATCACAAAATTGCTAAGAAAAACGCCAGAAAACTAAATTATTTATGCCGCCGGAAAGACTACACGTGCATCAGCAAAATTCTCGTCCTCCATCACTAAACTTGGTATAGCTATTAACAATTTAACCTGCAATCAATAGATTTACCATTAAATCAACACATAACGTTTTTAGTTTTGAATTAACACCGATATCAAAAATCTTACCCACAATAACAGATCATCTGCTTCATAACCCTTTTGATATATCACCTAATCCAATACCATCGTGTTTTTTATATATAATCTGTTTGATACATCACCCAATTCAATTCAGTAACAGCGCGTACGGGTGGGTTTAGATTTGTACGTGGATGTGCACTTCAAATGATATTATCAGCAAAACGATGCGGCGGTTACGATTTATTGGGAAAGTAAGCAGTAATTTAACCTCACACGTAACGTATATTTACTATTTATGAAAATGTCCACTTATTGCAATTAGGGGTCTCGGGGTACGTACACTTGTGATAGGATCTACCTACTGATTATATATGATTTAATAACAAATGACACCCTTAATCATGAACCATTATGTAATTTGAACTATATATGATGCAAAAAAAAAAAAAAAAAAAAAAAAGTTCTACACGCGTGGAAAAAGGATCAACGATGATCTCATTCACCATGTAGTTCTATACCTTTGACAATCCAAGTCATTTGTGAAGTGTGCTATAGCCGCCGGCTTAGTTGCTTGCACGCAAGTTTTCCTCATAGACCTTTTCTTCAAGAAAAAGGAAAATCACAGTTGGCCAACACTTTTAATTTCGGAAAACGACATATTAACGAGACAACAAAATTGAGTCTTTATATACCTAAGTGAAAACATCAGACACAGAACTAATAATTTTGCCCCTTCGATTATACTTTTTAGTGAATCCCTAAGATGGAACAGACCATGAGGGACGCAGTAACTGGAGATAGTCTAGAAAGGCTATACCAGATCATCAGCGAAACTCCTGCAGTTCTTGACACCATTGATAAACTCCCATTTGTGCAAACGCCCGCACACTTGGCAGCATCGTTAGGGTTTTCCCATTTCGCCATGGAAGTCCTAAACTTAAAACCTTCGTTCGGTAGAAAGCTCGATCTCGATGGAAATGGCCCGGTTCAGGTGGCCATCAAGTCTAACCAGAGAGAGACAGTTGAGCGCCTGGTAAATTATGATCCCGAGCTTCTTCGGGTTAAAGGGCGGAAGGGATATATACTCCTCTACTCGACTGCGTCCAGATAGTTACTGATCGAGATTACGACAGGGATATTGTGGCTCAGTTTCTGCTAAGATGCCCTAAATGCAGATAACTTTTCCGAACTGGGGAAATTTGTGAGGCATCAGACGGTTTTATGAAGAAAATCGGAGGTGTTCCAACAATAGATGTCTCGCATTCTGTAAATGCGAAATAGAGTATGTCTTGCATTCTGCGAATGCGAAATAGAAAATTTATTTTTTATTTAATTTTAAATCTAATATCCACGGTGGATATTAACGTGGCAAATGTCGCAATATGGAAATGCGAAATAACTATGTTTCGCATTCTACAAATGCGAAATAGCTTTGTTTCGCATTCTCCAAGTGCGAAATAGAAAAATATTTTTCTTTAATTTAAAATATGTAAAATATTTAGCATTTATATGTTATGCATTTTCCGAATGCGAAATACATAATTTATTTTTTCTTTAATATTTAAACCTTAAATTAACTTAAATTAATGGTGTAGTTAACGCGTCTAATTTCTAAATAGCCATATGTTTCTCATTCTTGAAATGCGAAATAACTCTGTTAAATTTCATTTTATTTCTAGAATTTCATATCACATTCCTATTTAATTTATATGTTTCGGTGGTGAATTTTGATACCATTTGAAATGATAAAATTAAATTTTTACTTTATACTTAACATTAACTGATCTTTCAAATTATTTTTTCATATATTTTGTTTTGAAGTTAGGGCATGTTTTGTAAATCAGTTCAGTGCTATATAATTGAATTTTTTTTTCAATTTAGTTCAATTTAGTTCGAAGAATATATATGTAACCCTTTAATATATATATATACAAAACTTTATTATATATATAACATAAAATGACTTTAGTTTAATTCAGATTTTTTAGTTCAATTGAATACATTTATACATTTTAATTCAATTAAATACATTTATATTGTAGTTGTTTAATTTTTTCAGTTAAATTAGATACATTAATATTTAAGTTATTTTTTAAACACAAAAACATTACAATCATGGTAATTAACAAAACCATCAAACTTGAACAATGTGAATTATAAAGATGTGCCAGTCATATATAATAGTTGAGATAGAATAAGTTTTCTAGGATAAGAGTTGTAAAGAAGAAGAATAACTAATGATGACAATGGCCTAGTCTGCCGCCAGTTCCACAACGAGGTGGTTGACGTTCCCGTCTTGATCGACGTGGTCCCGATATAAGTTCTCTGCCATCACCATCACCATCATTGTCACCGTCACGATCACCATCACCATCACCATCACCATCACCATCACCATCACCATCACCATCACCATGGTCATGAACAATAAAGTCAGCATAATCTTGACCAGCTCGAGCCAAACCACTAGACGATGGAATAGAAGATGAAGTATGGCCGCGACTAAAACTAAAACTAGGAGTATGGAATTCATAAGGCTCATGCTGTGAGGTATGATCTCATGTAGGGCCCAACACTGATGTAGCAACTGGTGCACGAGGTCGAGGTTGTGATTGAACCTCATTGTATGGAACATCAGGTGGGGGGATATCAATATTCAGTTGTGAGTGATGCAACTGCAAGAGACTTGGATCTCGGGCATACTCGTAATAAGGTGCAGCAGTCTCATCCATCTGAGTAAAAGTTAGTCCATCAATTGAACATCCAGCTTCTTCCATTCCTAACTGAGACCTTCGATGCAACACTGACATTCCATGTTCCTAAAAATATTGAAACAATAAACCAAGTTGATTATATTTCAGTGCAACGTATTATTAATAAATAAAAATACAAAAATACTTACAAATATATCCGCACGCTCAGAATTTCCTTGAAAACCTTGAGTATGTGAACGATATCGTGTAGGATCATGTATGAAGGTCACAGTCCTAGACCTGTACCAAGCCATGTACTCTGGAGATGGATGTAATGGATCTGCTTGTGGGCCAAGTGGAATGATGCTCTCTCTGCGTTGATCCCACTGTTGGACATACACCTGAAGTTTAGTTGCCCAATTGGTGTTTCAGGAACTTTTGCGGGGTGAATGTTTCTGGATGCAGTTGAACTCTTTCTCTGATGATATGCAATAACAATTTGCTGTATGAAGATATGCAATAATAGATAATAAAAACAATGATAAATAGAGATAGAGATTTCACTTGAAAATGATATAGACCGCAGGTAAACGCTTCAAAATGGGCGGGTGACTGAAATTTGCTGCAGCGGTGGAGTTCCTCAGTCCCTGAAGCAGATTTTGGGCACCGGAAATTCTGTGGCTGGTTGGCGACCTCTATGTGGCGAATTGAGCTCCTCTTGGCCACGGAATTTGTCCTCTAAACATACCCGAACGAGCCAACAAACCGTGAACCTTACCCATTTCAATCAACTACAACCAGTCAACAAACATTCAACAAATCACCCAAATTTGATGATCAATTAGGCAAAGAAGATCCTGATACATGATAATTGATTAAAAGGAGAGGATGAATTGGAGTGAGAGAACGTACCCAAACTGCAGAAATCGGATCGGAGAACAGACGGAAGAGAACAGTCGGCCGAGAATGAGCACAGGCGTGTTCGGGACTTTCTGTTCTTATCTCCTTATGTTTCGCATTCTGTAAATGCGAAACAGATTTTCCATGTAGATGCCACGTATATGCCACCTCATTGCCACATCATTACCCAACTAATAAAAACATTATTAACGAAAATTATCTATTTCGCTTTTTGTAAATGCGAAGTAGTCATGTTTCGCATTTAAAGAATGCGAAACACCTATTGTAGGAACTTCTCCCAAAATCACCCTATTATCCTCCACAAGTTCAATTTTCATCATAAAACAGTAAAAAATCCCCTAAATGCATCGAGGATCTGAACATTCGTAAGGAAAGTGCTGTTCATGTTGCTCTGAAGAGTGGCAATGTGGATGCGTTTATGGTGATCCTGGTATGGCTTCAGCAGACCGGCAACTTGCATGTGTTGGATTGGGAAGATGAAAATGGCGATACTGCCTTGCATCTTGCTGCAGCTGCAAATAGTGTTGCGGTATTATTGATTCTTATTTATATTTTTTTGTGTAACTTTTTCTACTGAGCACTTTTTTTTTCTTAAATTAAATGCTAAATTTCTTTAAAAGTTCAAATTTCATAAGCAATATGGAACTACCACTATTCATCTTTTACTAGGTATATATATAAAAGCAGAAAGTGGCGGCGTAAATAATAATAAAAAAAACACCGCCCCCGGCCGCCACCAAAAATTATAATTAATATATGAAACTACATCAAAATTTGAGTTTTGATATCTCCGGTCAGTTTAAACCGTCACCGTTGCAGCTTTCCTTTTAAAAAAACTTTTTCCATTACCATGTATACCTACCAAAAATTGAATAGCTAATTATAGGAATGACTATAGCAAATAATACTATGGAATATATTGCATGCCATATATCCATTGTCGGATCGTATGTACCATATTATTCCCTCTATCTCATTTAATATCCTTTCTTCTTGCGATTTACCATATATATTATTAGTTAAGTAATATTTTTTGGTTTTAAAAGAGAGTATATTATTTTGATTTAGTAATCAAATATTCATCAAATATGTTATTTTGACAGTTATATAGTAATTTTACAGGAAATATAGTTGTTGTACCATATATATGGAAATATAATTATGTCATATATGACAATATATGGTAATGTTATTTTATTATACATTACAATGCGTTTATATATAAATAATATCACTCTCGTAGGTTTTTTTCTTTATAGGTTTTTTTTTTCGCTTATGTTTGTGACTTTATGAATTGGGGACATTCTCGCTTTGAGTTCATGTGATATTTTCATATGATGCATGAACAAAATTCCATATAAATGCACCTTTATTTGATTTATTGAATAAACTAAAATTCACTCTATATTCATTTCTATATATTTAAGGTGATTCTTAGAATGGAAGGAAGTAATTCCATATTTCCTAAACCTATAATACACACGGACACGGTGAAAATTATGGAATAAACCACCCCAATTATAACTCATTATATGGAATATGTATATTATTTACAGTATAAAACTTACCAAAGTTGACAAAAACTATTTAATATTATAAATGCTGTCTTCGTTAAGATTCCGCCTATAATAATATATTCAAGAAACACAAAACATTAAACGACCTCCAAGTCCGCGTTTTACGTGGGAACACCGCCTCCGGTGACCTCTACTTAACGTACATATATAGTATGCGTATAATTTTGGAAGGTTGTGTCGTTTTAATTAGGTAGCCACCTATTTACCATATTTGTATATACTTTAGTAATATAATATAAAAAGTTAAATAATTCATGTACTGATTTAATCTCCATTAATTCCATACATCCCATCTAATTAGTTCATTTTATGGTATTAAGATTTAAGATAAGACTTCTCTCAATGTTCTGAATTAATTTATGGTATTATGCGTTGAGTTCAAAATATTTTGTGGTATTAGTATATTTTCGATTTTTTACGTATTATTATATAAATAAGGTCTCCTAATCTCATCATATTTTTGTCACCATGGCACACTTCTACGTTCTAATAAAGCTCCACGCTGATGAATATAGTAAAAAATTCATAGTTATTTCTTAATAAGACTGAAGAATTATGAAAATTCACAGTGGAGTTTAGTCGACAATCACATAACTATTTTCCCCTTTTCGGTCGAGCTTGAACATGGAGTTTAATCTATGAATAATCTTATTATTATGATTTGAAGGGATTCACAAGATCGTTACAACATTAAGGTCTCTACTTTTATGTGGGTGCACTATATTTATGGTACGACAGGTGAAAAAGGCAAATCTTTCTTTTGAGAAGAAGAGCTCCAATATATATGTTTCTAGCAAGTTCAAGCTCCTAAAGGTCGCCATCTGCTTCAAAATGCTGATGGCATCGTGAACCTATCGACAGAGCCACCGGCACAAGTTTGAGGTATATATATTGGTTGTATATATTCTAGAATGCATGTGGCTATTGATGACCAAATTAGATAGATCGGTTAATAATTCGATGCACAATAGCTGAATCGAAGGATGTGGAGTGACCGATTCACGAATACACTTTCTTTTGAAAACATTTTAAACGACTGGTAAGGCCCTTAGACGTTTTTTTTGTTGATTTTTATCAGTCACATAAAAATTTTCTGAAAACATTCCTATAAATAATAATAATAAAACGTGATAAAGATATACCAAAACATCATATTTTATAAATGTGAAAAGAAATCGATTACTATAGTAAGCAAATATTTTGGAAATTATCTACCATGTCATTAATTATAAGTGTGAACATGTATTTTAAATAGTAAATTTTATATAAGTTTAATAGACTATAACTATTTTTTTATTTCCGTTGATTATGAATTATTACCGTACATAAAAATATACACAATGAAATATATAGTTCAATACTCAAAAATAAAAGCTATAAATCAATATTAAATAAGATTCTCCTCCAACCGATATTAAGCTATAAGTCAGACATCAAACATAACAATTATGTATGTTAACAATTAAAACAATATATTGCTCCTTTACATTTTGATTTAAGCTTAATTTCATGTTATATAATTAGAAAAGTAAATGAGAAAATTTTATATTACATAATTAAATACAATAAATCATTACTATACAAACACTAATGCAAGAAAAAAAAATTTTATCAACTAATGCAAGAATTGGAAAACAAAGATACTTCCTTTTTCCAAGTGAATGAAACTGAACTAAACTAAACTGGACTGAATTGAATTGAAAAATTAATTGAACTGCTATATTATTAGATTCACAAATAGGGAACTGAACTGAAAATGAATAAATAAATTTAACGAACTAATAATTTTAATTTTTAAATATATCATTGTATGTGGTTGAAATATAAAATAGTAACAAATATAACTACTGAACTAAATCGAAATAAATTTAAATATATTCATTTAAACTGAACTGAATTAAAAAACGAAAAAACTTAAACTGAACTGAAATAAAGAAAATCTTTGTGTAACATGGCGCAAGTCTGGTTAGATAAAGGTAGTAAGAATTAGAATAAACCTTGCACATTTTTATGTGGTGTATTTTTTGGAAAGATGAGTGATACATTACATGTCCATGTTTACTATTTTGGGTGCACTAACACAATTCAGGGACAACATATTGTATTTTTCAGACCTGCAATAGTAAATTGGACATGCATGTATAATTATTGTTTGGAAATTTAGCTACTAAACTTTGAAGCAATGTGGGAATTTATCTTATGGTTATGTACAAAATAACATTCACAATGGTTGCAGCTTAAAAAACACTTTTCCTAACAATGGTCACTCCTTAATTAAGAATGACAGCTACTATTTAATAAAGACTACTCATTACTTAAGAAGTCGATACGTTTTTTATATATAATTAAAAGAGAGAATTATCCATGATTCATTTAACCAAAAAAATTTAAAAGGTACATTATGAAAGGTCAAACCTCCTATTAAGAAGACAATAATTTTTGAACAACAGACACAATCTGTAAAAATACATGAAATTTTATATTATTTTGACATTACAATATATTCCCCTGCATCAATATATATAATTAATAAGGAATTGTTATATTTTCATTTGTGCATGGGCAACCAATCAATAATTTTATATTTTTAAAATAAATCATATAGTAAATATAAGAAATGCTCCTTCAAATTTTATTTTATTTCATTGTTAGTAGTTTGTTTTTACTTAATTTTATCAAATTTTAAATTATGGCACACAAAGAGTGCTCCATAAATCCATTATTGTTGCTATTTTGGATACTCAAACTTGATTTTTATCTTCTCATTATCAAAAAATAAAAAAATTTCGAAAGTACTTAAAATATATCGGGCGATGCCCGATCTGGTTAGCCTAGTTTAACTTACACCACAATATTTTATAATTTGAAAGAGTCTTGCCTATGACGGTCCTATAGCTAGTATAAAATTATGATAGAATCACTCTTTATTTCACATTTTTATGAAATTCATTTATGTATTTGTTTCATTTGGCCCTTAATTAATATGATAATTTATGTATTTGTCTCACTTAAATGTTTTAAATATGTATATATAGTTCAAGTGTATTTGTCATTAGATCTATTTTATTGTATTTTCCTCCATTTGTTAATTTCTGTAAATTTATTTAAATATTGTAAATGAATTAATTGTGTTAGAAGGATAAATAAATGTTACAAACACAAAATTTAATTGTGTAAGTTTATTGTCATACTTTAAATAGAGTATGAAATTGGATAATCTCTATAATATTTTTATCAATTCCAACAGATACTCTATAGCATTTATTAGTAAAATAATGAACATATTAATTAATTAATAAATATAATTTTAACCACTCTAAAATAAGATTTGTGCATACAAATTACAAAAAAAGTTATTATTCATACCACTATTGAATAAAATTATTCGTAATAGTATTAAAATTAACAATCACGAGCACCACAAAGTATGATATTCTTAATTTTTATAATAGCATCTAAATTCAGCACGATTTGTTTTAAATAAAAAATAATTTCTTTAAAAGCATTAATGACTTCCATTTTAAATTAAAAAATATACTTGTAGAAATTTGAAAATATTTTCCATCACTAACTAATAAAAAACTGTATTAATGTATCAACTCGTATTTTTGTGCAAGTGCAGTGTATACATATTATGTAGATGAAATTGATAAAGATTATGCTTAACAATTAAAAAAAAGGGATAAATAAGGAATGAAAGTGGCAGCATTGAATTTTAGAGCACCAGACCATTTCATTTCATATAGAATATCAATTCTTCTCTTCTCACAATCTCTATTTTAGAGTAAATATAGCATATAGATCATCTCTTGGATCCCAAAAATGAGCAAAAAATCTCTGTTTTTCTAAATTCTCTGGTTTAAAGCATCTGTTGGACACTTGGGCCCTGTGTAGCAGCACCAGTTTTGAGTAGATTTGGGTTTTGGGTTTCATCCCAAACTCAGAACTTGTTTGTTATACTTGGTTTTGGTTTTGATCAGAACTTGGTTTTGGTCAAACCCAAAACCAAGTTTTGAACCCAGTTTTGACTTTTTTAAAATTAATTTTTAAATATTTAAAGAATAATATTTAAGCAATGTATGATAAACTAATACAAGAATAAAATATTAGATCCATAAAGGCTCGACCTAAAAGTGATTCATGTATATTTTTTATTTATATAATTTAAATTAAATAATACAAGAACAAAATATTAGATCCATAAAGGTTCGACCTAAAAGTGATTCATGTATATTTTTTATTTATACCATTTAAATTAAATATTTAATTTTTCATTTTGTTGGATTGAAATTGTCGAACAGGATAGGAATTGGATTAAGTAAAAATATTTGACTACACTTAATGTAACATTTCTAAAATAAAATATATATCTAAAAAATAATACCAATCCCGACAGAAAAATTTGACTTGTGTCAAATAATGTTAAAATTGATCATTTAGTTTAAAACATAAATAAAATTAAATATATATTTGATTAAAAAGTGATAACCTTTAAATATAAAATTTTACAATATACACTGAACCTTTAAATATTAAATTTTATAATATAATATTAGTGATTATACAAAAATTAATTTTCATTTGAATATTTCATAATTTTTTACTTTAAATACATTTTATAAGTGTAGCAACATAAAAATATAGTGTAAAATAATATACATACATGAAATGAATAAAATAATATAATAATTAATTCAAAACTCAAAACACACTTGTGCTTGCCACACAAGGTTTTGCCCCAAACCACTTTTTGCAAAATCACATCCCAAACCAAGTTTCAGTTGAAACCCAAAACCCAAACCCAAACTCAAAACTCAGCATACCACACAGGCGTTTGGACTTCCTTTTAAGCCCCAAACACCTCATTTTTCACCATATAATTGTTAATGATCTTCGTTTAATTTTAGTATTGAATGTTTTCTTTGTCAACTTTCGGCATTTTATAAGTAATGATTTTTGTGCTATTATCACTATTATTTCCTAGGCCGTGAAGCTGCTGATTCAAAATGTAGAAGTTAACAAGAGGAATCGGAGCGAATTAACCGCTCTACATATTGCCATGGACTATGCTCAAAACCCTAATGGAAGTGAAATCACAAAGATGTTACGCTCAGCTGGAGCCAAAGAAAATGAAGATCCAGATCTCCCACCAACACCACCCTTGTCCCATGGTTTGGTTTACAAAGAGTCACCGAGCACAAGGCTTTTACAAGGCCGGCGAAGAAATCGCGAAGGGAAATCACTAGAAAACCTTTCAGCCGAGACGCGCAGCACCCTGCTGGTGGTGGCGGTCCTGATCATCTCCGCCACGTACCAGGCGGTGCTAAGCCCTCCGGGGGTTGACAAGCGGACCCGATAGCGTTGTCAATGCGTCGGAATCCGGGATGTTGAAGACCCATTATGGGAAAATACAAATCGATCAGATGTCCTTCTTCATATTACTGTTTCTCAACTCGGTGCCATTTGTAGCCTCAGTTGTGATGATCATTATGCTGCTGCCTAAATCTCAGTATAAGGTGGTATTCGCGGTTCCCTTGCTCTCACTGGTTTTCAGCTATTCCGTATCGGCTGTAGCAATCTGCCCTCATGCTACCGAGTCTTCACGTAAAATGTACGTCTTAGCAACTTTTTCTGCAGCTATGGTGATTTACACTGGATCCCTCTTTATTCACATACTCAAAACATTTTTGTAATTTTGGTCACATCATGCATATGTGATTTCGGAGTACATGTTTGTGCTATTGTGTTCGTGCACCAATTTGTGTAACATATATATTGGGATTGTAATAAGGTGCATGTGAGTGATCACTTCTCATTCCATTTCTCTGCGATGGAACTAATTTGATTGTTTTTACAGAATGGATATGTTTTTAAGTTTTTTATGGATATGTTCTCGAGTCTGTAATTAATCCATCAAATATATTTTTTGGTTATAACCAGTTTACTTAATACATTTGTTCACAAATGTTTTGGCAGTTTACTTTATAATTAATTTGATTTTTTTGATATCTATCCTGAGTTCAGAGCTTTCATTAGCACACATCATTCTACAGTTATTAAAGGCTTTCGATGTGATTTGGGGGTGAGTACGCCTCACTAGTGGAGAAAGTGGCCTACAACGGCGTGTCCGACCACCCTATAACGGCGCTACCGACCGCCGTGGGTGGTCACGCCATATACGTGTTTACAGTCAGGGGCGGAGCCATGTGTATGTGTGGGTGGCAAATGACACCCACTTTTTTCAAAAAAAAAATTACTTTTTTTCTTTACTAATTTTCAAAAATAATATTTTTGCTACCCACTTTTTTAAAATTTATACTAATATTCTTAATAATTTCTAAATTTGCCACCCATGGTTGAAATTCTAGCTCCGCCTCTGTTTCCAGCCACGGCGGTATCGCAAAACCGCCGTATATCTTCTTTGTTCCGATATCGGAAGTCTCGTAACACGGGCGGTGGCCAAATGGAGGTTCCTTAGGCGGAAGTATGAGGATTTAGATACTGCGACCATAACAGGAATGAAACTATAATAATGCCAGTTAGGGTTCCGACACCAGAACTGTAAGCTAGAAAGGCTTTCATATTGAACGATTTCCGGATCTGGAGGCTTATTCGGTAAATATATGTTATGATATCAGAAGAATAATATGAAATGCGGTAAATGCAGTAAAATAATATAAAATAAATTAAATTACGGAAAATATTATATAATAAATCATATTAATAATCATTCACAAATTTTTCTACCTCTACTTCCAAATCCAAAGTAGTTATCTACTCCTACATCTAAAAATAACTGTAAAAGTAAAGTTGTTCAAGATAAACTACTTCTCAGTTCCTCCAGAATGTTTTTGGGCAGACTACTTTCACTTGGGTTTTCACCAATATTACTTCATGCTCATATCACCAATGTAATCTCCATGAACATGCACAAGTAAAGCAACGGATTCAAGAACACAAAATATCTTCTCTATATTTCTTGTAAATATCAATCTTGTTTGAATCATATAATTACCAATGCATTTCTATCACATACACAAATAAATATTAGAGTTCAGAAGGAAGTTCGAAATTAGAAGAGGCACATAGTTATGTTATCGTTCATCATCCAAAATCAAGGAGAATCCATGATTCATCTAAAAATAAAAACGAAACGATCATTTTCAGAAACAAGACGAGTTCATGATTCAGCTAAACATTAAAATGAAACAATCATTTTCAGAAACAAGGCGAGTACCTTAAAAGTACTCAGAAAGAGAGCCAGAGATTTGTTAATAGGCACCCGCCTTTATAGCTCCAACATATTTTACGCATAAACAAAAGACTGAAGGTTAATTTACTCAATTAAAGATCAACTAGTTAAACATTGTACAACAGAAAATCTTTTCTAATTCACATAAAATTTGTTCAAAATTTGTGTTCTAATTGATAGCAGTATTGTAGGTGTCTTTGCACAACATCAGAACAATGTGTCCTATAGAATGCATCAAACTCAGAAAGCCAAAGCCAGCAAATATAAACCGAAGTGCTGGTGTTGGTGAAATCAGTATATTCCAAACACAGCTCTAGACATGATTACCGGCAACTAGAACATGAGAAATTGTAGACTAAAACGATACCACTCTTCGAATTTCCAAGTAAGTAGTATTTGTCTAACAGGTCAGTACAACTAATGGCACAACCATGTATCAAAGAACAAAGTCATAACTTATGTAGATGCACTTATATAAAAAGAATGAATACTATTTTCACATTTTCAATTCAACGGATAACATGACCGAGCACAATAATCAAGTACGAGTACCTTTGTGGTTTTCGAGATTAAAAACAGCTGCAAAGCTATCATTCTGAATCTGAGTACGCACAAACTAACAGTTACAAATAACCGTTAGTACACCAAATTATTACCAACATAAATACTTGCAGAGCCAAGTGCAACAAAATTCAACTAATCAAGTAAACAAATATTAATACATCTTAATTGTTTATACTTTTAAGTATAGACTTTTCGTTTTTATGACAACATGATTCATGTAAACATACTCAATTAATTTTCAAAGCCTAGCAAAACTAAAATCTCAAAGTGACAAAGTTCACAAATTTTAAATTAGATCACAGCATAAGGACTCAAAATTCTTACTTTATGTCTACGAAATTTACCCAAAAGATCATTGGGAATCTCTGAAGAAACTAATCTGCACAAATAATACCAAGAAAAATCAAAGAATCATACTTTATCCATCTGGAATCCAAAGAAACAAACTAAAATCTCTACAAGTACACAGCTTTATAACAATAACAAATAAAAAGAAGTAGCCCAGAGCAAATATACCGCTATACAACTCACAAACAAGCAGATTCGTAGACATGAATGATTCGATGTTTGCTATTCGCCGGTCGCCGTTCGCCATCCGATGGTAAAGAAGTCTTCGTTTCAAGCAAAACCACCGTTGAGAATCCGAGAAGGGACGCGGAGGCACTGACCGCGGAGACGCAGAGGACCGGCGTCGGCGTCGCCGTCCTTTTTCGACCTGGGGTGGTGCTAACGCAGGGGATCGGCATTGGCGTCGCCATTCGATTTAGAGATTTGGGGTTTGTTTTTATTTTGGGTTTGTTTTTCTGAGAATGGATTTGATTTTGATTTGGGGTTGTTTCTCTGAGATAAAAATCGAGTCGGGTTTTCACTTTTGGGAATTTATCCCCAAAATTAGCCTATTTATAAAGGGCGAGTATGGTTCCTTAATTGGAATAGAAACTTTTAGTTGACCATTAAGGTTCCTCAGTCAAAATAAATATTTTATAGTTCACCATTCAGGTTCCTAGTGCGGGTATGAATTCGGTCTCCGCGTCTGTTTCATATAACCTTTTGCCTTCATACTCTAACTTTTACTTCCGTAATCAGAACTACATTACATTACACGCACAATACACTTCTTCGCAGCTTCCTTTGTTCGGAAAAAACACTCACGTTAAAGGCCTAACAATTCCTATAGTGCAGTCCTGAATAACACTACTAATCTTTACTTACGCTAGCGGAACTGATACACTACCCGTGTTCTGCTAACAGAACATGTTTGTCAATACTTTAATACATTATAAAATTATATGTCGACTGGTTGGGATTGCAGAAGTTGTACAACATTACAATTACGCTATCAGAACCTTCATAACAATATAGTTCCGCAAGCAAAAATATTTTCACGAATAATTTTGGTTTTCGGAACTTATTTGACAACTTAGTTACGACGATGGAACCTTAATAAGTACGACGGTTATCCGTAACCGCCGTTGGGATTCCGCTAAATTTTCTTATCCGCCGTATTTTATACGGCGGTTCCACGAGGTAGCGCCGTTGATCAATTTACTAAGGCATTATTATAATGTTCCGATATCGGAACATCAGTATTTACGGCGGTTTTCTTGAACCGCCGTTAATATGCCGCAGTGGTAGGCTATGTGTGCACTAGTGCCTCTAATGTCTTTTGTGAGTTGCTTACTTTCGATGGAACCATCCGTCAAACCTCTTGTATGAATACTCCTCAGTAGAATGGTGTTGTCGAAAGGAAACACCGTCACATTATTGAGACTGCTTGTACCTTCTTGCTATCACCTGAGATCCCTAAAGTATTTTGGGGGAAAGCCATTCTAGCAGTTGTGCATACAATCAATAAGATTCCGACCTCACATAATTTTGGCTTGTCACCTTTTGAGGCATTGTATGGACATGCACCCGATTACTCTTCTTTGAAGGTATTTGGATGCGCTTGTTTTGTTCTCCTACCTCACGTTGAATGGTCTAATTTGTATCCAAAGTCAGCTTTATGTGTCTTTTTGGGTTATGGTAGTGGTCAGAAGGGGTATCGGTGTTTTGATCCTGTTAAGCAGAAGTTATATGTTGCTCGACATGTTGTATTTTTGGTGCATATCTCATTTTTATCACTTCCATCTAGTTCACACCACTTGACTCAGTCGGATCTTATTCAAATGGATCATTTTGATTTAGTTTGTTAGTAATAGTGTTCCACCAGCAGACACAAATACATCCCTTACTGATTTGCCTCATACTCAACCAACTGATATGCCTCATGCCACTGATTGCCACTTGTTCCGGCTACTACTGATTTTCCCCAAGAGCCTTCACTACCATCTCCCGAAATTGTGATCGATCCTCCCCCTCTTCGTCAACCCACTCGTCTTTCTAAGTCTACTCAGAAGCAATATTTTGCTTACCCCTCCTATTCTCCTGCAGTTACTTATTTCCTTGTGTCTATTCATTCTTTATCAGAGCCTGCATCCTATAAAGAGGATATTCGATCGTGATCCTTTTTGGCAGCGTTCTATGGCTGAGGAGCTCACTGCTTTACTTCAGACTCACAATTAGGATTTAGTGCCTTTGTGTATATAAGATTAAGACCAAATCTAATGGTTCTGTTGAACAATACAAATCTCGCCTTGTTGCAAAGGGTTATACACAGGATTATGGGATGTATTATGATTAGACATGTGAACCAGTTGCAAAGATGACCACCATTCACACTTTGATAACGATTGTTTCAGCTTATCAGTGGAAAATTCGCAGATGGATGTTAAGAATGTGTTTCTTTATGGTGATTCTAAGGAGGTTTATATGACACCTCCTCCCGGTGTTACACATGAGTCCGGACAGGTTTGTAGGCTCGCGTGTCTTTTATGGTTTCAAACATGCTCTCAGAGTTTGGTTTGAGAAGTTCTCCACGGTGGTCATCTCTCTTGGCTTTCACCCTGATAACTATGATTATGCTTTGTTCACCAAACATACAAGTAAAGGTCTTATTCTCCTCTCTTTGTATGTTGATGTTATGATTATTACCAGCAATGAATGTGAGGGGATTGAATCATTGTAGCGTGCTTTGACTTATTGTTTTGCTATGAAAAACTTGGGTGTGCACCATTATTTTCTGAGTATTGAGATAGCTTCTTCTCCTAAGGGTTATCTATTGTCTCAGTTCAAGTATTGCCGACCTTTTTTATCGTGCCCATCTTACAGACAATAAGACGGTAGACACTCCACTTAAAACTAATGCTCACCACTCCTCTTCCTTTGCCTGAACCCACTCTATATCGTATTGTGGTTGGCAGGTGTAACTTAAATTTACTCGGCCAGATATTGCACATAATGTACACGTGATTAATCAGTTTGTCACTGCTCCTACTTCAGTTCATTAGGGTAATGTTTTTCATATTCTCAGATATTTTCGAGGCACCCAATTCCATTGCCTTCTGTTTCCTTCATCATCGTTGGATTTGTTTGCTTATTTTGATGCTTTAATGATAATTTGTCTTCTTATTATCTTTTACTAGGTATATATATAAAAGTAGAAAGTGGCGGCGTAAATAAAAATAAAAAATAAACACCGCCGCCGGAAATAATAATCTAAAACATAAAACGACATATCTCCACGCGTTTTGAATCAACGCCGCCACCGTCCGTTTGAATAATTCCATTTACTCAATCAGCCTAATTATGTTAAGCCCGCCACAGTTTTGAATAATTCCATATATGCTATGGATTCTAAATGAAACAATTAGTCTATTAATGTTAAATTAGCCTATTAATGTTAAATCACTAATAAGGTTAATCAACTAATTTGATAATTGATAAATATGAAACAATTAGCCTATTAATGTTAAATTAGCCTATTAATGTTAAATCACTAATAAGGTTAATCAACTAATTTGATAATTGATAAATATGAAACAATTAGCCTATTAATATTAAACCACTAATTAGGTTAATCAACTAATAATCTTTTACTAGATATATATATAAAAGCAGAGAGTGGCGGCGTAAATATAAATAAAAAAGAAAAAACACCGCCGGACTTTCACAAATAATACACAAAACGACCTTATGTTTTGCGTTTAACTTCCCGGAGATTAGGTTGGAAACAAACCTTCTTCCTTATTTCTACCTTACCCCGCCATCGTTCTTATATGGAAACATTATATAGGTAAGGAAGATGGCATCAATTTAAACTCTTTTGCTTCGATTTGATTTACTTTTTTCCATATATACTAACTCGGTTTGATTTGATAAATACTGTTTTTACCGGTTTGTGTTCAGCGAAGGCGGAGCGACGGAAGAAAGGAGGGATGGGTTTCCGGTTGCCGGCGAAGGTGCCGCCGATGTGGTCGAGCTCCATGGGTTTGTCGACAAGGGTTTCGGTGGTCAGGCCGTGGCATTGCTCCTTCCAGAAGGTGTTGTTGTGAATCTTGGTGAGGAGAATCTTTTCGATCAGATTCTGAGGATCTGTGCCCCTTATGCTCTTCGCCGACGGGTCTGAATTATTCTGTGCGTTGGTCTCAAGCTCTCTGCGATTCTCATCTCATCTCAGTGTTCTTGAATAATATCTCGGAATGTTAGAATTGTGCTGGATTTTCTGCCTTTTGCTTAGGTTTTTATTGAATGATTTGGCTGTTTTTGATCTGGTTTATGCTAATTGCAGCTAATTTACTGCAGATTTGTTTGATTTTGGGTGAATAATTGTAGAATTCTATATTTTTCAAGAATTCTATAATACAGTTAAAAAAAACGAATTCTATAATACAAACATTTATTCAGTTTACATAATTTGTTATTTGCAATACTATTTGCATCAAATATATTTTGTGTATTGACATGCTCATTATTATTATTTTAAAATTACATAATAAAAACCGCGCAACGCGCGGTCCGGTTAGACTAGTTTTTTTAATGGGCAGGCTTCAATACAGAATTTGCTCTAGCTATTCAAATCATATCGTTTAATAAGGAATTTGCTAATCAAAATCAATATAGTTGGCGTGCGGGAAGATCTCGCATACACTTAAAATTTTCTTTTTTTCGGAAATACGCATATTCTGATAATGCCAAGTTACAAAATTTTCCCAAAAGTTGTGGACTGGGATACCATATCAGAAAATGGAGAACATGAAGATGGAGAATCAGATACCAAAAATTTTCCCAAAAGCTTAAAATAAATTATCGTCGTAAAATCGAGAAGAGTAACCAAACACCATATCTTATTATTTTTATAAGTAGTCGCAAAGCTGGGGAAAAAACTCAAAGGCAACAAATTAGATGAAAAAAATTAATTCAATTGACTAAAATTGAGGAGGAAAAGGGTCGTTTACATAGGTTGGGAAAGGATGATTATTAATCCCCTGCAGAAGAAAGTAGTCACCATTATAACTTGGCACAACATCTTTGCCAATAAGTTGGTCGTTCTGTACGTTGAGATCTCTCAAAACGGCAATCTGAGCTTGAATCTCTGCTAATTCGGTCTGAGCTTTATGAATCTGCTGGCTTAGGAATGTGATGTTGCCAACACATCCGTACACTGGATCATTCAATCTGCAGTGAGCTTCCTGATACAGTGTCTCTGCAGCTATCGGACGCTGGTTTAATGGAACTCTCTGTTCAATCAGAAAACAATCACAGAAAGCATTAGTATCTGAAAACCTTAAATTTTGTTAGAAAACCAAACAAGATATAATAATGAAATATTTCTGATTTCTGATTCTCCATCTTCATGTTCTTGGATCGAACCCCGGCCCCTTATATGTATGTCAGTGAATGTGTAGAAAAAATGGATATAGGTCATTAACTTTAACCATAGAAAGGTGAAAATACAAGTGTAGACATGATCACTTCAAGAATCTTGATCCATTATCCTGTATTCAAACCATATATATAATGATCTCACAACATATTTTCCTTGAAAAGAAAAAGAAGAATATTTGACAGGATATAGTTTACCTGAAGCATTTTCGTAACATTGCTGGCTCCATAGATTTTGTGAACACATGCAAATCTCTGTGGATTATTGCCAGGAAAATATGGGGAGAGGATGCAATCTGGAGGGCATCTTCTCCTTAAATATTTGCATCCAGCACACCTCATCTCAGTTTCTTTGAGAATATATGTATGATATTACGAAATCTCAATGAGGATTTTCTCAGAATCTATTCTTTGTTTGAAGAAATCGATAGATCTTATCAGGATATATATGGTTCTGATTTGTAATTGTATTTGGTGCGATCTTTGCATAATCAGTTGAGCAACGGCTAGTTTGGAAATTAATTCATTTCAAACTGCAGAAATTTTGGAAGGAAAGTTACCGGTATATTACCATGCATAGACATGGAAAGAACTATTGAAGATTATATTTCCTATTTTTGTTTTTAAATCCATGTGTTTATAAAGGTTGGGGTAATATTGCTGGGGTACTGGCGGCCTTTTCCCATACCAGTATTTAGGGAGAACTGATCATTTGGGATTAACTGAACTTAATTCAAATATATTACACCATCTGCACCAACTAAATATGTATAATTTTATCAACTTTTTCAACATGCTGAACATTGATAGCGTTATTTACATATATTAACAACATCTAAAAATTCAATACTTCAAAAATTGAGTGCATTGTAAATCCAATAATATCTTACATGCTAATAGTTAATTTATATAATTAGTGAAATTTATGGTCAACCATGGTCCGAAACCTTTGTGAAAAAAAAGGTACAGATTCAGCTGGAACGGAGGGAGTGCTTGAATTGAGTTAAAGTAAAAATTAATGTATTAGAAAAAATTTTAGTAGACTAAATTAAGCTGAATTTGATGATTTTTAATCATATTTTCCATAACTAAATTGATATGCACTAAATTATGATGAGCTGAACTAAAAATAAAATTAAAATTAAAAACTAAGCAAGGTAGAACATGTTCAGTGCAACTTATTTGATTAATTTTTAGTTCAGTTCAATTCGGTTTTAATGAAATATGAATTGATAAATTCATCTCAATTAAAATGAACTCTTAGTATTTCAATTTAATACAGTTTAATTTTTATTACCGTTCAATTCAGTTAAATTCAATATTTTTTAATTCATTTCAGCAATAATAAATTATAGTGAACATGCCCTTAGTACATGATAGCCAATTTAAATGCAATTTAGTTCTGATCAATTCTATTCAATATTCAGGGCTCGTTCGGTGCAGTTTATTTTGCGGAACTGAATTGAGCTTAAATTAACCAAATTAAATTGTACTGTAGCAAACATGAATGTATTAAAGATACTAAATGCTTCACTATATAAATTGAATTGTATCAAATTGTATTTTGTAAGAATTGAACTGAACTGAATTGGATGATAATCTCAATAAAATCAATTACCCAAAATCCATGAGCAGTTGGGCATTTCAAAAAAACTAGGTCATTATTAACAGAAACCCAAAATTGAATACGGTTTTTCTGTTAAGAACATTTGATTCCATAAGAATTTGTGCATATTTAATGTCGTTCATTTAATGTATGAGATCAATTCACTTCGTATTTACTTCATCAGCGGTGATATGGGTCGAGGCCCATAGGCCTGCAAAGCGTATCAGCAAGGAGAAAAAGAAAGTCCAGCCCACCAGTGGTCCTCCCATGACATCAGCTATCTTGGACACACCCGGGTACAAGAAGGACATGATAATGACCTCGCAGCCCCGGATGTGCGACAGGAAGAGGACCACTTAGCCTAAACCCTCTCTGATCATTGCCATTATAAATAGAGGAGTGACCAACAGTAATAGGTATGTTCTATCAGACTTAAATACTCTCTGTATTTCTTCAAATTCTCTCTCCCCTGCATAAAGCCCAATCATTACGCCGGAGCGTCTACCCTCGGGTGACCCCGGGGGCTTTGTTTTGCAGGATCTAGGTGAGAGATCCACCGCGGGTTAGGATTCCAGCTCTCCCCGGATAACTCATACCGGGGCTGGTATCCCGGAGCTTACTGGTAGCATCAGTTGGCACGCCCGGTGGGAGCCTTGCTTCGTTATGCCCCGCGGTAGGCCTAAAAAGACAGGGGGAGAACCCCCCCCCCCCCCCCCCCACCAAGGCTAGTCAGGCAGAGGGTGGCCCTAAGACAAAGAGGGCCGCGGCTGCCCAGGAGGCGCGAAAAGTGGCCGAGGAGAAAGAATGGGCGCGCAAGGAGGCTGCCCGTGTGGCTGCTAAGAAGCGCAAAGGAAAGAAGAAGGTGCCGGAGCGGACTCTCAGAGAGATGCAGAAGGAGCAGAGGGAAAAGGTCCGGCAAGAAAAGGAGAGGCAGAACCAGGAGACATTCGGAGATGGTGGTGAATCTGAACCGGAGAATTTTGATTCCGGGGATGAATACTTGGATGAAGATGAGCTTGGAGACCCAGAAACCATCCACACCAACGCTGCGGAATTTGGAGAATTTCGAGCATGGAAAGCGGCTAAGGCAGCGGCCCATAACAAAGTACCTGATCTAGTGGACTTGGAGAAGGATGGGAGAGGAGAATCCGGACACCAGCAGATGCCCCCGGGTCAGCAGATTCCCCCGGGTCAGCAGATGCCTCCAGGTCAGCAGCAGCATCCGGATCAGCAGCTCCCAGGCGGTTTAAACCCGCAGGCTCAACCATATTACGGCGGATACAACACCCCGTTCAACAATGGTTCCATTGAAGATCGGCTGACTAGGCTGATTGGAAGGCGGGGGATGGTTCCTCATTCCCCGTGGGTTCCAGAGGTTCTGAACTATAAGTGGCCGACAGGCACCAAAGCGTCCGATGGAGTTCCAACGTATAATGGGGACGGGGATCCGGAGGAGTTTGTTCACACATATCTTAGTGTCATGGGTGCTCGGGACATTGACGAGCCGTTGCAGTGCAAGCTATTACCCTCCTACCTCCGGGGTAACTGCTTGAATTGGTTCAAGAGTCTTCCCCACTTTCTGGGACTTTGCTACCGTCTTGGTCCATCGGTATGCAGCTATGAAGACAAACTTTTTGAACCTGGCGACGGTCCTGGCCATGCGGCAGTTGGAGATGGAGTCTACTTGGCAGTATTATGTCCGGTATATTGCCGAGTCTATGAAGGTCCAGGATAGGCACTTGCATGAGAAAGGCTTAATCGGCAACTTCGTGAACGGATTGAGAGACGAGATGTTCTATATCGAGTTGATGAAGAACATGCCGGGAACCTTCTACCATCTCCAGCTGACAGTGGAGATGCACTGCACCGTGCATGAAGCTAACCACACTCGGATGAACACTGTTGGCTTCTTTGAACAGCGGGTGATCACCGCCACGGCAACCCAAACAACCACGCTCCGGGCGACTCCCCACCAGGGTGTTCGCCAGGAACCAGTAAGGCGCCCGCCGGTCCAGGTAGCGGCACCTGCGCCGGGGGGACAGACGTTGGTGGTGAGACCGACGTATACTCCACTCTCCAAGACAAAAACGGAGATCCTGGCCATTCATCGGGGTCTCTTCACGGACCCCCCAGTTATACAAGGGGTCCCGGCCCCAGCCAATGCCCAGAAATGGTGTGAGTTTCACAAGTCTTACGGTCATACTACAGAAGGTTGTCGTGTCCTGCGCACGGATATTCAGAAATTGGTGGAGCAGGGTCAGCTCCGGGATTGCGTGGCGGGAGATGCACACCCGGTAGCTGCTCCGGCAGGACAAGGAAGGAAGCGGAATTGGAGGAACAAGCGAGGCCAAGGCGGTAATCGCCCAGTGGAGGCCAACATTGCTCCTAACCCCGCCCCACAAGCTCATAGACCGGGAGCTCCAGGACCCGGAGCACCCCGGACGATAAATGTGATCAACGGTATAGTGGGAGACGGGGCATAGACAATGTCGGCGGTGAAAGCTAAAAGTAGATATGTCCTCCTAGGGGAGATCCAGGGAAAGAGGTTTAAACACGACGAGACTATCACCTTCTCAGAGGAGGATGCAGTCCCGGCCCAGATGCCTCACTCTGACCCCATGGTGATTTCCGCCGAAGTAGAGGGAGTGGTGATAAAGCGAGTCTTTGTGGATGATGGGAGCAGCGTGGAAATTATGTTCGCTGATTGTTTTGACCAATTGCATATCGGACGCCAGAACCTGAAGCCATGTTTGTCTCCGCTATCAGGTTTCACGGGCCGGACAGTTCACCCTCTAGGTATTATAGCCTTACGGGTAACCCTTGTTGATCACCTGGATATTAACAAGAGATGTACTGTTTTGTGTAACTTCGCGGTCATAAATGCTTCTTCCCCGTACAACATGATTATAGGCCGCCCCTGTTTGACGCAAGCTCGGGCGATATGCTCTCCCTACCACTTAACCATGAAATTCTCGACAGATCAAGGAATTGCTTCGGTTATCGGTAATCAAACAACTGCCCGCAGCTGCATGCTAACCGCGATAAAGGATGCCAAGGCCAGAGGATCTGAAAGAGTACACGCTTCGGAGCCCGGGGAGAGTTCCGGGAAGGATAATACAGCGGGAGCAGTGCACGGTGACCCAACATCCTTTGAAGTGGAAGACATGGAGTTAGGATCCCGGGGAAAGGTGAGTGTCGGGAAGCATCTCCCGGGGAATGTGAAGGAGGAGCTCCGGGAGCTGCTCAAGGAGTATGAGGATGTGTTCTCATGGGGAACAGAAGACTTGACATGGATACCAGAGGAGTTTGCGATACACCGGCTGAATGTCTATCCGGATCTGAAACCCATCAGGCAAAAGAAAAGAGCCTTAGCTGCAGATCGGGTGGAGTTTGTCCGGTCGGAGGTAAAGAGGATGCTGGATGCCGGCATGGTTGAAGAAATCACCTACCCGGAGTGGATTGCTAATCCGGTCCTGGTGAAAAAACATGATGGATCTTGGAGGATCTGCATAGATTTTACAGACTTGAACAAGTGCTGCCCTAAAGACAGTTACCCGTTGTCGTCCATTGACCAGCTGGTGGAAGCAATAACGGGCTATCAGTACCTAGCATTCTTTGACGCACACCGGGGATATCACCAGATTGTCATGGCCCCGGAGGACCGGCCAAAAACCTCTTTTATTACTGACTTTGGTACTTTTTGTTACAGGAAAATGTCATTCAGTCTTAAAAACGTAGGCGCCACATACCAGCGTATGGTGGATCGGGTGTTCAAAAATCAGCTCGGGAGGATTATGGAGGTCTATGTGGATGACATGGTGATCAAAAGCAAAACGCATGACGCTTTTTTGGAGGATCTCCGGGAGCTGTTTGTTGTGTTAAGGAGGGTCAACCTGAAGCTGAGCCCGGAGAAAAGCACCATCGGGGTGCGGCAGGCAAGTTCTTGGGGTATATGGTGTCAAACCGGGGGATCGATGTGAACCCGGAGAAGGTTGATGCAATCCTGAGCATGCCCTCCCCGAGCAAGGTTAAGGATGTGCAGCGCTTAACAGGGTCCTTGGTGGCATTGAGCAGATTCCTGGCACGGGGGGCGGAGAAGCAGCTGCCTTTCTTCAACATTTTGAGACGAGCAATGAAGTTTGAATGGACTCCCGAGTGCGAGCAAGCGTTCAGGGAATTGAAGGAGCACCTGGGGAAACTCCCAACCCTGTCCAACCCAGTCCCGGGGGAAGAACTGTTCTTGTATCTGGCAGCCACGGATCAAGCTATAAGTGCGGCCTTAGTTCGGGGGTCCGGGAGGGCGCAGAGTCCGGTGTATTTTGTAAGCAGGGCCCTTCAAGGACCGGAGACGCGTTACTCTTCACTAGAACGTTTGCTTTTAGCCCTAGTGCACGCGTCTTGGAGACTCTGCCCGTATTTCCAAGCCCATCCCATCACAGTCCTCACAAACCAACCACTTTGCCAAGTTATGCTGAAACCGGAAGCATCGGGCCGGATGATGAAGTGGGCGATTGAGCTTGGAGAGCATGAGATCACTTATCAGGCGAGGAAGTCTATCAAAGGACGACTCTGGTTGACTTCTTAGTTGAAATGACGGACAATGCCGTGGAAGACCCGGTGGAAGATGAGCCAGGGTGGAAAATACACGTGGATGGCTCCTCCCATGCTGGGGGAAGCGGGGCCGGGATTGTGCTGGTCAGTCCCGGAGGCAAGGAGTACCGATACGCGCTGCAGTTTGAGTTCAAAACCACCAACAACGAGGTTGAGTATGAGGCCCTCTTGGCCGGGTTACGTCTGGCCCGGGAGACAGGTGCAAAAGTGGTAAACGCTTACAGTGATTCGGCCATTATGGTCCAGCAAGTCAACGGGGAGTATGAGGCCAAAGAAAAGAAATTTGCAGAAGTACCTGGAGGCGGTGAAGTTAATGATGCAGGGGGTTTCCTCCGGGTTACACTAACACAGATCCCCCGGGAGGAGAACTGTAAGGCGGATGCACTGAGTAAGTTGGCTTCGTCGGAGCTCAAACCGGATCAGGATCGGAATCTGTTCATGGAGATGATAATTACCCGGGGTTATGAGCACCCCAACCAAGTCGCAGTAGTTCGAGAAATTGAGTCCTGGATCACGCCCCTCCTAGAGTACTTGGAGAAGGGAACGCTTCCGGATGACAAGGTTAAGGCCCGGAAAATCCGGGTTAAAGCACCCCGGTATGCTGTCTTGGACGGGAAGCTGATCCGGAGAGGATACCTTCAACCTTGGCTGAAGTGCGTTGACGGGGAAGAAGCACGCCACCTGTTAAAAGAAGTACATGAGGGTCCCAACGGAAGTCATCAAGGGGCCCGGACTGTGGCCCGGAAGATCATGTGTACGGGGTATTACTGGCCCACGCTGTTTGAGGACGCCCAAAAAGCTGTTCGCTCCTGTGGGCAGTGCCAGAAGTTTGCACCCTTGATCCATGTGCCACAGGGGGAGATGATTGGAATATCCGGGACCTGGCCTTTCATCCGTTGGGGTTTGGATCTAGTAGGCCCTTTCTCGACAGCGCCCGGAGGTTTCAAGTATCTGATAGTGGCTGTTGACTACTTCAGCAAGTGGGTAGAAGCTGCTCCCTTGACCAACATTAGGGGAAGTACTTGTGTGAAATTCTGTTGGAAGAATATTATCTGCCGCTATGGGATACCCCGGTTCATAGTGACGGATAACAGGGCACAGTTTGAGAATGACTCTTTCAAATCCCGGTGCAAGGAGTACGGGATTGAACAGAAGTTAACCTCGGTTTACCACCCTCGGGCTAACGGGCAGGTCGAGGTCACCAACAGGACCCTTGTCAACGGAATCAAGACGCGTCTTCAGGGAGCGAGGGGAAAATGGGTTGATGAACTCCCAAGTGTTTTATGGGCAAGCAGAACAACGGAGAGTTCCGCCACGGGCGAGTCTCCCTATAGTTTGGTTTACGGGGCGGAGACGGTAATCCCGGCAGAAGTTGGAGTGCCCAGTCTTCGTTCGAAGTTCCTGGACGAGGAAGCAAACCAGGATGAACGGCTGCTGGACCTAGATTTGTTGGAGGAGAAGCGGGAATAAGCAGCCCTCCACGAGGCCAGAGTGAAGGAACGGGTCAAAAAATATCACGTCAGACGAGTGCGAAAGGAGCAGTTCACCCCGGGGGAGTGGGTGATGCGCCGAAACGACAAGAGCCAGCAAGTTGCAAGTGGGAAGTTAGCTCCCAACTGGGAAGGACCTTACAAGGTGACAGCAGCCCATCCTGGGGGGAGTTATGAGTTGCAGGACAAGGCCGGGAAAAAGGTCCCGCGGCACTGGAACATCGCAAATTTACGTAGGTACTATGCCTAGTTTATTCTTGTCTTTACCCCTCTGGAAAGGGATATGCCTAGGACGGTAGCACGAGTGCGGCATGGGGACCTCTGGCCAGGGTTGAGCCTAGGTGTTCTCATGGCCCGCGTTTGCATTTTATTATTGTACTTATGAAGATTGTTTCGCAATTTTAAGATTTTCTCAAGTATAGTTGAACCGGGGCCGCTTGAACAAGCGCCCGGGGGGCTAGTGCAAGAGTAATGGGTATGCTTGAACAAGCACCCGGACAACAGCTAAGGTTACACACGGGCACGCTTGAACAAGCGACCCGGGTAAGATGATTGATAAAAATGCTTGAACAAGTATTGAATAACAAACATATATCACTAATCTGCAATGAATAACCGTGAAATTTACAACTCTAAGTCCTACACTATGCAAACTAAGTTAACAAAGGTAAGGAGGACCATCCCAACTAATAGGAGACCCCTGATCATCTTGAGTAGCGGGATGACTGGGTTGATCAGCAGTAACTGTGTTCCCCGGGACATTAGACTCCTCGGCCGGGGGGACACCGGAAGGACCATCTTCGTCATATGGATCAAAATCATCATCTGAGGACGAAACTTCAGGTGACGATACCCTCCGGGGAGCTCCAATGATGACAGGTCCTTGAGCACGGGGAGACTGCTTTTTTTTTCTGGCAACGACTTTGCTATTTCCCTTGCTCTTTTCCCGGGCTAAATGTCTTTGCTCTTTGGCGGCCTCCTCGGAGGCTATAAAGGCTCGGATTCTGGCAGCGTCTGCCCGGAGTCTAGATACCCTTCGAGCAGATTCCTCCGGGTCAACAGACACGCGAAACTCGAGATACCTCTCCATGGTAAAATCTATGGAAACCCGACTCAGAATGAGCACCATGGAAGGGGGGAGATAGCGACCTTCTCTTTGACGCTGCCACCACGCGACAGTTTCCTCGAAAGCAGGGCGATACCGGGACTCGGGGTCGTTCCAACCCATACGAAACATCCGCACTAACAATGCCCCGACCTCGCGCGGAAAGTTAGTGTACAACGGGGGTGAGACCCGGCCCAAATGCAACCCGGTCAGGTGATAAGTCAAGTGGAGAGTAACCAAGTTCTCTCGAAGGATTAAGTTCCGGGCTGCCAATTCCCGGTTCTTCTTTTCCAGCTTCAAATTCCTTTTGAGTGGATCGCCCCTCTTCTCCAACCGCTTGAGTTTGTCGCAATAAAATGAAAGTTCAGACCACACCAAGTCAAACTCATCCTTGAGTCGGGATTTGAAGGCATCATGCTCGGCTTGGAGCATTGAGATGGTTTTGTCAGCATCTAAGACGGCGTTTACCCGGTCCCGTGCCAGGGATTGACACCGGGAAAGGGATCCAAATTGATTTGATATTTCCCGGAGCTTTGTTACTAACGAAGTGACATCTGGAAACTCATCTATCACCGACCCGATCCCAGATTGAACCAAAAGATAACGAGTTTGGATGCCGTCAAATTGCCAACGATTTAGCTGTTCTTCTAACTCCATACACCGGGGACACGACATCTCGTTCTCCAGAACCGCCCCGGAAGGAATGGTACCGGGAGGATTATCCCGGGGCTACATAAGCAAGAAAACTCAGACACAAACTTGACAACACAAGAAAAACAGAACATGTAAAAAAAACACTCATAACATTAAAAACCGGATAAAAGTTGGAGAAAAGTTATGTTTAAAAATAAAAAGAGAGAGACCCTTACATAGTTGGAGTCATCACTCTCATCCCCGGAGCTCTCTTTTCCTCCCTGAGTAACAAAAGAGAACCATTCAGGGGGGGAGCCCGGGGGAACAACAGTTCAAAACATAAAAAGAAAAAGAAATTACAAGGACAAAGGACAAAGTATCTAGACTATACTTCCTCGTCCTTGTTAGTGTCCTCCTCCTCATCCCGGGGGGATGGTTCCTCTCACTGGGCCTCATTGTCGTCCGGGGAAGCTTGGGCTTCTTCATTCTCTGGAGGCTCTTGCTCAACATCCTGGGCCAGGGGCTGGTCGTTCTGCTCGTCGTAGCCTCCCTCTTCTTCCTCAGAAGCTGCCAGGGTCTCGATGCTAGCCAGATTGGTCAGATCATCTGGACCAGGATTCTCCCTGTCCTGCGCCAGTTTGGCGACATCTTCAGCAAACGAAGTTATGTCCTGGAGACCCACACTCTTGGCACCATCGAAAACAGTCATAACCCCGGGAGAGATCCCTTGCAGGCCGTTCTTCATGAACTGGTCCATAGCATAGTTGAACCTCCCATCTGCCTTGGGACGATACCAGGCCTCCCGAAACTCCGGTCTATACTCCCGGGGAATGTATTCCCGGACAGATTTTTAAGCGGAGTGCAGGGCCGCCTCGTTGGAAACGTCGCAAAGGGCCAACAGTTTTTCTTCAAAGGAGTGGCTCGTGAAAACCCGGTCAATAAATGCCCGGAAGAGAGCCTCTTGAGCAGGGGCCAAACCACGTTCACCAGTGATTTGCGCATCTTTCTTGACCCGGGAAAGCTCCTTGTGGGCGATGGAAAGTTCCTTATTAAGGGAGGCATTCTGCGACCTCAGTTTTTCCATCTCCTGGGAAAGGCTAGCTGACATGGAGTCACATGCCTCGTTGATCAGCTCTTGCATCCCGGGAAAGCCAAAAAGTGTGGAAGCATGATCCTATATAAGGACGGAAATATGCATTTTTTTAAAATATATATATATATATGCAAGGAAAACAAGACATGTACATGCATACACATAAACAAAAAACAACACACAAGTATCCACACCTGCGAGTCATCCACAAGAATTGTGCGGGATGAAGAGTCAGCCTTGATCTCGGTCACAGGTCCCAGATGACTCTCAGCAGTGGATTTCTCAAGCATCTCCTTTCTGGGAACCCGGGATGAATCCTGGGAACGGGGATCGGTCTTCTTCTTTTTTATTAGATGCCCCACGGGTGAAGGGGCGGGGAAAGCCAAGGACCGGCGGTTACCAGTCGAAAGAATCCCGGCCACAGACCCCGCCCCCCTCTCAACACCGGGGACCTTCCCGCTGGAGCCCTCTTCTTCAGCTTTCCTTTTCTTGGTCGCCCCGATCTTGGCCTTTTTGAGCTTGTCCGAAGAGGCTTCCCCCTTCTTCTCACCGGACTTCGCCCCGGGAGGGACTATCACTGGTGAGGGTTTGGGGGAGATGGCTGAAACAAACAAAGATTAGAAATAACAAAAAAAAAACTTACAGACACTCCGCTTCACATACAGACGGCGGCATGTAAACACCTCCGGGGGATACGCCTCCCGGGGAAAATCATAGCCCCCCACCATCTGGTAATATTTTAAGCTCACGAAGTACTTGGACACCAGACTATGCTCATCTGACACCTGACGAAACTAAGCGAGGGGAAGAGCACACTTCATCTCCGCCACACACTGCTGGTTCCAACCAGGGACATGATATTTTTCCTCGTTGAAGGTAAAGTAACTGTTCATCCAGTCGCTCATCTTGACGGAATCGAGCCTCCCGGAACAGATGCACTTCGTCTTATTGCGGCGTAGGACGTTGAATACTCCGGGGACAGCGGTGCCTGAAAGATAATGAAAACTCCGGAACAGGGCAACACTCTCAGTTACCCCCGCCTTGTGACAAGAGTACAGAAAGGCAAGCATAACGCTGATAGCGTTGGGGTGTACCTGGGCCGGGGACACGTTATAATAGTCCAAGAACTCGGTAAACAACGATGACAGAGGGAAGGTGAGCCCGTGCAGGAAAAGATGCTGGGGCACACAAGCCCGGGACGCCATATCGCCGCTAAACGGTTCAAGTTTCACGTCATAGGATAGCGGGACATACATCCGTTTGATGAGTTCCCGGACAGAGTCATCCACCGGGGTCTCTCCAGGGTCTTGGGGGTCAGGAGGAACAGGGGGGCCATACACCACGGTTACCTTGGACGTCATCAATCCTTTCCCACCGGTTGAACGGGGAGGGAGATCTTCGATGGGGATAACTTCGACGTCCAAGGAATGATCGTCTACTATGGTAGGAGCGCTACGACTCATATCAAACAGATGGAAAAGTAAACGACGACGAAAGGAGGTTTTGCAACTGAAAACAAAAGCGACGGCACTTTGTGAAATAAGAAGGTGAAAACGAAATCTACGATCGGTATTTATAGAGGAGGATTAAAAGAATTTCTGGGAGTCCAAAAAGAATTTCTTGGAGTTTGAAAAAGCAGACCCATCGTTTGAGAAACGCAATAATGAGCATTAATGGAAAAGCAAACGATGATGAGACGCACGCGCGAAGAACGTGCAACTGGCGCATGGTGACACGGGCCAGCTACTTAGTAGCCCGCTAGGTTTCTTTCGGAGACCCCGTCTCCCGGGCCAGGCCCCGGAAGCCAGGGTCTCGGGGGGCTAGTGGTGATATGGGCCGAGGCCCATACATAGGCCCGCAAAGCGTATCAGCAAGGAGAAAGAGAGAGTCCAGCCCACCAGTGGTCCTCCCATGACATCAGCTATCTTGGACACACTCGGGTACAAGAAGGACATGATAATGACCTCGCAGCCTCGGATGTGCGACAGGAAGAGGACCACTTAGCCTAAACCCTCTCTGATCATTGCCATTATAAATAGAGGAGTGACCAACAGTAATAGGTATGTTCTATCAGACTTAAATACTCTGTATTTCTTCATATTCTCTCTCCTCTACATAAAGCCCAATCATCACGCCGGAGCGTCTACCCTCGGGTGACCCCGGGGGCTTTGTTTTGCAGGATCTATGTGAGAGATCCACCGCGGGTAAGGATTACCGCTCTCTCCGGATAACTCATACCGGGGCTGGTATCCCGGAGTTTACTGGTAGTATCAATCATCGACTATCGCGTACGAATAATAAATGTTATTACATCGAGTATGTTGTGTTTTTCCTCTTTTACCTTATCCGTATATATGTATGTATATCGATTCAAATTATTCCCTCTAAAATTCACGGCATTTTCTCTATATCCATATGCACTTATTAGAAAAAAAGATATATTAAAAGAATTTTTCTTGGTAAATTTTATTTAATGTAATAATTTTGTATGTATCACTATGACTATAATTTAATACTCAATACAAGTATATGATGTTTAATTCAAGAAAATTAATTCAATTTCGATGATGCACCCAATCGAACTCTACATATGTATCAAATGTATCAAAGAACATTTAATAACTGAAATAATTACCAAAATACTAACTGATAATATGGTATGCATATAAAATGTAAAAATATTATATCAAATAATAAAATTAACATTGTTAACGAAATTAGATGTAGAGTTCCATTGGTGCATCATCGAAATTGAAAACAATTTCTTAAATTAAAGATCATATACTTGTATTGAGTATTAAATTATAGTCATAGTGATACATATAAAATTATTATATTAAATAAAATTTACCAATACATATTCTATTAATATATCGTTATTTCTAATGAGTGTATATGGATATAGAGAAAACGCCGTGAATTTTAGAGGGAATAATTGGAATCGACATACATGTATATATATACGACGACGTAAGATAGGGGTAAGAGAGGAAAAACACAACATATTCAATGTGATAACATTTATTATCCTTACGCGATAGTCGATGATGAAGTAAATACGAAGTTAATTGATCTCATGCATTAAATAGACGAAATTAAATATGCACCAATTCTTATGGAATCAAATGTTCTTAACGAGTGCCCATGGACACTCGTTAGAAAAACCGAATTGAATAACGACAACCACTGATATCTTCTTCTCAGCTCGCGAAATGAAAAGCATTTCTGCCACAGGTTCTCATTTAGAAGATTAGCAAAAAAAACTCTACGAGTAAATTCAAACTGTAAAAATGTGGACCATGCACGAGTATAAATATATTGAAAAAGAACGTGCAAGATTCGTGCATTTATTTGAAATAGCATATTCCTTTCCTATTCTACCAACGCTAGTGTGCACGATTTATCTAGGAATTATTTTTTTAATATATAGTTAGAAATTATGTTTAATGCATGCAAGAACCAAATGTAAATAAAGCCTATGTTCGTTCATAAGAATTATATTTTCGACGGATGATGACTGGAATTCAGTTTTTTAAAACCTTCAAGAGATGAAATGTACCATGTTGATCGAAGGAGCAGAGCGTTCACAAAACTTTTATCGTCGCGTATCTAAACAATACTATTATTCGCAGCAACATCCATAAGTGATGAATCGAGCCAAGAACAGTTTGATAAACTCATAATTAGCGTTGTTGATAATCAGAAGAGAAGAGATCACATATCAAGATAAATTGTGAATTAGGAATCATAAAATGTCGTGGAACTACAAAATATTTTAACCAACAATAATATATACAAAACAATAACATGATACAAGAATATGTAAAGTATTTTATTCCTGTTAAATTAAAATCATCAATGACGTGCGGAAATCCAACCATCTCAATATATATATGATTACGTTAGAAAGATATATACAAACTACAAATATAGAATATTGTAGTTAAAAAATTATTAAGTGCATGCACACTTAGATGAGCACAAAAAATTAAATGCACGATTTCGACGTTTGGGCTTTAAGCTTATCTTTAATTTTCTTTTGATCTTATATAACAGATAATTTCATTCGTGGTTTTCATATTAAGCAACAAGCAAGTATCCAAAATAAAAGCAACCAGCCAAAAGCCTATCTGAAAATATAGTGGAATGCACAAGTCTTGCACGTCCTTCCAATAATGTTTATATATTTGTTCATAATTAATTCTCTACGTTATAAATTGTAATGGTTTTTTGCCAATATTCTAATATTTTTAAATTTTAATGAAATAAGTGAGTTAGAACGAGACAAGCAAAGAATTTCCTTCCTTTTCTTTCTTCAACAAGTAAACCCCTGTATCTACCGCCTCGCCGCCCCTACTATAAATTTTCTTCATCAAAACCCACACAAAAATCAAATTCAAAAATTCCAGACTAAATGGCAGCGTGCATCATTACCATCCTCATCTTGGTTCTCTTGCTAACGATGGTCACTACCATCTCTGTCTCCAACAGGAGACTCCGTTCATGTTCCCACTCCGGTTGTAAACCACTCATCTATAGTCATGTCAAACTTTCCGCCACCCACAGACCAAAAAAATTCCGAACTCCCACACAGTCATGGTGGATCAATCCAACTATAGACACCACTAGAATAAGAAGTATAATAGAATGGTTCTATGTATACCTATAAGGGCCCTCTTTCTAGGACTATTTTTCCTATCCTTCTTCTCATCCCTCCCACTATGTACTGGCTCTACCCATTTTTCAAATTAGTTTGGAAACTGATGCTACCAGTAAGCTCCGGGATACCAGCTCCGGTACAGGGTAATCCGGGAAGAGCTGAAATCCTAGCCCGCAGCCAATCTCTCACCTAAGTCCTGCAAAATAAAGCCCCCGGGGTCACCCGAGGGTAGACGCTCCGGCGTGATGATGAAGATAGGGCTTTTTGCAGAGGAGAGAGAATATGAATAAATACATAGAGTATTTAAGTCTGATAAAACATACCTATTACTGTTGGTCACTCCTCTATTTATAATGGAGAGGATCAGAGAGGGCTTAGGCTAAGTGGTCCTCCTCTTGCCGCAACCCCGGGTGTGTCCAAGATAGCTGATGTCATGGGAGGACCACTGGTGGGCTTGACCCTCTATTCTCCTTTACCAGTATAACCGCTGGACCAGGATATGGGCTAAGGCCCATATCACCACTAGCTCCCCGAGACCCTGGCTTCCGGGGCTTGGCCCGGTAGGCTGGGTCTCTAAGAGGAAACCAGCGGGTCACAGCTTGCACGGGGCCATGTCATCACGCGCTAAGCGTGTGCTTTCACCATGCGCGCTTCCTTGTCATTCGCGCACTAATAAATGCTCATTATTGCTTCTTCTCGAATGTTGGGCTTACTTTTCCCAACTTCGAGAAATTCCTTTTATCCTTCCATATAAATACCTCCTCAAAAAATTTCATTCTCATTTTTCATCAACTAAGCGCTGTCGCTTTCTCTCTTCGTCCTTTTCTGCCCTCACCCTTTGTTTTCCTTTGCCCTTCTGATATGAGCAGCAAAAATCCTAACCCGGTGGAAGATCACTCCTTAGATATTGACGACCTTCCTCTTCCTCCCCCCACAGGCGGCAAAGGTCTGATGACTACCAAAGCCAAGGTGGCCTATGGTGCCCCGGAACCTGTTGATCCGAAAGATCCCGGGATGACCCCGGTAAATGAAGCGGTGGAGGAGTTGGTAAAGAAGATGTATGTGCCACTGTCATATGACGCGGGGCTAGAGCCATACTCCGGCGACATGAAGGACCGGGTGTGCATCCCCCGGCACCATTTCCTGCACGGGCTCACTTTTCCCCTCCCTCCACTGTACTCCGCCTACCTGAAATATTACAACATCTCTCCAGCGCAGTTGCATCCTAATGCAGTCAGCGTCATGACTGCCTTCCTTTTATCCTGCAACCGGGACTGTGGATATATTCCGGAGCTTCTACTACTTGGCCGCAACCTCTGTCCCGGTGGTGTTCAATGCCCTGCACCGGAATAAGACGGCGATCATCTGCTCCGGGAGGCTCGAGTCTGTAAAGACGAGCGACTGGATGAACAGCTACTTCACCTTTAACGAGAAGAAGTATCCAGTCCCGTCGTGGAATCAGCAAAGGGTCGCTGAAACCAAGGCAGCACTTCCCCCAGCCCAGTTCCGGCAGGTATCCGATAGTTACGACTTGCTTGCCAAGAAATTCGTTAACTTGAAGGATTACCAAAGGGCGGGGGGCTACGAATTCCCCCGGGAGGCGTATCCAGCGGAGGTGTTCACTTGCCGCCGTTTGTATGCCACTCGGAGCCTTGGTAATTTCCTTAACTGTATTAATTTTCTTTGTTAATTTTATCGAATCTGTTTCTTTTAACTGCCTTTCAGCTAATTTCGTTTGTTTCCCTGCATTAGCCATATCTGCCCGGCCAGCGATAACCCCGTTAGGGTCGAAGTCCGGCGAGGGAGATGGTAAGGGCAAGAAAAGTAGCAAAAGACCGAGAGAGCGGTCAAAGAGGCAAAGAAAAGGAAATCCGGGGAGGGGAAATCCGGGGAGAAGGGCACCGGGGACTCCATTGGGTCCACGGGGAATCGACGTCTAGCGTTCGCTATTCCCGTGTCCGGGGGACCTCCCCATAAGAAGAAAAAAGCTGAGCCTCACTCCGAGGTCTCATCCCGCATCCTCCGGAAGGAGAAGGAGTCTACGGCTGATAGCAGCCTTCACCCTATCAAGGAAATCCAGGGCGACTCCTCTTCCCAGCGCATTTTGCTGGACGGCTCCCAGGTATGCGCTTCCTCACCTTAACATTTTAGTTCTTCGTATGGTGTTTTTATTCTGAGTGTTTGTTCTTTTGTAGGATCATGCTTCCAAACTGCTAGAGTTCCCCAGACTCCGAGAGTTGTCAATCAAGCATGCGACTCCCTATCCGAAGATCTTTCCCGGGAGGTGGACCAGTTGAGGTCCCAAAATGCTTCTCTTTACAAAGAACTATCCGAAGCTCACAAGGAGCTATCCCGGGTAAAGAAGGACAGCAAGCGCGGCATGGCCCCGGCGCAAGAGGCTCTTTGCCGGGCTTTCACCGACCGGGTTTTCAAGAGCCGCTCTTTTGAGGTAAAGATGATGTCCCTCTGCGACGTCTCCAACGAAGTCGCCTTGCATGCCGCATACTCAGCTATCCGTGAGTACATCCCCCGGGAGAACCGGGATGCGTTCAGAGAAGCCTGGTATCACCCAAAAGCTAATGATCGTTTCAACTATGCGGCGGATCGGCTGATGAAAGAAGGCCTCTATGGGATTGTTCCCGGGGTGCTTGAAGTGTTTGAGGGGGCGCGAAGTGTTGATCCCCAGGATGTCATTGCTTACGCCGGCGATGCCGCCAAGCTCGCTGAAGATAGAGCGGACCCCGGACCAGACGACCTGGCCAATCTTGCCGCCATTGAAACCCCGGTGACCTCGGAAGAGGAGGGGGATTCTGACGAAGAAAATGCTAAGTCCCCTATCCAGGGGCAGGAGTTCGAGCCGGAGCAGGCGAATGGGGAGGAGGAGGAGCTGAACCCGGAGAAAGGCAAAGCTCATGAAGAAGAGCAGTCTCCCCGGAATGAGGACGAAGACGAAGTAAACATAGATACTTAGTTTTCTCGTTCTTTCTTTTTCTCTTATTTATGCTTTAAGTCTTAATTTCCCCCGGGCTCCTTCCCTGAACCCTTCCCATTTGTAATTCAGGGAGGAAATAATAGCTCCAGGGACGAGAGTGACGACTCTAACGATGTAAGAGTCTCTCTCTTTTCCTTTATAATTCATGACTTTTGTATTCATAACATTTATTCCGGGTTTATTGCGTTGTTATGACTTGTTTTGTTTTGTACCTTGCTTAGACTTTCAAATTTCTATCTTTTTACTCATGTTTTGTTCTGATCCCCCAGGCTTTGTCCGACCTTGCGTTAATTCTAAGTCTAAAATCTTTGTATTTTGATTCATTCGCGCAGCCCCGGGATGATCCTCCGGGTGCGGTTCCATCCGGGGCGGCCTCGGATAACGAAAAACCATGCCCACGGTGTGGGGAGTTGGAAGAACAATTGAGTCGCTGGCAATTGGACGGTATTCAGACGCGGTATCTTCTTGTTCACTCCGGGATAGGGTCAGTGATTGATGAGTTCCCGGATGTCACTTCTCTAGTAACAAAACTTAGGGAAATATCAAATCAGTTTGGATCCCTTTCCCGGTGTCAATCCCTGGCTCAAGACCGAGTAAACGCCGTTCTGGATGCAGACAAGACTATTTCTATGCTGCAAGCCGAACATGACGCCTTTAAGTCTCGTCTCAAGGAGGAGTTTGACCTGGTGTGGTCCGAGCTTCCGTTCTATTGCGACAAGCTCAAGTGGTTGGAGAGGAGGGGCAATCCCCTTAGGAGGAATCTAATGCTGGAAAGAGAGAACCGGGAGCTTGCAGCCCGGAACCTCACCCTCCGGGAGAACTTGGTAACCCTACAACTCACTTACCACTTGACAGGGTTGCGTCTGGGTCGGGTTTCCCCCCCCCCCCCTTTATACTAACTTTCCCCGGGAGGTCGGAGCGTTGTTAGTACGCATGTTTCGCATGGGCTGGAATGACCCCGAGTCTCGATATCGGCCTGCTTTCGAGGAAGCTGCAGCTTGGTGGCAGCGTCAAAGAGATGGGCAATATCTCCCCCCGTCCTTAGTACTACTTCCAAGTCGGATTTCCCTTGACTTCACCGTTGAAAGATATCTCGAATTCCGTGTTTCGGTTGATCCGGAGGAATCTGCCCGGAGGGTGTCTAGACTCCGCGAAGACGCTGCCGTAATCCGGGCTTTCATTGCTCGCGAAGACGCCGCTAAAGAAGAGAGGCGTTTGGCCCGGGAAAGGGGCAAAGGAAAAAGCAAAGTCGTTGCCACGAAGAAGAAGAAATCTCCCCGTGCTCAAGGACCCGTTATCATCGGAGCTCCCCGAAGGACGCCATCTCCCGAGGTTTCATCCTCAGACGACGATTTCGACCTGTATGCCGAAGCTGGTCCTTCAGGGGCCGGTCCCTCGGGGGCCGGCCCCTCGGGGGCTGGTCCGTCCGGTTCCCGTCCGGCTGCGGAGCCCAATGTCCCCGGGGTTACTGCCAAACCACCAAGCTCTCCAGCTGCTAACAATCAACCAAGTCACCCCGGGGCCTTAGCCCATATCCTGGTCCAGCGGTTATAATGGAGAGGATCAGAGAGGGCTTAGGCTAAGTGGTCCTCCTCTTGCCGCAACCCCGGGTGTGTCCAAGATAGCTGATGTCATGGGAGGACCATTGGTGGGCTTGACCCTCTCTTCTCCTTTACCAGTATAACCGCTGGACCAGGATATGGGCTAAGGCCCATATCACCAGAAACTATGGCCTTACATGTGTGGACACCATCTGATCCAAGGAGAGCTATGAAGACTTTAAGGACTATCGCCAAGTATATGGAGGGTGGGGGCAAGATTTCAGAAGTTTAGATGCAAAGTAATGTAAGATTCCAGAAGTTTAGACACAAAAGTAGTGCAGGAAACTCGAGTTTTCATTTATTGATAAAATAGGACATGATTAGGAGGATAATTTTTGACCCACCGTGTAATCCTCTTTTCCCAAAAAAATTTAATGGAATTCAAAGCTTCCAAAATTTTTTTGTAAAAAAGAACGGCAAGCAAGGGTTACAAACACAAAAATTATCCTAATAAATATGCGATAAATCACCCATCCTTTTTTTTAAACAGCAAAATATTATAAGGGTGAATCAAATTAATATCATAATTACAACAACAAAGTCACTACACGGAGCAATGGCAGGCAGTAGAGAGAAAACCCCAAAGACGCACGTATTCTGATCCACCATCACCATGGCCACCTCCTTGGAGGATGCAGATGCCCGATCTAAATGTGGATATTACCATCGTCAGCTTTACGGTCCGCATAATCTTCCACAGCAGCACACCAAAAGATGCATAAGTTATTTAATAAGTTTTTGTTGTGCGCCGCCAATATTCTGTTGATTCTGTGCCAATTTCTATTGATGTCTGCGCCGAATCCATATTTCTTTGTGATAAGATCCCACAATTATAGCCCCTTTGTCGATTTAATTATCATCGCGTCTTGCCACCCAGTAAATCATGGTAATCACTCATCCTACCATAAATTTATGGTAGTACAATCTCACCTAAAATTTTGTAAACCATATAAAACTACAAACACAAGGCCCTAAAATCTTCTACCAAATATTTATTTATAGTTCTGTATTCATTAATAAAAAATACTTTTGTTGATGTAGAAATGAAAACTATGATTTTATTATAATTTGATTATTTGTATGGTTTTTTAATGCATTTCTTACACTTGCACGATATTTTCTTGATTGAATAAATATAGAAATTATAATAACATTAATAAATACACCAGAAGCCTTATTTTATTTTACTTTTTTAATTTCATGGTATCCACCCTTATTTGACAAACTATTTAAAATTTTTAGTTAAAAAGAATGTATGTTAAATAACGTATGATATTTATTGAATCATATCAATTATCAATCACAACACTTCATCCAAATTATATCCTAATTGTACCTAGACCATTAGTCCTAAATTTCATCATCTTAAATCAACAATAATGCATGTTAACATTGAATTATATCCTAAAATGTAAATACGAATATTTAATCTCTATTGTCGCATTAAAAAAGTGGTCTCAACTTCTCTAATTACAAGTGCGGATCAGAAGAAAGGTTAGATAAACATTTCTAATACGCCACCAAGACGAATGGCACCACAAAACTAGATATTAGAGTAACTAAGATCGGAGTAAGACCATAAATCGGGTGAGTGAATCCTCAAGCTAAAATGTTATCACCGTCATTAATCTTGGCCATACTATCTTCATCATCAAAAGTTGATAGCTAATTTCGATGAACCAATTGGTTGGGGTAAAGGGAAGAAGAAAAAGACATGGAAGAAAGAAAAAGGTCAGAAGAAGAAAAAAATATTAAAATGATATTTAAAAAAATAAACTACCAACAGAGGATGTTTGTTAGGCTCCTTAACCATACAATCATGTCTCTAAATGAAGTCGATACGTACATTTTGCCTCCTAAAAATGAGTTTTTTTAAAGGTCCTAAAAATGAGTTGATTGGTCAGATTAGTGAGAAATTTCCAGAATAATTAGTGTGATGTCAAAAAAGTGTCAAAAGATATTACAAGAAATAAACATTCTTTGTACCTAATGCCGATAATAACATATGTAGGACTTAACTAAAGGTAAATAATTAATAAATATATGAGCACTATCGCCAATTTTACCCAATCCTGGTCTGATTGGCCGCCTACCATCACAATATTTAAAATAATGGATTACACTCAGATATTATCGTCTCATTCCTACATGCCAAATGAGATACCCCAATCTGGCTACTATGACTAAATCATCTCAACACCATCACTCTCTTGTCAATCTGACGATAAAAGAGGGTTTTCCAATAAATCTATAACGATATTAGGCACGTACAAAAATTACTTAACTCATAGAAAGCTAAAATCATGAATGATACAACTCGAACGTCTATAAATCTTATGAAACGGGATCAATCACTCAATATAGGTTTTCAAACTATTTTTGACTTGAATTTCTCCTAACCATTAAAATAAATAGGTTTGAGACCAAGTAATTAACCAAGAAATAGGTCACGTCAAAAAAACTAAGGGTGTGTGTGGATTGGAGATTTTGGAGGATTTGAATTTGGTTTTAGAATTTTGAGAATCCTGGACTTTAAATATTGATTTTGAGTTTTTGAGATTTGAAATCCTTGTTTGGTATAAATTTGGATTTTGAATTGAATTATTTAAATAAAAAGGAAAATCAATATTGAATGAATTAATGTAGTTGACTTTTTATTTTTTGATATATATCAATATTGAATAAATTAATTTAGTTTAATTTTTATATTTTGATAAATGTTAATATTTAATGCACTGATGTAGTTGACTTTTTATATTTGGCTATATATCAATATTGAATGTATTAATTTAGTTGAATTTTTATATTTTAATATATATGTTTTTGTAATATGCATCACATCGTTACTTTTTTTTAACATGTTGAGGAACATGACCGTTGTTTTTTAATTATGACACTACTTTTTTAGTTTAGTATTTCAAAATAAGAATTTTGTTAGTTCGAGCACAATCAACTCAATTACGTTAAAATATTCATACCAATGTTAAAAAATGAAATACACATGAAATTGGATTGAATGGAAGGGTTGACTTTAACCAAAATAATATTTATTATCCATTTATCCAATATTTAATCATTTTGGTATATCTGGGTTGAAATCCGGAATTGAGATCCGGATTTCAAATCCGCCCATAACACACAGGAATTAAGCAATTTTTGGATTTCAAATCCCAAAATCCAAACCCTAATTCAACTCACACACGGCCTAAGGTAGTTTGTAGATAACAATTGATCCAACATTACCAACAATTTAAGCACATACCCTATGCAATAAACTTGAAAAAGAAAGTTAAAGCAAAATATATGAAAAAGAAGAAAAATCTCCTCTGTCTTCTAGTAGAGTGAACCAACCCGAGACCAAGACAAATTGCAATGGCAGAACCAGACTTGACCAAACTAGCTTGGTTGAATTGGCAGGCCCTATCCAGATCATGTTAAAGCTGCTCCCGCGAGGGGTGATGGAGTTTGGACTTTCCATCTGCAGCTTGTGTCGGCTTTGATGTGACCCTAGCCATCTCTTGTGGTTGTCCTAATGGTTGAGTCATCCATCTGTTTGAAGATTACCCATTTATATCGGCGCTCCCATCTTGTTGATCCAAAAACTTTCAAATAGTTGATAGCTCGCCCATCTAACACATTGTCGACAATTCCAAGATCTTCTCCCTGTGGTCGTCGAGGTTTTTTTTAGCTAGATTTGTTGGATTTTGGGTAAAAAGGTAGAGGAATAGGCATGTACAAAAATTAATTTAGGGTGTGGGGTGGGAAGGAGAATTGCTTTGGCGAGAAAATGGCGATGATTTCCTCCCCTTTCAGAGATTTAGATCGGAAAAGTTTTGAGGGGGAGGAGGAGTTTTCGAAGAAAAAAAAAGGCTTGATTGTGTAATTCGATGTTAAAAGGATAAGGGAAGGAGAAATTACCAGACAAATCTATTTATAAAGAAATCTCAAAATCAAAATTTGGACCAATGTCTGAAAACAACAATCTCGTTTAACCACCATATACAATCACTCAGATTTCATAACACCCAAAGATAGCATTATAGAGAAAATCTTATCTAAATTTTTATAAACTAAATTGAACTTAATCGCTCTACTGATAAGTTCAAAAGACATATGTGAAATAAACGAGAGTTTTTTTTTGTATGCATTAAGAGAAGTGGAATTTTGATAATTTTAAAGAGGGTGTAAATTTTAATTAATTTATGATAGATAGTACGTTACTTATTTAAAATTACTTAATCATACTTTACAATAACAAAATTAAACTGAACTAAAATGGAACAAAAATGAGAACTAAGCAGAGGAGAACGAGCCATAATACATGATAGGCATGTTAAAAGAAATTCATTTTTGATCAATTCATTTTAATATTTGAGACCCGTTCTGTACGACTTATTTTTGCTGAACTGAACAAATTGAATTAAATTGAATTGAAGCAAAACTAAATGTATTAATAATAATAACTATTTCGCTATATTAAGATGAATTTTATCAAATCACATCTTATTAAAACTGAAATGGAACCGAAAAAATATAAAATCAAATTAAAGTAAATTGAACTAAATTAAATTGGGGTGAAAAACAGGCAAGTTGACATCAGTATTTGGAGTAGATTGTCAATAGTTAACATCAGTATTTGGCATTTCTGAAAAACTATGTTGTTATTAACACATTCCTCAAAAAAAAGTTTTTATTAACACAAACCCAAAAATCAAGGGTATGAATGCAAGTTTATTATTCAAACCCCCGAAAAGGATAGCGATAAACCCAGACGATTCATCTGATATCTTCTTCTCAGCCCGCCAAATGAAAAGCATGTCACTGCTCCAGCTCCAACCCCAGCTCCACTTCTCCAATTCAAAACCCCTCTTTTCCTCACCTCCATTTTCATTTCACCTCCCCTCCATCGCTTTCCGCTCTCCCCCAGACGCCGCCAACCGCCGTCTCCGCTCCTCCCGCGACCTCATCCGCCGCAGCTCACAGCTCTCCCACGGCGACAGTGATATCTTCGAAGACGAAGACGACCAAGAAGAAGAAGAAGAGTTACTGGAGCAGGATTTCGTGGAGGATGACGATGGGAGCGTTGATGTTGAATTGCTCGAGAAGGAAGCTGAGCTCGCCGTTAAAGAATTATCCGACGCCTTATCCAGTGAGCTGGTGATTGGTGAGATTGATTTCACACTTTGTTTTATTCTTCCTTTTAGCAAAAGTAAATTTTTTTCGTTCAAAATTCTGTCTCTTGAAATTGGTGAAAGAAGTTCAATGCAGTTTGGAGGCTGAGATTGTAGGTGGGAATGAGAAAAAGTGAGCTCGAATTGATGATCATTTACTCTCTTAATTTCAGAAAATGAAGCTCCTCGTGGAAAGGATGCTCGCATAAATCAGAAAAGGCAGAAGTATACCTTAACAAATGTTGGTGACATTTCCACCAGTCTGTAAAATTAGTTCCTTCTGTTCTTTTTGCTAGTAACGTTTCAACCTGTCTAAAATGTGATCATCTTTCTGATCACAAGAGGGTGCTGACCTTGAAGTTTTATATGCAGATCCCTGATCATCTCCTTCCAAAAGTGGCAATTGTTGGAAGGCCAAATGTCGGTAAATCGGCACTGTTTAACCGCCTCGTCGGTGTAAGTAATATCTATGTTCTCTTATTTAGTTTTTGTTGTGTTTTCATTTTTTTCCACCCAGGCTTACTATTCGACTGCAAGTTTGTTCCAAAACTGCCAGTTCACTAGCTGTCATGTTCTTGTCAAACTTGCTGACTTTATCTGTCTTTGTAGTAACCTTATTAACGAATATAAACTACATGTAGGGAAACAGGGCTATTGTGGTTGATGAACCTGGGGTAACCAGGGATCGACTGTATGGAAGATCATTTTGGGGTGATCGGGAATTTCTTGTAGTAGATACTGGAGGCGTTGTTACAATTTCAAAGTCTCAGGATGATGTTATGGAAGAATTGGCAATATCGACAACTATTGGCATGGAGGGGATCTCACTTGCCTCTAGGGAAGCAGCTGTTGCTAGGATGCCCTCAATGATTGAGAGACAAGCTGCTTTAGCAGTGGAACAATCATCAGTCATCATCTTTCTTGTTGATGGCCAGGTACGGCCTATAAGTTATATTTAAGGTATTAATGTTAATTGGTTTTCAAACATTATTTTCTTGTGGGCCAACAATGCAACTAATTCTTAACAGGCAGGTCTTACAGCTGGTGATGTTGAAATTGGGGATTGGTTACGGAAGAAGTATTCACACAAGACTGTCGTTTTGGCGGTGAACAAATGTGAATCTCCACGAAAGGGAGCCATGCAGGCATCAGAGTTTTGGACCTTTGGGTCAGTTGAACTTATTCTCTGATATAAAATGCTGTAAAGCTATTCTTCTTAGTTGTTTTAGACATTGTATATCAAGTACTTGTTTCTTCTTGGCTTTTCATTGAATCTTGAGAGTTACCATCATTTTCAAGTCTAATGTTTGCCTTGGACAAGAGGCTGACAATCAAATTATTAGTGTATGTGTGTGTAGTGCAACATTAGCTTTAATTTATCCATGAAAAGTCCCTAGCAGCATTTGCTCATCTTACTAGTGGGGCTTAAGTCATGAATCGGTATTGAGCTGACATAGTCACCTTGTTGGCGTTAACCTATGCTTGTTTCATTGAATTAAGCAAATAGCAAGAGAGCGGTTACCAAAAGTAAGAAAACAAAACAATGCTTACATTAAAGTGTAAATGATATGCTGATCGAAGATATTTGCAAAGAACACGACTGATGTTGCATGGATAGATTTCACGTTCTTCTGTAACCATCTTTTTATATGTAATTTATCTTTTCACAAGTTATTTTTTGTTTTTTTTCTTTTTCTTTTTTGACGAGTTTCATAAGTTAACAGCTAGAACTTATTGTGATGATGTTTAGGTTTTCACCCATTCCTATATCTGCTATATCTGGTACTGGGACTGGAGAGCTTCTTGATCAAATTTGTGCAGGACTAGAGAAAGTTGAGGTACTTTCTACATTGGAATTTGGCGCTTCTCTTGTATTTGTTTTGTAGAATTTTGTTTCGTATGTTAGCAAAAAAATTTCAAATAAGTTTAAGAAGTGTTTTTAATGGTGTATAGAAAATATAAATTTATGAATGATAAAAATGGACTATAAAGTGTAAACTGTCTGCCATTATGTGAAAATAATGGTTGTTCCTCTGTTAAGTTCCACACGCTTTGCAATCGATTAAAGTTTGAGATGATCTGTAGGCTAATTGTCTTCTTAGCTGGGATAGGATCTGGCAAATAATTAAAATCCATGCTCCCCCCCCATCATTTCCTTGTATTCACCCACTCAAAGACTAGTTGATATTTAACTATAAAATTACCAGTGTTTGATTAAGGCAGCTTTGGTAAGTCTTCAATTTGTCATCTGTGGTATAAAGATGTGGAGAAAAGGAGTCTGTAATGACCACTTACCAGAGTAAATAAGAACCTTCTTAAGATGCTGCAATTCATATCTTCCTCTTTTGTGACCTGCCCGAATATATTTTCTGCTCTTAAGACATACAACTTCCTTCTCATTATGTTTTCATCCTCTTTTCAATCTTGAGACTCTTCAGACGTGGCTCTAGACAAGGGACATATTTCATGTCTGAGGATTTTCAGAAACCTATAATTTTGCCTTTTCAAGACACAGGGAAACCAACAAAAGTGATGTGACTTTGTAGGATACCAGCGAACATGAAGAAGAAAAAGATCTTGTTCCTGCAATTGCCATTGTTGGCCGACCCAACGTTGGTAAAAGTAGCATACTGAATGCTTTGGTTGGTGAGGACAGAACTATTGTTAGTCCAATAAGTGGAACTACTCGTGATGCTATTGATACTGAATTTACAGCACCAGATGGCCAAGTATGTCATTTTGGAATTTGCCTACCTTGTACGTTTATTCTTTATGATTTAAAAGGTGAACAGAAAAATAAGAAGTGATTTTTGCATACAAAGAATCCCAAAATTTAAAGTACAGCCTAATATCATAATTATTATTTTACTGTCTGAACGATTGAGTGTATATTTTGTATGATTTCCTTCCGGCCAGGCATAGTCATAATTGCTCAAATATATCATGATTGTCTTGCATTATATGATTGCAAGCCATATTTTGGGCATGGACACATGCAAGTTCTGTTTTGGCGATGAATGGTGTATTTCCTACAGGGATAGTTTTGCTTAGGGTTGTTCGAAACTAAACTGTGTTGTTCTTCCTTGTTTTTATTCCTTAATGTCCCATGCTACATCTTAAAGCATGAAGCTTACTTGTTTTTTTTTTTTTATTATTATTATTTTTTTTATGATCTACTTTTGTACTTAGTAAGATGTGTCAAAGATCCGACTATGTTGAGGGGAGCGCATATTTTGGGAATGGACAATTACATGCAAGTTCTGTTTATGTGGTGAATGGTGTATTTCCTACAGGCTACAATAGTTTTGGTTAGGGTTCTTTGTAACTGAAATGTGTTGTTCTGTCCCATCAATATGCTTATCAGAATTCTTACTCTTAATGTTCTACACTCTACACCTGAGCCACCTTTTTGAGGCTCTTATGTTTCTTAAAGCTTGAAGCATGCTTGCTTTTTTACATAATATACTTTCGTAATTTGTTAGACATGTCAAAGATCCTACCTGTTGACGGGGAACACATGCTTTTAGATGAGATAGAATACAGTCTGTACTTATTAGTTTAAAGGTTGACAGGATCCCACTTTCACAATATCATGCCTAATTTTTTGTATCCAACAACTACCATTTTACTTCATAATTAACTGTCCATTGGAAAAACAATTCCGAAAATGTCCATTGCAATGTTAATTTATTATATCTTTTATTTATGTTCATTTTCTTTCTTTATAGAAATATCGTCTCATTGATACAGCTGGAATCAGAAAAAGGGCAGTTGTAGCTTCATCAAGCACCACGGAAGCTTTATCAGTGAATCGTGCATTCCGTGCTGTCCGCCGCTCTGATGTTGTGGCTCTTGTTATTGAAGCCATGGCTTGTATTACTGAACAGGTAGGGTTAATTTGTATAAAGGTCTTGTTGCCCACTTGCCCCTATATATATTATCTTTGCAGTTCACCAAATGCAAACTGCATTGTTAGTGTTTTGATTATTTGAGCTGCAGTATGAGCTGCAGTTATGTCATGAATCGATTTCGCATGTTTAATATCTCCTTATCCACCCTTTCTTTTTCTGTTAATTTCATGTATTCTGCAATATGTTTGGTGTATTTTCTTATAGTTCACTGGTATGACATTTATTGTTATAATCCTCCGGAGTTGTATATACATATCTTAATTCTTAGGAAATTCCCTTTTCCCCTATTTTGGGGATAAAATGTTTTGTTAATGGAAATTCGTGAAGGTGTGTTATTTTTAAGATACTAGATAGTGAGTTTGAATTCTGTTTAAATGATGATCATCTGATATCTGCCGTTTATTTGACTATGAAGGATTACAAGATTGCTGAAAGGATAGAAAAAGAAGGAAAGGGTTGTCTAATTGTTGTCAACAAATGGGACACTATACCCAACAAGAACCAGGAAACAGCAACCTACTATGAGCAAGATGTTAGAGAAAAACTTCGTCTTCTCAACTGGGCACCTGTTGTGTACTCTTCAGCAATAGCAGGGCATAGTGTTGACAAGTATGATTCTGTCCTAAAAACTACTTGAACTTCCATTGCATTGATTTGTTTGTGCTAATTTTTCAATGAATATATCATTACTACAATGTCGGAAAAGTTGAGAGATTTCCATTCCATGCGTGTGGTGCATATAATTTTATCTAATCATTTACATGATTTCAATGTACCCCAAGCATGATGATTGATATTTGTGTGTTCAAGAAAGTATCAAGCCTAAATTTTTTGAATATATGCTTCATTACTCGTTTTTAAAATTTTAGTATTACTAAGCTATGCCTCATTGTGTGCTCAGTTGGGAGCCATATAATTTTTGTTTGTTCGTGAAAGTTCTTTTGTTTCTCTTCTTTTTCTTTTCCCCCAATATTGATTTCTTTACTGTCCTGGCTCTACGCCTCTATTCCTATAACTTTAAATATTCATTGCCTTAGGGATCTTAAAGTTTTCATTCACTACGATTTTTTTCACCTAAAATGGATGATCGCTCAATAGTATCTGCATGTTATATAGTTTTTTGTTTGCTGTTAAAACTCTGTACACCTAGAAAGCCTTATTAGGGAAACCTCGTGGAAGTTCTGGTGATTATGCAGTAATCCCGTATTGACACTACTTGGACATTTTTGTTTTACATAGAGAGCTAAATGAATCACTTTCCATTTAATATCTATGGTTGGTATCACACAGAATAATCGTTTCTGCGGGCATGGTCCTGAAAGAGAGATCAAAAAGATTAAGTACTGCAATACTTAATCAAGTGGTGCAGGAAGCATTTGCCTTCAAATCACCTCCAAAGACTAGGGGTGGCAAAAGAGGACGATATTATTATTGTACACAGGTATGTACAATATTTGATGTTCATGTTCTGGCAAAAGAGGTTCTGTTACTACTCATATTGAGCATTCACAGTTTGACCGTAAAACATTGTTTCTAAACATTAAACCTAAAGAGGAACACATTGAAAGCAGTTGTTGCTTAGGAACACATTTACATATTTGGTGGAAAATTAATTTTGATTTTTGAGGGTTCTTATATGAACTGTCATCCAATAGTTTCAGCAGCATGATATCATAAATGGAGCATTCAGTGCTTAGTCACTAATCTAGCCTCATGAAAGTGAACTCTCTCTTTATGTGGTTTAGTTGATGCTAAATGTTGTAATCACATTTATGCTGATGTACGATATAACCTGATTCTACAGGCAGCAGTTAAGCCACCTACATTTGTCTTCTTTGTAAATGAAGCAAAGTTATTTCCTGAAACATACCGTCGGTACATGGAAAAGCAACTAAGAACGGCTGCAGGATTTACAGGCACTCCAATTCGACTCTTGTGGAGAAGCAGAAGAATATTGGGCAAAGATGAAAGTAAGATCAGAATTAATTATAGTCAGTTAACCTCTGCGAGTCTGTTTTCCTGTTTATACCTACTCCTCTGATTAGCTAACATTGGCATCTTTACTATTCACTTTTTTTCCATACCATGTTTGACCATAAATTTGAAGTACCATATAAGTAGTCAAATTATCAACATTTTATCATTATTTAATATATGTTAACTAAAGTTATCAATCGTGAAACATGCCTTAAAATCTTAACTCAGAGGGAGTATGTTTCTCATAGTTCCAGTCTCAGTGTTCTTATTGTTATTTTTTATTGGGTTAACTGGAATTTTACTGATCAAACACTGTATTATTCTTGCTTTGATTATGAGAGCTGAATTATTAGGCATAAGGACATGTGAATTAAAACTTCACCTGTATGTTGGACCAAAGGAAACTTCCTCGTCATGCTGCTGAGTGAAAATGCTTTTTGCTGCACCCCTCATATCACTCCAGCTATTATTAGATTTCAACTAATCATGTAGCCTTGCACATGCTGCGACTTGTTTAAATTCTTATGATGTTAAATCTACTTGATTTTTTAGGGAAGACTCCGCCCACAAAGTCAGCCCGTGAAAGTGGCACGCTTGAAAGAAGATTGGCTGCAGCTAATTGACCTTAAATTTCCAGTCAAATGAACAATGGGGGACTTGTAAACAACAGTGGCATCTCCTTGCCTCGAGAAATATTCCCGCTTCTCAAGCAGAACATTTCGTATGTGACGAAGCACGAGGATAGCTGCTTGATATTGAAGTGTTGATTTGCTTCTGGGATTGAATAGAAGTATTACTAAAAGAGTTGTCTGACTGCCTATGACTCAGAGTTGAAGGTTTTGTCTGTTCTGTTTGTTGATGTATCATAATCATAGGAGTAAATGATTTGGCATGGTGGTACGTGCCTCATAAGTATTTACACCTTCCATGATTTCCATAATCATATGCTACTATGTTTTCTCAATGAGGCAGAGTAATGAATGAAGCACAACTACATCCCCGACTCTAATTTAATTCTCTTGTGTGGCGGCCTAATTCTCTTGTCTTGTTGATAAAATTGAACTAAAATTGCAGGTAATTAGGGCATGTTTAATACATTTGAACTGATCTGGACTGAAAAATACTGAACTGAACTGATAAATATTGAACTGAACTGAAAAATACTATACTGAATTGAACTGACCTGAAAAATACATTTGATTATTTTATATAACATATATTTATATTGAAAATTCTTATTAAAAAACAAGCCATTGAAGTATATTGAATTGAACTTAATTGAACAAAACTGAATTGAAGAAATAAATCACTACATCGACATTAGCTAAATTTCATCCATCATGATCCTAGAAGTTAAACATAATTGAACTGAAATAAACTGAACAGAACTTTATTGAACTGAAGTATACTGAATTGAACTTTGTTGAACTGAATTGATATAACCAAATTGTGCTATAATATTTTATCAAGTCAAATTTTATTAGCACCAAACTTATTAAATCGAATCTAGCTTGATAAACAGAAATGAACTGAAGCATAATGAATTGAACTAAACCAAACTTAATTAAGTTGAACTTACAAAAGTATGCATTGATAAAATTAAATTAGAAAATGTTTATCAAATCATATTTCATCAATTTTAAACTGACTTGAACTGAATTGAACTGAATGATACTGAACTAAACTTAATTGAACTGAATTGAAGAAAACGATCAATGCATTGATATAACTAAATGAGGTTGTATTTTATCAAGAATAGAAAATATAACTGAACTGAACTGAATTGAACTGAATTGGACTACACTTAACTAAAATGAACCGAGTTGAGCCACACTTAACTAAAATGAACTGAATTGAACTAGACTTAACTGAAATGAATTGGATTTTCAATCTGAACTTAAAATCATTAAATTATATTTTCATTGAACTGAATTGAAGAAAACGATCAATGCATTGATATGACTACATGAGGTTGTATTCTATCAAGAATAGAAAATTGAACTACACTGAACTAAATTGAACTGAATTGGATTACACTTAACTGAAATGAACTGGATGTTCAATATGAACTTAAAATCATTAAATTATATTTTCGTTGAACTGAATTGAAATAAATTATATTTTCTCTAAATTAGATTGAATTGAGTTGAATTATTAACATTTAATTTGTTTCAATTTTTTTAAAAGTATAATGGACTGAACTGAAAAATACTGAACTGGACTGAACTGAAAAATACTGAACTGGAAAATACTGAACTAAACCAAAAAATACTGAACAAAACTGAATTGAACTGAAAAATATTTAGATAAGTTGTATTAAACAGGTCTTTAGTGTGAGAAATTTTAGTGAATTTTATTTAAACATATATATTGTTTGACTGAGTTGTAGAGTAGCAGGTGAGATATTTCTAAGTTGTAGAGTAAGTAAGAGTATGAGAAGGAGAACTAAGCCGGTGAATTTACGGAAGAGGTAAGTTTTGATGGGGAGGGAACGGTAATAGTACGACTGGTGTTGATAGGACAATCAATTTGAATCGGTGGAACTAACAATCCTAATTGATTATTGAGGGAGTGACAATTCATTGAATAGTCACATGTTGTTGGGCTAGCTAAGTGTATGAAATCGGATCGTTTTAGATGTTTCTCTCTGATAAAATATTGTTGGCAGGAACGGTTTTGATTGGTTCGAAGAAATTTATATATGGTATCCCGATATATCTAGGGCTGGCAATCGGGTTGGGTTGGCGGGTTGGCGGGTTGGCGGGTTCGTGTCGGCGGGTTGGCGGGTTGGAAATGCTAAACCCAAACCCAACCCAATAATATTTTGGGTCACAAAACCATGACCCAAACCCGACCCAGTAAAAATCCGGGTTACCCAAACCCAACCCACGAAACTCATTTATTAATAACGGGACTGAATATGAGACTAAATGTTAAAATTTATGCAACTCAAATGATCATGTCATATGGAAACTAAATCAATACTTATAAAATTAACTCTAAATTTCATCATAAATTAGTAGGACAATTTCAATGGTTTCAGAATTAGAGGATTTGTTTGCATTTATAAAGACAAATTCAATCATTTGCACAATTACACCTTAAATATATGGGTCAAACAGGTTACCCATTTAACCCACGGGTTTGACCTGAACCTAACCCATTTATTTTCGGGTCATTCGTGTCTGACCCAATATAGACCCATGCCGTGTTTCGTGTCAACCCAAACCCACTAAATTCGTGTTCGGTTCAGGTCGGGTTTTCGTGTCGTGTTCCAAATTGCCAGCCCTAGATATATCCCACCTTTTGATGTGTAATAATAATTGTGTATATACTATTTATAGAAATAAAACTCATATGCATAATTATACATATTAGGATGAACATTTTATAGATTTTAGAATGTATTGGGAGATACATACTCCTGTGTGTATGATATAATTTGAGGAATGGTAAAAGAAATGATAATGATACCATCGAGAAATGAAATTGATTTTTAAATGAAATATAATATTATATTAGTAATTTATAACCCATAAAAGGTTTCATCAACTCTGGAGTTTGGTACTGTGTTGAGACCGCCGCCACAAGGAAGAATGATCATGTTCGATGCAGGCATGGAGCAGGGACGCGCCGGCACTGGAGTGATAACTATGTCCGAAGAGGGAGCATTCCTGCAAGCCGAAGCAAAGACCGTTGATGGTGTACATGAGACACTGTTCGCAGAAGCGCTGGCTCTCTTGGAGGCAGTCAAATTGGCGCGAAAACTAGTTGGAAAGAGGTTGCAATTGTAGGTGATGCTCTAAATTTAATCATAATGGTTCACGGAGACATGGACAACCCGGCTAGCTGCAGTGCATTGGTGGAGGAAATAAGGTCGGAATTTTTGCAATCAGAGATACACTGGCCGTATTGGATACCTAGACTAGAAAATACGGATGCGCATTTAGTTGCTAGATTTGCAAAAACTGTGATTTCGACCATGTAGAATGACATTCAGCACCAGAATTTCTTTTGTCAAATGTTGATGGAATTTCCAGCACCTTAAGATGATATAAAACATTTTTACTTCAATTTTTTTTATGCTAGTAGAATTTGGAAAAGATAAGTGGTAAATGACAATGCATTTGATTTCGTAAACTAGGCTAGAGCATGTGTTACCTGATTACAAACCTTAGTTATTCTAAATTAAAAGGATCTGCATATTAATCACAGTCATAACCTCTTTAAATTTTGCAATAATAAGTTTACACTCAAATTAGTGAGGTAGTCTAATGAGAGCTCATCTATATTATAGACCGGAGACTAAATAGTTAAGGTATGGTTGAATAAAAATAAGGAGGTTCTTAATTGCAATATTTTGAAAATTACTGTTCACATGCACTATTCATGCCCCAGTACTATTCACGCGTGCAATATTCATAGCCCAAAATTATTCACGCGTGCACTATTCACGGCCCAACACTATTTTAATACGTTATACATTAAAATACTGATGTTTTTAATTAAAAGTATAATGTTTGTTTTTTTAAATATGTATTAGATTTTTTTTTTAAGTTAAACCATCCAAGTGGACGGGAGGATTATTCACGACTCCTCAACCCTAATAAAAACAATAAAATTACATGATCAGGTTTGAAACCCAATATTACACATGAAACCCTGTTGGGGTAACTGTGGCAATTTGTTGCCCGAAGGCTATACTCCGATCTAATATCGAAAGCAAAGTGAGATATTAGAGATGTGTCTAAAAATATTACAAGAAAAACTAAGTCATCTCTGTATCGATGCCGGTCACAGCATAGTTAAAAACCAGACTTCCCTCCTTCTGCTGCGTATAGAAATCACCAAGTACAGCATTCTAGAACTCGTTAGAATTCACCATCTCACTTTCTCACGGTCAAAACAGAAAACTCGGTTCTATTATAACAAATACTCTCTACCTGAACCTCAACCGACTACCCATTGAGCCCGGTGGCCTATGGACCACCGGAAGATAGCAAGTCTTCACAAGGCTGGACATCAGAGTAGTATGTAAAGCATACCGAGTTATTCTATCTAACCATAATACTAATAGAAAAGCTTCATCAAGAGTCTAACTAGAGATTGCTATAAAGATTTCTCTTATAAGGTGATATTCTACAACGCAACATTAAGAAGAAAATCACAAAAATCTAAAAATGGATTTATATAAATTAATATGTGTACTAGAGCAATCCCAACCAATCCTGGTCTGATTGGCTGGTGGCCAAATACTGGATAGAGAAAATGTAATCTAACTCGATATAAGCTTAAAGCCTAACCGGTCTACAAATCTAGTAGCAGTATCGCCAACAATAGTATTCAAAAACTACTGTGACTTGGATTTCTCCTAACTGTACTAACTAGATCGGAAGCTAATCAAAGTTTAACTGAGCAAAAGGACCCGTCAGAAAACTAAGATTAGCAGATCACATTCAATCTAATATTTTAGTACAAACATCAATTAATATATACCTGAAAAAGACTGAAAATAAATTTTAAAAAGGGGGAAAAAGAAGTAAAAACACCTTCTCAGTCTAATTGTGCCAAATCCAGTGTAAACCTGTCCAGCCTCTGCCTGGTCCAGCCCGACCCGGCCCGAGCCGAGCCGAGCCGACCCGAACCGTTGACTTTGTTGCCCGAATCAGATCCATCCCCGATCGAGACGGATCTGGCCGTCCTTGGCTTCTGCGGTGAGGCCGTCGCGGCGTCTCGTCCTCGCTTCCCGGATCCGGTTTCCGGGCGGATCTCGCGGCCACGGAGCTTCCGGCCCGATCCTTTGAGGTCCTTGTCGGCGGCGGTCCTAGGCCGGTGGATCCGGCCCGTTCCCAGCGTCGTTCCGGCCGGATCGAAGGGGGATCGCCGGATATTCCAGTGGCGATGCCGAGCGGTGGCGACCCGCTCAACCATTCATAGTGGGATGGTCGGAGATTAAGAAAGGAATTGTAGTTTTTTGACTGAGATGGGGTTTCGGGTTGGGGGTTGGGATTGGAGTGGTATAGACTTTTATTGGGTTATGGGTGGGGAGGTCACCTCCGACCGGCAAGAGACGCCGGCCGGAGCCTCCCCGGCACTAGATTAGGAAAGGAGGGGGAGGGGAGGTTTTGGGAGAGAGAGTTCTTTTTGGGGGAGAGGACCGCGATGAAATATGTTTTAGATTTAAACTGAGTGTTATTAATTAAAAGTAGAATGTTTGATTAATAGATCGTAGATTAAAACATGGATAATATAAATTAAAAGTATAATGTTTGATTAATAGATCGTAGATTAAAACATGGAGGTTGTAAATTAAAAGTAGGATGTTTGATTTTTAATATGTTGTATATTAAGACACGGAAGTTATTTATTAAAAGTAAAATGTTTGATTTTTAATTGATTGTAGTTAAATTATGGAGGTTTTTAATTTAAACTACAATGTTGATATTTTTAACAAGTTGTAAATTAAAATATGGATGTTTTAATTAAAAGTATAATGTTTGTTTTTAATTAATGTGGATTAAAATACGGAAGTTTTTAATATAAAGTAGAATATTTAAATATTTTAAATACGGAAGTTTCAGTTCAAAAGTGGAAAGATTTTAAATTTAATAGGTTGTAGATAATAACACGAAAATTTTAAAATATAAGGTTTTATTTAATATAAATTATATAAATATATCTTGGCCAAACACATCATAAAGGATGAGTCGGCGTAGTTGTATAGTTTTCTTTCCTTGATTAGGAGCTCTTGGGTTCGAGTCTTCAAGGTAGTATTTTTGCATGAAGGAGGGAAAAAAAGAATTACATGTGGTGGATATCATCTTATTACGTGCGCGTGACTTTAGGAGGTTGGAGTAAGTTTTTAAAAATTAAAACCAAGCTCCCGTATGTTGCAAATAAAGACTTTCCTATTTTTCTAATTAAAAATAACATCGTCAACAATCTCCTTGTAGAACTGCTACAAATTAGTAGATATGATTCTCCTATATATAATAATCATATTTATCGAATGCAACGTGTCCCCTACACAGGAATAACTCCATCCATTCTTTGTTCAAGCCGACGTCTTTTTACTTTATATTTTAATTTTTTTAATTTATCAAGCCACCATTTGATATGGTGGAGGAGATTAAACCCTAAAACCTAATAAAAACTAAAAAACAGTTGCAAAAATATTGAAACATGGGTAGCATAAAGGATGAGCCGAACCTCTGATACATTTATAAATGCTTCCAAAAATTAAGAGATGGCAACAAAGTGTCGTCCTCATTTTTACATTTTTAACATATAATTTAAATTAAGAGGTTGATTAGTTATGTCGAAATAAAGAGGAACTTTATCATCTGAAAAGTTATAAGTAATCATAGAAATGTACTATACAAAAAAATAAGAATTATTAACAGAAACTGTGTAAAAGTACAATAAATGAATTCATTTGGGTGCGACCTATTGATTAAGATGTCCTGTTTCCTCATGTTACAGATTGAGTTTTGTTCATTTTGAGAGTGAGGCTCACTTGAGGCCGTCTGAAGATAAACCACTTTCATAGCAATACAAAAATAGAACCTGAAAATCTGCAAAGAAAACATTGTGAATATCGTCATTGAGAGATTCTGATAGAAGATCTTTGCCCGACATCCACATAAATGAGCCCCTTTATAGTTGGAGGCAAAGAGAGCCATGTAAAGTAAGAGCACATTTTGAGGTTGCTGTCATCTTAGCTAAGGGCATCAGCATGACAATTCCCTTCTCTAAGTGTATGGCTTAACTCAGAATTTCTAAGTAAGTTGTGGATGGAGTTCTGAAGATTGAACATATTTCAGTGTCTAAGAGAGGGATTTGTTATTATCTTAATAGTATGTAGACAGTCAGATTCAACAAAAATAAGTTATATTGTAAGAAGTAAATCAGCTTTAGTACCTGTCTTTATGGCCAGAATTTCAGCTAGCAATAACGTATATAATATAAGCCAGCATAGAAAACATATAGACATTATCTATCACATCCTTCTGAGCTTGTTACCTCTGGAAAAGTTTCGTGTTAGTCATGTTCCATTTGCTCTTCAAGTGGCGGACATCTTCATAAAAGGTTTATCTCGCCCGCTTTTCATGTTGTTTCATTCCATATTTTGCGTCTCCAACATCCAACACTTCACTTACGGGGTCATAGAATATCTTGATTAGACTTGGATGTCTATCAAGATATTATATATATATATATATATTTTTGTTATACATTTGTTTATATTTAGACTAGTTAGACTAGATACAACGAGTATATATATAATTCATTATGAATTTCAATACGCTACATATATATCAATCAAAACATAGCTTCGGGTCTACCATGTTACAAAACCCGTGCTTCAATTGAAAATTTGTAGGAAGGAGTGAAAACGAGTTTTTTTCCTTAAAAAGGTGAATGAGTTGCAACATAAAATTGGAAACGGGTGAATATTAAATATTAAAATAAGATGCTCGTGGGCTATAGCTAGAAAGAGATTGGAAGGCCAGACTGTGGCTACCTAGTATATCAGTAGACCAGTATAAATACAAGGGAGCACAAGTAGATTCCAACAGTAGAAACTAAAAAGACGGAGCTCTCCGTTGAATTTCCAGATATGGAAACTGATGCGAAAATCGGTGGTCTGGAAGAAGCTTTGGAAGAGCTGAAACAAACATTCAGGTCCGGTAAAACCAGAGAGGCTTCGTGGCGGGAGTCGCAGCTCAAGGCGCTTCTGAGTTTCATTCAAGATAAGGAAGATGACATTTTCCATGCCCTCCATTCTGATCTCGGAAAGCACAAGGCTGAGGCTTACAGAGATGAGGTATTCATCTTTCATTACTTCTTTATTTTAGACTAAACCGTCGACAGGTGGAGGGATACCATATCGGTCATTTTTAAACCGAATCCTCCATTTTTCGAGGAATCGTTCATAATTAGTGGCTGTGAATGCCTGATTTTTCAATCTATGAAAAATAATGAAAAATAAAGTACAATAACTCCATAACTGCTAATCAGTTTTTAATCTGTTTTGTAGTATCTAAATCTATATGAGTGGATAGAAGGATATAAGCACAGTAGAAACAAGTACTTTCTCTTTTAATTATGACTCTTCATTTGTCATCGTTTTGTCCATGGAATTTTTAGTCTTTGTATCATATTCTCCTGAAATATTCAGAAATGGTTCAGTAGACTTATGGGGTCTGATTTTTGAATATTTGTATATTTGCCCAAATAAGATAGTGTATCCGTTGGAGGCCATCCCGTATTCCTTCACTATTACTATTAAAATATTATTAAGACTTTCCTTAATAAAATATTTTAGAAAATATGCTAAACATTTTTCACATTTATAATTTTCTTTTACAATTTAAACTACATCAGGCTTTGAGTGTTTAATTACTTTGATCATTTGAACACTAGGGATTTTCATCTTGATCAGTGTTAATAAATTATATTCTATTATTTTACATACATTATTTCAATTAATTAGTTCTGGTCTAATAAGTTGAAAATTGAACAACATCAAATCACTAAAAGAACTGAATGATGAATATTTATTGTAAATTTAAAATCCCCACTAACCGTTGTGTATGTTATTTTTGATTTGTGAAAATATATAATTCTAAGTTTTCTCCGTTTGATACAATATGTTGCATGTTTCAATCAAAAGTTAACGGTTAAATTTCCTCATCATCACAAAATTTATATAAAAATACAGTTGAGGAAATCTAAGTAATTTTAATTATGTAAGATACGAATGAAGAAATAAAAATGTGATTATTATTCTCACCTAAAAGCAATTGAGGTAGGTCTGAGAGAAGGACTTGAAACCGATGTCTCCCTGGAATTGGGTCTACAGCATCACCCCTTGTTTATTTGAATAGCCTCCTTACCATTTATGTACAATAGGAACATGCATCATGCATGCACCACTCACTACATTCATAATGCATTTCTTTAATCCAGATTTTCATTAATATGGGACACGATGTTCATCACCATACATGTTGATTTGTGCATCTTGTCAACCTAGTGCATGTTTTTCGGAGCTAAATATTATAGAACTGAATTCTATAGTAAAAACATGAACTTAAGAGTGTATTTGACAGAGTTGTTTTTTTTTAAAAAAAATGGTGGGTGTTTTTGGTTTCTGTTGTGGCAAAAAGTAGAAACTGATGATATCAGCTTCATCAGCTTCTGCTTTTGGTCTACTTTTGGGTCAAAATGTCTTTTACTTATTAAATAAACAGTTTACCAAACACTAAAAATATTTGTGTTTCAAAGTATAACCGTAGAAAAACTCGGACAAATACACCCTAAGTATGTTGATAAAAAGATTACAAGTATAGTTAAACTAATATTACCGAATCATATTTCATCAGTTATTCATGAAATTGAATATCAAAATAGGTGACCCCTCTTATTTCCAGGTCATTGTTAGGTGTAGGAACAATATGATTTTGCAGGGTTGAAAAGAACAGAATTATCCCTCATTATTACACTGTGACCTAGACCTGCATCAGCAAACTAGTATAAACTAGTACATCAAATTTCTAAATGAGTAGTTTTGAAGTATTCAAATAAGTGAAAGAGCAATTTGTTTTATCATATTATTATTGCATCCGACATCATGGTTTAATTTGGGAGATAGAGAAAATGATGTGCCCACGAGGCATGAGTTCATTAATTTTGGAGTTCATGGGCCTTGTAATTGTTGCATCCAACTGATTCAAGTGTCCGTTCATAGTAGTGTGTGGAAAATATTTATTGCGAACCTTCTGTTTCCGGCTAATTAACTACTTCCAGAGGTCCCAAACTTTCAAATTCAATATGCCATGAAATTGAGGTCACTCATCAAGTTCGATTTAGATAAAATATATAATATGTAAAAAAATGGTTACCACTCAGTATCATTTTCATTTCCATTTTCTGTAAATTTACTGATAAATTTTTGTTTTGTTGTAGGTGGGAACACTGACAAAAACTCTTCACTGTGTACTAGGATCTTTGAAGAAGTGGATGTCCGGTAAAAAGGTTCGTCAAAAACACAAGTCCATAGATTTTGCATATACTAATATTTTTTTATTTGAATATTTTATGTTTTTATATCTTTTTTTTTTCGAAGTAATATACATATATTAGAGAATTTTGTAATGCTAGAGATTTAAATTATTGTTGATTGATGATGATCAGGCAAAATTACCCCTTGCGGCATTTCCTAGTCATGCTGAATTGGTCCCGGAACCACTTGGCGCAGTCCTTATTCTTTCATCATGGAATTTCCCCTTTGGTAATTCTTACTCATGCTTTGAACTTATTCTTTTTCAATTTAATTTAATTCAATTCGGATAAAATTCAATTTTCTAAAAAGGATTTAATTTGAGCATATAATATTTACTTTTTATTAATTGATTTAAATCAGTTCAATATAGTTCAGATATATCCAGATTTAATCAATAAAATTGGAGGAAAATGACATTATGTACTCGCTAGTCCCGCCCAAAGTTTCTTCGTTGATTTTTTCTCAGATTTTTCAGAGAGAGTATTTTATATGTTATATTTTAATTATTAAAGAATAAAACAGAAATATCACTTATAGTTTTAGTTATAGATAGAAACTTATTAACCGTAAATATATCACTTCATACTTGTTTTTTTTTTTGCAAAAAGGAAAATAATATAACTAAAAATATTTGGTGGATGGCGGACAAACAAGAAAATTTTAATATGAAAAATATACATCTTTGGACTTAGTTTTAAAATGATACACTATCACTAACGTAACGGATAAGCATCAAATTCATCATATGTATGTGTAGGAATCTCGTTGGAGCCGATGATCGGAGCCATAGCAGCCGGAAACGTAGTGTTGCTAAAACCATCGGAGCTGGCTCCGGCGAGCTCCAACCTGCTGGCGAGTGCGATTCCGGCCTACTTGGACAATACGGCCGTCAAAGTAATTCAGGGCGGCGCTTCCGTTGGCGACCAACTCCTGCAACTCAAATGGGACAAGATTTTTTTCACAGGTCTATTTTTATTTCATATATGTCATGGATTTTCAATATTTCATATTATAAACATTTATATTTTTTTAAATTGGTTTCCAAAATAAAAAAATGATTAATTATAGGGAGTGCCCCGGTTGGACGTATAGTTTTATCAGCGGCGGCGAAGCATTTAACTCCGGTCACTTTAGAGTTGGGTGGCAAGTGCCCCGCCATTGTTGATTCTCTTTCAAGTTCTAGAGAAAGAGAGGTACGTTTCAGAATATATTTCTCTTTCTATTATTAATAATATTATAATAAGGACATTGATACATGCAGTACAGTATTTACTCATGCGGTCTGTATTTATTCATGAAATATCATTAATACCCTCAGTATTTATGTAAAAGTAAATGTGATTCCCATAAATGAGGGTATAACATGAACTTTCAATACAAATACGGACTGCAGAAGTAATGTTGGACTGCATGTATCAATTGCTTTTTAATAATTGCAATTCTATATCACGATAATTGAATTATCAATGGAAAATTAAATAACTAAATGACAAATTTCGGATGTGACACTTTGTTTTTTTGAAAATGATTTTGGATTTTACACAATTATTTCTAAATGTAAGGAAATCTGTTTTATTTGTATATATTTTAATGCAGGTGATACTGATACATCATGATAATAGAGTAATTAATCAGTCGACAATGTGCCCCGGCCCGTAATTGTTTCTAATTATGGAAATGTGTATTTTATGTATGTTCATGCCAAAAAAAGTTATCAATTATTATTATAGGTGAAAGAAAAAGGTAAAGGAACAGTTTGAAATGAAAAATCAATATTGAGAGCCTAGTTTTAGCTCAAAAATTTAAAATAAAAACTAAATATTTGTGCTTTTGATACACATTTATATTATTTTATGCAGATTGCTTTGAAACGGATTCTGTCTTCGAAGTTCGGTGCTTGTGCTGGGCAAGCCTGCATCGGAATTGATTATATAATCACCGACGAAAAGTTCGCCACAACTTTGGTATGTACATTTCATGCATATATATATATTTCTATTTATAGAATGGTAAAAATATTATTCTATTTATAGACTGGTAAAATTTTCAGGTGGAGTTGCTGAAAGCTTCATGCCTAGCCATGTTTGGTGAAAATCCAAAAGAAGAGAAAACAATTGCAAGAATTATCAACGACAGACATTTCCAACGGCTTAAGGGTCTTTTGAATGAGCCTTTGGTTAAGAATTCACTTGTCTATGGTGGCAAGCTTGATCAAGACCTCTTGTAAGTAATTTAAACCTTCTGTTTGCTGGAAATTATAGACAGAGTAGTACATTTTAATTCAGCAAAATATAATTTGATCAAATCCAGATAAATTTAGATATATTCATTATGTTTTTCAATATATTAATTTTCATTTCAGATCATATCCGTTCAGTTCAATTCAATCAGTACAGTTCAATTTAGATCAGTAAGAAATAATCTCGAGCAAACGGTCCTAGAAAATAAAATTTCACAGATAGGTCCTACATAACATGCCTTGAAATTTAGGAAAGTACTGATATTAAATGTATCATGGCTGATGAAATGAATGCAACGCAGATTCATTGAGCCGACTATACTGTTGGATCCTCCACTGAATGCACAAATCATGAATGAAGAAATATTCGGTCCACTCCTCCCCATTATTACTGTAAGACTACAGTAATTTTTAATCAATGTATCAATGCCTGATTAATCATAAACTTTGTATTGTATTTCAGGTGGAGAAAATGGAAGATTGCATCGAATTTGTGAGGTCAAGACCCAAACCACTATCCATTTATGTATTCACTAATAACGAAAGTCTCAAGAAAAGGCTTCAGCATGAGACCTCCTCCGGGAGCCTCGTCTTCAATGATGCAGTCGTCCAAGTCAGTGTTACTTGACTCAATCTTATTTTTAATGTCAGTCAATTGGCATGATTTCTCAGTACAATCCGTCGGGATCGGGCTGAGAAATCATGCCAATTGACCTAAAAAATGCATTGAATTCATGATGTCTCTTCTGGTTCTGTTTGCAGTATGCAGCAGACACCCTGCCATTCGGAGGGGTGGGAGAAAGTGGGATGGGGAGGTACCATGGCAAGTTCTCGTTCGAAAACTTCAGTCATGAGAAGGCAGTGGTGAGAAGAGGCTATCTTACTGACTTCTGGTTCAGATATCCTCCATGGACTGACCAGAAGTTGCAGCTATTCAGGCATGCCTACCGCTACGACTACCTTGCAGTCCTTCTCAATCTCATTGGCCTCAAAAGATCTTGATCATCGCGATATATAATATCCTAATTAAGCACTCGGTTGATTTGAATGGATTATTGTATTCAGACGAAAATATATAAACGCAGTATTAATTACAATCACCAATACTATTCATGTACTGATACATGTTCTGAAGGTAATAGATGATAAGTTCATCTTTTGTTATCATTTATGGATGTATTCCAGGAACAAACCTGGGTGATATGCATAAGTTGAACAGACTGCAGCTCTAATTGTTTCATGAAACCCACAAAACACCACCATTTCAGAATCAAGAGATTTTAACACCAGAGATCAACAGATGAAAAGGTAATGAAGGGATGCATTAAAACAGATACACAACAGAATGCATCGAATTCAGTTCACATAAAAGCTGCCACTTTTTTATTTTTATTCTTTTCCTTTAGATATTGAGAGTAATGTTTTTCCAAAATATTATATTATTAGTTGATACTAAAGTAACAAATGGTGATAAGTTAGTGTGAAATTTATATAAAATTGGCAAAATCTCTTAGTTAAACACTGTATTTTCTATTAAAGCATTATTTTAAGTTAAACAAATATTAAAATATGTTTTAATATGAAAATGCAATAAATTTTATATTAAAAATTTTATGATTCAAATTTGAAGGTACAACAATTAAATTAAAACGTATAGAGACTTTTATAAAAGATCGGGAAAGTTGGACGTTTAAGAGACTAACCCTATAAAATTTGTAAAATTTTTAGGTAACTTATTTACCGTTTACTTATCTGCTATTGTTTTTCTTCTAAAAGTAATGTGTGAGAAGAATAGTTGGAAAAGAAGTCGAAATAAAAAAAAATAGCTCTGGGAAATTGAAAAAGCTATAACCATCTAAATGTTAGGATGCTTAAATGACTCTGAATGGTTAGTTAAGTACAAATTTCATCTCCAATTATAAGAAAGTGCTATTATAACAATTCTTATACCATATCCAAGGGGTATGTATCCCCACCTTTGATCCACATTTGATGTATGTTTTACAATTATAATTGTGCATTCTATTTGCATATACTATTTATAGAAATTGTAAGAAAACAACTTTACAATGCACAATTATACACATAAAAATGCACATAATAAAATTTTAGAATGCACCTGGGGATACATACCCCAAGTATATGGTATAATTTGTGCTATTATAATTCTAAATTAGCGTTGAATTTGAAAAGTTATAACCTTTCAAAGATTGACAGTAAATTTTGGCACTTTAATAATTAAAATGACAAAAAGGCCCCCATTAATTAGGCTGAAATTTTTGGACAACAAGAGCAGGATTATTTCAATGGAAAACACCTCATTTTGTCTATCACCTCCAATTCAGGGAACAAATCGACGTTTCTGACAGTAAACTCAATTGTCCACAAGCAAAGAAAACTGTAGTACGTACAAGAATACAAATTTGCGACAAGATCAGAACTTTCTCATAGAATTCGAGCATCGCAACCTTAACTGTAAAATGGATACAGTGTATAAAATGGAGTCACCTTAAAATAATTCTTGACTGTATCTTGTTTCTAATAGAATTCGGGCATTGCAACCTTAACTGTGACTCCATATTTATATGTATCAAATAATCTGGTTTTAATTTGTTGGACCCCTCCCTACTCGTGGTTAAGTTGGTGCTTTGCTTAACGATCACGAATCAGTTCCGAGTACTGAATGCTCTCGTCAGCTAAGTTGGGTTTTGCTTATAGATCCATAAATTGCTTGCGAGAGTTAACAAAAGTCTAAACTATTACTAAATAGATACTATAATGTCATTACTAACCAATAATGTACGGATATATATTTGTACACTTGAAAATGAACCTAATAAATTTTAATCCACTATTAGTGGTTGTTGAAAAAAATTAAAAAGGAAAGTCGCATGTGCATGAAATAGAGATTATTCAAAAATTAATGTTTTAAAAATTTGTGGATAAATTATGACATATATAAAGGTACGTATCCAACATTTCTAATCAAAGAAACAAGTACATATATAATACATAAAATGCACATTTAACTTGAAGTATGGCACACTAGTTGTACATGTATGGATTGATTTTTGCGAATCTATGTAGAAATTTAATTTTTGAGAGCTTCATATTACAAAAATATAATCTTTTAGTTCCTAGAGCATGTAGAAATTTAATTTGAGAGCTTCATATTATAAAAATATAATCTTTTAATTCTTAGAGCATTTTCAATGTGAGGGTCTCTTTGATATAAAAGTTGACTACCACATTAGACTAATTGACTCCTAACCAAATTTGCCTCCCACATACCTTAATTACAAATTTCAATGTGATGTGACGTGACATTATTTATTATCAACAATGCCAAATAGACATGTTATATTAAAACTTACTTTAACACTCTTGGTTGTGTATTCAACAAATAATTGCGCGTCTATAATTTTTGATTGTTTGAAAATTTTACTGTCTTGATTGATCAAGTTGGTGCATTAGCTTTAACTGGCCTACTAAACTTTGTTTATGTTATTTGTTTGCATTATCTTTTATGACCCTATAACGCCTCATGTTGCCATGTATATACTTGTACCTTTTATGATCCTATAAAATGATCAAGTGGGAAAGAAAAACGATGATAAGATTTTGAGGGTGTAGAGTTGAGAGTAGGGATGATCACGGGTCTCGGACCCGCTCCAAATCCTGCGGATTTAGACCCTGTGGGTCGGGTTTGGATCTAAATTTTTTAGACCCATCGGATATGGATCGGGTCTGGATCTAAGTTTTAATAAACGGGTATGGATACGGATATATGGTATTAAGATCCAGACCCTGATCCATATCCATATCCAGACCCATTAATCTATTATAACATATAATTAATAATATATTATTGCTATGTGATAAATATAATGTTTAATTTCTAATCCTAATTCATCTTCTCTTTAATGATAATAATTATTATTCAAATTCCTGATACTGATACAATATAGAAAAAGTAATAATGTTTTATTTATTCCCAAACCTTATTCTGATACACCTTATCGCACAAACTCTAGTTCCATACTTCTGTGCGCTCTACCCTTCTGCATTCTGGCTGGTTAACTTGTTAGACCATAGAAGATATTGTTTTTTGTTGTACCTACTACATTATTGTACTGAATTACAATTTTGATCTTAATGAACTGATGCATTTTGATGTGTTTGTGGATTGATGATTCATATATATGCTAACATTTGTGCTTATGGTAATAAAAATAAACAAATTTGGGCATATTTATATTCACTATGAAATGCCAAACATCTATTTAAAAATTTTATCGATTTTTTATTGACCCATTTATGACCCGTTTTAGACCCTTAGACCCGTAAGACCCTGCGGATATGGACACGGATTTTGAAATTTTAGACCCTGCGGATATGGATCGGATTTGGATCCGACATTTTTTTGACGGATCGGGGCCGGATATAGTTAAATTAGACCCAGACCCGCCCCATGATCATCCCTAGTTGAGAGTGGAGTACAAATTGAAGTAGAAACTACATTCCCCATTTCTTATTTGGAATCTAGTATATCTCTGAGCAAATAAATTCACATTTTTCATCCTTTTTTCAGGGTATGTAATCATAATGACTTAAGTAGTGGTCATATTATCTTAGCCCATAAAACATGTCCTAATTGCAATTTCCAGTGCAATTTCAGGAAAATAAACCTATTAGAGGTTATGTGTTTACTTATGGTTTGTTTTGTACATTTTAGTAACAATTCTACCCAACAAATCGTATGATGAGAATTCCATTTTTAAAAAATATGTAGTGACCATTAGAGTTTTATAGCAATGATACCATCATTGAAACGTGTCTATTGGATTGACCCCCTACACTTTGGTTCATCTACAAGATTCGAAGATCTATTAGAGGTTGATATGCATGGTGCAGACGACGACATACTACTTGACTTCGACCTTATTCAAATTCCGGTTACATTGCAAATCCCATTATTATTTAGAAGTTTTATGATCCATGCACATTCGACTTTCCTTTTTAATATTTTGGAAATTATACGCCTATACGACCAAAGTTATAATGGTATTTGCTTGTAGTCTACCCAATAAGGTCGAATTTCAACCTTATTCAAATTCAGGTTCGTCCAACCTTTAATGATCCGCTACGACATACTACATTGCAAATCTCATTTCTTATCCACCATTTCCTTTGTTCTCTTGATATCTGAAGCAATCCTCTTCACTTTCCCTTCCAAAAATGCGAGCTTTTCATTAACTACCACTACTCTTTTCCCCACTCACTTCTTTCCCATTCAAGCTGCAGGAAACACCCTTCACAGTTTTGCTTCCACTTTGCGATAAAGCCTTCGACTTTTCGCTTCCACTCAATGAGGGCTTCTCACCAGAATCATCAAGATTAAACTTCAAAAAACCAGAGCTCAAAGTAACAGCTTTCTTCTCACGGATTTCATCTCTTGTTCATTTTGAATGCTGCTGCCACTACTTAAGTGAAAGCTTTCATTTAGTGGCAGCAACATTCTTATACTACTACAGCAGTAGAGTGGTGAACCTCATCGAAAAATCTTTAAACAAAAACAAATAGTACTATATAAAGCATCATCTAAGTTCCAAATAACAATGAAAATCAGATCATCAAATAATCAATTCAATAAGCATCATCTTGTCCATCTTGCTGAAAAGTGGTACTTACTTTCATGTTAGATATGTTTCCCATGTACTAAATATTATTGTTAAGGATGGACTTAAGGTTATAGAGAGTGTTGTCGCAAAAAAAAAAAAAAGGAGAGTGTGAAACATGTTAAGGGCTCTGAAGTAAGGAAAGTTTCTTTTCGAAAAGTTTTTTATTTGAATGGAATAGAAGAGACTAAATCTTTGTGGTTAGATGTTGCTACCAAGGCTCTACCTTTATGATCCTTGATAGGGCTCTATTGTATAAAGACGCTTTTATGAATTTGCATGATGAAGATGTGACAAGTAACCAGTGTCCAGAAGCTGATGAGTGGGACATGGTTGAATAAATTCGAGATGCTTTAGAACTTTTTCTTGATATCACTGAATTATTTTTGGTAGTGATTATCCTACGTCGAACTTATATTTTGAGAATGCAATATTTCCATGTCCTGAGAATGATGGCAATAGAGTGCAACTTAAATTTGACAAGTATTGGGGTGATACTTATGAAAACAATAACACCATCTTGTTCACTTTTGCAATGATTCTTGATCCTCGATGTAAGCTGGAACTTCTCACCTATTTTTATATAAGTTATATAATGGTGATGAGGCCAGGGCACTGGAAATGGGGAGTTTATATGTTATACAAATTGGAGAAACTCTTTGACGAATATGCATCAAAGCAACCAAGTAGACTAGTCTCTCCATCAAAAACTAAACAAAAGGTTTGAAACTAAGGGATCAGGAAGTCGCAAGCTGGGCAGTACTACGACGGCCGGCGATGTCGACGGTTTCCGAGAGCGGTGCCGTCACACCGTCGGGCTGCAATTTACAGACTTGGAGGTGCAGATCCGCCTCCCGGAGGTTGGGCAGTTGGTGGCGGAAGCCCCTGAGGGTTTTACCGCCGTTTACTGCGATTACCTCTTTTCCTGCGGTCTGAGCCTCCCGTTGACCGGCTTTTTCAAGCAAGCACTGGCCTTCTTCGGACTCGATCTGTGCTACCTTCAACCTAATTCTGTCAAGGCGTTGATCGGTTTTCAGATCGTGTGTTCCCGCCAGCATGTCCCCACGCTGCCCCTGCTCAGGGTATTCGCCTACCCATGCGTGGACAAGGGCTACTGTCATATCAAGTTCCGGCCGGCGGCGGGCAAGTCCCTGCTCCAGAAGAGGCCGAAGAAGTCCGGTTGGGCATCCAAGTTCGTATACATGGACAACGACCTGGTATGGGGCCCTCGTGCAAGTCGGGTCAGATACCCGGTGGGTGATCCGGTGACTCGGGGGCTCCGTCCCAGCGACGGGGAGGCGGCCGTGTTGGATCCAGAGGTTCGCAAGCTGAAACAGGGCGCGATGTTGTGGACGGCTGTGAACTCCGACGAACTCTTGAGCCAGTGTGGACTCCCTCACTGTCGGCTTGACGTGCTGATGCAGTCGCCGATACATTCAGTCCCGTGTACCGAGGATCCTGGGGAAGGTCGACCAGCGTTTAGCCGTGTTTTTGCTTTTCCTTTCTTTTGTCACTTTGACAGTTCTGTTTTGTTCAATCATACCGTTCTACTGATTCCTCTTTCTTCTTTGTCTTTTACGTCGCACAGCTTCCAGGACCGTTGACGGTGAGACCGACAGTCATCCCGACGTCCAATCGGACGCTCAGCTCGCCAACTCCGACATGGACAACTATCGTCGTCGATCCGAACGTTGCTAGACCCGCTCGTCCGCATCTGCTCTTGCCGACAGTCGCGCTCAACACTCTGAGTCTCAGCTAAACGTCTCCGAGCCTAACGTCATGTGTCCCGACTTCATCAACTTGGAGGGTGACGACTCGGGTGACCACAGGAACCCACATAAGAGGCCGGCTGACTCGATGAGTGTCGAGATCGCCTTCGAGGGGACGTCCCTGCCTTCTCCCGACGAGCTGCACCGCAACAAGCTCCTCAGGGTGGAGTCTCTGCCTCCTCCGGCCGGACCAGCGCTGACTACTCCGAAGGGTCGTGCAGACTTTCTGGCCTCAGCCTTTCCCAGAGGTCACCTCGAGGCCTGGCGCGCGAACCCCCTGGTCAACTTCCACAACTCCGCCAGTCTCATTGACCGGTTCGACTCGGTTAGCCTGGAGGTATGATCCTTCTCTTTCTGTTTCTTTTCTCGCGTCTATTTGAGATCGCATTTTGTTTTATGGTCATCCTCTTTGAACTCCCAGATGGCCTGCCTTTCCGCTTCCCTCAGGGGTGAGCTGGGCCGTCTGCACTGTGAGGCGTCTCGCTCTCGCGGCCAGCTCGCCTCCTGTCATGCAGCTCTGGAGGCCGCTCGCGACCTCAACCGGAAACAGGAGCAGATGATCGTGGAGCTGGACGCTCGTGCCGCCGTTAATCCGGTCGACCTCCAGGCCCAAGTGGATGAGCTGACTGCATCTGTTGCCGCTCTCAAGGTCGAGAAGGAGGCTGCCGCTGCTGAACGGGACTCGGCTAATGGGAAGCTGAAGGAGGCCAAGGCTCAGCTGGAGACGCTCGATCTGATGCGCGCCAAGCTGCAGAGTGCTGAGGAGGCTATCGCCGGCCACGACTCTCGAATCGCCGCTGCCGTCGCCAAGTACAAGTGGGCCATCGAGGTCGGTCTCCCCGATGTCTTCCTCAAGGTGGCTTCAAGCGACAACACGCGCCGTCGTTTCCGCCGGGCGGTCTACCGCTCCTTCGACTTGGATGAGATATACGAGGGTGATGCCGCTCGGTTCAGCCGCTCACTGGATGAGCTGTTTTCTGTCTTTGGTAAGTATCCATTTACAGAATACTTCTCCGAGTTGTCTGCTGAGATGTCGCCTGAGGCGATTGTGGGGTGGACTCCCCCCCAGCGTTCTGAACCCCAGCCGCCTTCTGCCGCGTCGACTCACCCATCCGGTAAGGGTCCGGTCGAAGGGGTTGCCATGGCCGCTGAGAAGGACGCGCCTGATGACCTGTTGGATGACCTTCAGGAGGCAGGGTTGGTGGGCGAGGCGCCGGCGCATGAGTCTACGGTGGAGGACGACGGCGAGAAGACCGGCGGCAACTGAACGCTCTGAATGATCCGCCCTGCGTGGCGTTGTTTTATGCCATCTGTGGCTTCATCTTTTTTTTTGCTACTTCTGACAATTTCCCTTACCTTTTGCACTGTTTGGATATTATTTGCTTTTGGATGTTTTTTCATTCTGATGTTTGGCAACGAAACCTCTCTTTTTGACCCCTCTGGCATTGTGTCCTTTGCTCTTCCCCGTCTTTCCCCGCTTGTCCATCGGCGCGGGTCGATGGTGGTGGAGTTGACGTGGGTCGTTCATCCGGACGTCGGTTTGACCCTCGGGCCTACTGGTGCGGCCGTGCCCTCCGTCGTCCTGAGGGCAACGAGTTCGGTCGGCGAGGCCAGTGGCAATATCAACTTAGTTAAGTGTAACCTCGACAACCCGCGACTCTCGCCGTCGGGTTCATCGTCGGGCTCACCTGTCCATTTGGACGTCGGGCGACTGAGGCGGCTGTGCCCCCGGGTGATTCTTGGGGGCAACGAGCTCAGTTATGTCGGCCATCGAACGAAATTAGTTAGGTGTCGCCTCGACGCCCAACTGCCGTCGGGTTCATCGTCGGGCTCACCTGTCAAATTGGACGTCGGGCGACTGAGGCGGCTGAGCCCCCAGGTGATTCTTGGGGGCAACCAGCTCAGTTATGTCGGCCAGCGAACGGAATTAGTTAAGTGTCGCCTCGACGCCCAACTGCCCATGGCCGTTGGGCTTACCGTCGGGCTCACCTGTCCATTTGGACGTCGGGCGACTGAGGCGGCTGAGCCCCCAGGTGATTCTTGGGGGCAACGAGCTCAATTATGTCGCCTGACATGTGCCCAGACAACATTCATACCGCTAAGCCTGCTTTATATTACTTGCCACAAAAGAAGAACAGCGAGTCCCCTGACGATCATTCCCCCGCCGGGCAAGTGAACGGGGGCAAGATGATCGCGTCGGGAACCCGACCAAAAGTGTTTTCCTCGCCCACAGGTTAAGGCTTACTGTCTACATATACATAAATATTCGGGCCGATACCTGGTCATCCGTAAAACTTTCGGAGGTTGCTCATGTTCCAAGTGCGGAGAACTGGTTCTCCTGCCAGAGTGCGGAGCTTGTACGCCCCGTCGCCCAGCACCTCCGCTACCTGGTATGGGCCTTCCCATGTTACGTCCAGCTTCTTCGTTCCCTCGGCACGGCTGGCCTCATTCTTCCGGAGGGCGAGCTCGCCCACCTTCAATGACCGATCCCGGACACGGTTGTTGTATCGCTGCTCAACGTAAGATTTGTACGCCGCCTCCGTCAGCGCTGCCTTCTCCCTCCGGTCCTCGAGCTCGTCCAGGCTGGCTCGGATTTCTTTCTCGTTCTCCGGTTCAGCCAATGGCTTGGCGAGTCTCGGCGATGGCACGATCACTTCTGGGGGAATGATCGCCTCGCTCCCATAACACAAGCGGTATGGTGATTCCCCCGTGGCCGCCCGGGGTGTGGTCCTGTATGCCCACAATACCGACGGGAGCTCCTCCACCCAATTCCCTTTGGTCTGATCTAGTCGCCGCTTCAGTCCTTGGACGATTATCCCATTGGTGCGTTCCGTCAATCCGTTCGCTTGGGGGTGCGCCACCGAAGTGAACCTTTGCTCGATCCCCAGCTGGGAGCACCACGACTTGAACGGCTCCCCCTCAAACTGCTTCCCATTGTCGCTCACGATGGTTCGGGGTAGTCCGAACCGGCACACCACATTCCTCCATACAAAGTTCGTCATTCGCTTACCGGTGATGCTCGCCAACGCCTGGGCTTCCGCCCATTTGGTGAAGTAGTCTACCGCCACAACGAGAAAACGCCTCCTTCCCGTCGCCATGGGGAACGGACCAACTATGTCTATTCCCCATTTGGCGAAGGGCCACGGGCCTGAGATACTCTTCATCGGCACTCCGGGGGAGTGCAACACCTTGTCGTGGGCTTGGCATTTGACGCACCTATTCACCAGTTCGTCGGTGTTGGCTCTCATGTTCGGCCAGTAAAAACCAACTCGTGAGGCCCTCAAGGCCAATGTCCTCGCCCCTTGATGGCTCCCGCATGTCCCTTCGTACAATTCCGCCAACAGCCTGTCCGCTTGCCTAGGGGAAATACATCTCAGCCAGGGTTGCAAATATCCCTTCTTGTAGAGTACTCCGTCCTTCAAGGCGAACTCAAAGGCTCTCCTCTCAAGCTGTCTTGCTTTGCCAACGTCGTCCGGGGTCTGTCCGCTGAACAAGAACTCCCTGATCGGGGTCATCCAGCTGGGGGGTTCGATCGAGATGGCCAGCAGTTCCTGGCCTTCCGTTGATCTTGCGGCCAACGTTTCCACCAGCACCCCCTTCGACAAGTGACTACTGGCGGTCGAAGCCAGCTTGCTGAGCGCGTCAGCTCGGGTGTTCTCCGAACGGGGGACCCGGGTGACGTCGAAACCTTCAAACGACGTAGCCAGCGCCTTTACTTTCGCCAAATACTTCTGCATCGACGGCTCCTTCGCCTGATAGGCTCCGCTGAACTGGTTGGCCACTAAGGCCGAATCACCATACGCGTCCAGCTTGTTCGCCCCCAATCTCTTGGCAATCTCCATCCCCGCTATCAGTGCTTCGTACTCAGCCTCGTTATTCGTTGCCGGAAACTCGAAACGCAGAGCGTAGGTGGTCTCCTGTCCGTCGGGGTCTGTGACAATCAAGCCGGATCCCGCTCCCTCGACACCCGACGCGCCGTCCACGTGGAGTTTCAACCAATCCGTCCTGTCCTCCTGACGCCGGGTCCGGATCCAGACGTCCGCCGCCTCCGTCGCCGGGTCCTCGATCGTGACCTTCGTCGCCGAGGGGGTTTCCGCTAAGAAGTCCACCATCACCTGTCCTTTGATCGCCTTCCTGGGGGCGTACTGGATGGCGTGTTCTCCAAGCTCAACGGCCCACTTGGCCAATCTTCCCAATGATTCCGGCTTAGCTAAGATCACTTTCAGGGGCTCGTTTGTCAAGACGACCACAGGATGGGCTTGGAAGTATGATCTCAACCTCCTTGCCGAGTGGATGAGGGTGAGGGCCAACTTTTCCTGATCAGTATACCTGGTTTCCGCCCCCTGCAACGTCCTGCTCACGTAGTACACCGGGCGCTGCACCTTGCCTTCCTCTCGGACCAATGCTCCGCTGACCACTTCCGATCCCGCGGCCAGGTACAGAAAAAGGGTTTCTCCGCTTTCTGGGGGTGACAAGGTTGGCAGCACCTTGAGGTGCTCTTTCAACTCTTGAAACGCTTCGTCCTCTGTGGGCCCCCACTGGATAGCTCCAGCCGCGCCGACACACCCCTTGAGAACCTTCAGGAAAGGTAGCGACCTCTCCGCCGCCCGAGACAAGAAACGGTTCATCGCGGCCAACTTCCCGTTGAGGCTCTGGATGTCCTTCACCGTTCTGGGAGCAGGCATGTCCATGACTGCTTGCACCTTCTTTGGGTTGACGTTCAAGCCGCTGTTCGAAACCATGTGACCTAGGAACTTCCCTGACCCGACGACGAACTGGCACTTGGCCGGGTTCAGCTTCATCCCTATCTCCTTCAGCCTGCCTAATGTCTCGTCCACGTCCTTGATCAAATCGCCGAAACTTTTGCTCTTGATGACCATGTCATCCACGTAGATTTCGACGTTGCGTCCCACTTGTTCCCGAAAGACGCGGTCGACCACCCTTTGATAAGTGGCCCCCGCATTCCGCAGCCCGAACGACATCATTCTGTAAGTGAAAGCTCCTCTCTCTCGGTGATGAAAGTGGTGTTATTCACATCTTCGGGCTTCATCGGGATCTGGTGGTAGCCCTTGTACGCGTCTAAGAAACCCTTGATCGGGAAGCCCCCGAGTGCATCCACCTTCTGATCGATGGCCGGGGTTGGGTAGCAATCTTTCGGGCACGCCTTGTTGAGAGTCTTGTAGTCGACGCACATCCTCCAACTGCCGTCCTGTTTTTTGACCAAAACAGGGTTGGCTAACCAGACCGGATATGGTACTTCTACAAGAATTCCTGCGTTGACGAGCTCATTGACCTCCCTATTGACCGCTACGTTCCTCTCGCGGCACAAGGGCCTTCTCTTCTGGATGACCGGCCTGTGTGAGGGGTTGATATTCAACGAGTGCATCCCAAGTTCTGGGGAGATCCCGGTCATGTCCGACGGCTTCCTCGCGAACACGTCCCCGTGTTTCTCCAGTACCCTGACCATCGACTGCTTCACCTCCTCGGGAACGCTTGCTCCGACCTGTATGGGCATCGCTTGGTCCCCATGTAGGTACACGGTTTCTACCTCGCTCCCCAACTCTTCGACGATGGTTCTTTCCTTCGGGGATACCATTTGCACCCTTCGAGCCGACGTTCTGCCGGACGTCCCGTCCGACGGTTGTCCGGACGGCTCCTCGGGGTTCTTCCTCTTTCTGAGAGCCACTCGGTGGCACTCCCTAGCTTTCTGCTGATCGCCCCGTACCGTCGCTATCCCTTCCCTCGTGGGAAACTTCAGCAACAGATGGTGGGTGGACACGATCCCCTTCAATGCTGCCAGTGCCGGCCTGCCGAGTATCAAGTTGTATGGGCTGTGCGCCTTGATCACAATGAACTCAAGGTCCACAATTTTCCTACGGGGGGTCGTACCGACAGCCACCGGCAGGGTGATGATCCCCTCTGGCCAAACAGTCCGGTCCGCAAAGTATACCAATGGCGTTGCAGTCGGGGCCAATCCTTTGCGCGTGTTCTCATCCAGCTTCTCGAAACAGTGCCAATACATGATTTCCGCCGAGCTGCCACCGTCGACGTAGGCGCGGTGCACCAACTTGTCCATGATTTGCACTGTGATGACCACGACATCGCCCCCAGCAGGTCGGTCTGGGACAGGATCCTCGGAACTGAAAGTGATCACCTCCTCCGGCGTCAGCCTCCTTGACATCGGCGTCGGCTCAGGCGTCTTGCGGCAACGCGCCTTCCTCTGAGACTCTGTGGCTCCTCCTGCGTTCCCCCCGATGATAGCGAGTATCGCGCCGATGGGAGCGGTTGGTTCTTCATCCTGCGAAGAAACGTCTTCGTACCTTCGCCTCTTTCCCGACTCTTCCTTCTTCTCGGCCCGAGCGACTTCCTCGGACCTGGGCCCAGTCGACCGATCGCGCGACCGTTCACCTCCACGCTCGCTTCCTCGTTCAGTCCGTCGTTCACCCGACCGCGACGAGTACTTTTCTCTGTTGTACTCCCGGGCCTCCTTGGCATACTTCTTGAGATGTCCCCGCTTGAGGCAGGCTTCAATGGCTCTTTTGAGGTGTATGCATTCGTCAGTGTCATGGCCGTGATCCTCATGGTAGTCGCAGTAAAGGCTCATGTCCCTCTTGGAAGGCGGTAACTTCATCTTGCGGGGGACCGGGGGAATCCCCTGATCCGCCACGGCCATGAAGATCTGCTTCGGGGTCCTGGTCAAAGGCGTGAAGGTTCTGTCCTTCGACGGTTCTTCTCTGCTACCCAGCCGATCCTTCACAGACCCTCTCGACTTGTCCTTCCTTGACTCCCCTCCAGAGGTTATATCCTTGGTGGCCTTGTCACCTCTGTGGTACTCCTCGACTTTGATGTGGAGCTCGTACAACGTGAAAACAGGCTTCTTCGATAGCCGAACCTTCAAGAGGGTGTGGGTTAACCCTTGCACAAAAATCTCGACCAGCCATTTCTCGTCCAGCCTGTCTTCCACTTTATTGCACTCGGTGATGAACCGCTCGTAGTAGTCCATGAGCGATTCGCCCGACCGTTGCCTGATCCGCAGCACGTCCTGTGTGGTGAGGGCGAACTTCTTCTTCTGCATGAACCGCGTCAGGAAAAGGTCCTCCAGCTTCGCGAAGTTGGAAATGCTGTCGTTTTCCAGATTGGCATACCATAGTCTCGCCGCCTCCTTGAGGGTTGTGGCGAACGCCCGGCACCAGATTGGCTCGGGAGTGCTGTACGTCGACATGGACATCGTGAAGGTATGGATGTGGTCGGCCGGGTCCGTTGAACCGTCGTATGACCCCAAGTTTGGGGGGATACGGATCTTCGAGTCGGCCACGAACTCCATCACCGACCGGGTGAACGGACTTCCTCGGAGCTTCTCTCCCTCCGGCGGGGTCCAGTTCACGGCGAGGCGCCGGTGAACAGGAACTCGCGGTGGGACTTTCGGCTTGTGAATGTACGAGGTCGCCCATACCTGCTCTGGGTCTTCATCTTCCCCTGAGTCCTCATCACCATGGGTGATCGGGATGGGGTTTCTCTCCACGCCCTGCGCCGGCGGTTTTGACTCGTCGGTGCCTTCTGCTTCATCGTGTTGACACCCTGGAACAGGCACTTCGGGGTGATCTTTCCCGCTCTAGCGCTCAGACTCTGCAACTCGTGGATCTGGTTGGCCATGCGCTCTTGGGAGTTGACGATGCGCTGGAGCAGATCCATGCTCTCCTTTGCTTCCCCCAGGGTAGGGTTCGGCGTTGACTCCGGTCCCACCACTTGGCTCGACAGCCGGCGAGCGGCGGGATGCTTGACCGAGTATTGGTCGAGCTCTTCATCTTCATCGTCCTCGCGTCCCGTCAGATCGGTCAGGGGCGGGATCTGACTACTGGTTTCTCCACTCATCGATTGAGTGCGTGGGCTGTAAGAATAACAAGGATCCCCACAGACGGCGCCAATGTTACGGTCACAAATATGAGCTTCTCCTTGGACAGAACTGTCAACGGGCTACCTGCACGGGAAAAGGGAATGGCTAGGTCAGCACGGGGAGGGCGATAGCCGTTCCCGCTCCGATGCCAAAGTCAGTCGGTGGACAGTGTTTATGATCTATCCTTTTCAATAGTATTTGTGAGCTTACCTCCCTTTCTCTTCTGCTCCTTCCTTTTACATCTCATGCCAAGGTTAATTGCCTAGGGTTTTAGGCATGCTGATGGGCCTCGGATGATCTTGGCACGCTAATGGGCCTCGGATGATCTTGGCACGTGCCCGTGCCAGCCCATGCCAGCCGTCCATTCCCGCAGCATCATTGGGCCTCTTGGGCCTGCCCTTGACCAAGTGGCATGATCTGTTGACTTGGCCCACGATCCTCACATGTTGTTTTCTTATTATAAAACTTTAGTTGAGTGTGTACTTTGTGTGGTTAGGTTGAGCATATAATTACATATGAGTGCAAGTATGTAGTCTAAGAGGTTTAATGTGTACATAATGGTTCAGTATGGGAAATAAATTGATATGGCATTCTGTTTAATTACTATGCATATTTTATTCATCAATTTTGTGCAAAAAACCAATATTAAATCTTATTGATGACTATGAACTTTGTTTTCTCGCGGGAGCAGCTTTAGACATGATCTGGATAGGGCCTGCCAATTCAACCAAGCTAGTTTGGTCAAGTCTGGTTCTGCCATTGCAATTTGTCTCGGTATCGGGTTGGTTCACTCTACTAGAAGACGGAGGTGATTTTTCTTCTTTTTCTTATATTTTGCTTTAACTTTCTTTTTTCCAGTTTATTGCATAGGGTATGTGCTTAAATATGATCTTTTGTTGGTAATGTTGGATCAATTGTTATCTACAAACTACCTTAGTTTTTTTGACGTGACCTATTTCTTGGTTAATTACTTGGTCTCAAACCTATTTATTTTTATGATTAGGAGAAATTCAAGTCAAAAATAGTTTGAAAACTTATATTGAGTGATTGATCCCGTTTCATAAGATTTATAGACGTTCGAGTTGTATCATTCATGATTTTAGCTTTCTCTGAGTTAAGTAATTTTTGTACGTGCCTAATATCGTTATAGATTTATTGGAAAACCCTCTTTTATCGTCAAATTGACAAGTGAGTGATGGTGTTGAGATGATTTAGTCATTGTAGCTAGATCGGGGTATCTCATTTAGCGTGTAGAAATGAGACGATAATATCTGAGTGTAATCCATTATTTTAAATATTGTGATGGTAGGCGGCCAATCAGACCATAATTGGGTAAAATTGGCGATAGTGCTCATATATTTACTTCTTATTTACCTTTAGTTAAGTCCCACATATGTTATTATCGGCAATAGGTACAAAGAATGTTTATTTCTTGTAATATCCTTTGACTCTTTTTTGATATCACACTAATTATTCTGGAAATTTCTCACTAATCTGACCAATCAACTCATTTTTAGGACCTTTTAAAAAAAACTCATTTTTAGGAGGCAAAATGTACGTATCGACTTCATTTAGAGACATGATTGTATGGTTAAAGAGCCTAACAAACATCCTTTTGCCTGTTGGTAATTTAATTTTTTTTAAATATCATTTTAATGTTTTTTCTTCTTCTGACCTTTTCTTTCTTCCATGTCTTTTTCTTCTTCCCATATCGTTAATTTACCCCAACCAATTGGTTCATCGAAATTAGCTATCAACTTTTGATGATGAAGATAGTATGGCCAAGATTAATGACGGTGATAACTTTTTAGCTTGAGGATTCACTCACCCGATTTATGGTCTTACTCCAATCTTAGTTACTCTAATATCTAGTTTTGTGGTGCCGTTCATCTTGTTGCGTATTAGAAATGCTTATCCAACCTTTTGATCCGCGCTTGTAATTAGAGAAGCTGAGACCACTTTTTTAATGCGACAAGAAAAAGATTAAATATTCGTATTTACATTTTAGGATATAATTCAATGTTAACATGCATTATTGTTGATTTAAGATGATGAAATTTAGGACGAATGGTCTAGGTACAATTAGGATAGAATATGGATGAAGTGTTGTGACTGATAATTTGATATGATTCAATAATATCATACGTTATTTAACATACATTCTTTTTAAATATAAATTTAAATAGTTTGTCAAATAAGGGTGGATACCATGAAATTAAAAAAGTAAAATAAAATAAGGCTTCTGGTGTATTTATTAATGTTATTATAATTTCTATATTTATTCAATCAAGAAAATATCGTGCAAGTGTAAGAAATGCATTAAAAAACCATACAAACAATCAAATTATAATAAAATCATAGTTTTCATTTCTACATCAACAAAAGTATTTTTTATTAATGAATACAGAACTATATATAAATATTTGGTAGAAGATTTTAGGGCCTTGTGTTTGTAGTTTTATATGGTTTACAAAATTTTAGGTGAGATTGTACTACCATAAATTTATGGTAGGATGAGTGATTACCATGATTTACTGGGTGGCAAGACGCGATGATAATTAAATCGACAAAGGGGCTATAATTGTGGGATCTTATCACAAAGAAACATGGATTCGGCGCAGACATCAATAGAAATTAGCGCAGAATCAACAGAATATTAGCGGCGCACAACAAAAAATTATTAAATAACTTACGCATCTTTTGGTGTGCTGCTGTGGAAGATTATGCGGACCGTAAAGCTGACGAAGGTAATATCCACATTTAGATCGGGGATCTCCATCCTCCAAGGAGATGGCCATGGTGATGGTGGATCAGAATACGTGCGTCTTTGGGGTTTTCTCTCTGCTTCCTGCCATTGCTCCGTGTAGTTACTTTGTTGTTGTAATTATGACATTAATTTGATTCACCCTTTTAATATTTTGCTGTTTTTTAAAAAAAGGATGAGGGATTTATCGCATATTTATTAGGATAATTTTTGTGTTTGTAACCCTTGCTTGCCGTTCTTTTTTATAAAATTTTTTGGAAGTTTTGAATTCCATTAATTTTTTTTGGGAAAAGAGGATTACACGGTGGGTCAAAACTTATCCTTGAATCATGTCTTATTTTATCTAAAAATAGAACACTCGAGATTCCTGCACTACTTTTGTGTCTAAACTTCTGGAATCTTACATTACTTTGCATCTAAACTTCTGAAATCTTGCCCCATCCCTCCATATACTTGGCGATAGTCCTTAAAGTCTTCATAGATCTCCTTGGATCAGATGGTGTCCACACATGTAAGGCCATAGTTTCCAAACTAGTTTGAAAAATGGGTAGAGCCAGTACATAGTGGGAGGGATGAGAAGAAGGATGGGAAAAATAGTCCTAGAATGAGGGCACTTATAGGTATACCATAGAACCATCCTATTATACTTCTTAGTCTAGTGGTGTCTATAGTTGGATTGATCCAGACTTTGAGGGAGTTCGGGATTTTTTGGTCTGTGGGTGGCGGAAAGTTTGACATGACTATAGATGAGTGGTTTACAACTGGAGTGGGAACATGAACGGAGTCACTTGTTGGAGACAGAGATGATAGTGACCATCGTTAGCAAGAGAATCAAGATGAGGATGGTAATGGTGCACGCTGCCATTTAGTCTGGAATTTTTGGATTTGATTTTTGTGTGGGTTTTGATGAAGAAATATTTATAGTAGGGGCGGCGAGACGGTAGATACAGAGATTTACTTTTTGAAGAAAGAAAACGAAGAAAATTCCTTTGATTGTCTCGTTCTAATTCACTTGTTTCATTAAAATATTAAAATATTAGAATATTGGCAAAAAATCATTACAATTTATAATGTAGCGAATTAATTATGAACAAGTATATAAACATTATTGGAAGGACGTGCAAGACTTGTGCATTGGAAGGGTTTTCATTGGGAGGGTGAAGCAAAGAATGACTCACCAAGGAAAATCTCGAAGGGAAGCAACCACGTTGCTCATGGTGGCGGAGTGAACAACACATGGAGGTCTTGGTCTCGGATTTCGGCGGAGTAGCGTGGTACACCGATCACCGGTACTGTAGCCGGTTTGCTGGGCGAAGAAGGCAGAAGACGAAGAGAGAGAAAATGCGAAAAAGTCGTTTCTTTTTAACTGACCACCGTACCTAAACTGACCAACTTTCCTCATTCCCCCTTATAATATAAGGTAGATAGGCTTTTGGCTGGTTACTTTTATTTTTGATACTTGCTGGTTGCTTAACATGAAAACCAAGAATGAAATTATCTGATATATAAGAACAAAAGAAAATTAAAGATAAGCTTAAAGCCCAAACGTGGAAATCGTGCATTTAATTTTTTGTGCTCATCTAAACGTGCATGCACTTAATAATTTTTTAAAACTACATTATTTTAGTTTGTATAAATCTTTCTAACATAATCATATATATATATATATATATATATATATATATATTGAGATGGTTGGATTTCCGCACGTCGTTGATGATTTTAATTTAACAAGAACAAGATAGTTTACGTGTTCTTGTATCATGTTATTATTGTTAGTTAATTTTTTTTGTAATTCCGTGATATTCTATGATTCCTAATTCACAATTTATGTTGATATGTGATCTCTCTTCTGATTATCAACAACGCTAATTATGAGTTTATCAAACTGTTTTTGGCTCGATTCAACACTTATGGATGTAGCTGTGAATAATAGTATTGTTCAATTACGCGACGGTAAAAGTTTCATTGGAACGCTCCGCTTCTTCGATCAACATGGTACATTTCATCTCTTGAAAGTTTTAAAAAACTGAATTCCCGTCATCATCCGTCGAAAATATAATTCTTATGAACGTGGGCTTTACTTACATTTGGTTCTTGCACATGCATTAAACATACTTTCTAACTATATATATAAAAAAATCATTCGTAAATCGTGCACACTCTTTGGTAGAGTAGGAAAGGAATATGCTAATTCAAATAAATGCACAAATCTTGCACGTTCTTTTTCAGTATATTTATAATCGTGCATGGTCCACATTTTTACAGTTTAAATTTACTTGCAGATTTTTTGCTAATCTTCTAAACGAGAGAACCTGTGAAGGAAGAGTGGTGATATTGCCGGAATAGCTTTTAGCATCCGGAGAAAACTTAATTACTCAGATTGTCCCTTCTTCAGTCAAACCCTACTCATTACCTTTTTCTTGTTTCTTCATTTTTTACTGAATCAATTTTCGGAACCGATCTTCCCGTTCCCAATAAAGCCGAAATCTCGTCGTCTAGTTTGAATTCATACTTTGAGAATTATAAGGGTAAAGGCTAGTATAGACTTTTCCATGTAAATATTGAGTATATATATGAGAGCCAGGGCTACCACATTGGTACGCTTTTATCATTATCTGTACACAATATTTACATGGAAAAGTCTATACTAGCCTTTACATGGGAATGTTGACTGAGTAGACGAACTAGATCCCGTAGACACCACAGTAGGCGACCAACCCTCAGAAAGATCAAGCGGTGAGGAAAAAGGTAAGCTCGACTGAATATAATGCATTACTTAAAAATAATACTTGGGAGTTGGTACCTCGCGACTTCAATCGCAATGTGCTTGGATGTAAATGGGTGTATAAAATTAAATACAATTCTGATGGGTCATTGGAGCGGTTTAAGGCCAGACTTGTTGTTTTCGGAAATCACCAGCAGGCAGGTATTGATTATTTTGAAATTTTCAGTCCTGTTGTTAAGCCTATTACTGTGCGATTGGTTCTCACTCTTGCTATTTCTCTTAATTGGATTGTCCGTCAACTTGATGTTAAACATGCATTTTTGCATGGTTTTTTGAATGAAGAAGTTTTTATGCGTCAACCACCAGGTTTTGCTGATCCTTCTCGTCCTCATCACATCTGTCGGTTACGTAAGTCCATTTATGGGTTACGACAAGCTCCTCGAGCTTGGTTATCCAGATTTAGCAATTTCTTATTATCCATTGGTTTTAAATGTAGCAGTTGTGATTCTTCTATGTTTGTTCTTAAATATAAAGGTCACATGCTTATCTTACTTCTCTATGTGGATGATATAGTCCTAACCGGTAGTAGTAATGACTTGGTTCATGAATTCATCTCTGTTCTGTCTTCTGAGTTTGATATGAAGGATTTAGGGGATCTTCATTATTTTCTAGGTTTACAGGTGTCTCGTACTCCTAAGGGTTTATTTTTGTCTCAGCAAAAATATGTGTCTGATTTGTTGCGCAAGTTTCATCTTCACACCGTTAAACCTGTACGGACCCCTAGTGTTTCTAGAGTTACATTGTCATTTGTTGATGGTGACCTTCTTGCTGATCCCACTGAATATCGTAGTATGGTTGGTGCATTGCAATATTTAACTATGACTCGTCCAGATATTGCTTATGCTGTTAATATGGTTTCTCAGTTTATGCATGCTCCCCGTACTACTCACCTTCATGCTGTGAAGAGGATTTTCAGGTATTTGCAGGGCACTATGGAGTTTGGTCTTTTTCTCCATGCCGCAAATTCTCCGGAAATGGTGATTGCTTATTCCGATGCTGATTGGGCTGGTTGTCCGGACACTCGTCGCTCCACTACTTGCTTATTCTGAATTTTACTTATTCCGAATGATTGTTATAACTTTTCCTGGGTATTTTGGATTTCTTGGTGATTTGAAGTTCTTGGAAGTTTTTGGTGTTCTGATATTAAGGGGGAGTTGTGTAACTCGATATTCTGACATCAAAACGAAGATGGGTTCACAAAATGCCAAAGGGGGAGATTGTAAAGTCCATACTTTTAAGTTGGCATTTTTGTGAAGAAGGGAAGCATGTTTTAACATGCTCAAGAAAGTTATTTATGGATCTTGAATCTTTGTATCAATCGGATTACATGGTTATGGAAGAACGATTTATTTTCGGTTATTGAAGATTAAATACAGAAGATTTCAAGTCATCTATTCTCGTCCAATTCAATTATGGAAGATTAAATATTGCCTACGGAATTATTATGGAAGAATTAGTTAGGCATAGCTTTATAATTGGAAAGAGATCTAGTCTATTCTTTTTTCTATATTGTAATTGGAAATTGTAATATTCAGTTATAGAAAGAATAGATTAGGGTTGTACGTTATTGAAGGTACAACATGCAATATAAAAGAAGAACGAAGACTGCGAATTCAACCACGGATTTAGAGATTAAAAATCCTGTCAAGGATACTTTCGTGTGGAGCAGTCGCAGTTCAGCAATCAACCGCAACGGAATCTTGTTCATCGGCAAGTCTAGAACCACGGCCATAATATCCTCGGGAGAGGTAGTCATCAGAAAGTTGGGTGAGGAGCTCGACCTTGTCAAGTGAGGAGCTTGACGTTGACCGGCAAGTGAGGGGTGCTCACAAGTTCACTACTAGAGGTAATCATAGATAGGTAGAAGTGAGGAGCTTTGTACACTATATTGATTATCTAGTGAATGGTTTCTAGACTGGGCAAGGCCTCGCAGATGTAGGTGTATTCATCACCGAACTGCGTAAACAATTCTGTGTTATTGTCTTTAATTTTCATCATGTTATAACATGCTCGATACTGCCACCATGTTATAACATGCTCGATACAGTTAATTAAAACACAGAATTAGACGTAAAGTTATAGTAGATCTACTGATAGTTATTACAGTGACAATGTTTCTGCGACATATCTTGTGGCCAATCCGGTTCAACATGATCGTAGCAAACATATTGATGTTGATTATCATTTTGTTCGAGAAATGGTTGCCCATGGTGGTCTCCGAGTTCATTCGGTTCCGACACAGTTGCAGGTTGCTGATATATTTACTAAGGGTCTTTCTAGTGATTTGTTTTGTAAACGTAGATCCAATCTATCCGTAATTGCACCCCGTAAAGATTGAGGGGGTGTATTAGGGTAAAAGCTAGTATAGACTTTTCCATGTAAATATCGAGTATATATATGAGAGACAGGGCTACCACATTGGTACGCTTTTATCATTATCTGTACAAGAATCACCGCTCAAACTAATTTCAGTTCAGCCGCAAAGACTATAACAATATATAGCAAAATCTCAAATCTTGTAAATTCCTTCACAAAAGCAGCTCGCATACCCGTAGTTGCATGGCAGAATCCTACTCTTCTGCAATTCAAATAAAACCACAAGAGTCTTAAAACAAATTCCCAAAGTTTAGGAGAGAAAGGCAACACCTTTTTCCCTCAAATTAAAAGAATCGTACCAATAATTCCAGTCAACGTCTATCACACACAAACTGCAGTACCAAAAGACACAAAGTGACTCAAAAGAACATTGTGCGCAAAAGCTCCCTAACAAAATATGTATAGATATAGATAAAATAAGAATTATAGAAGAAATAGTAGTATTGAAATGATGTGAATTTATCCTTACAGAATGCAATAAGCATGGCTGCGAGGAAAAAAATGGTTTTAGGTGACTTCTCCATTAGATGTATTGCTTGCTCTCAAATATTCACTACTACAGAAATGACCTTTTACTTCTACTCCTGGGGACAATTAACTTCGCTAAGGTGGCGTAGTGAAAAGAGGAGTAGTTGAAAGTATTTCTTTTACTTCGGCGAAGTGAAAACTTTTTTAACCGATAGCGGTATGCTTTCGGCTTGGATTTTAGTTATTAGAAGTTTGAGCCAAAATCATGTCGATCTCGATTCGGTCACTGCTGCAAGAAATCAAAACGAACATCGATCATACCGATCTCGGCACCTAGATTTCAAGTCGATGTCGGAATGAAAAATAGTATACCGTCGTCAGCTCGGTCAACACTGTTTTCTCTTTGACAGATAGCTTTTTCATTCGGTTTGCTCTTGGATACATTTTGGCGAACATGTATCGCCTTGTACATTTTGCATCTCTGATCACATCGACATCGGTTTGTGAAATTTGGTGTTATTTTCGATCAATTATCGTCTTGCAAATTTACCATCTCTAACCACACCGATATCAGTTCGTGAAATTTGATGATATAATCTTTCGGTTATCGGCCTGCAAATTTAGCATGTCTCACCATACCGATATCAGTTCGTGAAATTTGATGGTATTTTCGACCAGTTATCGACCTGCGAGTTGCGCATCTCTGACCAAAGCGACATCGGTTCAAAATTTTCATATTATTTGAGAACCGAGACCTTTATTCTTAGTAAATTCCTAAACCCAAACCATATAGAAATCAAACCGGAGTCGATTGTATTTCAAGTCTAAAAAACATTTCGAACAAGATCATGAATAATAAAATATGTATATTCAATAACTCTTTCTATAATACAACATGAACAATTCAAGGATACTAAAAGTTTAAATTGTTTCTAAAGTCTACGAGTTACATTTCACGTGACTAAACAAAATCAAACTATAGTTGAAGTTCAAGAGTTTCAATCCAACTAAAAAATCTCACTCGCAGTAAAAATTGATCTCCAAAGCTAGCACTTCTATACTTGTATAACTTCTTGCACCTGTAATCAATTATGCCAACCCCTTCACAATGTTAGAGTCTTGCTTTAACTCTCTCCCAATGATCAACTATTTAGAATTTAGCTTTTACCTTTTGATGAGTATCGATGAAAAATTCACGTAAAGACAAGAACAAGAAAGAGAGGTCAGCAACATATATAAGTAGCTTCCCAAACTAATGCAAACATGCAACATACTTATAAGATTTCCTTATTTGTGCTTCATAACCAATCTAATTAATCATACCTGAAACTGTGAGACCTTCTTTCAGTTACCAAATCAATCAAGAACCTAACACGAAACAAAGATAAACATCAAAACTTAAGTTTCATTCAAAAACATAAAAGTTCTAAGTGATTGCATTTAGTTCAAAACCTAAATTATCATGTAATAAACCTTCAATTAATGAATTAAATTATACAACAAATACAATAAAACGTATTAGATATTCAAACATATGTAAATTAGGATTCAATCCACTATAAGATATTCAAGCAAGAAGTACCATTCTTTCCATGACCCTTAACCCATATTCCATGTCAACTCCATTAATTTTACTAACCAATTAAAGCAGCATTCACAACTTTATAACTGAAACGCCACCATATTGAGTTGAATATGTTGAAAGATATGGAATATCAACGGATATTAAGAATAAAACCTGAGATTTCTACATGGAGGAGTAGGAGACTTGCGGCGGTGGCATCATCCAAACTTCAATTTTCCACATCCCATTCCATCTCTTTGATATACCATGTTAAACTCCCAATCCAATTGATGGAGGGATTCGAGATCACCAACATGATTTATGACGGAATTGATTGAAAAATGTGGTGGAGATGATATATGGTGAGGCGAAGAAGATGATTTTGTCAAGATAGTTTCGAAAAAAAGATTTGGCCGTATCATTTAATTCACATATCGTATTTGATTGATTCTTGGTGCGTTAGAATCGTCTCGTCGAGAGGATCATTTTGAACACAAGAACATCGTTATCGGAATAAATTTCAAGAAGATACGGCCGGCGGCAGTCGTAACTTAGGGTTTGAAACCCTAAGTCATTCATTGTGGAGGCAGAAGGGATTAGAGGAGGCAGAAGGAATGAGATATTGGGGAAGAGAGCATACGTACGGTGGTATATGTTAAGAAAAAACTAGGGTTTATAATAAACAGTTGAAATTTATTAGTGAAATATGAACGATTAAGATTAGGGAACAATAAAATATTACTATGTTTAATTGTTCTCTTAACTTGTTTTAATTAGTGAAATATTATATTTACAATAAAATGTACATCCTATATTAGATGACAAACAATTAGATATCTATGTATAATAAATAAATTCATCATACTGAATATTTTTTGTCATTTAAACTTAAAACTTATCTTTTTAATATATATTGATAATAATAATAATAGTAATAATGATACTTTATAATAATAGTGATTTAAATTATTAGTTACTTAAAAATATTTAGAGAGTAGTTATAAAATAATGTCAAGTAAAAGTTTGAGCTATGATTAGCTATATGTTAGTGTAAATAATAAAAAAGAGTCAAGTAACACTCAACCTATTTTTAGTTAAATTAATTTATAAAAAGTAAGATAAAGTTAGAAATTTTAATTATTAGAAAATTATTAATAATACATTTATAATAAAACGTACTATATTATTAGAAAATTTAGTGCAATAAACCAAAAGGATATTGCAGAAATGTTTTTGTGTGAAACAGAGAAAATATATGAGAATCAGCTCAATTGTGATCAAATTGTAGTCTCAAAACCTCCTTTTAAAAACTGTGATCTAATTTAGGAGTTAGAGAGAGAAAGATTGGAAGTTTTTATCTAAATTCTTAGAATCATTAATTATTATCAAAAAAAGTACTACACTTTTGTACATATATTTTTTACATTTATTATCTCATTCTTGGAATGATTATGATGATATAAACCATACTTTAATACATATAAATTTTATTTGACCTTTCTTTTCCATCGATTTAATAATTAAATGATTAAAACTTTAATTATTTTTCAAATCCTGTAATTTTAAAAAAAAGTTAAAATCACTATTGTAGTGAAAAGGGAGATTTATATAATGCTCCTTAATAACCTTATGAAAGGCCAGTAAATAGCAAGTTCATATATCATCAAAGAATGGTAAGAAAAAAAACTCACTGGACTATGATAATATTTTTTAAAAAATAAATAACCTTATGTAGAGGAAAATACATCTACATTTATCATTATATATACTGAAAAGAGAGAAAACACATCTCCAATAAGAAAAAAATACGAATACATGTATTACTGATGAATAAAAATATTACATATATTATTAGATTAATTTTTTTTTGATCATATAGTTATTAGATTAATTAATATGGACATATAATGATAATTTTTAGATAGATACCCGTGCATCGACACGGGACATTATATTAGTATTAAATTATAACATGAAAGATGGTTGAAACTGAGAAGAATCTCTTCAGCATTAGTTCAATGTCATTATATGCCACTGGTTTCACCGATGGGTGTTGCTATTTACACCACCCTAGTGATGAAAATAATCTCGATATCATAAAAAGTTGGTGGACCACATGGTGTAGATAGAATAAAATGTTATTTGCACCTACCGTATTTATTACGTGTATAGCAAAATGTGTCCTACTTATTGTATTTGATTAGGTTATTATGGTATTAGGTAAATTATTATTATATCAGGTAAATTATGTATTCTTGAATATTTTTTAAAAAGTTTTATTTGATACCACATTTTAAATCACGTTAATATAGAAAATTAATAAAAATATATATGAACATTATATTGATAAAACATTTACATAAAAATGGTTAGTATCACCCAACCAGCTCCAACTCACATTCAATATAAAAAATTATAGAATAACTAGGTCAATATTTTGAAATATGGTTAGATTGGTTTGTTTTGACGTAAAATAGAAATTTGTGTTCATATTTATTGGAAATATCAGTGATATGAAAGTTAAATTATAAAATAAGATGGTAAGGTTAATATTGGAGTGAAAATAAATATTTTTCTTATATTTTATTCCGATATAAATCAATATTTTAAATAATTGAATAGTAATTTAGATGTTATTTATTTCTATTCTAATTAAAATATTTCTGAAAATGTGTATTATGACTTTTTTAAAATGGATATAAATAAAAAGATACCATATTAAATGAAGAGAGGGTTCACCCAAAAACCCTTACCAATTATGTCTAGAAGTTAATATGAATTTTATAGGGTGTTGCTATTTACACCACCCTAGTGGTGAAAATAACCTCGGTATCATAAAAAGTTGGTGGACCACATGGTGTAGATAGAATAAAATGCTATTTGCACCTACCATATTTATTACATGTATAATAAAATGTGTCATACTTATTGTATTTGATTAGGGTATGATGGTATTAGGTAAATTATTATTATATCAGGTAAATTATGTATTCTTGGATATTTTTTTAAAAAATTATTTGATACCAGATTTTAAATCACGTTAATATAGAAAATTAATAAAAATATTTATTAACATTATATTGATAAAAAATTTACAAAAGAATGGTTAGTATCACCCAACCAACTCCAACTCACATTCAATATCAAAAATTATAGAATAATTAGGTCAATATTTTGAAATATGGTTAGATTGGTTTGTTTTGACGTAAAATAGAAATTTGTGTTCAAATTTATTGGAAATATCAGCGATATGAAAGTTAAATTATAAAATAAGACGGTCAGCTTAATATTGGGGTGAAAATAAATATTTTTCTTATATTTTATTCCGATATAAATTAATATTTTAAATAATTGAATAATAATTTAGATATTATTTATTTATATTCTAGTTAAAATATTTCTGAAAATGTGTATTATGGCTTTTTTAAAATGGATATAAATAAGAAGATATCATATTAAATGAAGAGAGGGCTCACCCAAAAACCCTTGCCAATTATGTCCAGAATTTAACAAGTAATAAATATCAATTTTATAAGTTGAGTAAGTGATACACGTTAATTTAGACAAAAGTGGGCCAGGTAGGTGTATTTAGCAATTGGGGTGGTGTAAATAGAATCACCCATTTTATAAATTGAGTAATTGATACACGTTAATTTAGATAAAAGTGGGCCAGATAGGTGTATTTAGCAATTGGGGTGGTGTAAATAGAATCACCCTTCACCGATTTGACAACGTGATTCAGTTCCCCACGAACACAGACGCATTAACCATTACTGCACTTCCCGAGGATCCCTTGGTGAAAACGTTGCTGTCGTGTCCAGCTTTTGTTGACACTAAAATAGGACATCCTTTTCCTATTTCTCCAAGGGCCTGCACATACATGTAATCTCAACATTTTCACATTAAACTAAGACTCAGTTTGATAAAACTGAAAATTTGAAAACTGAAGTCTGAAAATTGAAGTTTGAATATGAATTGATGAATACTAATACATGCAATTGTTTGATAAAATATAGATAAGTGTTGAACACTAAATATGTTAATTGGAAGAATAAATCCTAATTAATTATTTGAACATTAAAAATAATTTATGAACTAGTATTATTTAATATTAACAAGAAATAATGAACTATTATAATGTGAATATGATCAAGATTTAATATATAATATTTATAAATATTCTATTTTTAATTGTAAAAATATTATAATATACACTTCACCATTAATACTCGGATTTTAAATTTCGGTCTGTATCATAATTACAATAATTTAAATATATATTATATTTATATCTAATATAATGTAATTATGTAATATTTTATATTGAGTATACAATTTTGATTATTATTTTAAAATCGATTACTAAATTATTTGCACACAAATATTATCTTAAAGGTAGATTTATAAGATTTCAAAAATTTTAATAATGTGTACTATCTTCAGATTTAGTCATAAGTGATCCGTGAATCACTTAATCTAGTAATTGTAATTGTACGTGCGGTTCAGGTGCCACTTATTTCGTTCAGACGCGCAAAAATCCGTTATCAAACACGAAGAATGTAAAGCATCGTTTAATCCATTAAATTAAGTGATGAATGTGGTTATCAAACGCATCCTAAGTTTTTAGAGTTTATCGAGTAATGAGTTCAATTTTTTTAGTTCAGTATAATGAAATTTATTTAAATTTGATTATGCTAATGTATTTCCAAAGCATTAACTTTTACTCTCAATTCAAATCAGTTTAGATTAGTTCAACAAAAACCATTGCATGTGAACATGACCTGGCCTAAATTGAACAATATATTCATTAAATGTCAATAATTACCTTGAATCCGTCATCATGAGTGGTATCATCCCCAATAAATATGGAGAAAAATGTCGTTGGAGTCCTTATATCCAAGGGTATCTAACAAGTACAACAAAGCCTTTCCCTTATCTAACTTACTATATTAACCTCATTAGCAAGTACCAGTGAAATCAATATCAGCCGTTGGATCTAATGCATCGGCTGTGACTTTTTACAGAATATTCCGCCCCACAAATTGAATTTCCTTTTTTATTTTCACATTTTCTATTTTTAACCGTTTTCCTTTTTAGTTATTTTCTCAGACAACTCACAGGCAATCCACGACGAGCAAACTCTCCGCTAGCATTCAAACCACTTCCACCTTGGCAGTTCTCTTTTGAGGTTGTGCCCATATACTGTAAACCCTTTTGGTATATACTCCGGCAGTTGCTCCACGATTCAGTCACCCACCTTCTCTTCAAAACTGTTCCGGCGGTTTCTCTCAAATACCTTGTTCACACGTTTCAGCGGGGTTCTTCTCTCCTATCACTCTTCTTCTTTCCTACCGCTCTTCTCCAATTTTTCTCTCCTAGGTGACTCTTTTGATTTCGATTCCATTATTTTAAGCTTGTGCTTTCGGGGATTTGATTAGTGTTTTGATTTTCTGTGGTGGTGCTCTTGCAGCGGCGGAAAGTTGGGGTTTAATTAGTAGTTTTGGGTTTGCAGTGGAAGGTGGCTAAGGCGGTCGTCGTGCACCTGCTATTATCAGCATTAAATCATTATCACCCACTAGCAGGTTCTCTGCAAAACCTGAGCTTATGGCTGATCACAAATAACACACTTGACTTAGTTTGGTTATCAGAAGTATATATTGCTTGTTTTTTTTGTTTATTATGTTCATGCCTTCTCAGATTCACATTATTTTGATGCGTCGAGGTCCAGGATTCAAAGGTGTTCGTTTTCTTATTTAGTAGTATGAATTTAGTGCTTTTGATTGTGCTTAGTACAAATTTTGGTTTATGAATTTGGATGGACTAAAAAGCATGACAATAATTCTTAGTTGGTATTGTTGCTTTACCGATTTTACTGAGCAAATTCTTTTTTTTTGTTGTTCTACTCATATGGACTGAAAAACATGTACAGAGTGATTGTATTAAGCTGTTGCATATTAAAGTTGTTGCTTTGTTTTGGCTTGCTTTTGTTATTGCAGTTTAAATGGTATATGAGGTGACCTGACTGGAGTTTAGTTTTTAGGTATATGTAAATGGTGGACAGAAAAAAGGGCCCTTATCAGCAGACTGTTGCAGTATGTTGTTGTGCATAGAGTTTTGGGCATAGCTTTTGATGAAATTGTCATCAGGCGCACCGTTCAGGGGAAACCCTATTTGGTATGGCTAACCGTCTTCAGCTTGATGTTTATATGAGATTGATTTCGTTTCTGCTTCTTTATTATTATGTACTGTTCATATACTTTATTTCTTCAAAGCTACATTTTGGAGTTGAGGGAGCTACATCTGATTGTGTGTGTGTGCGCGCACGTGTTAGTTCCCCCTCTTTCTGATTATTGCTATAATTATAATTTATTGTAGTAGGAGAAAAATATCTGAAGGTTTATCTTAGTTTTTTAATGTTTTGTCTTCTGAGTGTGTGTTTCAGACTTTTATTGAGTAATGGGTTTTCTTTCTACAGGAAGGTGATGAAAGAAATCGAGGAGTTTGTAATTTTAATTTCAATACATCCCGTGATGGAGATTATGTGGCAATAGCTTCATGCATAACCTGAAATCCTACATAGCAGAAGGTGGTTATAGCGGGTTGAAGTATTCTTTCAAGTCTCATTCTGGTATGAACTTGTAATAAGAGAGAGAGAGAGAGACTGTACAGAGAGAAAAAGAACAGTAGCTTAGGATGGGGAGGCATGATTGAAATCAAGAGGATCGAGAACTCGAGGAACTGGCAAGTGACCTGCTTAACGCGGATAACTGGGATCATTAAGAAGGACAAGGAGATCATTGTTTTGTGCGATACTAAGGTTTCCCTCGTCATCTTTGGGGTTTCGGGTTTCCCTCGTCATCTTTGGCACTTCTGGGAAGATGCACAGAGTACATCAGCCCTCAACAAAGTAAGCTCTTTTTTTCTGGGTTTATTTTCTTGTATATTTGAGCATTAATCTAGGATTTTTATTACTGTTCTTGAAGCTTGTTTGATATCCTGGATGCTTACGAGGGAAGTAGCTGTGGGATGCTAAGCATGGAAGAAGAGGAACTACTAAATTGTTGGAAAGATGGAAGAAGAGGGAGCTTTGATGGTTAAAACAAATAGATAATACTCCACTAAAACACTTTTAACTTGCCTTCCATCCGAGTGCTCAAAGATATAAGGTACTGTTGGAGTTGTTGAAATAGCGAGTGCTACATGTTCCTATTACAAACATAACAATACATGTACATAAGTAATTAGTAATTGTTCTAGCTAATGTGTAACAATTTCACTACAACCTTTTTAATCGCTGCATTTGCTTAATAATAGTTACATTTTTCTTTTTCTTCTGAACCAGCTCTAACTACAATTACTTATAATTTTTTTCAGAGAATGAGTAGGAGTAGGATTCCGGCTTTGTTCTCTTCTTCTTCTTCTTCTTCTTCTTCATTCATCTCCTGCTGCAATTCTTAAAGGTATGTCATTCATCTATTGTCATTCATTTTGTATTTAGGACAGTACTTTGTGTTGTGAAATCGGTGATGTTTAATTGTACCTCTCTCACTTTAAGGAGTGCAGTAAACTATTACCTTATTGGTAGTCAAGGTTATACCAGGAATTTGAGGTAACAGGGGCTTGGGCATCTTTGTTTTCTCAACCATGATAGCTTGGGTATTAAGGATTAAGCCGGCAACAGAGACAACATCTTGCTTGGGTATTAAAGATCATTCTGGGCTTGCCCGAGCTGCTGCATCTTGCTTCTGCACTTCCTCTGTGTTTGGATTCAGGTGGGTTTTTTTCTTTCTTTTTCTTACATATTCTATGTTTTTGTATGAATCAAAATAATATGTAGGTGCACCAATTGCTCAAATGGTTCATTGGCTTTCTGCCCTTCTTATAATAGGACATCATGTTGCAATTCTGCGGATGATTTGTGGGGATATTTTACTCTTTTTTGATGACAAATAGTTACTTACATGTTACTTCCTGCTTCTCTTCTCTACATTGATTTCATCAGATTTTGTACTCCCATCAGTGGTGAATTCAGTTGTTGCTGGAAAGTGAAATCTCAGCTTTTCAAAGATGGTGTTGTTCAACGGTTAAACTTAGTAAGGAGATTGTAGTTTGTTCCTCAGTTTGAAAGTTTGTAACTTTATCTTATCAGATAAAACATATTTTTTATTCTATTATATTATATTTGCCGTGCTATGCACGGCGGGCATTAAAACTAGTTTCAAGGTATTGCTGGCCTTACTTACAACCCCATATTACCATCTTTCTTCACAAACTCAGGATAATCTTTTAGAGCAAGTCCAACAGTTTCTCCAATCACATTCTCCACAATAGGAAAGCAAACCTCATATTCCCCATACTTTTTCACCTCAAAACCAACCGCTTCTCCATTTTTCATTTCCTAAAATTTATTAACATTTAATATTATATATTTATCCAATTTTATTTTCTATTTTCAAAACCATATATTCAATAAGTTCAAATAATAATGAACAAACAAATAATGAACTTATGATACACGTTACAATAACATTTCATATTTGACATTACTTACTTCATAATATAAAATAATAAAAATATATTTTTATAAAAATAACACATTACGAATTACAATATTATTATTTTTGTAACGTATTATGAATAATTAGACTCATCTCTTTTCAATTATTTATTACAAGTTATTTTTTCAACCATTAGAAATAAAATGTTTGCCAAAAAAAAAAGATTTAGTTTAGACGTTATGACTTATAAACAAATGTGAAAATAAATATATTTATGAACTTAAAGTTTAGTAAATTTATATTGGAAAATAGATTATATTTGATTAGTAAATATCAATAGATATGTACATATAAAAATAGTCATATGAGATCTTATTACAATTGTTTTTATGTACATTTTTAGAATATATTTTTTTATAAAATTTAATTGTAATTACTTTAAGATATTATCATTTAAAATTATTAAAGAAAAACAATTAATGAATTAAATAATCAAAAACTTTCCAAGTAGTATTAAATGTTGGTTCTCCAAATACCTTTTCGGAGAATGGGATAGAGAATCTGTTGGAATTAAAAACAAATCCAAATTCTCCATATTTAAGTAAAATTGTCAAAGTTGTTGGACTTACTCGTCGCAAGAATGGGAGTTGGAGAGTTTGTGCAACATTATTTCAACGGTCCAGTACTGGGCGAATTAGATTCTTTGTAGTTGTAGATTGCTTAATTATTAGTCACGCTGATTACAAATCTCATATATAGTGCTGTTTATGACTTCATATTTTTCATCCACTTTCCAGGAGGCATAAGATGAAGATGATGATTGTTGACTAATGAAGGATAATGCTTAGTGGTGATTCCTAGGTTTAGCACTACAGTCAAGAGTGATCAAGGGCTGAATGCAGTGCCGTTCATTGACATGTGCAGTGAAATTGCACTGGGCCCAAAAATTTTGGGGGCCTCCAAATATTTTTTACTATGTATATATTTTTTATGATTTTTTCTTTTTAAATATGGTAAATAAATAGTAATTAGTTCCTAAAAATAATAAATAAATTTTGTAAATCTCAAATAAATTTCAAATTTGTGAGACTCCATAAAAATCATTCGTCTACCTTCTCTGCGACTCTGCACGACAGGTATAGTGTAGCCGACAAGTACGATGGTGATTTTTTGAATCCAAAAAATTTGCAATCCTCTGAATATGCTCATGTTTGATGAAATTAAAACAAGGTAATCAATTATTATTGTTTCTATGAATTTCGTTATTGCCATACTTTAGCAATTCGGAATACATACGTTTTAATTTTCTGTCTGGTGCTTGGATTTTCAACATAAATATGATGATGCATATGGAGGCTGTGGGTATGACACAATATAAAACGATTTTGCTTACATTCTTAATACATCTGTTGGGTGGAGAGCTATAGTAACATAAAGGTGCATTATGTTTGAAATTTTCTGAGAATATAAGTGAAATTTTGAATATTTTTATTACTCGTTAAATGATCACATTCATAATAAATTTTTATAAATTTTATCAAATGAGTGTATTCGAGGGGCCCAAAATTTCTTTTTGCACTAGGCCCCCAAATTTACAGGGACGGTCCTGGCTGAATGGTTACGATTTTGCAATATTTTGTTGCCATTTCGCATCTTATATATGTACTAGTTTAAATCAATACTCTTACAACCAAACTTGTACTAATTTATGACTTATGATATTTGCATGAAACCTAGACTATTGCTCGTGTCTTATATTCTGACTAATTTTGAACCTGAAGATGGTTTGGTCAAGCATGCAAGTATATGGTGCCTTTCGGATTTAGGTATTTTTGGGTTTTGGATGTTTTTCGAATTCAAGTTTAGGTCATATTCGGATTTGGATTTTGTTCGGGTACGAATCCTATCACAACTTGAAAGTTTTAGCTCGGGTTTGAGTATATTGAATGTCATTCATGTTTGGATCATTAAATAAGTATTATTATTCAGGTCTTATTTTAAGTTCGATGTCGATATAACAAATCGGGTATTTGGGTCCGATAATAGTTTGCCGGCTCTAATATTTCGTGAACTCATGTATGCTTCTGATTGTTTGAATGCAGGGGCGGCCCAATACTGAGGCCAATGTGGCCCTTACCTCAAACCCAAAAGTTTTACTAATTTTATAGACTCAAATTTTAAAAAAATCATAACAAATTATATATTAAAAACTCAGTATTTTGGGCCTATTTGATTGATAATTCAATTTTTTGGGCCCATTTTAAAACTAAAAATAGTCTTTCAAAGCCCTTTTGTTATAAAAACGAATTTAATCCCTATGTTAATACTAAAAAGTTATTCGTGGGCAAAATTTTAGCCTTTCTATATAGAAACTTAATTCCTAATCGATTTTAAACTTGATTGCTAATAGATTTTTAATATATTCTTTCTTCTTCCTCCTCCTCCTCTTCTTTTATAAAAGTTTTTCATTCGCCCGAATCAAACAAGATTAAAAAAATTATTCCTATAGTTTATTGATACTTAAGATTTCCATAAACATAAATGTTTAATTCTATAGATGCCAGTTTCTGTGGGCTATTTCTCACTGAACTGAACAATATTGAATTAAAATAAAGTTTAAATTAATTAATGTATTGTAAAATATAATTAGTAAGTCTATCTAAATTTCATTAAATTATATTTTACTGAATTGAATTAAACTGAATTGAATTGAACTGGACTGAGTTGAACTAATCCACTTAATATTAATTTCAATTTTATTTAACAATAGTTCTCGATCAAAATACTTTTTCTAAAATTATAGCCTCCATTTTATTAAATATATTAACCATGAATGTACGTATGTAACAACGTAAGTACTATTTATTAGATTCCGCTAATGAATTTTTCAAATTTTGGATTCGCTTATTACGAATTCCACTTATTATGGTTTAGGATTTCTATAGAATTTTAGATTCCGGCATTTATTTTATTATAATTGCTTTTTGAATTTTTATAAAATAATATTGATTTATTAAGTTATTTTAGTTTAATTTATATTTTACTTAGTGATTTGTTTTGTACTTATACAAGCTTGTATCATACGTTAGTTTTTTTAACCGTCAATTAATAAAAAAAAATTAACTAATTCATTGGTTAAAAGCTTTTAAGGCGTGAGGATGCGCGGATTTCAAGTTTGAACTTAAATTTATGTAAATTAAATGAATAAATTAAATTCGTAATTAATCATATTTAGCCAGAAGAATCCAAATAAATAACCGCGCATCGCGCGGTACAACCAGGCTAGTTGTTAAAAATAACTTTAAGGGAAAGAAAAGGGGTTTCAATCCATCCTCACGGAATTTCCCTTTATTCGACTGTCTATCCCTCCCTTTGTCGGATTTATTTATTCATTTATTGTCAATTTTGTTTAATAGAAAATGATTATGCCAAATGATAAATATAAATGTCTTTTTTTTATTGAATTAACTGTTTAGAATGGCCCATAAAAATCTTAAATACATTGTTTGTGACCCCTCAAAAAAAAGTGTAGTGTTTATGGCCCCTAAACTAAAATTTTATATTCTTCATGGCCCATGGTCATTTTTCCGTTATGACATTACCGTTAAGCACATTTTTACAGGGCAAAATCGTAATTTCACCCCGCATCTTCTTCTCCACCATTTCTTCCGCTGCAAATATTGTGCCGCCGCCGCCCACCTCTCTCCCTCCACCCAATTTAAGAACCAATCAAATAAATACCCGGCCCATATCCTTCCAATTCTCTCTCTTTGATTTTTAAGTTCTAACCAAACATTAATCCACCCCAATCCAATAATTCATTTGTTGGACAAAGGAAGAAAGATATTGTACATAGAAAGAGATGGGATTGAGGGGATTGATGGACAGTGATGCGTAATTAGGTGTACATGGATTTTGGAGCTGGATGACTGCTATATCGGCAGTGGCTCGCGCCGGGGGGTGGGGGGCAAAACTGTAGATGGGGACGGTGGCGCTGGCACATGGCGACTGGAAGGAGACGTAGACGGAGCACGTGATCACGCTTGGCGTTCCCGAGATCAGGAGGGACGAGGTGAAGGTGGAGGTGGACCAGGATAACAAGGTGCTGAAGATCTCCGGCGATTAGAAGGCGGAGGTGGAGGATGACATGTGGCACCGGGTGGAACGGATAGCGGGGAAGGTCGTTTGGCGGCAGTTCAAGATGCCGGGGAACGCTGACTAGGATCAGATTCAGGTGGGGCAGGATAACGGGGTGTTAAAAGTGGTGGTGCCGAAACTGGCGGGGGAGAAGAAGAAAGGTAGGACTGTGACGACAGCGTATTGGTCGTGGAAGAGTTGGTGGGGAAAAATATGAGATATTTAATTACGGTTTTGTCCCTGAAAATTGATTTTAACGTTGTGGCATAACGGAAAAATGATAATGGGCCATGAAGAATTCAAAATTTTAATTTAGGGGCCATAAACACGGCACTTTCCTTTTAGGGGCCACAAACAATATATTTGAGATTTTTAGGGGCCACTAAAACAATTAATTCTTTTTTATTTGCCAAATTTAATTATATTTTTGAATTTTGAGAGATATTTTTTAAATAAATCGCCTCAGTGTCTAAAATAGTTAGGGGCGACACTGTTTGAATGGCCTCCTAAACTTCATTTATGAGTTCTTTGTTTGAATAATCTTTAAGTATCCTCTCTAATTAATGACACTTGTAATATTATTAAGAAAAATTTCACTTTAAACTTTGCTACTCTCTACCTAGTGTAATTTGCATAAATGAGCATTTTTTGTGAGCAGCTCTTGAATAATTGAATATCATCATTTCATTACACTCCTTTTCTCCTATAAAAATGATCGAGCCATCCAACGAAATTGAAATAATATAGTGCTATAAAAGAAAAGGTAAAATCAGGACCTAAAAGTAGGTAGAATAGTGTAGAGTTGAGAGTGGAGTACACATGGAAGCAGTTGAGCTTGCATAAAGTAGAGTCGATGACGTGTGGAAAGGAGAGGAATAAAATACTGTGCATGAACATAAGTGGAAACAGTATAACTGTATAAATGCATATTTCAGCTAGTATTTCCAACTCTAATCGGTTTTGAAGGTCATGGAAGTCCCAGCAACTGAAGGTGCGTCTCCTGACAAGCTTCTAATTCATTCAATCAAAGATTCTCTTGAATTGAATCCATTTTCCTGCATTTTATGTCATGTTAATACTTTGTTTTGATTCAATTTAGTGACTCTATTAATGCATGTAGTTGAATGTGATGAAAAGGTTATGTATGTATGCTCAGGGAACCACAAAAGAAGTAAAAACTATATAGGAGTGCATCTGAGGCCATGGGGCAAATGGTCTGCTGAATTCAGAAATCAAAAGGCGGGTGTACGTAAATGGTTAGGCACATTTGATACTGCAGAGGATGCAGCCATGGCTTATGATGAAGCTGCCTTCAGGTTTCACGGGCCTGGAGCAAGGCTCAATTTTCCTGAGCGCATTGGTGTAGCCCCAAGTCATGAAGCTCATCAGCAACATGTTGTGCATTCATCCGGACCATCTTCTGGCAAATGTATTGCTACAACACATGATCCAAATAAACATGGAGATGAAGAGGCGAGGGCTCGTGATCAAGCTTCCTTGAAGAAGCAGAAGAAGAATGGACAAAAAGCAACAAGTGCTCGATCTGTTGATACTGTTTCTAGCAATTCCCAATCTACTCCAGGGAACTTGACAAGAACTAAATACAGAGGAGTGATGGTACAATCCTCTGGCAGGTTTCGTGCTCAGATTCGTGATCCAAATAGACGTGCAACTGTCGGTTTGGGAACATTCAGGACTGCAGAAGAAGCAGCCATGGCTTACGATAAAGCTGCCTTGAACATTCCTGGGTGCAAAGCAGTGCTCAATTTTCCTGACCGGGTTTCCCATGCTAATTCAGTTGAGCTTCCTAGTGGTGAAAATATTGCGTCCAAAAGAAGACGTTATTCAAAGTCAGGTTCAGTATCGACTCTTCCCTCGCACAAAGAAGGAGCTCAAAATCTTCAGTCCACGGGTGTGCAGGAACCCCGTGGTGCGAGTCAATGTGTAGATGAGTTAATCATTGCTCAACCAGATTCCTTATGTCAGCCAAGGGGAGAGGCATGTGTTCTCTCTAGTTCATGGGGTGATCCATCAGAGTTGGATAGTTATCTTAAACGTGACAAGGCGTTAAGTTCAACGATTGCTGCTCTTTATGAAATCATTCGACGAAATTTTAGTGACACAGCTCCATGTCAAAGTGAACTTCCACGTGCAAAAATATCAGCAGCACCAGATGTTGTTGAAGCAGAATGTAGTGAAGCTGTGGCTGACTGCTCAGGTAAAAAAACAGCAATGAGGAAATTAACAATGAATCTAAAAATTTCTGCCCTACTACACACTTCATTGATTTTCTGTTTGAGAGATTGAACACGTTTTGATTTATTTTCTGTGAGAAAGTTTGAAGATATTCACATGTTCTTGGCTGCCGCATAAGAAGTTGTTTTAAGTTTCTTTTAATTTACCTGGTTGCTGGTGTTAACCTTGATACGCCATTTTGCAGCGAGTCGGTCTCAAACAAGACCATATCTACGTGGGGGATGAGTGCTTAATGCTAAAGGTTTATCATATAAAGACTACTTTGTTAGGTTTGAGTTTTGACTTCATCAACAAAGCTGGAAATGGAGGAGAAAGTGGCATTCAGACTAAATTATCAGCTGGAAAGTTTGGATGTTAAAAATCAAATCGAGGACAAAGACTGGAAATGATGGTCGTCATTTGTAACTAAATGATGGTTTAGGTTTAGAAACTAGGTTGAATGGATTTGGTCTGTTTGTAACTAGGTTGGTTTAGCTTGGATTTCTGAGCCATGAAACATCAATTTGTCCAAAAGAAAAAGATGGTGTTTATCTTGTTCCTTCATGCTTTATCTGCAATGTCATTTTGGTTAGTTGCATTCATGCCTATCGTGAAAGTGCATCTATTTTCAGTGTTATCATGAAGTGCTAGCTTGGAACATAGTTGAAACAGACTGCAGTTCGTGTTACAACACCAGATGAAAAGAGAGTGTATATATAAAGACCATAGTATAGAATGATTAAAGAGCAACAGATGTACATAACAAAATGCAAAGAATTCAGATAAGTTGGGACTTTTCTCTCCTCCTTTTCCCGGGCTGGAGACCGGTAGTGTTAGTACACAGGCGGAGTTAAAAAGCACAAACTCTTACCTCCTTAGGCTGGAAATCAATAATGCAACGATCAATCCACCATATGCTATAATAGCCAATCTACAACCAAAAAGACAGTATCGAACAAACTCGATCAAATAAATCCTATGATCAGAGCATGTCAGAAAAAGCAGGCAAACCTGGAGGATATTAAAATGATGATATATATAAAATCCTTCTAAAAATTGTATAAAATGTTTTAAAAAATTGTTCAATCCTTCTAACTATCAAACTAAATACTCATACAGACCATAAGCAGAAAATCAACTCTTACCTCCTTCAATCATTCTAACAATTAACTCTTACCTCTGGATGTTGATAACAACTTGGAACGACACCCAGATAATACCAGATGAAAAGAGAGTGTAATATTAAATGATTAAAGAGCAACATATAAATAAGCAATGAAGGCATTAAAACAGATGTATATAACATAAGTTGGAACTTTTCTCTCCTCCTTTTCCCGGGCTGGAGACCGGCAGTGTTGGTACACTGGCGGAGTTAAAAAGTGTTCACAATCCTTCTAACAATCAAACTAAATACTCATACAGATTACAGACCATAAGCAGGAAATCAACTCTTACCTCCTTCAATCCTTCTAGCAATTAACTCTTACCTCCTTAGGCAGGAAATCAATAAGGCAATCCATTCCACCATATCTGCTATAGCAATCTACAACCAAAAAGAACTTCAAATAAATCCGCTATGATCAGAGCTAATTAGAGAAATTCATATCTTAAACACGCCAATAACACATATGCTGTGTCAGAAAATGCAGGCACAATCAATCGAACCATAACAAAAAGCAGGCACAGAAGGATATTAAAATGATGATGCATAACTTTGCCCCGAACCAATTATGTATAAGCTAGGTTTCTACGACCTCATAAAACAGTATCAAACATATATGGCACAATAATTCAAGGATTTTAAATTGAATAATGAAAAAAATTGGTGTACCTTCACCACGAGCCATGAGTAATCCAGCATCACAAAATCAAAAACCCTAGACACAATTAACATTAGATAAAATCATAGGACTTATTCACCAGTTAATATAAAGGTACCTAAAACTGAATATAACAGTCGTTATAAATTATTAATCTGCTTAATCTATAAACCATGCCAATGCATTCAATATAAATTATTAATCTACAGTATTATCTACTTAAAGGTATTTATCTACACCCACAAAGACAAACAAACACGAAAGAAAAATCAAAGGATATACATACCTGTTTAAATACTCGAAGCAGAATTAAACCGTCACTGCAATTGCATTGTAGCAGAATTAAAAGCCAGCAAAATTAAACCTAGACATCAAATCATCATCCAAAATCACACAGAATGACGGAATTAAGTTCAAAAACCATCTCTCTAAGAAATAATTTAGGTTATGAAAAAGTGAGAAAAGAGTAAATTATTTTCCAGTTAAGGGCGTTGTGGTTGCATCCACAACCAAAAACTCACATTCCCCCATGGAAATTAAAGGCCACAAAACGGTTTTGCAAAAAAAAAAAAGAAGTTTTTTTAGTAAATCCAGCCATTTAGTAAATTAAAAACATTTTCCATTAATCACCAACCTATCACCATTAATAAACGAAAATGAATATTGAAAAGGGGTAAAAGACAAGCTTACTTTCTATTTTTATGAGTCGTAGTTAATCCAAATAATTAAACTGTAAGCCACCATTCTGCCATGCCTCCAATTGCATCCATCATATATACATAATCAATGCACCATTATCTAAATCCACAAAGACAGACAAAAAACTTAATTTAACAAGAAACTTAATTTAGTTTAATGAAAGAGTGAGAAAACAAAGTAAATTTTTTTCCAGTTAAGAGCGTTGTGGTTGCATCCACAACCAAAATCTCCCATTCCCCAACTCCACAACAACCTAAGCATGGAAATTAAAGGCCAGAAAACGGTTTTGCAAACAAAAGAATCAGCTCATTTAGTTACTCTATATATTAACAACATATATTGTTAACAACCTAACACCATCGAACAGGCAAATAATAATTGGGGAAAAATAAATGAAAATGAAAAAGAATATCGAAAAGGGGAAAAAGCCAAACTCACTGTCTATCTCCTAGTCGTAGCAACCCAAATGCTTAAACTGAAAACCACCATTCTCCATCACATATAATACATACTCTGTATGACATCATCTACATCCACAAAGATAGATTAACACAGAAGAAAAATGAAAGGATATATATACCTGTTTTAAATAGTCGAAGCAGAGAGTGAGACCGTCACTGCAGTGTTAGCACCTGCCATGTTAAAGCCAGCGACGTTAAATCACAGAAAGAGGAAATCAAGTCCAAAAACCACTCCAAGAACATCATATAGGAAAAATAATGAAAACTGAAAATGAATATCAAGAAGGGGTAAAGACAAAAAAAAATAAACTCACTTTCCATCTCCATGAATCGGAGCTCGGTATCCTACGAACTACCCAAATGATTGGAAAAGTAGGAGGGGGTCGATGGGTATTTATAAGAAGGATTCTACCATTGTGGGAGAAATAGGAAACAGTTTCCTGATTAGAATCGGTTTCCCCCATCATGAAAACCCTCATCCTCATTCGAATCGGTTTGCCTTTACGATGATGCCTAAACCCTATCCTATTCGACATCGGTTTACCCCGGAGTCATGTCACCGACATACTTTCCTCATATATGGGCTGGAAATATCGCGTTCTTTCCGCCAAAGTTTTATCCAGGGTAAAACTTATTAATTACCTTTTAATATGGGGGCCCTACTTGCAGGGTAAAACTTTTAATATATTTGGTAAAATTTATTGTAAACGATATGAAACTCTCATTATACATGTAAAATCAAGTGCTATATTTTTATTAAATATTATTATCTATTTTAAGTAATCATTTAGTAAAATATATTTCTATGTGAAAATAAAGTAAAATTATATAAAATATTATAATTTTAAGTTACAAACATGTAAATTACAAATTCAAAGATATAATATTTAAGTTAAAATGTTTAAAATTTTTGGTGATTTTGAAATTTGGATTTTTAAGAGACAAAATTTTGATATATATTTGTAAAATTTATACAATCTATATTATTGATAATTAAGAACGTCACTTGGCATGGCTCAACCAAGTTTCTTAAATTATAATATATTTCTTAACTAATTCACAGTTGTTTGCATTTCCTTTTTTTATTGTTTCTACTATTAGGGTGTGTTTGGTTGCTGGAATTGGAATTGAAATTAATATTCTAATGCCATAAAATTGAAATAGAAAATTAGTGTTCAAATATTTTATGAATTCTAGTGTTTGGTTAACACTAGAATTACTTGAGAATTGAGATTGTAATTCCAATTCTTGTGTTTGGATAACTAAAATATTGACATGTAATTAGAATTGTAACTTGTTACTTTGTTTCTTGTATTTTATTTTTCATTCTTCATTTTGCAATATTGTTTTCATCATTTGCATAAAATGTGAAAAAACCCTTATAAAGAGGTCATATTTTTAAATTGATAATCAGAAAGGAACATCAAATGCAAAAAAAATCAAATTAATCTTTGTGGAAGAAACATGCAAGAACAAATCTTGCAGAATGCAGCTTCTTTCTTGCATCCACCAAGCTATTTGGATGATGAGCTACAATAATATGCTCATCTGAGGAACATTGTAGCTGTCTTCGTTAAACCTTTCTTGCATCAGTAACTGGCGGCTGAAAGCCTGCTGTTGGAGGTGCTTCTTTGCTGGCCAAGTAGGCGGCTGCTTCAGCTGCAACAATGGCTTCAATTGCAGACTTCTGAACAGTTTCAGCAGTTTCATTTGATTCTTGCGATGAGAAGAGAACAAGAAAACCTACCAATGCAGAAAACTAACGATCTGAACAAAAAGCATTCTTCGCATCACTCCAAGGACAAGAACCAAACTATAAATTTGGCTAGTGTCTGGTGAGTTTTAATTGTTACATTATTTTTGGAAATTAAATGTTTATATTGGTTCTTTACAGTTTGAATAGCGTGTTATTATTAAATTTATAGTTCGAAGGTCTTCTCTTAGGTTAACATAACTAAATCAGAAAGTCTTCAAATCTATTTTAGTTTCATGGTACTAGGTCGGTTGCGCCGTGTATCGCACGGCATTCTTGATCACAAACTTTTATTACAAATTAATAATAATACGTAAATTATTTTAACTTTAACTAATTTATATGATGATGAAATAAGTCTTAAAATATTATGACTTGTGCCATAGTGTAAATTGCGCGAAAGTTGAAAGAATGTATTGAAAATTCTGAAACATTTATCCAAAATCAGATTCTTCTATCCAGCCATATCATTTTGTGGGCAAAGAAAAGTGGATGTTTCCTGTAATGTAAGACTCGTCTGAGACGAGACATCTCTCTGGTCGATAACATAAATATGACCTGTATAAATATAAAATAATAATAAAAAATAAAAAGTTGAGATAATGAAAATAACAAAATAAATTATAAAAACTTTATTTCATCCTTAACCGGCGAATAAGAAATTGTATTAATAGAGGTTGTATTAATTAAGGATTGGTGACATGGGCTATGACCCATACCTGGGCTCCGGCCCAAGTAGCGGTCCGGTCCATGAGTGACGCCAGCTAGAATGGCGTTACCCGGGGACACAAAGGACACGAATATGACCTTGTCCTCAGATAAGGACAAATGGGCAGGACCACTGCTTAGGTTGGGCTCTAACCACCTACACCTATAAATACAGCTTTGGACTTGTGGAGAAAGGTATGTTCAATCAGACTAAAGCTCTCTCAATATATCATTATTCTCTCTCTTATTCAAAGACCCCTCTTTCATCATCACGCCGGAGTAGCTATCCTCGGGATACTCCGGGGCGTTGTTTTGCAGGCCTATTAGGCGAGAGCGCACGGATCACGGAAGCGATCTTCTTCGGACCGGTGGCACCTGCTGTACTCCGGACCGGAACTGAAAGCTGGTAGCATCAGTTGGCACGCCCAGTGGGACCTCACGTTCCTGGTTACAAGTTGCGTCCATGCCGCGCGGACGACCAAGGAAGAACCCTCCTCCGCCCGGAGATGAAGCGGACGAGGGATCAAAGACCAGAAGAGCCTCCGCAGCAATTGGGGCCCAGAAGCTAGCGGCGGACAAGGAACGAGCTCTTAAAGCCAAGGAGGCAGTAGCAGAGGCGAAGACTGCAGCTGAGGAATGTCGACGATAGCACTTGGCGTCGGAGAAAGCGAAAGGGAAGAAGACGACTCCGGAACAGACGTTGGCTGAGATGCAGCGTGAGAATAGAGAGCGGATGCGAGCTGCTAAGGAAGTGGAGAATCAACAGCAATTCGGCGATCGTGAGGAGTCGGACGGAGACACGGATGACCTTGAAATAACAGAGGATCTAGGAAACCTGGAAGAATATGACACAGAGGAAGATGATGCTCAGAGTCGGTCGGAGAAGGATCGGGCGGCGTGAAAGGTTGGTCTGGAAGAGCGTGAGTACCACGACTCCAGGACTGGAGGAAGCATCCTGAGGACGAACATGGCAGAATACCAGCAGTTCCAGGCGTGGAAGGCCTCTCGCCAAGCCCAGGCCGGACCGGAGATGCCCCTTCCGGGACGACCACGGGTGTACGTTGACCTAGAAAACTATATAGGTCGGACCAGGCAGGAGCGAGGGCCATATAACCCACCGCCCGCAGGACCAAACCCACCTCCAATCCAACCACAGACCAACCAGCAGTAGACAGTCGGCCTGAATCCGGAAGTACCGCCGTATTGGGGAGGACAACCCCAACAGACTATGTACGGGATTACAGCTCCCGGGGGACAAGCTCAATAGATGATGTTCGGAATGCCGGCCCCTGGGGTGGGATTCCAGGGTGGGTTTGGATTTCAGACGCTTTTTTGTCCGGACTCCACTGAGGACCGCCTGAACCGCCTCATCGGTCAAAATGGAATCAGGCCTCAGTCGCCTTGGGTCCCGGAGGTGCTAAATTTTAAGTGGCCTGCCGCAACCAAGGCTCCTGACGGGCTCCCAACCTACAATGGGGAGGGAGACCCGGAAGAGTTTTTCCACACCTATTCAAATATAATGTATGCAAGGGACATTTCAGAAGAATTGCAATGTAAGATGTTGCCTTCATATCTAAGGGGGAACTGTTTGGCCTAGTTCAAGGGTCTTCCGAACTGAACTCTCCGGTCCTTTTGGGATTTTTCCACCACGTTGGTACGGCGTTATTCAGTTATGAAACACACGTTGGTAAACCTGGCCACGGTCCTGGCAATGAGACAGTTGGAGACGGAGACAACTTGGGAGCTACCTCCGGTACATAGCAGCGTCGATGAAGGTGGTGGATAGACACTTGCAAGAGAAAGCCATCATCCACAACTTTGTGAATGGACTAAGGGACAATGCTTTCTAAATTGAGCTCATGAAGAACATGCCAACATCGTACTATCACCTCCAATTGGTGGTAGAGATGCATTGTAGGTGCACGATGCCAACCATGTCCGGATGACCACAGTGGGATTCTTGAGCAGAGGACTCTCACGGCAACAGGAGCTCAAACCCCGGCTGTCCGGCCTCCGACCCGGAATGATCAAGTCAGACGTGTACAGCTCCGGCGGTGGCGGCTCAAGCCCCGGCTGTGACTGCACGGCCTGCCTATACCCCTCTCTCCAAAACCCGTACGGAGATCCTTGCGGTCCACCGAGATCTGTTCACGAATCCGCAGCCTATAGTCAGAGTACCAGCAGCAGTGAATGCGGACAAGTGGTGCGACTTTCACAAGTCTCACGGTCATACCACCGAGGGGTGTGGTCCGAGAGGTGGCACCTGCTGTACTCCGGACCGGGACTGGAATCTGGTAGCATCAAGGATATGTGACGTATCTATTAAATATATTTTTATAAAGATTTAGAAAATTGTATAATGATATAGTGATAGAGAATAGAAAACCATGGGATACCAAAATTGAATGAAACTAAATGGACTATAATTACAAATTTACAAAAATAGGTCTTAAATAACAAGAATGAAACATGTAGAACAAAACAAAATCGTTAAATATCTTAACTAAAAATAACAAAATAAAATAAATTTATGGTATGATTGGAAAAATATTCTAAATACATAACAATTATAACTAAAATTACAAAAATAACCTTTTATGAAATACACAATTAAATACACTATGCAACATTATATTCTTAGGCCCTGTTTGCTGGAGCTTATTTCTTGCTGAACTGAACTGAATTTTTATTTAGTAAAAATACTGAACTGAACTGAAAAATAATATAAAAATACTGACCTGAACTGAAAAATATAAATATGTTGAATTGAATTGAATAAATATAAATATAACAAACTTAACTGAACTGGAAAAAATTAAATATATTTATTTGAACTGAATTGAATTTTTTAATATAGTATGAACTACTAAATATATAAAAGGGAACTATGTAGACCATTAGGGAAGCTAATTACCTTCCTATAAAAAATATTTTAATTATGATTTCAATTATATAAAACTGCGGCCATCTAATTGTAAAAATATATACTTTAAAGTCAAATTAAAATTATTTTAAAATATAAGTAGACAATTAGGGAAGCTAATTTTTGTAGCCGATAGATAGATAATATTAATAGCATCAAAACTATCTATTTTGATTTTGATTCAATATCATATATAAATTAATTGATGCCGTAAATATATGAGTGGAATATAACATATACCAAAATTCAATTCAATTGAATGGACTAAAATTACATAATTAACCAAATCAATTGAAAATCAGGAAATAATTATGAAAAATGGATCTAATTGAATAAGAATGATACATGTAGAATCAAAAAAATAGTAAAATAATATAACTAAAGATAGTAAAAGAATAAAATTATGGTATGATTGGGAAATTATTCCAAATAAATACAATTAAAACTAAAATTAAAAAATCATCCACTAATTAAATTCTAATTAAATCATAAATAAATACACTACGAAACAATGTGTTCTTTTTAAGTTGTCAGTAAGGGAAAAAGTTTAAGGTAATATGACTGAATGCAATTATATTCCATCAAAAAATTGTAATTATTCATAACTGAAATTAAACTAAACAGAAGTAAAATTTAATATGTTTTTCTTCAATATATTTTAACCACGTATAACAGCCGTTTAATACCATTTATAATTTTACATGAATATGCTGATTAGTAGATATACCAAATTTAATTTAATTGAATGGACCAAAATTACATAATTAACCAATTTTATTGAAATCAATTAAAAATCAAGAAATAATGACGAAAACATGTCTAATTGAATTGATAAGTCCATGGTTCGTATTTGGGCCTCATTCATACTCGGACCAGGGCCCGAAAAGGGTCATGGGCTCGAGTTACGCCGAGGATGGATCCACGGGTCCATCAATCCTAATCTTTATAAGGAATGCGTATATTATGAATGTTCTACAAGAAATATACATTCTCTTAAACATGGTAATATAACCATGACCGAAATACACTTCCTCTATACATGGTAATACAACTACTATACCCATAAGAGTTGTATTCATACCATAAATACATATCTTGGTGATCTACGGATTGTAGCCATATAAATACACACAAGGTTTGGTACACCTTATCTATCTCATACTACATAAAATACGCCTTACGCCTCATACTAACTTGAGTGTCGGAGTGTCTATCCTCGGGACAGCCGAGACTTTGTTTTGCAGGTCAGTTCGTGAGCAAGGTTCGTCGTCGAAGTGCTGGTGTCTGCCATACATCAATTGGCACGCCCGGTGGGACGCCACATCTATTGACGACGTCGCCAAACTTTTTATCTGATCTGATCTTGTGCACCCGTTCAACCAGTTTTTCACGCCATGTCTGAAGCAGAGCAACCTAGACGAAGCGCCCGTATGCAAGGGCAAAATTTGGAGGAAAATCCAGAAGCAGAGCAACCTCCCCGAGGACGCGGACGCGGTCGACCCAGAGGATCTCGAGCACGCTCTACCTCAGAACCACCAGCAAGCTCTACCATAGGGGCTGGAAACTCCAGCGTTCCGAACTTTTCCGGTCCAAATCCTGCTGCATCTAGAGTAATACCTTTTGGATCGAACCTTGTTGGATCTGAAGTACCGAACTCAGGTCAGAGGATCTTGATCCAGACTGACATGAACTACAGCGAGCGTGTCAATAACTCAGACGGCCTTGACCGAGAGAATAGTTTGGGGTATAGCGGATCTGACTCGATCTTTTTCGTAGAAGAACAAGCGCAAAGGGATCAACAAATCCTCACAGAAAGACAGCAGGAAGAGGAGAGACAAAGACGTTTCAAGGAAACCTTAAACCAAACCATACGGCATAAATAACCCGCCGGGCTCTGAGCCGCCCTATGTCAACCTTGTCTCGGACACCCTTTCGAGAACAATTCCTGACAATGTCCGAGCACTGATGAGGCACTTACATTCTCAGTATCCTGACTTCGTTGTATCCTTAATAAACTCAAGTCAACCACTTCGTGCCCAGACGCATGAAGCCCCAAATCGGGTATCTATTCTAGGAGCTCGAACAACACCATCTTCTTATCACAATCAACAACAAAGATTCTTGGATGACTTGTCCCAAAATCTACCTCCTTACAACACTCAGAGGAATCTACCACCGCCTCCTGATCCAGCCAATCACCATAATGAAGGCCTAGGGCTGAGCAGAGAAGAGGTGAGAAGGATACGCATCAACAACATCCAGAAAGAACTCAGGCGCGAGAAGAGAGAGCGAACCCAGAACGAATGGCAAACCAGTGCTGATCGGCCTTTCACCCAAGACGGAGCCTATCCTACTCGGGAAAAATACGAGGTCGATCGGGAAATTAAGCGTATCCTCGGACATTCAGCACGCTCCCCCTTCTCCCGACATATCGTTAATCTCCCCTTCGATAGCAACAAGAAGGCCCCAGAGCATTTGCCTACATACGATGGCACCAGCGACCCTAGGGAATTCCTCTCGGTCTTTTTCAAGACCTTGAAAACTAGAAACTTCCACGAGCTGGAAATGTGCAAGATCGTTCCCAGTTACCTCCGAGGGAAAGCCCAAACATGGTTTACTCAGACGAAACCAGAAAGCTTATTTGACTACTGGGATTTCGCTGAATTTCTTCTCCTAGCTTTCTTCCAGAAAAAGAAATTCACTAAATCTCTTGGAGATCTGGGATATGTGGCTCGCCATGAAGGAGAGACGGTGATAGAACACTATCACGGATACATGGATCTGGCCACAGAGTGCTATGATCGAGACGAGATCCTCTTAATAAACATGTATCGCATGAGTGTAGATGACGACACTCTAAGGATGAAGCTGACAACAAAAAATCCTACCACCATTCAGCATCTCCAGGCCATCATGGAGAAATACGCCAGCAAAGCGGACGCGGTAACAGGCAAAAGACCTCGAGACCTCGACAATAAGGGAAAGGAGCCCAAGATGAAGATACCAAAGGTCGAGAAGACTGAAGGCACTCCCAAACCAACCTTCAAGTCCTACACTCCTCTAGATAGATCTCGGGCTGAGATCTTGTCCATTCACAGGCACCTTTTAAAGGACCCACCCGCCATGAAGGATTCAACCGAGCGTCAAAGATCCCCGAAATTCTGCCAATACCACCGAGATCGGGGGCATGACACTGAGGAGTGCTATTAGCTCAAGAATGAGATCAAGAAATTGATTCGACGAGGAATTGTGCAACAGATTGCACCTTCAATAGCTGGTGACAGCCAGGGTACCCAGAAGAGGTATGGAGGAAAGCCCTGGCAGAAGAAGAAGGATGGTTCCCGTAACAACAACAACAACAACAATAAAAATCAAGGTGGTGAGGGTAACAATCCTTAAGATCCTCCACCACCGCCGCCAAATGGAGCCAACCGAGTCATCAACGGCTACACGGGAGAAGCAATTTCCCTTACCAAACTGAAGGATAGTGTGCGGGCCACACCCCACACCGAGCCAATCAACAAGAGACTCCGTCCCGAGGAAACCATCACATTCTCGGATGCGGACGCCGTGCCAAACCAGATGCCCCACTCTGACCCACTTATTATCTCTGCAACAATACAGGATTCCCTGGTGAAGAGAGTCTTTGTCGACGACGGGAGTGGAGTAGAAGTGATGTTCCAAGACTGCTTCCAAAAGTTAGGATTTACCAAGGACGACCTCAAGCCTGCAGGCCCAATCTCGGGGTTCACCGAAAATCCAGTCTTACCCCTTGGAGAAATCACACTCCCAGTCACAGTAGCAGAAGGAGCGAAAATCCTAACACTTTACTGCATATTTGTGGTGGTCGACACCGTCACATCCTTCAACATTAACCTTGGCAGACCTTGGATGTGCCAAGTTAAGGCTGTATGGTCTCCTTACCATCTGATGCTAAAGTTCCCAACACCACAAGGAGTAGCTTCCGTTAAAGGAGATCAAGGAGTGGCGCTTTCTTGCATGATCACGGCCATCCGTGATGCCAGAATAGTGAGCAACATCTTATCCATCAACACCATCCTAGAGGATTTGGTGCCCGATCCTGATCTCGAACAACCCCTGGTGTTTCACTTCGAAGAAGAGGCCTACAACGAGATGACTGCACTATGGCACAAAAGACGCCATCAATCCTTTTGAGTGGGAGAACTGGTAATGCCAGTTGGCCCATGGTGCAATAACAAACTAGAAGGAGCGCTGGAGCCAAGGACGAAAGGACCATACAAAGTCTCCACCGCATAATCCGGTGGATTCTACCTCTTGCAAACTCGCGAAGGAGAGCAGTTGGATCCTGTCATCATGGCGCTCTTCCTACGCAGGTACCTCGGAGCTAAAACAAAGTAGATCTTCTCCAAATAAGGAGAAACTACTTCAATAAGGCCTACAAGCCAAGTTTCTTTTTCTTTCATCTTTTTATTTTTCATAGCCGAGCTCTCAAACTCGGGGTTGTCTTTTATAATTTCGCCGAACTCCCAAGTTCGAGGAATACAATTTCTTTTCAATATATATCTTCTATTTTATTTTAAAGCAGTCAACACCCTCTAACACAAAGAGACACTATGCCTTATAAAGCATAAGTAAAGGTTGCTTCCTAAGGTTTATAAACTTATAAGCGTGTGATTGATACTTATCTACAATGAGCTGTTTGGACTATGTGTCCGAACCTTAGTCACCTTAGGCCAAAATAAAATAACATACTTATAAAAAGTATATGGTCAAAGACCAACATGATATGAGTCACACAAACTCACAAAGTTTGGAACTTGACTCTCTTTATGGTATACCTACTAAGTTACATGCCAATATTTTATTTGGGCTATAAATAAGCCTAACAATCAATCTCACCAAGGTTGAAATATAAAAGACCTTTATAAAGGCACAATCAAAAAAGTGTTATTACATTATGGAACTTCTTACACCTCGTGAAGGTCTTTGAAAATGGGGATACGTTCCCGACCGCGAGAAGAAGTAGAGGCACGACCTCTATGAAGGTCACGGCCCCAATTACTTTCTTCTGCCACCCTCATTAATTGAGAAGGTGTAGGAGATACTTCTCTGTTTCCTATAATTACAGGTCGAGCAGGAGGGCCAGATAAGCTATGAGCTTCATGAGTAGGTGGTGCCCCTCGTCCTCTTCTATACGAAGTCCCTTCTGGAGGGATTACCGTCCCTCGAGATGTACCACCTCGGACACAAGGCCTTACCAACGGTCCTTAATTTGGGGTTGAAGAAGGCCCACCTACCTCTCTCCTTGAAGGTACCAAAGGCGTGACAAACACACCTTGAGCCTCTAGTTCCTTTATTTGGAACTTACAAGCATTCAACTCGGCCTGGCATATCCTCAAATTATCTATGGCGGTGACAATCTTATGATTCACGTTGATGTTTTCATTCCGAAGGGTAGAGATACGAAGATCCTTCTCAGGACCCTCACCCTTGATCTTCATCAAGTCATTCATGGATTTTCTCCACTCACGGTCATAGTCCTTATTGGCGACCAAGACTTTGCTGTGTTCATATTCTAGACCTTTATACCTTGTCTGAAGATCATCTAGCTGCTTATTCAGCTCAGCACTCTGCTCTAAAGATATCTCGAGCTCACGACGAAGACTATCACACTCTTCTCGTACAAGTCTACAAAAGCCTTTGGAATCGTCTATGTTTTCCTTCAGCTTCTTGCTCTCCTGAAGAACAGCTTCATACTTAACATGCAATTTAGCACATGCGGCAATGCAACACTGGAAATAAAGGAAGATAAAAGACCGATTAATTTCATAAAAAGGCATGATATTCATGATACACGAGCGCCAAAATATGGCGGAAAGAGGAAAATCCTAAATAGGAGTGAAAGTTCTAAGGAATTACAATTTTTGGCTGCCCATTGTGGTTTCCCTTGCCCTCAATTGAAGCCTCTGTAGCCGGCTTCTCTACCAAGAAAGACAATTCAGGGTACAAACTGCAGAGCCTCTCCTAAAACCCCTCTAGAGTCAATGCCTTCTCCAAAGATTCCAGACTAGTTAATAAGCTAGTCTCGAACCCCCCAATCCGGTGAAACTTCGCCCGAAACTTCTCCAGATTTCCCGCAACCTCCGGCCAAGTATAAGCAGAAGCCAACCATTCCTGGCTTTCCTCACTAAGAACTTCTTGAAGATAGACCCACATGTTCGGAAGCTCAAACTTATGGTAGAATTCACCATACTCTTAGCGATAGGCCTCCATCTCGGGGCAATTCAGGCAGAAGTCTATTATCAACCGAACCAGCCGCCTCTGGCAATCGGGATTAGCATATTGGTTCTTATCCGCCTCTATTAAGGCCATCTTCCTCTTCAGTTCTTGAAAGGAGTTATCCGTCAATCTCTTTTCCTTTTTTAAGGACCTGACTTCCCCTTCCAAGGCCTCTCTTTTCGCCTCCTCTTAGGCCATCCCATCTTGGAGATGCTTCATCACTTCATAAGACTCGCTTAATTTCTTGGCCATCTGCTCCTTCAACAACTCTGATAAGTCCATGGTTCGTATTCGGACCTCATTCATACTCGGACAAGGGACCGAGAAGGGTCATGGACTCGAGATACGCGGAGGATGGGTCCACGGGTCCATCAATCCTAATCCTTATAAGGAATGCGTATATTATGAATGTTCTGCAAGGAATATACATCTTCTTAAAGATGGTAATTCAGCTATCCTAAACATGGTAATACAACCATGTCCGAAATATACTTTTATTATACATGGTAATACAACCTCTATTCCCATAAGAGTTGTATTCATACCATAAATATATATCTTGGTGATCTACGGATTGTAGCCATATAAATACCCTAAGAGGTTTGGTAGACCTCTCATCTAATCTCATAATTTATACTTTACGCCTTAAGCAAATAAACTGACTTGAGCGTCGGAGTGTCTATCCCCGGGACACCCGGGGCCTTTGTCTTGCAGATCAGTTCGAGAGCCTGGTTCGTCGTCGAAGTCTTGGTGTCCGGCATACATCAATTTGGCACGCCCGGTGGGACATCTCACACCCATTAACGACGTCGCCGAACCTTGTTTCCGATCTGGTCTAACTCACCCGAAGAAGCAATTTCCCCAAAATGTCTGACGCCGAGCAACCCAGACGAAGCGCCCGTGTGCTAAGGCAAAATCCAGAGAATAATTCAGAAGCGGAGCAGCCCCTTCAAGGACATGGACGCGGTTGAGGATGAGGACAACCCAGAAGATCTCAGGCACACTTTGCCTCACAACCAGCACCAAACTCTACCATGGGTACCGGAAACTCCAACGTTCCGATATCCATCAACCCAGGTCCTGCTGGGATAACACCACCAATCTCTGGTCTAAATCTTGGTATGTCCAGAGCACCTCCCGGATCAAATCCCATCTTATCCAGGATACCAGCATCCGGCTCCAATCCTGCTGCATCCCGAAACCCACATCCTGAAACAAATCCTGTTGAAACTGAAGTACCAAACTCAGGCCAAAAGGTTTTCATCCAAAACAAGGAGAGTTACAGCATGAACGTTAAGAGTTCAGATGTAATGGTCCCGATTTGATCTTCTCTCCAGAAGAACGAACACAAAGGGATCAGCAAATATTTGCTGAAGGACAGCAGGAGGACGTTAGGCAGAGCCATCTCAGGGAAGCCTCAAACCAAACCATACAACACAGCCCGCGGGACTCTGATCCACTTCAAATTGACCTTTCCTCGGACATTCCCCCGAGGGAAAATAGTAGGTCCAACTCAATCTTCTCTCCGGAAGGAAGAGAACGAAGAGATCGACAAATTCTCGAAGATAGATAACAAGAAGGAGAATCTGTGATAGAACACTATTATAGATACATGAATCGCGCCACGAGACTCTATGATCAAGATGAAATCCTCTTAGTAAACTTGTACCGGATAATGGTAGGTAATAAAACTGCGAGGAAGAAAAAGAAGAAGAAGGATAGTTCCCACAACAATAATAACCAAGGTGGCGGAAACAACAAAGATCCTCCCTCACCACCATCTAATGGAGCCAACCGGGTCATAAACAGCATTAATGGCTATACTGGAAAAGCAATTTCCCTAACTAAGTTGAAGGATAGTGTATGGACCCTACCACATACTAAGCTGGTCAACAAGAATCTCCACTCCAAAGAAGCTATTACTTTCTCAGACAAGGATGACATACCAAATCAGATGCTTCATTCTGACCCTCTCATCATCTCAGCAACCATACAAGATTCTTTGGTAAAAGGAGTCTTCAGAGACAGCGGGAGTGGAGTAGAAATAATGTTCCAGGACTGCTTCCAGAAGCTAGGATTTACCAAAGATAACCTTAAACCTACGGGTCCGATCTCGGGGTTCACAGGAAATCCAGTAATACCTCTCGGGGAAATCACACTCCCCGTCACAATAGCAGAAGGAGCCAAAAGCCTAACCTTATACTGTACTTTTGTGATAGTAGACATCGTCACACCCTTCAACATTATCCTTGGCAGACTTTGGATGTGCCAAGCTAAAGCCGTATGGTCTCCTTACCATCTGATGATGAAGTTCCCAACACCACAAGGAGTAGCTTCAATCAAAGGAGACCGAGGAGTGGCGCGTTCTTGCATAATCACGGCCGCCCGTGACCCCAGAAAAGAAGATGACGGTTATATGTAAAAGCATCCTCCAACTCGGGGGAAAGCGGTACTAAAAGTTTCACTAACCAACCCCGAGAAAGAGGACCATCTTTGGGTTTCTCACTTCAATCTCCAAGTCACCAGTAATGAAGTCAAGTATGAAACTCTCAGTACCAGACTAAAACTAGCTAAAAACCTGGAAGCAGAAGACCTTGAGGTCAAGGACCTCGAAATCTTCAGTGACTCACAGATCTTGGTTCAACAGGTTAAAGGCGAATACGAAACTCAAGAATACAATCTCCAGAAATACCTCGGGATAGTTAAGCCTCTCCTGAATCAATTCCAACATTATGAGTTGAATCTTATCCCCCAAGAAGGTAACCACAAGGCTGATGCACTTAGCAAGCTTGCCTCCTTGGGCCTCAATGTAAGATCTTCTCAAGAATGGCTAATGGAAACACTGGTGAAGAGAAGTTACGAGAAGAGCAGCATCATGGCTAATGATATCTCAGACACATGGTGGAACCCCTACATCAAATACCTCCAAACGGGCACCCTTCTCAAGGATAAACACCTGCCATGAAAGGTCTGAGGAACACATGAAGGAGTCTACAGTAGCTATCAAGATCCACATACCATTATTCAAAAGCTCCTACAGAAGAGTTATTTTTGGCCTATGATGCTACAAGGCGCCAAAAGATATATCGATTCTCGCCACCAGAGCCAGAGATTTGTTAAGATGATCCACATGCCACAGGAGAACATGATTACCGTCCAAGAATCCTGGCCATTTGTTCTATAGAGCATAGATCATGTAAGGCCTTTTCCCACGACCTCTGCTATCAACTTCTGCTAGAAAAATATTGTGAGTCGCTATGGCATCCCAAGATACATAGTGACCGATAATGGAGCACAATTTGCTAATGATCCCTTCAAGAAAGGGTACAAAGAGTATAGAATGCACTAGCAGCTTGCCTCAGTATATAATCAAAAAGATAGCGGCCATGTAGAAGTTACAGACCGAGCCTTGGTAGGCAGCCTCACAAAGCGCCTCGAAGGAGCCAAAGGAAACTGGATCAAAGAATTACCAAATATGATCTGGATCCATAGAACCACACCTACTATAACAACAGGAAAGACTCCTTATAGCTTGGACTATGGGCCCGAAGCGATCATCCCCAGGGAGATTGAGTTTCCCTCTGTCCATACCTCTCAGCCAGATGATGAAAAGGGAAAGGCCAACGAAGAAAATCTTTTTCTCGACCTTGACCTCCTACAGGAGAAGAGAGCAAATGCTACTACCTACAAGGACAAGGTGAAGAAAAGATTCAAGCGCTATCACGATAGAAGAGTCCGCTTGGCTACTTTTGTTAAAGGAGACCATGTCATAAGGTTAAATGAGAAAAGCAAGAGAAAAGTGGAAGGGAAGCTAGCCCCGAACTGGGAAGGTCCATATCGAGTCCTAGAATCCCATCCAAGGGGAGGCTACCTCTTGGAAACCGTGAAGGAGGAACCTATACCACGAAGATAGAATGTGATTAACTTACCAAAGTATCACAGAAGATTCAAAACTCAAGGGAGAGCCTCACAAAGGTTAGAGACTATCAAGTGCGTCCGAGAAACCTCATCAAGGTCCTAGACAAGTATACTCTAGCACAAACGGGTACTCAAACTCAAAAATCACTATTTACTTTACTTCTATTCTTAAAGTTATAAACTTAGATTGAAGTCATGATATTTTTAGATTGAAGAGAGCAAATGCTACTACCTACAAGGACAAGGTGAAGAAAAGATTCAAGCGCTATCACGATAGAAGAGTCCGCTTGGCTACTTTTGTTAAAGGAGACCATGTCATAAGGTTAAACGAGAAAAGCAAGAGAAAAGTGGAAGGGAAGCTAGCCCCGAACTGGGAAGGTCCATATCGAGTCCTAGAATCCCATCCAAGGGGAGGCTACCTCTTGGAAACCATGAAGGGGGAACCTATACCACGAAGATAGAATGTGATTAACTTACGAAAGTATCACAGAAGATTCAAAACTCAAGGGAGAGCCTCACAAAGGTTCGACACTATCAAGTGCGTCCGAGAAACCTCATCAAGGTCCGAGACAAGTATACTCTAGCACAAACGGGTACTCAAACTCAAAACTCACTATTTACTTTACTTCTATTCATAAAGTTATAAACTTAGATTGAAGTCATGATATTTTTAGATTGAAGAGAGCAAATGCTACTACCTACAAGGACAAGGTGAAGAAAAGATTCAAGCGCTATCACGATAGAAGAGTCCGCTTGGCTACTTTTGTTAAAGGAGACCATGTCATAAGGTTAAACGAGAAAAGCAAGAGAAAAGTGGAAGGGAAGCTAGCCCCGAACTGGGAAGGTCCATATCGAGTCCAAGAATCCCATCCAAGGGGAGGCTACCTCTTGGAAACCATGAAGGGGGAACCTATACCACGAAGATAGAATGTGATTAACTTACGAAAGTATCACAGAAGATTCAAAACTCAAGGGAGAGCCTCACAAAGGTTCGAGACTATCAAGTGCGTCCGAGAAACCTCATCAAGGTCCGAGACAAGTATACTCTAGCACAAACGGGTACTCAAACTCAAAACTCACTATTTACTTTACTTCTATTCTTAAAGTTATAAACTTAGATTGAAGTCATGATATTTTTATACCTATCCTTATAATGAGCAATCTTTAAATTCCTTTTCTAAAAAGAGCATTGTTGTCTTAAGTATAACGCCGATTACTATTCAAAACTATATACCTTATAAGGTATATGATTGGTCAACTTAGAGGTCGTTTGGTTGGAGTTACGAAACGGTGGAATTTCAAAATCCCATGATTTTAAATGATTTCGGGTTGTTTGGTCTGCGTAATTTGATAGATGTGGAGGAATATAGAAATACGCGGAATTTCCACTTCCCATAGAACGCATGATTTTTCTTACCGAGTCGCACCTAGGTAGTTTACAATTCCATCGTTTTTTATTCGTGTAATTACCAATTTATCCCATATATGGGGCGAATTTTTATTTTCCTTCATCAATAACGCGCGTAATGTTTTCACTTCCCTCGACTAGTTCCGTCATAATTGTGGATCTATCAATATTGGTGCAAAATATTGAGGTTTGTTATAGATTTTTTAAATTATTATTAAATATGATGATTTTGATTAAGAATGAATAATTTATAAAGTATGTTTACAAGAAAACGAAATTATATTTTTCATTATATATTGTTTGCTTTGGAGTATGATTTGTGTGAATGCTTATTAGTTATTTAATTAGAATGGAGTCGAGATTAATTTATTCGAATTGTTTTATTTGTTTATTGGTTAATATCTTGTGCAGTGTAGTTAATTTTTATATGATTTATTTTGTTAACGTTATACGGTAAGTTATTTTTAAAAATTAGTTTTACAATGAAATTCCCAGGAATTAGATGCTTTCAACCAAACAATATCACGTAAAATAAATCCTAGGAATTCTAACTTCCCACATCACTAACCAAACAAGTTTTGTAAAAATCTTGGTATTTTAACGGAGTAAACAAAATCATCGGAAATAAGAATTCCTGTAGGAATTTAACTCCCACATGAACCAAACAGCCTCTTATAAGTTGTTTGGATCCAATATTCAAATACCAATCGTTTTGAATAAAAAGAGATAGGTTCGAGATAAAGTACTTCAAAAAAGTGCTTGATTGAGGTCTATAGACCAAAAGGGCAGACGTGCTCGAGAATCAATCATCTCAACATAAAGAGGAGAAATCTCAAAAACAAAAGTTGAAGTCCATATCAAAGGTGTTATTACATCAGGATATGATACTTCTAAAAAAGACCCTCAAAAAAGGGCACACATAGAGGAAAAACCTCGAAACTAAATAGTTCATATCAAAGGTGTTATTACATCAGAATATGATACTTCTAAACAAGACCCTTAAAAGGGCACATAAGAGGCTAAATCTCGAACCTAAAAAGGACATATCAAAGGTGTTATTACATCAGAATATGATACTTTTAAATATAACCAATAGGGTTTCCTAGGACTTCACCAGAAGTGACACTTGAGAGATGGGCTATTGTCAACTTTTCTGCACGCCGTGACATTAAAGGCCTTGGCAAAAGATGCCCGAGGAAGAAGCCAAACAAAATTAAGCTCGCAGAGTGTTCATCATGGACAACTGCGAAGACCTGATCCCGAAGTATCTTAGCTTGACATGAGCTCCTTTCCAGTAAATCATGAGACCGAGGTTCATGTGCAAAAGATTTCAGGCTTTGAAGATGACAGGGAGAAGCCAAGACTAAACCACCTTATTTATGGAAGAACTAGAAATCACCTCTTCAAGAGAAGGTAATTCAGGATACTTAGCTTTAATAAGCCTTAGTAAATCTCCTGATGTTACTATCTTCTCGGAGGGATCCAATGCATCCAAAAACTCGGCCCCAGGGATCCAGCATTTTGTAGTCAGAGCAGCGAGTTTATCAGCAGCATCAGGATGAGAAAAGATTTCCTTCATCATCTCCACCTCTTTCTCTGATTGACATAAATGCAAGACGCCATCCAAGATCCCATGCAGTTTAGAGGAATGGAATAAATCCCCATACTCCTCCATGTGACTCTGAAACTCGGGACTACAAGCAAAGAAAGCACTCCAAAGCTTTAGAAGTCGTTTAGCCTCCTCTGAATCCTTCTCCTCGAGTTGATTTTGCGACAACTCCTCGACGATATCTAGATAAGTTCCCAGCTCTTTCTCTTGAGACTTCTTTGCCGACAACAGATCTATATTCTCGGCCTCCAATTGCTTCACCCTGGTTTCCAGTTGAGTCACATCCAATGGAGTCTGAATGGGGCTCGCAACAGACTTAGCAGTCACAGATGAAAGAGCAGCCTCCATTTTTACCTTCTCAACCTTGAAGGTCCGGCACTTTCTATGTAATTCCATTACGGAATCAGACAAGTGACGAATCACATCATTAGCTCGAGGCCCTACCGTGGACAGATCCGCCATCAGCTGAGAAATAGAAGGAATATTAAAGCCTGGCATTCAAGATATCTATACAGTATGATAAGAAAAATAAGTACCTTAGAAACAAAGGGATATTTCTTAGAAGACCTCCGAGAAGCCTGACCATCCTCTTCCTCTGGGTAGCTCAGATAGTATCTTAACTTATTCAAAGAAGCATCCTCAGAGTCCACCAACTCAAGGTCAGATTCATCGTCTTCGGAAGACTCCTCCGCCACCGGTTCCATCTCCTTGGACTGTACTTCCTCGGATTCCTCTGCTTCCTCATCTATGGCCTGGAGTATAGCCTTCCCTTTCTTGATCTTTTTATTTGGAGGAGATGTTGTACATATATAAAGATAAACCTCAGCACATGACACAAGAAAAACATATTATATGACAACTATATATGACTAGAAGAGTTACCTGAAGAAGACCGACTAGAAGAAGATTCACCATGATTCCGAGGAGACTTTCTCGGACCCCCTTTCCTGGCCTTCTTCTTTCTTTCCTGGATTTTATCAGAAAGGGCCCAATTCCGATCAGGCTTTAAAAAGCTGGAAGTAGATTTCGACCGAGGAACATCCAACAGGTACGAGTAAGTGATACTAGGCCACTGCCACGCAGAGCCATGTGAGCCCAGAACAAAATCCTTTCTTTGAAGGGTAATGTCCTCCTTTAGGAGCTCCTAAATGATGCCCTTCAAGTGATCAGGGATGATGAAACCTCTGTCACGAGCTATAGCATCCTTCGGATGGGGATGCAAATCAGGGACCTCGTACCTGCTCCGGTTGAAAGTGAAACAGTCTGCCTCACACACACCACTGTTATCAGGAAACGTGATGGGTTTTCTCTTCCTCGGATTCAGGGTAATGTACTCATAAGTCTCAAAAGAGAATAACGTATACAGGCTCCTAAATAAATCCAGACTTGGATCGTAGTTCTTTCGAGCGCACCAGGAAATCACCGCCATGATCAACACTACCACATTGGAATGTATTTGGCTTGGATGCAGTTGATGATGTTGCAGGAATTCATGAAATAAAGGGGGAAAGGGAAAACTTATCCCTTGCTGTAAAAACCTCCCATAAAGTACCCCTCTAGTGGGGCTCACCAGATCTTTGATAGGAACTTCTCCATCCTCGAGCTTCAAGCCAGCTTCAAGAGGATATGACAGCCTGCAGGACCGCAGATACTTTGGCGTCCTTTCATCAACCACTTTGGTGACATCATTCACACCATTAGAGGCCAGAACCCGTTTATCAACTTCGGGCTCCACATTAGGGTCCATCTCTGACCCACAAGCACCGTCATCTGCCACTACAATTACCGCATGCAGCGGTGAAGCGACGGTAACTTCCATCAGCTCCCCAGCCTCGACTTCCAGAAACAAGGTGCTCAAGTCACGGTCAGCTGGGGCTCTGTTTTCAACAACATTCTCCACATTACCAGGGGGAACGCTGGAACTTGTTGAAGTCATGGCAATATAGAGAATGGGGGGAAGAGAATATATGAGGAAAAGGACAAATTTGAAGGAAATTTCTTCGGAAACTTGAAATGCAGAGAAGGAAAAGATTAAAATTGCTTGGATGAAGATTGAGGATGAAAGGAAAAAATTACCTGGTTATATAACTAGTAATTAGCAAGCATTTAAGTGGAGTAATTACCTCGACTCGCGAAACGATATAGGCAATTGGAAGGTTGGTCCTCCTCATCGCCAGAAGAGACAATGAACCAAGACCACATGTCAATCTCCTCAGAATTCAAGAAGCCAGATTCAGATCCAACCATACACGTGTATCCACCATCTGGATTTCAAAAGAAGCTAATCTCAGTTGTCCATATATCTGATGGAATACGAAAAGAGTTTGAAGCTAGATATTCAGAAGGATAAGCCCGAAAGGACAGTCCTAGACGGATACCCCGAGCTTAATACCCCGAGTTATTCTCCCTCGAGTTATTGGTCTTCCCTCGAGAAGTAAGTCTCTCCTTCAACCTTCGAGATGGAGCACTCTATATTCTGAAGATCTACCTTGGGGCTACTGATAAGTCCACGGTTCGTATTCGGACCTCATTCATACTCGGACCAGGGACCGAGAAGGGTCATGGCTCAAGATACGCGGAGGATGAGTCCACGGGTCCATCAATCCTAATCCTTATAAGGAATGCGTATATTATGAATGTTCTGCAAGGAATATACATCTTCTTAAAGATGGTAATTCAGCTATCCTAAACATGGTAATACAACCATGTCCGAAATATACTTCTATTATACATGGTAATACAATATCTATTCCCATAAGAGTTGTATTCATACCATAAATATATATCTTGGTGATCTACGAATTGTAGCCATATAAATACCCTAAGAGGTTTGGTAGACCTCTCATCTAATCTCATACTTTATACTTTACGCCTTAAGCAAATATGCTGACTTGAGCGTCGGAGTGTCTATCCCCTGGGACACCCGGGGCCTTTGTCTTGCAAATCAGTTCGAGAGCCCGATTCATCGTCGAAGTGTTGGTGTCCGGCATACATCAAGCTCCAACTCAGCCTCTCACTCTTGGCAACGGCCGCACAATGTTTTAACAGAACCATACAAGTGCTTCATATGGTTCAGAGACTGTGGAAAAGAGCAAGACAGTCAGATAATGACATATGCTATCAAGTTATAATTTAAGTTAAGCATACCTGGCTTATCTCAGGACATTCTGGATCCATCTCGGTCCTAGCTTCTATATGAGGAGGCATCACATACTTCTCGAACTCCCTCAACGGTTCGAGCTCAAGTTTAGCCCTTTTGGGAGACTTGGCGGAGGCATTTGTGGATTCCCAGAGGTTTCGGCATTCCTCTTATTGCTTTCATGATCTTTTCGCTTCCTCGACTGGACCATCTGAGCCAGCTTATCCAACACTTTCTCGGTCTTGGAAACACCCACTGTATACAAAATGAATGAAGTTAGCATCAGGGAAACTGATATGATATGAACGAGAATATCATAAACAACAAAGAAGAAGTACCCTCAAGCAACATATCAGAGACTATAACAGAAGTTAAAGATCCTTCATTCTTGGCCCTACTAGACATGATCTGCGGGGATACAAGAGTCCGAGATGTCTCTCTTCTCGGACACCTGACTAGAGCTAAACTTTTATCCTCCTTTTCATCTGATGGATCTCAGGCAACAGATACAAACAGACAATCTGTTTCATGACGTACCTTAGCCTCCGATCGAACATTCCTAGGTCCTTGGACCAACCTTTTGAACCGACGCCTAGCATCAGGCATCAATCCAGAAATTTCCCTATTCACTTCTCCCTCGGACATTTCTTCTCGAGCAGTCCTCTCCTCTATTGCCCTAGAGGACCGAAGTGCCCTAGCTGAACCAATGGGATCCTGCTTCGTGGATAGAATGATTTCATACCACTCAATTTCTATACCGTTTGGCTGGTCAAAATGAGACAACTTCAAATAGCTGCCATTTTGAAGAGTTCTGTCAGGCATTTGATACAACCACCGATACACTTCAATAGGCCACTGCCAACCCATCTGGAGATCTCCAGACACAAACTTACCATCTCTGAGTTTGATCTTCTTCCTTACCAACTCCTCAGCTATATCTATCAAACTATCAGAGGTCTCAACATCATCGCAGGCTTCATTATGGAGATTCTCATTCCAATGGGGTACTTCATACTTGGTCAGGTTAAAGGTTAACTTCACTTTGCCCCATTCCCCATTTTGCCGAGGAAGAACAAAGGCTCGACCCATGGAAGTATCTCGGACAGACAAAGTTACAAATTGCTTGACAATAGACACCTTATATAGGGTCTGCAACAGACCAAGACTGGGTTTATAACCCTTACGAGCACACCAAGTTCTCAAAGACAATATGATTGTTATCACGTCAACGTGAAATTGCCCTGGATGCACCTTATAATACTTAAGAAACCTACTCAACAATGGGGGAAAAGGAAATGCTAGCTCATGCTGCAGAAATCTCCCATATATGACCCCTCTGGTCGGAGTCACCAACTCTGATGCTGATTTATTATCCCCATAATACATGAGATCAACATCAAGAGGAATTGAAAAGGGACGACCATCAACGAAGATAGCAGCGTCGGAATGAGCTTTATCCTCCTTTATTGATCTTTTGCTACTGCCTTCACCGTATACATATGGCCTACCTCCGGTGGCATGCAACAACATGGGGCTATTCCCCTCTATCTGAGCACTCCTGGCCATGGCCATTAATCTCTTCTCTTCTTCAGAAGCTTTCTTCTTCAGAATTACAGACTTTTTCCCACTCGCCACCTCGGCTCTACGACGAACACGAGGGCTATTCTCCTCGGCCTGAGTACATGCATACTCTTCCTTATCATGACGGGGGATGGAAATCGTTTCGCTACTACTACTCATGATTACAAAGAGTATGGGGGGAAATACACACACAGAGGAAAAGGAAAAAGCAGACACAGTAAAACAACGGAGAAAGAGTAGCACTTACTGATGATTGTGAAAGAAGAAATTGGGGTTTCAGAGATTTGATGAAATACTGATGCGTCTTCTGAACTTGGAAAGAAGAAATTTTGAGTAAAGAAGACAAGAGGAATGATTTGGGAGATTTAACCCAAACCCATACAACATTTATGGCGAGTAATTATCTCGATTCTGGTTCCAATGCAAGCAATTGGAGAGACGGGGGACAGACCGCCTCTATTTACCAATGAATGCACGCCACGTGTATTTACCATCTGGATTTCAAAGGAAGCTTATCACAGCCGTCCGTATGCTTAGATGGAATACGAAGAAACTTGAAACTAGATATTCAGAAGGACAAGCCCGAGAGCACAGTCCTAGAAAGATACCTCGAGCTTAACACCCCGAGTTATCCTCCCTCGAGTTATTGGTTTTCCTTCGAGAAGCAAGCCTCTCCTTCAACCTTCGAGACGTAGCACTCTAAGTTCTGAAGATCTGCCATGGGGCTACTGATAAATCCATGGTTCGTATTTGGGCCTCATTCATACACTGACCAGGGCCCGAGAAGGGTCATGGGCTCGAGGTACGCCGAGGATGGATCCACAGGTCCATCAATCCTAATCCTTACAAGGAATGCGTATATTATGAATGTTCTACAAGTAATATACATCCTCCTAAACATGGTAATATAACCATGACCGAAATACACTTCCTCTATAAATGGTAATACAACTACCTATTCCCATAAGAGTTGTATTCATACCATAAATAAATATCTTTGTGATCTACGGATTGTAGCCATATAAATACACACAAAATTTGGTACACCTTATCTATCTCGTACTACATACAATACGCCTTACGCCTCATACTAACTTGAGCGTCGGAGTGTCTATCCTCGGGACACCCGAGACTTTGTTTTGCAGGTCAGTTCTTGAGCAAGGTTCGTCATCGAAGTGCTGGTGTCTACCATACATCATGAATCTTAATTATCTTTTTACTAGGTATTTATATTAAAAAGTAGAGAGTGGCGGCATAATATATATATTTTCCGTCGTGTGCCGCCCGCAAACCACCGTCAAAGTTTTTAATTGACTACATAAAACGGCATTGTTATTTGTGTTTTGATAGAGTTTGTCCGTCTCCGGCATTCTTGAATGCAAAGAGATTTAATTTAATATTTCCACCTACACAAAATACCATATATATCCTTTTCATTCCATATTTGAAAGCATAAATATAATAAATAGTATAACAAGCCGCCGACCTTAGTAAATTTGCCAAAATTAATTTACCTTTTTTATGAAAAAGACTAGAAAGTTAACTTGCCTTTAATTACCTTATTTAAATTACCATATCTTTTTATGGTAAAATGTATATGATATGAATAATTTCTGCATTCAATCGATTGTACATTAATTACCAAAGTTAATATACCTTTAGTTACCTTCTTTAAATTATATCTTTTTTTAAGTAAAAAATATAAGTATGTGTAATTTCTATATTTACGCATAGAATACATGTTCGGTAAAAGTATTGGCGTATATTTTTCTTCTAGCTTCCTTATATATGGCCTCTTAGTATAAATATATCAAACAGGCTTGGAGGATCAATATTCAGTGATCGGATATGTAGCATAGATGGGCGGATGATAAGTTCATATAGCATACTGGAGGGTGCGAATCAGGTGATATTATTTAAAACCTAAATATGCGATGATAGGAGAGTGGTGAACAAGGGCCTTCGTAGATTCATAAAATTTTATGAATTTTCAATTGATTCATCACATGACAAATTCTTAATTAAATACATGGATGGATCTACAAAGCATAGTTCTACAGTGCTTTATGAATACAAGCGGTCGATGAAACATTGCATATGACTCTTCAAAGGTACGATGAAAATTCGGTATCATTCTTCTTGATTGTCCATATTTGTGCTATGCAAAGTATTTGCGAGTTAATCTGGTAAATATGATTACGAAAGCTGGCATAACTTATGAATTTGAGTTCTCTCTCTACGTTCTTAGCAAAGAAGCATGATGTAATGCACATGATGATCGTGTGATTACTGAAAGAAAGTTTTGAGGAGAGGCTGACAATCATCATAGAAGCGTGTTCATTTTCTTTACAAGCGTTGGAAATAATGAAACATCTTGCATCTACACAAGGAAATTAGATGATCTCAAAATTGATCATGTACTTCCATCAAGTTACACTGAGTTTGATGCTATTCTCTAGGCAGTATACTACTTTTATGATTTAATGAACATATTTATTTCATCTACAAAAACAATTGATTTTATATACATTATTTTGTGTTTCTCGCTATCAATTTATCTGGATTACTTTTTTTTTATTATATTGAAGCACATCACACAAACTTTCTTCTTTACCACCAAACTTTTTGCAAAGAGTTGTGGTGATGGAGTTGTGGTGATTTGGGTTAGAGGTAATGTTAGTGCCTTGAAGTGTTATTGAACAATTAATCTTCCACTACATATATATTTAATAGAAAAATATCTCCGGAATGTTTAATATCTATATACTTATATTGTATGATTTTGTTTAAATATTTTTATCCAATCCTACGTCTTACTTTTAACTATAATAATTTCAGTTACAGAGTTTCTCTTCCTTATAAATATAAAATTTCTAAATTAATCTACATAAAATGATAGTATATTTTCATAGAAAACTTTGTAGTTGATAAATTGAAGGTACATTGTTTTAAAATAAAAAGACTTCACTGAATATGTATAAATTGAATAGTGACGATATAAATATGAATATAAAAATATCATTGAGAATCTTGACATATATAAACGACATATATGATATATCTGCGTTAGCCACCCCGGAATTGTAATCCACCTCCGGTAAATAACAATAAATTTAGTTAAATACATAACAGCACTGGAAATGCTCAGACAATCTAGTATCTCCACCTCCGCTTATTTTTCTGAAGATTAGATCAATTTAATTTTTTTTTATAAATTTGGCCTTATACCTAGCTCTCACTCTTTTTTGGCAACAATTCCATTATATTTATAGTAAAAATATTAAAATTTAGAATCTCAAATTTCAAAATTAGTTGGTTGATTGCTTTTAAAAAAAAGATAGAAGATTAGATCAATTAAAAGTCTATAATCATTCAACGATGCAGAATAAGATATAATCATTTCTTATTATACATTCCAACGTAATATTTGGAAACCCTAATATTAATTTATGCACAAGTTATTTTAAAGCATATCATCCAGTGATGCACAATATCTTATTTTTATATTATGCAAACTATTTTATGGTATCTTATTATTATAGTTAATTTCGCCTCCCAACAAGTTATTAAGATACCAAAAATATAAATTAATTACACACAAAAAATAGTATTGGAAATAATTTAATTGACACGCGTAATGGAAATCTATTATGCAAATTAGCATGATGAATATGGAAATAATATTGGCGATATAATTAACAGTCCATATTAACAGTGATATTATTTCCTTTTAGCAACATAGTATTTAATTTATATAACTATAATAAATATTACTATACCTAAAAAGTGCAACTCTTCCATAAACTTATTATTATTAGAGTATAGTATTTTGATTTAGTAATATAAGAGCATGCCCAACAGTTACTCTATAATAGAGTTTTTAGTCAAATTTACCCTATTTGCTTATTTTATGTCTTCCAACAGCTACTCTATCACATACTCTAAAATAGAGATATGGTAAAATTGGAAGATTGAAAAGGCATATGGGCATACTTCTTCCATACTCTAAAATTTAATGTCATCATTGATTCTTATCTTTTCTTTCCTTTTTTATTCTATACTTTCTTAATCATTAATATCTTTACACACATAAATATATTAAAATCATAAATTTAAAAATAAAATTAATACTTTGTTTGCCAGATCTTATAAATAGAGAACTTAGTTTAATTCAATTCAGTGCAATTTAGTTTTATTCAGTTCAGTAAAATATAATTTGATCGAAAACAAGTAAATTTGATCATAAATAATTTGATTATTTCTGATTCTAAATTTCAAAACATGAATTTCACTTCAGTTCAATTCAATTTAGATTGGTAAGAAATAAGCTCAGACAAACAGACCCTAATTGTGTGCTCTTAGAAGTGTCAAACAGAATTAAATATAGCTATTATTATTTATGGCAATAAATTCATGGAATAGTAAAATAGAACAACTGTTTGATGATGACAAAATAATTATGGAGTTTTTAGAATTTGGTACTCTATTATAGAGATTGCTTTAGAGTAGCTGATGGGCTTGCTCTAATATATGTTTGATTTTAACTACTACATATAAATAATAATTAATTCTTTAATTTCATGGCCGCTCTATTTAATCTATTTTACTCTTCTCTAAAGTGAAAATATAGACAATAACAATGGTCAAATTCGAACTACCATAATAACATCTTTTTGGAATTATCCAGTATAAATAGATGGTACTGGGTTAAACAGAATTAATAATTTATTCTAGAGTTCATGTGTTGAACAAGCAGAATAAATAAACTCTGAAATTCTCATAATACAACCTCATCGTAAATCGGAAGAAGGAAGGCGGTCGCCAGTCCTGCTTGCTGATATGTTCTAAGCTGACAACGGTGTAGGCGTTCTGATCGTGCTGTGTGGATACTTATAGAGGAATCACACTTGAGCTTCTTGTCTCCGGAGTGGATTGCACTTGAAGGAAGAACACGGTTGAAGAAAGTTCTTTGCTCCGCACAGATTTATTCTGTTCTACAAGGTAATTCTATACACTCACTCAGATTCATATTAATGACATGCATGCGATTTTTGGTTTGGTAATTGATATTTCGCTAAATTAGATTTAATCAATTCAATCAGTGGTATCAGAGCTACTTGCATGTATTAATTTGATCTATGATTATGTGAATTAGATTTGCGTGATATGGGTGTTTATGTTATGTTCATAATTTTAAATCAAATAAATTATTGGATGATTTTATTTGATTTATTCCACTCAAAAAATTTTCAATTTTATTATGAATATTAGTGGACAGATTTAGGGTTTAGAAACTCTAATTTGTTGGCCAATTTTAGGCATTGGGCTAGGCCCATCCTTAATTTTGATTTTAATAATCTGGTTGGACCAGATTTGCCCAACATGCTTCAAATCTGTCTGGGTCGAACAGAACTGGGCCGGGCCGACTGGGCCGAACCGAACTAAGCCGGGCCGGCTGGGCTGGGCCTGCTGTTCAGTATTTTTTAAAAAAAAATTCTGAAATTGAGTGGGAGTAATTTTGACTTTGGAAGTGCAAAATTAAAGTTTATGAACATGGGATGTTGATTGAGGTTGATAACTTTAGAAATTCATCAACTTAATTAAAATTTAAATGAATTTTTATAAATTAAGGCATTGGATGTGCTTAATTATAAATGATTATGTTTTTTAATTAAGGCATTGGATGTGCTTAATTATAAATGATTATGTTTTTTAATTAAGGCATTGGATGTGCTTAATTATAAAAATTAGAATGTGCACACAATAATTTTTTATTAAGGCATTGGATGCGCTTAATTATCGAAATTATAAATTTGTGAAAAGTAACTAAGGTTAATAATTTTAGAAATTAGTTAACTTAATTATTTTGGGCATGTTTTATTATGTAATTTCATCCCACGTTATTGATATTTCAATTACCTAATAAGTTTCTTTAATAATTTGGAATTATTAAAATGTGACAGAGCAATAATTAGATTTCATAATTTTGGAAATTGATGAACTTAATTATTCTATGTTGAGAATTATTTAGGTATTAATATCAAAATATGTTAATTTAATAATTTGGAATTATTAAGAAGTAACATTATTAAGTCTAATAATTATTGCATGATTGATTGTATGATTTTATCTGCAAATATTTGGGAATGCATGAAATAAATTCAACATATATTTATGTGTATTTATTTGTCACATGTATTACGTGATTTATATGTTGAATGCATGTGATTGGTTTATATGTATAGAATGATTATGCGATTGTTCACTAGTAATCAAACAACATTATGAACCAAGTCCCAAAAGAATAATGAGCTATAATTTTGTCTTTCCGAAACAAGTAACACCCATTAATCCTTCGATCATTAGTGACAGATTTCGCTAAAGCGATGGTGTCATTTTTAATCTTGGGACAAATGCGGGTAGGCCTAGACTAAGGGGTCTACGTGTTAGTTTTGGTTTGCTCATCAATATCGGCAGAGGAATCCTCGGATGTTGAGACAAAAGGAGATAGTGTTACATGGGATGTATACTCTATCAACCAAGAGTAGTATTGGATACTATTAGCAGTGAAATTGCTTACCTGAAAATCAAAACATTTAAGACAAGTTAAAGCATGCATAAATTCTTGTGATTTTAGAATCTTGGAATCATTTTATTCATGGGACAAAATTTATGAATAAAATGTTGAATAACTTTGATTGCTTGTGTGCTTTTCTTTATGTTATTCTGTTTAGACGGTTTTTATTGCATTTATTTATGTCATAATAATCATGTTTTACAAGTTGACAACAAACAACAACTCTTCTAATCTGTGTTCAATCCTTTGGAATGATGAATTGAATGACAGAAACTTGGCAAAGGAACTTAAGTTTGTTCGATTGCAAGTAAAGAAGAAGTATGTCGTTATATTCAAATCATTGATGTCAAGAGTCTTATGATGAATAGTATTGAGTACAAAATTGCTAGGCAAGTTTTGAACTCGTATGCTTACCATGTCAATATGGAGCTCTGAAATGTGATTCAGGAGCAATGTTTGGGCCATCTGAGACTATTCTTAAAAGTGATCTCATATTTTGAAAAATGATTGGATTATTTTGAAAAATTATGGAGATTAATGGTTTGCTCATGGTTGAGAGCCAGATATTGACATCATTTCTATTCATTTCATATATGGGTTTGAACCATTTTAGTGGAAATGAATACAATTTGATTGAACTGCATGAGATGCTTAAATATGTTTAGTCAAAACTGAGACTGTGAACGAGGTTCTATTAGTGCAGTGAAAAAAAAATGGATTTGAATATGACATGGAAGATTGAGGAAGTGAAATAGGGTAAGGACAATCAGTGTGCCTATGCGCTTATATTTAGGGATGATCATGGGGCGGGTCTGGGTCTAATTTAGCTATATCCGGCCCCGATCCGTAAAAAAAATGTCAGATCCAAATCCGACCCATATCCGCAGGGTCTAAAATTTCAAAATCCGTACCCATATCCGCAGGGTCTTACGGGTCTAAGGGTTTTAAACGGGTCTTAAATGGGTCTTACTAAGAAATTGACAAATTCTTTAAATAAATGTTTGAGATTTTCACAGTGAATACAAATATGCCAAAATTTATTTATTTTTATTACCATAAGCACAATTCTAAGCATATATATGAATTATCAATCCACAATACACATCAAAATGCATCAATTCATTAAGATCGAAATTGTAAGTACAAGAACGTGGTAGGTGCAACAAAAAATGATATTTTTTATGGTAGAAAAAGTCTAACACTCAAAGGACGCATAACGCATTGTGCAACTCCGTCAACACCACACCAAACCATCTCTAATCTGAATCATTGTCAATATCATCATCAAGATCCTACAAAGAATTGCATTATGATTTATGAGTTTAAAATAGGCAAATTTGAATCTGAAAAAAAATAAAATTGGTTGACAAGTGTATATCAAATTTACCATGTCAATGATATCAACCACTTCCTTTTCTGTGTCTGAATCATCATTAGCAGTAGAACAAGCATGTTTATTTTCTGTAGCTGTGTAAGATAGGTCAAGATGAACATAGTTGTCAAGAAAAAAAGAAGTGACAATTTATAACACAATTACAAACAATATATACTAGCAACAGCAAATCCAACAACATAAGGTGTATTGCAGTCACTTTAAAATCATTTATCTTCTCTGTTTCTTTGTTAAATCAGCTCGTTATTGATTATAAATAATACTTCAAAGCTCTAATAAAAACTAAGTTCAAAAATCAACCAAAAAGAAGCTAGAAGGACCAAGTTATGAATTTTTAAAGTAGAAACAGCTTGCTGTCAGAAGTGGTAACATGGCAGAAGTTTAAAAATATGTTTCGGAAGCATTCCTCTGCCAAATTGGTCAAATTTTGGTTCTAAATCAAAGTTCAAAACCTGAAGAATAACATAGTCCAAGAATTAGTCCAAAATTAGTTATGTTTGTTAAGATATAGCACTTTAAAGTGCAGTGCAGCTGCTACCAGGAAACAGCACCTGCGCATAGGTTTAAAAATCTTTTCTGGAAACATTCCTCAGCCAAATTGATCAAATTTTGGTTCTAAATCATAGTTCAAAACCTGAAGAATAACATAGTCCAAGAATTAGTCCAAAATTAGTTATGGTTGTTAAGATATAGCACTTTAGAGTGCAGTGCAGCTGCTGCCAGGAAACAGCACCTGCGCATAGGTTTAAAAATCTTTTCTGGAAACATTCCTCAGCCAAATTGATCAAATTTTGGTTCTAAATCATAGTTCAAAACCTGAAGAATAACATAGTCCAAGAATTAGTCCAAAATTAGTTATGGTTGTTAAGATATAGCACTTTAAAGTACAGTGCAGCTGCTGCCAGGAAACAGCACCTGCGCATAGGTTTAAAAATCTTTTCTGGAAACATTCCTCAGCCAAATTGGTCAAATTTTGGTTCTAAATCATAGTTCAAAACCTGAAGAATAACATAGTCCAAGAATTAGTCCAAAATTAGTTATGGTTGTTAAGATATAGCACTTTAAAGTGCAGTGCAGCTGCTGCCAGGAAACAGCACCTGCGCATAGGTTTAAAAATCTTTTCTGGAAACATTCCTCAGCCAAATTGATCAAATTTTGGTTCTAAATCATAGTTCAAAACCTGAAGAATAACATAGTCCAAGAATTAGTCCAAAATTAGTTATGGTTGTTAAGATATAGCACTTTAAAGTACAGTGCAGCTGCTGCCAGGAAACAGCACCTGCGCATAGGTTTAAAAATCTTTTCTGGAAACATTCCTCAGCCAAATTGGTCAAATTTTGGTTCTAAATCATAGTTCAAAACCTGAAGAATAACATAGTACAAGAATTAGTCCAAAATTAGTTATGGTTGATAAGATATAGCACTTTAAAGTATAGTGCAGCTGCTGCCAGGAAACAGCACCTGCGCATAGGTTTAAAAATCTTTTCTGGAAACATTCCTCAGCCAAATTGGTCAAATTTTGGTTCTAAATCATAGTTCAAAACCTGAAGAATAACATAGTCCAATAATTAGTCCAAAATTAGTTATGGTTGTTAAGATATAGCACTTTAAAGTACAGTCCAGCTGCTGCTAGGAAACAGCACCTGTGCAGAAGTTCTAGATCCTTTTTAATTCCCAATTATTAATCAGATTGGTTCATCCTTGACTCTAAATCATTGCTCAGAATTCTAATATGTCAACCATGCAAAACTAAGCCGAAAAGAGTTATAGATAAAACAAATAAGACTGTTCTAAATTAATATGCACTGAATGTTCATCATTCAAAGCAATAAAAAGTTAAGATAAGCATACCTTTAACATCTTCCATCATCCAATTTTGCAAACACATCAACGCTTCCACTGTTTCTGAATGGAGTCGAGAACGATGTGGACTTAGAACTCTCCCACCTGTACTAAAAGCACTTTCAGAAGCAACAGTTGAAACGGGAATGGCAAGAATGTCCCTAGCAATCTTTCGTAAAGTAGGATATTTGACTTGAGTTTTCCACCAATAGAGAATATCAAACTGATTATCCTCAGGCAACTGATCTTCCTTCAAATAATCATCAACTTCACTCTTCACATTCACCTTTCTCTTCTTTGTTTTCTTGACTAGAGCATAATCATCCTCATCATCTTGCAAGCAGGTTTCAGGTGCTCTCTTTTTACTACTTCTAGAAAATTGGTCTTCATCTCTTGTCTCCTTACATTTTCTGTCATACTCCACAACAAGGTCATCAAGAATCCTTCGAACTTTTTGTATCTCAACATCAACATTCTCACCATAGAATTTCTCATAATAATGTTCCACACACTCCATTTTATTTCTAGGATCTAAAACTGCAGCAACAGCTAAAGTTCCACTAATATTAGACCAATATTTGTCAAACTTTTCAATCATGCTACTGGCCATCCTCCTAATAATATCCAGATCACTTGCTAACCACCGTTTCAAAGCAAGTCTAACCACACAAATTTTCCGGAAAAACAAGTTGATTGTCACAAACTTTCTCCCAGAAAAGCTGTTTGTTGTCCTATAAAAAATTTCTAACTTTTCACAAACAATTTTAGCCAATGCCCAATCTTCCTCACTAGGAACTTCAAATTTCATCCTTTTATTATTACGCTTCAACCTCGTAAAAACATCTTTATAGGGCATAACAGTTACAAGCATCAAAAAGGTCGAGTTCCATCTCGTTTTACAATCAATAACCATTCTTTTTGGATTAGCCAGTTTCAAAGATCGACAAGCCTCATCAAATTTCTCTATTCTCTTAGGGGTTGCCATCCAAAATGAAACACATTCTCGAACTTTTTCAATTCCACCTCTAATCACATCTAATCCATCTTGAACAACCAAATTAAGAATATGAGCACTACAACGCATATGCAAATAGTCACCACGCAATATGAGATTCCCTCTTTCAAATTTTTCCAATAGAATCTTAACCATTGCATCATTGGTACTACAATTATCAACTACCACACAAGCAAGCTTATTTTCCAAAGAAAATTGAGATAAACTTTCCATCAAAACCTTTGCAAGAACACCTTTAGTGTGTGGACATGGCACATAACAAAACCTATAATATTATTCAAAAATATGATGTCAGAGATGTAAATTGTAAACTACAATACATCACGAATTCAGTAATGCACATTGTAAATTCAACAACGAACTAACTACTGTAATATAAACAATACCTTATAATTCTGTTCCGAAGAATCCATTGTTGATCTATAAAATGTGCTGTGACGACCATATAGCCTTTCTTTTGATTAGAAGCAGTCCACATGTCAGTGGTGATGGATACTCTACTCTGATTGTGTTCCAAAAGATCATGGAGAGCCTTTTTATTTGCAACATATTTTGCAATTATATCTCGCTTCAAGGTGTGCCTAGAAATCATCTTAAAAGATGGATTAAGACCAGCAACAAATTTGATAAAGCCAATATGTTCCACCATACATAAGGGATATTCATGCATAACCACCATGTTTAACAAGTCCTCGCGAGAAACCTCTTGATCAAATACCTTACCCTTTTTTTCAAGGTTTAAGGTAACTGAACCATCACTTTTTGAATTAAATTTCAGCTTTGCTTGTCCATGCACTTGCAGCAGCCTTCCAGAACATGTCTGATTTAGATGTTTTTTGAGGTGTGATGTTCCACTTGAAGCACCTGTTACAAAATCGCCTTTACAATGATTGCAAACAGCCCTTTCTATACCATTCATCATCACCTTTTTAAAACTCTTCCATACATTTGATGTAACCTTCTTCTTTGTTTTTGTTTTCATCACTTGCTCACTAGGTTCGTTGCCCTCATCATCATCTTCAATGTCTATATAACCTTCTATAAATCCATCTGCATCTGGCTCACCTGGAGGAGGCAAGGTTGCAGGTATGTTTGTCTCCATCAAAACCTGAAAATACAATAGATAAATTACGTATACAATTCGTGTTACAATTCAACCATGCTACAAATATCAGTGACAATTATTAAAGTATCACCAGTATGAGAATCACAACTAAACCCTAAAACAATCACAAACTAAGAGAAGAACAGAAGAAAAACGATATGGTACCTCAGCTTGGTGGGATTGAGAATTTGAGATTATGTTTGACGAGTGATTTCTTCGCAAAAGGAGTGTCTAAGAAGTTGATCGGCAAGAATGCAGAAGAATGGAGACGGCCGTACGGAACTAGCAGCAAGAGTTTGTGCGTAAGGTGTTTCAGAATAGGGTTTGAGAATAAATAAAAACTTTTTGCCTTTTCCTATATTGTATCGGAATTTGTAATAATAATAATAATTATTAATTAGAAGAAGAAGAAGAGAAGAAGAAGAATTAGGATTAGAAAATTTATCATTACATATTACTTATATATTATTAATTATATATTATAATAGGTTAATGGATCTGGATATGGATATGGATCCGGATCTGGATCTTAATACCATATATCCGTATCCATACCCGTTTATTACAACCTAGATCCAGACCCGATCCATATCCGATGGGTCTAAAAATATTGGATCCATACCCGGCCCACAGGGTCTAAATCCGCAGGATCTGGAGCGGGTGCGAGACCCGTGATCATCCCTACTTATATTCTAACACTTCTACTGTAATTGTGTATGTCATTTAGAAATGATATTCATATTACAGTTATCTACATTATAAACTATCTCTATTGTAACACAATACTTATTGGTATTGGATACCATATGGTTCTCATAGAAGAAAGAGACACCAGAGTATGAGTTAGATAATGAGATGTCAAACTACACCAGTGTAATGAAGCAATAGTTGCTGCATTGACAGTAGGAGTTTATCTATACCTTAAGATATTGCACTAGATCATATAATGGTTATTTTGATCTTAGTGCACAACAACATGCTCATCATTTCTATGTTGGACATGGAAATGTTTCAATTATGTTGCAAGTTTGCAAAATTGGACAAAGGTCTTTATTTGCTAGCTATGGATAAACAAGTTTATGATGTAAATATCAAAAGGGCTACACAAATGATTCAAGTCTGGCATACCTCTGTCAATTAGGCCACAATGACATTAAGCATAGATGGTTACTCCAGTTGGAGGGAACTATGAAATCATTTGACTTGGAGTCAATTGATACTTTCAAGTTATTGTGTTGGGAATTGACAATAACCCTTCATAGTGATGGGTGATGGAGTAAATGAACGTTTTATTTACAAAAGTGGGTTGTAGATGGGTTCAACTCAAAGAGGTAAATATATCACTTCATTAGTTTCATCATGATTTGAGTAACAATGGATGTTTACTTCATGAGAGGAAATTTTGAATCCTTAATAAAATTTTAGGAGTTCAAAAATGAAGTTTAGAATTAGTTTGGCAAGAAAATTGAAACACTCAGTTAGATTGAGGTGGTGAATATTTGAGCCAGAAATTTGTTGACTATCTTATTGGAAATGAGTTTCCATGATGGTTCAAGCCAATCTTTCATGGATATATTTCTTAATAATAGTGTTCACACTAAATTTGGCCTTGTCAGAAGTTTAAGAAAAGACCATATGGCATATGGATAGGATTGGTTCCTTAAATGTCTTTTCTTATGAGATTTGAGGTTGTGAAGCATATGTGGGATGTTTCCAGTAAGCTTTGCATCAAATCTGATATTTGTCTCTTTATGGAAATATTGAGATAGGGGTTTTTCTTCTATATTCCGAGAACTATATATTGTTGCTCGAGAATGTGTCTTTTTGGAGAAGTGTCGTCTTTCCAAAATGACAAGTGGGAGAAATTTAGACCTCGATACTTTCGAGGTGAGCAACAATCAAAACCATAAACATTGATCCCTTCTATAGATGTGGTGAAAGATGAATATGGAAAAGTCTTGGAGATTATTGAAGTTGCTCAAGCCCTATGTAAGCCAGTAAGGCATAGATTTCTTGCAAAGGCACATTTATATCCTTGCAGCTGAAAGCTATGAAATCATACTTTTAGAAAGTGATGAACCTATACATGACTTACAGTTATAGCTTTGACAAGCCCTAACTCCGCAAAGTGGTTTAAGACCATGAAATTCGGAACAGATTCTATGTATGAAAATCAAGTTTGGAATTTGATTGAGTTACAAAGAAAGGCTAGGTTAGTAGTTAAAGAGTATAAACAAATCCATGTGATGGATTGTGTTGAGACCTTTACTCTAATTGGAATCCTTGAGTCTATTCTAAATCCTGGAAAAAGCAGCTCATTGTGATTATGAAATTTAGTATATAAATTTCAAAATATACCTTCCTTAATTGGATTATGGAAGAAGATGTGTATGTCACATAGTCTGAGAGCTTTTATACTGCTGGGAATGAATACAAGTTTCGATATCTATTTATGGATATTGAGGCAAGTATTAAGGAGTTAGAAAATATATTTCGATGAATCAATTTAGAGATTGACGCTCAAAGATATGTGATCTTGTGCATACAAGGAGGTTAGTGGGAGCAATATTGAATTCCTAGTTCCTTATGTCGATGACATTTTATATATTGGAAATGACAATCTAACTAGAGTTCATGGAGACTTGGTTTGGAAAGTATTTTGCAATAAAGGACTTAGGAGGAAATGTACAGTGCATCTTGGGCATCAGTATCTAAGGTAGATTGAAATTGATGATTGACATATGTAAACACTTACTGAGTAGTGTGTTTGATATATTCAATATGAAAGATTGTAAAAGATTTTCAACCCAAGATTAATGGCATGACTCTTAGCAAGATTCAGTGTCTATGTAGACATGATGAGCGAAAGGGAATGAATATGACTGCTACTGCATCGGCAATAGAGTCTATCATGTCTGCTATGATATGTACCTGCAATGATATTTCATATACTTAGAGTATAACGGATATCAAATGCAATAGACTGGGAAATGGTGCAATCGTGTGCGTCCAACAAAATTTCATAGTGCCTGAAAAGGACTATGGATAGATTCCTATGTCTATGTTGAAAATGAGTTGGTTGTGAAAAGTGTTGTTGATTATACATTTACACTGAGTACACTGATGCTTTAGAAGCAGCAAGATAAAGTGTTTGAATTTGGAATTCATCACTAGTTTGTGTATGGTGGTTCTTGACTTAGTCAACTCGATGACTAAAATGGTGAGTCATTGCTTAGACAAGATAAGTCAATAGGACATCAAAGTCAAACTTTGTACTTGGTAAATTTCACATTCTTCAAATGTGTATTGAGAATGGTGAAATTGTTTTATGAAATGCAAGAATGGATTGTTAATCCATAACCTAAACCTCTTCCACAAATATTGTTTATGGCTCATATATTTGTGATAGGAATCAAGCACTTTGGACAGTGGCTGTGATTTCTATGATGTTCTAGTTATTACAATTTTGTAATTTAGACATTGAAGAATGGACCGTTTGAAATATTATGAGATTATTATTTCTTATTCATTTAACTTGGTTTAGTGTTAAATGAAAGTCCAAAACAATTTACAATTCCAAATATGTTATCAAGATAAGGTCTTGGATAATGAAACCCTATTAAGTGAACTGGAATGTAAAATTGTCTGAGTCCCTAGTCCAGGTCATTGAGAGTGGACACTAATGACTAAAGAATACTAGTTTGCAAGGTGATTTATAGCGCTGTTTCTTGGGCTCAAGGACATGAGATGTCTGAATCAATTACATGGATACACGTTGGGAACTTGTATTGGACAGACCCACCATGAGAATACTTTAAGATATATGGAATGTTATAAGTATTTCTCATTGACTATGGGAACATATTCCTCAGACCTGAGTAATTCATTGTTTACTTACTTGTGGATTGGACATTTTAATTTCTGTCAAACGCCTTGCCGTAAAAGGGGGTTATAAAGACAGCTATTGGATTGCCATGAATCAAGTAGAGAAAACTTGAATGTACAAGATTGGAATTGTCCTCTCATTAACATGAGATTGTTGTCTTGTAGGCCTCTCGTAGAGTTGAGACTGTAAAACGCATGGCCATGCTCAGATGGATTAGAGATTAATCATCTGTCTTTAACAGTTCACTCTGGAATTCGAGAAATGCATTTGAACTTGATAAGGATAACATGTTATCTTACCTTATGTTCGAATGAAGACATTAAGTGACAAGGGAATATGAGTACACACTTGTCTAAAAAGACAAGTGGGAGATTGTTGGAATTATGTCCTTTAATCAATGTGCACTTTCCTAATATAGTTGGAGGTTACGTTAATTACGGAGATAATTAATTCAGTCATTTAAGTGATTAGAATGTTTAGCTGGAAACCGCTTCTATCAGCTAGTAGCAGCTTATTATGACTGAACCTGTAGGGTCACACACAAGGCATGAAATTGGGAAAAACTAATTATCAATTAGACTTAGAGTCTAATTATAATTATATGAGATAAGTCATGGAATCCAATCGGATTAGGATTATCTTATCCAGTAGGATAGAGATTATCTAATCCAGTAGGATAGAGATTATCTAATCCAACTGGATTGGGATTATCTAATCCAGCAGGATTGGGATTACATGGACTAATTCAGGTTGGAAACTAATTCAGTTTAACCAGTATAAATAGATGGTACTGGGTTAAACAGAATTAATAATTTATTCTAGAGTTCATGTGTTGAACAAGCAGAATAAATAAACTCTGAAATTCTCATAAAACAACCTCATCGTAAATCGGAATGTAAACTGTATCTGATTGCTTGATTAGAATAAGGCAGAAGCATGCCTATATATAGTTACATACAAGGGCCTAAAGCTAAATACTGAAGCTAGCTAAACCTAGGCACATAAGTGCAATATACAAAATACATACATAATTAATAAATCAGTCCTCCAATTCTGATTCTATTGTCACACCCCCTTTCAAGTGAAGCATCGGATTGACTGAGACGCGAAACTTGGACCGAAAGAAGTCAAACAACGCACGATTGAGCCCCTTGGTGAAGATATCCGCAACTTGTAAGGATGTCGGAACATGACCAACTCGCAGTTTACCAGCACTAACTAGCTTCCTCACAAAGTGATAGTCGATGTCGATGTGATTAGCTCTCTTGTGAGCAACTGGATTCTCCGCAAGAAAGATAGCACTGTTATTGTCACAAAGAAGCACCGGAGATCCCTGAAGTGGGAAGCGCAGATCCCGAAGAATATGTAACAACCATACTACCTCCGAAGCAGTGTTCGCAAGAGCTCTGTACTCCGATTCAGAGCTTGACCGAGAGACTGTGGGTTGCTTCTTCGCACTCCATGAGACCAAGTTGCCACCAAGGAAAACTGCATATCCATAAGTAGAGCGACGTGTCTCCAAGCAGCGCGCCCAATCAGCATCAGAGTAGGCCAGTATCTCCGAAACACCATCGGCAGTGAAGGTCAATCCACAATGTTGCGTGCCTCGAACATATCTGAGAATACGAGTAACTGCAGCAAAATGATCATCTCGTGGATCCTGAAGGTATTGACTCACAGAGTTGACAGCAAAGGATAGGTCAGGACGAGTGATGGTAAGATACTGAAGTGCACCTACAAGAGAACGATACAACTTCGGATTGTGAAATGGTCCACTGGTACTGCTGTGTAACTGAAATAACGGAAGAAACGGTGTAGAAACCGACGTAGAGTCCAACATCCCAGCTCTCTGAAGAATATCCCCAGCATACTTAGCTTGACCAAAGAACAACCCGGTGGAGATGGGTGTAACCTCCAAGCCAAGGAAGTAGTTGAGGTATCCTAGATCCTTGACAGAGAATTCCCGATCAGCCCGAGCTATGAAACTCTGAATAGCAACCTTATCATTCCCGGTAAGAATGATATCATCGACATAGATGAGAAGGTAAAGGATGACTGAGCCACGGGTAAACACGAACAGAGATGGATCCGATAGACTGCCAACAAAGCCAAGACCCTTAACAAAGGCACTGAAGCGATCAAACCATGCCCTAGGAGCTTGCTTAAGACCATAGATGGCTTTCCTCAAAAGACATACATGATTAGGACGTGCAGGATCCTGATATCCAGCCGGTTGAGCCATGTAAACTGGACCGTCAAGAACACCATTCAGAAAAGCATTCTTTACATCGAGCTGATGAAGCGGCCATTTCCTCATAGTAGCAATAGCAATCACTGTGCGGACAGTGGCAGCCTTGATAACTGGACTGAAGGTATGATCAAAATCAAACCCCGGAACCTGTGAGAATCCTTGAGCTACCAGACGTGCTTTGTACCTCTCAATAGAGCCATCCTGTTTGTACTTCAATCGATAGACCCACTTGGAACCAACTACATTAACATGTGGAGGGCAAGGCACCAACTGCCATGTCTGTTGCCGCTGTAGTGCATCAATCTCCTCATTCATAGCAGTAACCCATCGGGAGTCCTTGACTGCAGCCTTGAAGTTTCTCGGTTCCTTCTGTACCAGTAACTCAGCAACTAAACCCGTGGCCACAAAATCAGGTCCAAGACTGCGAGCTACTCTTGTTCCATCCTGATGACGAGTGACCATCGAGTGAGCTCTAGGAGCAGGTGGGGCTGCTGGAACCTGTAGAGCTGTGGAAGCAGGAGGAGTCAAAGTAACAGTTCCAGACGAGACTGAGTCACCAGGTGAATCGGAGGAACTCGAGAATACTGGAGAAGGCTCTGGAGTGGCTGGTTCAGGTTCATCGGTGATTGCTGCTGATGTAGTTGAAGAAGGCTCATGACATGCCGTACAAGGCTGCTGTGGTGGAAGGGTCTCGACAGAAGATGTCTCTACATCAGGATCAGTGGGGTCAACAAAGGAAGAGACATCCAAAGAGGAGAAATGAGCCTCTGTGGATGCTCTCGAGAATGGAAAGTGACCCTCATCGAAGCGAGCGTGACGAGACATATAAATACGACCAGAGGCAGGATCCAAGCACTTAAATCCTTTGTAGTGTGCACTGTAGCCCAAAAAGATACATGGCAGACTGCGAGGGGCTAATTTATGTTCAGATGTAGGCCGAACATAGGGAAACACACAGCAACCAAAAGGATGAAAGTTCGAGTAGTCTGGCGAACGTCCAAAGAGTACTTCAAAAGGAGACTTGTTATCAATCACTGGTGTTGGCAACCGGTTGATAGTGAAGACAGCAGCACTAAATGCATCATCCCAGTGAGATAGCGGTAGATGTGAATGAAACAATATGGAGAGGCCCATCTCCGTGATGTGTCTGTGCTTGTGTTCTGCTCTACCATTCTGCTCAGGTGTATATGGGCATGAAACTTGATGATGAATGCCACGAGTTCCAAAGTGAGACTGCAACCTGTTGTTGATGAATTCAGTCCCTCCATCACTCTGGAAAACTTTGATTCGAGATGAGAATTGGTTCTCCACGAATGCTTCAAACTGGAAGTATACATCGACGAAGTCTGATTTGCGACGAAGAGGGTAAAACCACGAAAAACGCGAATAATCATCCACAAACAAAGCATAATAAGAGAAACCATTTCCCGAAACAACCGGAGATGGCCCCCACAAATCACAATGAATCAAGTCCAAAACATTCTTAGCCCGTCTGGGGTTCTCAACAAAAGATAGTTTGTGGCCTTTAGCCATAGCACACGGTTCACAAATACCAGGTTTTGGAAGTACAGAAGTAAAAGACAAAAGTCCATGTTTGTTCAACAAAGAAAGAGTAGCAGAGGACACATGTCCTAAACGAGCATGCCAAACTTCAAAAGATGCTCTGTTATTGTTCTTCTTCACCACTGAAAGAAGTGCTGTCACACCACGGTCCAACACGTACAACCCATTCTCACTGTGTCCCTGCCCCAGGATTGCCCTGCTAAGCTTGTGCTGAATAGTAAAAGACTTGTCATCGAAAGAAATAACAGCACATAGCTCCTTGGTAAGCTTACTAATTGACAACAGGTTTTTAGTAATAGCAGGCACAACCAATACATCAGATATATGCATAGAAGGGCTAACTCTAGCAACACCAACAGCAGTAATAGGAAGAGAAGCACCATTACCAACAGAAACAGAGATATTACCATTATATGGAGCCAGAGCAGTCAAGTTCGAAGGGGTGGCACTCATATGATTGGTAGCCCCTGAATCAAGATACCAGTCTGAAGCTGTAGGAGCAGTAGCGGGCTGAGTCTGAGGAGCCTGGTAGGGAACGTACTGCGGTGCATACACAGGTGGCTGAGGAGCCACTGCCGCAGGAGCAACAGGAGCGGCATAAGTCTGAAAAACAAGAGCCTGAGGAGCAGATGGAGGATGTGCCGGCTGAGGAGCATAAGTCTGGTACTACTGCTGGCCATAAGGCTGTGGTGATGGAGCCACATAACTCTGCATAGAGTTGCCACAAAACTTAGAGATGTGCCCGAAGCCTCCACATGTGTAACACTGAATCTGAGCACCCAAAACACCAGATCTGGACATACCAGGACCTCCAGGAGCTGCCCAGGGACGACGACCGCCGAAACGGCCGCAGCCAGCCGCGCGTGGGCCCCACGCGCCGCCGCCACGCGCGGCCTGTCCAGGCGCGTGAGCCCACGCGCCACCGTCTGGCTGCTGGGCGGCCTGGGCAGTCTCCTGGGCAGTCGCAGCGAAGGCTACCGGTCCCACCGGAGCCTGTACCTGCACATTCGTTTTCTCCAAATTCGCCAAAAAAGTCTCATAGCCCTTGGCTTGATCCACAACAGTTATATACGGAGGCAAGGGATCAAGAACAGCAATAGGTGCACTAAAATTTGAATAAGCTTGTCCAAGGGTAGTGAGAAACCACATAAGCTTGTCGCGGTTATCCGCAGGTTGGCCCATAATACTCAATTGATCAAAAATTCTAATCAGAGACAGATGAAGATCATGAATCGTACCAGTCTTGCGAAGGAGATTCGCCTTCTGTCGGAGGCTGAAAACACTAATCGAGGTGCTGTGTTGATAGGTGCTGGCGAAAGTGTCCCACATCTCCTTAGCGGTGGTACACCCAGTGATCTCATTCAACGCATCAGCAGTGCATGAGGAGAGGAGCACACTACAAAGTCTCTGATCATCCACGATCCAGGATTTGGAGGCAGCAAGAGCAGTGTCGTAGGCGGCCTGCTCCTTTTGAAGAACAGCAGAGTCTGGTGGTGAGGAGGAGGAAGAGGCGGCCGTTGGCGGCACGGGAACGGGAGGGCGAGGAGTAGAGCCATCCAGATGGCCAAACAATCCTTGAGGCATGAACACATACTCTACCTGCTTCTTCCACCGCAGGTATGTCGAAGCTTCCAACTTGGTATTGAGAAGATGCACCATCGTGTTGATCGTAAGAGAATCATCCCTGGTAGCAGCCATCGTCGTGTGAACAAAAAAAAAAAGAGGGCAGAAAATTTTTGAACTGAGAGGGGAGGGCAGAAAAATTATTTGCGTGCGTGTGGGAGAAGGGGAGAAGAGGCGGCGGCCAAAAAAAGAAGAGAGGGGGAGAGGGTTTAAGAACCCTAGGGTTTAAGGAAAGAGGATCGTCAGGCGACTGATACCATGTAAACTGTATCTGATTGCTTGATTAGAATAAGGCAGAAGCATGCCTATATATAGTTACATACAAGGGCCTAAAGCTAAATACTGAAGCTAGCTAAACCCTAGGCACATAAGTGCAATATACAAAATACATACATAATTAATAAATCAGTCCTCCAATTCTGATTCTATTGTCACACGGAAGAAGGAAGGTGGTCGCCAGTCCTGCTTGCTGATATGTTCTAAGCTGACAACGGTGTAGGCGTTCTGATCGTGCTGTGTGGATACTTATAGAGGAATCACACTTGAGGTTCTTGTCTCCGGAGTGGATTGCACTTGAAGGAAGAACACGGTTGAAGAAAGTCCTTTGCTCCGCACAGATTTATTCTGTTCTACAAAGTAATTCTAAACACTCACTCAGATTCATATTAATGACATGCATGCGATTTTTGGTTTGGTAATTGATATTCCGCTAAATTAGATTTAATCAATTCCATCAACATCTACCTGAACTATTTGGGTGGTCGCATAAAAGGGGTTTTCATATTGAGGCATGTTCTTGCTCCAGATGTTTGGAGGCTTTGATGAAGGACAATTTTCTGAACTCTTAACCAATTTTTTTTGGTTAGCTTTTTTAATTGGTGCAAAATTTTAAGAGATCCAAACGAGATTCGTTCCATGTCATTGAATTGGTTTTGTCTTACTTTTCTGCATTATTTGTTTTATGTTGGATTTTGTAAAATAGATTATTTGGCAGAGAAGAAGAAATCAAATCAATGTTTGAAGCAAAAGTTTAACAGTCATATTACAATGTATCAATATAATTATATCATATATATATATATATATATGTTTGTGTATTTGCAGTAATGTTAAAGGTTGTGAAAATTGAAATTCTCACGCTAGTGGCCAAGTACATCCACTTGAACTCCACAAATACTTTTGAAGTCTCGAAGATTATGATATGCTATATTTAAAATGTGTATAATTGTAATGTTATTTTAATAGTAAATTTCAATTTAACAACTAGGGTTACATTTTATTTTCAATATGTAGGATCTAGCTTGATAAAGTTGTAAATATACTCACTGTTTCGTGACTTTGTGTTGTATTAGGTTTCTTTTGGAGTAATATTGTCAATTTTTCTAAAAATTCTTATATTTGATATTCTTTACCATCCGTTTTACAATCATTGACTATATATAAAAATAATCTGTGAGTTTTTTGGATTTCGTATGTAATGTTTTCACATATTTCCTGTAGATGATAATACTTTGTGTCTTTGGAGATTTTACTGTCATGTGTATTAGTGGTGTTCAAAATTACCCGACCCAAATTACCCGGTCCGATACCAGAAATACCCGAATGCTAATGTCCCGGTAATTATAAGTATAAGCGGGCCGGGTACCCGGCCCGATAATTATGTTTATAATAGGGTTCGGGTACGGGTCACAAAAATTGAGTTCCCGGGTACCCGAAATATCTGATTAAATATTATTATTACTATTAATATGATGATAACAAATATGTTTGTTATGTTGAGTACTCGTAAAAAAATGTTAGTGACTATTCTTTTATTTAGCACTTTACATATATTTTCTACAATATTTTTTTTCATGTACATATTACATAGAAAAGAGATTTAATGAATAATGTTGAATTATATTTGCATCATTCAAGCATTTTTAACAAAAAAGGCACTATTTCTTGTAGTTATAAAAAATTTATGACTTAATTTAATGTAGTGGTTGAATTTATAGATTTTGTTTATACTTACATATGTGCAAAATATAAACATAATAATTTAGTAAAAGGGTTATAGGGTACCCGATACCCGACCCGAACTTTTCGGGTATCCGAAAGTGCGGGTACCCGCATTTTCTGGTCAGGGTATGGGTCACATATTTGACTACCCGAAAATGCAGGTACCCGGAAGTGCGGGTACCCGATTATGAACACCCCTAATGTGTATACATACAGAATATTAAATGTGCGCTTGATTTTCAAACTATTTGAATTGTTGAAACAATGAGCTATTACGTTGAGAGAAATTGGTTGATACAGAAGGTGATTATGAATTATACGTGATTATGAATGTGCAGCGCAACTTAAGATTATAATCGTAACGTGGTATTCACATCTTAAATTTATTGCCATATACATATTTTTTGTTTCCTAAAAGATCAGTTAGAACATGTGGTAGTCTCAAGTCGTTAAGGCTTTGAGCTATCCTGCACTCCCAACTTTCCTGATGAGTACTGGATTTCAGCCATGCAAGAGGAACTGGAGTAGTTCACTAGGAGCGACGTATGGTATCTTGTTCCACGACCTCCAGGAGTCAATGTCATTGGTACTAAGTGGATTTTCAAGAACAAGTCTGATGGAGATGGCAATATTACCAGAAACAAGGCCAGACTTGTAGCACAAGGGTATACTCAAGTTGAAGGTGTTGACTTTGATGCAATATTTGCTCTAGTTGCAAGGTTAGAATATGTCTGTTTCTTGCTTGCTATGTCGTGTATTATAAAGTTTAAGTTGTTTCAGATGGATGTCAAGAGTGCATTCTTGAATGACATCGTCAATGAAAAGTGTATGTTGAACAACCCAAGGGTTTTGACGATCCCTATCTCCCTGATCACGTTTACAGACTAAAAAGGCGTTATATGGTCTTAAGCAAGCTCCCAGGGCTTGGTATGAGCGTCTCACCCAATTTTTTCTGCAGACCGAACGCTCTTTGTGTTTAAATATGATAAACTTATTCTGCTTGCCCAAATTTATGTAGATGATATTGTTTTTGGGTCAACATCTCAAAAGTTGGTTGATAGCTTTATAGAGATGATGAAGAGTGAGTTTGAAATGAGTATGGTTGGTGAGTTGTCTTATTTTCTAGGGCTCCAAGTCAAACAGCATAAGGAAGCTATCCTCATCAATCAAACCAAGTACACTTTAAACTTGGTTAAGAGATTTGGGATGGATGATTCTAAGAGTATGCGAACTCCGATGGCCTCAACAGAGAAACTGACTTATGACAAGTATGGTGTGAAGGTAGACATTAAGCTCTATAGAAGTATAATTGGGAACTTACTATATCTTACTGCAAGCAGACCAGATATTTGTTTGAGTGTCTGACTATGTGCTAGATTTCAATATGATCCTAAGGAGTGTCATCTCTCTGCAGTCAAGAGAATTATCAGATATGTACATGGAATTGCTGATTATGGTCTCTGGTATTCTAGAGGAAGTCAAGCTGAGATTATTGGCTACAGTTACTCTGATTGGGCTGGGAATTCTGAAGACGGGAAGAGTACCACTGGAGGATGTTTCTATGTAGGAGGGAATCTGGTGTCATGGTACAACAAGAAGCAGAATTCCATCTCACTGTCTACCACTGAATCTGAGTACTTAGCAGCTGGAAGTTGTTGCCAGCAACTACGATGGATGAAGCAGATGTTGAAAGACTATGGATTCAAGAAGGATGTCCTAATCATGAAATGTGATAATAAGGGAGCCATTGATCTCTCCCATGATCATGTTGATCATAAGAAGACAAAGCATATAGACATCAAGCATCACTTCATCAGAGACTTGGTTGAAAAGAAGGAGCTAACCATTGAATTTGTTCCTAGTGCTGAGCAGTTTGCAAATATCTTCACCAAGCCATTGGACTCTGCAACTTTTGAGACACTGAGACAACACCTAGGTGTGTGACGAATTTGAGGTATCTCTACTCACCTCTTATTTGTTGTATATTAGTGTTTACTGTTTTGAGTATGTTATTTTTGAAAAAGAAAAATACAAAAAGAAGTCAATGTGAAGGATGTTTAAACACTGTGAATCAGTGTGTTTAAACACTGAAGAGTTAGACAGAAAATGAAGAGGAAAGTCTATTGGGCCAGACTAGTCAACTTTTTGAGTGTGGGCTGAATAAATTTGATATCTAGGTTGAAAAGCAGCACCTTGGGCTCATATTTATTTTATGAGGGGTAATCAGAAATTGTTGAAAAATGGAGGGACTAGTATATAAATATAGAATTAATTTCTATTTTGGACTTGGATTTGAATTTCGGAAAGGCCAAAAATTATAAGAGGGAAAAGATTTTCTTTTATTCTGCAGAATTTTCTCTCTGACGTTCCCAATTCCTGCAATCCATTCTCTGATTCTCTTCGAATTAGCTTTTCGATTTTCAATCAAAGCTTTCCGGCCAGAGTTTTTGAAGTCCTTGCATCCACATTACAGCTGTATGGTGAGACTGAATCGACGTTACAGCATCCTATCGTTCGGAGCTTTGAAGCTTTGCATGCACGAGGTAAATCCTTGATTCTTGAGCAAGATTGGTTTTTATTCAGTATATTGGGCATCTAGGAAGCCGGTGGTAGCTCATAGAGATTTAGATATTGGTTGTTGTATCTGAGTGAAGTCGGGTACTGTGTTTTAACCTGGGTTTGTGTCTAAATCATTATGGGTAGCTCCAAATCTGTTGATATGAATGACTTGGGAGTGAATGATGTTGAACTTGGGGTGGTGGAGAGTCTGTTGAGTCTTCAAGGGTACATGAGTGACGATGCTGTCCCAAAATCCCCAATTTGTGTGGCTGAGAGAGTTGATGTTACTAGGGGTTCTTTTGTTCCTGAGGTTCAGAATAATGATGAGGTAGGAAATCAAGAACTGGAGTTGAATCCCACAGTTCCTGTGTCAGTTGTTTTTGAGGAGGGGCCGATCTTGGAGTCCGTTCATGAGAGCTCTGAATCTGAAAAAGAGAGTGAAGGTAATCCAGAATCAGAGAAGGAGCTTAAGGGGCCAAGTATTGTGAAGTTCTATCAGAGAAAGAAGGGAAAGTAAGACTTGGAAAATGGGTCTGTTGGTCTGAAAGATGGTGTTGCAGATCAAACTTCTGTTGAACAGAATCTGTTCAACTGGACCTGGGAAGCAAAAGAAAACTCAGAGAGTGAGGATGATGTACCTCTGTCTAAACTCAAACCTAAGAAGAAGAAGCAGTAGAAGAAGAAAAAGAAGAAGCTAGATGATATTCCACCAGTAATTCAAGTTTTTCCTCCAGAAACTAAGAAGAGGAAAAAGTCTGCAGTGTTGGATTCAAGCAAGAAGGTGGTCTCTGAGAAATTTATTGTCTCTGATAGTGAAGATGAGGAGTTAATCAAGAATACTGATGATGTTGTGCAGAGCAGTGATGATTCTGTGAACTCAGATTCTACCAGGAGCAGTGATAAAGTGAAGACTGGAGGCATTAGGTCCAAGATGAGAGTTGGAGATGCTGATCCTTTGCCGCTAAGTGCATACAATGAGAAGTTCTATTCTCAGAAGATAATTTAGAAGCATGGAGAGATGGTGCAGAAGAGCCTAAATGTGGAGAAAAGGTTGACTGAGCAGTTTAAAATCCCAGCTTTTGTGGAATTCATGAAACAGATCAACATGTTTAAACATGCTAACTCCTATGTCAGTGCCAACAAGGCCTTGGTCTATGAGTTCTATTCTAATCTGAGGAAGGGTAACAGTGATCCTGCATCTCCTTGGTATCGCAAAATTTACATTAGAGGTAAGCTGTATCGTTTTGATCCTTTTATTATCAACTTGTTTCTTGAATTTGATCAAAGAAGGAGTCCCTCTGGAGCTTATCCTAAAGAGTTCACTCTGAACTATGATGTAGTGGCTGTGGAGCTGTCTGGTGGCAGTCTGGCTGAATGGGGTGATGCACCAACCATTCTTGCTTCTTCTCTTACCCAGAAGTACTTTTGTTTGTACAGGGTAGTGGCTAATATGTGGACAATGTCCAAAAATGTTTCCAGAGTCACTGAAGAAATGACAGGGGTCATATATTGTATTGGCACCAGGAAGCTGTTCAATCTGGATTGGTTTTTGTATGAGAGAATTCATTTCATTGCCAGAAATTTGAAGTCTGATGAATATCTCATCTATCCAGCACTTATCACTGGGATTTTGAGGCATGCTAGAGTCCAGGATGCTGAGGATGATGCTATAATCCAGTGCTCAGAGGTTCAAGTTAATCTGACAGTGCTTGCCAAGAGAAATGATCTCACTGAACCTGTTGAGGAAGATTCTGATGTGCCACATGCAGAAGAGAACTTTGCCAAGACCTGAATTGCAGAGATCAAGGCTCAACTTAAAGTTCATCGTCTAAAGATTGTTGACCTGAAGGAAGAACTTAAAGCCTTGATTGAGTCTGATTACAGTGATGATGAAAGCATTGGATCCCAGCAAATCTGAATTTCAGTCTTATTTTCTTTGAGTTTTGAGCTCTGTTTCTTTGGTTGAATGTTTTGACATTTCTTTTGGGCGTTTTTGTTATCTGTTGGGATAATTTTGGTGCAGCTTTGGCACATTTTATGTTCCCAAGGGGGAGACTATTTTGATGATATTGGTTGGCCATTTATTTTGGATGTCTTGAGTTATTAATGTGTCCATTTATTTTTTGGAACATAGTATGGCTGTTAGCATGAATGATTGTCTCTATCTACATCTGGTGAGTAGGGGGAGCTTAGTTGATATTGCATGCTGTTTATGATGATTGATGCTTATGTGAATGAAGACTGGATTTCTAAATGAAAGGGGGAGTTATGTATTGTCATGCATCAAAATAAAGTTTATGGTTCCACAAAATGCCAAAGGGGGAGATTGAAGAGTCCAGAAGACTCTAGCATTAATTTGTTGGCTATTTTGTAGAAGTTGACTATGTTTAAACATGCTCTCATGTTTAAACACTTGCTCAAAGAGATCAGAAACCGAGCAATAGTCTTTGAGGTGAAGTACAACTCAGATGCGATCAAACAAGATATTCGAACGAATCAAGATGATATTTGAAGAATGATTCGGTTCTGATTTAATTAGATAGAGAATATATTCTTGAGTTGTATTTTATTTAGAATTAGTCTTAATTAAGGAAAGAATATATTTCTTACCTTATAGCTATAGAAGTAGAGTATAGCTTGAAGACTAAGAGTAGCTGTTACAAACTGGACGTGAGATCAGCATTGCCGAGATCGAAGGATCGAGAAGATAAACGAGGCAACACAGAATTGAGCTATAAATAAACAAAGAAGCTGCGACAAAATGTATCCAACTTGAGTGAAAGTATTCTGCAGTTCAGAATAGCTTTACAGTTCTTGGAGCAGCAAATTGAACGGAGATTCAATAGGCCTTCGCCATCGCCAGAGTCTGAAATCAGCAAGCCTTAATATTTCGGGAGAAGCGGTCAAGACAGCAACGAGGAGTTGCTGACCGGCAGTGAGGGGATCTCACAAATCCACATGGAAAAGATAAGTCTAGATAGTTAATTGTTTGAGGAACTTTGTAAATGATCTTGATTATTTTAGTGGATGATTTTCAGACTGGGCAAGGCCCCGCAGATGTAGGTGTTTTAGCACTGAACTGCGTAACCAATTCTTGTGTTCTTACTTTTAGTGTTTAAACTGTGTCGCATGTTTAAACATACTTGCTGGTGATATGGGCTCTGGCACATATCTAGGCTCCGGCCCAGAGAGTAGTCTGGTCCATATGACGTCAGCTAGAATGGCGCTATCCGAGGACAAAGGGGACATGAATATGACCTGTCCCCGGGTAAGGACAAAAGGGCAGGACCACTGCCTTTAGGCTGGAGGCTGACCACTCACACCTATAAATACTGCTTTGGACTTGTGGAGAAAGGTATGTTCTATCAGATTAAACTCTCTCAATATATCCTTATTCTCTCTCCTATTCAAAGGCCTCTCTTTCATCATCACGCCGGAGTAGCTATACTCGGGATACTCTGGGGCGTTATTTTGCAGGCTTATTAGGTGACAGCGCGCGGAGCACGGACAAAGTTTCATCCGGACCGGAGACCATCCTTGTATCCGGACCGTGACTGGAAGCTGGTAGCATCAGTTGGCACGCCCGGTGGGACCTCATATCCCCAGTCATAAGTTGTGTCCATGCCGTACGGATGACCGAGGAAGAACCCTCCCCCGATGGAGGAGGAAGCGGGCGGAGGGCCAAAGACTAGAAGAGCCGCAACAGTCAGGGCCCAAAAGTTAGCGGCTGAGAAGGAGCGGGTTCTCCGAGCCAAGGAGGCGGCAGTAGAGGCGAAGGCCGCAGCTGAGGAACGTCGACGACAACGCTTGGCAGCGGAGAAAGCTAAAGGAAAGAAAGCAACTCCGGAACGGACGCTGGCTGAGATACAGCGTGAAAACAGGGAGCGACTACGGGCCGAGGGGGAGGCGCAGAGGCAGAGGCAGTTTGGAGACCGTGAGGAGTCGGAAGGGGACACTGATCACGTTGAAGGAACGACGATTTGGGTAATCCAGAAGGGTCCGACTCGGACGATGCGGAGGATTACGACCCGGAGGATTACGATCCGGAGGGTTACAGCACGGAGGAAGATGACGCTCAGAGTTGATCGAGTAGGAATCGATTAGGGCGGAGGGCCGAAACGGAGGAGCGTAGGCGCCACGATTCTAGATTTGGGGGCAATATCCTGAGAACGAACGTGACGGAGTATCAGCAGTTCCAAGCGTGGAAAGCGGCTCAGCAAGTGGTGGCAAATAAGCTTCTTCCGGAGCAACAGAGAATGCCGAACCCAAACCTGTTTCCGGGCGGGTACCAGCAGCAGACCACTGGCTTGAATCCAAATGCACCACCATACTAGGGAGCGCAAACTCAACAAGCCTACGGGATGGGTGCACCCGCAGGTCAACAGCAGACGATGGTCGGAATGCAACCTGCCGGAGGAGGGTTTCCCGGAGGTTTTGGATTTCAGACGTCTTTTTGTCCGGATTCCATCGAGGATCATCTAAATCGCCTCATCGGACAGAATGGGATCGGACCTCAGTCACCTTGGGTTCCGGAAGTATTGAGTTTCAAATGGCCATCCGGGACCAAGGCCCCGGACGGACTCCCAACCTACAACGGAGAAGGAGACCCGGAAGAGTTTGTCCACACTTATGCAAACATCATGTACGCTAGGGACATTCCGGAGGAGTTGCAGTGTAAGATGTTACCTTCGTATCTAAGAGGTAACTGCCTGGCATGGTTCAAGGGTCTGCCAAACGGTACACTTCGACATTTTTGGGATTTTGCCATTGCTCTGGTCCGGCGCTATTCTGCTATGAAGCACACGTTTGTGAACCTTGCCACAGTTTAAGCAATGAGGCAGCTAGAGACGAAGACCACTTGGGATTTCTACACCCGGTACATAGCCGCGTCGATGAAGGTGGTGGACCGACACCTGCAGGAGAAGGCTATCATCCACAACTTTGTCAACGGGCTGAGAGACAACACTTTCTACATCGAGCTCATGAAGAACATGCCGACATCATACTATCATCTCTAGTTGGTGGTGGAGATGCATTGTACGGTGCACGATACCAATCAAGTCCGGATGACCACTGTGGGCTTCTTCGAGCAGAGGTCTCTCACAGTGACGGGGACCCAGACCACTGCTGCCCGAGCTCAGGCCCGGACTGATCAGGCTAGACGCTTACCTGCTCCGGCGGCAGCGGCCCCAGTACCAGTAGAAGTTGCTCGGCCAACCTATACCCCTCTCTCCAAAACCCGTTCGGAGATCCTCGCCGTCCACCGAGGTCTGTTTACGGATCCGCAACCTATTGTTGGTGTACCGGCACCAGCAAATGCGGACAAGTGGTGCGAGTTCCACAAGTCTCACAGCCATACCACAGAGGGATGTAGGGCGCTCCGTCCGGACATTGAAAGGTTGATTGGAGCAGGACAGTTGAGGGACCGTGTAGCAGGTGAAGCACGACCAGCTAACCCGGCCACCGGGCCGTGCAGGGTCGGAAGAGGAATTGGAGGAACAATCGCCCCCGAGGGGGGAACCAGGCTAACCCGGCCAATCCGGCTCCGAGACAAGCTACACCAGCACAAGCCCCGGCTCAGCCCCGGATGATCAGTGTGATTAATGGCATAATTGGAGATGGGCTCAATTCCATGACAGCAATCAAGGCCAAAAGCAGATATGTGCCCCCGGGTGAGATACAAGAGAAGAGGTTCAAGCCAAGTGAGACTATCACCTTTTCGGATGAGGACCCGGTACCTCCCCAAGTTCCTCACTCCGATCCAATGGTGGTGATTGCCGATGTGGAAGGAGTACTGATCAAACGAGTGTTTGTAGATGATGGAAGTAGCGTGGAGATCATGTTTGCAGAATGCTTTGATCAGCTCGGAATCGGATGACAAAATTTAAAACCGTGTCACACCCCCCTATCAGGGTTCACCGGATGGACCGTCCATCCGCTTGGTGTCATCCCTTTGAAAGTCAATTTGACGGATTTCCAAGATCCGACAAAACGGGCAACGGTGGAATGTAATTTCACCGTTATTGATGCGGTTTCTCCTTACAACTTGATCATTGGAAGACCATGGCTATCACAGGCACGGGCTATCTGTTCGCCATTCCATTTGATTATGAAGTTCCCCACCGAGAATGGTATCGCATCGGTCCGAGGACACCGGCAGATAGCCCGGAGTTGCATGTTGACCGCCATCAAGGATGCCCGGTCCGGGGAGGGCCAGTCCAAGCTGTCCGCTTCCGACAAGGGAAAAGCCAGTGCAAACTTGGTAGGAGCCATTCATGGAGAAACACCGTCATATGAAGTGGAAGACATGATGGTCGGTCAGAAGGGAGTAGTAAGCGTGGGAAAGAATATGCCGGATGATGTGAAGGAAGAATTACGACGCCTGTTGGCGGAATACGAGGATGTGTTTTCATGGGGGACGGAGGATTTGACTGGTGTTCCGGAAGAAATCGCCGTTCACAAGCTCAACGTCTTTCCGGAACTGAAACCTATATGGCAGAAGAAGAGACCCCTCGCTCCGGAACGGGTGGAGGAAGTCCGAGCGGAGATGGGTAGATTGTTAAGTGCCGGAATCGTGGAGGAGATATCCTACCCGGAGTGGATAGCAAACCCAGTTCTGGTGAAGAAGCACGATGGCTCATGGAGAATGTGTATTGACTTCACAGATCTGAACAAGTGTTGCCCGAAGGATAGCTATTTGCTCCCCTCCATTGATCAGTTGGTCGAGGCCATTATTGGTTACCAAGTGTTGGCATTCTTTGATGCGCATCGAGGGTATCACCAGATCACAATGGCCAAGGAAGACCGTCCCAAAACATCTTTTATCACTGACTTTGGTACTTTTTGTTACAGGAAAATGCCTTTCGGACTGAAAAATGCAGGTGCAACGTACCAAAGGATGGCAGACAAGCTTTTCCGGAACCAGATGGGGCAGAACCTGGAGGTTTACGTGGATGACATGGTGGTTAAGAGCCGAACTTACGAGTCTTTCCTGTCGGACCTCCGAGAAATGTTTGATGTGCTCCGAATGGCGAACCTCAAGCTCAGTCCCGGGAAGAGCACCATTGGAGTCGGGGCGGGGAAGTTCCTTGGTTTCATGGTGTCAGCTCGCGGAATCGATGTCAATCTGGAAAAGATATCGGCGCTCATAGAGATGCCACCTCTGAGGGGGGTGAAGGACGTGCAGAAGCTAACAGGATCGCTGGCCGCTCTGAGCCGATTCCTCGCTCGGGGGGCGGAGAAGCACCTTCCCTTTTTCAACATACTCCGAAGGGCTAAGCCATTTGAGTGGACGGAGGCGTGCGATCAGGTGTTCACGGACCTGAAGGCCCACCTAGCAAGCCTCCCTACCCTATCCAAACCACTGCCCGGATAGGAGCTCTTTTTATACATAGCTGCAACGAAACATGCTATAAGCTCTGCCCTGGTCCGGGAGGATGGTAAGGTTCAACGTCCGGTTTACTTTGTAAGCAGAGCCCTCCAAGGTCTGGAAACGAGGTACAGTGCTCTGGAGAGGTTGATATTGGCATTGGTTCATGCCTCCCGGCGCCTCTGGCCATATTTTCAAGGACATCTGATCATTGTTCTGACGAATCACCCGTTGAGGCAGATCACATTGAAGCCAGAAGCCTCGGGTAGGATGATGAAGTGGGCAGTGGAGCTTGGAGAACACGAGATTAAGTATCAGCCCCGGAAGGCCATCAAAGGACAAGCCCTGGCGGATTTCTTGGTAGAAATGACTGAGGCCTCGGGAGATCCGTCCGGATCAGAACCACCCTCCGATAGATGGAAGCTGCATGTAGATGGATCGTCTCATGCAAGTGGAGGTGGGGCAGAGGTGCTGCTCACCTGTCCACAAGGAACAGAACACAGATATGCCATTCAGTTCGGTTTCCGTGCGACAAACAACGAGGCGGAGTATGAAGAGCTCCTAGTCGGACTCCGACTGGCGTTGGAGGTGGGAGTACCCTATCCAAACCACTGCCCGGATAGGAGCTCTTTTTATACATAGCTGCAACGAAACATGCTATAAGCTCTGCCCTGGTCCAGGAGGATGGTAAGGTTCAACGTCCGGTTTACTTTGTAAGCAGAGCCCTCCAAGGTCTGGAAACGAGGTACAGTGCTCTGGAGAGGTTGATATTGGCATTGGTTCATGCCTCCCGGCGCCTCTGGCCATATTTTCAAGGACATCTGATCATTGTTCTGACGAATCACCCTTTGAGGCAGATCATGTTGAAGCCAGAAGCCTCGGGTAGGATGATGAAGTGGGCAGTGGAGCTTGGAGAACACGAGATTAAGTATCAGCCCCGGAAGGCCATCAAAGGACAAGCCCTGGCGGATTTCTTGGTAGAAATGACTGAGCCCTCGGGAGATCCGTCCGGATCAGAACCACCCTCCGATAGATGGAAGCTGCATGTAGATGGATTGTCTCATGCAAGTGGAGGTGGGGCAGAGGTGCTGCTCACCTGTCCACAAGGAACAGAACACAGATATGCCATTCAGTTCGGTTTCCGTGCGACAAACAACGAGGCGGAGTATGAAGCGCTCCTAGTCGGACTCCGACTGGCGTTGGAGGTGGGAGTCACGGACGTTGAAGTATACAGCGATTCTCAGATAGTCGTTCAGCAAGTGAACGGAGAATACGAGGCGAAGGAGCGGAGCTTGCAGAAGTACCTTGAGGCGGTCAAGCCATTGTTGGCCAAGTTTCGTAGCATTACCGTGACGCAAATCCCCCGCGAGGATAACGGCAAGGCGGACGCCCTGAGCAAACTCGCTTCCTCCGAAATCAAGCCAGATCCGGAGAACAACCTGATGATGGAAACCCTGTCCGCCCGGAGCTACGACATCCCTCAAGTGGCAGCAGTAGAAGTGTCGAAGGAGTCATAGATGATGCCCTTATTTGAGTACTTGCAACACGGAAAGCTCCCGGAGGATAAGGCATTGGCACGGAGGATCCGACAGAAAGCGCCGCGATATACCGTTGTGGACGGAACCTTGCTCAGACGGGGATACCTCCAACCATGGTTAAGGTGCGTGGACTTGGACGAGGTGGAACGGATTGTGAAGGAGATGGACGAGGGACCGAACGGCAGTCACTAGGGGGCTCGGACCATCGCAAGGAAGATAATGTGCACGGGATATTACTGGCCGACCCTGATTGAGGATGCGCAAAAATATGTCCGCTCCTGCGTACAGTGGAAGAAGTTTGCTCCGCTCATCCATGTTCCTGAAGAGGAAAGGGTCGGGATCACTGGTTCATGGCCTTTTGACCGGTGGGGCATTGATCTGGTGGGGCCTTTTCCCTCTGCTCCGGGAGGTTTCAAGTACTTGATAGTGGCGATCGATTACTTCAGCAAATGGGTGGAGGCGGAACCTCTCACAAACATCCGTGGCAACACTTGCGTCAAGTTTTGTTGGAAGAACATCATCTGCCGTTATGGAATTCCCAAGTATATTGTCACGGACAACGGAGCTCAGTTTGAAAACGACCCGTTTCGTTCCTGGTGCAAGGAGTATGGAATTACGCAGCGGCTCATCTCCGTCTACCATCCGCAGGCCAACGGTCAAGTTGAAGTTACGAACCGGACAGTGGTGAACAGATTGAAGACCTGTCTGCAGGGGGCGCGAGGGAACTGGGTCAACGAGCTGCCAAGTGTCCTTTGGGCGTACAGGACGACCGAAGGATCCGCCACGGGCGAGTCACCATACAGCTTGGTGTACGAAGCGGAGGCAGTCATACCAGCTGAAGTGGGAGTTCCCAGTCTCAGAACCCTTACTTGGGATGAGGATCAAGCCGGACAGAGCTCTCCACTCAGATCGAGCAGGCTGTTGGACTTGGATTTTTTGGAGGAAAAGTGAGAGCAAGCAGCGCTGCACGAGGCCAAGGTGAAGGAACGGATGAAGCGCTATCATGACAAACGCGTCAGGAAAGAGTCATTCGTCCCCGGAGATTGGGTGATGCGGAGAAATGATAAAAGTTTGCAGGAGGCTACAAGCAAGCTTGCACCAAACTGGGAAGGGCCATACCAAGTCACAGCTTCATTTCCGGGCGGGAGTTATGAACTGGCAGACCAGTCCGGACGGGCTATCCCTAGAAGGTGGAATATCACCAACCTGCGGAGGTTTTACGGAGCATCCTGAGTAGGTATGCTTTCCGATAGAGTTTCTTTTAGCTTGCTTTTCGATAAGAGTATGTAGTTTCGGGTCCTCTGGTTAGGGTTGAGCCTAGGGCCCCGTTCCATTTTATTTACTATGTACTTGACTTCGGCCCCCAGAGGCAAAGGGTATGTCTGGCCAGAGTCCACTTGGTTTAATGAAGGAAGAATTTGCAAATTTTATACTTGTTCATTTTTCAATTTCGCATGAGTAAAATCCTCCGTATCGTTTGAACAAACTGACGGGGATGAGCAAAGATAAAAACAATTAAAACCCTCCGGATCGTTTGATTAAACTGACGGGGGTGAGCAAAAGAAAAAACAAAATAGTTTGATCAAACAACAAGATAAAGCGCTTGAATAAGCTAAATCTTAAAAGGAAAGAGAACACATTTGGATAAATGATACATCAGAATAAATCAAGTCCGAACGGACTGGTATATAAACACAACAGATACAATTGTACAATCTGATATGTCAGGATGGACTAAGATACAAAAGAATAAAAATCCTATCTACTTGGGCCAATCTATGTCCCAATTGATGGGAGGAGATGTGGGCTCCGGAGTAGGAGGCTCCGGAGAGGGAATCATGGCACCATTCTCCGGAGTAAACAGTTGAGGTTCCGACTATTCCCGCGACGGGCATCTTGAAGATCCCTTTGGATTCCCCTCCTCCCCCTGCCAAGACCCCGACCCCGGATACGAGCCTGCCGCCGCCTTGACAATTCGGCTAACTCCCTAATGATGAAGGGACGGATGATAGAAGCATCTCGCCAAAGCCGCTCAACGCGACAAGCGGACTCCTCCGGATCAACAGATACTTGAACACCAGTATATCTCTCAAACGTGAAGTCCAGTGCTACTTGACTCGGAATGAGCACAAGTGAGGGAGGGAGAGGACTGCCGGCATGCATCCGTTTCCACCATTTGACAGCTTCCTCGAATGCAGGACGATATCGGGAATCCCGGTCGTTCCATCCCAACTTGAACATCTGGACAATCAACGCACTCACTTCACGAGGAAAGTCGCGGTATATGGTCGGAGCTACAAGACCGAGCCGTAATCCGGTTAGATGGTATGATAGTTGCAAAGTCATGAGATTATCCCTTAGAACCATAACCCGGCCGACCAACTCGCGATTCTCCTCCTCCAATCTCAGATAGTCTCGCTGGAAGTCCGTCCGGCTAGCCAACCACTTCAACTTCTCGCTATAGAAGGGCAGCACGGACCACACCAGATCCAGCTCAGTCTTTAACTTAGCTTTAAAATCTTCATGTTCAGCCTGCAACATGGAGATCGTCTCATCCGCATCAAGGGTCACGCTGATCCGTTCACGAGCAAACTCTTGGCACTGAGACAAAGTACCAAACTCCTCGGATATTTCTCGGAGGCAAGTAGCCAATGACGGGATATCAGGGAACTCTTCCATAAGAACTTCCATTCCGGAACGGGCAAAAAGCTTGCGAGTCCGTTCCCCATCCATCGTCCATCCGGACAGCTCGGTCTCTAGCTCCACACATCTAGGACATGGAGGGCTCGTCGAATGAGAACTAGCAGGTGAAGGGCACTCACCTGCGCCTCCGGTACGGAGCACCAGACCCTGACCTTTGGGCTGCGGACACAGAAACATATAAATAAAAAGAAAAACACGAGATGGAAATAGGAAAAGGTTCGTCTTATAATGAGAAGAAGATTACATTATCCGGAGGGTTGTCATCCCCATCCGAGTCATCGCTACCGTCCTTCCTACACTAAATAAAACAAGATCAGATCTTGCGGGATGGAAGCAAGTACAAAAGATTGAAAATAAAAGCTAAGGAGTTATTCTACGTCTGTCTCCTCGCTATCTGTGCCGCCATCCTGATTGGCATCCCCATCCCTGCCACCATTGTCCTCATCAGTTCCTTCCTGATTATCTTCCATGGCATCCGCAGAGGGAAACATCCTCAGCACATCCAGATACTTGGCCTTGGTGAGCGGAGATCTGGTTTGAGGAGCGCAAAAGTACTGTCAGGTTGTCCTCGAAAGCCTGACACCGATTCACTTTGTCGGCAAAAGCAACACATAGCTCCCTCTGAGCGGACGGAGAAACCAGACTCTCCAGCTCCTTGATCCGGGCGTCCGCCTCGGTGGCTCGGATCTTTGCCGCTACAAGTTCGCTGGTGAGGTTCCCATTGCTCCTCTCGAGTGAACTCATATTTTGAGCGAGCCTCGTATTCTGGACGTGGTAGGCCTTGTTGATGGCCTCGGAAACTCTAGGAGAGGCGATCAGATAAGCAGCAAAGTCCTAAGCAAGAAAAGGGAAAACTTTAAATAAAATATGAAACAATCAAAACCGAACCGGAGAATGAAGTACAACTTACCCTGCCAGTTTGGCTCCGACTGCTACTATGAGTGGCCTCCTTGTGCGTTTCACAGTTGGAGTCGACCACCTGCTTTTCCGCGGCACTCTTCCCCTCTCCATGGTGATCGCCCGCGCGAGAGTGCTCACTGTTATCCGGTTTCCAAGGCGTATTTGGAATCTTGAGCTTTATACGCTTATGAGGGCGAGTAGATTCCCCCTCATCCTCTTCGGAAGAGGAAAGAACCGGAACGTGGAGGGCGGTAGCCCTATTTCCAGCCAAATCCGCGGCCACAATCAACTTTTCATTGCCCGTGACAATACTAGCCTTAATTACGGCCTCCTCTGCCCTCTTGGCCGCGGTTTTCTTCGCCTTCTTGACTGCGACCTCACTCTCTTTGTTGGCCTCTCCCTTTTTGGCCTCCTTCTCCTTTTTGGTCTTATCCTCATGCACCCGTTTCTTCATCTTCTCCGTTTCGGGTAGATTTTCTTGTGGTGTTTTCATGCCGGTCATCGAACCGGTCGGCGGCTTATCCGCCTTGTTTACCTTAGGCTTCCCGGACTGTCCGGCCGGATCGGCGCCATCTTTTACCACAGGATACACTGCAGACATCCGAAATGGATAAGACGCATAAAAAAGCCAGGAAAAGAAGGGAAAGAAAAGGAGGAATAGAAGCATAGAATAACTTACGAGACGGATCCCTGCTGACATAGAAGCGACACTTGGTGAACACTTCCGGCTCGTATGCCCACAGAGGGAAGACGTACTTCCCTTTCCAGAAGAGATCTAAGTCAAGCTGATTGAAGCTCAGTTTCGCGATGTTTTCCTCTTGTCCCTCCGGACTAAACACCATCTTGTCTTCTTTCACGGCATCATTGTTCCAGTTGGGGCACGGATACTTCTTGGTGTTAAAGGTGAAGTAGCACTTTTGCCAGTTGGAGTAGTTGTCGCGCCTACCCCTGTAGCAGTCCTTTACTCCTTTCCGTCTCTGAAAGGTAAATATCCCTTCATCCTTAGTACCATCCAAGTGATAGAAGGCCCGGAAAAAATCTAAACACGGCGTCACCCCGCATCGATAACAGTTAAGTAGGAACGCCCGGACCACGGAGACTCCTTTAAGCTGCAACTGGGCCGGAGAAATGCTGAAGTGATTAAAGATGGAAGAAAAGAGGGGAGAAAGAGGGAAAGTTATCCCATAAAGGAAGTGGCTTCGGGGGATAACTGCCACTGTGGTAGGATCACCCCCGAATGAGCTCAGCCCGGAATCAATGGCAAGCGGAACTACCATCGCCTGAACTAGCTCTCTCATGGCCGGAGTGATATCCACGTCATCCCCCTCGACCGGATCGTCATCCTCCGGCTCCGGATTTACGCCCACCTGCACTTCCCCGCCGGTCAAACCAGCGACAAGCTTATTTTCTTCGTTTTCGTTAGCCATATGATGAGCGAGGAAGATATGAAGAAAAATATGATGAGGAAGGAAAGTATGAAGATGAAAGCAATGGAAAACGAGAGAACAAAAAACGAAAGAATGAAAAGTGAAAGTGATTGGAATGGTTCGATATTTATAGAAGCGAAGTTAGAAAAAAGGGGACCGAGTCCCAAGGCGACATGATTGCCATTTTGAAAAGATAAAAAGAATTTTTCGATTAGACAGCTCATTTATGACGATGCAGCACGCTTCATAAATGCGCCTGCAAACACACGCACAGGAAACCCAAGCGCCAAACGCGTGATCACACGCACTCAGCGCCAAACGCGTGATCACCCGCACTTGAAACACACAACCCAGGAACAGAGCTCCGGGTCGGATCGCATGCCTCCCGGCGGATCCTAACGACAAGCTTAGACGTGATGAGACACGGGATCCCTCCTCCGGATCACACTTCCGGACGGATCCCATGTCTCGGGGGACTAGTGGTGATATGGGCTCTGGCCCATATCTAGACTCCGGCCCAGAGAGTAGTCCGGTCCATATGGCGTCAGCTAGAATGGCGCTATCCGGGGACAAAGGGGACATGAATATGACCTGTCCCCGGGTAAGGACAAAAGGGCAGGACCACTGCCTTTGGGCTGGAGGCTGACCACTCACACCTATAAATACAGCTTTGGACTTGTGGAGAAAGGTATGTTCTATCAGATTAAACTCTCTCAATATATCCTTATTCTCTCTCCTATTCAAAGGCCCTTTTTTCATCATCACGCCGGAGTAGCTATCCTCGGGATACTCCGGGGCGTTGTTTTGCAGGCCTATTAGGTGAGAGCGCGCGGAGCACGGACAAAGTTTCATCCGGACCGGAGACCATCCTTGTATCCGGACCGTGACTGGAAGATGGTAGCATCACTTGCTAGAGTAGAAATATTAGTTAAGAACACTGTAAAACTGATCGATAACTATTTCAGAAATCGTATGTTATTTGGGTTCAAATGCCTTTCGGATTAAGGTATTTTTTTATTTTTGGTGTTTTTCAGATTCGGATTTAGGTTTTATCCGGGTACGAGTCCTGTCAGGTCTGAAAGTTTTAGTTCGGGTTTGAAATATCGAGTGTAATTCAAATTCGAGTCATTTAATATATATTACTATTCAGATTTAATTTCAGGTTCGGATTCGATATACGTAATATTTTACCAACTCTAACTCATATCTGCTTTCGATTGTTTGAATGGCCTCCTAAACTTCATTTATGAGTTCTTTGTTTGAATAATCTTTTAGTATCCTCTATAATTGATGACACTTTTAATAGTACTAGGTTGTGGAAATTTGCACACAGTGCAAACCCGACCCAAACGATAAGGTATTCATTTGTCAGTTTTTCACTTCTGTTGTTTGAAATTATTAAGGCAATGGAAAAGAAATATATTTAGATGAGACAATTTGTCAAGAATTTCGATAGACGATTTGTATTTAAAATATATCGACTAAATTGATTTTTATGGTCCAAACAAAATATATATATAATCTTGTGTTCATGATGATTGTATTTTGCAAATTTTTTATCTCCGCACTGCTCATAAGGTTGCGAGTTTTCTCGAGTTTCTTGAGGAGTACCACGATTCAAGGGTGATCTAGAAAATATGTATAAGAGGGTCCCTGATAAATTTTCCTCATATAAATTTTAAAAATTTAGTCTTTTTAATGATATTAAAGTCTTTTTTAAAAATGTTTCAATCCTCATATATATATATGCATCTATATAGATATACATTTGTAAATAAATTCTTTATATTTTTAAATATGTAAGTTTCGTACTTTTATAAGAGTTTATGAGTAAAGTTACAAGTTAAACAACAATTAGTCTAATTTGATAGAAATAATGATCAATATTTAATTAAAATGAAGACCGTATTTCTTTTCTAAAAAAACAAAAGACCATATTTCTATGGAGATAAGTCATAGTAGTTAAATCTATAGTTCAAATAATAGAAATAAATACTAATTTAAAGTTAAAGATTAATATAACAAAGTAAAAACAAATTAATGATATTTAAACAGAAAAATGAAAGCAAATGGATATGATTGGATCACTATAAATAAATGATGGGTTTATGTCCATCACAAAATATCTTTTCTTTAACTAATCAGCCCACTTTCATTCCCTCTCATTCTTCTGCCCCCAGGAACAATTAGGCAGAACCTCTCACGCCCGGAATCATCCTCCGATCTCTCATCGGAACTTCAAGAACTGCTCCCGCCCGATTTTTTGAAGTGGGCTAGGCCTCTCTGGGCCCCTAAATCCGCCCCTGCCACGATTGGTCCAAATATATGGGAATAATCAATCTGGTTCAGTTCTGGGCACCGATAACCACAGGCGACGGTGAGATGGCTCGGAGTGTTTTGGGGCAGGCATTTGGTGTCGAACGGCCTACGAACGGGGTCTTCCGATATCGATACGATTGCATTCAAAACCCATGTGACGCTGGCGATCCCATCGGCAGGGCCTTCGAGTTTTCCGAGCTGCCCGTTTTCGGATTGGTTTGAGAGGATAAAGGAAGCTACGGATCAACTGTGTGATGTGTCCCCCGTGATTGCTGGCCTATTTTGTTGACCCTGCATGCTCCCCTCATCGGAGGAGAACCCCAGAATCGAAACAACGTGTGGGCAGCACGCGCCGTCGACTCTGGCGGCGATTGATAGGTCGTTATGAAACTCACGCTCACCCTGCAACGATCCCGGCGCATCCATCAGATTCACGGCGACCTCTAAACCGGAGGGGAGAAACCCCTGAAACCCGACCCGAACCCGCCTTGCCCGAGCCGGTTGGCGGCTGAGAAAGAAGCGGTGGCGCGGCGGAGGAGAAAGCAACGGACCAACTTGAAGTGTCCCCTATGATTGCTGGCCTGTTTTCTTGACCCAGGAATTTTAAAAAGGAATCATGAAACCGGATCGAACAGGTAAAGCATGAGGCAGAGAGGAGAATTGAGAAATTTGGAAAGGGGAAAGTGACCGCCTACCGTACCTAAAACGGAGGATGGCTCACACATTCACGCTTAATATATATAGTAGATTAAGAAAAGTTTCACTATAAACTTTGCTACTCTCTAGTGTAATTTGCATAAGCTTTTTTGTGAGCAGCTCTCGTATTACACTCCTTTTTCTCCTATAAAAATCATCCAACGGAATTGAAATAATATAACGCCATAAAAGAAATAGTAATAGTAAAAGTAATAAGATTTTTAGGGGAATCGGGACATAAAAGTAGGTAGAAAGGTGTAGAGTTGAGAGTGGAGTACACATGGAAGCATTTAAGCATGCATGAAGTAGAGGCGATGACGCGTGGAAATAGTGTAGATTTCATTAGTGCAAAATACTGCGCATGAACATTAGTGCAGATTTCAGATCAATACTCTACTCGAAATTGCTAGCTTTCCAACTCTAATCGGTTTTGAAGGTCATGGAAGTCCCAGTAACTGAAGGTGCGTCTCCTAACAAGCTTCTAATTCATTCAATTTGTGTGCATGTTATTCATTCAATCAAACACTCTCTTGGATTAAATCCATTTTCCTTGATTTGGTGCAGTATATACCTGGTCGTGTTGCTTTTGTTTTGATTCAGCATTTTATGTCATGTTAATACTTTGTTTTGGTTCATTTTAGGGACTCTATTAATGCATGTAGTTGAAAATGATGAAGGTGTAATCAAGTTTTGTTCAAGTCTAAAGACAGTGGTTTGGCTCAGAAAGTCATGGTTTGAGTACAAGCAATGCTTTCCAGACTTTGAATAAAAACTTGATTTAAACCTTCATTGGTGAAAAGTTGGTACATTCTGATAAGCTTATGTATGTATATGCTCAGGGAACCACGGAAGAAGTAGAAAGTATATAGGAGTGAATCTAAGACGGAACGGGAAATGGTCTGCTGAATTCAGATTTATGAAGGCTGGTGTACGTAAATGGTTAGGCTCATTTGACACTGCAGAGGATGCAGCCATGGCTTATGATGAAGCTGCCTTCAAGTTTCATGGGCCTGGAGCAAGGCTCAATTTTCCCGAGCGCATTGGTGTAGCCCCAAGTCATGTTGTGCATTCATCAGGACCATCTTCTGGCAAATGTATTGCTACAACACATGATCCAAATAAACATGGAGATGAAGAGGAGAGGGCTCGTGATCAAGCTTCCTTGAAGAAGCAGAAGAAGAATGGACAAAAAGCAACAAGTGCTCGATCTGTTGAGAATGTTTCTAGCAGTTCCCAATCTACTCCAGGTAACTTGACAACAACTAAATACAGAGGAGTGATTGAGGTATCATCTGGCAGGTTTCGTGCTCAGATTCATGATCCAAATAAACGTGCAACTGTTGGGTTGGGAACATTCAGGACTGCAGAAGAAGCAGCCATGGCTTACGATAAAGCTGCCTTGAACATTCCTGGGTGCAAAGCAATGCTCAATTTTCCTGATCGGGTTTCTGTTGCTCATTCAGTTGAGCTTCCTAGTGGTGAAAATAACGTGTCCAAAAGAAGACGTTATTCAAAGTCAGGCTCAGTATCGACTCTTCTATCACACGAAGGTGGTCAAAATCTTCAGTCCAAGGGTATGCAGGAACCCCGTGGTGCGAGTCAATGTGTAGATGAGTTAATCATTGCTCAACCAGATTCCTTATGCCAGCAGCCAAGGGGAGAGGCATATGGTCTCTCTAGTTCATGGGGTGATCCATCAGAGTTGGATAGTTATCTTGAACGTGACAAGGCGATAAGTTCAATGATTGCTGCTCTTTATGAAATCATTCGACGAAATTTTAGTGACAGAGCTCCATGTCAGACTGCACTTCCACATGCAAAAACAACAGCAGCACCAGATGTTGTTGAAGGCGAATGTAGAGAAGCAGAAAGGAATGCCGCTGACTGCTCAGGTAAACAAGAAGCAATGGGGAAATTAACAATTTCTGCCCTACTGCTCTTCTGTGAGAAAGTTTGAAGATATTTACGTGTTCTTGGCTGCCGCATAAGTTGTTGATTTAAGTTTCTTTTCTTGATCATAGCTATAAGTTAATGTATTTCCTGTCTAATTGTGGCATTACATTAATTTCTTTTAATCACCTAGTTGCTGGTGTTAACCTTGATACGCCATTTTGCAGCGAGTCGGTCTCAAACAAGACCATATCTACATGGGGGATGAGTGCTTAATGCTAAAGGTTTATCACATAAAGACTACTTTGTTGTTAGGTTTGAGTTTTGACTTCATCAAAAAAGCTGGAAATGGAGGAGAAAGTGGCATTCAGACTAAATTATCAGCTGGAAAGTTTGGATGTTAAAAATCAAATCGAGAACAAAGACTGGAAATGATGGTTGTCATTTGTAACTAAATGATGGTTTAGGTTTAGAAACTAGGTTAGATGGATTTGTTCTGTTTGTAACTAGGTTGGTTTAGCTTGGGGATTTCTGAGCCATGAAACATCAATTTGTCCAAAAGAAAAAGATGGTGTTTATCTTGTTCCTTCATGCTTTATCTGCAATGTCATTTTGGTTAGTTGCATTCATGCCTATCGTGAAAGTGCTAGCTTGGAACCGAGTTGAAACAGACTGCAGTTCGTAGTGTGTTACAACACCAGGTGAAAAGAGAGTGTAATATAAAGACCAAAGTATAGAATGATTAAAGAGCAAAAGATGAAAAGGCAATGAAGGCATTAAAACAGATGTACATAACAAAATGCAAAGAATTCACATAAGTTGGGACTTTTCTCTCCTCCTTTTCCCGGGCTGGAGACCGGCAATGTTAGTACACAGGCGGAGTTAAAAAGCACAAACTCTTACCTCCTTAGGCTGGAAATCAATAATGCAACGATCAATCCACCATATGCTATAGCCAATCTACAACCAAAAAGACAGTATCGAACAAACTCGATCCAATAAATCCTATGATCAGAGCTAATTAGAGAAACTCATTTCTTAAAACATGTCAGAAAAAGCAGGCAAACCCGGAGGATATTAAAATGATGATATATATAAAATCCTTCTAAATATTGTATAAAATGTTTTAAAAAATTGTTCAATCCTTCTAACTATCAAACTAAATACTCATACAGACCATAGGCAGAAAATCAACTCTTACCTCCTTCAATCCTTCTAACAATTAACTCTTACCTCCTTAGGCAGGAAATCAATAAGGCAAATCCATTCCACCATATCTGCTATAGCAATCTACAACCAAAAAGACAGTATCGAAGGAACTCAATTCAATAAATCCGCTATGATCAGAGCTAGTTAGAGAAATTCATATCTTAAACATGCCAATAACACATAAGCTGTGTCAGAAAATGCAGGCACAATCCATCGAACCATAACAAAAAGCAGGCACAAACTGAAGGATATTAAAATGATGATGCATAACAAGTTATAATGCCAAATTTAAGGACTTACTTCTTTACCCCGAACCAATTATGTATAAGCTAGGTTTCTACGACCTCATGAAACAGTATCAAACATATATGGCACAATAATTCAAGGATTTTAAATTAAATAATTGAAAAAATTGGTGTAGTTCCATGAGTAATCCAGCATCACAAAATCAAAAACCCTAGACACAATTAACATTAGATAAAATCATAGGACTTATTCACCAGTTAATATAAAGGTACCTAAAATTGAATATAACAGTCGTTATAAATTATTAATCTGCTTAATCTGTAAACCATGCCAATGCATTCAATATAAATTATCAATCTACAGTATTATCTACTTAAAGGTATTTATCTACACCCACAAAGACAAACAAACACGAAAGAAAAATCAAAGCATATACATACCTGTTTAAATACTCGAAGCAGAATTAAACCGTCACTGCAATTGCATTGTAGCAAAATTTAAAGTCCGCAACATTAAACCTAGATATTCATCATCCAAAATCAAACAGAATGACAAAATCAAGTTCAAAAACCATCTCTCCAAGAATCAAACATTGTAGCGTTGTGGTTGCATCCACAACCAAAAACTCCCATTCCCTCAAAACTCTATCCACGGAAATTAAAGGCCACAAAACGGTTTTGCAAACAAAAAAAGTTTTCTTAGCAAATCCAGCTCATTTAGTTACTCTCCATATTAAAAACATTTTCCATCAATCACCAACACCATCAAACAAACAAACATAATTGGAGAAAAATGAATGAAAATGATTAAAAAGGGGTAAAAGACAAACTTACTTTCTATTTCCTTGAGTCGTAGCTAATCCAAATGCCTTAAACTGTAAACCCCCATTCTACCATGCCTTCAAATGCATCGTATATACTATACGCGCCATTATCTAAATCCACAAAGATAGACAAATCCACAAAGACAGACAAATACAAAATAAAAATGAAAGGATATTTATACCTGTTTTAAATAGTAGAAGCAGAATCAAACTGTCAGCACCCACCCTGCCAGCGACGTTAAACCTAGATATATCAACACACAACATCCAAAATCACAGAAAACAGAAATCAAGTCCAAAAACCACTCCAAGAAACTAACTTTAGTTCATGAACCTAAGTGAGAAAAGAAAGAAAAAACTTCTCTTCCAATAAAGATTGGTGCTGTTGTGCATCCATCCACAAAATCTCCCATTCCCCAATACTCCAGCACAACCTATACACAAATTAAAGGTTACAAAACGGTTCTGCAAATAGAAGAAGTTTTCTTAGTAACAAAATTCAGCTCTGAAAATACTCCATATTATCATTTGTCATTAATCACAAACCTATCAACAACATCGAAACAGACAAAAAAATGACATTCATAAAAATAATACCTAAAATACACAGAATTAACCGTCATCACAAGACATGCAATTGTTAACTAGCGAGAAAGTGAGAAAAGAAAGAAAAAACTTCTCTGATGAAGATCGCTGTGATTGCAACTTCCACAACAACCTAACACATGGAAATTCAAGGAAAAAAAACGGCTATGCAAAATTCAGCTCTGAATAACTAACCCCCTCATTTAGTTACTCCATATTAACATTTGTCATTCAGAACCTACCTAACCTTATCAAATTAAGCATCGAATAGGCAAAATAACGAAAACTGAAAATGAATATCAAGAAGGGGTAAACACAAACTCGCTTTCCATCTCCATGATCCTACATAGAAAAACGGATAACAATATTTATATACCATCTCTCCAAGAAACTTATTTTAGGTTAATGAAAGAGTGAGAAAACAAAGACAGACAAACACAGAAGAAAAATGAAAGGATATATATCTGTTTTAAATAGTTGAAGCAGAATCATCACTGCCTACCTGCCATGTTAAAGTTAACGACCTTAAACCACAGAAAATCAATTCATCACACAACATCATTCATCATTCATCATTCATCATTCACCGTATCATAGTTAACGACATCATTCATCATTCATCACACAACATCCAAAACCACAGAAAAGTGGAGATCAAGTCCAAAAACCACTCCAAGAAACTAAATTTAGTTCATGAATAAGTGAGAAAAGAAACAAAAAACTTCTTCCAAAAAAGTCGCAGTTGATAAGCACTACAAAATCAATTATCATAGGATAAAATAAAATAACTTATTATAACCAATTAATACTTACTCGTCACCGATTGCTGCTTAATCTGTAAACCACCATCCATCATAAATTCACAATTTACAGTATTATTATTAACATCCACAAAGATAGACACGGAAGAAAAATCAAAGATATCATAGGACTTATTAACCCAATTAATATAAAGTGGATATCTAAAACTTACTAACCGTCACCGATTACTGCTTAATCTCTAAGCCACCATTCAGCCATGCCCATGCAAGCCATCAAAAATTCATAAACTATGGTATTAGCTACATCAACAAAGATAAACAAACATAAAAGAAATATCGAAGAGAATATATAACTGTTTTAAATAGTGGAAGCAGAAGCAAACCTTTACCGCAATTGCATTTTAGCACCATACCATGTTAAAGCCAACGACCTTAAACCCTAGATCAATCATCACAACCAAAATCATATAATGTCACATAAAACCGGAAATCAAGTCCAAATTCTGTCTCTATAAGAAAAACTTAATTTAGTTCATGAAAAAGTGAGAAAGGAAAGAAAAAACTTCTCCAATTAAGCCCTATGATTGCATCCACAAATCTCCCATTCCCCAACTACAGAACAACCGAATAAGTGGAAATTAAAGGAAACAAAAAACGGTTTTGCAAACAAAAAATGTTTTCTAAAAGTAAACAAAATTCAGCATAACTAACCCCCTCATTTGGTTACTCCATATTAATATTTGTCATTAATCACCAACCTATCAACAATTAACATTGAACATGCAAAATAATAATTGGGGGAAGAAAAATGAAAATGAACATCGAAAAGGAAGAAGAACTCACTTTCCATCTCCATGAAATGTAGCTCTGCATCCGACGAGCTGCCCAAATAATTGTAAAAGTAGGAGGGGGTCGATGGGTATTTATAGAAAGGATTATACTGTGGGAGAAATAGGGAATCGATTTCCTGACTGGAATCGGTTTCTGTGATCATAGAAACCCTTATCCTGATTCGAAATCGGTTTCCGTGATCATAGAAACCCTTATCCTGATTCGAATCGGTTTCCCTAAGGAGAAAGATGGATAACTCTTATCTTATTTGCCATCGGTTTCCAGAAGACACCGGCACATTACACTCAAATATGAGATGGAAAAGTAACTAAACTGTTATTATTATTTTATTGTACTTCAAAAAATCATTGAAATTACAATATTTTTTTTAAAATATTATTAACTTTTACAATAAATATAATAAATGAGAATATTTTTATAAATTGAATCATATGTTGAACTATAAGAATAAAATATTAACTGCGTATTCTTTATAAAAAATGCACTCTTCCTCCCAAAATCTTATGTATAGTAATTTAATAATCTTCTTTACTTTTTGAAAATAATCTTTATTATAAATCACGAAGCAAAACGGTTACAAAGTGTTTAGCCCAAACTAATGGCATGTTCATTATATAGTACATTTCTACAATTCTACTAACTATAGGGCCTATTTGTCAGAGTTTTCTGTAAAGCAATTCAATTCAATTCAGTATTTTTTTATTTTTTTCAGTTTAGTTCAGTATTTTTTTTATTTTTTTCTTTTTTTCAGTTCAGTTCAGTATTTTTTTATTTTTATTCAATTCGTTTCAGTATTTTTTTTTCCAGTCCAGTTCAATATTATTTTATTTTTTTCAGTTCAGTAAATTTCCTATATATTTTTTTATTATAGATTTCTACTGTTTTTTCGCTTCCCGTTAAGTTTATATTTAGTTCAATTAAGATCAAAAAATTATTTTTTTCAAAATGTGATGCAATCCAAAATAATTTAGTCGTACTATTTTTCAGTTTATTTAGTTTTTGTTCATTTTATAGCAATTCAAGTCAGTTTTTTTAAGTTCGTTGATACTATTCAACGTAATGTAGGTGTACTATTTGTAATTAAGTATGTCTAAATCAATAAATTTTGTTCGATCAAAGTAAGGCTCTGTTTAATAAACTGAAATCTGAAGACTGAAGATTGAAAGCTGAAGTCTGAATATGATAAGTGTTGAATAATATTATATTAATACAACTTAGATAAGTGTTGAACACTAAATATGTTAATTAGAAGAATAAATTCTAATCGATTGTTTGATTATTAGAAAATAGTTTTTGAACCAGTGTTATTTAATTTTAACAAGAAACATTCAACTATTATAAGATGAATATGATCCAGATTTAATATATAATATTTATAAATATTTTATTTATTCAATTTTTAAAATATTATAAATACACATTTGAACATTAAATTATTCAGATTTCAAATTTGAGTGTGTATGATAATTACAATAATTTAAATATATGTTATATCTATATCTAATATAATGTAATTATATTATTTTATGATGAGTATACAGTTATTGATTATTATTTTAAAATCAATTACTAAATTATTTACTAATTAAATAATTAATACACAAGAAACATTAAATAAATATGATTATGGTTTTTGACACAAATATTACCTTTAAGGTAAATTTTAATAACTCGTAGCATCTTCTTATTCAGTCAATAATTGATACGCGAATCACTTAATCAAGCCGTCGTAATTTTACGTGTGGTTCAGTGTCACTTATTTGGTTCAGACACGGAAAATTTCTTTATCAAACACGCAGAAGGTAAATCAGCGCTTAACCCATTAAGTTAAGCGATGAACGTGGTTATCAAACGCACCCTAATTCAGAAATAATATTACTCTTTTGTCATAATTTTAATTCAAATCAACTCAGTTTCAAACCATGTCAAATCAATTCAAAATAATGACATTTAGTTCATTTCATTATCTTCATCGTGAGGGCATAGACTGCAAAATTCTTGTTGTTATATTCAGTCGAACTTGATTCATTTCTTCCTTCCTTTGAGAGTTGAGCAATTCCTTTTCCACCGTTTCTTGAACGTTAATTCATTAGTATAATATTACTATTTTTAATACATTCCATTATAACCAGTTCAACAATTTCAGTTGTAATCAAGATCATGAGAGAATATTATTATTTTCCGGAAATATTAAATATTACTTTAGTTGAATTTAATTTAATTCAGTTTAGTCTAGTTTTAATCATTTTAGTCAGTCCAATTCATTTTCATTCAGTTCAATTCAGTCCACTTTTATTTGATCCATTTCAATTTAGTTCATTTAATCTGGTTATGAACAAATGTGATTTGATGAAATTCAGTTTCATATGTTCGATACGTTCAATTATAATTCGGTTCGATTAGTGTATACTAGATTGATACAAGCTCATTATTTGTGAATACGATGAAATAGAGCTATTTTCTTACACTAGTGGTTCTATCATACATCTGGATTTTTTTAACCAGTTCATTTTAAGTTAATTAAAATTAATAATAAGTCTATTTCAATTATGTACATATGTAAATTGATCAATTTCAGTTTAATTTAATCATACTATTATTGTCTTCGATCATTACTTCATTTTATTTTAGTTTAGTTATAAATAAATGTGATTTGATGAAACACGTTAGTTTAGTCATTATTATAATAAATAAAGGTATCTAAAACTTACCTTTTTTTTTATAAACCATTTTCATTATATCATCATAGCAAATCAAGTACAAGTTTTGTGGCGCTCACTCCAGCCACTTACAAAGACACAAACACATAATCTAGTAAGAATAAAATCTAAACTAGAAAAGCATGTCAAAATCTGGTAGTTTTAACTCCTATCTTCTCCAATCTCCAAATGCATAATTCTTCCACCTTCCTTCCCAAATCTGATGCTGTAATCTGAACTCCTTGAAAAACCCTGAGATTCCTTTCCCTCCATATGCTGTAAACAGCTGTGATGAGAACTAAGAGTTTTAAAACTTGCCTTTTCTTCATCAGTTTTAATCTTCTCCTTATATCCCTCAAGGTATGAAGTCCTTTTATCCCCAGTATGGCATATAAATCCTAAGCATAAACACATTTAGCAAACAAATGCTGACATGTATCTTCTCCCATACCACACAACACACATCCTGGATCCATTCCAGTGACAATGCCCAGCCTCTCCAGCCTGTCCCTAGTTGTAAGTCTTCCCTTCAACAGCATCCACCAGAAATAGATGTGCTTTGGCAAGATTTTTGCATTCCAGATGAACTTGGACCAGGGATCAGGTGCAACTCCCTTTAAAAAATCATAAGCAAGCATAGCCTTAAACCTCCCATTCTTGGCAATGCAATCATGCAGAACTGGCTCAATTCTTACTTTTACTTTGTTCAAAACTCTCCAGCACCAATTCTGGCCAACCTTCACCTCATGATCAGAAAGGTCCTGTCCTTTTAGATAATAAGCATTCACCCACCTAATCCATAACACATCTTTTTTACATTTAATATCCCACGGGTGCTTACTTAACACAGCCAAATTCAAGACTTTAGAATCTCTGAGTCCCCATCCTCCCTGCTGCCTAGCTCTGGTCATTGTATCCCAGGCTACTGGATAAAATCCTTTCTTTCCTGCTTCATTCCCCCATATAAAATCCCTGCAAAGTGTTTTAATTTCTGAGTGCACCATCTGAGGAAACATAAATACTGATGCCCAATACCCTGCTATGCTCAGAAGTACAGTATTCACCAACTGAACTCTTCCTGCATATGATAGATTTCTAGAACTCCATGTCTTGATCCTTGTAGTAAGTTTATCAATGAGTACAGAACATACCTTCTTATCCCATCTAATCCCAGAAATAGGAAGGCCTAGATATCTCAGTGGCAACTGCTCCTTCTGAACCTGTAGTATTGAAGCAAGAAAACTCTTTTCCTTTTCATCCATTCTTGAGAAGTACAATTTTGATTTCTGAGCATTAACACTCAGACCAGTTGTTTGCTGAAATGTATCCAACACTTGCTGCACCCCCTAATAGATTTCTCATCAGCTCTGCAAAAAATTAGCAGATCATCTGCAAATAATAAACATTGAACTCCCACTCTTCTACTTCTTTGATGATATCCAATCAGCTTCATCTCAAATGCCATCTTCATCTGTCTGGTGAAATACTCCATACAGATTACAAATAACAAAGGAGATAATGGGTCCCCTTGCTTCACTCCTCTTGCTCCTGAAAACCTTCTGCTGTATCCTCCATTGATGGCCAGACAAAACTGAGCATTACACAAGCATCTCTTGATCCAGCTTACAAATAGACTTGGAAAGTGCAATTTTTGTAACCACTGAAACAAAAAGTCCCATCCAACACTATCAAATACCTTCTGCACATCAACTTGCAACACACAGCTCTCAGACATCTGACTTTGATTATATTTCAGCAACAGTTCTTGAGCTAACATAACATTATGTGCTATTTGTCTTCCCTGTATAAAAGCACTCTGATTATCAGCAATAATACCTGGCAATAGCTTCCCTAATCTGCAACTCATGACCTTAGTTACCACTTTGTATAATACTGAACAACAAGATATAGGCCTATAATCTTGTGCTCTTTGTGGCTGTGAATTTTTGGGAATCAAAGTGAGAACTGCTAGAATAAAATTAACAGGCAAAGATGCTCCCTCAAAGAAACTTCTCACAGCTCTCAGAAAGTCCTGCCCCAATATATCCCAACGTTTCTTAAAAAACATACTTGAATAGCCATCAGCTCCAGGGCTTTTATCATTTTGTATGCTCCAAAGTGCACTCTTGATTTCAGCATCAGTAACCTTACCTATTAAGCTGGCTTGCTGCTCAATGGTTAAGACTGATCCTTGGCTAGTGACTTTAGGATCTATAGCCAGACCCTGTTGAGCACTTATACCAAACTGATTATGAAAATGTTTAACCAAATGCTCCTCTATTTCTCCCCTTCCAAATATAAGGCTATGTCCATCATGAAGACTAACAATATGATTTTTATACTGTCTTGCCCTCATTACAACATAAAATAGCTTAGATGGCCTATCTCCCTCCTGCAACCAACTAATTTTTTCCCTCTGCTGTAAGAACAAAAACTCTGAATCCTCCAAGTCATCAACTTTCCCTCTCAACTCCTTTTCCTTCTGCTGCAAATGTACATTTAAAGGATCCTGAAATAGTGCAGTCTGAGCACTTTCCCAGTCCTCCTTTGCTCTAGCAGTGGCCAAATCTATCCTCCCAAACTCCCTTCTATTCAACTCAAGAAAAGGATCTTGCAATGAATCCAAAAAACCATAGAATTCCTGCAAATTTCTTACCTCTCCTTTTTTCCAACTCTGATTGATCAGACTCTTGAACTGTGGTGATTTACACCACATATTAAAGAATTTAAAAGGCCTATCTACCTTACTTTTCTCAGCCTCCACCAGAACCAGCAAGGGCAAATGATCAGAAGCTGAATGTAGTTTAACCAAACACCTTGATGCTGTCAACTTCTTCTGCCACTCATCATTAATTAAAACCCTGTCAATTCTACTATAGACCCTGTCTTCACCAACTCTTCTATTACTCCATGTAAACTCAGGGCCAAAAGTTTTAAGCTCATGCAGCTTCAATATATCCACTGTGTCTCTAAAATCCTCAATCTCCTCCTCAGTAACTGCTATACCACCCTTCCTGTCCTCAAGATGCAATGGTGCATTAAAATCCCCCATAACTAACCAAGGCAAAGCATGATTCTGTGATTTCAAATGCCTCCATAAATCCTCCCTTTTATCCCTCTGGTTAAAACCATAGACTACAGTAATAATACATTTGGTACTGGTCTCCTTCATCAGACATTCTACTACAATCCACTGCTCTCCCATATCCAACAGTTGAACATCAAAGTAGTCCTTCCTCCAGCCCAGCCAAATCCTTCCTGTATCTATAACTGCATTGTTAGTAAGCAGTTCCCAGCCCTGTCCCATTTTCTCCCACACTCTATTTTTGTTGTGAAGCTTCACCATAGTTTCCACAATCCCTACCAACCCAACTTTATGTACAAAACAAAATTCCCTAAATTTCTTTTGTTTCACCACCCTATTTACACCCCTCATGTTCCAGCACAAAATCTTACTCCCCATCAGGTGGTTTTAAAACTGAAAAGTAACTATCCTCTTTACCCACAGTTTCAGTCCCAATCTGATTCCCCTTTCTAGACCTCTGAATTTCTTGTTTCTCACCAGGATTCTTCTTCTTCACTTCAACAAACTTTTCTTCACCAGAGGTCTCCCCTACCTCAGTAACTACCTTCACCAAATGACCCTGAGCCTCCACTGGTCTCACTTTCTGAACATGCTGCTCATCATTCCCTTGCTTCTTTTTTGGCATATAAACCTTCCTTTCCTTCTTCTGCTTCTCCCATTCCTTCCTTCTGCACTCAACTGCTCCATGACCAAACATTTTGCACTCAGAACACAAAATTGGCTTCCATTCAAACTCCACATCCTGATGTATGATTACACCTTCCTCATCTAAAAATGATACATGATTAGGAACTGAATCTCCTAACTCAACTTCCACCAAAACCCTCCACCCTATCCATTTGTCTAGTTTCCCTATCCAGCTTTAAAGGCTTTCCCAGAGAACTAGTAATTCTGCTTATCAAATTAGGCCTCCAATAGACAACATTAAGCCCTGGAAATCTAACCCAAACTGGAACAGTTTTAGGCATATTAAGATTCCAGTCCTTAGTCCATTTGTTCACCACTACAGGTTTATTTTGAAACAGCAAAACACCCCTATCCACAACTGTGTTTCTATCAGCTACACAACCAAATTTTACCAAGAAAATACCAGCCTTAAACATCCATACCTTTCTCAGTGAGTACTGGCTCCAAATTTTCTTGAAAAACTCCTCCATGATTGGAAAAGTTGGGTGAGCCCCCAACACCTTACAGACCACTGTTGTGTCCCATTCCTGCATGCTAGCTGCAACCTCTTACTTGGGGAGAACTCCCATTTGCACTCCATTAACCTCTACATGTGGGAAATACTGAAGTTCCTCCTCCTCAAAACATTGAGCCCATGCCTTCTTTTCTCCCTGAGAAGTGTGCACAACATCATCTCAGCTAAGACCCCTCTTCGGATTCGGCTCCCATACAGATTCAGACTGTACCCCTTTTGATTTGCTGCTCACTATTGATTGCATATCCTTCTCAATAGATGTTGGCCCTTTTGACTTACTACTAATTGCACCTGTCGGAGTGATCATCAACTCCAGTTCCTCAATTTGATCAGCCTCAATTTGCTCAAAATCTTCACTGGTTCTTAGCTCCATCAGATCTCGATCTTCATGGATCTGATTCGCTATCTTGTGTTGACTCTTAGATTCAGTTGCCTCCTTTCCTTTCTGAAGCCCTCTCTTGAGCTTCCTGCCCATCGGAATAGCAGATTCACTCGGCCGACTGAATCACCACGACGGTCATCGGAGGAAGAAAATCGCCAGAGAAGAAAAGTCAACTAGATTTTTTTGTTAAAACTTACCTATTGCTGCTTAACCTGTAAACCATGCCCATGCATCCATTATAAATTAATAATCTACGGTTTTATCAAACAAACAAAGAAGAAAAATTAAAGAATATACATACCTGTTTTAAATACTCGAAGCAGAATGAAAACGTCACTGCAATTGCATTGTAGCAGAATTAAAAGCCAGCAATCATCCAAAATCACACGAAAAACAAGTTCAAAAACGATCTCTCTCCAAGAAACTTAATAATTTAGGTTATGAAAAAGTGAGAAAAAAGTCAATTATTTTCCAGTTAAGAGCGTTGTGGTTACATCCACAACCAAAAACTCCCATTCCTCGAACTCTATACATGAAAATTAAAGGCCACAAAATGGTTCTGCAAACAAAAAAAGTTTTCTTAGTAAATCCAGCTCATTTGGTTACTCTACATATTCAAAACATTTTCCATTAATCACCAACCTAACACCATCAAACAAACAAAATAATAATTGGAGAAAAATAAATGAAAATGAATTATCGAAAAGGGGTAAGAGACAAACTTAATTTCTACTTCCATGAGTCGTAGCTAATCCAAATGCTTAAACTGTAAACAACCATTCTGTCATGCTCCCAAATGCATCCATCATATATACATAATCTATACGCCATCATCTAAATCCACAAAGACAAACAAACACAATCAAATTGTCAATGGAATGTAGCACCCACCCTGCCATGTTAACACACAACATCCAAAATCACAGAAAAACGGAAATCAAGTCCAAAAATCACTCCAAGAAACTAACTTTAGTTCATGAACGTAAGTGAGAAAAGAAAGAAAAAAATTCTCTTCCAATAAAGATTGGTGTTGTGGCATCCACAAAATCTCCCATTCCCCAAAACTCCACCACAACCTATACACAGTGCAAGACCTCTTGTAACAATTGCCTTTCTATAATATATTGGCCTATTATATATTATTATATTATTTCTCCATATTATATTGTATCATGGTATCGAGCCTAACATCCTAAACCTGTGATTTTTTTACCCTATATACCCTATATATAAACCCTAGATCTTCCGTTGCCGCTGGGTTTTGCTACCGTCATCGTCATGTTCTGCCACCACCGCCGCTGTATTCTGCCACCGCCGCCGTTGATTATCATCACTACCTTGGTTTCTTCTGAAACAATCTGAAGTTGTTGTGTGGTTTCTACTGAATCAATTTGAAGTTGTTGTCAACACCGCCGTTGTTATCTATCACCGCCGTCGCTTTTTCTGAACTTGCGAATACTCTTGATTATCGTCTGAAATTTAAACCCTGTCATATTTGAAGTCTTACCGCCGTAGATGCCGCCGTTGTTGCCGTCGTAGAGGCTGCCACCGCAGTAGATGCCGTTGTGACTTACATTAATACCCTGGATGTTATTACCCTAATTTATTTATGGATCTTACTTTTTCTGTTGGTAATGTTGCTTCTTTTTCTACTGAAGTTGTTGTTTACAAGATTCAAGATTCTGGAGTTATAAAGTAAGGCTGCACTGTACTCTTTTTCCCACTGGGTTTTTTAATGAGGTAGTGTAGTGTTTTTGACTGATTTTTTATGATCTTTCTCGCAAGTCGGACATGCTTGATCACCCTGTTCCGACTTGAGGGAGGGTATTGGGAATAAGAAAGAGATGAAGAAGAATATATATATATATATATATAGTTATATTAGGAATATACTTAGTATGTATTTATCCCACATCGGAATATGCGAGTTTAGAGGTTCATGTATACCCTATAAATACAGTGTAAGACCTCTTGTAATAATTGCCTTTCTATAATATATTGGCCTATTATATATTATTATATTATTTCTCCATATTATATTTTATCACTTCAGCTCTAATTTGATCTCACAGCCAAGTGCTCCACAGTCTCAGTCTGCAGGAGCAAGTGACAGTAACAACTTGAGAATGTTGATTCAGTAAGAATTGAGGCAGCTGATCAAAGGAAAAGGCAAGATGGAGGATGAGCATGCTATTATTAATTTTTCTCACTTTGAGGATTTTTCATGTATAACTACCTACTTTGCTATGAGTTCTTTGAATATTGATGTTCAAAACTATTGGATCATTGACTATGGAGCTTCTATGCATATGAGTTCTAGTGAGTCTATTTTTGATACATATGAAGAACAGAAGGACTATATTCCTGTTTATATGCCTGATGGTTCTATTAAAACTGTTAAGCACATTGGAAATGTCTTTTTGAGTAAGAAGCATAAGCTAGAGGGTTGTTTGTATATCCCTGGTTTCAAATACAACCTTTTATCAGTAAATAAGTTGGCATTTGATAATTTGTTGGTGTGTCTATTCTTTCCTCAACTACACTGTATTCAGGATCTCTTGACTAAAGAAGTGGTGGCTGTTGGCATTGTGGAGAATCTATATATACTCAATAAAGAATCTTTTGATAAGCAGTACATAAGTAGGGCACTGTGACATTGAAGACCTATTTGGAGGCCATAAGGAGTAACAGTCTTCATGTTAGAAGTTGCAACAGTGTGTTTACACTTTCAAGCAGTAGACTATGGCATCAAAGGATGGGTCATCCTTCTTTGAATGCACTTAGACATTTGCCTGTAGATAATGCTAGTACTTTTGATAAAACATGTATGTGAAATTTGCCATTTGACTAAACAAAAGAGATTGCCCTTCTCAGAAAGGGACAGTAGTGCAATAAATTGTTTTGATCTCATTCATATGGATATTTGAGGACCATTCAAAGAAAAATCTTTATGTGAAGCTCTTTTTTTTTACTATAGTAGATGACCATTCCAGAGGCATTGGACTTTTTTAATGTCCTCAAAAGCACAAGCTATTTCTATATTTCAGAGATTTGTGAAGATTATCCACACACAGTTTTCAGTATTGATTAGACAGTGAGGACAAATAATGGTTCTGAATTTCTTAGTAATGATTTTCAGAATTTTTTGGTCCAAAATGGCATTTTGCATCAGAAAAGCTGCATTTACACTCCTCAACAAAATGGTTTGGTTTAGGGAAAACAGCAGCACTTATTGCAGTTGGCCAGGGCCTTAATGTTTCAAGCTTCTTTGCCACTCAAGTTTTGGGGGAGAGTCTATTTTAACAACTACATATTTGATCAACAGACTGCCTACTTTGCTATTAAGTTGGAAGACTCCTTATGAGGTACTTTTTCATCAACCTCCTGATCTTTCAAAATTTAAAGTTTTTGGCTGCATCTGTTTTGCTTCAAATATTCTGCCCTCCAAATTCAAATTTGATGCTAGAGCCAAGAAAGCTATAATGTTGGGACACTCTTCAGGACATAAGGCCCAGAAGCTTTATGATGTTACAGACAGGAAAAATTTTCACTCTAGTCTCTAGGAATCTTATTTTTCATGAGCATCTTTTTCCATTTTCACCTAATCAACATGCTCCTTCTACTTCCTGTCTTCCATTCCCTATTATTGATGATGACCACAGTTCTACTTCTGATATGAATGAAGATACTGAAGCAACTGCAATACCTCAGAATCCCACTTCAGACTTGTTCTTGGAAACTCCAGAATCTCCTCCCTCTGTTCTTTTGCAAACTGTGCCTTCTTTGCTTTCTTTGCCTCCAAGAAACAGACAGAAGCCTTCTTGGATGAATGACTATGTTATAGGCCAAGTCTTTGCTGAATTACCTATTGAACCAGTATCATATGCTAAAGCTAGCACTCAGACATAATGGATTCTTGCTATGCAGCAAGAGCTCAATGCATTAGAAATCAACAAGACCTGAGAAATTGTCATTCCACCTACTAGGAAGAAATCTATTGGTTGCAGGTGGGTCTACAAATTTAAACAAAATGCAGATGGGAGTGTGGAGAGGTACAAAGCTAGGCTTGTAGAAAAAGGCTAAACTCAGAAAATGGGAGGAGACTATACTGAGGTATTCTCTCCGGTAGTAAAGGTTGTGACTGTCAGGGTTCTATTTTGTCTAGCTACTACTAAAGGATGGGATCTTTTTCAGTTGGATGTAAATAATGCTTTCTTGCATGGAAACTTGGATGAGGAAGTATATATGCATCCTCCACTTGGCTATTCTATTCCTCAGCACAAGTGTCTTTTAAGGAAGTCACTTTATGGTTTAAAACAAGCAAGTAGGCAGTGGAACCAAGTTTTCTCTCACACTTTGTGCAAATAAGATTTTACTCAGTCAACTCATGATCCCTGCTTGTTCATACTTCAAGATAGTCATAAGTTTCTGGTCCTCCTTGTCTATGTTGATGATGTTTTGTTGACTGAAAATAATGAGAGTTCTATTACTAATGTAAAGAACTTTCTGCATCAAGAATTCTCCATCAAGTACTTGGGACAAACTAAATATTTTCTTGGTGTAGAAATTACTAGATAGTCTTCTGGTTTTGTGCTTCATCAAAGTAAATACATAGCAGACCTTATTACACGGGCTGGTCTGAGTATTGCTAAAAGCACTACCACCCCTTTGCCTCTAAGAACTTAACTTTCTGAAGATAAAACCCCTGTGTTGGCAGATCATAGTCAGTACATAAGACTAGTAGGGAAGCTTTTATACCTAAATTTCACCAGGCCTGATATTAGCCATGTTGTGCAGCATTTGAGTCAATTTGTACAAGCTCCTACAGAGGCTCAACTCAAAGTTGCTTTGCATATTATTATCAGATTTCTATCTGGTAGTCCTCATTTGGGCCTGTTTTATGATGTTAATTCTCCTTCAACGGTTAGAGGCTACTCAGATGGTCTACAAGGTTTCTCTAATGCAGATTGGGCCTCTCGTAAGACCTCTAGGAGATATTTAACTGGCTACTGTGTTTTCCTTGGCACTTCTCTTGTTTCTTGGAAAACAAAGAAGCAATCAACAATATCTTGCAGTTCAGCTGAAGCTGAGTACAGAAGTATAGCTGCAGTGACCAAAGAATTGAAGTGCCTCTCCTATTTGCTTCATGATCAGGCCATTAATGTACCTCTACATATTCCTCTGAAATGTGACAATCAGGAAGCTATCTATATTGCTTCAAATTCAGTCTTTAATGAGAGGACTAAGCACATTGATTAGATTGCCATGTGGTCATAAATCAATACTTAAAAGGTTTTCTCATTCCTTTGTTTCTTGCCTCTAAACATCAGCTGGCTGATTTCTTCACCAAAGCTGTTGCTGCACCAGTTTTCTCTTTTCTGCTTGCCAAGTTAGGACTGAGCTTTGCCTAATCAGAATAACTAGTTGATCGGGTTTTACTTCTATTATTTTACCCTAGTCAACAGTCAAAGTCAAATTATATTAGAGAATATTTAGATTGATCATTATTGGTTATTATTAATTGTATATGAGTTGTAGTATATTTTGTTTTAGTCATAGATTATTTGATTTCCCTGTATTACGGGAATTCCTTTTGTATTACTATTAGGAAATCCTTGTATATAAATAGGAGTCTTGAGTTAATGAAAAATCAACCTTTGCAGTAATCTTTTCTCTGCAATTCTTATATGGTATCAGCTTAGCACGCGGTCCTTACCGATGGCCTCGTCTACGTCTTCCGCTTCATCACAATCATCTACGTCTTCAGTTTCAGCACAGAATCTCCTCATGGCTGCTGGCAGAACCACCACCACCCTCCAGCTTCCCACTCTTTCCATTCGCCTAGACCACAGTAATTACTCTCTGTGGAAAGGTACTGTGCGCTCGGCTCTTGAAGCCTTCGAGCTTGATGATCACCTTCTCTCCGACCAGACTCCGGCCAAAACTATTACACCGACTGGAGACTCGGAGTCAACCACGCCGATCCCTAATCCGGCATACAAACCTTGGAAACGAAACGACAATTTCGTTCTCCTGTGGCTGCGTACCACTCTCACCATTCCGATACTTGGTCATGTTGCTCGTGCCACCTCTGCCGCTGATGTCTGGACCATGCTTTCCCAGATGTTTCAGTCTCAAACGCGAGCACGCCAGAATCACCTCAAACAGCAGCTGCAGACTCTCCCCAAAGGCTCCATGTCCATCATGGAGTATGTCGAGAAGAAACGGGGCATCTCCGATTCACTGGCGGAATGCCTCTCAGCCGTCTCTGATGATACTTTGTATCATACGTCCTCTTCGGCCTGGGTGCTGAGTACGCCGCTTTCAAGACGAAGATCAGCATGCGTGATTCAGTCACCTCCAATGAACTCCTCGGCCTTCTTCTCCTAGAGGAACAACGAATCCTAGATTCGTGTGCTTCCGTGGCTCCCTCGGCGCTCGTTGCTCACTGCTGTGCCTCTACTTTCTCTGCTCAGCCGTCAGAAGGGGCAGCCACCAGAAGTGATCCTCCTCGCACTGTCTGTCAAATCTGCGACAAGCCCTATCACTCTGCTAAGAACTTCCACAACCGCTTCAACGATGTGGACTATCCACCTACAAATCGCCGATCGGTGGAACGTCAGAAGCAGCATAATCCAGCTCGCAAGCAGGCTCATGTGGCGTACAATAGTCCATCGGCTCTCACTGATCCTTGGGTGATGGATTCTGGAGCCACTCACCATGTTACAGCGGACCTCGATGCTCTCAATCTTCAATCTCCCTACACTGGCGCTGACAACTTAGTTGTTGGCAATGGTAAGTCCCTTCCCATTACTCATATCGCTACTCGTAATCTTTCTTCGTTGCATGTTGCCAATAAACCTCTTTCTCTTAATGAAGTTTTAGTTGTACCCAAGGTTTCAAAAAATCTCATCAGTGTTTCAAAATTATGTAGAGATAATAATGTATCTGTTGAATTAACTACGGATCATTGTTTTGTTAAGGATCCTAAGGGTCAAAAACTTCTCAAGGGAATAGTTGAGAATGGTCTGTATTGTCTGAATTCCCCATCATCTCCCAGCCCTAGAGTTTTTGTTGGTTAACGTGCTTCTGTTGCTTGTTGGCACCATCGGGTTTGCTCATCCTCACGAGTCTATTCTGCGTCGTCAGCTGTCTGCTTTTAATCTACCTGTTTCTGCGAATAAATATTTACCTCTTTGTAGTGCTTGTCAATTAGGCAAGAGTCATAGGTTGCATTTACCTTTTTCTCATGTGTCATCCAGCGAACCTTTTGATTTAATATATTCAGATGTTTGGGGTCCTGCCTATGTTCCTTCGTTAAATGGAAATCGCTACTTTGTTTATTCATTGATGATTGCACTAAATTTGTGTGGATTTATTTTCTCCAAACTAAATCTCAGGTTTTCTCTACCTTTCAACATTTCAAAACTATGGTCGAAACTCAGTTTTTTGCGAAAATAAAGGCTTTTCAATCTGACTGGGGTGGTGAGTATCGTAATGTATCAACTTTTCTTCAAACTCAAGGGATTTTACATCGAATTTCTTCCCCTCACACACCTGAACAAAATGGTGCTTCTGAAAGGAGGAACCGTATTGTTGTGGAAAAGGGTTTGGCACTGTTAGCTCATTCCCATCTTCCTATAGAATTTTGGGAACAAGATTTTCACACTGCCATCTATCTAAATAACAGAACCATCACTCATATTTTAGATTATAAATCTCCCTACTCTTGTCTTTACAAACGGGAACTTGATTATCAATTTTTAAAATCCTTTGGGTGCTTATGTTTTCCCTACTTAAGACCATACAATACCAGCAAACTTGAGTTTCGTTCCGTAGCTTGTATATTTTTGGGATATAGTGCAAAACATAAAGGTTATCTTTGTTTCCATGCTCCAACTTCTAGGACCTACATAGCTCGCCATGTCGTATTTGATGAATCCCAGTTTCCCTATCCTACTCATATTGCTCAGTCCCCATCCCCAATTCCTCCAGTTTATGATCTGTCTCTAATAGGTTCTGCCCAGTCTCCATCTGAAATACTGCCCAGTCCTAGCATTCGAAATTCTTCTTCCGGCAGTCAGCCGTCGTCTGGGGCAGCGTCTACGGATGGGTCCTCACCCGCTGTATCTCTGTCGTCGTCGTCTGTACCTCAGTCCTCGTCCGATTCTTCTGACCGTCAATCTTCATCTAGGTCAGCGTCTCAGAGTGTGCCCTCGCCCTCCGGATCTCTGTCATCGTCCGCCTTACCTCAGTCCTCCTCCGCCGGCCCTCAGTCATCGGCTGTGTCCACCAGCCTCACGACCGAGTCTGCCGCGTCCCTGTCGTCATCGCCGGAGGTCCAAGCCGAGTCTCCGCCAACGCAGCAAGCCAATTCTTCACCTGTCTTTGACCAGTCAACTCACTTTGACCAGTCCACTTCTGCATCCTCTTCCTCTCTGGCCATTATTCCTTCTCCACGTGTCCCTTCTTACTTCAGACAATCAGACACTTCTCAGCATCCCATGACCACTCGTGCAGCCACCAATTCTCTTTAACCTAAAGCTCTAACTGCCACTAAATGTCCTGTCAATCGTGACTCTTCTCATCCTGAACCAAAAACTTTTACACAAGCTGCCAAACATCCTCATTGGCAACAGGCAATGCAGTTAGAATATGATGCTTTAATGACTAATGGGACTTGGGACTTAGTTCCAAAGCCCTTTACTTCTAATGTTGTTGGTTGTAAGTGGATTTTCAGGGTTAAAACGAAGGCTGACGGTACTGTGGAACGTTACAAAGCACAGTTAGTGGCAAAGATATTCAACCAAGAGGAAGGAGTGGACTAATTTGATACGTTTAGTCCTGTTGTCAAGCCTACTACTATTCGTCTTGTACTCAGTATTGCTGTCACTCGGCGCTGGGCTCTTCGTCAGGTTGACATCAACAATGCTTTTCTGAATGGGGATCTTTCAGAGACCGTATTCATGCAACAACCGCCAGGGTTTGTTTCTTCTTCACATCCGAACTATGTGTGCAGGTTGAAGAAGTCTCTTTATGGTCTCAAACAGGCTCCCCGAGCTTGGTTTCAGAAGCTCAGTCATGCTCTACTTCAACACGGCTTCAAGCAGTGTGTTTTAGATACTTCCCTCTACATCAAGTCTCATGGTGATCATGTCATTTATGTGTTAGTTTATGTTGATGACCTGATTATCACTGGTTCTCATTCCAAGTTCATTGATGAGTTCGTTCTTTACCTGAACTCGGTTTTCTCTCTGAAGGATCTTGGTCGTCTTTTTTTTCTTGGCATTGAAGTACACCATCTTTCCTCAGGCTTACTTCTGTCTCAACGGAAGTATATTTTGGATCTCTTGGATCGTAGCAACATGGCAGGTGCTAAACCTATTTCTTCTCCAGCTACTCCTGGCTCGCGGCTCCAGAGTTCTGGTGATCCTTATCCAGATCAGCATCTTTATCGCAGCATTGTTGGAGCTCTTCAGTATGCTACCATCACTCGCCCTGAAATTTCTTATGCTGTGAACCGTGTCTGTCAGTTCATGCACAAACCAACAACTGAGCACTGGCTTGCTGTCAAACGCATTCTTCGCTATCTCAAAGGCACCATCACTGCTGGACTTTATTTCCGCCCGGCTTTGGATTCTCGCCTTGTTTGCTACACTGATGCTGGATGGATTTCAGATCCAGATGATTGTCGTTCTCAACATGGGTTTTGCTTGTATTACGGTGGCAACTTGGTGAGTTGGGCATCCAAGAAACAAGGTGTTGTTGCTCGCTCCAGTACTGAAGCCGAACATCGTGCCATTGCGTTTGCTGCTGCTGAATTAATCTGGTTACAACAACTTCTCAAGGAAATGAATATTGCTCTTTCTGGCCCTCCGACAGTTCTTTGTGATAATCTGAGTGCAACTTTTCTCACAGCTAATCCTGTTCTTCATCACCGTTCGAAGCACATCAAACTAGATTTTCACTTTGTTCGTGAACAAGTCTGTGATGGTTCCCTTGTGGTTCGACATGTTAGCTCAGTTGATCAAGTTGCTGATGTGTTTACTAAAGCCGTTGGGACGTCTAGATTCAAAGACTTGCGTTCCAAACTTCTTGTTCGTGCCCGAACATGAGCTTGCGGGAGGGTATTAGAGAATATTTAGATTGATCATTATTGGTTATAATTAATTGCATATGAGTTGTAGTATAATTTGTTTTAGTCATAGATTATTTGATTTCCCTGTATTACGGGAATTCCTTTTGAATTACTAGGACATCCTTGTATATACATAGGAGTCTTGAGTTAATGAAAAATCAACCTTTGCAGTAATCTTTTCTCTGTAATTCTTTTAGAATAACTGACCTTTGACTTTCTTGGTAGCTTTCTGTTAGCTTGAGACTGAGATCAACTGTTTTCTGTTGGTTAGTCTGTTCAGTCCAGATGTGTGAGTTTTCCGGCGGTTCTCCCAAAAGTATTACGGTTAAACTCAGCATTATTTTCCCTCTCTAGATTAGTTAGCTCCATAAATAGTCTAGATCCCCTTTCTGTGTAAGCTTGAGATTGAATAATAAAGGAGTAATATTTCCCCTCTTTTCACTGCTATTTTCCGCTTCATGTTCTTCAAATTCACAGGCTCGATTTTGTCATTCAATGTTTTTAAAGGAAAACTTTTAAATAAAAAACACGATATATAATTAATTATGCCCCCATTTCGTTAATATAAAGTTGCATATACTTCAAAATATTAATAAAAATTAAAATATTATGAAATTACTCTGGATAAAATTTTAACAGGAAGGACCTGATATGTTTGATGCTAATATACGCGTTTCAGTATTTTTTAACTTTTTTTATGCCAAAATATGATATAATTTATAAAAATAATTTAGTTTATTAAAAGATTAGTAATATTTAGAAGATAATACTATAATTCATTAATATTTTGGAGTACAATCGAATACAATGGATAAATAGCAATTCAGTTATTTTCCATCTCATATTTGAGGGAAATATGCCGGCGAGCGGCGACTCATTCTGGCCTATTGGGAAACCGATGGCGAATAGGATAAGAGTTATCTATCTTTTTCCTTAGAGAAACCAATTCGAATCAGGATAAGGGTATTCATGATCACGGAAGCCGACTCCAATCAGGAAATCGGTTCCCTATTTCTCCCACAGTATAATCCTTCCTATAAATACGCATCGACGGTTGGGAATTGAATTGAATGTTAATCCTAGTCTGTTTTGAATTTATTAATTATGGTAAATCTAATTCTGTTTAGGAAGGGATTGGGTAGTCCTGTTCCGCATCTGTTTAGGATTCTGTTATTGTGGTGTTTATATATACCATCGTTGTCAATTGTAATCGGGTGTGAGATCTAAAACATCTGTGTCTGAGTCTGTGTTTGTTATTAATAAAGCTGTTTGTTCTGTTGTGGAGGTAGCCAATTGGTGAACCATGTTAAATCTGTGTTTTGTGTTCTTCATTGTTATTTTGAACCGGTGTGCAAAAGGGATTGATTTCCTAACAATTGGTATCAAGAGTTTGGTTGATCGGTCGAGATAACAAAGGAGGAGTCTGTTTTGGTGCCGAAGGTTCTTGGCGAGAAATTCGGTTCTGTGGTGTTCGCGTTATTGTTTGTTTCCGTCAGTGTTTCGAATCTACAACGAAGATATCTTCAATCAGCATGAAGATCGACAAATTTACTGGGAGAAACAGTTTCAGTCTTTGGCAAATCAAAATGCGAGCTTTACTGAAGCAACAAGGTTTATGGGCGCCATTATCCACGGGGGAGACATCGGGAGAGGATGAAGCATCCAAGAAAGCAAAGCAGGATGAGACATCCAAGAAACCGATTGGAAGTGACATGGTGGTTTTGGAAGAGAAGGCGCATTCAACGATCCTGTTGTGTTTGGCTGATGAAGTAATTGTTGAGGTCGCTAACGAAACAACTGCTGCAAATCTGTGGACAAAGCTTGAAAGTTTATACTTGAGAAAGTCTTTGACCAATAAGCTGCTTCTGAAGCAACGTCTGTTCAGTCTGCGTATGAAGGAAGATACACCTTTGAGAGATCATCTTGAAGAACTGAACTCAATTTTATTGGAACTGCGTAATCTGGAGGTTGAAATTGAGGAGGAAGATGCTGCTTTAATTCTGTTGGTATCTTTACCATTGGCATATGAGACGTTCATTCAGTCTATTGTCGGTAGTAAAAGTACTCTGACTTTGGAAGAGGTTAGATCTGCACTTTATACAAGGGAGCTACGCCATAGGGCGTCTGGTACTGACGCAGCTAGTCAAAATGGTGCGTATGTAGTCCATGGAAGTAAGGGTAGATATTCTGGAAAGCGACAAAGCTTCAGGGGTCCTAAATCTGATGATATCTGCAATTACTGCAAGGAGAAGGGGCATTGGAAAAATCAGTGTCCAAAGAAGATGCAATCTGGACGTGGTTCTGCTGCTGTGGTTGAAGGCATAAATTCCGAAGAGGAGATCACGTTGTAGCTGTTGTGTCTGCCGTTCTGTTCTGTTAGCTAGTCCTTTCCTGGTTGGGCTTGTTCTGTTCTGTTTACCCGTCTGTTGCTGTCGCAAGTTCTTTCCGGGTTGAATTTGTTGAAGGCAGTTCTGTTGGTGGTTCTGGGTACTTCGGTACATCTGTTTGACAACGTCTGTGGCGCTTCTCCCCAGTGCATCTGTTTCTGTTCTGGCACGACCACCGTGCTTCTGGTTATTTTCTGTTCGAAGCTTCGTCTGTCTGCGTCTGTTTGTTAGAGATTCAATTCAAGGGGGAGATTGTTGGGAATTGAATTGAATCTTAATCCTAGTCTGTTTTGGATTTATTAATTATGGTAAATCTAATTCTGTTTAGGAAGGGATTGGGTAGTCCTGTTCCGCATCTGTTTAGGATTCTGTTATTGTGGTGTTTATATATACCATCGTTGTCAATTGTAATCGGGTGTGAGATCTAAAACATCTGTGTCTGAGTCTGTGTTTGTTATTAATAAAGTTGTTTGTTCTGTTGTGGAGGTAGCCAATTGGTGAACCACGTTAAATCTGTGTTTTGTGTTCTTCATTGTTATTTTGAACCGGTGTGCAAAAGGGATTGATTTCCTAACATCGACCCCCTCCTACTTTTCCAAGCATTTGGGGCAGCTCGTCGGATGCAGAGCTACGATTCATGGAAATGGAAAGTGAGCTCTTCAGGGAGCCACGAAAGAAGAAGAAGAAGCAGAAACTATAGAGGAGTAAAGCAGGTATCAGGCAACACATGGGGTGCTCAAATTATTGATAAAAAGAAATATGTGTGGCTAGGCACATTTGATACAGCAGAGGCTGCAGCTGCGGCTTATGACCAAGCAGCCTTGGCATTCAGAGGCTCTACGGCAATCATCAATTTCCCCAATCCTCATCTTTCTAATGCCGCTAGTTCACTGGAGGAGGCTTATGATGAAGCTACTAGGGTGAATAATCCCTCCAAAAGGAAAAGTGATTCACAATCTTCACCAGATATTCATAATAAGGCTGCAGCCATTTCTTATGATAAAGCTTCCCTAAAGATTCATGGATGCAAAGCAAGACTCAATTTTCCTGACCGGCAACCTGATTCTCTCGTCTCTTCTTGGGGGCATCGTGATTCACAGTCTTCACCAAGTTCATTACAGCAAGGAGATGAAAATCATCAATCCTCTCTGGAAGAATCTCAAAGTGTTATAAATCAACAAACTCCCAGTCTAGACTATGTTCTCTCTAATTCATGGGGGGATCTATCAGAGTTGGATACTTACCTTAAGCGTGACAACGCGATAAGTTCGGTGATGGATGCTCTTAGAGAAAAGATTCTACAAACTTTTAGACAATGAATATAAAATTTTCTGCACTATCCTTCACTGGTTTTCTGTTAGAGATGTTGAAGATTTCACATGATTTTATTGATTTGTGTTAAACAGCCTTCAGACGCTTAGAGAATTTTACTAAATTTAATTTAGTCACATTGTTACAACTTTTTATTGCACTACTTGAACCTAATTTAGCTCAATAAGAAATAAATTCCGGATCAGAAGTCTTAACTCTTAAGTTCAAAAATACTATATACTTGAAACACAGCTTCATTGTGCAATTCAAACCTTAATCGGACTCTTGAAAGGAAAAGGGTGATTTTGTAAAGAAAAAAAGGATGTTGATCTAATTTTGGTAATTGTGGCTATTGCGGAATTCCCACATCGCTAGTTGAAGCTTCTGTAGTCTTCTTGTTGAGTAGGTATAAAACTAGTGGGCTATTCAGCATTGAAAGGCAAGCAGCTACGCAGTGACCACAAAGCGAATTATTCTTTCGCCTTTTACTAAAGAATACCGTGTGAGCGCTGCATTCAGTAGCATACTCCTATTTTTGGAAAGAGTTCCGCCAAAGGTGGAACTCTGCAAATCGAAGATCAAATTTTTGTCCTTTATGTTAAAGTTAAAGAGGTTTCATTGAGTTAGTTGCATTTTATTCGTTTGTAAAAATAGTAATACTGTTTGTTTGTTTCATCATATCAAGTCTCCCATAAACTTGTATCATTGTACCAACAGCAGCTGCAATAGCACCGTTCATCTAAGATATCCTTAAACAGCTTGATCAATTTCAGTCTAAAGGCTTTAAACTTGTGATGTTGCATCCTCAGGTGTTACAACATGATGGTGGAGTACCAGAATCTTGCTGCAAAATTCACATTTTACTATATATATCAACTTGAATTGTCACTATATATAATGCGCGAAAAACAGACTAACCCGATGCTTTTGCTAAAGATTCCCACTTCCGCTCTTCTATAACAGATATTGCAGCAACTAATGTGACATCTTTGCGCATTCCTGCTTCTTTCGGCTTTCCATTCTGATTTGATAATCCAGCCTTCAAGCCCTTCTTATACAAGTTCCTGATGACTAGCTGACAAGATGATAACCATATTAAAAACATTGCGGCTGATCCATACCATTAGAATTTAGATTATTCTTAACTCATGCAACATGATAACTATTTTAACTCAGCAATACTTGGAACTCAGAAATACTTGGAACTCAGAAAATGCACTTAAGAACTTGAGAAAAATAGAGATCAGTTGAGTTCACCAGTTATGGTATAGTACTAAGTCACTCCGAGAAGCTGAAGCCTGCACTAAAATAGAAGCACTTTTAAGTCACAGTGTATAGTCCCCTGTATTTATACTTTGTGTGTTTATAGGAAATGATAAGCACAGGCAACTTGAGGCTGAAGAAATTTGTAACAAAGAATGTCAAGAACATCTATATGCTTCATAGCAACAGTCAAGAGTCGAATAATGTACAACAACAACAATAATAGGTAAACAACAATCCATTCAACTTTTATAAATGGAATATAGTATAGAATAATGTACTACGTTCACAAATGAGAGGGAAAAAGTGTTGACCTTGAAGTCGGCCCATATGAGTGTGGGTAAAAATTACAACTAAACAGCTGAGGCGAAGATTTATAGCTTCCAAAATCTTTTCTACAGGGCAGGGGAGCTCAAAATAGCCTCAAATTCCAAAACAAGAAGAAAAAACTAGCTCAATTAGCTGGCCATATCCCAAACATGTTGCGAGATATATGTAAAAGGCATCACATTTTGAGGAACAGGAAAAAGTCTCTATACTAAAAGTCTCTATATTATGCGAGAAACCATAATATGAAGTGTAGCTTCCAGCAAAGCAAGACTTGCTACACAAATAGTAGCTTAAACATGATGGTGTTTTTTTGCACTATTTTGATAATCAATTCACACTTTTTAAGGTCAATAATAAGAACAAAATGCTGGTTATCTTATAAAGAGAGCTTCGCGCGACTTTTTTATTGCACGGAACTCGATATGGAACTATGCTTCAAACATATATGCTTGAGTCAGGTATATTGATTCTTCGCAAATTTCTGTTGTCCTTAATGGTTGTTTTCAAGTTATGGTATGAGCCAAACTCGTGCAAGCTAGCCAGAAAATAGTAATGAATGCATGCATTAAAACAGATATATAACAGAGAATGCAAAAGTTGGGACTTTTCTCTCCTCCTTTTCCCGGGCTGGAGTTAAAAAGTGTTCACAAACTCTTACCTCCTTAGGCTGGAAATCAATAAGGCAACAATCAATCCACCATATGCTATAGCCAATCTACAACCAAAAAGACAGTATCGAACAAACTCAATCCAATAAATCCTATGATCAGAGCTAATTAGAGAAATTCATTTATTAAAACATGTCAGAAAAAGCAGGCAAACCTGGATGATGTTAAAATGTATAAAGCCAGATTTGAGGACTTTAAAACAGAGAACTTCTCCAGTTAAGAGTGTTGTGGTTGCATCCAAAATATTAATAATCTATACGGCATTATCATCCACAAAGACACACAAACACATAAGAGAAATGAAAGGATATATATACCCGTTTTAAATAGTTGAAGCAACTGCAATGTGGCACCTGTCATGTTAAAGCTAACAACGTCATCATTCATCACACAACATCCAAAACCACAGTAAAGCGGAAATCAAGTCCAAAAACCACTCCAAGAAGCTAAATTTAGTTCATGATTTAGTGAGAAAAGAAACAAAAAACTTCTCTTCTAAAACAAAATCTCCCAATTCCCCAAAACTCCACAACAACCTACTATACACATGGAAATTAAAGGCCACAAATACAAGGAGTTTTCTTAGTAAACAAAATTCAGCTCTGAAAAACATTTGTCATCATCGAAACAGGCAAAAAAAAATTGACATGCATAAATTAATACCTAAATACACAAAATTAACCTTCATCACGAGCCATGCAATTGTTAACCCAGCACCACAAAATCAAAAACCCTAGACATCAATTATCATAGGATAGAATCACACAACTTATTAACTACTTACTAACAGTCACCGATTGCTGATTTATCTGTAAACCATCATCCATCATCAAAAATTCACAATCACAATCTACGGAATTATTAACATCCATAAAGACAAACACAGAAGAAAAATCAAAGATATCATAGGACTTATTAACCAATTAATATAAAGAGGGTATTTAAAACTTAATAACCGTCACCGATTGCTGCTTAATCTGTAAAGCCGCCATTCAGCCATGCTCATGCAAGACATCATAAATTTATAAACTACGGTATTATCTACATCAACAAAGACAAACAAACACAAAAGAAATATCGAAGAGAATATATAACTGTTTTAAAAAGTGGAAGCAGAAGCAAACCTTTACCGCAATTGCATTTTAGCACCATACCATGTTAAAGCCAACGACCTTAAACCCTAGATCAATCATCACAACCAAAATCATATAATGTCACATAAAAGAAAGGAAAGAAAAACTTAATTTAGTTCATGAAAAAGTGAGAAAGGAAAGAAAAAACTTCTCCAATTAAGCCCTGTACGTGATTGCATCCACAAATCTCCCATTCCCCAACTACAGAACAACCTAATAAGTGGAAATTAAAGGCAACAAAAAACGGTTTTGCAAACAAAAAAATGTTTTCTAAGTAAACAAAATTCAGCATAACTAACCCCCTCATTTGGTTACTCCATATTAATATTTGTCATTAATCACCAACCTATCAACAATTAACATTGAACATGCAAAATAATAATTGGGGGAAGAAAAATGAAAATGAACATCGAAAAGGAAGAAGAACTCACTTTCCATCTCCATGAAATGTAGCTCTGCATCCGACGAGCTGCCCAAATAATTGTAAAAGTAGGAGGGGGTCGATGGGTATTTATAGAAAGGATTATACTGTGGGAGAAATAGGGAATCGATTTCCTGATTGGAATCGGTTTCCGTGATCATAGAAACCCTTATCCTGATTCGAATCGGTTTCCCTAAGGGGAAAGATGGATAACTCTTATCCTATTTGCCATCGGTTTCCAGAAGGCCAGAATGAGACACCGGCACATTACACTCACATATGAGATGGAAAAGTAACTGAACTGTTATTTCATTATACTCCAAAAAAATCATTGAAATTACAATATCGTCTTTTAAATATTATTAATTTTTCAATAAATATAATAAATAAGGATATTTTTATAAATTGTATCATATTTTGAATTACAAAAATAAAATATTAACTGCGTATTCCTTATAAAAAATGTATTCTTCCTACCAAAATCTTATGTGTAGTAATTTAATAATGGGAAAATTTGGATAAAGGGCTGTAGAAATTTCAATATTTAGAAATGAGGCGCAACTTTCACATAATCTCTAAAAAGGGCGACGATATATTTTTAAAATTTTGTAAAATAAATTCATTTGAATAAGACTATCATGCCCTTAATTTAATTACTTTCCATCGTCAGCCTACGATTGTCTCTAGTTTTCACCATTATCGCCGGCTAGAAACCACCACCATCCCACCGGTCTCTACACTTTACAGGTCAATCTTTGCCGACCGCCATTTCTGCAACAAACGACGCCACCACGTGTCACCACCATCCGCCGAGCGCCTTCGTTGATCAAAATAGCATCCTGAACCCACTGTTGTATCTCCGTCAGTCACCAGAGCTCCGCCGACCACTTTCTCGGATGCCATCTAATGCTATCTTCCGAAGAACATTGCTTCACGACCCAATTTGACCCTTTGCCTCCTTCCTTGAAACCCCCAAATGTATTACCTAATTTCCCCCGGGACCTGACAAATCGCCACCACCACCGGACGCCGGAAAGAATCCGACCCCAAATTTGCAGAGAATCGATCGTGGCTGCTGCTGTTGTTATAGTCGTCATCGGAATCTTAAGCGATGCCATGTCCTCCAGCCGCCCTCTTCCTCGGAAAATCCAGTCGCCCCACGATCTTCAACATAATCCCGGAGCAGAGGTTTCAGCCATGGTGGCCTGTGGTTATCCTCCGTCAGGCCCTCCAGCACCCTGCAATTCAAGCATTAAAAAAAATTCAAAACATGGCATTTCAAAAATGAGGCCTAATCTAATGAGAAATTGCAGAAAACAATCAAAACCAAATTTGAAAATGAGAATTTGCAGTGTTGTTTAGTCGACCCATGGGGGTGGTGGTTCCGGCCGGCGGAAATCGAACGGTGGTATTTGGTGCCGGCAGTGAAACCACCAAAGATATAACGATGGAAAGTATTTAGTTGAGGGTATAACTATCTTATTCAACTAAATTTATTTTACAGAATTTTAAAAATATTACCACCGCCTTTTTACAAATTATGTGAAAGTTGCACCCCATTTCTAAATATTGAAAGTTCTACTGCCCTTTAACCAAATTTTTCCTTTAATAATCTTCTTTGCTTTTTGAAAATAATATTAATTATAAATCACGAAGCAAACGGGTACAAAATGTTCAGCCTAAATTAATGGCATATCATGTTCATTACATAGTACATTTCTACTAATTTTATTAATGCTATAAAAATGAGAAAGAGCTTCTCAGAAGTGTCACAATATTTTTCGTGATATTCTTAATCTCCCATGGTGCTATCTCTATGTATTTGAGTGCGGCCACTAGTTCCAACGAGTCTGAAAGCAAATACAAATTTTGAGGGTGTCTTCTGGATGCTGCTTTGATGGCCCTCCAGTAAATCTCCTCCTCAGCTTGTAGAGGGAATGCCGAAATAAAGAAGTCTGAGCCCTTATATCGTTCTGATTTTGTAGCAATGGTCCAATCTACAGTTCCAAGATTACATACTATCTGGAAAATGCCATCCACTTTAATCAGGGTAAATCCATATTCTATCTCCTGGGAGATTTGGTTATGGCTATAGTCCTTTGTGAATAATGGCATTTCGTGCAGGTTTGGTGAAGTTGGGGGATACTCCGCTAGTTTTTGCTTCTTGAAAAGCAGAAACTTAGCAATGGCTAAGTTGTCGCATGTTCTGGCATCCATATCCCAGTCTTCCATAGCCTTGTTGTTTGTTTGAATCCAAATCTCCCACAAGGAAAAGACTAACAGTCTTGTGTCTAGGGTTGTACAACCGGGTCAACCCGGCCCGGCCCGGCCCGGATCCGGAATGACCCGGACCCGGAATATCTAAAAATCTTGGACCGGGGCCCGGCCCGGTTGGACTGTTTCTTGAACCGGACCCGGACCGGAATTTTTCCGGGTTTGACCCGGATCGCCCCGGTTGACCCGGTTACAACCTCTATTACACTTTTTCCTAAAGGGAACTAGAAGAGTTATTGCTCCGGTCAATAAATAAATTAATAAAAAATATTAAACTACGTAGTTTTGACTAAAACCACCACATAACCACCACAAGTTAACCATATTCCGGCGGCATACGGTTTCCATATATTCCTTTTATTTTGTGTATATTCTTTCCTTCTCAATGGTTAGATTGCCGCCTATTTCATATAAATTCCCATCTCATATATATATATATATTATTTTATGTAAATGTCTTTGCAATATAATATAATATTTACGTGCATATATTTGTTGCCTCTTTTTATTCCTTTTTCATGTTATATATTTCTGTTTTTGTGTGTTTCTTTCACATCACATAGTTAGAATCAAACATATTTCCCTTAAAACATACATTATATGCTTTTATTATGATATTGATATATTTCTACAATATTACTCGTATATTTTTATGATGGTATTAATATATTTTTATTATATTGCCATCGTATAATTGGTAGACTAATTATATAACCTGTCAGTTTCTCATCATCCGCAATATTGATTTACACACATGTTTGGAGATCGATGATATTGATACAAAGGCACTCTACAAAGTTTTCGTGTTAATTAATTTGCCTGCATTTGTTTTAACTCTAATCTTTAGATTTTTGTCTTTGTTCGTGTTCATGCAGGTTATGCCAGGCATGCATCTAAATTTTGGCCAAGGTATATAATTATTGAAAGAATTTCTCATGGTTGATTGTGGCTGAAAGGTATGTTTTTTATTGTTTATGTTTTGAGATGAAACTTCACATGATTATTTTTTAGCATGCCAAAATTGTAGCGATTACCAAGCTGATAAAGGTTCATTCTTTGATCCCCAACTGATCAAACAAGTGGAATACTTCAAAAACACTATCGATTCAAAATGGGACGGATATTGCCACCGTGAACCAGTTCTTCAGTATGCTGATCATCTCCGGCCGGACAACTCAAGAGCACCCCTCCAATTTAAGTGGGATTTCAGCCTAAGTCCAGTGCAACCGCCTACAGGCTACAACCGTCTCCAAACTACTTAGAGAACGAGCTCCTACTTAAAGCTCGAGTCCAACGCCCAGTTTCTCTCTTAATATGCATGTGCAGTATTAAGAATTAAAATGTACAAAAATGATTCAAAACTATTGAGTAAAACTGCAGAACTCTTAACCAATATGATGCCAATGTATTTGAATACTGAACGTGATATTTAATTGATTTCTTTCATTATTAATCAAGTTGACAAAGAATTTATATTATAATTTTATAATAGATGCATTAACCTTTCCAAACGTATAAGTTTTATAGTAATTTATTTGGTAATAGGAAATTTGAGAGCATTTAATATGCATGTGTAAGATTATAAAATATATTGATATTATTATGATAATTACCATAATATAGAGAATCAGTTACTATGTCAAAAGATCTCGTTTATATATTTAGAATAAATATATCAAATTATTTTGATAAAATAAAATATTTTAACAACACTAAATGTCAATTAATTTTCATCTAAATATAAATATAAATATATAGGTAGGTATTAATTTTAATATGTAGGAATTAAACGACATCGTATTGATTTAAAATCACCGTACAACCACCACAAAACTACCACGAATTGCTTTCATTACTTTTTCAATGTTACCTATATCTTTCATGTCAAAGGGCAAATGAATCGCGCAACGCGCGATAAAATTTAGCTAGTTTATTATTATAAAAAGAGAATGTTTCCATTAGGAATCGAACTATGAACCATTATGTAACAATCTCCTTACCACTAGACCACATATCTTTTTGTTAATAAATTGTGTGATTAATAAATATATACGGATATTAAATTTATTTTAAAATTAAAACACTAACGTAATGCTTTTGGTGAGATTTGAACTCTGGTGTTTAATACAAAATGACAAGTCTTACCATTAGAACAAGATTAATTATGTGTAATAATTGCATATCTATAATATATATAACCGGACTCCCGGGTTGACCCGGAAAAATCCGGGTTTGACCCGGATCGGCCCGGAATCCGGAATGGACAAAAATGGTGACCCGGGGCCCGGCCCGGAATCCAAAAAATCCAGGTCCGGGTCACCAATTCCGGTCCCGGGCCGGGCCATTTTTCCGGGTTGACCCGATTCATGTACAACCCTACTTGTGTCATCCTCCAAACTTCCTGAAACTAGCCACCAGTGAGCCATAACTTTGAGGATTGTTGGCTAAGATTGGACACTTTTTGGCCAATGGGTGAATGAGACCAGAACTCTTGACTCTCCCTGCAGTAAAAAAAACAGAAGAAGCTCATCTTCTTCGTGCAGATTGCAGCTTGAACAAATTACTTTATCATATATCTTCCTTTTCTTGCAATTTATCAGAGTGGGGAGTGATCGTGATAAGATTTCTCCCCCGTTAATGTTTATAGGGAATCTTGAGGTTCCACACCTTATCCCACAACTTTTTCCTCTTGAGATCCACACACTCAGCCATTGGAATGTGGTATCCTTTTTTTTACCAAGTATCTTCCATCCCTATTGTGAATTCACAAAGGTACATCATCTACCTGTGGATTTGCACTTACTCTTAAAACCAATATATGAGGGATGATATTTCTAGGGAAAATGGCCCTCAGCAGAGCTTCCCTCCAATAGTTTTGCTCTTGAATCAAGTGTTCCACTCTCAACTCTGTGTGCAAGGCTGTAACACTATGGGGTTGCAAAGGATTTCGTACAGTTGGAATCTACTGTTCTTCCACTCTAACCTTCTTACCATAGTTGATCTTCCAGGCCAAATTCTCCGTGAAAATATCCTTAGCCCATAGAATGGACTTCCAGCCCCAAGAATCTCCTGACTTTTGTCTGCAATCTCGAAAATGTGTGTTTTTCAAATACTTGGCTTTGAGAACCCATATCAGAAGTGAGTCTTTGTTCTTGAGCACATTTCATGCATGCTTTGCTAGGAGAGCCTTATTCATTCTAATTGCATATCTATGTCCAAGTCCCCCCTCACTTTCTGATTTTGTCAAGCACTTCCATGATCTCTTATGAGTAGTTCTACCTTCCATCCCCCCTTTCCATATAAAACAAGCAGTCATCTTGTCCAGTTTCTGTAGTATGCACTTAGAGATCTTGAAGATGCTTAATGGGTAAATAGAAATGGCACTTAGTACATGTTTAGCTAAGGTTACCCTACCAGCAATGTTTAGCAATTTACTCTTCCAGGAGCCATATACTTTTCCTTAGCCTTTTTTATCAGATTCTGATATATCTCTCTCTGCTATTCTTGGAAATTGACCTGCATACCAAGATACTTCTGTCCGAGTCCCTGGTTGTGAATGTTCAGGGTGTACATGTGATATCGTTTCATATTTTCAGGGGTGTTGGGGCTAAATTGAACTGAACACTTATCAAAATTAAATTATTACCCTGAGAACCTTGCATAGAGATCCAATATCTTTGCCAGAATGTTGACGGAATCATATGTCACCTTTGTGAATAAGATACAATCATCTGTATACATCAAATGACTTACCTTTGGCCCTCATCTAGATACTTGTACTCCAGAATTTCTGTTCTCCGTAACCTTTTGTTTTAACCAAGCTGACATAAACTGTTGAGCTATTATAAACAAATTCGGAGATAAAGGACAACCGTTTCTTACACCTTTGTTCGGAAAGAAGGTAGTTGAGGTGACCCCGTTAACCACCACTTGGTAAGAAATAGACCTTATACACCTCATTAAGAGGATTAATCAATTTTGTGGAAAAACTATACAACCTAAGGCTAGTTTCCATGAGATTCTGTTACAAACTTTGCTCATATCAAACTTGATTGCTGTTATCCCAATCTTTCCTTGTATTCTGTGTGATAGGCAATGTAGAATCTCATATGTTAGATAAACATTCTCTGTAATATTTCTTCCAGGGACAAACTCATGTTGGCTATCAGAAATGGGATCTCCAATGCACATTTTCAATCTCTTAGCCAACACCTTAGCTATAATCTTGTACTTGACATTGCACAAAGCAATAGGTCTGAAATCAGCTGTTGTTTGAGGAACTCATTTCTTAGGAATCATGCCTAGCTGAGTTTTATTCCATGAATCTGGAATGATATTCTATTTAAAATGCTCAGCAAGTTGTCTAACAGATCTCACCTATGACTTTCCAATACCTTTTTACAAAAATAGCATGGATTCCATCTTCCCCATGAGATGTCCATGGTTTCATCTCTTTAATAGCTTGCCATATTTCAGAGCTTGAGAAATCTTTTGTGAGATGCCTTACCTACTGATTATTGAGCTTTTTGTTGTTGCACTCCGAAAAAACAGAATTGCCTATGTGTTCCTCAATCCCAGGCGGGTACCATTCTGGTGTGATGAAGATTGACCTCACATGATCAGTATTAGCTTCAACTATTTCTATTTCAGTAGTTATCCAATTTCCATTCCCATCTTGAATGCCCTGAATCAGATTTTTTATTTCGCCTCCTAATAGCCCATTTATGATAGAATAAGTGTTTATATCTCCTTGCACCATCCATACCACCTCGGTTCTTTGCTGCCAGTAGTATGATTGGTCTTGTAGAAGATCATCTAAATCTAACTCGACCTTTTTCAATAACTCCTGAAATCTTGGATCACCGACCCTCTTTAAAGACATTCCACTTTCTTGTAAAGTTCTTTAATATGCTTTTTCAGATTTCCATATGTGTTACAATGCCATTTTGTCAGATGTTTCAATGAGACATTCAGGCTTTCCTTTTTTTTGAAGACAGACATTCAGGCTTTCCTTAGACATTCAGGCTTTCCTTAGGTGACAAATGTCATCCATATTTTTAGACAAATGTCAAGATATTATAGAACTTTAAGGTGACATAAACACACAACTTTTGAATGTGATATTCTAAATTTTTTTTATCTCCAATGCAAGCTTCACTTTGTACATGTTAATTAATATTTTAACCATTAACTTGTATTTATTCAAAACACCCATTTCAATTAAATTGAAAGTAGCGAGATTTTTTTAAAATGTTAATTAACAATTATTACAAAATAATATATAATATTTTATTAACATTCAAGTAATTTTAAAATTTAGCATTTGAAATCCAATTTCAACTAAAATTCAAAATTTTATAAGCAAAATATAACTAGATTATGTTTAGAAGTCATTACTATAACTTAGAATTCATTTACTATAATTTTTTTAGAATAAATTGAAAATTTTAAAATATTCAAGTAACATATAAATAAAAAGTGAAATTTATACTAACTATGTTTTATGATATAAATTATTTTATGTTTTTGAATAATTTGAATAAATTTATAAGAAAAGGAAAGTTTTTGATAATTAATGCCCCAGTTAATACAAGATAATGTCAAATTGAGTGTCAAGAAGTAGAAGTTCTCATTGACACTGTCTCTTGATAAATTTAACACATAGGATTGACTATATTAGATGAGGATTACATTGGAGAATGATTTTGTATAGAAAGTCTATTATAATGACGTGTCAATCAATATTTATTAAGTTGACAATCACATTGGAGATGCTCTAAATACATGAGAAGTCGTGTGACCCCTACATTGAGATTTTTGAAAACTACATACCTTGTCTACAATTTGTTCAACCTGTTCAATCTTAGCCCAAAAGGATTCAAAACTCATCCTTCTTTCCCTCCTACTTTCTGTAGCCTTGAGTTCGAGTACGATATGACATTACCACTGTATATTTAAACTCAAATAATATATTTTTTTATTTAAATATTATCTATTTTAAGGTAAACATGTAGTAAAACATGTTCTAATGTAAAAAAAAATGCAAGAAATATTATATATTAAAATTATTGGAAAATTACTATTACGAGCGTATGAAGATTCAAAATTATCATAAAGGGCATAATCATTTAATATTTATTATGGAGGGTATTCTGATTTTTTTAATGACTATTTACTTGAAAAATGACATTTATAACCTTTAAGTTTTATTTCGCTTAGCGATTACTAATCAGCTCTAGTAATGAATTCTCTTGTCAGCTAAATTGGATTTTGCTTAGCGATCTTTAAATTGATTGCGAGAGTTGACAAATGAACAATAGAAAGATACTATAATGCCATTACATTTAAATACCCACTCATCATATCTTAGGACCATTCCTTTTTAAGTGTGAAATGGTAAACGGGAAATGTATTGTTTATATAATAATATTATGTAAGTTAAAACCCTTGTAATATGTAGTTTTAAGTCGATACCCTAGATTCTTGTATCTTCATTTTATTTTTAAGAGCATTTTCAGTGTAAGAGTCTCTTTGATATAAAAGAAGACTGCCAGATTATATTAATTAGCTCCCAACTAAATTTGCCTCATGCAGGCCTCAATTATAAATCTCAATGTGACATGACCTTATTTATTATCAATGATGCCATATAGACATGTTATATCGAAGCTCACTTTAACGCCCTAGGTTGTCTACTCAACAAATAATGGGGTGTCTATATTTTTTATTGTTTGAATTTTTTTATCGTCTTGATTGATCAAGCAGGTGAATTAACTTTAAATGGCCTACTAAACTTCGTTTATGTTATTTGTTTGCATAATTTTCTATGATCCTATAACGCCTCATCCTGTCATGCATATACGTCTATATTTTATGATCCTATGAAATGATCAATCCATAGTACCCATGGATTGTATTTCTCTTCTATATGCATGTAGAAGAGTATAAACAGATGCTACTGTGAATTAACATGTGAATGCTATTGTCCAGATTAGGTGATCCTCCCTATTAAATAATTTTACAAGGAATGATAGTGTGAATTGTGTCAGCATCAAAACCTATAGATAGAGAAACAAGTATGTAAGTCACATCTGATTGAAACTCACAAACTGTAAGTTCTTGCATATATATAGGTATGTGGTCATGACTCCATTTGTCCACTAAAAAATCAAGACATGTCCGGCTACGGTCCCAAAAACTATTATCTCCAAAACCAACTGGAACTCTAGTATATTTCTCAGCCAGTAAATTATCAGACTTCAGTTCTTGTTGATCTTGGAAGTTTCAATACATTTTCAAAAAGAAACTGTCCATTATTCCTTGAAAATATCTAAACCCAAAACTATTACGAGACTTAGGATAATACAAAGAATTCCATGCCATCCAGTGTTTTTTATCCCCATACCCAGTCTTTCCCCATTAAAACTATTCACTAATGATGTGCTTGGTAGGTGCCATCACACACCATATATTTTGTGGAATAGAGGTCAATACATGCCTGCTTAAAATGATCATTCCTATCCTACCTAGAAATTTATTATTCGGGTGCGGAATCTGTGATTTAGTCCTTCTATTAAGGATTGACAATGAACATTCAATTTCTTCTCCTCAAATTCTACTTTGGTAATTTTATTTTTCCTCCTTTCACCTGAAAAATTGATCATTTCATAATTATTACTTGGAAAAGAAAAAGTAATACTCCATCCATTTCAAATATATTGGCAATTAGACCTTACCAAAAAACTTACTTCATATCTGACCATCTATTTGTATTATTATTTGAAATGGGTAAAAGAGAATAGGATTTGAGTCCAGTTTTCTTAAGGTCATCAAAATATTAATTTGATAAAATTCAGGTAAATTTAGTTTTATTAATTTCATTTTTTCGACACATCAGTTCCGTTCAATTAAGTTTAGTGCCTAAGTATTTTAAACAAAATATCTAACTTATAAATTTAGTATTGAATCGAAATTTGTATAATATAATACAATTGACTAATGTACTCACAAAAACACGGGCATTACCTATATATATGATCCTATGAAATGATCAACCCATAGTAGTACTCAGGGGCATAACCCCACCTTTTGTATTCTCGGGACTCAATATTGCTAAAATAGGAGTCCCAAATAGAAATTTGGTCTGGCGTGGAGAAGGCTGGATGGGAGAAGACTCCCTTGCGACTCTGATGTGGACCCTCTTGCACTCTTTTCCTTCATTTTGTTTAATTTATTTTGTCGCCACTACACATTTCATTTATTTTCCAATTTACCTTTGATTCATTTAAATGGTTATAACTTGATCAAATCATTGTTTTTTTTTTACTTTTTTTTTCTAGGCCCTGTCAACTTGGGCTGAGATTAACTGAACTGAGATTATTCGGACTGAACTGAGATTATTCTGACTGAACTGAGATTATTCTGGCTGAATTGAGATTATTCTGGCTGAACTGAGATTATTCCAGCTGAACTGAGATTATTCCAGCTGAACTGAAATTATTCTGACTGAACTGAGATTATTCCAGCTGAACTGAGATTATTCTGGCTGAATTAAGATTATTCCAGCTGAGCTGAGATTATTCTAGCTGAATTGAGATTATTCCAACTGTATTGACATTATTGTGACTAAAATCATTTCTTGTGTTGACTTGAATTAAAATTTTGTAAAATATAATAAAAAATGATATAAATCTTTTTTTCATTATAATATAATAATTACTTATATTTTTATATCAAGTACTTATTTATATCTAAGTATGAATACTCTATTTTATTGGTTGATATATTTATAACTTTCACAACTTTAAATTCATGGAGTACTATATTTTTCTTTTAAGAAAGTTAAGTACAATTGTTTTTGTATTATTTTTTATCCATTATTTTAGAGTTGAAAAATAATATTTTTTTCGATAGAAATATTTAGTAGTCGAGATATAGTTTTGATGCATATGACCTTAAAAAAATGTTTTTATGCTGAAAGAAATTCTCAAAAGAAAATAATTGGAAGACAAATTTAGAAGAAACTCACCGAATATGATTTTATCAACACACCGTCTCCCTTCATAGTAGTAAATGCAATTGATTTTAATTTATAAATATCCGATATGTATGAAGTAATAATAGAACTCCCTATTTTATGAATTTGATTCAATTACACAAGTTAAGATAAGATGAAATAAAAACAAATCGATTATAAGGTTTTTTGCATCATGTTTGATGAATGATAAAATGCATACTTTTTAAGGAAATTACATTGAATTTGTAAAAATCCAATCAAATTGAGTAGAGATATATTGAATTATATTTAACTATATTAGATTAATTAATGAATTTTATCGAATTGAATAAAGAAACAAATTGATATATTGAATAAATTTTAAGTGACATTAATCTGGTTGAGCTGAGATTATTCGAGCTGAACTGAGATTATTCTGGCTGAACTGAGATTATTCTGACTGAACTGAGATTATTCTAACTGAACTGAGATTATTCCAGCTGAATTGAGATTATTCTAGCTGAGATTATTGAGAAATAAGCCGAAGTTGACAGGGTCTAGCTTTGTTATATTTTTGTGTATACATAGAGTATAATATTGACTATAATTTAATACACGTAATTATGTTATTTGAACAATATTGCCTATTGTTCATTATTTTTGCTTTATCTCGATTTATAATGTAAATTGTACCGCTCTTCTATTAATATACAAATTTTCATTTAAATAGCACGCTTCTTACATATCTTTAAATAGTTTATCTTTACTTTTAATATGATTGCATTTTATTATGTATTTTTATTTGAACAAAACACTTATATTTTTCATTATTTAAATTAATAAATAATTATGAAGTTAAACAATTTAAATATTTTGCATTTATAACAAATTAAATATTCATTAAATTAATAATATTTATGCATTCATAATTTAATAAATAATCATTTTATGAAGAATGAGTTGGAAATGAATGGAAATAGTAGGACTACTAAAATCTTAGTGCAGATCTCTGATTACAGGACCTCCCTGGTTACAATTCATTTTAATTTCTCTGGTTATAAAATACATTTCCAACTCCTTCCGATTATAATTCATTTTACTGTATTTCTCAGGTTTGAAGGTCAGGGAAGTCCCAGAAACTGAAGGTGCGTCTCCTAAAATACTGTACTTTGTGTTCGTGTATATTTCCTGTTTGTGATAATGCTTCAATCAAACGCTTTCTCGAATTTAATCCAATTTGTTTTGATTAAGCGTTTTGTATCATATCAGTACTTCGTTTTGATTCATTTTAGTGACTTCATTTTTTTCATCTAGTTGTAGATGATGAAGGTATACTCAGGTTCTTGTTCAAAGTCCTGCTGTAGTGATTGTGGTTTGGATAAGAAAGTCGTGGTTTCCGCCTTTCGGACTTTGAACAAGAACCTGATTATATCTTCATCAATAAAACTTGAGTGATAATACATGTAAAGCTTATGTATGCTCAGGGAACCACAAAAGATGTAGAAACTACACCCAGGGCAAATTGTCTGCTAAATTCAGACATCTGAAGGCTGGTGTTTGTAAATGGTTAGGTACACTTGATACAGCAGAAGCTGCAGCCATGACTTATGATGAAGCTGCCTTCAAGTTTCATGGGCCTGGAGCAAGGCTCAATTTTCCTGAGCGCGTCGGTCTAGTCCCAAGTCATGAAGCTCAACAGCAACATATTTCACATTCAACAGGTTCATCTTCTTGCAAATGTTTTGCTAGAACACATGGTCAAAAGAAGCACGGAGATGAAGCGGCCAGGGCTCATGATGAATCTGCCTTGAAGAAGCAGAAGAGGAATGGAAAAAAAGCAAGAAGGCTCAGTTTTTCTTGTGCTCAATCTGTTGAGAATGTTTCTAGCAATTCCCAATCTACTCCAGGGAACTTGACAAGAACTAGATACAGAGGAGTAATGGAGGTATCACCTGGCAGGTGGCGTGCCCAGATTCATGATCCAAATAAACCTGGAATTGTCGGTCTGGGAACATTCCAAACTGCAGAGGCTGCAGCCATTGCTTTTGATGAAGCTGTCTTGAATATTCCTGGATGCAAGGCAATGCTCAATTTTCCTGACCGGGTTTCCCATGCTCATTCACTTGAGCTTCCAAGTGGTGAAAATAATGCGTCCAAAAGAAAACGTTATTCAAAGTCAGGTTCAGTATCGACTCTTCCATCGCACAAAGAAGAAGCTCAAAATCTTCAGTCAACGTGTAGATGGGAGAGTTTTTGCTCCACCAGATTTCTTATCTCAGCCAAGGGGAGAGGCATCATGTACTCACACGAAAACTATGCTCTCTCAAGTTCATGGGGTGATCTATCAGAGCTGGACAGTTATGTTGAACGTGACAAAGCGATAAGTTCAATGATAGATGCTCTTTATGAAACCACTCGTCGAATGTTTAGTGACAAAGTGATAAGTTCAATGATAGATACTCTTTATGAAACCATTCGTCAAATGTTTAGTGACAGAAATCCATCTCGTACTGAAAGGAATGTGACTGACTGATCAAGTAAGAATGCAGTAATGTGGAAACTAGACAACCATCCTTTGTTGATTTTCTGTTAGAGAGATTGAAGATTTTCCCATGTTTTTATTGATATTCTGTTAGAGGGATTGAAGAATTTCACATGTTCTTGACTGCAGCTTAAGAAGTTGCTTTAAGTTTGTTTTTTCTTGTCTCATGTCTAATTGTGGCTTTACATTAATTTTTAAATTTTAACCTTGTTTGCCATTTTGCAGTAAGTTGGTCTCAAACAAGACCATATCAACATGAGGGATGAGTGCTCAACAATGGATACAAAATGATGCTAGAAGTAAAGACGACTTCATTATTATGTTTGGGCTTTAACTTTCATGGAAATAGAGAGTGGCATTTAGACTGAATCATCAATTGGAAGTTTGGATGTTTGAAATCAAATCGAGCGTCGCATGTAACTAAATGATGGTTCATATTTAGAAACTAGGTTGGATGGATTAGGTCTGTTTGTAAATAGGTTGGTTTAGCTTTGGATTTCTGAGCCATGAAACAACAATTTGTGCAACAGAAATAGATGAGTGTCTATCTTGTTGCTTTACATAGCCGTTTAACGGTCTAGTTTCATACTTGATCTATCTAAAATGACATTGCAGATAAAATATAAAGTTCACCAGTTGTATATCTTAACTGCAGGCTTGCTAAAATAAAAATGCATCTTTTTTTTTGGAAACTAATGAAAAGTGGGATGGCAAGTTCCCATTCGAAAACTTCAGTCATGAAAAGGCAGTGGTTATAGAAGAGGCTATCTTACCATACCATAGACCATTTGACATGAGGGCCTGCTCACTGCTATATAGGAGTAAGGCGGGAACCATCGGGCAGAGTCTGCTCGAATTAGGCATGGAGACAAATTCAGAGAACTACAGCAGAGTCTGCAGATATATTCAGAGAACTAGACAATGACAAACTACAGAAGAGCAAAGGCTACAAGGCTGGAATATACAAACTCTAGTGATCAGACTGCAATACAAATTGTATTATGAAATCCACAAGACATTTTAACACCAAAGAGCAACAGATGAAAAGGTAATGATCATTAAAACAGATATGACAGAATGCAGAGAATTTTCACATAAGCTGGTACTTTTCTCTCCTCCTTTCCCCGGGCTGGAGACCGGCAGTGCATATGGTACACAGGCGGAGTTAAAAAGTGTTCAACCACTTCAACAATCACAAACTAAATACTCTTACCTCCTCAGGTCTGGAAATCAATAAGACAACAATTACTCCACCATATGGGCCAATCTACAATCACAAAGACAGTATCAATCCAATAACACACCCCTAAGATCAGAGCTATTTGAAAAAATTAATATCTTAAGCCAATAACATGTGTAAGATGTGTCAAAAAGAGAAACCACCATCATAACAAATAGCAGGCACCAACTGGAGAATCTTAAATTGATATATTGCAACAAGTTATTGCCACCGATCTTATCCCCAACCAAATCATGTATCCACCATAAGCTAAGTTTTTCTACAACCTCAAAACACATAAACAAACTATGGCAACCAGCCGAATTCAAAAGCAGGCACAAGAAAAATCGAAGGATATATGTGAATACCTGTTTATAATAGTTAAAGCAAAATTAAACCTTCACCGCCACCATGCCATGTTATATTAAAGCTAACGACATTAAACTCTAGATAAAAAATCAAATGAGGATGGGATTACAACAACCTATACATGAAACTGAAGGCCACAAAACGGTTTTGCAAACAAAAGAAGTTTAAACTTTAAACAAAATTCAGCTCATTTTCATTAATCACTTATCAAGATCAAACAGGCAAAATAATAACTCTCATGCATAAAGAAAACATAAATACACAGAATTACATTTCATCACGAGCCGCAAAATCAATAACCCTAGAAATTAACTGTGATAGGATAAAATCACATGTGACAGACTTATCAACCAATTAATTTAGGTATGTAAAAATTATTAACCGTCACCTATTTCTGCTTAATCTGTAAACTATCATCCATCATAAATTAATAACTGCGGTATTATTAACATCTATAGAGACAAATGCAGAAGAAAAATCAAAGATATATATAACATCATAGGACTCTTATCAACCAACTAATATACAGGGTATCTAAAACTTACTAATCATCACCAATTGCTGCTTAATCTTTAAAACCATCATCCATCATAAATTCATAAATATTATTAACATCTACAGAGACAAACACGGAAGAAAAATCAAAGAAATATAGCATCATAGGACTTATTAACCAATTAATTAAAAGGTATATAAAACTTACTAACCGTCACCGATGCTGCTTAATCTGTAAACCACCATTGAGCCATGGCCATGCATCAATCATAAAGTCATAATCAACTTTATTATCTACATCCAACAAAGACAAACAAACACAGAAGAAAAATTGAAGGATATATAATATACCTGTTTTAAAAAGGATCATTAAACCTAGATGATATCAATCATCACATCCAAAATCACACACAAAAACGGAAATCAAGTTCAAACTAATTTTAGGTTCATGAGAAAGTGAAAAATGAAAGAGAAAACTTTTCCCAATAGTTCATCAACAAAATCTCCCATTCCCCAACTCCACAATAACCTATACATGGAAAATTAAAGGCCACAAAACGGGTTTGCAAACAAAGAAGTTTAAACAAAATTCAGTTCATTTAGATTAATCACCAACCTATCAATATCAAACAGGCAAAATAGTAATTGACATGCATTAAAATTATAGATAGACATCACGAGCCATGCTGTGTTAAACCAATGCCACAAAATCAAATATCCTAGACATCAATTATAGTGGATAAAATCACATGACTTATTACCAATCAATATTGTTATTTAAAACTTACTGACAATCATCGTTTGCATCTGTAAACCCTCATTCATCTAGCCATCCCTATTCATCTACGATATTATCTACATCAACAAAGATGAGCACAGAAGGAAACCGAAGGATATATACACCTGTTTTAAATGGAAGGATATATATACACATTAAACCTAGACACCCAAAATCACAGAAAAACAGAAATCATTTCAAAAACCATCCTAAAACAACCTAATACATGGAAACTAAAGGCCACAAAACGGTTTTGCAAACAAAAGAATCTTAGTAAACAAAATTCAGAACACCCTTATCAATTAGTCAATCCATATTAACATTTTGCTATTAACAATTGGGGGAAGTAACGGAAAATGAAAAGGGGTAAAAGAAGAACTCACTTTCCATCTCCATGAATTGTAGCTCTGCATCCGACGAGCTGCCCAAGAGTTTGGAAAAGTAGGAGGGGGTCGATGGATATTTATAGGAGAAGGATTGTATTGTGGGAGAAATATCGAATCGACTTCCTGATTGGAATCGGTTTCCCTGATCATGGAAATCCTTAGCGAGATTGGAATTGGTTCCCCTTAATTGAGAATCCCAATTTATTTTTATGGTATTAACTAATTATAATTTAAAATTTATGCAAAATATTTTGGTTAAATTGGAAAAAGAAATTACTTTTCAAAGGGAAATTATGAACATGTCGGTCATTCATTCTGAGGAACCAAATCCGATGCTGATAAGGATTTCCATGATCAGATAAACCGATTCCAATCAGGAAGCCAATTCCCGATATCTCCCACAATATAATCCTTAACCTATAAATATCCATCGATCCCCTCCTGCTTTTCCAAGCATGGCAGCTCGTCGGATGCAGAGCTACAATTCAGGGGGATGGAAAGTGAGTTCTTCTTTACCCCTTTTCGACATTCATTTTCATTTTCAGTTACTTCCCAGTTCCCCCAATTATTCATAGCAAAATGTTAATATGAATTAACTAATTGGTGAGGGTGTTCTGAATTTTGTTTACTAAAATTTTTTTGTCTGCGCAAAACCGTTTTGGTGGTCTTATTGGACTTGATATAAGGTTTTTGGACTTGATTTCTGTTTTTCTGTGATTTTGGGCGTCTAGGTTTAATGCCATATTGGCGTTAACATGGCATATGGTGCAATTGCAGTGACAGTATATATAACCTTCCAGTGACAGTGTATTTATTTAAAACATGTATATATCCTTCTATTTTCTACTGTGTTTGTCTTTGTGGATGTAGATAATATCGTAGATGAATATTGATGGCTGGTTGAACGGGGGTTTACAGATGAAACCCGGTGATGGTTAGTAAGTTTTAAATAACAATATTAATTGGTAACAAGTCATGTGATTTCATCCTATCATTATTGATGTCTAGGATTTTTTATTTTGTGGCACTTGTCAATTACTATTTTGCCTGTTTGATGTTGACAGGTTGGTGATTAATCAAAATGAGTTTGAATCTTTTTTAAACTTCTTTTGTTTGCAAAACCGTTTTTTATGGCCTTTAATTTTCATGTATAGGTTTTTGCTGAGTTGGGGAATGGGAGATTTTGTGGATGCAAGTATGCAACCACAAGGCTTTTAACTGGAAAAGTTTTCTCTTTCCTTTTGACTTTCTCATGAACCTAATATAAGTTTAACTTTAATTTCTGTTTTCTGTGTGATTTTGGATGATATTATCTAGGTTTAATGTCGTTGGTTTTGGCTGGGTTAATTGCTGTGATGGTTTAATTCTGCTTAGACTTTTTAAATCAGGTATTTGTATATCCTTTGATCTTTCTTCTGTGTCTTTGTGGATGTAGATAATACTGTAGGTTGTGAACGTATGATGGATGCATGGCCATGGTTGAATGGTGGTTTACTACAGATCTATTAAGCAGCATCGGTGACGGTTAGTAAGTTGTAGATACCTTCATTAGTTAATAAGTCCTAATGTCCTATGATGTTACATATGTTCGACTTTTTCTTCTGTGTTTTTCTTTGTGGATGTTAATAATAGGGTATTTATGAATTTATGATGGATGATGGATTGCAGATTAAGCAGCGCTCTAATTGGAGAAATGTTTTCTTCTTCTCTAACTTTTCCACGAACTAAGTTCAGTTTCTTGGAGAGATAATTTTTGGACTTGATTTGCATTTTTCTGTGATTTTGCATGTGCTTGATTATCTAGGGTTTAGTATCGTTGGCTTTATTTAACATGGCATGGTGCTACAGTGCAGAGTATTAAAACAGGTATTTATCTTTGTGGATGTAGATAAATACCGTATAGCAATTTGTTACGAATGGTGGCTTACAGATTAGGCAGCATAGATAATTTTAGATTAATATGATTTTATCCTACATTAGATTTGTTGCACTAGTTTAACACGGCATGCTTCGTGATGATGGTCAATTTGATTCGATTTCTAAATTAAAATCCTTGAATTTTTGTGCTCCTTTTGATTCGATTTGTTTATGTCTTTCTGTGTGTTTTGGAAATAAGTTCTTAAATCTGGCTCTTTAATTTATAACTCATAAGTCCAGCTTATTGGTGTCATTTTAAGGTTATGAATTTCTCTAATTATATATGATCTTAGTTGGTTATATTGGATTGAGTTCCTTTGATATTGTCTTTGTTGTTGTAGATTGCCCTATTAGCCATATGGTGGATTGGTCGTTGCCATTGATTTCCAGACTTAGGTAAGAGTTGTTGGTGCTATGATGAGTATTTGTGACTGCAAAATGGAATCAACACTTTTTAACTCCGCCTGTGTACCATATATATGCACTGCCGGTCTCCAGCCCGGGAAAAGGAGGAGAGAAAAGTGCCACCTTATTTGGATTCTTTGCATTTTGTGTTATATATCTGTTTTACTAGCACCTCCTTCATTACCTTTTCATCTATCTGTATTAACTCTCTTGATTCTGAAATGATGGTGTTATGTGGGTTCATAACACCAATAAAAATCTTTTCAACTATGTATATTACCCCCGGTGATTATTCTCTCTCTTCAACAATGTAATTCCAAGCTTGCAGTTCATGTGGAGAGCAATGAGAATTGTGAGAGATGGAAACATTGACTCTTAATTCTGCATGTTTTAACTGTATCCGAGAACCATCAAATTCTTCCTTGAATATTATTTTAGACACGTTTATATGCATCATGTCTCGTTCCTTGAATATCATCTTCATAACTTGCATATTCAGGGAAATTGAGCCGTAGCTGCAGACTCTGCTGTAAATGTGACTAGATTAGCATAATGCCTAATTCGAGCAGTCCATTTTCCTGATGGTTCCTTCCTTACCGGTAACCTGAATAGCTGCAACTTTTGGTCGGTCAGTAATCAGTAAGTCCTCTTTCACCACTGCCTTCTCATGACTGATGTTTTTGCAGTATAAGTATTTAAAATGACATTGCAGATAAAATATATAGCTTTTGCATGACTGAAGATTTTGCAGTAGACTTATTTTCATTATTTCCAAGAGATTAGAGGCATTATCACTATGGGCAGCCTGCAGTACAACTATCTAAAATGAAATTGCAGATAAAATATATAGTTCACCAGATAAAGTATGAAACTAGACTGTTAAACGGCTATGTGAAGGATCAAGATAAACATAAAACACCATCCTTTTCTTTTGGACAAATTGATGTTTCATGGCTCAGAAATCCAAGCTAAACCAACCTAGTTACAAACAGACCAAATCCATCAAACATAGTTTCTGAACCTAAACCAATTATTCAGTTACAAACGATGACCATCATCTTCATATTAGCATAAAGATCACATGGCACCGAAATCCAGTCTTAGTCCTCGATTTGCTTTTTAACATCCAAACTTCAATGGAAATTGTAACTACCACCCAGTAAAGTGGCAGTAACGCTAATAATTTCTAAAATAATAAATAGAAGAGAAAAAGGATAAGTTTGAAAATAGAGAGAAGATAGCGCCTCATTTATTTCACCCAAACTTTCATATTCCAACCGTTATAAGCGCTCTGACAGAGATAACGGTCACCTCAACGTCTCTCCCATGGCGGCTCCACCGCCGGGGAACGGCGGAGATCTCACCGGAAAATCTTTCCGTGATGTTTTAGCCCCAAAAAGCCAACCCCTGTCAAACACCCTACCCTCTAACCCAGAAATTAAACCCATATCTCACCGAGTTAACGGAAAAATCGCCTGTATCTACGCAACAGAGGCCATCGAAACTTTTGCTGCTCACTACAGTAATGCGCTCATCGGCAAATTCACCAGTGGGAAACCATTGATGGAGCAGATTCACAAAACTTTTCAGGGCATGGGTATTGCCGGAAAATATCAGATCGGATCTTTAGACTACAGACACATTCTGATAAGGATGGAGGAGAAAGATGACTATCACAAATTCTGGATGCGGGCGGTTTGCAGTATCAACGGCAAGCCGATGAAGATTCTCAAATGGTCGCCGGAATTTTCCACCGACACTGAATCTTCCGTCGTTCCGGTATGGGCTACCATCCACAAGCCGCCAATCCTATACTACAACAACTCTGCAATTGAAGACTTCGGGAATCAAATTGGGGTCTTTGTCAAAATGGACGCGGCGACGGCAACTCTCTCTCGACCTTCAGCAATCAAGATTTGCGTGGAGATAGATCTGATGCTGCCTCTACAAACCTCGATAATCATAGGTGCGCCTAACAAATATGTGGAGTGTGAGATTGAGTACGAAAACGTGCCTTTTTATTGCACATATTGCAAGCGGATTGGGCACGATGATCAGAGATGCGGTTTTCTGCATTCTGAACTTAAAAGGCACATGGAAGGAGGCAGTTCCACAGGGAGCCGGAAGATGGTCAACAATGAAAGAAAGCAGCTCCATCCAGCAGTTCTGGCCTCACTAGACCTCAAAAGAACAAGGTCCTGGAAGCACAAACTCTCAGTGAAGCTCATCACATCTCTCATCCATCTGACAAGCCTACAAATCTGATCCTCAGCTCTGAACAACCAAATGATACCACATTGAGCTTACCAAATCTCAACAAGCCAGCTACAACCCCTAAACCACTAGTGGAAATAGGCAGCAAGGCCCAGCCTTTTGACCTGTTAAATCTAGTGAAAGCTCCATCAGCCTTACCTTTTTACTCCTTTGATGACATGAACATACACAAAGACAGATCCATCCATTCCCTTAGAGGCCAGAATAACTTAGCTATGGTTCCCTACCACCCACCTATAGAGGTGGTTACTTCTAACACTTTTTACCATTTTACAGGATTATGAGGATGACAGTAGTTCAGGCAACTATGAAGATGACAGTAGTTCAGGCAACTATGAAGAAGCCACCAGTGAGCTGGAGTTCAAATCCAGTGATCTGTCAACATCAATCAATGATCCTACAGGTACTCGCTCAACTAATACACCACCTGTAGAAAAGAAAAGGATTAGAAGAGGTATAGAAGGTGGTAAAACTGTTGAACAGTGGCTTAGGTCATCACAAAAATCTAAAAAACCAGTTTAATGATTAGTTACAACATATATGGTAATGTGTTAGTTTGGAACATAAGAGGCTACACAACTTCACTCATTAGACTACAATCACTGATTAGGACACACAATATAGACCTAGTTTGCATTATTGAACCAATGCACCTTAGTTCTGACATCACACAACTGCAATTTGACTTACAGTTTCACAATGCAATGCCTGCTCAACATGCTAAAATATGGCTATTTTGGAAAAATAATTTGCATATTCAACTCATTTCACAGTCTGATCAATTCATACTCATTTCTGTACAGAAAAATATGTGTAGTATATTATGGAACTGTTGTATAGTGTATGCTAAAGTCCTTAGAAGTTTGAGGGAAGCACTATGGGAAGATTTAAAAATCATGCCTAATGCTCCCACTGTTTTTATTGGAGATTTCAATGCTATTGCAGCTTCAAATGAAAGAAAAGGGAGGAACCCCCCTTCAGCCAAGAGTATCAGAGATTTCTCAGGATTCATTGCTGGGCAAAATCTGATGGAAATTAATACAGTTGGTAGCAGATTCACTTGGACCAATAATAGATCTAGAGGGGATAGATTGCTTCAAAGGTTAGACAGGGGACTTTGCAATGGGGAGTGGAGTGATATATTCCCACACAGCTCAATCCAAGTTAGACATAGAACCACATCTGACCATAATCCTCTAATTTTATCCATCCAGTCCTCTGAAATCAATGCCCCCAAACCCTTTAGATTCCAGGAAATGTGGACCTCCAGACCTGAATTTATGGAGGTAGTTAACAACAGTTGGAGCCAACCTTGCACAGAATATGGAATGAGGAAAATAGTAGCCAAGCTGAAAAGGCTAAAGTTGGAACTCAAGAAATGGAACTGGGAGCAATTTGGTGATGTAACAAGTAATATGGAAAAGGCTGAGCAAGAAGTTGAAGAATGGGAAACAAGGTATCAGGACACTGGAGAAGAATGTGATAGAATTGAGCTTAACAAAAGAATGGCAATTCTAATCAGAGCTCAGAAGGAACAGGCAATGTTTTGGAAACAGAAGGCAAATGTAAAATGGCTCAGACAGGGGGATGCCAATATTAAATACTATCACAATGTGGTGGGGGAGAAGAAAGGAAGGGCTAGAATAACAAAGATTAAGAATAGGGAAGGAAACTGGATTTCTGACCCAGTGCAGATCAGTTCAGAAAGTGTACTTTTCTTCCAGTCCTTGTTAAATGATGCAGCCCAGACTACTCAGGAAAATATCTCAATTACTTCATGGATCTCATTCCTAGGCTTATTAATGCAGAGGACAGTGAGCATATGCTAAAACCAGTGGACAGTGAAGAGCTAAAAAATGCAGTGTTTGGCCTTAACAAAAATGGAGCACCTGGCTCAGATGGATATAGTGGACACTTCTTTATTCACTGCTGGGAAGTGATTAAAGAGGACTTGCTTGCTGCAGCCCAAGAATTTCTAAATGGAGTTTGTATGCCAAAGGCAATGGCCAGTACCTGGTTGACCCTAATACCAAAAACTCAGAATCCTAGTTCTTTTTCTGAGTTCAGACCTATCAGTCTGTCAAATTTTGTCAGCAAGGTCTTCTCAAAGATTCTGGTAGAAAGAATCAAGCCAATGATGGGGAAATTGATCTCTATTGAACAATCAGCTTTCATGAAAGGGAGAGATATAGCTGATAACATCCTTTATATGCAAGAAATGGTCAGAATTCTCAACAAGAACCCTTCCAGTAACAATATCATCTTCAAGTAAGACATGCAGAAAGCCTTTGACAGGATCTCTTGGAGCTTTCTCAACTCAATTCTGCTAGCATTTGGCTTCCATGGCTTAACTGTGAAGATTATCTTACAGAATATTAAGGCAGCTTGGTTCTCTGTGCTCATAAATGGTGCAGCCACTGGTTTCTTTCCTTCCACAAGGGGCATCAAGCAGGGAGACCCTCTATCCCCTTTCATGTACAACATAGCTACTGAGGCCTTCACAAGAGGTTTGAAACAGTTAATTCACAGCCAGTATATTCAGGCCTTCATAATGCCAACAGGAACTCAGGCCAGCTCACACCTCATGTATGCTGATGATACTGCTATTTTCTCAAGAGCATCCAAAAATAATTTGAGAAGAATCAAAAAATTCCTCCATGCATATGAAATCAGTTCTGGTCAGAAAATAAATTTTGACAAGTCTGAATTTTATTTGCACAAAAATGCCTCTGCTGTCAGAACCAGAATGATAAAGAGAAAGATGGGGAAGAAAAAAGGTACACTGCCTCTCCAGTATCTAGGAGTTCCAATTTTTAGTGGGAGAAACAAAATATGCTACTACCAACCTCTGCTTGAAAAAATGGACAATTTGCACAATGGATGGAAAAATAAATGGCTTACAGCTGCTGGAAGGATGATTCTCCTTAACTATGTTTATCTCTCAGTCCCTGTACACTACTTTGCTGTTCTGCAGCCACCAGTGGGAGTGTTAAGGAAAATGGAGGTTATGGCCTCAAAATTTTTTTGGGGTGAGTCTGATAAGGGGCAGAGAAAAATCTGGAGAAACTGGAGAAGAATGGCCTTGCCAAGAGATGAGAATGGTCTTGGATTTAGGGATATCAGAGCAACAATCAAAACTTTGGTGGAAAATGCAACACAACCAAACACAGTGGACTGCCTTCCTATGGTCTGCTCCTGCAATTTTCAGAAACACTCCAACTTGGAAAAGAATTTGTGGAGTTACTGAATGGGCTAACCAACACTCTCAAGTTCTGATAGGAAAGGGTTCTGCTTCTTTCTGGGATGCAAATTGGATGGGAAATGGTGCTCTCTATTACAAATGGCCTAGTGGGGTTCCTCTTCCTTTTCCTAGGTTAAATGTCTCCAATTTCTGTGCTAACAAAATGCAGGTCATGCCTGCTTTGGAGCCTCATTTGGCTACCACACTTTTAAACCAATTGCAGGAAGCTCAGATCAGATATACTCATGAGGATGTTCTTATTTGGAAGCCTGAAGTGACAGGGAAGTTCACTATTAAATCCACTTATAAAACTCTGAGGGATGCAGCTTCTGATCAACATCAAATTAAAAAGGTATGTAGCAAGTTCATCCCAGTACAGATGTCTGTTCTTATTTGGAGGATTGTTAATGCTATACTGCCATTTGATGATACACTTATTAAATTTGGGATCAATTTAGCATAAAAATGCCCTCTCTGTGGTAATTTAGATACTATTGACCACTTCTTTAACAGGTGTATCTCTAATATAGCCATATTCAACCTAATGCATGCAGTGTTCCTAGTGCCAGTACCACATTTCTTGTCTGTAAAGCATAGAATTTCTTTCTATCTTTCTTATAAAGTGACATCCAAAGCACACACCACTGTTTTCATTTCTACTATGGTCACATGTTTTTGGTTTATGTGGTGTAATAGGAACAAAATTTTATTTGAGGACAAGCTGGCCTCACACACTGATATGCTGCTCCTAATAGCTAAAAAAGTATCCATGATTTTTACTGCTTTCCCTTTATCTGGTAGGGCAGAAAAACATAGGGATCTTTTACTGACAGGCTTGGTTCCTTTTATGAGAGAGAAAAGGCCAAAAATGGCAAGATCTATCAGATGGATCCCTCCTGATGTGGGGATTAAGATTAATATTGATGCCTCTTTCTCCCAAGGTAGTGCAGGCTTAGGTCTTATAGCTAGAAACGCTACTGGTCAGGTTACATATATGGAGCTTAAACACTGTAATGCCCAATCCCCTTTACATGCTGAACTTCTAGCTCTGGAACTAGGGATAAAGCTTAAGTATCCCACAATCTTGTATCATAGAGAGTGATTGCCTCCAGGCAGTTAGGGCAATACACAATCCATTTTCTTGCAATTGGGAGTTCTACAATCTCTGTTTTGAAATGCATGTATATCTTCCAAGTTTAACAGTCGAACATGTGTTCAGGGAGGGAAATCACATTGCTGATTTACTCTCTAAGTATGCTTTTGATCACTCATTTACAGGTCCTTTCTATGTTGCTGATGCACCTCCCATTTTTAGAAATTCTATATTATTAGAAAAAATGGGAATCCCTAATATCAGAACTACATGAACACTCCTACTGCAGAAACTACTGTTTGTTTTTTCCCCCTCAGGTTAATGAAGACCCATTGAGGGTGCTCAATGGGACAATGACAACAGAGCAAAGCCAACCTAGAAGTGGATCCACTCCCCCTGATGACATCTTGACAGTATAGGTTAGATCACTCACCCTTTTGGCAGACCTGTGTTTCATCTAATGATTCACTAAGATGCTCGGAGGGTTTGTAGTGTCAATCTCTTTTGGCCTTTAGGGCTCAGTCACTCTATTCTTTATATTCTTTTGAACCATGCTTGGCTGTATATAGTGACTCACCTTTTGTAACAAACTTGGGTTTAACCCTCATTTTGATTATGGTCTGGGGAACCAATGAACACCCCCACCAGTAGGGGGTTTAATTTTTAAAAAAAAAAAAAACATCCAAACTTCCAACTGATGATTCAGTTTGAATGCCACTCTCTCTACCGTTTCCAGCTTTGTTGATGAAAGTTAGATCTCAAACATAACAATGAATTCGTCTTAAGATTATAAAATTTTAGCATCATTTTGTTGCCATCGTTAAGCACTCATCCCCCAGTTTTATATGGTGAGACCAACACACTGCATCATGGCTCAGGTTAATATCAATAACTAGGAGATTTTTTGAAAATATAAAGATTCAATAAAAGCAATTTCTTAAATCGGCCATGAGATCATCTCAAATCTAAACAGAAACTCAATAAAAACATGCGAAAATCTTCATATCTCTAACAGAAGATTAACGAAGGGTAGTGCATTGTATATTCTCTAAAATATATAATTTCCTCATGACTGCATATATATAATATGTATAATTTTTATAAATGTGAAGCATCTCATGAAATTGTGAATATCTAAAAATTAAATATTCTTTCTCTAGTTTCCTCGTGACTGCAATCTTGCCTGAGCAGTCAGCCACATTCCTTTCTGCTTCACTACATTCTCCTTCAACAATATCTCCTGCTGTTGTTTTTGCACGTGGGAATTCAGTTCCACATGGAACTCTGTCATTGAAAAATCGCCAAATAATTTCACTTAGGGATGATATAATTGAACTCATCGCGTTCAGCATAACTATCCCAACTGTGATATATATCACCCCGTGAGCTACAGAAGTGCACTTGAAGTTTGAGATAACAAATCTGGTAGAGCAAATAACTCTCCCATATACACATTGACTTGCATTACCTAGACTGAAGATTTAAAATTTTGACCTCTTTCGTGTGATAGAAGAGTCAATACGGAAGCTGACTTTGAATAACGTTTTCTTTTGGACGAATTATATATATAAATTTAAATGAGCTAAATTTAATTAAATAAATCTGAAAAAAACTAAAAAATAGGGATAAATGTGTTTATAGTTCAATAATCATATCATGTAAATACTATATCTTTTTCAAAATTAATCAAATGTTAAACCCCACTTTTAAATTATGAAAGTTCTACTGTCCCTAATTAAAATTTTCCTTAATTATACTTAAATTGCACATCCTAAGTTGGGGTACACTAGATGATTTGAGTCGAATTGATTTTTGTGAGTCTATATAGAAATTTCTGAGTGTGTCATATTACAAAAATACCATCTTTTAAATACTCACATTTTGAATATACTATCAGACCCGACTGTATGTTTATAAAAGGGATTTTTTTTTTTCCAAGCATGAAAGTGTAGAAGGTGTAAAGTCTATTATGTAGAAGTGATGTTTTAACATCAAACTCTGACTTGGTGAAATTCTTATTTAAGTCATATTATAATATCACGCACGGAAATTGATTTAAACTCACCTATGAATGTGCACACCGCTTTCTCTCTCTAAACAATTTCCTCCTCCTTCTCTCTACCTTTCTTTCCTCACCACATGCTTTTCCCAAAACAGTCGCATTTATTGCCGTTGCTGACACAACTTCTGCCCTGAAAAGATCACATAACGGCCACTTTTATGGCGGCGCCACCGCATCTCCGCGGTGGCAACGCTCCCTACCGATCATTTGCACAAGCTGTGACCGATAAACCTCCTCCGATCTCACCGCTCCTCCCTTCCAACCCCGAAATTCAGCCAATTGGTGAGTTCAAGGGTAAGATTGCATGCATCGTCTCGCCGGAACAAGTTTCTCAATTGGCTGAGCACTACCAATACACGCTGGTCGGAAAATTCGACAACGGGAAACCATCCATGGAAACTCTGAACGCAGCCTTTAAATCCATCGGGTTTAGCTCTAATTTCCAGATTGGATCCTTGGATTTCAAACACATACTGATCAGATTTCAGGAGTCTGAAGACTATCAGAGATGCTGGCTCAAAGGAATCTGGAGCTTTAAAGGGGTACCAATGAAGGTGCTCAAATGGTCTACTGATTTCATTCCAGGCACTGAACCTTCAGTTGTCCCCATTTGGGTAACAATCCCTAATGTACCTACCTTCTTTTATAATGTGGCCATGTTAGAATTCATTGGAAATAGGATTGGCAAATTTATCAAGATGGATTATGCTACTTCTACATTGACTAGGCCATCTGCTGTTAAATTATGCATAGAGATTGATTTACAGAAAAAGATGCATATATAGTGAGATAACTATTGGCATGCCAGGTCTACTTGCTGATCTAGAAATTATATATGAGCAGATCCCTTTCTACTGTCCCCATTGCCAAAAATTAGGCCATTCAATTGATCTATGTAAGAAGGCCAACCCTGAACTGGTCAACTTTAGAAGCCAGACTAGACATAATGTCTCTGATACTAGTGAAAAGGTCCCAAACCCCCCTCCCAAATTAGCCCAGCCACCTAAATTTAGGGAAGGTGGATCAGGTTTAACTATCAAGGAAAAGGACAGGCTATTTAAAGCACAAGGTCAGATGGTGTATGTGAAGAAACCTCAGCCAGTTTTACTAGTAGCACCACAGAATCCTAACTCAGACCAAGGCAAAGAAAAGGTTTTAGTATCAGATGATGTTAACCCCTCTCCTCCAAATGAAGTGGTGCAAATATCCAACTCCTGCTCAGACTCATCAGGTTCCTCCCCCATTTTGGAAGTAGACACAAATGCAGAGATTTTTTGTGACTCAACTATAAAGGCTCCTCTAATGTCCATACAAGAAGAGGCATGGCTACTGCAGAACCTGAAGCCAACAAAATATGCTAAAGATGATTCATCAATGCAAACAGATAAGTATCTGTCCTCTTAATTTTCCCCTGTTAATACTAACAAAGTCGTCTTTTTCTCTCAGGAAAAAATAGGGGAAATAGATTCTCACCATTGCAGGGCTTGATTACAGAATATGAGCAAGAGGTATCACTGGAAACTGAGATGGAGGTCCCTCAACAGCCTAATATTCAGCAGCATGACATAGCTACTCCAAATACTCAGTTTAAAGAAAAACAGGTAGACACAGGGGTAAGGAAATCATCCAGACTATTAGCTAAAAAGCCTCCTCCTGTCATCAAGTTACAAACCTATTTTACACAACTGAACCATATTATTGCTGGATCAGTCACAAATAGCCCTCCCAAAAAATTTTAAATGATTAGTACAACCCCAAAACAATAAATTCCTCGTTTGGAATGTTAAAGGGATGGAAACTTCACTTGAAAGATTGAAGGAACTAATTGCCTGTTACAATTTTGACATTATCTGTCTGATTGAGCCAATGCATGAAAATGTTAAATGTGATTATTACAAAAAAAATTTAGGCTATCAAAATTGTATGTTTGCATCAAATGAACAAATCTGGATTTTTTGGAGAAATGATGTCAACCTGAACCTGATTTTGGACCACCCCCAATTTCTACATGTCTCAGTTCACTGTCAGAAACTCAATGCTTCTATGGAAGCTGTTTGTGTCTATGGACTGAGAACAAGGAAAGAGAGGGAAAATCTTTGGATTGACCTTCAAAAAATCAAAAACCCTGACACAATATTTATTGGAGATTTTAATGCTATCATTTCTATCTCAGAATATAAGGGATCTTCTTCCCCCAGTTTGCATAGTATTAGAGATTTTGTTGCTTTTATTGATGCCATGGCTTTAGAGCACATTAATACAGTTGGTAACTTGTTTACATGGTCAAATGGTAGATACCAAACCCCCTAGATCTCAGTCCAAGTGGGAGGAAAAAAACTCCCACTATACAGAGATTGGACAGGGGTCTATGTACTCCCCAGTGGAGTATTTCTTTCCCTAACTCTTCCATTTTAGTTCTAAATAAATTGTCCAGTGATCATTGTCCACTATTTTTAAGTGTAGGTAGTGATATTAAATCATCTCCTAGGCCATTCAGATTTCTTAACACATGGTTCAAAAGAGATAAATTTAGAGATGTGCTAAAAGAAAAATGGGAACCAAATATAGGCAGTACTGGAATGTTAGGATTTTATCTCAAACTTCTCAGACTCAAAAAACATTTGAAAATCTGGAATAGAGAGGTTTTTGGTAATTTACATGAAAATGTCAGTTTAGCTGAGGAAAAGTTGAGACAGGCTGAAATTGCATATGATACTGATCAAAATGAAATATTTTTGGATAGTCTCAAACAAGCAAAATCAGAGCTCTCTAGAGCCATTAAGGAACAGAACCATTACTGGAAAAATAAATCTAAGGTTAAATGGCTCAAAGAGGGTGATGATAATTCAAATTTTTTCCATAACTCAGTGAGGGAAAGGAAGGGAAGAATGAGTATTACAAAAATTCAAAATTCTGATGGTGTCTGGATTGAAAATTCAGAAATTGAAACTGAAGCCATCTCATATTTTTCTGAGTTGCTATCAGCAGACAATAATCCAGACCAAAGAATATTCTACTCTCATTTTTTATCCTAGATCCCCAAACTTATTACCTTAGAGGAAAATGTTAAACTGTTTAAACCAGTCAAAATGTAGGAACTGAAGAACATTGTAGCCTCTCTTAACAAGCACAGCAGCCCTGGACCAGATGGCTTCACCTCACAATTCTATATTAAAGGTTGGGATTTTATACAGGTAGATCTTCTAAATGCTGTAAATAATTTTATGACCATGTCTGACATCCCTAAAGGAATTGCCAATACTTGGATGGCTTTAATACCAAAAATCCAAACTCCTTCTTCATTTAGTGATTTCAGGCCTATCAGTCTTTCAAATGTTTTAAACAAAATATTTTCCAAGATTTTAATGGAAAGACTGAAGCCTCTTATGTCAAAAATCATATCTCCACACCAGACTGCATTTTTAAAAAATAGGGACATTAGTGATAATGTACTCTATCTAAAGGAAATGGTGAGATTTTTAGACAAGAAAGGACCACACCCTAACTGTATACTAAAATTGGACCTTAGAAAGACTTTTGATAGGGTGTGCTGGAAATTTCTGACAAATATACTCATTAAATTTGGATTCCATGGACAGTTTATCTATCTCATTATAAAAAATATTTCACAAGCATGGTTTTCAATTTTAGTCAATGGTAGTCCAGTTGGATTTTTTCAGGCATCCAGGAGCATCAAACAAGGTGATCCTCTCTCCCCCTTTTTATTTAATATTTTTTCTGAGACTTTCACAAGAAATCTAGCTTATATTATTGAAATTGGGAGTCTCAAATACTACAATTTGCCTAGATCAGCCTCTCTCATTTCACATTTGTCCTATGCTGATGATACTGTGATATTCATGCTAGCCAATAGAGCCAATATTATTAAAATGAAGTCTTTTCTTGCTGTTTTTGAAACTGTCTCTGGACAGAAAATAAACTATGACAAGAGTGACTATTACATTGGCAAGCATGCTTCTGTGGCTACTATTAGAGATATGAACAATATTTTAGGTATGAAAAAAGGAACTTTTCCATTTAAATACCTAGGAGTGCCCATTTTCTCTGGTAGAATAAAGAACATTTTTTTCCATCCCCTGTTAGATATGATTGACAGTAGACTTTTGAACTAGAAAAATAGATGGCTCTCATCTGGGGCAAAATTAATCTTGATCAATGCATGCATATATTCTGTCCCACAACATTACTGGTCTGTCATGAAGCCTACTGTACACATCATTAAAATGATAAGAAGAAAAACATCTGTATTTTTCTGGGGATCAATAAATGACAGACCAAAAAAAGCTTGGAGAAACTGGAATTATATGTGTTATCCTATAGCTGAGAATGGTGTAGGTTTTAGGAACCTCAAATCCATAGTCACTACTTTCTCGATTAAACTGTGGTGGAAGTATCAAAATGCTGCTGCACCATGGACTGTTTTTATAGCCTCACTCCCTAAATCAGCACAGTCATCACACACATGGAAAAGGATCTGTGAGGTCAATAAATTTTGTGAATTAAACTCTAAAGTTATACATGGTCAGGGACAATGTAGTTTTTGGAATTCAAATTGGTCAGACCATGGACCTATTACAGATTTAATTGACTGTAACCTCACAAATATCCCTGAAAAATGCACTGTGGCTGAATTTATAGAGTTGAAGAATGATTACATCCATTCAATTTCTCCCCACATTGATACTGCTCTTTTGGAATTTTTGCAGGAGGCTGAAGTTAGAGAAGACAGAACTGACAAGTTAATTTGGAAGCCCTCCATAACTGGACAATTCAGTATCAGATCTGCATATAACCTAATCAGGCCAAAGAGAGGTACTTCTGCATCTCTTACTAAACTTTGGAATGTCAGAATTCCAAAAAAAGTGTCAATATTTATGTGGAAAATTATGAACTCTATTCTGCCCTTTGACAATGTACTCATCTACTATGGTTTTAATATAGTATCTAAATGTTGCCTCTGTGATAATTTAGATACTTTGGACCATTATTTTAATAGCTGTTAATTGGCTGTTAGGGTCTGGGAAGGGGTCAACCTATTTATAGGAATTAGGACCCCAATTTTCACAACCATTTGGAATAGGATTTCACATTACCTATCTAGACCAGGGCTCTCTGCTATTCAGACTAAAATGATACATAATATTGTTCTTTTTACATGTTGGATTCTCTGGAAATGTAGAAACAGATTTCTGTTTGACAATATAGCACCTTCTGTACCAGGAATTTTACATGATATTAAGGGAATGATTTATGATTCCTTCATAGCAAAGCCATGTTATACTGAATCTGATCATGATATTGAGCTTGCTAACAATGGCTATTTTCCCAAACTCAGAAAACCACCAAAGCCAAAAATTTCACAAATCATATGGTCTAAGCCTCCTGCCAATTTTAAAGTGAACACTGATGCTTCCTGGCATGCTAATTCATCAGGATTGGCAATAATTATTAGGGACTGGAAGGGGAAACTAGTCATAGCTAAAACAGTTTATACTCAGACTATGTCACCCTTGCATGCAGAAATTCTAGCAATTGGTTTAGGAATTAAGACTGGGTCAGAAATGAATCTTGCATGCTCTTATGAATCTGACTGTAAATTGGCTATCAATATGATCAAAAAACCAGACCTTTCTCCATGGAAAATCTACTCTCTGGTTTATGATATTGCACATGCATGCTCAGGCTCTGAAATTCACCATATTTTTAGAGAAGCTAACACTGTTGCAGATGCACTAGCTAAACATGCATTTACAGCTAAACAGTCTCATATCTTTACCTCTGTCCAGTCATTGCCTCACCCTGCTATAGGCCTTTATATGCTAGACAAAGATGGTACACCATCTTTGAGATATCATCCTCCCTGAGCATGATACTACTCTCATCCTTCTCTGTTGTATCCTTTCAAATGCAGATCCTCACATACAGAGAATGGAGTTGGACAGAATGGATACTCTTCTTTCATTGAAGCTGACAAACAATGGACAGGACTCCAAGTCAACTTGCCTCCTGCTTCTAGGAACTACATGCCAAGTTTCTACTAAGGCTGCAAAATATTGATCCTCTGCACTGAGATGCCAAATAGTTTAGGGATCAATTAGACACATTTTTTAGTGTTTTTGGATTTTCTGGGGTCGCTTTGAGTTTTGCTTAGAAATTCTCTAATAGATCCTAGAAATTTTTCCATAACTACTTTTTGTATAGGGCTCATAGGCCTAATTTTGCAAAGCATCACCAATGCTTTGGGAGTTTACTCCATACACCTATGCTTGTTCTCGAGGCACAAGGTGTATCATTGCTTGTAATTGTCTTTTTTTTTTGAGGTTTGGGATGCCTAATAAAATATCCCCCACTTCTTAGTGGATTGCTAAAAAAAAAAAAAAATATCACGCAGGAATATTATTAGAAGTTTCAACGTGAATCGAAGATTTCCCATGCGCTGAGGAACGCGCCTAATACGTGTGATTACACACTTACTATGTGTAATTTTGGATCAGGTAATCTGCGTACAGATAATGATAAAAGCGTACAAATGTGATAGCCATGCCTCTCATATATATACTTAATATTTACATGGAAAAGTCTATACTATCCTTTACCCTAATACACCCCCTCAATCTTTACGGGGTGCAATTACAGATAGATTGGATTTATATTCACAAAAAAAATCACTAGAAACACCCTTAGTATATATATCAGCAACCTGCAACTGTGTCGGAATCGAATGAACTCGGAGACCACCATGGGCAACCATTTCTCGAACAAAATGATAATCAACATCAATATGTTTGCTACGATCATGTTGAACCGGATTGGCAACAGGATATGTCGCAGAAGCATTGACACAATAGAGAGTGACCGGATGACGAAGATAGTACCCAAATCTGCAAGCAATTGACGAAGCCAAATAGTCTCCGCCGCAATGTAACCAACCGCACGATATTCTGCCTCCGTAGAGGATTTCGACACAGTAGGTTGTTTCTTAGAGCGCCAGGAAATCAAATTCTTCCCCAGAAACACAGCATAGCTTGTGGTGGAGCGACGAGTGTCCGGACAACCAGCCCAATCAGCATCGGAATAAGCAATCACCATCTCCGGAAAATTTGCAACATGGAGAAAAATACCAAACTCCATAGTGCCCTGCAAATACCTGAAAATCCTCTTCACAGCATGAAGGTGAGTAGTACGGGGAGCATGCATAAACTGAGAAACCATATTAACAGTATAAGCAATATCTGGACGAGTCATATAGTTAAATATTGCAATGCACCAACCATACTACGATATTCAGTGAGATCAGCAAGAAGGTCACCATCAACAGATGACAATGTAACTCTGAAAACACTAGGGGTCCGTACAGGTTTAACTGTGTGAAGGTGAAACTTGCGCAACAAATCAGACACATGTTTTTGCTGAGACAAAAATAAACCTTTAGGAGTACGAGACACCTGTAAACCTAGAAAATAATGAAGATCCCCTAAATCCTTCATATCAAACTCAGAAGACAGAACAGAGATGAATTTGTGAACCAAGTCATTACTACTATTGGTTAGGACTATATCATCCACATAGAGAAGTAAGATAAGCATGTGACCTTTATGTTTAAGAACAAACATAGAAGAATCACAACTGCTACATTTAAAACCAATAGATAATAAAAAATTGCTAAATCTAGAGAACCAAGCTCGAGGAGCTTGTCGTAACCCATAAATGGACTTACGTAACCGACAGATGTGATGAGCACGAGAAGGATCAGCAAAACCTGGTGGTTGACGCATAAAAACTTCTTCATTCAAAAAACCATGCAAAAATGCATTTTTAACATCAAGTTGACGGATAGTCCAATTAAGAGAAATAGCAAGAGTGAGAACCAATCGCACAGTAGTAGGCTTAACAACGAGACTGAAAGTTTCAAAATAATCAATACCTGCCTGCTGGTGTTTTCCGAAAACAACAAGTCTGGCCTTAAACCGCTCCAATGACCCATCATAATTGTATCTAATTTTATACACCCGTTTACATCCAAGCACATTGCGATTGAAGTCGCGAGGTACCAACTACCAAGTATTATTTTTAAGTAATGCATTATACTTATCAAGCATAGTCTGTCGCCAACGAGAATCTTTGGACGCTTGTTTGAAATTAGAAGGCTCTAATTCTACAATATCTGATTTTAAATTCATTAACCGACGAGGCTTGGAAATACTAACTTTAAGATGAGTAACCATGGGATGAGCATTGAAAACCAACGACTGTGAGAAAGAGGCAATGGAAAGCAAAATAGGAGAGGAAACACTCGGATGGATGACCCACTGGAAAGGTACACTAGACGGTGACGGAGAGGGACTGGAGTCAGCAGATTGAAGCTCAGGAGACGCAGATACAACCGGACTATGAACCGGTCTAGACGCGGGAGACCGATAGACAGGAGAGACTGACTCAGTAACCGGGCTAGACAATGAACTCGACCTATCCACAATTTCTGGCAACACAGGATCCATCGTAACTGGAGGTGAGCTAGGAGGCGACGCGGAAGAGGGCGAGATAGGATGTGACTCAACAAAACATACTAGAGACGTGCTAGAAGGAGGAGACACTAGAGAAGGAGATGTCGGGAATATTGACTGAGTAGACGAACTAGATCCCGTAGACACCACGGTAGGCGACCAACCCTCAGAAAGATCAAGTGGTGAGGAAAAAGGTATGCTCGACTGAGAAGGAATGAGACTACGATAGGGAAATTGTTTTTCATGGAAAAGAACATGACGACTAACATAAAATCGACCAGTAAGAGGATCAAGACATCTATAACCCTTATAATCAGATGCATAACCAATGAAAACACAATGTTTTGATTTAGGTTGTAATTTGTTGATTTTAGGATCCAATAGAAGAGGAAAACAAGCACAACCAAAGACTTTAAAAAAAATCATAAGATGGAGAACGATGAAACAATTTTTCAAATGGAGACACACCACCTAAGTTCAAGCTTGGTAAACGATTAACGGTAAAAACAGTTTGAAACACGGCATGAACCCAGAATTAAGCAGGAAGATCTTACTGAACAAGTATTGTGCGCGCCATTTCAATGAGATGGCGGTGTTTGCGTTTAGCAACTCCATTCTGAGCTTGTGTGCCGGGACATGATTTCCGAAAAATTATTCCACATTCAGTAAAATGTTGGAGAAGAGAAAAATTGTCAAATTCCTGACCTCCATCACTTTGGAAAATCTTAATTTTGCAATTAAACAGATTCTCAACCATCTTTTGAAATTTTTGAAATTGTGAGTAAACCTCGGATTTTCTACGTAAAGGATAAACCCATGAAAAACGTGAGAAATCATCAACAAACACAACATAATATCGAAAGACTGATTTGATAATATAGGAGATTGCCAAACATCACTATGAATCATATATAAGGGATATGGAGCAGAATGTTGAACTGGTTCAAAAGGTAAATGATGAATTTTTCCAATTTGCAACAAACACAATCGTCATGAAATTTTGAAGTACATGAATTTTTTTTACTTGAAGTCAAATTCCCTATAACTCTAGAAGATGTATGACCCAAACGAGCATGCCAAATACCACCAGACTCCAAAGTGGCTAGAAAAGCAGGTACGGATGACTGAGGACTCACAAACGCTGGTTGGATTGGATAGACACCATTCTTACTGGCCCCCTCTAGAAGCATCTCCCCCGTTTCCTTGTCCTTAACCCAAACAGAAGAATCATCAAAACTCATAATACATGCATTTTCTTTACACAACTTATTGACAGGGAGGAGATTATGTTTAAGACCAGGGACATGGCAAACAGAGGATAAGCTAAGTGGGCGTGAGGGTGTTTGAATTTCCATTTTACTAACATGTTTAATTGGGAGAGTGGTACCATCGCCAACAACAACAGAACTTGAACCATGATATGGGGTTGTAAAAGAGAGTTTACCTTCTTGATGAGTCATGTGCGAAGCAGCCCCGAAACCCGGATACTAGACAGAGTCATTTGCTTCACCACCAACAGACAGGGCAGCGAAGGCTCTAGTAACACTATCTTGACCAGGAGGCACAAAATTTGGATTATATCTGTGAGGACAGAACTGTGCGACATGACCTGGAGTAAGACAGAAAAAACAAGAATTGGGAGAGGGAGTAGAGCTAAAATTGCCATTGGATGAATTACTTCATGTTGAGCACGCATTATTAGTAACACAGTTGGTGAAAGGCAATAATGAACATGACAAATCAGAAATATTACTCATACCATTGTTACGATTTCTGTTGTTATTTGTAGCTCCACTGCCTACCGTTGATCCTTCTGAGCGATTTGAATTTCCACGATTATTGTTACCACGACCTCCTCTGTTGCGATTGTTTTTGTTCTTATTCTTGCCACCCCCTGAACTCTTGGATCCAGTAGACGAGGAACCAGATGACTGTAGTGCCACGAGTGCATGGGAAGAAGTCTCAGCAAGTTCCTTCGAATGTTCCAGACATTGCTCAGAAGTAACAACTTGGGACGTAGATCATCGAAATTCAGCTCCAGTGGATAATGAATCAAAGTAGTAACCAAATGAGCATAATCATGGTCTCCCTCCACACCAAAGAGTGTAGACTGAACCAAGTCATGATTGGAGACAGGACATTTGATAGCAGCAAGAGAATCCGCTAACATCTTAACATCACGCAAATATTCATCCATAGATTGAGTATCAGCCTTTCTTAGTCTAGTTAGTCTACCCTTCAACTCCATAGATTTAGCCATACTAGCTTGCATAAAACGTGACTGTAAACGAACCCAAATATCATGAGAAGTATGCAGCTCATGAACATCAACAAACACATTCCGAGATATCGTGGCGAATATCCAATTTTTAACTTGTTGATCAACACGTAAGTATTCAGAATATTGTGAATTTTGAATCATACTCCCATTTGCATCATAAATAAAAGGAGTGGGGAGAGACATAGTACCGTCAACAAAGACAAGTAGCTGATATGCTACCAAAAGACAAGTAATCTGAGTCTTCCAAAGCAAGTAATATTCTGGAGATGACAGTTGAATCGTGACTAAATTGGATGGATCTGGAGCAGACAAATGTGGAAGGGAGAAACCTTGTTGTCCACTAGAAGATCCCAAAAAGGCTTGATTGTTCATGGCGGTGGACTGAAATTGTTGGTACGGACCGGCTACAAACTGATTCTGTTGAACCGGAGTTGCTGCCAACTGATGTAATTGAAACGGAGCAGGACTGATTCGGCTGAAACGGAGCAGTAGTGAAGAGGGACTTCTGAAACGGAGCGACAAAGGGGTTCTGCTGAAACGGGGGCATGTCGGCGCGTGCACCCCACGCGCCAGAAAGGGGAGGCGCGTCAGAGGCGTTGGCGCGTGCAACCCACGCGCCAGATAGGGAGAGCGCGTCTGGGGCCTGGGCGCGTGCAAGCCACGTGCCAGAAGCATGCTGCGCGTGGCTTGGAAGTGCAAGCCACGCGCCTGACATGGGGGTCGCGTCTGGAGCGCGTGAAAGTCACGCGCCCGACTGGTGAAGCGCGTCTGGAGCGCGTGTGATCCACGCACCCGATGTGTGGGCCGCGTTTGGAGCGCGTGAGATCCACGCGCCCTGGTCTGGTGGGAATCCTGTCGTGGAGCGTGAGATCCACGCGCCTTCGGCTGCTGCCTGTTGTGGATGTCGGCGCTGCTGATCCATGGGCGCCTGTAGCTTGATTTGGGACGACGGCGGCCGAGGGGTCTTCGACAGTAGGAGGTATGATACCTGACGAAGCTGCAACGGGAGGGTCGGGCAATCGAGTCGGGTTGGACGCTGATTAGAGCGTCGAAGAAGCCGAGGATTCCAGAGGCGGCGACGCAGCGGCAACGGAGGGTGACCCAGCTTGAAGGAGAGGGCTATCGACGGGCAGAGTTGCCGGTGACAGGCCCAAATCCTCTCTCATCGGAAAATTCGACATCGGTTCGGAGAGGAGAGGAGAGTTTTTTTTTCTGAAAGATAAAACCTAAACTCTTGATACCATGTACAGATAATGATAAAAGCGTACCATGTGGTAGCCCTGGCTCTCATATATATACTCAATATTTACATGGAAAAGTCTATACCTTTACCCTAATAATCTGAAATAGTTTTTCGATCTGCTACCATGGGTGGATCCCAGAAGAAGAAGCGGGAGAGGCAGAGGAAGAATGGGACGGGATCAAAATCTGAAATGCCGCAAGTCTTGAAAGAGGTACGAACAGACAACCGTGAAGATTTGATTCGGAATTATATGGAACTAGCTAGTTTGAATGATAGCTGCACATGATTTCAATCCACAGAGATGATGAGCAAGATAGTGGTACACCCAGGTCAAAAGAGGTTGGTGGTTTTCGATCTGGAGCTGCAGCAGGCCTAAAAAGAAGCAGGGACAGTGAGGCCACTGATGAAGACTGGGATAATGGGTGGGTAAGGAGTTAAAACACCACCACCGAGTTCACCTAAGAATCCTGGGAGGACGACATAGCTGATCAGGTCTCAGAACCAAATCTGGAGAAACCCCCCCAAAAAAAGCAGGCAGGTGGTCTGGCATTTTTCTTCAAGAAAATATTAATTTCTATGATCATATAGAAGTAGGTGGCATTTCTATGGGTAAAATCCCTTTAGATGAGGTACGAGAGAGTGTGGACCGGTGGGAGAACACAATAGTTTGCAGAAATGTGGGTAGCTTTCCCCTATCACGGTGATGGAAAGTTTTGTGTAGCAACACTGTTAGTTTACAGTGCGTGTCGTTCTCACCTTAGTTGTGCATCATGGCTTGTCCATCAAGTAACTCAGAATTAATAATACATTCCTTCAGGGAACTCTCCACGAAGAGGTTTACATGGTTCAACCACCGGGATTTAACGATCAAGGCTTATCCAAATCATGTTTGTCGGCTCAAAAAGGCTCTTGTGGATTGAAACAGACTCCAAGGGTTTGGTACAATGAGTTGAGAGGTTATTTGCTTCAACTTGGCTTCTCTAATTCCATTGCTGATGCATCTTTGTTTATCTATCAGCATGAGCGGACAACTCGTTATTTGTTGGTTTATGTTGATGATATCATCGTCGTCAGGAATAGCTCTAAGGCAGTGGATAGCATCATATCTAATCTTGCATACAAGTTCTCTCTCAAAGACCTTGGCTATATATTTTCTTGGGGTTGAAGTTCTTCCAACTAGTGATGGTATCTTTGTGAGCCAACGCAAGCACATTTTGGATTTACTTCAAAAAGCCGGAATTAATGGAGGCCACAAAATCTATCACAAATCCAATGTCTGCATCAACGTGTCTAATGCGTGACACTGATACTTTACTACCCTCACCAACGGACTATCGCACCCTTGTTGGAAGCTTTCAAAATCTAAGTTTGACACGTCCTGATGTTGTATTCACTGTCAACAAGTTGTCTCAGTTTATGCATAAACCAACCAGTGATCATTGGTTAGATCTAAAGCGTGTTCTTCGATATTTAGCCGGCTCTGTTTATTGTGGCATTAACATCTCCACATCAACACCGCTAGCTTTTCACGCCTTTTCGGATCCAGATTGGGCCGGCGATATGAATGCTTATATGTCTACTAGTGATTAAATCTTATTTCTTGGAAGTACTCCTATTTCCTAGAGCTGAATGAAGCAAAAGTCAGTTGCCCGGTCTTCTACAGAAGCTGAATACAAAAGCTTTAACAGACGCCGCTGCTGAACTCTTATGGGATCGATATGTCTCTGTAGAGCGAACTTGGTTTTTAAATGCACATCTGCTCTAGTCATTTATTGTGAAAACTTAGGAGCAACAAGCTTGAGTTCTAATCCTTTTTCCACTCTTGAATGAAACACGTCCTGAAATGCACCTTTAGAGTATCTCATGTCGCCACTAATGATCAACTTGTTGATGTTCTCACAAAACCTTTGCTTCGTTCAAGATTCAAAGTTCTGCTTTCTAAGTTGTATCTTTCCAAGAGGTCGATTAGCTTGCAGGGAAATAACATATGTGTATAAACCAACGACGTATCCACCCACGTAGTTATGCACGTAACCATGTTACGAGATATTCTCGTTAGTTCCATGTATAAATACTTGTTTCAATCAATATCAAGATACGGTCAATTATACACAAAACCTTTACTAACACATAATGCATAATGAGAATTAAGGAATTTTGTAAAAGGAGAAGCATAATGCATAATGTGTTTTTAACACAGGAGCTTATTAGTAAGTACAATGTGGAATGGATGATTACAGACTGTCTGGTTAAGGTGGACATTCAGAAAGCCTTTGATAGTCTACAGTGGAGTTTCCTTTTTTCTTGGTTGGAGAAATTAAAAGTGCAAGAGTTGTTCATTACTTGGATCAAAAGATGTGTAGAATGCTCAGCTTATTGTCTATCTTTGAATGGCTCTTATAAAACAGAGTTACAAGGCAAGAAAGGAATTAAACAGGGTGATCCCCTCTCCGAACCGTTGTTTGCACTCAGTATGGAGTACTTAACTAGGCAGTTGCACTTAGTTTTTAAGGAAAATCATATTAAGTATCATCAGAGATGTAAGAAAGTGAGCATTCATAGTCTGTTTTTTGCAGATGATTTGTTGACTTTCTGTAGAGCATCAACACATTCAATGGCTGGAGTACAGGAAGTGTTGAATACTTTTCAGAAGACAACATGGCTGGCCATAAATGAGAGGAAATCGATGGTTTATTTTCACTAGGATTCCGGAGTAAGAACAATTATAGATGGAAGTAGTGCTTCGGGTCAAATTGGGAACATTTCCAATGAAATATCTTGGGCTTCCAGTTTCCGCTGTTAGTTGGATCAGCTTAATGCCCATGAAAGCCACATTGAAGCAAAGGAGAATTGAATATAGGCCATGATACTCTGTCAAAATCACCAGACATATTCGATTCCAAAAAAGAGAAGTTTGTCAATATTAGTGACTTGTATTTTGCGAGAACTCCAACTTTTCTAATCTTTCATGAAAGTTTTTGTACGTTTTAATTTATATAGTATACATTTTAATTTGTTATTTGTATACAATATATTTGTTATTTAGATATTTTAAATTATAAAATGAAATTGCTTAAATTTTTGCATTAAAACATGTTTTACTATAAAACGATCGATGTCTCCATCTCTGGGAAATATACGATAGGAGGCTCTCTCTCTACAAAAAATGCTCTGCCTTCTCTCCTAAAGTGAAACACACGCGCCGCAATCAAAGCCAACTTTTTCACTATTTTCTGAATGTTATCAGCACACTGACACTCATAACAGTCTGATTTCGGCTCTCCCATGGTGGAACCGCCGCTTGGGAACGGCGGAAATATCACCGGAAAATCATTTAGAGATGCCTTAACCCCTAAAAGCCAACCCCTTTCTTCATCCCTACCATCAAACCCTGAAATTAAACCATATCCCACAGAGTAAATGGAAAGATTGCTTGCATTTATGCCGCTGAATCAATTGAAATGTTAGCATCCCATTACTCTACTACACTGATCGGGAAATTCCCCAGCGGGAAACCTCCGATGGAACTTGTCCATAAGGCGTTTCAGGTAATGGGGATCGCCGTAAAGTACCAGATTGACTCCTTGGATTACAGGCATATACTAATCCGAATGGAAGATTAGGAAGATTGCCACAGATTTTGGATGAGAGCGGTCTGCAGCATCAACGGAAAGCCGATGAAGATCTTGAAGTGGTCGCTGGAGTTCTCCACCGACACTGAATCATCGATAGTTCCTATCTGGGCTACCATTCACAAACCCCCATCCTATACTCTAACAGTACTTCAGCAATTGAAGACATTGGTAATCAAATCGGCGTGTTCGTGAAGATGGACGTAGCGACGGCATCCCTTTCCCGGCCATCTGCAATAAAAATCTGCGTAGAAGTCGACCTATTTCAGCCCTTGCAGCCATCAATCATCATCGGAGCCCCTAATAAATATGTGGAATGTGACATAGAGTACGAGAATGTCCCATACTGCTGCACCTACTGTAAAAGGATAGGGCATGAAGACCAAAAATGTGGATTCCTTCATCCAGAATTGAAGAAATCTCATGGCGGGAAAGTGATCAACAAGGGGCATGAGAAGGAGGGACAAGAATGGAGGAAAGCCCCTGTTGCTAGTGACTCTGGGCTCACCAGAGCTGAGAATAACAAAGTCCCACAAGCCCAACCAACAGAAGCACTCTCAGGGGCACCAATCATGCCATTAAATGCTCATCCCAATGTAGAAGAGCAAGAATCACAACAAATGCAAATAGCTACTACCAGCCACTATAGCTCCAAATCCTCTACCACCCCTACCATACCAAGCTCTGTTGTGCCCCTAAACATCCTCAAAGCAGTCACAAACCCCACAAAAATACCTTTTTATTCTTAGGATGATTTAAACATCCACAAAGCCAGAAACAAACCATCCGAGAGTTTCAGGAACAATCTAGCCCTGGTGCCATATGAGCATCCCAGGGAGGTGACCATATCTAACTCATTACTTGTTTTACAGGACAATGATGATGGGAGCAGGTCAGGCTATGAGGAAGCTTCCAGTGAATTGGACTATAAGATTAGTGATCCCACATAAGTAGAAAATGATACTGCCAGCAATACAGGTACACTCTCAGATACTCCAAATACCCAACTTAGTGTTGAACCTAAAAAAAGAGTTAGGAGAGGTATACCTGAGGGAGGTAAAACAGTTGAACAATGGCTGAGATCATCACATAAGTCCAAACCATCTAGTCAATGATTAGGTACAACATATATGGAAATGTGCTTGTCTGGAACATCATAGGTTATACAACGTCACTTGTTAGACTACAACACTTGGTAAGAACAAATAAAATAGACTTAGCATGCATAATGGAACCAATGCACCTTAATACAAATATTTCCCCACTGCAATTTGAGTTACAATAATAAAATGCCCTTCCTGCAAACCAAGCAAAGATTTGGTTGTTTTGGAATAATAACCTAGTAATTAACATAATTAACCAAACTGACCAATTTGTGTTGCTATCTGTACATAAGCCTCTGTGTCATATAATGTGGTACTGATGTGTTGTATATGCAAAAGTAACTAGAGTTCTGAGAGAACCTCTATGGGAAGATCTAAAGGCATTGCCTAAAGTCTCCACCATTTTCATTGGAGATTTTAACACTATTGCAGCAAGTAGTGAAAGAAAATGCAGGAAACCCCCATCAGCCAGAAGTATCAGGGACTTTAATGGATTTATCTCTACTCAGGATCTGCTAGCAATAAAAACAGTTGGAAATAAGTACACATGGACCAATAATAGGGCAAAGGAGGACTTATTGGTTCAGAGATTGGACAGAGCCTCTGCAATAGTGAGTGGAGTGACCTGTTTCCCCACAGTTCCATTCAAGTGAAGAACAGGACCACCTTAGATCACAACCCACTCATGCTTTCCATTCAGACGGCAGAAATTAGTGCTCCAAAACCATTTAGGTTCCAGGAAATGTGGACCAGCAGGAAGGAATTTTTAGAGTTAGTGGAAGCTAGTTGGAAAAAAGATTGAGCAAAAACAGGTATGAGAGGAATGATCAGTAAAATGAAGAGATTAAAGCAAGAAATTAGAGCATGGAACAAGGAGGTTTTTGGGGATGTTCAAAGTAACCTAGAAAGGGCTGAGAAAGAGGTCTTTGAGGTAGAAATCAGATATCAGAACACAGGAACTGAAGTGGACAGAATAGAGTTGAAAAGGAAGATGGCAATCCTCATTAGGTCTCAGAAAGAAAGTGGAGTCTTCTGGAAACAAAAAGCTAATGTAAAGTGACTGAGGGAAGGAGATGCTAATACCAAGTACTACCATAATGTGGTCAGGGAGAAGAAGCATAAGGCTAAGATCACAAAAATCAAGCTCAGCAGTGGAGCATGGATTACAGATCCTGAATAGATAAGCATTGAAGGAGTCTACTTCTACCATAATCTGCTAAATGATGAGGCACCTAATATCTCTGGAAGATACATGAAGTATTTCATTGATCATATCCCAAAATTTTTGAATGATAAGGATAATGAGCTACTGAGCAGACCTGTAGAAATGGATGAGGTTAAAGATGCAGTTTTTAATCTGAACAGAAATGGAGCACCTGGCTCAGATGGATACTCAGGACACTTTTTTACCCACTGTTGGGAATTCATCAGAGAAGGTATGCTAAGTGCTGCAAATGAAATTAAGGCAGGAGAGATGGTCCCAAAAACCATGGCCAGTACATGGCTTGCACTGATACCAAAAGTATCTAACCCAAGCTCCTTTTCCCAGTTCAGACCTATTAGTCTTTCTAATTTTGTGAGTAAAGTATTCTCAAAAATTTTGATGGAGAGCTTTAAGCCTGTGATGGAAAGATTAATATCTAGGGAACAATCTGCTTTCATGAAGGGGGGGGGGGGACATAGCAGACAACATTATTCAGATGCAAGAAATGGTCAGGGCAATCAGTAAAAATCCAACATGCAATAATATTATCTTTAAGTTGGATATGCAGAAGGCCTTTGATAGGATATCTTGGACCTTTCTGAACTCAGTTCTTCTGGCTTTTGGATTCCATGGACATACAGTCAAGGTAGTCATGCAGAATTTGAAAGCATCATGGTACTCAGTCCTTATAAATGGGATTGCTGTTGGTTTCTTCTCATCATCTAGGGTGATCAAGCAGAGAGATCCCCTCTCTCCTTTTCTGTACAACCTAGCCACAGAAGCTTTCTCAAGGGGGCTCAAAAGGTTAATGGAAATTCAGCACATTGAACCTTTCATCATGCCACCTGGTGCAACTATGGTCTCTCATTTGATGTATGCTGATGATACAACCATTTTTTCAAGAGCCTCAAAAAAGAACCTCAAAAGGGTCAAGATATTTCTGCAAGCTTATGAGATTTGTTCAGGGCAGAAAGTAAATTTTGAGAAATTAGAGTTATATGTGCACAGGTTGACTGGAGCTACAAGGATCAGAGTTATAAAAAGAAAGACTGGCATGAAGCAAGGAAAAAATGCCATTTCAGTACCTAGGCATCCCTATTTTTAGTGGCAGAAATAAGATATGTTACTACCAACAGTTACTTCAGAGAATGGAAAAGTTACTGAATGGATGGAAGAACAGATGGTTGACTAATGCTGGGAGGTTGATCCTGTTAAACTATGTTTTTATAGCACTGCCTACTCACTATTTCTCTGTTTTGAAGCCACCTGACACAGTTACAAAAAGAATGGAAGTAATGGGAGCCAAATTCTTCTGGGAGAATCAGATATGGGCCAAAGAAAAGTCTGGAGAAAGTTGAGTAAAATGGCAGCTACTAGGGGGCAGAATGGGCCTGGATTCAGAGATATTAGAGCCACCATCACATCATTCTCATGCAAGTTGTGGTGGAAAATGCAACAAAATAGTGCATTATGGACATCCTACTTATGGAGCAATCCTGCAACCTATAGAACCTCACATACCTGGAAAAAGATCTGCACTGTTACTGAATTCTGCAACTCTCAAGCACAGGTCATAATTGGAAAAGGATCAGCACCCTTCTGGGACTCTAACTGGACTGGGGAAGGAGCATTGTACTATAGATGGCCTGATGGGGTTACACTGTCTTTTCCTAAACTAAATGTAGCCAATTTTTGTGCTAACAAAGCTCAGGTTATGCCTGCACTGGAGCCATACTTGGCTACCAATATAATTTCCATTTTGCAGGCTGCTGAGGTGAAGTATACTCATGAAGACACATTGGTGTGGAGGCCAGAGAAAAATGGAAGCTTTTCAATCAAATCAACATATAGGATACTAAAAACACAAGCAGAAGACAGACACTCTATTAAACAGGTATGGAATAAATACATACCATTACAGATGTCAATACTAATATGGAGAACTGTAAATGGTTTGATTACTTTTGATGACATACTTGTTAAAATTGGGATCTATCTGGCATCAAAGTGTCCACTTTGTGGTCACAGTGATACAATAGATCACTTTTATAACAAGTGTGAAAGAAATATGTTGTTGCTGGACTTCATGCATTCTGTGTTTCAGATGCCAGTTCCCATTTTCCTATCCTATAGGCATAGAATAACATACTACTTATCCTACAAAAACCTCTCAAATGCACACACCACAGTTTTTATCACTACTATCATATCTACCTACTGGTTTATGTGGAATAGAAGAAACAAAATTCTTTTTGAGGATAAGTATGATAGTAACCAGGCATTGTTGATTCAGGTGGCAAAGAAGGTCTCCCTAATTTTCACTGCTTTCCCACTATTTGGAAATGCTGAGAAACATGGGACCTTCTGAGGACAGGACTTGTTCCCTTCCTAAGACAAAAGAAACCTAGAATTGCCAAATCTATTAGGCGGATGCCACCTGATTCAGGATTCAAAATTAATGTAGATGCCTCTTTTTCTACTAACTCTGTTGGTTTGGGTCTGGTTGTCAGAGATAAACATTGCAATATAATTAAAATGGCCCTCAAACACTGTAGTGCATCATCACACTACATGTTGAACTCTTAGCCATAGAGTTTGGAATATTTACTGCCCAATCTTTTCATGCTTACACCATAGAAAGTGACTGTTTGCATGCAATTAGGGCCCTGTCAAGTTCAACTTATTTTTGGCATCTTGCAATTAAGTTAAGCTAATTTCAGCAAATTTCAGCTAACTGCAGCGTGCTTCAGCGAACTGCAGCGTGCTTCAGCGAACTGCAGCGTGCTTCAGCTAACTGCAGCGTGCTTCAGCTACATGCAGCGTGCTTCAGCTAATTTCAGCTAATTGCAGCTGGTTTCAGCTAATTGCAGCGTACTTCAGCTGAGTTCAGTTAATTTCAATTTTTTTCATTAATTTTTTGAAATAAAGTTACATTTTATCAAATGCCAATTCTTTTGATTTATCAAATAAATTTACTTTTTTAACATGTTTAGTTTAGTAATCGAGAATATATAAAATTAATTTATACTCGAAAGTAACAATTCGAGGCTCGAGCAACTATTCCCACAATGCATATCGGTTGCATTCAATACTAATCACTATCATCTGATGGTTTAATTTCACTAGTATCACCACCTACCGAATTCCAAACTTGTTCAGATTTACCTTCACGCAATTCTACCATAACCCTTTTTCGATGTTCATTAAACATAGTGAAATTACAAGTTTCTTGTGTAGGTTTGTTCAGACTTAAAAAGTGGAAGAGGAAGATTACAAAGTTTAAAAAAAAATATTTAGTGCATTTAAAAAAAGGAAGGAGAAAAAAAAACTTATTAAACTTTCAGTTATTTGCTACAAGTTATAAGATTTAAAATAAAATATTTTTAGTTTATTTCAGCAAATTTCAGCTAACTGCAGCGTGCTTCAGCTAACTGCAGCTTGCTTCAGCTAACTTTAGCTTGCTGCAGCGTGCTTCAGCTGTCTGCAGCGAGTTTCAGCAGTCTGCAGCGTGCTTCAGCTAATTTCAGCTAACTTCCGCGCAGTTCAGCGCAGTTAAGCTGAAAATAAGCTGAACTTGACAGAGGTGTGTCAAAAATCCTTCAGTAGCAAATTGGAAACACATGAGTTTATGTCATTACATTATTGCTAAACTACAAGGCAATGGCATAAACCATATATTTAGGAAAGGTAATTTGATTGCAGATTTCCTGGCAAAGTTCAGTGCTATTAATCCCATGATCTCTTCTATGCGCTATTAGGCCCTGTCAAGTTCAGCTTAAATTCTGCACATTTCAGTTAAGTTAAGCAGACTTCAGCGGATTTCAGCGGACTTCAGCTTGCTTCAGCGGACTTCAGCAGACTTCAGCTGGCTTCAGCGGATTTCAGCGGACTTCAGCGAACTTCACCAGACTTCAGCGGACTTCAGCTAAATAAAAAAAATTCCCTATTTTCACTAAATTATTTTAAAATAAAATTTCCTACAATTCAGAAATGTCAATGAAATACTTTTGTTTTGATTTATTAAATGAAGTTAATTGTGAACAAATGTTTCTTCAATGTATTTTATTTTAATTTATCAAATAAACTTATTTTTAATAGTTCTAATTTATACTCAAAATTAACAAATTCAACAATAAGGGCCTGTTTAGTAAAACTTATCTGAATATTTTCAGTTCGGTTCATTATTTTTCAGTTCGGTTCATTTTAGTTCTGTTCAATTCAGTTCAGTAGTTTCAGTTCAGTTCAGTGCATTATACTTTTATTAAAATTAAAACAAAATATATGCTAATGATTCAGTCCAGTTCAATCCAATTCAGAGAAATTGTAATTTATTTCAATTCAGTTCCCCGAAAATATAATTTTTCACTATTTTAAGTTTATATTGAAAATTCAGTTCATTTTTGTTAAATGAAGTTCATTCAGTTCATTTCAATTAAATGTAGTTCAATTCAGTTAAGTGTAGTTCAATTCAGTTCTATTTTCTGTTCTTGAATTTCTGTTTCTCTACCATTAGATAGAGATTTCTATTTGATTTGGTGCAATATTTATTCGATTCAGTTCAGTTCAGGCATATTAATCAGGTCCTGATTACGAATATGTCCATTAACAAACAAAATAATTATTATTTATTATTTGATCAAATAATTACTGCGAAATAAAGTATTTCATTTTTTGATTTGTATGATATGTGTAATTTTTGAAAAACCATTGTACAAATATAATAATTATTTTAAATTTTTTATTATTTGATCAAATTTGAAGTTGAATGTTTGAACTCAAATTAATAATAATAATAATAATTATTATTATTATTATAACATTTTGTAGTTAATTTCAGCAGACTTCAGCAAACTGCAGCAGACTTTAGCAGACTTCAGCGAATTTCAGCGAATTTCAGCAGACTTCAGCGAACTTCAGCGGATTTCAGCGGACTTCAGCAGACTTCAGCGAACTTCAGCGAACTTCAGTTAAGTGAATTTCAGTTCAGCTGAACTTGACAGGGCCTTAATCCCATGATCTCTTCTATGCCTGACTATATGGCTCCACAGTTGCTAAGAGCAAGTCCAACAGTTTCTCCATTCACATTCTCCATAATAGAGAAGCAAACCTCATATTCTCCATATTTTTTCACCTCAAACCCAACTGTTTCTCCATTTTTCATTCCCTAAAAATTTATTAACATTTAATACTACATATTTATCCAATTTTCTTCTATTTTTAAGACCATATATTCAATAAGTCCAAATAACAATGAACAAGCAAATAATGAACTTATAATAAAAGTTACAATAACATTTCATATTTGACATTACTTGCTCCATAATATAAAATTATTAAAATATATTTTTATAAAAATAACACATTACAAATTACATTATTTTTTTTGTAACGTATTATGAATAATTAGACTTATCTCTTTTCAATTATTTATTACAAGTTATTTTTTTCAACCATTAGAAATAAAATGTTTAATAAAAAAACTTTAGTTTCAACGTTATGACTTATAAAAAACGTCAAAATAAATTTATTTATAGCCTTACAATTTAGTAGATTTATATTGGAAAATAGATTATATTTGATTATTAAATATCAATAGATATATACATGTAAAAAATAGTCATATGGGATCTTATTACGATCGTCTTTATGCATATTTTTAGAATATGTATTTTTGATAAAATTTTATTGTAATTATTTTGAGATATTATCATTTAAAATTATTGAAGATAAACAAATAATGAATGAAATAACAAAAAACAATGCAAGTAGCATTAAATTTTGCTTCTCCAAAAACTTCTTCTCATTCTCTAAATTTGGAGAATCAAATCTTCTCTCTTCAATTTCCCCATTATGGAGAATGAGATGGAGAATCTGTTGGACTTCAAAAAAGGCCCAAATTCTCCATATTTGAGTAAATTTGCTATTATGGCAAAACTGTTGGACTTGCTCTAAGAAACTTAATATTGCTAGACAAACAAGGAATGCAGAATCTTAGGGTTACATGATCATACAGATGCTACTGAAATTTCGGTTATTACAGGCTATTGAAGACCCATTGGCAGGTGACCGGTGAGAGACCAAGGAGCATCTGAGAACTTCAATTCTGCTGAGAAGAGCAATTATATCTCCAGATCAATTCATCAAATTGGATCCTACATGGTCACCTAATTTTGTTCTGTGTGTACACAGTTTACACCTCCCATGACTTTAATTGTACAAAGTTATGGCCTTTTAAAGTCCACTTTTTTAATGCTTTTGCTAGATATATCTAATTTGGCTCATAACTATTTTGGTGCCGCGTTAAGTTTTGCTTAGCAACTCTCTAATAGGCTTTAAAATTAGTTTTTGAGTTCAGATGAGTATCACAGAGTGAGGCCTAGCCCCCCTTATTATTTCATTCTTTTTGGAAGCAATCATATGTTTCAAGAGCCTATGCTCTTTTCGTAACTGCCTGTACTGCCAGAAAAGAACCTATGGCCTTTTATGACTTTTCACTAAAGTCAAGGGAGCCTAATTAACATCCCTCCACTGCTTGAGTGGCATGCTTAAAAAAAACTATAAAATGATGAATACTTCAACACAAAAATGTATCATTTGAATTTAAATACATTGTGGTGGTTTTATAACATTTACGAAAGTTAATATTTAAAGAGATTTTATAAAACTTTTTTGCAAGAAACTCTTGATTTTCAGTCATGATTATCGTCAGTTTTGCCTCCTCAAATTCTACTTTAGTGATTTTATTTATCCTCCATTCCCCTAGAAATTGATCAATTCATAATTCATTACTCGGAAAAGAAAAAATGATACTCCCTCCATTTCAGATTTATTGGCTATTAGACTTTACCAAAAAAGTTACTTCATATTTGTATCACTAATTCACTATTTGATGAGTGGTAATAGTATTATATTAGTGGTAACAGTATAACAGATTTCAGATGACATTAATCCTTACCCCACCAGAAACTGCAGAATTCTGGAATCGGTTTTTGATCAATACGCTACTTGGAATGCTACCATTTCCAACTCCTTCCGATTGAAATTCATCATCTTTCTCTGGTTTGAAGGTCATGGAAGTCCCAGTAACTGAAGGTGCGTCTCATAACAAGCTTGTAGTCCATTCAATTTATGTGCATCTTACCTGTTTGTGTTAATGCTTCAATGAAACACATTTTTGCTTTGGTATTCACTTGGCCTGTTCAAGTAGCTTTTGTTTTGATTTAGCATTTTATGTAATGTTAATACTTTGTTTTTTGATTCAGTTTAGTGACATTATTGAAGCTAGTTGTAAATGATGAAGGTAATCAGGTTTTTGTTCAAAAGTCTGGTTGTAGTGACTGTGACTGTGACTGTGATGTGGATCGGAATGTCGTGGTTTGAGTATCAAACCATGTTTTAGACTTTGAACAAAAGCTTCAGTTACCTTCATCAGTAAAAACTTGGTACATTGTGAGTGATAATACATGAAATCTTATGTATATGCTCAGGGAATAACAGAAGAGGTAGAAACTATATAGGAGTAATTCTGAGACCATGGGGCAAATGGTCTGCTAAATTCAGAAATCAAAAGGCTGGTGTCCGTAAATGGTTAGGCACATTTGATACTGCAGAGGATGCAGCCATGGCTTATGATGAAGCTGCCTTCAAATTTCATGGGCCTGGAGCAAGGCTCAATTTTCCTGAACGCGTTGGTCTAGTCCCAAGTCATGAAGCTCAACAGCAACATATTTCACATTCAACAGGTTCATCTTCTGGCAAATGTGTTGCTAGAACACATGATCAATATAAGCACGGAGATGAAGCGGCCAGGGCTCTTGATGAATCTACCTTGAAGAAGCAAAAGAGGAATGGACAAAAAGCACGAAGGCTCAGTTTTTCTTGTGCTCAATCTGTTGAGGACGTTTCTAGCAGTTCACAATCTACTCCAGGGAACTTGACAAGAACTAAATACAGAGGAGTGATTGAGGTATCATCTGGCAGGTTTCGTGCTCAGATTCATGATCCAAATAAACGTGCAACTGTTGGTTTGGGAACATTCAAGACTGCAGAAGAAGCAGCCATGGCTTACGATAAAGCTACCTTGAACATTCCTGGGTGCAAAGCAGTGCTCAATTTTCCTGACCGGGTTTCCTATGCTCATTCAGTTGAGCTTCCTAGTGGTGGAAATAATGCGTCCAAAAGAAGACGTTATTCAAATTCAGGTTCAGTATCGATTCTTCTATCACAAGAAGGTGGTCAAAATCTTCAGTCCAAGGGTATGCAGGAACCCCGTGGTGCGAGTCAATGTGTAGATGAGGTAATCATTGCTCAACCAGATTCCTTATGTCAGCCAAGGGGAGAGGCATATGTTCTCTCTAGTTCATGGGGTGATCCATCAGAGTTGGATAGTTATCTTGAACGTGACAAGGCGATAAGTTCAATGATTGCTGCTTTATATGAAATCATGCGACGAACTTTTAGTGACAGAGCTCCATGTCAGACTGAACTTCCACGTGCAAAAACACTAGCAGCACCAGATTTTGTTGAAGGAGAATGTTGTGAAGGTAAAAGGAATGCGGCTGACTGCTCAGGTAAAAAGCAGCAATGAGGAACTTAACAATGAATCTAAAAATTTCTGCACTACTACCTTTCATTGATTTTCTGTTTGGGAGAGATTTGAACATTTTCACACGTTTTGATTTATTTTCTTTGAGAAAGATTGAAAATATTTACATGTTCTTGGCTACTGCATAAGAAGTTGTTTTTAGTTTCTTTTCTTGATCATAGTTATAAGTATATGTATTCCCTGTCTAATTGTGGCTTTATATTAATTTCTTTTAATTTACCTAGTTGTTGGCGTTAACCTTGATTTGCCATTTTGCAGCAAGTTGGCCTTAACGCTAAAGGTATATTATCTAAAGATGACTTTATTGGTTTGTTTGGGCTTTAACTTTCATCTACAAAGCTGGAAATGGAGGAGAGAGTGGCATTCAGACTGAATCATCAGTTGGAAGTTTGGATGTTAAAAATCAAATCAACGACTAAGACTGGACTTTGGTGGCATGTGATCTTTATGCTACTACGAAAAATGATGGCCGTCGTATGTAACTAAATGATGGTTTGGATTTATAAACTAGGTTGGATAATTTCGGTCTGTTTGTAAATAGGTTGGTTTAGCCATGAAACATCAATTTGTCCAAAGAAATAGATGGGTGTTTATCTTGTTCCTTCATTAGACATTTAACAGTCTAGTTTCATACTTGATCCATCTAAAATGACATTGCAGATAAAATAAAAAGTTCACCAGTTGTATCTTATCTGCAGGCTGGCAAATATGCTTATCTAGTCACATTTCATCCAAAGAGTCTGCAGCTACGACTGATATTCAGAGATCTAGACAAGAGTTCAAGTAAGTATATAATTCTAGAGGCAAATTAAGTCATGAATAATCCTCCCATCCTCGAATTAAGTCATGATGTTTGATCTCTTAATTAAGTCATGATTAGGAACTCCCATGATTAGTTTGAACTATGAATTCAAGGAGGCTTGAATATATGATGCAAATAAGTGTTTCCATCTAGTGATCAGACTGCAATACTTATTGTATTTTGAAATCCACAAGACATTTTAACACCGGAGAGCAATGAAGGAATGTGCAGTAAAACAGATATACGGCAGAATGCAAATAATTTTCACATAAGCTTTTCTCTCCTCCTTTTCCCGGGCTGGAGACCGGCAGTGCATATGGTACACAGGCGGAGTTAAAAAGTGTTCAATCCATTTAGCAGTCACAAACTAAATACTAATAGATACCAACTCTTACCTCCTCAGGTCTGGATATCAATAAGGCAACAATTAATCCACCGTAGGCAATCTACAACCACAAAGACAGTTATCAATCCAATAAAACTGCTAAGATCAGAGCTATTTGGAGAAACATATATCTCAAAAGACGCCAATAACATGTTAACCGTGACATGTGTCAAAAAAGCAGGCAAACCGATCCAACATAACAAATAGCAGGCACAAACTCGATGATCTTAAATTGATATATGCAACAAGTTTTTCATGTATCGACCATAAGCTAAGTTTTTCTTCAACCTCAAAACACATAAAAAAATTCAGGCAGCCAGCCAAATTCAAAAGCAGGCACAAAAATTCAAAGATCAAATTAAATAATCCAATCAACTAGTATAGAATTAACCATCATCACGAGCCACAAAATCAAAATCACCATAAGGCCATGACCAGTGCATCATAAATTCATGATCACGGTATCAAACACAAAAGAAAAATTGAAGGATATATATTTATGCCTGTTTTAAATAGTCAAAGCAAAATTAAACCCTCACCACAATTGCATTGTAGCACCATGAATGCCATGTTATTAAGTTAAAGCCAATGGCATTAAACCATAGATGAAAAATTAAACAAGGATGGAATTACAACAACCTATACATGGAAATGAAAGGCCACAAAACGGTTTTGAAAACAAAGAAGTTTAAACAAAATTCAGCTCATGACGACCAACAGCAAAACAGGCAAAATAATAACTGACATGCATAAAAATAATACAGTAAATACACATAATTAACCCTAGAAATCACAGGTGACAGGACTTATCAACTAATTAATATACCTATAACTTACGAACCGTCACCAATTGCTGCTTAATCTGTAGGTCATCATCCATCGTAAAATTCATAAATACCCTATTATTAACATCCACAAAGAAAAACACAGAAGAAATATCGAACAAATATAACATCATAGGACTTATTAACTAATTAACATAAAGGTATGTAAAACTTACTAAGTGTCACTGTGATGGCTTAATAGATTTGTAAACCACCATTCAACCATGGCCATGCATCCGTATCATAAATTCACAACCTACGGTATTATCTACATCCACAAAGACACAGAAGAAAGATCAAAGGATGTATAATATATATAACGGTTTTAAAAACTCTAAGCAGAATTAAACCGTCACTGCAATTGCATTGTAGCACCCCGCCAAAGCCAACGACATTAAACCTAGATGATATCAATAATCACACACACATCCAAAATGACACAGATAACAGAAATCAAGGTTAAACTTATTTTAGGCCAGTAAAATTTACTATTAAAGAAAGAACTTTTTCAGTTAAGAGCCTTGTGGTTGCATACTTGCATCCACAAAATCTCTCATTTCCCAACTCAGCAAAAACCTATACATAGAATTAAAGGCCACAAAACGGTTTTGCAAACAAAAGAAGTTTAAACAAAATTCAGCTCAATTTCATTAATCACCAACATATCAACATCAAACAGCAAAATAGTAATTGACATGCATAAAAACTATACATAAAATACAAAGAATTTACCTTCATCACGAGCCATGCAGGACAGGACTTATTATGATACAAAATTCCTAGACATCAATTATGATAGGATAAAATCACAGGACTTATTACCAATTAATATTGTTATTTAAAACTTACTAACCATCACCGGTTGCATCTGTAAACCCCCATTCACAGCCAGCCATCCTTATTCATCTATGATATTATCTACATCCACAAACACAAACACAGAAGAAAATCACAGAAAAACCAAATGCCACAATGCCATGTTAAGGCCAATATGACATTAAACCTAGACACCCAAAATCACAGAAAAACAGAAATCAAGTCCAAAAAACATACTAAAACAACCTTATACATGTAAACTAAAGGCCACAAAACGGTTTTAAAGACAAAAGAATCTTAGTATACAAAATTCAGAACACCCTCATCAATTAGTTAATTCATATTTACATTTTGCTATGAACAATTGGGTGAAAATGAAAATGAATGTCGAAAAGGGGTAAAGAAGAACTCACTTTCCATCTCCATGAATTGTAGCTCTGCATGACGAGCTGCCCAAATGCTTGGAAAAGTAGGAGGGGGTCGATGGATATTTATAGGAGAAGGATTATATTGTGGGAGATATAGGGAATCTAGTTCCTGATTGGAATCGGTTTCGCTGATCATGGAAATCCTTATCAGGATTGGAATTAGTTCCCCTTAACTGAATGAATGATGCGTAACCTATCCTGTTCGGCATCGGTTTCCCCAGAATGAGTCACAGGCACATTCATATTTCCCTTTGAAAAGTAATTTCTTTTTCCAATTTGACCAAATATATGTACATAATTTTAAATTAAATTTTATAATTAGTTAATACTATCATAAATTGGGATAAGTTAGTGTGAAAATATATGAAGAAATTATGAAACTTGATTGTAACATATTTACCTTATATTTTTCTGCTACAGTTGGTATATCATACACAGGGTGTATGTATTCCTACACTCAACATACATGTTCAATGGATGAGAAAAATAGTTAATAAAAATGAAATAAATAAATAAATAAATAAAAACTGACCACCTTCGTGTGATTAAAGAATCGATACTGGACCGGATTTTGAATAACATCTTCTTTCAAACAGTGCCGGCCCTAAGTATTTTAGGGGCTGAGGCGATTTAACAAAATAGGGCCCCCGATATTAAAAAATATAACTAATTTTATATTATTTTTTAAAAAATACAATATTTCAAAATATAGTGCAATATTTTAATTAAGTAGTTCAACTCTACCTGTTTTCTTAGAAGCAAATTCACTAATCAAATTTTTATAATCAAATTCTGTAACTAATTCATGTTCAATAGAAAATGTAGGTAATCCACTCAATATATCAAACCCGACAAACAAATATAGCATAAGCATTCAAAAATTGTCTAATAGCACATATGACATATCTCCTATCATTTTTATTCTTTAGTCTCTAAAACAAGACATCATGTATACTAGCATAATGTATATATATTAAAGTAATCAAAACCCAAATTTTGCACATCAAATCACACACGCACACCGTACACACATGACACATACACAACTTTTTACATATATAATATTTATACTCAAGTTCAATACCAATTAAAATTGTTCAATCAAATCAAGATTAACAAAAAACACATTAGCACAATTGCACAAAAGTAAAATATGTTTGCCCATCTCATAATTGATCTTATATATATTACCATATATTGAAATTGAGATTTTGGGTGTTTATCTCAATAGAAGAATAAAAATAATTTGAGCACGATTTACATAAAGATGATCGAAAAGTAAAGAATAAAAATGGTCTCCATCCAGATTTCGAAAGATGAAGCCTTCTGCGTGAGTGAAGAACCCTTTTTTCCTTTTTAATATTTTTTAAATATTAAATTCGTTTTATATAAAAAGTGGCTTTGAAAGATTGTTTTTTTGTTTTAAAATGGGCCCAAATAAGACCTGGATTTTAATTAAAACAAGATCAAAATACTGATTTTTTAACATTAATTAGTTGTAATTTTTAAAAAATTTAGGCCTAAAAAATTAGTTGAATTTCCGGGCCTGAGGCGCAGGCCTCATTGGCCTCACTATTGGGCCGGCCCTGCTTTCAAACTATCAATTAAAATGTTTTTGTTCCCTATAATATATCTTATAGAATTCAAACTAAGAATTCATAATATAAAAATGCACAAAGTCTTGTGATTTAAATTTTCATGGTACATATCAAAATGTACCTTATAATATGTCCACAAAAATTCAAAAAAAATTATCAAAAAACCTCATTTCAATAAACAGTAAATAAATTACAATAAAAATATATAACTGGCATTCTCTATTGTTGGTTTTACCGTTTATTAATCAACTGTTATTTTTCATCACCATTTATTGTAATAGCTGATTATCATAATTTATTTTTCAGTATTAGCAATTATATAATTGTTTAGATTTATTTAAGAATATTTTGATCAAATTGGAAAAGAATAACTCATTTAAAGGAATTTGTTTTTATAATATATAAGGAGTGATGATATAATAATTTACGCTTAAAGTATTTGCATCGTTTATATAATTTTCACACATTTTATAAAATATTAATAAGAAAATTAAAATAATAATTCATATTATCCTGGATAAAATGTTGGCGCGGGAAGAACGCGGTAATTCCAGCCCTTATCTGAGGGGAATATGTCGGCAACTCACTCTGGGGAAACCGATGCCATTATTCTCCTAACTGCTAAGGAAAACCGAATCGGTTGAGGTGTTCCAGCGAAACCGATTTCAGTCAGGAAACTGATTCCCTATTTCTCCCACAATAGTAGAATTCTTCCTATAAATACCCATCGACCCCCTCCTACTTCTCCAAGCATTTGGGTTAGCTCGTCGGATTCAGAGCTACGATTCATGGAGATGGAAAGTTAGTTTGTCTTTTTACCTTTTTTGATCGATATTCATTTTATTTTCCCCAATTACTATTTTGCCTGTTTGATGTTCATAGGATGACGATTAATGATGGCAAATGTTAATATGGATTAATTAACTATATGAATAATTTTCATGTTGTTGGGAATGATAGTTGGGAATTTTCATGGTAGCAATCACTCTTAATTAGGGAAGTTTTTTCTTTCTTTTTAACTTTTTCATGAACTAAATTAAGTTTTCTTGGAGAAATGGTTATTTGGACTTGATTTCCATTTTTCTGTGATTTTGTATCTCTGATTTTGGATGTAATGTCTAGGGTTTAATGTTGTTGCCTTCAACCATGGTACAGTGATGCAGTACAATTCTGCTTCTAGTATCCTTCGATTTTTCTCTGTGCTTGTTGTGTTTGTGGATGTAGAAAATACCTTAGATGAATAATTTATAATGGATACATGGGCATGGTTTACAGATTAAATAGCAATCGATGACGTAGTAAAATTTTTAGATACCCTTTATATTGATTGGTTAATAAGTTTTGATTTTATCCTATGATAATTGATGTCTAGGGTTTTTTATTTTGGTGGCGCATATTTATTTAACAAGGCATTTTAGTTATTTTCCCCTAATTGTTATTTTGCATGTTTGATATTCATAGGGTGGTGATTAATGGCATATGGATTAATTATAACTATAAACTATATTGAGGGGCTGAATTTTGTCTACCAAGAAAACTTATTTTGTTTGCAAAACCGTTTTGTGGCCTCTAGTTTTTGTGTAGGGTTGTTGTGGAGATGGGGAATGAGAAGTGGATGCAATCACAATGTGCTCTAACTGGAGAAGTTTTTCTTTCTTCTTTAACTTTTTAATGAACTAAATTAAGTTTGTTAGAGAGATGGTTTTTGGACTTGATTTCCGTTTTTCTGTGATTTTGTATATGCTTGATATCCAGGATTTTATGTCGTTGGCGTTAACATGGCATGCTGCTACAATGCAGGTATATAAAAACAGGTATAAATCTGCTTCGAGTATTTAAAACATGTATATATCCTTCCATTTTTTTAATGTGTTTGTTTGTCTTTGTGGATGTTGATAAATACCGTATAGATTATGAATTTGTGATGAATGGTGCTCACAGATTAAGCAGCAATCATTGACAGTTAGTAAGTTCTAGATACTTTAAGATTAATATGATTTTTATCCTACATAGTTGATGATCTAGGGTTTTGATTTTGTTGCACTGGTTTAACATGGCATGCTGGTCAGTTTGATTTAATTTTTAAAATAAAAATCCTTGAATTTTCGTGCTGCTTTTGAATCTGGTTTTGCTACCATGTTTGTTTATGTGTTTGTGTGCTTTGGAACTTAAATTTGGCTCTATATAAGTACTCAAATTTTAAATCAACCCAATGTAAGTCCTCAAATTTTAAGATCCTCCAGTTTGTTGCCTGCATTTTGTTATAATGGATCATTTTGCCTATTTCTCTGACACAGCTTATTGGTGTCTTTTTAAGGTCTGAATTTCTCTAATTATCTCTGATCTTAGTTGGTTATATTAGATTGAGTTCCTTCAATATTTTGTCTTTGTGGTCGTAGATTGCCCTATTATTACCATATGGTGGACTGGTCATAGCCATGCATTGATTTCCAGACCTGAGGTAAGAGTTGGTGTCTATGATGAGTATTTAGTTTGGTTGTTTAAAGGGGCTGAACACTTTTTAACTCCGCCTGTGTACCATATGCACTGCCGGTCTCTAGCCCGGGAAAAGGAGGAGAGAAAAGTGCCACTTTATCTGAATTCATTGCATTCTGTGATATATACCTTTTCATCTGTTGATCTCTGGTGTTAAAGTCTCTTGATTCTGAAATGGTGTTTTTTTTTGGTTTCATGAAACAACAAAAACTGCAGTCTGTTCAACTATGTATATTACCCCAGTGATTGTTCTCTCTCTTCAACAATGTTCCCAGCTTGTTCTTCGTGTGGAGCAATGAGAATTGTGAGAGATGAAAACGATCACTCTTAATTCTGCATTTTTCTACTGTATCCGGGAACCATAAATTCTTCCTAGACATGTTTATTTGAATCATGTCTCGTTCCTTGAATATCACCTTCCTAACTTGCATATTCAGGGAAATTGAGCCTCTAAATTTGAAGTCTTGTTTCATCATAAGCCGTAGCTGCAGACTCTGCTGTATCAAGTGTGACTAGATAAGCTTCCTAACTTGCATATTCAGGGAAATTGAGCCTCTAAATTTGAAGTCTTGTTTCATCATAAGCCGTAGCTGCAGACTCTGCTGTATCAAGTGTGACTAGATAAGCCTATCTGTGTTCATGCCTAATTCGAGCAGTCCATTCGCCCGATGGTTCCTGCCATACCGGTAGCCTGAATAGCTGCAACTTTGGATTGGTCTGTGGAGGATGTCTGAACCAGAAATCAGTAAGAATAGCCTCTTTCACCACTGCCTTTGCATGACTGAAGTTCTTTATCAGAATTTCCATGGTATCTTCACTTCCTACTTTCTACCTCAGAGAGGACACTGAGTGTAGACTTATTTTTATTAATTTCTAAAAGATTAGATGTATTATCATTATTTTTATTAATTTCAGATGACATTAATCCTCGCCCACAACAAACTGCAGATTTCCGAAATGCCCTACCATTTCCAACTCCTTCCAATTGAAATCTGAAGATTTTCACGTTCTTGACTGACCCTTAAGAAGTTGCTTTAAGTTTATTTTCTTGATCATAGTTATAAGTTAATGTATTCCTGTCTAATTCAGGCTTTACATTGATTTTTTTACCTAGTTGTTGATATTAACCTTGATATGCCATTTTGCAGCGCGTTGGTCTCAAACAATACCATATCAACATGGGAGAGGAGTGCTTAATGATGGAAGCAAAATGATGCCATATAAATATGACCTAGTTGTTATAATTAAGCTGGAAAGCCGATCAAAAAACAAGGTTTCAAGTACGTATGTGCATTTGTACACATGGAATGCATGTCAATAAGAGTATTATAGTTGAGGAATTAAAATTGAGAGAGTGTTATTTTTGGAATTAGTTTGGTAGATATTATTATTTAGGCAAAAAACTGATCAATAGAATTGGCTTAACTGTGATTACTTGTTTGTTACCATCTATTGCCATGTATATCCAATGTTTCTAAGCTGATTGTTTGGAAAAGAGGAAAGTCCATATTTGATCATCGGACTTTCCTTTAATTATGAGCTCCTTCTCCACCCACCGTTTGTATCACAAGTTTTAATTGAAGCACTAAACCCTTTTATATAGATTTACTCTTCCTGTTTTCCGCATTCACAGATACATCTTACTTTTGTTTGTTTGGTTCCAAGGTCATGGAAGTCCCAGAAGCTGACGGTGCGCCTCCCCATGTCACCTATTTGTTTGTGTTAATGTTTCACCTGACCAGCTCTTTGTACAGTAGTCACAGCCTGAAATAATTTGTTTACATAATGCGATGGATGTATATTAATTGTGAATCAGGGAGCCACGAAAGAAGAAGAAGAAGAAGCAGAAGCTATAGAGGAGTAAAGCAGGTATCAGGCAACACATGGGGTGCTCAAATTGTGGATAAAAAGAAATATGTGTGGCTAGGCACATTTGATACAGCAGAGGCTGCAGCTGCGGCTTACGACCAAGCAGCCTTGAGATTTAGAGGCTCTACAGCACTCATCAATTTCCCCAAATCTGCCGCTGGTTCACATTTAACAGGTTCATAATAAATATTACTCCTCTCTACTTGTTCATGGTTGGTATTAAATATCAATATCGCGTACAGGAATGCATGATTCTAAGGCTTATGATGAAGCGAATAATCCCTCCAAAAGGAAATGCGATTCACAATCTTCACCAGGTTAGAAACAGGTCAAAACCCTCAGATCCCTGATACACTTATTTTTAATTCTATTTTGTGTATGATGGATATGCTCAGGGCACAAGAGAAGAAGAAAATACATAGGATTGGGCACCTGGTGTGCTGATTCAAATAGACGTGCAACTGTTGGTTTGGGCACTGCAGCCATTTCTTATGATAAAGCACCCCATGGAAGACTCAATTATCCTGACCGGCAACCTGATTCACCAAGTTCATTACAGCAGGGAGCTGAAAATCATCAATCCTCTCTGGAAGAATCTCAAAATGTTATAAATCATCAAACTCCCAGTCTGGACTATGTTCTCTCCACTTCATGGGGGGATCTATCAGAGTTGGATACTTATCTTAAGCGTGACAACGCGATAACTTCAGTGATCGATGCTCTTAGTCAAAAGATTCTACAAACTTTTAGACAATGAATATCAATTTTTCCGCACTATCAAATTTTATTGAAGATTTTACTCAATTTCCCCGACTCAAATTAATTTACTCACATTGTTACAACTTTTTATTGCATTACTTGAACCTACTTCAGCCCAATGAGAAATAAATTCCGGATCAGAAGTCTTAAGTTCAGAAATATTGTACTTGAAACACAGCTTCATTGTACTAGTACAATACAACCTTAATCGGTGGTTCAATTGTATATCAGATTCTTATTAGGGAAAGTGTAAATTTGTAAAGAAAAAGGATATTGATCCAATTATGGTAATTGTGGCTATTGGCAGAATTCCCACATCGCTAGTTGAAGCTTCTGAAGACTGGTTGGGCAGGTATAAATAAAGAGGGCTATACAACATTCAATGGCAAGCAGCTACGCAGTGAGCACAAAGCGAACTATTCTTTCGCCTTTTACTAAAGAAATACCGTGTGCGCGCTGCATCCAGTAGCATACTCCTATTTTTGGAAAGAGTTCTACCAAAGGTGGAACTCTGCAAATCAAAGTTCAAATTTTTGATCTTTATCTAACTTACTATATTAATCACCTTAGCATGTGCCAGTGAATTCAATATCAGCTGGATCTAATCCAACGGCTGTGAAATTTTACAGAATATCCCACCCCACAAATTGTATTTCCCTTATGTATTTTCACATTTTCTATTTTTAGTTATTTTACTTTTAGTTATTTTCTCAGACAACTCCCAGGCAATCACACGTTTCCACTCCTGCTTCCACCTCGGGGCGGTTCTCGCACGGCGGTTCTACCCACTATCCATCTCCACGATTCGAATTTTTGCTTGGTTCTCATCAACCCACTTATCAGTTTTCCCTATAAATGGCCAACTCATGCTATCGAGGCTTCACAGAAATTCAACCGGTTAGTTCTCCAATCTTCTTCTGGGCATGTTCTTCTTACTCTTCAATGCATACGAGCTATGTCGTACATGTTTTTTCTTGCAATTATTCTGTTAAAAAATCATAGAGCTTAATTTTGATAGTGAATTCTGGGAACTGATGTGTGTTTCGGTTTTGGGGGTTTATTTCTTTTTCTGAATCCACTTTATTAGTTTGCAATTTTGGTGGGTTTGAGGCTTGCAAGTGTTTGTGAATTTTATACTTACTTGATTAGCATACAATTGTAGGGATATATATGTTCTTGAACAATTTCTTCACGCATCCTATATATGTTCACGTATCCCTTAAATTGATTGTCTTTTATTCTTGAACAATTTTATGAGATGCTCCAAAATATGCAGGATCCTATCATTGTCTCATTAAAATACTTTTCAAATGTCAGTCTTTGTATATATGTGTATTGATATCAGACTTTGCACGCCAAGCGCGGACTAGGTCTTCAAATACTATCTGCAATTGTTTTTAAAATAATTAGCAATGAGTTCTCTTTAACTTTTTGAGGCTTCCAAGTGTTTGTCTAATTTTACTCTTTCTGGTTTATAGTTGTTCCATATTGTGCTGATATCAACCTAAAGATAAGGTTTCAACTTATTTTTGAAAGTGATGGTTTGTTAGTAGATCTCTTCAGCGTTGTTTTTTATAATACATTTGTTTTCCTTGTGAATGTAGGAATGTACAACCTACAGGTTGTAGCTCTACTCTGCTTGATATTGTGTTGATAGATTATGTGGTAATTTTGTGTGATATTTTGATGAAGAGAGTGTCTTTTTTTGCAGTTTTCTGTATGCTGGTTTGATTGCTAACTATTCCGGCTGCTTTGGTGTTTGAATTTGCAGGATGTCAAGTGCCGGGGTTGCTTCCACATGTGATTATACTGCCATTCAAGTTTCTACTCTATTTGATTTTGTGTTGCTAGAATTGTGTGTTGATTTTCTGGGCTATTTTGATCATGATTCTGTATTTTTTTGGCCTGTTTTTAGTGTTTTCTGTATGCTGCTTTGATCCCCATTAAAGCCATTAAACTGATGCCTCTTCTGGTTTCATCTACTCTGAATGAATTTATAACCGATATAGGAGTTATGCTAGAGAAGTAGTTATGACGTGTCACTTTGTGCTATTTTGATGTAGGAAGTGTATTTTTCTACTCTGAATGGAAAAATTACAGATATATTAGTTTCCCGGAGATGTAGTTATGACGTGTCACTGTGTTTTCTCCTCGACTCTTAGTAGTGTGACAAGTCTTGTATCCTTACCAAGATGCTCTTGTAAAATATTCTTTGTAAATAAGTGAAATTTTCTGCTGGTGCTTCAAAAATTGTGACACAGAAACACATGTACACAACATTATTTCAAGGCTGGTCATACAGTTTTTAGAATGTATATTGTGTGCTATTTTTTATGCACACTAATAATGTTTATTCTTATGTTGTTTGGTGGCTCAGGTGAAAAGGGTTTTTATAGTTGGCGCAGAATCACATGTATTAGGTATGAACATATGGATGGTCTTAGGCATGGCATTGTTTTTACAACGATGTTTGGTCTTCGCTACCTTTTTCTTGTGACCTAAACAACCTTATTAGGATATAAGCTTTTTCTGCAGTTTCTATACTTTTTCTGCACCATATGAGCTCAATGATAATAGTACCAGGGAAATATGTATATCATGTCCTATGATGGATTTGTTAATGCCATGAGAAACTACTTCATATGGTCAGTCTGAATACGATAATCTCATTGATAGTACTTCTTGAAAGGTCAGTCTTCTACTTTTACAACAGGATTAATAATCATGAGTAACTTGGATGCATGACTTCGAGATTATGTTAGGTTTATTTTGGCCATTGATATGCTTTCTGAACCTGCGAAACATGCCTGAGTCGAGAGACTACCATGTTAATAGTCATTTATGTTGATTCATATTTCACGGTGAATATCATTGCCAGGTTTTCTTACCAGCAAATAGACGTTTCTCTTTGAACTCGTGAGCTTTTCCGCCTCTACAGAGAACTGCTTTGTAGTCCCCCATGCTAGCCAGAACGAGCTTCTTGCCATTGATTACAATTGCAGCTGCTGAGCTCAGTCTCACCAGTGCCCCCTCTGCTTCTGCTTTTGTTTTAACATTCAAATGAGCCTTCCTCAGAGCATCCTTGCTCTTTTTCATCATTTGGGGGTTATGCATTTATCATATAAAAGTCATTATTTGAGAGAAACAGCCGCAGATTTTATCAGATCAAATAAAACAGATTTTTTTTTACCTTGCTGAGTTTAAATAGATTTTTTTTACCTTGCTAAGTTTTTGATCGAACAATTGTGCTTCAATGTACTTGCTAGCTCTTCAACCAATATACACATCGAAAATTTCAAATAAGCACAACTCATTTTCATCATCAATAATGTTTTTCTCTACAATCACAAGATCTGGTTCATCAACATCAAATGGTCTGTTTTCCATGGACTGGAATCCGTGGGATATTGGCCTAATCCCTCCATTCATCGACAGCTTTGTTCTTTCATCTTCCCTGCCACTGCCACCATTCTTGAAATGTGCTCCAAAGTCCAAACCTATAAGCCTGCCCAAAAGATAGCACATTCTTAAATTAAACATGTTATACGCTGCAAATTGAGTAGAATAATTAAACTATAAATCGCGCTTCAACTATCGTCACTTCACAAGCAGAACCATAAAACTAATGCTTGTTGAGTATGAGTCTAATATTCTGTGATTGCTCAAGGTTCCTGATCAAATTTTGTCTGTATTTTCATATCACATTTTTTTATCCTGCCAAAAGTTGATAAAATCTTGCATTCTATTTTTTTCTGGAAATGTGGATAAGAAAGAGAAGTACCTTGAGCTTGGGATGAATGTGCAAGAATCCCATAAATGAAAGTTTCAGAGAAAGATTAAAATTGTAATAAGATGGAAAATGTTTTTCTGAGTTCTGATATTGAAAAGAAGTTATTTTCTTCTCGTCAAACAAAGTAAATTGCGGGAATAACTGACATCGAGATTTTAGCAGTTTTAGTGCAATGAGATGGGAAGGCTCATCATCATCGTGTGATTAATCCTCTTGTTATTAGTCCTCTATACAAAATGTAATTTAAATATAGAATGAGCAAATTCGTCTTGTTATTATCATGATTTCAGTACTCGCGTTCTTTTAGTTTAGTTATGAATTTTTTGCTTTTGTATGATAACATTTGAAATTTGTTTATTTTTTATCGGTCTTATGTATTGGCAGTATTGCACCGAAGAAGTAATATATTAAACACTTGAATTTATATGATTTTCTTAGAATGAATCTCATTAAATCGTTTCAACTAAATTGAAATTATAACCTCACCATAGCTTCACTTTTCATCAACAACAACAACAAGGTGGATCTAAGTACAATAATCAATGATATTACATGCTTCATACAAATTAGGGATGTCTAAGTGTGTCTCAAATATACTTTCTAATGCATACTAATATCATATATTTTGGAATTTTACTTCTTTAAAAAGATGTTTGCCGTGCAATGCACGGCGGACACTAAAACTAGTCCTAAAGGGAACTAGAAGAGTTATTGCTCCGATCAATAAATAAATTAAAAAAATATATTGAAAAGATGAAACTACGTAGTTTTGACTAAAACCACCACATAACCACCGCAAGTTCACCATATTCCGCCACCTACCATTTTATATATTCTTTTTTTATTTCTTTTTCCTAAAGAAAATTAGAAAAGTTATGGTTCCGCTATATATAAATTAATAAAATAATATACAACTACATGGTATAACATAAAATCGTCGTTACGTTGCCAGAGAACCACCAGACTGATAATATTATCCTTTTTCTTGTTTTAAAAAAATACCTTTTATATATACTGTATTCCTTAATCCTTCATTCAATATATTCTCTGCTTTTGTTTTTTCCATGCGTCAATATTTTTTATTCATGATTTACCATTCGTTTTTATTTTCGTCCGTAGGAAACCTTCGATAATAACTTAGTTATTTTCGATAAATACTGATCACAATATATTCTGCCCAAGTTATATTTGGTATATATTGATCACAATATATTATGTCCATGCGTTAATGATTTACTGGTTTCTTCAATTTTAATTGTTATTAATTATGGTATTAATATATTTTAATTTTCATATAATTTTTGATATTATATAAACCCCAGTCCCCAGACCTCACCATTGCACAAAAAACCTCACCATTGCACAAAAAATCTCTCCCTTCTTCACCGTCACACCACATCTCTAAAATCATTCTAAATTTTAATTTGCTTGCTGTTGTGGCTCTACCGATGATTTTATACTGGAGACGTACATCATCGATAGCGGCTCTTTCAATCTCAGGGTTTCGTCATTGACAATTTAAAATTATATATCGACTCTTGAAATCACAAGGGTTTATTCATCGACGATTTAAAATAAGATTCGGAGTCGCTGGGCAGGACCTTATTCAGGGCACATAATTGCACACCCAAACCTTATTTAGGCCAGGCCTATGAGTTGTCGTGACTCCACCGATCATTGTTCATCATTGTAATTTTACTTTGTAAACAATTTTTATACCCTCATTTTTCATTCTCACCAATATTAATTTGATGAGCCTCTCTTGAAACAGGCTATAATCAAAGTAAAATGTACACGGGTACGGTTATAGTCGTGCGACACAGCAAGCATGCTTCTGGGACTACCATGACTGCATCGGCGGCTATCAGATGGTACACATGATGCATGCTTCAGTTCTAGAGTGGGTCCACAACATGTTAGGGAATATGAATACGTGCTGAATATTCAATTTGCCCTGCTCGATTGATTGATTTCCCATTACAGGCCTAGAAATTGCGACTTGACATCATAAAGGCCTATCAATTGCGTCGTTGGCCAAAGCGTGACATTTTCTCCGAAGACCTTTTGGTTCGTGGTCTTTCCTCCTGGAGATCGTCGCAATCGACTCGCATAATTCGTTCACATTTTCCGTGCCCCAGGTGGTGCTACTCCAGACCTTTTTGTTGACAGAATCAGTTTCTGAGAGGGTAGAAGTGCTTGGTCGATTTCGCTTTGCAGGACAGTTTACTGAGGATATGGAATTTGAAGGTGTTTATATGTTAAGTGTAGTTTTATGTGTATAACTTTGGTTAATTTATGATGATTTTCCGAACCCTTTACAGCATTGAGTATATTTTGTACTGTTCCGAACAAAAGGAATGAATCAAAATAAATCCTAAGCTTGGGTATATATCGTGGAAAGATGTTTTCTCTGGACAGTCGATATTCGGCATCAAAGTATCCACATTTCATTTCAAGATGCAAATTATATAGTGACACTTTGCTTATTAATCATGAACATGCATATGGATGTTAATAGTGCAACTCAACTCATACATGCATGGGAAGGACAGAGATCATCTTCTTTTTTATGAAATCAGATATTAATCTGCAAAAAACAAAAATTGATCAAAAAAAGACGGCAAGTTGTAGTGTTTTGCGTATTTACAGGCTTTAAAAAGTTGTGATGAAAAGTAAAGCTGTAAATTCATTTTTAACTTTATAAATATTATTTGATTGGATATTTTGGAATCTCAAAACTTATAATCATTTTTTTTATAACACTAATCATATATATATATATATACACTATTGAAAAATCCGAAATTCATTACTAACCTAAAAGTATTAATAAGATGGGCAAAATTATGTATAGACGATTTACAGAATATTTGATAAATATATATAAGAATTTACAGAATATTACATGGAAAGTGTAATAACTTCTGAATGGAAATTCTGTACAAAATATTGCATGGAAATCGCCTAATTCTCTAAAACACTTTACGAATGGAAATTAAGCATTATATCATTACCATATCAAATACATTGCGTGGACACATGGGATAATAATCATTCTTTTAGGATTAGATTATACCACAAATCAAGGACAGGGAACACACGCAATAGGCATATCATGTACTGGAGGAATTTTCACTTTGAGATAGTGATGTTTGAAAGTTCAAAATTTTCATTTTCCATAGATATAAATTTCCTCTCGGACTGTATAATTTTGACTATATTAGTAAGTAAATTTTTTAAAATTCAATTACTATTTACTAGACTAGAAGATCAATGCAAGTTTATTATCTATGAATACGACGAAATTGAAAATCTTTGTAAATAATGATCATTCAAATATGATCACATAATATAAAACGTTACAAACGTTACAATAATAATAATATTATTATTACTATTAATTTGAGTTCAAACATTCAACTTCAAATTTGATCAAATAATAAAGATTTAAAAGTAATTATTTTATTTGTTCAATGGTTTTTCAAAAATTACACATATAATTACAAATAAAAAGATGAAATATTTTTTATTTCGCAGTAATTATTTGATCAAATAATAAAGATTTCGCAATAATTATTTTATTTGTTAATAGGCATAATCTTAATTAGGGCCCGTTTAATACGCCTGAACTGAATCGAATGAATATTGCAACTAAATCAAATGGAAATCTCTATCTAATAGTAGAGAAATAGAAATTCAAGAACAGAAAATAGAACTGAATTGAAATACACTTAACTGAAATGAACTGAACTGAACTACATTTAACTAAAATAAACTGAATTTTCAATATAAACTTAAAATCGACAAATTATATTTCGGGGTATCGAATTGAAATAAATTACAATTTCTCTGAATTGCATTGAACTGGACTGAATCATTAACATATATTTTGTTAAATTTAAATTAAAGTATAATGCACTGAACTGAACTGAACTGAAAAATACTGAACCGAACTAAAAAATACTGAACCGAACTGAAAATATTCTAATAAGTTGTACTAAACAGGCCCTTAATGTTGAATTTGTTAATTTCGAGTATAAATTAGAACTATTAAAAGTAACTTTATTTGATAAATTTAAACAAAATATATTGAAGAAATATTTGTTCACAATTACTTCATTTGATAAATCAAAACAAAAGTACTTCATTGACATTTTTGATTTGTAGGAAATTATTTAAAAACAATTTAGTGAAAACATGGAATTTTTGAAATTAGCTGAAATCAGCTGAACTCTGCTGAACCCATCAGAAATCTGCTGAAACCAGCTCAAGTCTGCTGAACCCAGCTGAAATCCGCTGAAATCAGCTGAAATCAGTTTAACTTTACTGAAATGTACACTTTACATTATTCAAACCGCTTCTAACAAACCGCGCAACGCGCGGTCCATCATGCTAGTATAGTTAAAGAGGTTTCAGCGAGTTAGTTTCATTTTAGTATTCGTTTGTAAAAATAGTAAAACTGCTTGTTTGTTTCATATCAAGTCTCCCAAATTGAGAGTGTAGTAGAGTTATCCCATAAAATGTTATGATTGTACCAACAGCAGGATATCCTTAAACAACTTGATCAATTCCAGTCTAAAGGCTCTAAACTTGTGCTGTTGCATTCTCCGGTGTTACAACATGATGGCGGAGTACCGGAATCTTGATCTGATAAGCCAGATATCGACTTTTCATTCCATTTGCTTGTATCACTAGAACTGAAGCTAGCTGCATCAGTACTAAGCAGTCCGAGAAGCTGACGTATGGACTAAAATAGTAGCACTTTTAAGTCTCGGTGTATAGTCCCCTGTGTTTACTTTATTATTTTCGAAATGATAAGCAGCGGCAACTTGAAGATGAAACTTATAACAAAGAATAACAAGAGCATCTATATTCTTCATAGCAGCAGTCAAGAGTCGAGAAGGGTTTTATACCTTTCAACTTTAGAAGGTTTCTTGATAATAAGTAAACAATCCATTCAACTTTTATAATGGAATTTAGTATAGAATATGAGTTTTAGAAAACCACAAATGAGGGGAAAAAGTGTTCACGTTCAAGGCGGCCTGTATGAGCGTGGGTGCTCTATGTAAACTGTATTTGATTGACTGATTAGAATAAGACAGTACATCACCTATTTATAATACATTAAAAGGGCCTAAAACTAATTAACAACAAGCTATCTAAACCCTAGGCACATAAGTATAATATATAAAATATTAAACATAATTAATAAATCAGTCCTCCAATTCTTCTATTGTCACACCCCCCTTTAAGCGAAGCGTCGGATTGATCGAGACGCGAATCTTGGACCGAAAGAAGTCAAACAGCGCATGATTGAGTCCCTTAGTGAAGATGTCTGCAACCTGTAATGAGATCGGAACATGACCGACTAGAAACTTGCCAGCACTTACAAGTTCCCTCACAAAGTGGTAGTCGATGTCGATGTGTTTAGCTCTCTTGTGAGCAACTGGGTTCTCAGCAAGAAAGATAGCACTATTATTGTCACAAAGGAGCACCGGAGATCCCTGAAGTGGAAAGTGAAGATCCCGAAGAATGTGTAACAGCCAAACAACCTCCGAAACTATATTCGCAAGAGCTCTGTACTCCGATTCAGAGCTTGAGCGAGAGACTGTAGGTTGCTTCTTTGCACTCCATGAGACCAAGTTGCCACCAAGGAAAACGGCATACCCAAAAGTAGAGCGACGTGTCTCCAAGCAGCGCGCCCAGTCAGCATCAGAATATGCGAGTACCTCTGAAACACCATCAACAGTAAAGGTCAATCCACAATATTGCGTGCCACGAACATATCTGAGTATTTGAGTAACTGCAGCAAAATGATCATCCCGTAGATCCTGAAGGTATTGGCTCACAGAGTTGACAGCAAAGGACATGTCAGGACGAGTGACGGTAAGGTACTGAAGAGCACCAACAAGAGACCGATACAATTTCGGATTATGAAATGGTCCACTGGTGCTGCTGTGTAAGTGGGACAACGGGAGAAACGGTGTGGAGACCGGTGTAGCCTCTAACATTCCAGCTCTCTGAAGAATATTCCCAGCATACTTGGCTTGCCCCAAAAACAACCCTGTAGAGGTGGGTGTAACCTCCAAACCAAGGAAATAGCTGAGGTGTCCACGATCCTTGACAGAAAACTCCTGATCAGCACGAGCTATGAAACTGCGAATGAAAACCTTATCATTCCCGGTAAGAATGATATCATCAATGTAGATGAGAAGGTATAGGATGACTGAGCCACGGGTGAACACGAATAGTGAAGGATCCGAACTGCCAACAAAGCCAAATCCTTTAACAAAGGCACTGAAGCGATCAAACCATGCCCTAGGAGCTTGCTTAAGACCATAGATGGCTTTCCACAGAAGACATACATGATCAGGACGTGCAGGATCCTGATACCCAGCCGGTTGCGCCATGTAAACTGGGCTATCAAGAACGCCATTTAGAAATGCATTCTTGACATCTAGCTGATTGATGTGTTGAATATTGTGTTGTTTATTCATGGGAAATTTGTGCTTAATCGTGTGATTATGGAACTTATGGAGTTGTTTTTGGTGGCTAGATTGTGATTGCTTGGTATGGAGCTAATTGAAGGGAAAGAGCTATTTTGGAGCTAATTGGAGGATTAGAAGAGCATTAATGCTATGGGCTGAAAAAAGTACTTCAAGCCCAACAAACAAGATCCACCACCAATTCCTATTTGGATTGGGACTTCATTCTTCATGTAAAATAAAGGCCAAACTTTGTTTTGGGCCAATTAGTTATTTTATGATAAATTAGGGTTTAGGAGAAAGGAGTATAAAAACTCCTTGAGGCTCTTGATCTTCTCTCGCTCTTCTCTTTTTCTTTTTTTCTTCTTTCCAAAACGTAGAAACTCTCTTTTTATCATTCCTAGTTTAGTTTTCTTCTTCTTCTCTCTCGGCTGAATCGTGAAGAACCAAAACCCAGACTCTAGGGTTGTAAGTCGACATTATTTCGGTGACTTCTTCCTCTCTATATTATGTATTTTCATCTTTGTTTTGAGTGTTTCAATTATATTATGAGTAGCTAAGTTAATTGTTCGGCTTGGATTAACAAAGTGGGTTCATGAATTTGTGAGGATTAATGGGCTTATAGTTATGTTCTATGAATTCTCTTTTGATTATTGTATGAATCTATATGCTTTGTGGGTTAAGTTTGATCACCTTGATTCATGCTAAGCTAGGGCTAAATTGAGTAGCAAATTACTTGTGAAAAACAGATAACTGATACAGACTGTAATAACAAGGAAGTAATCAACAGAGTAGATAACCATTGTTTGTGAATACTTGAATGATTATGTGAATTGGGTCCTCTTTGCTTGATAGTATAATTTAGCAAGTTCAGCAAATACTTGCTTGCTAATGGGTAATAAGAGAGAATTTTAGGGGTTTAGCGAATACTTGCCTCTATATAACTAATTGATTTGCAGAAATAACTCATCTTTAGCCAATGATCAATGAATGAACCTACAAGTTAGTCTAAGCCGACCTCTTCCATCATATATATTTTCTCTTCTTTGCATTGCATTGTATTTGTGTGTCTTATTGTTCTCTTTGCAGTAGTTATAACCAAAAAACTTTCAACTTAAGGCGTGGTTGCTAAACCAAACTTAATTAGTAGGTTAATCAATACTTTCACACTGTTCTCTGTGGATTCGACCCTGCTTACACTGTGCTAGGATTTTATCCTTAGTGTATTGCAGGTATTATTTGTGTGAGTGAAACGACGTTCACCACTGATGAAGTGGCCACCTCTTAAAAGTGGCAATGGCTATCACCGTTCGGACAGTAGCAGCCTTGATAGTTGGACTGAAGGTATGATCGAAATCGAAACCCGGAACCTGTGAGAAGCCCTGAGCCACCAGACGTGCTTTATATCTCTCAATAGAGCCATCCTGTTTGTACTTCAATCGATAGACCCACTTGGAACCAACCACGTTAACTTGTGGAGGACAAGGAACCAACTGTCATGTTTGTTTCCGCCGGAGTGCATCAATCTCCTCATCCATAGCAATAACCCAACGTGAGTCCTTCGCTGCAACTTTGAAGTTTCTCGGTTCCTTCTGTACCAGCAACTCAGCAACCAATCCTGTAGCCACAAAATCAGGTCCAAGACTGCGAGCTACTCTTGTTCCATCCTGATGACGAGTGACCATCGGGTGAGCGCGAGGGGCAGGTGGGGCTGTCGGAGCATGTTGAGTCATGGAAACAGGAGGAGTCAGAGAACCACTTCCAGATGAGACTGAATCGCCGGGTGAATCGGATGAACTCGAGTATGCTGGAGAAGGTACTGGAGTAGCCGGATCAGGGTTATCAGTGATCATTACTGGTGCAGTCGAAGAAGACTCATGGCACACCGTATAGGGCTTCTGCAGTTGAATGATCTCAAACAGAGGCAGTCTCTAAATCGGGATCAGTGGGGTCAACAAAGGAGGAACATCCAGTGAAGAGAACTGAGTCTCTGGATGCTTTCGAGAATGGAAAGTGGCTCTCATCAAAGCGAGCATGGCGAGTCATATAAATGTGGCCAGAAGCAGGATCCAAGCACTTAAATCCTTTGTAGTGCGCACTATAGCCCAAAAAGACGCAAGGCAGACTTCGAGGGGCTAGTTTACGCTTAGCTGTGGGTAGAACATAGGGAAAAACTCGACACCCGAATGGATGAAAGTTCGAGTAGTCCGGAGAACGCCCAAAAAGTACTTCAAAGGGAGACTTGTTATCAACACCGGAGTTGGAATGGTCATTCGCAATATGATTCATTTATTTTATTTTATGCCATGTTCTTGATTTTTTCAGATGATCAGGGAGAGACCACGTAAATTTAGACAAGAGACTATCACCCTTTTGTAATTTCCACCAAATTTTTAATGAAAAACTTTCGATAGCGAGGTGAAGATGCCTGACTCCTAATCCATTTTCTATTATTTGATAGCTAATATTAGACCAAGATTTCCAAACTCTCTTTTGTCCAAATTCTAAAGAGCCCAATAGGAATTTTAAAAAAAAGACTTGAAGTTTATCTATAACTCCCTGTGTAGGTTTGATGACAGTAAGGATATGCAGTGGGATTTCTGATAAAACATGTTTAATCAGTGGTGATATGGGCCGCAACCCATACACTGGCCCGACAAGCCTATTGGCAAAGGAGAAGAGAGAGTCCAGCCCACCAGTGGTGCTCCCAGGACATCAGCTATCTTGGACACACCCGGGTACAGGAAGGACATGATAATAACCCCGCAACCCCGGATGTGCGACAAGAAGAGGACCACTTAGCCTAAACCCTCTCTGATCCTTGCCATTATAAATAGAGGAGTGACCAACAGTAATGGGTATGTTTTATCAGACTTAAATAATCTCTGTATTTCTTCATATTCTCTCTCCTCTGCATAAAGCCCAAACTTCATCATCACGCCGGAGCGTCTACCCTCGGGTGACCCCGGGGGCTTTGTTTTGCAGGATCTAGGTGAGAGATCAGCCGCGGGCTAGGATTCCAGCTCTACCCGGACTACTCATACCGGGGCTGGTATCCCGGAGCTTACTGGTAGCATCAGTTGGCACGCCCAGTGGGATACATTCTGCTTCGTTATGCCCCGCGGCAGGCCTAAAAAGACAGAGGGAGAGCCCCCCACCAAAGCTAGTCAGGCTGAGGGTGGCCCTAAGACAAAGAGGGCCACGGCTGCCCAGGAAGCGCGGAAAGTGGCCGAGGAGAAGGAGCGGGCGCGTAAGGAGGCTGCCCGTGTGGCTGCTGAGAAGCGCAAAGGGAAGAAGAAGGTGCCAGAGCGTACTCTCAGGGAGATGCAGAAGGAGCAGAGGGAGAAGGTCCGGCAAGAAAAGGAGAGGCAGAACCAGGAGGCGTTCAGAGATGGTGGTGAATCCGAACCGGAGTATTTTGATTCTGGAGAAGAATACCCGGAGGAAGAGGAGCTCAGAGACCCAGAAACTATCCATACCAACACTGCGGAATCGGGAGAATTTCGAGCATGGAAGGCGGTCAAGGCCGCGGCCCATAACAAGGTACCCGAGGTAGTGGACTTGGAGAAGGATGGAAGAGTAGGACCCGGATATCAGCAGATGCCCCGGGGTTAGCAGATGCCCCCGGGTCAGCAGATGCCCCCGGGTCAGCAGATGCCTCGGGCCAGCAGATGCCTCTGGGACAGCAGATGCCTCCAGGTCAGCAGCAGTATCCAGATCAGCAGCTCCCAGGCGGTCTAAACCCGCAGGCTCAACCATTTTACGGCGGATACAACACCCCGTTCAACAACGGTTCCATTGAAGACCGGTTGACTAGGCTGATTGGAAGATGGGGGATGGTTCCCCATTCCCCGTGGGTTCCAGAGGTGCTAAACTACAAGTGGCCGACAGGCACCAAAGCGCACGATGGAGTTCCAACGTACAATGGTGATGGGGATCCGGAGGAGTTTGTCCACACATACCTTAGTGTCATGGGTGCCCGGGACATCGACGAGCCGCTGAAGTGCAAGCAATTGCCCTCTTACCTCCGGGGTAACTGCTTGAGTTGGTTCAAGAGTCTTCCCCAGGGTTCATTGAAGACTTTTTGGGATTTCGCTACCGTCTTGGTCCACCGGTATGCGGCCATGAAGACAAACTTTGTGAACTTGGCGACGGTCCTGGCTATGCGACAGTTGGAGACGGAATCTACTTGGCAGTATTATGTCCGGTATATTGCCGAGTCTATGAAGGTCCAGGATAGGCACTTGCATGAGAAGGCCTTAATCGGCAACTTTGTGAACGGATTGAGAGATGAGATGTTCTATATCGAGCTGATGAAGAATATGCCGGGAACCTTCTACCACCTCCAGCTGACAGTGGAAATGCATTGTACTGTGCATGAAGCTAACCACACTCGGATGAACACTGTTGGTTTCTTTGAGCAGCGGGTGATCACAGCCACGGCAACCCAAACAACCACGCTCCGGGCGACTTCCCACCAGGGGGTTCGCCAGGAGCCAGTAAGACGCCCCCGGTCCAAGGAGCGGCACCTGCGCCGGGGGCAGACGTTGGTGGTGAGACCAACGTATACTCCACTCTCTAAGACAAAGACGGAGATTCTGGCTATCCATCGGGGTCTCTTCACGGACTCCCCGGTTATACAAGGGGTCTCGGCCCCGGCAAATGCTCAGAAATTGTGTGAGTTTCACAAGTCTTATGGTCACACTACAGAAGGCTGTCGTGTCCTGTGCACGGATATTCAGAAGTTGGTGGAGCGAGGTCTGCTCCGGGATTGTGTGGCGGGAGATGCACACCCGGTGGCTGCTCCGGCAAGACAAGGAAGGAAGCGGAATTGGAGAAACAACCGAGACCAAGGCGGCAATCGCCTGGCAGAGGCTAATATTGCTCCTAACCCTGCCCCACAAGCTCATAGACCGGGAGTTCCGGGACCTGGAGCACCCCGGACGATAAATGTGATCAACGGTATAGTGGGCGACGGGGCGCAGACACTGTCGGCGGTGAAGGCCAAGAGTAGATATGTTCCTCCGGGGGAGATCCAAGAAAAAAGTTTTAAACACGATGAGACGATCACCTTTTCAGAAGAGGATGCAGTCCCGGCCCAGGTGCCTCACTCTGACCCCATGGTGATTTCCGCCGAGGTAGAAGGAGTGGTGATAAAGCGAGTTTTTATGGATGATGGGAGCAGCGTGGAGATTATGTTCGCTGATTGTTTCGACCAATTGCACATCGGACGGCAGAACTTGTAACCATGTTTGTCCCCGCTATCAGGCTTTACGGGCCGGACCGTTCACCCCCTAGGTGTTATAACCCTACGGGTGACCCTTGTTGATCACCTGGATATTAACAAGAGATGTACTGTTCTGTGTAACTTTGCGGTCATAAATGCTTCTTCCCCGTACAACATGATAATAGGTCGTCCCTGGTTGACACAAGCCCGGGCGATATGTTCTCCCTACCACTTAACCATGAAATTTCCGACGGATCATGGAATTGCTTCGGTAATTGGTAATCAAACAACTGCCCGCAGCTGCATGCTAACCGCGATAAAGGAGGCCAAGGCTGGAGGATCAGAAAGATTGCACACTTCGGAGCCCGGGGAGAGTTCCGGGAAGGATAACACAGTGGGAGCCGTGCACGGTGACCTGGCATCCTTTGAAGTGGAAGACATGGAGGTAGGATCCCGGGGAAAGGTGTGTGTCGGAAAGCATCTCCCGGTGAATGTGAAAGAGGATCTCCGGAAGCTACTCAGGGAGTATGAGGATGTGTTCTCTTGGGGAATAGAACACTTGACGGGGATATCAGAAGAGGTTGCGATACACCGGTTGAATGTCTACCCGGATTTGAAGCCATTAGGCAAAAGAAAAGAGCCTTGGCAGCATATCAGGTAGAGTTCGTCCGGTCGGAGGTGAAGAGGATGCTGGACGCTGGAATGGTAGAAGAGATCATCTACCCGGAGTGGATTGCCAACCCGGTCCTGGTGAAAAAGCATGATGGATCCTGGAGGATGTGTATCGATTTTACAGATTTAAACAAATGCTGTCCTAAAGACAGTTACCCGTTGCCGTCCATTGATCAGCTGGTGGAAGCAATAACGGGCTATCAGCTCCTAGCTTTCTTTGACGCGCACCAGGGTTATCACCAGATTGTTATGGCCCCGGAGGATCGGCCAAAAACCTCTTTTATTACTGACTTTGGTACCTTTTGTTACAGGAAAATGCCATTCGGTCTCAAAAATGCAGGAGCCACATACCAGTGTATGGTGGATCGGGTGTTCAAAGATCAGCTTGGGAGGATTATGGAGGTCTATGTGGATGACATGGTGATCAAGAGCAGGACACATGACGCTTTCTTTGAGGATCTCCGGGAACTGTTCGTTGTGTTAAGAAGGGTTAACTTGAAGCTGAGCCCGGAGAAAAGCACCATCGGGGTGGCGACAGACAAGTTCTTGGGGTATATGGTGTCAAACCGAGGGATTGATGTGAACCCGGAGAAGGTCGAAGCCATCCTGAGCATGCCCTCCCCGAGTAAGGTTAAGGATGTGCAGCGCTTAAAGGGTCCTTGGCGGCATTAAGCAGGTTCCTAGCATGGGGGGCGGAGAAACAGCTGCCTTTCTTCAACATCTTGAGACGAGCAAAGAAGTTTGAATGGACTCTTGAGTGCGAACAAGCGTTCAAGGAGTTGAAGGAGCACCTGGGGAAACTCCCGACCTTGTCCAAGCCAGTCCCGGGGGAAGAATTGTTCTTGTATCTGGCAGCCACGGATCAAGCTATAAGTGCGGCCTTGGTCCGAGGGTCCGGAAGGGCGCAGAGTCCGGTGTATTTCGTGAGCAGGGCCCTCCAAGAACCGGAGACGCGTTACTCTTCACTAGAACGTTTGCTGCTGGCACTAGTGCACGCGTCCAGGAGACTTCGTCCATACTTCCAAGGCCATCCTATCACAGTCCTCACGAACCAACCACTTCGCCAAGTCATGCTGAAATCGGAAGCATCGGGCCGTATGATGAAGTGGACGATTGAACTGGGAGAACATGAGATCACTTATCAGGCGAGAAAGTCTATCAAAGGGCAGGCTCTGGCTGACTTCTTAGTTGAAATGGCGGACAACACCGTCCGATGGAAGGTGAGCCGGGGTGGAAATTGCATGTGGATCGCTCCTCCCATGCCGGGGGAAGCGGGGTCGGGGTTGTGCTGGTCAGTCCCGGAGGCAAGGAGTATCGGTACGCGCTGAAATTCGAGTTCAAAACCACCAACAACGAAGCCGAGTACGAGGCCCTCCTTGCCGGGTTACGCCTGGCCCGGGAGACAGGTGCAAAAGTGGTAAACGCCTACAGTGACTCGGCCATTGTGGTCCAACAAGTCAATGGGAAGTATGAGGCCAAAGAAAGAAGTTTGAGGAAATACCTGGAGGCGGTGAAGTTAATGATGCAGGTTTTCCTCCGGGTTACGCTAACACAGATCCCCCGGGAGGAGAACTGTAATGCGGATGCGCTAAGTAAGTTGGGCTCGTCGGAGCTCAAGCCGGATCAGGATCGAAATCTGTTCATGGAGATGGTAACTATCCGGGGATATGAGCACCCCAGCCAAGTCGCTGTAGTTCGAGAAACCGAGTCCTGGATCACGCCTCTTCTGGAGTACTTGGAGAAAGGAACGCTGTCGGATGACAAGGTTAAAACCCGGAAAATCCGGGTTAAAACTCCCCGGTATACTGTGTTGGACGGAGAACTAATCCGGAGGGGATACCTTCAACCTTGGCTGAAGTGCGTTGATGGGGAGGAAGCACGCCACCTTTTAAAAGAAGTGCATGAGGGTCCCAACGAAAGTCATCAAGGGGCCCGGACTGTGGCCCTGTGTACGGGTTATTATTGGCCTACGCTGTTTGAGGACGCCCAAAAAGCAGTCCGCTCCTGTGAGCAATGCCAGAAATTTGCACCCTTGATCCACGTACCGCAGGGGGAGATGATCGGAATATCTGGAACCTGGCCTTTCATCCGTTGGGGTTTGGACCTGGTAGGCCCTTTCCCGACAGCCCCGGAGGCTTCAAATATTTGATAGTGGCGGTTGAGTACTTCAGCAAGTGGGTAGAAGCTGCTCCCCTGACCAACATTAGGGGAAGTACTTGTGTAAAATTCTGCTGGAAGAACATTATTTGCCGCTATAGAATACCCCGGTTCATAGTGACAGATAACGGTGCACAGTTTGAGAATGATCCTTTCAAATCCTGGTGCAAGGAGTACGGGATTGAACAGAAGCTGACCTCGGTCTACCACCCCCAGGCCAACGGGCAGGTTGAAGTGACCAACAGGACCCTCGTTAACGGAATCAAGACACGTCTCCAAGGAGCAAGAGGAAATTGGGTCGACGAACTCCCAAGTGTTCTATGGGCAAGCAGAACGACGGAGAGTTCCGCCACAGGCGAGTCCCCCTATAGCTTGGTTTACGGGGCGGAGGCGGTAATCCCGGCAGAAGTTGGAGTTCCCAGTCTCCGTTCGAAGTTCCCGGACGAGCAGGCAAACCAGAATGAACGACTACTGGACCTAGACTTGTTGGAGGAGAAGCGGGAAAAAGCAGCCCTGAAGGAGCGGGTCAAGAAATATCACGACAGGAGAGTGCGCAAGGAGCAGTTCACCCCAGGGGAGTGGGTGATGCGCCAGAATGACAAGAGCCAGCAAGTTGCAAGCGGAAAGTTAGCTCCCAACTGGGAGGGACCTTATAAGGTGATAGCAGCCCACCCCGGGGGAAGCTAAGAGCTGCAGGACAAGGCCGGGAAAAAGGTCATGCGGCACTGGAACATTGCAAACTTACGTAGGTACTATGCGTAGTTTATTTTTGTATTTACCCCTCTGGCAAGGGATATGCCTAGAACGGTAGCATGAGAGCGGCATGGGAACCTCTGGCCAGGGTTGAGCCTAGGTTGTCCCATGGCCCACATTTGTATTTTAATATCGTGCTTATGAAGATTTTTTTGCAAGTTTAAATTTTCACAAGTATAGTTGAACCGGGGCCGCTTGAACAAGCGCCTGGGGGGCTAACGCAAGAGTAGTGGGTACGCTTGAACAAGCACCCGGACAACAACCAAGATTGCACCTGGGCACGCTTGAACAAGCGACCCGGGTGAAATGACTTGTACAAATACTTGAACAAGTATCGGGAAAGAACATACAAACACATATCATTAATCCGCGATGAATAACGGCGAAATTTACAACTCTAAATCTTACACTATGCAAACTAAGTTAACAAAGGGAAGGAGGGCCATCCCAACTAATAGGAGACCCCTGATCATCATGAGTAGCAGGATGACTGGGTGGATTATCAGTAACTATGTTCCCCGGGACATTTGACTCCTCAGCCGGGTGAGAACCAGACGGACCAGCACCCGAAGGACCAGCCTCGGCATACGGGTCGAAATCATCATCTGAGGAAGAAACTTCAGGTGATGATACCCTCTGAGGAGCTCCAATGATAACAGGCCCTTGAGCACGGGGAGAATTTTTCTTCTTGGTGGCCACGACTTTGCTCTTTCCTTTGCTCTTTTCCCGGGCTAAACGCCTTTGCTCCTTAGCGGCGTCTTCGGAAGCGATAAAGTCCCGGATTCTGGCAGCGTCTTCACGGAGTCTAGACACTCTCCGAGCAGATTCCTCCGGATCAACGGACACACGGAATCCGAGATATCTTTCGACAGTAAAATTAATGGAAACTCGACTTGGAATGAGTACCAAGGATGGGGGGAGATACTGCCCCTCCCTTTGACGTTGCCACCAAGCGGCAGTTTCCTCGAAAGCAGGACGGTATCGAGACTCGGGGTCATTCCAGCCCATACGAAACATATGTACTAGCAGTGCCCCAACCTCACGGGGAAAGTTAGTATATAGCGGGGGAGAAACCCGACCCAAACGCAACCCGGTCAGGTGATAGGTAAGTTGCAGGGTGACCAGATTCTCTCGGAGGATTAAGTTCCGGGCCGCTAGTTCCCGATTCTCCCTTTCCAGCATTAGATTCCTTCTAAGGGGATCGCCCCTTCTCTCCAACCATTTGAGTTTGTCGCAATAAAACGGAAGTTCGGCCATACTAAGTCAAACTCATCCTTGAGGCGGGACTTGAAGGCATCATGCTCGGCTTGTAGCATCGAAATGGTCTTATCTGCATCTAAAATAGCATTTACCCGGTCTCGAGCCAGGGATTGACACCGGGAAAGGGATCCAAATTGATTTGATATTTCCCTAAGTTTTGTTACCAATGAAGTGACATCCGGGAATTCATCAATCACCGACTCGATCCCGGATTGAACCAAAAGACAACGAGTTTGGATGCCGTCCAATTGCCAACGGCTCAGCTGTTCTTCTAACTCCACACACCGGGAACACGACTTCTCGCTATCCGGAATAGCCCCGGAAGGAACTGTGCCGGGGGGATCATCCCGGGGCTGCAAAAGTAAGAAAATTCAGACGCAAAACTTGACAACGTTGGAAGAATAAAGCATGTCAAAAATAAACAATCGTAACTTGAAAAACTTGATAAAATTAGAATAAATGTTATGTCTGAAAATGAAAAAAAGAGAGAGACCCTTACATCATTGGAGTCTTCGCTCTCATCCCCGGAGCTCTTTTTCCCTCCCTGAATTACAGAAGAGAACGGTTCAGGGGAGGAGCCCGGGGGGAACGACAGTTCAAAACAAAAAAAATATAAAAAACGAAATCAGAGGACTAAGTATCTAGACTATACATCAGCATCAGTGTCCTCATCATCGTTCCGGGGAGATTGCTCTTACTGCTGGGCCTTGTCGTTCTTCGGGGATAGCTGATCTTCTTCATTCTCCCCGTGCACCGGCTCGAACTCCTGCTCCTGGACTGGGGACCTATCATTCTCCTCATCGGAGTTCCCTTCCTCTGCTTCTGAGGTCACCGGAGTCTCGATGTCAGCAAGATTGGCCAAGTCATCTGGGCCAGGATCCTCCCTATCCTGCGCGAGCTTGGCAGCATCTTCAGCATAAGCATTGATATCCTGGGGATTGACACTCTGAGCCCCCTTAAAAACAGACATCACTCCGGGGGATATCCCGTCGATGCCCTCTTTCATCAACTTGTCCACCGCATTGTTGAAACGCCCGTCCGCTTTGGGGCGATACCAGGTCTCCAGGAATGCCGCCCTATTTTCCCGGGGTATATACTCCCGGATGGATGTGTAGGCCGCGTGCAGGGCTGCCTCGTTGGAGACATCAAAAAGAGCCAATATTTTTTCCTCGAAGGAATGGCTTTTAAAAACCTGGTTAACGAGTGCCCGGCAGAGAACTTCTTGCGCGGGGGCCAAACCACGCTTACCGTCTTTTTTCACGCGGGACAGTTCCTTATGGGTATCAGACAACTCCTTGTAGAGAGAGCCATTCTGCGACCTCAACTGGTCAACCTCCTGGGAAAGATTAGCGGACAGGGAATCACAAGCTTGGTTGATTATTTCTCGTACCCCGGGAAACCCGAAAAGCTTGGAGGCATGATCCTACACAAGTATAAACACTTAGAACATATGTAAAAAACACAAAATCAAAATAAAAAGAATAGAGATACACATACCTGTGAGTCGTCCAGCAAAACAGGATGGGAAGAAGAGCCAGCCTTGTTCTCATTTATAGGCCCGAGACTGCTCTCAGCAGTGGATTTCTCTTCTTTCCGGGGAATCCGGGACGAATCTTGAGAGTGGATCTCGGTCTTCTTCTTCTTAACGGGATGGCCCCCGGAAGTGGGAACAGAAAATGCCAAAGGACGGCGATTTCCGACCGGGGGGACCCCGGTAGATCCGACAGCATTGGCAGCCCCAGGGCCCCTCCCATCGGAACCCTCCTCCCCGGATTTCCTCTTCTTGGTCTCTGTGACCGTTTTCTCGCTCCCAACCTTGGTTTTCTTCGGCTTTTTGGAAGCGCCCTTCCCCTCCCTCTCGCCGGACTTCAACCCGGATGGGACTATCGCTGGCCGGGGGGATATGGCTGATACATAAGAAATAAAATATAAACTAACACAGCTAGCAACAAAATTTAGAATAAATGATAAGAACAAAAAGGGAAAATTACCAAGGCTCTGTTTCGCATACAGGCGACGGCAGGTGAACACCTCCACGGGATACGCCTCCCGGGGGAAGTCGTAACCTCCCACCCTCTGGTAATCCTTCAGGTTGACAAAGAATCCAGCAATCCGGTGATGGCTCTCGGACACTTGACGGAACTGAGCCGGGGGAAGTGCACTCTTCATCTCTGCAGCCCGTTGCTGATTCCACACCGGGACTGAGTATTTTTCCTCATTGAAAGTGAAGTGGTTGATCATCCAGTCGCTTGTCTTCACAGAATCAAGCCTTCCGGAGCAAATGGGCTTCGTTTTGTTCCGGCGCTGGACATTGAACACACCGGGGACCGAAGTGGCGGATAGGTAGTAGAAATTGCGGAATATGGCCTCAGTCCCGATCACCCCGGCCTGGTGGCAGGAGTAGAGAAAGGCGATCATAACGCTGACGACATTGGGATGCACCTGGGCCGGGGATATGTTGTAGTAGTCCAGAAACTCGGTGAATAACGGAGGTAGAGGAAAAGTAAGCCCATGAAGGAAAAGATGTCGGGGCACACAAGCCCGGGATGTCATGTCACCGCTAAAGGGCTCGAGCCCCGCATCGTAGGATAGCGGGACGTACATCCTCTTTACAAGATCTTCGACCGCATCGTCTACCGGGGTCTTCCCGGGATCTTGTGGGTCAGGAGGGATCGGAGCACCGTAAGCCACAGTCACTTTCGAAGTCATCAACCCCTTTCCACCTGTCGAACGGGGGGGGGGGAGGAATATCTTCGATGTCCAAAGAATGATCGTCTACCGGGGCAGAGGCGTTGCTACTCATATCAGGTAGATGGAAGAGTGATGGAAAGAAGAAGAAAATATTGCAAAGGGAGAAAGTGACAGAGCTTTGTTGATGGGAAAGTGAGAATCAAACTTTGATCGGGTATTTATAGAGAAGGATACAAGGAATTTCTCGAAGTTGGGAAAAGTAAACTCAACTCTCGAGAAAAAAACAATAATCAACATTAATTAAGGCGCGGACGAAGAAGGGACGTGCACGATAAAAACGCACGTTTGGCGCGTGGTGATACGGGCTCATAAAGGCTGTAGCCCGCTGGGATCCATCTCAGAGACCCAGTCTACCGGGCCAAACCCCGGAAGCCAGGGTCTCGGGGGGCTAGTGGTGATATGGGCCGCATCCCATACACAGGCCCGACAAGTCTATTGGCAAAGGAGAAGAGAGAGTCCAGCCCACCAGTGGTCCTCCCATGACATCAGCTATCTTGGACACACCCGGGTACAGGAAGGACATGATAATGACCCCGCAGCCCCGGATGTGCGACAAGAAGAGGACCACTTAGCCTAAACCCTCTCTGATCCTTGCCATTATAAATAGAGGAGTGACCAACAGTAATAGGTATGTTTTATCTATCTTGGACACACCCGGGTACAGGAAGGACATGATAATGACCCCGCAGCCCCGGATGTGCGACAAGAAGAGGACCACTTAGCCTAAACCCTCTCTGATCCTTGCCATTATAAATAGAGGAGTGACCAACAGTAATAGGTATGTTTTATCAGACTTAAATACTCTCTGTATTTCTTCATATTCTCTCTCCTCTGCATAAATCTCAAACTTCATCATCACGCCGGAGCGTCTACTGTCGGGTGACCCCGGGGGCTTTGTTTTGCAGGATCTAGGTGAGAGATCAGCCGCGGGTTAGGATTCCAACTCTACCCGGACTACTCATACCGGGGCTGGTATCCCGGAGATTACTGGTAGCATCACTCAGCACAAGTCTCCATGCTTGGTTCAACCATCTGTGTTGTCACAATGCTAGTTTAGCAACCATTTTATCATATAGGGATTGAAAATATGAATGTTTAGTTCTTCCTAAAAAATAAACACATCCCGTATATGTAAAAGGAAAACTACCTTCAGTAATACCAATAATATGGCTTAAACCATATTCTTAGTGGCCAAGATTGCATATTTACTTATATAATAGGTTGATTTATCCAAGTTAATTGTCTGGCCAGTAGCATTCTCGTAACAGATAAGGAATTGTTATAAATTATGAGACGGGTTCAGTTTGCCTTTAAGAATACCATGGTATATCATCAGCAAAGTTTGGATGTGTAATATTTCAAGTAAAATGTGGAAACTTATAATAGCCAATCCTTGAATCATTAAATAGTAAATCCAATATTTTTGAAAATAATTCTATAAGGAGAATAAATAAATAAAAAAGAAGATAAATGATCCCCTTATTTAATTCCCCTAGAAAGACTAAGAGCAACTCCAACCAACACTTTTATATGTAGAGTAACTTGTGTCTAACAGACATATTTTGGTGCAGCGCTATAAAACAGGCTGGCTGTTTCCAATCCACGCCACTTTCCACGTTAAATTTGATGAGTTGTACAGTTGCACACCTCTTTTGATGTTTTACTGTACAAGGGCGCCATATATAGGAAATATATATTTAATTCCCGGTTTGAATTTTCAAGCTAATATACCTATTTATATTGATTTAGCTAGACGGTTCATCCTCCTATTCTTTGTTAATTAATTTTCAAGTCCAGCTTTCTTAATAATCATACGTCTAGTTTAATAATTATACTATCATTTTAAATTTATGAGTTGTTGTTATATTCATTTCTTATAATGTTTATAAATTCAAATAGTTATTTAATGTTTATAAATTAAATTTAGTTGCCAAATCATTATATTACAATATTCTAGCCAAAATTGTATTTTCAAATTCAGGAGTAAAATAAATAAATATAATAAAATAATATATTTTGAACAGTAGATAATGGAGTATTCTTTTTAATGTAAAATATAGTGTTGTGGGTTGGAAAAGATAGTGTAAATTTACTGTATCAACACCAAATATAGCGTATTGCACCCCAAATCTGGTGTTTAGTTTTGGAGATACTCTAAAAAAAACTTTAGGCTTGCCAATAACAAGGACTGGAAATTTAGATGCATAAATGTTGCCCATAATATTTCTGTCAAAAAGATTATGAAAACCCATTTTTAACAAGAATTTTTCTAAAAAGGACCAAGAAACTCTATCAAAAGCATTTACCATGTCCTGTTTAAAACAATTTTGTACCTTTAGTTTTGTTGTTTAAATGAAAAGCCATTTCTTGCATAAAAGAACATTGTCAGCTAATTCTCTCCCCTGAACAAATGATGATTACTCGGGAGATATGAGATTAGACATCAAGCGCTTAAGTTTGGATAAAACCTTAGACATCAAGCACTTTCATTATACAGTTTGGAGAAAACCTTATTCAAGAAATTTGAAAGACTTATAAGTATGTAGTCAGTGAAGTAGTTCACAACTGGTTTTTTGGGAATAAGTGTAATATATGATGCAGCTATGGCTCTGGGAATTGGCACGCCACTCAAAAATTCATTCACAACCACTACTAGAATATCAAGCCATCTAAGGCGGTTCATCCTTCATGTGTTAAGGCAGAAAACAAATGCCTTCCCTGGTTTTGACTTAAATGAGAAAAATCATCTAAGGCGGTTCCTCTTCCGCCTTAGATTTTTTTAGGTTTAAGGCGTTTCTTTCCGCCTTGGATGAGGCTTATACGCCTTGCTAAAAACTTACGAACTCGGTAGCCTTAAAGTCTAACTGAAATGTATTTGTTGTTTGCGATATCGTAACTAGCAAACGCTAGTACCAAACAAATGGTTGATTGTTTTGTTACGACAGAAGCTTACAGATCGCCTGATAAAATACTAGCGACATCGCTACATTGGAAAGCCTAGATTGTAAACTGAATGTGTACGAGACTGGTTACGACGTCTAGCGTGCGGATCGCTAAAAATTAGTTACGATAGCGTAAGCCAGCCTACCTTGTCATATATTTATCTGCTGACGAGACAGGTTACGATCAATAGAGGCGATTCGCTGGGTCTGAAGTAGCGAACTCGTTACAAGCCAAATTCAACATTTAGGGTTGAACAAAACGAGCCAGGTTACGACAGAGACGTGCTACTCGCTAGTAAAACTGTAGCGAGCTCGCAACTGAACCTACCTATATAATAAAAAGTGTTGGTGCGAGAGAGATAACGATTTCGTAAGAAAATCGCTTATATGTTTAGTAACGAGTTCGCTACATTTGTCGCTACATTGAAACGACGTCGTGTGATCATTGGGTGTGCGAGAAAAACAAATAACGTTACGAGTAAGCTAGAGATTCGCCTGATGTTGGCGTGTATGGTTACGACATCGATAGAGACCAGATTGGAGGGGCAGAGAAGAACGAGCGATTGTGTAGCGACGGTGCAAAAACTAAGTACAAGATGGTCGCAAGAATTTTAATGTATCTGGCGAGACAAGTAACGAGCTCTCAGGTATTTCGTAAGTGTCACAAAATTATAGGATTTGAGCCATTTCCACCCATTTCCACTAAAATTGGGTTTCATTTTAATTGTCTAAGCTGTCAATTGCAAGACGCATGGTATCTAAGCACAAAACATGAACATGAAACACTAACAAGTCACGCTTTATAAACTAATGGAAGTAATGGAACTCAAAAGTATATGCATCAATTGGACAAAAAAAGAAACTAGCTTTTATTGGGAATGTGAGGCCTAGAGATGTACCGAGATCTAATAAGGACCAAGTGTCTAGCAAATGCATCTCTACCATCCTCCAAATCCTTTTTGGTGTATGGTGCATGATTTTCCTCGAGAATCTAAGAATAGGAAATGTTTTTATAATACTATTAAAGGCAATGTAGATAGTAATAGGTACAATAAGTAGTTTGTAAGAATGCTTACGTGATGTAATTCCAAATTATTATCAACAAGGCCAGCGACGCACTCGTTGGGGCACAACATCATATAGTAACCGCACTCCCAATTTGACAATTGCTTTCGGTGCTGAAAGTGAAGAAGTATAACAAATGATTTGAAATGAAATCATAGTGTAAATAAATGAGCACTGGATTTGTAATGTCACCTGAATTTGTATAAGGTTGAAGGGAAGTAGTGTGTCGTCATGTGCACTATGCATAGCAACATCTAATAAATCTACAAATTTTGTAGATGGACCAAAGTGTAGCGGGTCAACCCAATAAACACGCTTTAACGATGGTATCATTGCTACAAAACTCCAACGGCCACTACATATTCTTAAAAATGGAAATGTAAGAACCCTAATCGAAGATTTGAATATTTACAAAATGCAAATAACCAAGTAAAAATTAAAACAAACCTCGATCTCTAGATATGGGCCTATGTAAATTTTCTTGCTCTTGTCACTTAGGATCTTTGAAAGATTAAGTAAGTCGTGATAGATTACTTTCATTCATTTCTTGCAGGCATATTGGGTGCAAAAAACCAATGAAAGTCTTTGTGTTAGTTAGATCAAGGTATTGCATGTACCTAAATAAACCATAGAGAGGAGATGAACGTATATTAGTGCACAAGTATGTGACCATTTTTAAGTTTCAATACGCAAGCAAAGATGAGAACAAGTAGCTTACATTTGATGTAGTATAAGGATTGTTTCGGGAAGGGTTTGATAGTGCCAGAAAAGGGCAGAGTCTTCCCATGGAACTACTAATTCCCACGCTTTGCCGAACACCTGTTTATTGGAGTAGAGTAAATAGAATCCCGACTATGGTGGCCCACCAGATCATAAAACGTGCGAAGGAATCTGGGAGTGATTTCATGAATCCAACTTCTCCCGCCGACATCGGCTTCTTAGCTATCGGGAAATCTAGTGGGTCTACGACGGGTGAAGGTGTGTTTCTATTAATTGGGATAGAATTAGAATTCACATCAACGACCAACCATTTGGGCCACACAACAAAACAACCCAAACCTTTACCCACTGTCGTGCACTCTTGATCCGCGACTGGTACCAAGGCATTCTCGACTAACACATGTAGTATAGAAACCCTAACGAAACCAAAAGGACTTTGGCTTCATGATGTAGTGCCATGTCAGGATATGAATTTCCCATTGCAACGTGGCGGGGTTGAGAATTCGTCCCACATTCAACGTACAACTTGCAAGAAGGGGAATTCTAAGATACAAATAAGGCATGTTTAATTAGGACGAAATAGAAATATGTAGAAAGTAAGAGGAATTTTACAAAATAACAATAATAATGAGTTTTATAGAACTATTCATGTGATTATGGTGCATGTAAACAAACATACCTTTGGTTTGGGATCAGATGGTTTTTTGTGAACTTGCTCTTTGATAGGGGACAAAGGTGTGCATATTTCCTTGTTGGGTTCAACAATATATTGGTGAAAAATAGGTTGGTGAAAAATAGGTTGGTCAAAATTAGGTTGGTCAAAAATAGGCTGGTCAACAATAGGTTGGTCAACCTCATGTTGTGGCGGGGAAGGATGTGATCCTCTAGACGAGAGTTCATTGATTAGATCAGTGTCACAAAAATCGGATGGAAGAGGATACTTTATAAAAGAACACACATTGGCCAACATTGTTTTCAATTTCTTGACCTTTTGGTCGGATTTTTTGGCTTGGCTCAATGCTACTTGGAGTTTGGATGGTTTAGGGTCTTTACTACTACGTTTGATACCAAACGCCTTTATTTGAGTAACATAACGACCAATTCCCCTAGCTCTTCCCGGATGCTCGGCCTTCCCACAAGTGCCCATCGTAGCACATCGTGTTTACTAACTGGGATGAACAAGCCTTCTTCAACTTTACGCTCGACCTTGTCATAAAAAAGTAGTATTATAAATTAAAAGTTATTATCGTCATTAATTGTTGTGTTTAATGGTGTGATTGTAGATACTAAAATGGAACATGGTATGTCGTAGTAGGTAAAGCGTACCACTCGATTAGCCACCCTTTTTGCCTCATCACTTGAGAAAGTCCCGTCTTTTTTAATTCTACCAAAGATGAATAACTGTTGTCTATTACATGTTGTAGGGTCTTTGGCAATGATTAGTTTGTTCGCCCCTTCCGCTTCCATGCCACCATCCACAAGCTCTTTCACCTCGATTTTTTTTTGAGCTCTTCTTCCCCACACCCAAGTACCCCTCCCTGCCCCCGGTGTAAGGCATAACATTATCAACAGTGGCTTTGCGCTTCCTATCCCCCAAACCCTTTTAAAAATTCTATGTAATTTTAAGAATAAAACACTAACAGAAACAATAATATTTGACAAACTCGCATGAAACTATTATTGCAAGATGTAGTAAGTAAAATAACCTTTGCGTCATTTTCTAACCATCGCTTCTTGAATGCCTCCCAAGTAAGGGGTACAATGTGATTGTAACGCGTACTTGGATCTTGCCCAAACCTCTTGCCCTTTGGTTTGATATAATCCTTGGCAAGGGTATATTTGTGTTCTCGATGAGCCTTTGATGCGATTTGAAGAGCCTTCTTCTTCACTTGATCATAGGATTTTGCCTCGATAATAAAGGGGCGCTACAAATGTGATCATAAAAATAGTCACATTCACAATTTTCAATTGAAATTAAAAATTACAAGTGCCAAACTAACCTTGCATTCCTTCCAAATATCCTTTTTCATGTCGATGCTTAGTAGCCTCCAATCCCTTGTGTCTAATGGTGTTCGTATCCTACCCTTCTTAGCACACCAACTCGACCATCGCGCGGCATCATCGTCGGGTGAAATAGCAACACCAATGTCATTAAACTTGACATGTGTTAGTATTTTGTTATCCATCCTAATCTCTAATTCGCGACAATGTGTGAGAAGTTGAGTTTCTTTCGATGCGCGACTCACTTCTCGTTGTCTTTTAACATCACTTGAACCGCCAACAAAATTCCCCCCCCCCCAACTTGAGTCGGAGTTACCGGAACTTGTAGGGCTATCCATTAAGATTTCCTTTGTACAGTGAAATTAGTTAATGGCTAATGCAATGCTAATAAGTCAAAGTCGTACTTTTAAGTAATAACATTTAGTAATAACTTTTTATTAATCCTCAAATTTAGGGCTAAGCTTGCAAGTTAAGGACATGCTTCTGACATTATATTTATTAATAGCATGATAAATGGAGGTAGTATGTAGAACAAAGTCAAATTTTTAGCAAATAAGAATGAAAAAAATCGTACCTTTGTATACGATAAAGTTGTGTCAGGAGAATTGATTATTTTTGTTGGGGATGGTCTACCTTCTTTGTCTACCTTCCTACCCACAACAAAGGATGTTATGAAATTGAACAAGAACAAATAAACATTGACATTAATTGCAAAAACTATAGGAAAAAATGTGGTTGAGAATTTATTGCAAAACTTACCAATCTTTTGCACGAAATTAGTGGCTAGTTCCACTTTGTTTTGCCACAATTGATGTGTCAAACATGTATGGGATGAGTTATGGAGATTTGATGTGAAGAAAATTGAGGAGATTTGAGAAGATGTGTAAAAGTTTGATTTTTGGAGATGAGACCCGAAAGAAATGATGGATGAGATGTCAAAAGTGTTGTGTATTTATGTTCTATAACGTGGTTACTTTATTCTAGCTTACTTATTGCGATTTTGGAACTCTCTCGTTAGCACTGACGAGGTTTGTCACGAGAGCGTAACATGCACATGTGCTTGCCTGTTAGGGTCTACTTTATCCTTCTAGCGAGCTCGTAAGTGAAACGCTGGAAAAAAGTATGTGACTAGGTTGTTGCGAACTAGCAACATATGCTCGCACCATACAACATAAGAGAATGTGACTTTTTTTTACAATGCACTCATACATGCTTGGATCACGAAATAAACAAAATGAAGTTATGGAATAAAACACAAATTATTCTTTTGTAACAATAATTTCCATTTGTTCCGTCATATGCTGATTTATAACGGAATAGGGATTGGTTGAATTAATCTGCACTTACACAATTTTAAAATATTTTTAGAATCTAAGTCTATAATTGTAAGACATTAAGAAACTCTACAAATCATGTGTACGCTTGTAAACAATGTCCGTCGATTACCTTTAAAGACCAAAGCATAGTAGAGCTTCACACATGAACTACATATATAGGCAGTTCATGTGCATTTGATTAGAGAAACTTATTTTATTACAACTCATGTATGTGATTACAAGTACAATTCATGAATTAAACAAAATATCATGCACACGTACACTCCCCAATTGTTATCACTCATCATACTACCGAGTATCGCTTCATAACATTGCATGTTGATGTACTAAGATGTACTCTGCTTCACATAATATTATGATCGATATTTTCCTAATTGAGTATTATACTGTCTCCTTATAACATTTACATATTTTAGAATATGTTAGTGTTTCAAAAAAATTAAACTGTTTTGCATTGAGTTATTTTAAAATGCTTATGTACATTGCATGCTGATGTACAAAGATGTACTCTACTTAACATAATATCATGATCGATATTTTCCAAATTGAGTATCATACTATCTCCTTTTAAAATGTATATATTTTAGAATATGAAAGGTCTCATAAAAAATTTAAACTGATTTTTTTTCAAGTTATGTTATAACAAGCTTGTGTTCTAGCGATCTCGCTTGTCAACACGTTCACATAGAAAAACCCTAAACCCTATACCCTAAACCCACAAACCCATGACCCTTGCGATATCACTACTTAATAGTTCATATAAAAAAAGGGTTTTTGGGTTTGGGTCTATATTGGGTCGTAGTATTATGATACTGTAAGTATTGGGCCTTAGCCTTGTTGTATTGGGCCTCAGACTTGGTATTTCATGTTCAGTTTGCGCGGGTCGGCGACTTATCAAACTATCAACAAATGTAACTGTATATAAACTGAACATTCTCCTTCTAATTAGCCGATGTGGGACAAATGTTGGCGTGGCTTCTTACGAGCTCGCTACCAATTTGTTTGACTTTTCATATATATAGACATAATATTCTGGCGAGTTCGCTAGTGGCACACTAGTATTAGCGTTACTTTTCATATCTCGCATGTACAAACTTATGCATTAGCGTGATAGTAACGACATCGCTAGATACAAACTTATACATTAGCGTGATAGTAACGAAATCGCTAGATATTGTAGCTAGTTAGTAGCGTGTCAAGTAGCGATGTCGCTAGTATGTTAATTATAAATAAATAAAAAAGGGGATGGGGCTAAAATTAATTAGCCCCAAATTGAAAACCCTACCTCTCTGCGAACCTGCAACTGTCGACGAACCAGCAACCTTTCAAACCCTCAAATGCCGCCAAAAACTAGGGGATTAGTGCGGGGACGGGGCGGTAGAGCGTCAGGTCAGGGACGGGGACGGGTGGCGGCGGGTAACAAACGCCGGCAGACTGAGGAGGAACAAATTGTGGAAGAGGAGCTGCCTGTCACCCCAGAAGTTGATGCTGAGACCGTCGTCGCTGCTGCCGGAGTTGATGGTGGTGAAGGCCCCAGCAACGCTAGTGAGGAGGCTGACACTCCAGAGTTCTTCAACGACGCAGCCAGAGCTAGGTATGAGCGTTGTTCGTCTAGGAATATAATCAATAACAATGTGTTTGATAGCTCTGTTGTGCCTAGCCTACAACTAGATTATGTGCTAGATTATTTTAGGTCACAGAATCTAGAGCATTTGCTACAATTGCCTGAGCCTGTCTACCATGTTGAGGTTCTCCAATTATATGCTAACCTAGGGTTAGAGGAAGGGGTGAAGGATATAACTACCATTGTGCGGGGTGTTAAGTTTAACGTCGATAAGTTTAGCATTAACTCCGTTTTAAAATGTCCTTATAAGTCTAGTAGCGACCTTAGGCCTACCAAAAAGGATGGTCCTTACGAGGTTCATTATGAACAACGGTTTCCTTCTGTTAGCCCAAAGCAACCTTTGAAGGCGGGTGAGATGGGTAAGAAGTGGTTTGGCGGAACTTCTGATAGGTCGGGTAAAGCTAGGAATTACTCGATACACAGGCTTACCGAGGAGCAGAGATTAGTTTTTGAGCTAATCTACGGGAATGTGGTGCCGTTCTTAGGGCATGCATGTGAGCCTACAGTGTGCAGCCTCATGGTGTTCTACTACATTATGGAGAATCTTCTAATCAACCCCGACTTCACGATTCTGACACAAATGATGAAGATGGCCAGGCACAAGACCGCTGAGCTTCCGTACGGCAATTTGATTGTAGCCTTGATCAGGAAAGCAGGTATTTTTCCAAGAGGCCATCTGATGCCGCTCGGCAAGTACTCAAGGAGTGGCTCAAGCACAAGAGGTTGGAGTTGAAGGCCGATGGGAAGTACGCGAAAAAGAAAGAAGCTGAAGAGGAAGCTCGAAGGGCACGGGGTAGGATGTGAGTATCAGGTATGATTCTAGTATTTCTTTTAACTTTAATAGGTTGACGTTTTTGTATTCTATAGTAACTGGTTCTTATCAACTACCATTTGTTTTTTTAGATGCTGTTTTTGATGCCCGTGGTAGGCTTGTTGTGTCTATGGCCAGTTATTGAATGAGATTGAAATGGCCGAGCAAAGGGCACGTGCTAACAACGAACGGCTCGCCGAACTGATATCCAACGGGTAGTGGAGTGCGATATGAGCGATGAGGAGGAGATACCTGATTTCCGCACTACATTTCCCAAGAAAAAAGACTCCGCGGGTCCTAGCCAAGAATTGCCGAAAGCGAGCGCGAAGGAGCCATCCGATGGGAAGCTGGTTGCTGCTAATGTAAGGGATGCAGATGCAGAAAGTGACGATGATGATGGGGATCAGGACACCGACTCTGATGGAGAAGATGAGCAGACGAGATATAAGATGAGAAGGAAAGAGAGGACGATTGTAGAACTCGACGAGGATGTTGAACCGGGACATGGCAAAGAAGATAACACCTACATCGAGACTCAAGCTCAACCAGCTAGAAAAGGACGAGCAAGACAAGCAGAACAATGAAGGCAGTTCGGAGGAGAAGGCCAAAGATGGCGACAAGATGTGCCAAGATAACTTGCATGATATTTTAGTCGCCGGCCTGTGATTTCATAGTTTAGTTTGTTTTAAACATTTATTATTTTGAATATTAACTAGTTTTTGGATTATGAACACTTATCTAAATGTAATTAAAGTTTCTGTTTTGGTAACAAGAGTATGTTCATTGAATTTTACACATTTTAGATGTAAATTGTTCAATTTTGTTAGAGTTGTTGTTACTTCATTTCAGCAAAATCATATACTTTTGGTATATGGCGTGCTTCTTCCGATTTGTAACTGACACGTTTCAGGATGATTGAGTAGTAGTAGAAGACCAAGCGATATCGCTACTTACTCGCTCCTGTTTACTTGGTACTTACGAGCTCGCTACATGTCGTATTGGTTCAACAGAGCCTAGCTGGCGATTCTCTAGCGAACTCGCAACGGGTTTGCTTTACCCTGACGAGATCGTAACATCAAAGCATGACACAATTCAACAACTAAACTCTTACGTGGCTGTTAGCGAGTTCGTTACATGATAAGAACCCATGAAAAAAGGGTTTTTGGGTTTGGGTCTATATTGGGCTGTAGTAGTACTGATAGTGTAAGTATTGGGCCTAAGCCAAGTATTGGGCCTTAGCCTTAGTATTTCATGTTCAGTTTGCACGGGTCGGCGACTTATCGAACTCTTGTAAAATGTAAGTGTATATAAACTGAACATTCTTCTTGTAACTAGGCGATGTGGGACAAATGTTGGCGTGCCTGCTTACGATCTTGCTACAGCCTAAATCATCACATAGAACTAACAAAACTAGTGATTTAGATAGTAGCGAGATCGCTAGTAGTACTGCTGAGAATAAATATTAATTAAATTAGTTGCGAACTCGCTAGTATAACTGCTGAGAATTAAACCCTAGTGGCCTTTTAAACGGCGTCGTTTACTTGTGTACGTGGAAACTTACGATATCGCAACCAACTTGAATATAAGCTGGCTTGAAACTTACGATATCGCAACAGGCAAACCTATAAATATCAAATTTGGGGATCTTCTGATTTCAAACCACGATCAAACTTCTCAGAGCTTAGCAAAAAAAACGAAACAAAATCACACATCCCCATCTGACAAGACTAATGGCAAGGACAAAGAATTTGGCACCCAATCCGTTTATGCAGGGGGCCGACGTGATGAGCTCAGGCTTCGGGATCTCAGCCACGGGCGACGGTGGGGACAAGTTCAACTTCAACCAAATACCACAAGGCTAAATTTGTAAGTTTGGATGCGTCCGAGGCCTATTCTACTTACATGGAACATTGTGAATTACTAGATTCTTATGTTGTTGATTTTAATAACATTAAAGAACTAGGTTTGGAGAATGTGTTAAAGATATTTCAATTCCATGAGTTGGGTGAGTTGTTAGGTTTGAACTATCCGGCACATAAGGATGAGACGTGCCAATTCTATGCTAATTTTCACCAGCTAATTGAGGAAGAAAAGGAGACGGGTAGGTGGTTCACTAGGGTTAACAAGAAGGAGTATGAGATTGGGGAGGATTTTTTTAACAAGGCATTGAACATGTCATATGCTCTTGAAGATGACTTTAGCAACCAACCCCTCCGGGTTTTTACATTAGAGAACATTGGCCTGAGCATGGGGTTTTGGATCGAGAGCATGTAGAAAAGTTTGCTAAGAAGTATTGTGATAGAGATGCCAAAGATTTAGGGGTGCCTAGGTCTTATAAGATTGATCAACTGAGTGCTGAGGAGAGGAATGTTTATGAGATGGTCGCTAGGAGTGTTGTGCCTAAGGGTGGTTGGATCACCGAGATGAACTATACGACTATGTGCATATTTTACTGCGTCATGGAGAAGATAGAGTTGAACCCGGGCTATGTTATTTTCGAGCACATGAGACAAAGTGTGGTCGAGAATAATAGGGCAGTCAAGAAGCTCCCATATGGTAATTTCATTACCATGTTTCTTACCTCCGAAAATTCCAAGGTAAAATTATCTGCGTATGCCGAGGAGTGTTGCTTCTATAAGATGCAATATTTTGAGAGGAAAAGTAAGTTTGAGTTGGTTGATGGCGTGTGGCAGAAAGTAGCGGATGGACCTAAGAAACCCCTACAGTTTAATCCTGAGGAAGTCAGAGAGAACGTCGAAGGTTAGCCACACTAAATCCCTACAGTTTAATTTCTGTTTTATACAATTTATTTGCTATACTCACCATATTTTTGTTTGACTTACATAAACAGGTGTACCCTCAGAGGCATACTACAAGGGTGTAGAAGACACGGTCGACCTTTTCAGGGATTGAGTGGCCAAAATCAATCACGAAAACTGGTTAATGGAGAAGGTGATACGAGGAATCGAAAGGGCTAATGCCAGGAAAAAGGCGAAGGGGGATACACCAGCACCAACACAAACACCACCTCCTACCAAAGATGATTAGATTTGCAGTCGTTCTTGTTGGCTAGTAGTTGTACTCTATTCCAAACAATTTCAATTTCTATTTGTATTCCTAAGTTTCTCAAACAAATTAGTATTGATTCTATTTCAATATTTTTATTTTAATAGTTCTATTTGAATTTTTTTACTTCCATTACTAATGATTACTTCTTGTTTGGTTCAATTATATAACACCACTTTAAAAATGAGTTAATTTTAAATTTTTGGAAAGTGGCGATCTACTAGCGATGTCGATTCTGTCAAGCTTATCAAATTGACTCAACAAACGAGACAACAAGCGAAATCATAACCTATCAGAATTGACAAAAGAGACAGCAAGCGAGCTCGTAACCGATCAGAATCAAGAGACAGAAGCTCGGGTGCGATTTTAAGCCTTTTTTAGCGATAGCGCAACTAATACGCTGGTGTTACGATCTCGCTACGGAGCAAGTTAACCTACATTAGTATTGAGCGGGGTTTGTTACGTTTTCGCTACTGCTGCAGCATGGTGCATTTTTTTAGGAATTACAAGAATTAGTATAACAAATTCATGAATTAACCATAATAATTTAACCATAATTATAATTAAGATGAATTACAACAAAAAAATTTTATCAAGTAGCTACTTATGTTTTTTACTCTTTTTAGTCTTCTTCTTCTTTGGTTGCCTCCCCTTCCTCTTTGTAGTTTTCCCCGCAAGATTAATCCACATGCCTTCCTCATGATCCATTATACAGACCGATGCACAAACAATTGCATCATCCTCCTCCAAAGTTTCGTACACCGAGGACGGAATGGTGTCATTAGAAACAGTGTAGTCATCGCCGAACAAGCCGTCACCATAGATGAATGTTTTCTTACCATCAACAAAAATCTCCCAGCGAGCATCAATTGGATCTTCCACATAAAATACCTGATGAGCTTGAGCTGCCATGATGAATGGATCTTCCCTAGACCCAAGAATTCCTCTATTAACTAGAGTCATGCCTAAATCCTCTGTGCGCACCCCTTCAGCTTGATCTACCCATTCACATTTAAACAATGTGATTCGGACATGAGCAAAGTCCATTTCCCATATATCAGTAATGGTACTAACAAAACAATTATCACCCTCTCCAGGTATTAATACGTCACTATTTTGGGTTGCAGATCTATCATCACTCCACTTAGTACTAAACGTGTATCCATTGATGTCATACCCGCTAAACGATGTTACTGTGCCGAGGGGTCTCTTGGCAACCCATTTTACAACATCGGGGTGTTCACCGCCATTCCGCACATGTATTTTGAGCCAACTAGTAAAGTCTCTGCAATGAGTTTCTAGAATCCTAAGTTCCGACCAGCTCGGGTGTGTTGACCTAATTTTTTAAGGTGAACATCGACATAAGGACTCACTGCATGATGGTTGCGCAGAATGTAAAGATAGACTATATATATTTCATTGGAAGAAGGGCTGAATTTAGACTTATGGCGTAGTCCGACACCATCCAATCTACCGTCGTGTCTAGAGACCAGCAGTCCTATAGTAGGTACATCCTGTAAATAGTTTGTACAAAATTCTATTACCTCTTCCGCGACATATCGCTGCACTATACTAGCATCTGGTCGATAACGATTCTTAACAAAATGCTTGAAAATGCTCATGTACCGCTCGAATGGAAACATCCATCAAAAGTATACTGGTCTGCACAGCTTCACCTCCCGCACCAAATGAACTATCAAATGAATCATTATGTCATAAAAGGAAGGGGGAAAATACATCTCTAGCCTGCACAATACCTCAACTACCATATCCTGCAATTCATCCAACTTACACCGACTTACATTCTTGCGACATATCTGTTTAAAAAAATAACAAAGCCTGGAAACCGCGTCTCCAACGTGAGAAGGCAAGCAACCTCTCAGAGCAATGACATTCAAATTCCGCATCAGATTGTGGCAATCGTGCGACTTCATTCCCACCATTTTCAGCTTGACAGTGGATACAAAACTACTAATGTTCGAACCATATTTAGAAGACACCTTCACTGATTTCAAACTCCTACAAAAACTCTCCTTCTCCTCAGATGACAAGGAATAACAAGCAGGTGGTAAGTATGTCGTACCTACTTCTTCTTGCACTGGAGCAAGTGACGTCCTTATGTCAAGATTGACTAAATCCTTTCTAGTTTTCAATCCATCCTTACTCTTCCCCGGTGTATTCAAGAGCGTCCCAACCAAAACTTCAGATACATTCTTCTCTATATGTATGACATCTAGACAGTGGCGCACATCCAAGTGCTCCCAATAACCGAGTTTGAAAAATATCGAACATTTCTTCCAAATCGTAGTTTGAGTGATTTTCTTTTTTCCATTTCCCAGCACGTTCTCCATGCCCGATACTTTTTCAAATATTTCAGAACCTGATAATGGGACGGGGGTAAGACCATGCTCTTCCTGACTGTTAAACCACTTCTTAGCACTCATCCACGGATGACTGCTAGGTAGAAATCGTCTATGACCTAGATACACGGGCTTACCACCGTGCTTTAATTGAAAATGACTGGTATTGCTCTCACATACTGGACATGCAAAATGCCCTTTCACAGAACACCCTCCAAGGTTACCCAGCGCAGGGAAATCATTGATGCTCCACATCAGCATGGCTTTAACCTTGAATTTCGCGTCCCCTCGACTTCCGTCAGGAATATGAATCCCATGCTTAAATAAGGATTCCAACTCCTCAACAAGAGGCGCTAGATATACATCAGTGTCATTACCAGGCTGCTTAGGCCCCGAGATCATAGTGTTCAAAAGCACATACTTTCGTTTCATCATCAACCATGAAGGTAGATTATAAATAACAAGCATCACTGGCCATGAACTGTGCATGCTGGACATGTTTCCGAAAGGGTTCATTCCGTCATTATATAGTCCTAAGCGCACGTGTCTAGGTTCGTTAGCAAATTTTGGGTACATAGCATCCATCTTCTTCCACTGATCACCATCAGAAGCGTGAGATATAATATCATCCTCCTCTTGAACCCTATCGGCATGCCATGTTAACAATTTTGCATCAACTGGATTGGCATACAAACGCGTCAATCTCGGTTTCAAGGGCATGTACCACATCACCTTAGCAGGACTTTGCTTTATCGTTGTTGTCACTGTTTCTCCACATACCTCGACCTTTCCCTCCTTCTTTTTCCATCTAGACTCACCGCATACCTTGCAATCATCCCTCAGAGAATGAACACCATGCCCATAGGACACAATATCTTCCGCGCAGCATAAACCCTGTCAGGACATAAGTTGTCCTCGGGAAGTAACTCCTTAACCAACTCTAGAAATTCCGTCATTTCTTTATCATAAATACCATGCCTTGCCTTTAGGTTCATTAACAACAATGTTGCTCCCAGTCTAGATGCTTAGCCCCAACATATAAGCTTGTCTTTTTATCGTCATACATTGCCTCCAGCATACTTTTCTTCCCAACAAACTCCATAACAACATCGTCGCACATGTCTGAAAGCTGTTCATTATACTGCAGGATTTCCTCGGCGCTTCCCTCCTCCATCTCAACCTGGTCACTTCCATAATGGTCTTCCCCATGCCAAACCCATTCAGTGTAGGATTTGTCAAATCCTTTACAAATTAAATGTTCAAACAATATCTTCATATATGGCGTTGTTTCTACACTTGTTGCATGGACATCTAACCCGTCCTATGCTATTCTGCCTAGAATGTCGCAACCCAACATCCAAGAAATTTTCCACCAATTCTAAATACTCCTTCGATAATCGAGCATTCTCGTTCATTATTCTTTCGCGGTTCATAATTCACAAATTGGAAAAACAGCTACACAAGGGCCTAGATCCTTCAACAATACTACTAACCCACTGACTTCCGATGATAAACTACACACTGAATTAACACAAAACACAGAATAAACCAACCAACATACAAAATTTTAGATATAACCAACCAAAATCAAGAGAAATACCAACACATTACGCAAGTTTTAACGTACCTAATCCAACAAGGCTACAGTCCGACCTTCGAGCAAATTGAAACTAATCATCCATTTCTGAATCCGCCAATACCCACCTCATAAACCCTTTACAAATTATGTTTTTTAGTGTTTTAACGGCAACTTCTTAATAAAACTGCGACTGTAAGCGAGTCTCTAACGATTTCGCAACAATTACGCATACACATCTGTGTGTCTAGCAAGATCGCCACCTATCACTCACACACACTTCAATTGTAGTTCTAATTTGAGTGTGTAGAAACAATATTGCAAGATGCTACTAAATGTAGTTGCGATCCAGTTCCGACATTCTTACACAAAAACGCATGCAAAAAATTACAATCAATGTAACTTATGATATCGCAACACACAAAGTTGCTAAAGCTAACACTTACGATCGATTTATTCTTACGAATTCGCAAGAATATCATTTGCCTTACTTCAGTGGTAGCGACGTCGTTACTACTGATTCAATTTAAGGCGGAAAAGATTTTTCCGCCTTATATTCAAATATATTCACGTCAAAACACACTTCCGCCTTTAATTGGTTCTTTACGCCTTAATTTTGGTTTTTTTTTGTTTGCTTGAACAGCTTGCGAGATCGCAACCATGTAGGAAGGCGGAAAAAAGCGCGCTCCCCTCAAACGCCTTAAATTTGTGTCTTGCATCAACCCATTGTAGTAGTGAACACATAAGAGGTCAGATTAATTATATCCCAACAAGAAGTGAAAATTTTCCCTGTAAAACCATCACGACCAGAGGCAGAATCCCCACTCATTTCAAAGACAATTTTCTTCAGTTCAATTAAATCAGTCAATTTAATTAAACCAAGATTCTCATATTCTGTTATTACATTAGGAAAATTCTGTAATAGCATATAGTATGTATGTTGAGAGTTCACACCCTGTTGTTGTTCAGCTGATGATAATGTTGAGGAAAAATTTACTGCTTCCTCCCCAATCAATAGATTGTGATGTGAATATCTAAAGGCTATATGGATTGTCTGACATGTTTTGATTTGACTGAAGCATGGAAGAATTTAGAATTTGAGTCACCCTCTTTAAACCACTTTAGTTTAGACTCCTGTCTCCAGAATATCTCTCGTCTAGTGCTAAAAATAAGTCAGCTCACGCTTTACTAAACTCACCTATTAGCTTGTGAGCTATTATTTTGATAATCAATTTCTCTCTGTTCAACATTTTGCTCAGTTAGTAAGACTTTGTCACAAAAATTTCGAAAAAGTGTTCTTATACCATTTGTAGGATACGTTGAATACCCAACACCATTGCTTTAATCTCAGTTTTAATCATCTCAATTTAAGTGAAAATCTGAGCATGTAAAAAGACTAAGATGTGTATAGAAATAAATAAAAATAAAGATGTGTATATAGGGTGGAAAGTCAACCATACAAATTAAGACTAGGAAAAAAATAAATAATAAAACTAAGGTTGCAAAGAGTGTTCAATGGAGTAAACATGTGAGCAGTTGAGCATGCATGAAGTGATGAAGATGGGGCTTCTGACGCGTGGAAAGGGATAAATAAAATACAGTATAGAAGTATTGGTAAAAGCTCAGATTTGGCAGAAAAGAGTAGATAAAAGGAGGTTGAATCACAAGATCCGACGACATTATTCTCTTACCCACCAGAATTCAGGATTTTGTTTGGATTAATAGCTCTATTCCAGAATTAATCCAGGTCTGTGTTAATTTCTTGAAAAACTCAACTTCTTTCACAATAAGTTTTACTGTGGTGAATTCTAAATTCATTTTCTTTCTTCGGGTTTGAAGGGTCATGGAAGTCCCAGAAGCTGAAGGTGAGCCTCATAAGTACTTGTAACTCATTCACTGTGTATGCATGCTACCTGTTTGTGTTTATGTTTCAATGATAGCTTCTTGGATTTCAATCAAATTTAAGTTATTTTAATCTTTTGTACGGTAATCACATGTAACTTCTGTTTTGATTGCTCATTTTGTTACTTTTTTTCATTCAATTTGGATATACATGTTTCTGCAGTCCATTTATCCTACGGAATTGTAGTAGTATTACAGTTTTATATGCATGATATAACATTGCTTATTTATCTGATATTTTTCTGAATATAGTTCCTACAATATGTGTGTTGATTGTTGAAAAGGAAATATGTGATGTTTGCAACATGAACATCTATTTTGTAGTCTAAAAATGAACAATGCTAAACGATATCAGATCACCTCGTGGTGTTGAATACTGAATAGCCCAAGCCGTGCATTTTTAGACTACCAATTAGAGATGTTTGTTGAAAAGTGAGAAAAATAAGGTTAAAGCTTTTAAAAGGACTAAGTGAGTGAGTATATATATATATGGAATCCGCTTTATCTTTTACATATGTTGATATAAAAAAAAGCTTGGAACATTTCAGGGAGCAACAAAAGAAGGAGAAACTATAGAGGAGTAAGGCAGCGGCCTTCGGGCAAATGGACTGCAGAAATTCGTGATAAAGCTGCACGTGTTTGGCTTGGCACATTTGATACAGCAGAGGATGCGGCCTTTGCATATGATGAAGCTGGCTTAAGATTTAGAGGCTCTTCTGCAAAGCTCAATTTTCCCGAATTTTCCTGTCAGTGAAGCTGATCCTCATGGGGCTAACATTCTTTCTACTGGAGAAAAGGATGGTTCAGATTCTTCAACAGGTTCTGTCATCATTTCTCATTATTTTAACATCACTTCCTCCATCCATATTGAAGTCCAACTTTTGTTGTGTTTGAATGTAGATATCATTGTTTACATAATTCACTTGATTAAACTCCTTGCATGTGTTAGATGTTCACTTGGCCTGATTTTAGTAAAGTATTCACAGGATATATACCCTAATAGAAGAACTTTTTTTTCGTGTAACAGATTTAGATACTTCATTTTCATTCTACTTGCGACATATTTAGTAGTAAACACTAATACATAAAAGCTTGTGTTTATGCTCAGGGAACCACGAAAGAAGAATAAAGTATATAGGAGTAAGGCAGAGGTCATCAGGCCGATGGTCTGCTGAATGTGGCATTAAACACATAGGTGCGTGTAAACATTTAGGCACGTTTAATACTGCAGAAGATGCAGCCCTGGCTTATGATAAAGCTGCCTTGAAGTATCATGGGCACAGAGCAAAGCTCAATTTTTTCTCCAAACGCCCCAGTGTAGTCCCTAGTCATGAAGCTGACCCGCATCATGGTAACCATTCAACAGGTTCATCCTCAACTGTAATAAATATACACCTCTCTAGATTTTAGCTAGTGTTAGATGAGTTAACTACATGTTGTTTGTTTATTATGGATATGCTCAGGGAACGAGGTTAGAACAAAGTACAGAAGAATGCATGATTCAAAGAAACACAGGGATGCTTGTTTGGCCGAATTCAAGACTGCGGAGGAGGCAGGTACTGCTAGGGATTATGATGAAGCTCCCCTAAAGAAGCGATGTAGGAATGGACCAAAAGCAAGGCTCATTTTCCCTGACCTTGAAACTGATGCTTATGTTTCCTATCCTGATTCTGTTGAGCCACTTTTGACAATGGTAGATAATCCCTCCGAAAGGAAATGTGCTTCACAGTCTTCATCAGGTTCATTACCGACTCTTCTATCACATGAAGGAAATGAAAATCATCAATCCTCTCTAGGAGAATCTCAAAATGTTATAAATCAGCCAAGTGCAGAGGCATTTCATCAAACTCCCAGTCAAGAATGTAGTTCATGGGGTGATCTATCAGAGTTGGATAGTTATCTTAAGCGTGACAATGCAATAAGTTCAATGATAGAAGCCCTTAGTGAAACCATTCGAAGAACTTTTAGTGACAGAGTTCATGTTGGAATGAATTCCCACGTGCAAAAATTACAGCACAGAGAATGTAGTGAAGCAGAAAGGAGTGCAGCTGACTCCTCAGGTAAGAATGCAGTACTTAGGAGATTAGACATTGGATGTAAAATTCTCTGCACTATCCTTCATTGATTTTCTGTTAGATATAATGAAGATTGTCACATGTTCTTGGCTGCCACTTAAGAAGTTGGTTTAATTTTTCTTTTCTTGATCAAAAAGCTATAAATTTCCTGTCTAGTTTACGGTTCGCTAATATCTGAGTTATTGATAATACCTTTGATATGCAACTACAGCTAGTTGGTGTTAAACGAGTGCATATGAAGATGGGAGATGAATGCATCACAATGGAAAATGATGGTAAATGTATCATATCAGCTGGAAATTTTGATCATGTAAGTCAAGAAGTCGACAAAGACTGGATTTTGATGGCATGTAATCTTTTTGGAGAATCAAAATGATGGTCATCATTTGTAACTAGATTTAGGGGTAAGAACTCTTCGTTAGCAACTAGGTTGGTTTAACTTGGATTTCTTAGCCATGAAACGAATAAATTTTGTGTGAGAGGAATGTGTGGTGTTTCGGAATTCGGATCCACGTCAAGCTGTTTAATATTTTCATACTTTATCTTGTGCACTTTACATTTGATCTGAAAATGCCATTTTAGATAGTTGAATCTCCACGTCACAATGAAAAGAACTGTGTTGCATAGATGGCAATGGTACAAGCAGGAGCTGAACTAGACGATAAAATTTGGGGTTGCTCGTTAGATCTGGAGGTTGCTGGAATTCAAAATTACAATACTCATTTATCCCGAATTACAGTAATATAGCATGTACGCCACCCCGTGCAACCCCTAGTTCCGCCCCTGGATACAAGGAATTGCGGGTTATTTGAAACTTAAATAAATCTAGTTTTTAAACTTTTAGTCCCTGGGGGTTGAGTGATGACAACTTCTCCCCTTGATTGTGTGATTGTAGTTTGGGAATGTCTTAATGAATCGTTTGGTTCATGTGTGAGTTTAATTGATGGAGTTTCTATTTCATGAGAATTTTAATCCTCAATCAAAATCATAGGATTTAGAAAAAAAATGTTTGGTTCAAGTGGATGAATGGAGGAATTGTAATCTACCTAGGTGCAACTAGGTAAGAAAACTTCCCATGTTGTGTGGGAGTTACAAATTCCTAGGAATTTCAAATTCCCACACTTTTCTTATTTTCTTCCAACCAAACAACCCAACCAAAATCAAATTCATGAGATTTTGTTTTTCCTACATACTTTAGGGTATGATTGAAACAACAAATAGTTAGACCTGTGAGTAGAATTTAATTGTTCACTTCAATATCACAATGTAGTAAAGTATGAATAGAGAATCATCTTTAGTTCTTGCTAGTGTTCCAAGTGTCTTGTTTATACCTCATGCTAGCATTGAGACCCTGTTTAATACGCATGAACTGAACTGAACTGAACTAAACTGAAAAATACTGAACTGAACTAAACTGAAAAATACTGAACTGTACTGAAAAATACTGAACTGAACTAATAAACACATTTGATTCTTTTATATACCATATATGTATATTCAAAAATCTTATTAAAAAACAAGCCATTGAAATATATTGAATTGAACTTAATTGAACAAAACTGAATTGAAGAATCAAATCACTACATCGACATTAGCTAAATTTCATCAATTTTATATTTCATCATTATCCTAGAAGTTAAACATAATTGAACTGAAATATACTGAACTGAACTTTATTGAACTGAAGTTTACTGAACTGAACTTTATTGAACTGAATTGATATAGCCAAATTGTGCTATATTTTATCAAGTCAAATGTCATTGCACTAGACTTAATTAAGTTGAACTTACAAAAGTATGCATTGATACAATTTAATTAAAATGTTTATCAAACCATATTTCATCAATTTAAACTGACTTGAACTGAATTGAATTCAATCATACTGAACTAAACTTAATTGAACTGAATTGAAGAAAACGATCAATGCATTGATATAACTAAATGAGGTTGTATTTTATCAAGAATATAAAACAGAACTGGAAAGGTATCCTATGGGGAAGGGATTTCATAAAGTCTAAATGGAAATGGAGGATTGGTGACGGAGAGAATGTAAGACTAAAGGATAATTGGATAACAGAAAATTTAGACTTTATGCAGACTTGTGTTCTGGATATTCAATTTGAAGAAATGAAGGTTGCTGAGTTACTAGATAATAATAAGCAGTGGGATGTACAAAAATTAAAATTGATTTTTCCTGACTCTGAGGTTAGGAAAATCCTCAGGATATATGTCCCAAAATATGTAGCAAATAAGGACCACATCATATGGCCTTATACTAAGGATGGAGAGTGTAATGTTAAAACAGGTTATAGATGTCAAGATAACAGACTGGAAGGGGAAGCATCATCCTCTACACAGCAGATAGCGAATTGGAAAGAGTTTTGGAAAATCAGAGTTCTCATGAAAGTGCTTGTATTTCTGTTGAGAGCATCACATAATTCTCTGCCAACAACAGATAATCTGAAAAGGAGGAAAATAAAAGAGGATAGTTACTGTTGCAGATGTTAGGAAATGCTGACAGAAGATTCAGAACACTTGTTTCTGAAATGTGAAATGTCAAAGAGGATTTGGAGAGCTTCAAGTCTAGGTCTGGATTTTGATACAGGAGTAGAACTCACTTTTAAGGATTGGTTCTGGGGATGGATGGGAATGGTGCCAGACAAAGAAATCATGCTGGTTACAATTGTGATATTGTGGAATATATGGAAGTCCAGAAACTCTATGATATTCAGGAATCAGAAAGATGAAATTCCACATATATTACATCAGGCTCAAGTAGATTTTATGAGTTTTAGTCAGAGTGCATGGAAATTAGAAGAACCAGATATGAAGAACACACAGAACAGGAGTACTCAAAGTGAGGAACATTGGATGAAATTGCAGTATGACAAAGATGTGCTGAGGTTTGATGGAGCATTTTGGAAACAAAATAATCATGGTTCGGCAGCATGGAGTATATTAAGAAAAGGACAGGATGAACAAATGATCACAAATGCAGTCCATTTACCATCACAATCAGCATTGTTTGCTGAAGCAACTGCCTGCTATAATGGATTGCTCACAGCAATCATGTTGCAGGTTCATGACATTCAGGTCTACACAGATTCCCTAATCATAGCAAAACTTCTTAATGGAGAAGGGATGGTGTCACCTTGGGAAGTACAAGGCTTGATTTCAGATATTAGGAAGTTAGTTTCAATGTTTTCTACTTTCACCTGTACTAAGGTTTCTAGACATTGTGTGAATCATGAGCACAACATAGCTCATGGTCTGAAATGTAACCAAACTTGTCCTTTATTGAAATAATATATATATATTTTGTTGCTAAAAAAAAAACATAATTGAATTGAATTATACTGAATTGAATTGGACTACACTTAACTGAAATGAACCGAGTTGAACCACACTTAACTAAAATGAACTGAATTGAACTACACTTAACTGAAATGAACTAGATTTTCCATATGAACTTAAAATATATAAATTATATTTTCATTGAACTGAATTAAAGAAAACGATCAATGCATTGATATAACTAAATGAGGTTGTAATTTATCAAGAATAGAAAATAGAACTGAATTGAACTTAATTGAACCGACTGAACTGAATTGGACTACACTTAACTGAAATGAACCGAGTTGGACCATACTTAACTAAAATGAACTGAATTGAACTACACATAACTGAAATGAACTGGATTTTCAATATGAACTTAAAATCATTAAGTTATATTTTCGTTGAACTGAATTGAAATAAATTATATTTTCTCTAAGCTGGATTGAATTGTGTTGAATTATTAACATTTAATTTATTTAATTCTTTTTAAAAGTATAATGCACTGAACTGAAAATTACTGAACTGAAAAATACTGAACTAAACTGAAAAATACTGAACTGAACTGAAAAATATTCAGATAAGTTGTACTAAACAGGCCCTGAGTACGAGTAAGCTTTTCGATTCTCCATTAATAAAAGCATAGTTGTCTAGATTAGATACTAAGTCTAGTGATAACTTTTAGATACTATTGAGGGAAATGGGAGATTTAATCCACGACAAATGATCAAGAATCCTTTGTATATTGCATTTGTCTGTTGATAAATTGATAGTTTGACTGAAAATTTGAGAAAACTTAATGATATTGGACTGAATTATAAAAATTGGGATGAAAAACTAAATTTAATTGGAATTGTGTTAACCAAAAATTTAATTAAGTCCCTGTACAAATCTTTCTCTCTCCTTAAACTTTAGAGTTAACGAGAGGAGATCGCAGCTGCAAATCACACGCCGATCATAGTATTCTGAGACAAACTATCCAGATCTTTGAACTATGGACAATATGATGACGTCGTTGTGATCTACGAGGGACTCACCCTCAAGGAGGAGGAGACCATGATGACGGAGATAAGGTTTCCGACCCCATCAGCCGTCGGCGTCGATCATAGAAAGCTCTTGGTGGGGAAAATTTTCTCTCCTAAGAAGATTCCGCCGTCGGACATCTTCACGTGCTTCTCTAGGGTTTGGAGCCTCCCAGACTTTAAGGTAAAAACCCTAGCATCTAACGTAGTCCAGTATACGTTCCCAAATCCGGGTTCGAGAAATAGGGTCTTGGCAACACAGTCGTGGGTTTTAGGTCCTCACCTATTAACCCTAAAGGAGTCAAAAGGAGATATTGTGGCTGCGGATATCGTCTTCGACCGTGTTCCGTTTTTGGGTCAATGCTCGTAGACCTATGTTGAACCAGATGAACAAAACACAGCAAGAGAGATTGAAGATGGCATCGGAACCTTTTTGGAGGTCGAGAAGGACGCCGATGGGGAAAGGGAATTTTTCCATATTCGTTGTGAAATAGATATCACAAAGCCATTAAAGAGAATCCAGATACCGCCAGGCGCTACAAACCAGCTCCAACTCCAATATGAAAAATTATCAAGAATATTTTTGTAGCTTTTGTGAGATAATAGGCCACAAATGTAGAGGTTGCGTGACGCGGTGGGAGGCCCCAACTGAGCTAAGGGAGCGTATAAACTATCCTGCCTGAATTAGTATCAAGCCCTACCGAAACCCGTACCTGAAGTTTAGAAACCAATGGAATCTTGACCAAGATTACAGTAGCGACAAAGGTTAAGGCCCCCAGGAGAACATGGCGAATAAGACTGCTCAGGAATCGCCCAATCCGGAGGTGAGAATGGGAAGCTCTATTGAGGAAAAGCAGGACGCAAATGGGCTGGTGACAATGACATACAAAGGTCTTGTAGTTCATGAAGCACTAGAAGCTGATATTGATGACATAAGTGGTGAAGGAGCAAAATTGCTTCAAAGAATTGCGGATCAGTATAAACGTCCATTTGGATAGAAATTTAGGATGGAGCAGTTTCATAAATAGAAGGAAATGAGACTTCCCATTACTCAACTAGTTCGAGTTCGCGACATCATTAGCCGTATCATAAATGATATGAACTCTCTCTCCAATGCTACTGTTGCACGCTCTGTTGAACCACTAATGTTGACCACTGAAGATATGGAGATCCAAGTCGATGAGAAGTGGCTTGAAAAAACTGTGGTGGAACAAAAGAAACGGGATAAAGAGTTGGAGACATACACTCGGTTGCATGGTTAAGGATGACGATAGCAAAAGGCAATGGAGGTTTAGGGTTCCGCGAACTAAAGTCGACAAATTTAGCTCTACTAGGTAAGAAAGCTTAGCGCTTCCTCACATAACCGAATTCACTCGTTGCTCGTATATTCAGAGAGAAATACTTTCCTGGATCTTCAATTATGGAGGCATTTCTAGAAAATGATATCTCTTGGTCATGGAGAAGTATATTGAAGGGAGTAGAAGTGCTCAGAATGGGAGCGAGGAAACAAGTTCGTTCGGGGTTGACAACTAGGGTTTGCTATAACCCTTATAAAGGAGGACATGGAGAAGATTTTAACGATAAAGCTTGGGAATCGGACTGGTCCGGATCACTGGTGGTGGCACAACTCTAGGTCTGGGAAGTTCACAGTCAAAACGGCCTACCATCTCCTCATCGAGTCCCGAAGTTCAGAGTTTTTCCATCACGACAAAACAACTGTAGCAGACAAGCAATTCTGGAGTAGGTTTTGGAAATTTCGCGTACGGCAATGTGCTAAGCATTTTCCCTGGAGGTTCATCACAGACTCCTTGCCTACGAGCGCTAATTTTCTGGCCCGAACAATGACTGTCTCTCAGACATGCCCACTCTGTAATGAAGAAAATGGTTCCTCTTTCCCTCTCTTTTTCGCATGCGAGTTTGCACTGAAGGTATGGACCATGACTGGCTTGCTAACCCAAGTACGGAGAGTATGTCGTAATAGGGAAGAAAGAAGGTTCAAAGAAATCCTAACATAGCATGATTCCCGCACCGCGGAGATTATGTTAATGATATGCGACTCATTATGGATCCAACGGAACCAACATATCTTTACGAACAAGTCACTAGAGACTGAATACTTGGCGGTGTCTACGAGCTCAAATCTTAGGAGATTCCATGATGTGAATGGGTGGCCAGAGAGTAGTTCGGAAGACCTCTCGGATTCCTTGTTGCTCAGAACCTTATCGGGTGGTTCATGGATCTTATTTGACACCGGCATAAAGGATGGTAAGGCTACTATTGTGGCGGTAGTGTTGGTTGAGAATGAAGGCTTTGTTAGTGCACTGAGTGAAGTGATTCCAGACATAACTGACCCACTATTCGGAAGCACATGCGCTGAATTTAACTCTTGAGCTAGCAGAGTTAGCTAAGGCTGGAACGTATGACAATTGTTGGGGATTGTCTTGTCCTCATCAGGATAATCAGGGACCTGGAACTACCAAGCTCTTCACTTCAAGACTTGATCTCTAGGATGAAGACCAGACTTACTGCCTTGGACTGTGGATTCCCTTGCTAGATTCCAAGAAATAGTAATATTCTAGCTCACACCCTTGCTTCTTTTGCAAAGGAGAATTTAGAGGAAAACGAGTTTGGAATAGCCCTTCTAGTTTTTTCGGTCAAACGATTCTGGACGTTTTCCAGTGATATTATATATAATTTTTTTCCATTCAAATTTTTTTAATTAGATAAATTTCATGGAATAAAACAAGATTGAACTTAATTGAATTCTTTCAAGTTGAACTAACTGAATTGAACAATATTTTAACAATTTAGACGGGGCCGAATTGAACACAAACAAAACTGAACTACTTAATAGATGCTGAAAGTTTTGCTACAAAATAGAGGCATAAGTGTGTTTAAGGGCATGTTCTTTAGAGCTTAATTTTTGCTGAACTGAACTATTTTGAAATGTAAATTGAGGTATTAAAAAACAGTATCAGCATGTCTAAATTAACCTGAATTTCTTCAATTACACTTTTGATGAACTGCATTAATCTGAATTAAATTATACTAGATTGCTCTACTGAACAGAGCCTAATTCAACAATTAAATAACAGAAATATAAGTTAATAATTTAACCTTCCTTTTTAAAAATTATGAGAAAGTCAATCTTACACCGTTCTTAATCAAATTTTCCCTAATTAAACATCATTGACCTTTAAGTTAATTAGGCTAATCGAACCGCGCACAGTTTTCTAGCATACTTTTTAAAACTCCTAAAAATTATATATGAAATATAAACCATTTCGTAGTATATCATCTGAAAACCAAGATACTCATTTACATTACTAATACTTGTTCAAATCATCACCATTATTATGTTTCTACGGTGGAACGCTCGTTTGTATGGTAAAACTACAGAAGAAATTTTTTGAAATAAGTAGACTCAATACGATTTTTTATATCAAACAACTCAAATAATTTTTCTAGAGTTTTTAGGTATATCAACGCATTAATTTTCTGTTGTCTAATATTCCGATTTTCAGGCTCCACACAGATGACGTGGAAAGAGGAGAAGGGGCTGGAAAACAGGGAAGTGGTGTTTCTTGGTGGAAAGGTAAGCAATTGCACCACTAATTGACACGAATTAGAATGGATGCTGATAGGTCACCCTCCTGTCCACGTGGCGTGTTCCGGTTGGATAATAACTATAATTTCATTTTGTTTAATTTTAATGTTGGCCCAATAGGACCCCTGTGTGTCCCATGACTTGAAAATTTACCAAGTTACTGAAATATGTAACTCTTCCTAATATTTGTTTTGAAAAACATTAGTCAAAGTTGAGAAATACTCCGACACTGGCACCGACATTTTTTCTCCGATCTAAGTCTTATACAAACTGTATTACGACACCGGAATTTTTTCTCCGAACAAAGACACGGTTGTGAATGTGATAGACGTCAGCCGGTTAGGATCATTTTTTTGCTGAATCTGTTCGCCGATCAAAGTTTGCCGGTCAAAGGGCGCCGGTTAGAGTTTGCCCATCAAAATTTGAAGCATCCTGCCGGTCAAAAGTTTGCCCGGTGGCTAGCCCATAAAAGTTTGCGGATTGGGATCCCGTTGAAACTTTTATCCGAGTTGAAAGAAGGCAATTAGGAAGAGGTAATTTGTTTCTTGCTTGTTTTTGTATGATTTATGAAAATTGGAATTCAGTTTAAGCATCTTGTGTTCCTCTACCATGATGTGATTGTTGTGTCAAGATGAGCTAGAGTGTTTATCGAAAATATGGACATAAAAACTGTAAATTTGCCTAAGTGATAGTTGCCTGTGTAGGTCGAATATTCAGTTCATGGATGTTGAACCCAACTTGGGCCACCTTCACATATGAATTGAATCCACTGCAAGAAACAAATGCATGTATGTGATAGAAATTTATACGATTAACCAAGTGCAAGAAAGTGTGTTTAGTTTAATTTATCTGGTATAAATTCTAAATGGAAATGGTTGGTTTACCTGAATGTATGCCTCCTTCAACTGTAAGCAGAGTACATTACCAGTGTCTACTCTTTCGTATTCACCGTTGCAGCTCCCGCTTCAAGGAATGAATTATATACAAAAGGTTCCAAGCATTCCCTGAACATTGTCCATAAAATGTATCAGCTTTGTACCTCATCTCTTGAGGGGCTTTTCCTTCATTGGAGAATGCTCATCAGTCAAGCTGAGTAGATTAAATTTTCAGTCTGAGTTGTGACATATGAGATGTATGTACTTGTGTAAATGTGTAGTCTGTTTGTTTGTGCTTGTCTGGGCGAATCAAAATCCAAACTTGTTCCTAGACATTGTATTATCTTACTTGAGTATTGAATACATGTATTATCTTATTTGATGTAATGTAAAATACATGGTTTTTATTTTCAAGGTATTAGATGAACAGAAATTCTGCTAATGAAGGGGCTTTTTAGAGGAGCCAGCTCCTAACTATTTAGAGGTTCTTTTTAACGGTTCAAAAATTTCTCTTTGCTGTACTGAAATTTTACTTGGTGTTCAAAACTAAAAACCAACTTCAAAGCTACTACCTGGTCTAAACTGAAATATGGTTATGATTTGATCGGGTGCAGGTGATGGATTCAAATGTGCAGTATGCAGAGAATGATGGGGATGGGAGCTTTGTTGAGATAATAAATGGCATCCATCGTCGTTATGTCAGAAACATTAATGGTGATGGCCTTGATGTGGTTGAGATTGAAGATGTTGGTCATGATGAATCTGACACTTGTGAACCTGGTGATGAGTCACAGGTGGAGGATGTGGGTTTAATGCATTGTAATAGGACTGGTACAGGTACTGATGACGATAATAACGTTTGTGTAGTGGAGGAATTCAATGAAGAAGGGGAAATGATACTTAGGTATCTCCCGGACCAGGATGGAGAAGGAAGAGAAGAGAAAGAAGAGAATGAAGTGATACCGCCACCGTTAGTGAGACCAGTGAAATTTCAGAGGTTCAGCTCCGGCGGCGATTTCTTAGAGCAAATGAACATCTATGCGTACTCATCCGGTTTCACAATTACTATTAAGGAGCCAGTAAAAGACAAGAAAGATATGGTATTCAATGGGCCTGCTCAGGATGTTGATGACCTGTTTACTTTCGACCTTGTCAGAAAGTACAAGAATCACCGCAAGCTTAGACTACAATGCAGCAAGGCAGGTGTCCCCAAATCCCGGAGTTCTGATCCAAATAAAAGTACAACTTCCAGAAATACCATGTTTTCGTGGAAGGTAAACGCTTGTAGGTCGCCTAGTAGTGGAACAAGCTAGAAGATCATGATGCTGAACGATGAGCACAATCACGAGTTGGACCCAAAACTGAGTAGGCTGTTGTGTAAGTACCGAAGGATGTCAGTGGGAGATCAGACCAAAGCTCTGGAACTGCACCGAGGTGGCATTGGGATTTGTAAGATTTATGGTCTATTTGTCAGTAGGTATGATGGGATTGACAAAGTACCGTTCTTGGAGCGGGACCTGAGGAACTTTCTCAACTTCTCTGCTGGGGAAAGATTGAAGGGAAGTGATTTTGTTAAAATGGAGACATACTTCAAGAAGATGAGCCTCGAGTGTCCTGGTTTTTTTTTACGAATTTGAGACTGATGATCAGAACCAGTTGAAGAGCGTGTTCTGGGCAGACGCTAGATGCCGTGCAGCTTTCAAGGTTGTTGGCGACACCGTATCTTTTGACACAACATTTTTGTGTAACCGGTATAAGTACCCATTTGCCCCATTTTCTGGAACTGATCATAATGGAAACACCATTTTGTTAGGATGTGCGTTGCTGTCGACAGAGCATGAAGCCAGCTTTGCCTGGCTATTCCGAACCTTTAAAAAATGCATGGGGAAGCAACCAGATAACATTCTCACAGATCAAGATGTTAAAATCGGTAAGTAAATATGTTTCTCATATTTTCTAGCTAGTGTTTTTATTTATTGTGTCTCACTTAATTGTTGGACATAGTATCGCGTTGTAAAATATTGTTATTAACCGTGATGAAGAATTGGTGAATTCGACATGTTTATAAAATGATTGGCTAAGCTGAATGAACATTGTATAGTCTGCTCAACATTTGGGAAGGACGCAAAATTCAATAGTAAAGTTAAGTTTCTGATGTCGGCTTGTGATGACTAATTAATATGTCCGTGAAGTATGTGTGAGTAACAGATATTGTGTGTTGCAATTGTCATGGTAATAAATTGGACATGTAAAGGCCTAATTTAATTAGTGAACCTTAAGAAAGGATATGACAACATAAAAATTGGTAGCTAAAAAAGTAACAATATAGTTCAATTAATCATTTAGAAGGAAATTCTAATCTTCAAATCTATGTTCAGATTTACATAGTCATGTGGGACTGATTCATTTTAAAGTTAATACAGGTTTGATAAACAGTAAATGTTGTAAACATAAAAGACAGTTGACAGTAGAAAATATATTCATGTGATTTTATCAAAGTGCTTCATGAATCTGTTTAATGTACTAATCATGATGGATGTTAGAAGAGTGTTGCAATACAGTCTTAGGTAATCTGGGAAATAAATAGGTGAAACAATACATGCACTTTTGATATAATAATATTTGAAACAGCCCTTTATCGAAGGGTTGGATTATTTATGGACCAGAAATTAAATAAAGTTGAATGGGAAAAAATTAGAACAATTCAGAAGAGTTTTTTAAATATATATGAATAAAAATAATTTTCTAAGTGCAACAAATATAATTTTGTTGGTGTCATTTCCAACTGAATCCCAGATTTGCCGAATGAAAAGATAAATAATAGCGAGGTACCTTTACTCCAAATTTATTTGTCAGCTCTGTGGAAATGCCACTGTAGACACACGTTAGCTACGGACAGAGGTAAACGGTTAATTTTGTAGTATGAAAGTAATTTCAATTCCTGGTAGACCAAAGTTACTTCACACGGTGCCACCATTGTGTTTTGTATTGATGCTCACAATTGACTGTTACATTGTCGGGACTTGTTGCTGAATCTCAGGTAATGCGATACAGTCAGAATTTCCAGGAATTAGACACAGATGGTGTTTGTGGCATGTGAAGCAGAATGCTAGGAAGCACCTCGGAATGTTGCCTCAGTGGGGGGAAATATCCGATAAACTGCAGGATATTTTACATGATTCATTTTCTGTGGAGGAGTTTGAGTGTGAATTGAAAGCTTGGGTAAACGAGTTTGGAGTTGGTGGCAACGGCTGGGTTCAGAGGGCGTATGCAGACCGGGAAAGGTGGGTGCCCGTTTACTTCAAATCCATATTTTGGGCTGGAATGTCTAGTACTCAGAGGAGTGAAGGGATGAACAGGTATCTGAAATTGTTCGTTAATGTTAACACAAGTCTTGGAAAGTTTGTGGAAGAGTATGGCAAGGCTGTCAGTAAAAGGGTGTTTGAGGAGGTACGGTGTTCAAAGATTTGAAAGGATCGGTCTTCGCATAAGACTAGCAATCATCCATTTGAAGATGCCTTTGAGAAAATGTATTCTCGGAACCAGTTCTTGAAAATGCAGGAGCAGATGACAGATATGAGACACAACGTTGCCACCGTAGAGAAAGTGACAGATGATACCAATGTTGAGTATAAAGTTGTGGTTAAAACTTTCAGGGAAGGATGGACGAAGCGAAAGTATTTCAGGGTGGTAATTGATCGTAGTACTGTGGATGTAAAGTGTGAATGTCAATTGTTTGAGTTCACTGGTATTATTTGTTGTCACATGCTGCGTGTGTTTTGGGAAGAGGACATTGGCACTGTTCCTGTGGCGTACATTTGTGAGCGGTGGAGGAAGGATGTTGTGAGAGAATACGAAAGTATGTCTTATCCAATGGAATCTATAAGACCTCCTGTTAGCTCTGAGGTGAAACGGTACAATGAAATGCAGAAGGTTTCCGAGAGCATTTCTGCAATTGTGATGTATGACGAGGTAAGACACCGTGAGACGCTGGAGAAACTAAATGTTATCCATTCAGAATTGAAACAGAGCATGGCTAATGTCGAGGGCGACGCATCCTTTGGGGTAGGTAGTGTTGGATCTAGGTATAGGGCAGCAGCGAAAGCAAGGGAAGCCCAAGATCTGGATAAGGAGCGGCCGGTGGATGTTGAGCCATCACTCCCGCAGGTGAAGGATCCTATTGACAAGCGAGGGATGGGACGCGGGGCTGCAAAGAGGAAGTTGTCGTTTGCAGAGAAGAAAAAAGGACAATGGCGCAACCGGAAGAGGGGAGCTGGTAAAGAAACAAATGCAAGTAATCCGAACACACCTATAAAACATGTCGAGGTAATTTACATGGACAATGTCACTATTGATTAGGAATTGCAATATCTTCATCTGATCATTTTCACTTTTGGCAGAGTGTTTTTTGCCGACAATGGCAGCCTACAGGTTTGGCTGGATGGAAGCCTGGTGTGACGGTAACGGGAAGCGCCAAAATTCCAGTGGCAGCTAATCCCTTCACCCAAATCTGATGAAAAATCTTGATATGATGCACCAGAATACAATTTCATCTTATCAGATTTGTTGTAGGACTGATAGACTGTTCTTTTTCTGTGCATGGCAAAGACTAGACATGTTTATTTGATGTTTAAGATATTAATTGTAGTACTATTTGAAAGACATCAAATAGTTAAAGTCTCACTCTGAGCCCATTGTTGGTTGTTGTTTCAGCCCAAAGTTATATTGGGCTGAATATTCAGGAAGTGTGGGAGGCTTAATTTATTTTGAACAATTCAGGTAGTCCAGAATTTATTTGAATTTTTGCTGAATTGTTGGCTTGTGTCATGCTAATTATGATGGATTTAAATCCAATGTCCACATAATTAGATTTTTTTATTTATAAGCATCAGTCCATTTAACAGCTGTGGTATTCGGAATTTGGTGCCAGTGATTGGTACACACTTATTTTGTATCAAATTCAGCATTTAATTATAATTCCGGCTCATGTGAGTTTCTGCTAGCCTTAAATGTTATGTAGTTTGCTACCTCACTGCAATTTTGAGCTCACAGTAATGTCTGCATTTCAGCACAGATGCAATGTCGCTATCTCATTCTGCTAATTGTTTTTTGGATTCACGCTAACTATATGAACGAGCGAATAATATGAATAAAAATCAGTTACAAACATACATACAATACCGACATTGTCATACAGAGTTCGAATGAATTCTTCATATTGAAAAGACTGGAAATGATGAAGATGGAACAACACATCGCAGGAATTCTTGTGATTAAGACCGAATGTCATGCTCGACACATGGTCTGATCAGATCAGATCATCGGTATCCATTGGAGCTGGCTTCTGTACCGTTTCACAGCCTCGCTCGGGAAGATAAGATTGTTGCATTTTAGTTCCACTAATCCGTTAGCCGCTTCAATGACTTTGACCCGCTGCAAGTTTATGGTTGTAGAAGCAATGAAGGCGCAGAAATAAACACGCTTCCTCACCCGAATGTGTTCCTGAAATCCAACATTTTTTCATTAAAATTACGTAAGCATATTGGGGCCATAGTACGCTGAATTTTTAGTCAACATATAGATTAAGATTGAAACCACATTTGAAGTACCTCATTCAGGCAGAGTGTGGGAGACGAGAATGGTGAAGCGGGACTGTAGCACTCCATCATATGCATCACCGTCACACCACTGTCGTGATCATGAATCGAGCGGCTCCAAGGTGGGTAACTGAGCTGCATGGTAAACATGGTGAGCTGCTGTTTCCTGTCATCCCCCAGTCTATCCAGGACTTTCCACAAATACACCAACTACGAATGAAGATTTTGGACCAAGACATTAATCTCTCATTTACTATAAAAAAAAAGGAATGAACACGGTAAATAATGTATATGCATGCGCTTACTAGCTTTGATTCCATGATTTCCCAGGCAGAACGGGAGGCCCTATACACCGTGTCGATGCAAACAATTTTATGATTGAGGAAGTCTACGATCATGACGATGTAATGAGATCCTATCAAAACCGGAATGAAAATCTAGGGAACACACAACAATTGTCAGATGTATAAGGAAATTGATAATATCATGACAAGGGCTGATTCGATCGCATGTGCAAGGAGTTACCATTTCTGGTTTCTGAATTTGGTGTCTGTTGTTGCTTGCTGCAATCCATGAAAACCAGTGGTCAATCTGCTCATCCTCAGACTGATTGTTATCCTGTTTAGCCAATCAGGTTGGATGTAGTTGTTAAGTTTTTTGAAAATAAACATTGAAGATGTACGCATCTGACATAGTTCTAAGATAGTAAGGTCTTGCACTGCAGCTACCTACTGTTACGGACATTTACAAATGCAACAGTAATCAACACATAATATTTGTGACTGATTAAATAGCAAGTTCTAGATGTCATGTTGTATAACTAACCTTTACAACAACGTCAAGGTACAGCTTCTCCGGTGTCCCAAGTGTGGTAGAAGTCTGCATCAGGGATCTTGCCCAAGCGTTAATCACTGAAGGGGCAATGGGAAGACCGATATCTAGGGTTTGCATATCATATCTGAACACAACTAAACCCTGAACATCCTCGTATATGTACTCGTTGAAATGATTCAAAGCCAAAAGTACAAATTCATTCGCAGTTAGGGTTGCCTGAATGGTTGAAAATGATTAATCTTACTAATGAAAAATCAGAGCACTGACCTGTCGGCCAAGTTAGCATTCTTCGAAATGCAGTAATCAGCAACGTCAGCGTAAGAGCGGGGGAGACACTGAGTGCTGCAGTTGTACCTGCACAGTAATTTGCTCAGAAACAGACCCTTGTAATTCTTGCCAACCAGATTCAGCAGGGTTTCACGAGCTGGATTGGGTCCGTCGACACTACTCTTGACAGCGATATCATCACCGCCATCTAGAAGGGAGTTGACAGCTTGCCTGACGGAGATCAGTTTATTTATCACCTCAGTGAGCCCATTTGTTAATGAAAATGGCGGCCCCAGACGATCAAACGACACATGAGTGTTTATTGACCTCAGCTTCTGTCCAGTCATTCGCAGGAGATGAGAACTCAACACCACCTGCAGATCACGGGCAAGGAGGATGACTGCCCTCTCGTCGTCCTATACCCAAGACAGAAGGATTACAAGTTCAGCCACAAACAATTCAATAAACCAGGGTCGAATCATTATGTTTATATAGTGTATGTGAATAACTGTGAGTGATTTTCTATATAGGAACCCTGGTTCTTATTGTAGACAAATACATGTTTCCTTAAACATCATCTTAACATTTTAATTTCATCAGTTTAGCAAGAGAGAGCGTTGGAGGATAAATTTTGTTGATAATGTACTATTAACAATTCAATACTAATTAAATTCATTTGAAGCAAATCATTGAAGAACAGCCAGATGGATTGAATCCAAACTTACACAATCGAAGATATTCTCCAATTCACGGTCGCCCTGGTAGGGCCGCTCCAACGGAAACCATATGACATCATCTTCGTCCTTCATATTGTCCTGGTTCATTTCCAAAGCCCGTGTTGGGGTTGTTCTCCCTCCCGTACCTGGCATCAGTTACAGGGAATGAGATTTCAATTCAATCTGTGACATTTAACATGTATATAGAACCGAAAAAAATTGACAACCCCAAAATGCCCCAGCCAGCAACAACAAAGCAAGACAAACAGAACCGCTAAATATTAAACATGTTCATAATTCTCAGGATCCACAAGAGACATTTATTTGCTTAAATACATTAAAACAACAACGGTGGAATCATTACCTATAAACGAATCTTCGATTAATTCTGTGGGAGAGGCCACAGCCGCGCTGTTTGCAGAGTCGAGAAGACACTCCGGCCAATCGGGTCCTCCATCCGCGTCGCTGTTGTCACAGCTGAAGTGGTGTACGTGACCGGCGCTGGTGGAGTAGCTTTGATATCCACTCATTCCACTGCTCGGCATGTTCTGCGAGTATGGATTGTGGTTTTTCCGGAGTAACTGTAACTAGATGGAAAAGAGGGATAAACTGGGACTTGGACTTTTTCGAGACAATAGAAATGATTTAAAAGCTGGGGTTAAATTCCGAATCAATCCAATCCGTTGCTTTTTATTACAAACTCATCCACGCAGATACCCTATTGCTTATTATGCCTCAAAATATCAGCCAAATTGCAGTTTACACCCAATATCGACACGACACAAACGTTGTTTTACATTATTTGTATTTTAAAATAATTTATGGTACTGACATTCACTATTGACATTAAGAGAAATGGGTATCAATTTCTCGAAAATGAGATTTTTGTATTATCAATTTAATATATTAAATTACATAATTTTGAAACATGTTTGGAAAAAATTACCAACTACAATATATTTGTAGTTGATCAGTTTTTGACACTTCATATTTTAATAAAATTGTGTAACTTTCAGTGATCAAACAATCCTAAATATAACATTGCTGTTTATGATAATAAAAAATTTGTTCTTACCTAATATTAGTATTTGATGATATATTTATCCCAACTATCTTTTTGTTCAACTTCATAATACATAATCCTAAAAGAAGGATACATTTGCATTTTGAATGTGAATGTTTAAAATACACGAAAATCTCAATTGTTATGCACCGCGGCTTTGAAAAATTACTTTGATTACATTTAAAATAAGACTGTAGATCATGATTCTTAAATTCTGGTCGTCGATAAATATTTGTTGCACAATTAGAATATATCTCATTCAAGAGACGGTCAAAGTTACACCATTAAATCTCTATGTTCTACCCGAAACACTAAATCCTTAGCCCTAAACCCTGAGCCATTAGAAAGAACGGTAAACCGTAAATCGACAACCCACGTTCTGAGAATCGTTCAGCGGTTTGCCATGTTGATGAATCTAAATTTTGATGAAAAAATTATTTCTTATGATGTTGGTTGATTTAATAGTTAGTTAAAACATTCGGATATTGGGATTATTTAGAATGCATATGTATCGATAAATGATCTACGTAGAATTAAGATACAGCTATAGACAGAGCCTAGAAATATTATATACTTAGGCGATTCTTGACTTGGACTGTGATGAACTGAATTGAGGTACGTACAGCTTAACTAATAGTATTAATTTTGAACTAATATATTGGCTGTATTAATGAGCTTATTGTGACTGCGTAGAGAATACAGTAGTAGTACATACATGTTTATATTGACAACCAATTCATATCTCAATAGAAATACTCTACATGTCGGTTTTGACACTCATAACTTCCACACTTACAACCACCTTAAGTACCACGCGTTATCTGAAGTCGGGATGCTAATCGAGCAAGCCGATCGAGATTACCGGGTAGCTGGGCTCGACTCAATAACCATATCATTCTTGTCCGACTCGAATCGACCACTGAAATGTTTAATAATTCCCGGTCCAACTCGAACTCGTCAATATTTATCCATTATCCATGTCAAACTCGAACTGGAATAATTATTTCGTTTTTTAAAAATTAACTTAACCAGTTATTGCACAATTTAATATCTTATTCAAAATTAGTATACAAGTGACCTTCATCCAAGCCTATCACACAACATATCTTACTACACCTTCACTTTATACACATAATAGAATCATTTATTCTTTATACTTTACATTCATATTGTATAACCGTATTAAATATATGCTAACACTACCGTAACAATATACAAAAAGTCAAAAGACTGATCACATAACCGGATTTTAACACATATGTATGATGAAATGTCTAATTATATGTATGTGGGTTTGCATATACATGATGACATGAATACTAATGCAATTCATTAGTTAATTCGATATTGAGTAGCACGTAGATAAAAACTAATTAGATTAGATAGTTGAGCAATCTGAATTTATAGTACAACCTCATTATCGTAAAAAAGTTAAAACTATTACACTAGTTCATTTACACACGCGTTTTTAGAGCCTTGTTGGACTCTGCCAAAAGTCAATTCGTTAACCTTTTTAGTCGAGTCGATCTGGAATCGAGCTTGACCAGGTCAAGGTTAGGCCAAATTTTGACGATTGTCAATCTCAAATTACTCGCGAGTTGACGATCTCAATTCGCAGCCCTAAACTAGCCAAATTATCAAATGGTATATAGTAAACGCCTTAATTTAGTAAATGGTTCGATTAGAAGACTATGTAATGTAAAGTCCTTAAGTTGATATGTATAAACATTTCTTCAAAAAAAAGAGAAAAAACAAAATTTCCAGCACTCAGCCACCCTTCATGGTAGCGGATGCTATTCATTACTATATTTTTCAACATCCGATATGTTTGATACGAAAATTAAAATAAAACGGGGATTTTAAATTTTAGGGCATCATGTCTGATAAATGATATAACACTTCCATGTGAATAATGTCGCATGTACATAATCAAAAAAAAATAAACATGATAATTTGAAAATGTTTATACAAAATCATGTCATAAATACATGTCATTACGAAGCCTAAATACAAATTCAAAGGTAATTTATAAACCGCGACATTACTTCAAAATATGTAACATAGATTTATAAAATATGTTGGACTTGTATAAAACAATCGTGCTTGTAACATCAAATATTATGGCTGATTGGTTCGGTAACAGATTGTTGCAGAATGTGGGTATGTATCCATAAAAAATGTAACCCTTCCACTTTTTGATATTGACTGACCCGTTGCAGTTCATACGGGTTTCCTAGAAAAGCTGAAAGCTTTGAGTGACCACTCACTCTGCTCAGCAAGTCATAGCTTACTCTACTGCTACAACTCCTAGACACCAACTGTCAAAGGCTTTATGTGTTGTGGAAGGAAGCGTATAAAATACAATACTTGACTGACACAGTGGTTGTAGCCGTTGTCCATTACGTGAGAAACTCCATGGTGAAGAACTGTGTCTGATGGAGGCATGGGAAATTGTTGATAAAGCATGTGGAATTGTGTCAGGGAATTCCATCGTCGGAAAAAGGGTAAATTTGTGGTTATGGTGGTGAAACAACAGAACAACCATCACCGACATCATGTACATCCGCCTCGGAAATTATTTTCTAGTTAGGAATTTACAACACTTTGGAATATTCGTGCGCCACCACTACACTACAAAAATTTCAAATATTTAAATTTAATATCATATTATAAATGTTGTAATATATGAATGGAAAAATAACAAGTATAAATACGATTACCATCAGCCCGAAGATGATATTTTTATTTTGATATGTTTTTAAACCAACCCCCCAATAACCCAGAACAAACAGGACCATACCTAGCAGAATATACAAGGAAAAATAAACCTCCATATCATATCATATGAATTAGTGTTTGGTGCGAGAAATATTATTTCTGTTGGGTTAAATTTAGGTATCAATATCGATATCACCTTCGATAGAAAACTCTAGAACTAAATAAGTTATATCCTTTGAATTTTATGAATCATACTCATATTACATTTTATTATATTCCATGAAGAATCAAAACATCGTTCAGACTAATCAATTATTAGACATTGTATAGATTTGAAGTTTAATAACGGTACACTACAATTAAGTCCTATATCGGAATGCCAACAACGTAGTTGATATTTTATAGCATCGTCTCCACTATATTTTTATAGCATCCTCTTCACGTAAGACCACTGAAGATAATTTAAAAATCGTTGTTGTTACGTGAACTTTGTAGGGAAACTAATGATTTGACTATGTAGAAGTACTTATATGACATGGAGAGCAAAGTTAATTATCGCTGGCCTTGTTTAAGCACTTCTACTGAGGAACCATTTTTGCCTAACTTATAAAATGCTCGTCATTTGTGGAGGGAAACACAATGGCGGGAAAATTTTGGAGGGAAATTTGCTGCCTATAAAACAAGAGCACTACTAAATCAATGTGGATTAGGTCAACAATACCAAACATCCATACATTTGAACCCTCAAAATGGTTTGCACTAGGTCTTCCAGCCAAGCCTTGTTTCAACTTTTGGATTCCCCCCGCAAAAAACATCTACTCATCTCGATGGTCAAGAAAAACAACGTCAAACCCAAAGCACCACAAACCACCATTCCAGCAAGTTTTCGAGCTCTAAAGCGTTTCTCAACATCTGCTTCTCCCTCAAAACCTTGCCGACCGGCAATTGTTGTCCATGCTAATGAACTACCCCCTGCTCCAGCCCCAATTTATCCCGCCGTCGTCATTGCAGCACCAATTGTACCCGTAGCAGTTGTACAGAAGTTTGTTGTTGTCCCTGACGCAAACCAGGAGGGGGAACCAGAAGCACTCCCTGGTGGTGTAGCTGTCGTCGATGAAGACTTCATGCCTGCGGTACAGAATCTGCCAGCACCGCTAAATTTCGTGGCATCAGGACAGCGTCTGCGTGATCTTCTTCAGCTGAAATGGCTTGCCAGAGAGGCAGTTGACAAACTGGGTGAAGCGGGTGTCAACGATTTGCTTTCAGCGATCAAATATCCTATTCCGACGGTCAAACGTATCTTCATGGAGGAACTTCATAACAAGTGGATTGCTGAGAGAGATTTTGGGAAATTTGAAATCAGAGGAGATGGAACTTTCATCCGAGCCGTTGGATTTGTAGACGATGCGATTGTCAGGACAGAGAAGCTGAACAAGATGATGTGGGTTCCAACTTACCCGAACCTTGAGAATGTGCTACAGGTTCAAGACTATATTAACGAGTAGATCTCGCTTTTGTCTACTCATTTTGACCCGCGCTTGGGATTTTGTATGATCAACGGCATACAATATCAGTAGCCATACCAAACGGGGATGTATTCATGGCAGTTATGGTTATTATCTATGTAACGATTGGTAGTACCTTTCATTAACATCCATCCATCGTAAGAACAACTTTTGGATATGTAATCTTTTGCATTTCTGCTCCGAAAATGCTTTTCCATTAAATTATGTCTATGTATTGTTAGGTTGTTTCTGATTTGGTACCCTAATGGAGGGTAATTTAGGAAGTATTTTGCGTTTAAGCATGGGACCAAACATTTTAATGACATGTTCCTGAAGTTTTACTGCGTCAACCTGTTGGATTGCGTTAGAAAATCAAATTTGGAGGGAATGGGCTTCTTGGATGCTTTGGTTGGACAATGTAGCCACACTGTTGTCAAATCAACATTTTTATCTGCGTCCTAAACCCTATCCCCCACAGTGTCATCGAGTACTTCAAGCTTCCCTTTCGGTACTACCATCATATAAAGGAAGACATAACTTTTTATGCTCTAAGTCACACCATGAGGTTTGCTCAATAATTGCGTACGTTATCTAATTAAGTATTATACTCATCAAATTTCAAAAAATTTATTATTAAATAATGCAAGGGTATCTAATTTCAAATTTTGATTATGTATGTCAATTATTAACAACACATTTATATACACCTACAAATCTATCAAATTAATTGCCAGCCCAATATAGGATGCAAATTTTAAACAATACATTTATATACTACTAAGGACCTTGGAAAATTTTTGTATGGATCCTTATCACAATAGGATTTAACAAGATGACACTAGCATTTAAATCACGGTGGTACTTCTGTTTCCGATATCTGTACTATATTAAATAGCGATCGGAAAGTTTGTATTAACATTGTAATGAGTTTGCTTTATCATAAGTCAGATCATGTCAGATCATGCAATTTTAATCGATGATGAATTTAGGGTTGTAAATGAGTCTAGTCGAGACCAAACAAGAATATACTCATGACTAGACGCATTAACTTTTTGCGACCTAGAGACCGATTTGCGATCTTAACTTTCTGCGATTTAAAGATTGAGACAAGTGACCCCGCTTAACTAAGAAGTCTACATTTATTAAAAATACTACCATCCAATACATACAATTAATACATTAATATATGAGGCAACACCCCTATAGTTTTTTTATATATACTTATGTATATATATTTTTTGGATGAATAAGCTCTTATAGCCTAAAATCATAAAAGTTATTAGTTCAGACTACTGGTTAAGTATTCGAATGAAATCGAGCACTAGATAGAGTTTCGTCAGTCAGAGCTCTCGATTGAGCACTTGCTGAGATTGTCAAGATTGTTTAAACAAGGGCTAATTTCTGTTTCAACATTACATAAAATGTTCATACTCATCTTAAATTGGATGAATTTTATAAGAAAAATTGAATCAATAACGGGTTAGCCGCTTCTGGGGTTCGCAGTAACATTATGTAACAGTTTAAAATGACAAATCCTTTTTTACTAGGACACCAATATTGAAATATGAATTCAAAGATTATAAAATGCTTAGTTTAAAATTAACAGTTCAACACAGATGTTCACCTAATCCAGTCTACTTTAATATGATGAAAGTAATTCATAAATATGAAAATTACAGTGTATTTATTACTCATCATATCACTGTAGTAGTACTCATGTCTGGTCCAACATATTTGCAGTACAAGAACATATTGTCTACAAAGAAACTAGGTAACTGGATTGTTGTTGCAAATTCATCCACAAATTTTATGATAAAATATTCCATTACTTTGGGTATGCTTTTTATCTATAAATAATAAAATATAACATGAGTATCTATGTGATCATTATTCCTACAGTTCCATCATCCACTAAACATTTACATCAACTATGTCACTTGTTGGGTATTGTTAAACAATAATGTTAGTACATATATCAGTAAACCAATGGATGACAAAAATACAACAACACATATAAATGCAATGATGACTTAATTCAAAAGAGAGGGAAGGGTTAATGACCAATTATCGATTATTGAGTTGCAAAATACGTCACTAGTACGTCACATAATGTCATCACTAACAACAAGGTGGAAGAAAGAAAAGGATCAAATTAACTAAGCCGGGGGAGTAACAGTGTTCTGTTCATCCTGAAGGAGCCCTGCCGGAACTGTCGACGCATTGTCCAGTTGAGCTCTTTCCTCCAACGTCCACAATAGCATAACTCCGTCGAGTTCATCAGCTAGTAGCCCAAGCGGAGGATCTCCGACAATGGTTTGCTTCACCAAGTTTCCTGCTCCTTGACGAATAAGTCTACGGAAACACTCTCTCAACTCCATCTTCATTCGCTGGTGTGTGTTGGTCATGCCTTGGTACAGGTAACTCAGACCAGCAGGAGTCATCTCAACGTCCGACGAGCCGAAAACTGGGGCAGTTTGAGCGACGGGCGGAGGCGGTGTCGGTGCGACCTGATCATCGACTTTTTTTCTACTCTTCCGGGGTGGCATGTCGCTAGACTTCTTGCTTCTCTTTAATGGATCAGATGTGTCTTGTCTTACAAAATATCCTCAGCACCCAAGGCCATATTATATAGGCCACTTGCCACCATCGTCGGTGTTCACTAGGGTCAACTCAATGTGCCAGCTTCCCCGAGTCATTTGTCTTGTAAAAGCGGTCCGGTTGTGATCACGCCTTCTAGGCGTCTCGAGTTGGAGCCCAGCCTGAAGAAAAATGATAAAATGAAGGAAGGCGAAAAATAAAAAAAATGACTTTGATACAACGTGACTTTGATAGTCCCATTTTGGTTTAATAAAAAAAATGTGTTTGAACGAAATAACGCGAAATTATGAGCTGATATTAGCTGTTCATTCAAATAAAGCGAAATGGAGATAATTGATTTTGAACGAATGTAGCTAATTTAAATCATTTTAAATTTAAAATGGTCGTTTCAAATGGAACCACGCTAATTATAATGAAGGACTGTGTATGACAATCACGTTTATTCGGCCCCTTCTTGCAGATTTTCTGTTGGAAACTAAATCCCCCCACAGTAAAATGACCATATTGCAGAATAAACCGTCGCTTGGTTCAAGTGGGAGTTAAATTCCTACGGGAATTATTAATTCCCGTGATTTTGTTTACTCCATTAAAATACCAAGATTGTTAAAGACTTGTTTGGTTAGCGATGTCGGAAGTTAGAATTACTAGGACTTATTTTAGAAGATATAGTTTTTGTTGAAAGCATCTATTTTCTGAGAATTTCTTTGTATAACTAATTGTTAAAAATAACTTACAGTATAACATTTGGAATATAAGTCATATAAGATTTAACTATACTTCACCAAAAATTTAACCTGTAAACAAATAAAACAACTCGAATAAATTAACCTCGATTCCATTTTCATTAAATAACTAATAAGTATTTACATTCATACTCCAACGCAAACGACAAATAATGAAAAAATAATTTCATTTCCTTCTAAACATACTTTATAAATTTTTCATTCTTAATCAAAATTGTCATATTTAATAATAATAATAATAATCTATAACATATCTCAATATTTTGCACCAATATTTTGATGGAATAAAGTAAACATTCGCCTAATATATGGGCTAAGTTGGTAATTACACGAATAAAAAACGACGGAATTGTAAACTACGTAGGTGCGGCTTGGTAAGATAAATCCTACAAACAGAAGAGAAGAGCATCATGCGTTGACATTCGTTACACAATACTCTAATCGACCCGGAAATAAGCATGTCATCATCGTGTACTCACGGGAAGTTCAGGATTTCGTGTTTTCTCATCGCACAAACAAGAAGAGGATATAAGAGGGAATTGGAGAGACAAAGAAGGATGTAATCTGGGTGAAAATGCTATAAAGGGAAATAAATTGTAATTTATCATCTAAACATTAAGATCTAGGGCATATATAGATCTAGAGTTAGGATTTGATAGTTAAAAGGTGAGTGAATGGACCCTCCCCACCTTTTTAATATATGTATGTGTATATTTTTTAATTTTATTTATTTTGATCCCAATATTGAATTATGTATAAATATTGGTCTATATAGAGAAGTATATGTGTGTATATATATATATATATATATATATATATATGTTGTTGAGCTGTCTATAAATGAGGCGTAATCAGTCTGTATATATAATAGTGCTCTATTCATACCAACTAATTAGTCAGTTTCTATTCATTTCAATGAGTATGCAAAACGTTTATAAAAACATATTCTAATTTATTAGAAGAGGCTGGAAGTTGTAATAACAGTTTATAATTTCGTCACATACATTTCTATTTCCTCACTTACCTTTGTCAAGTCGGTCTAGATTGAGTCAACCAATTCGATCTCTAATTACTCCTAGTCCGATCTCGTTAACCATCCGCTCTTTTTTTCAACATGTAAAAAAAAAAACAAAAAACGTTTTCAATACTTTCAGTTTATTATAGTTTGATTTGTTTGATCAACATTTGACTGAATTCAGCATTTGATAAACATCAGTAAACCTTTCAAATTCCACAAGTAATTTAATTTTTTTTGGGGTTTGTATGAGGTGATCTTGAAAATGTGAGAATGCCTTTAAGTTTTGACTAGGAACTCTAAAAGTTTTTACCCTTTCAGCATAGTAAAAAGGTGAGAATGCCTTTTTACTATGGAAAGGTGAGAATGCCTTTAAGTTTTTACTATGGAACTTGAAAAGTTAAAACTATCAACATTAGTTCAGTTGAAATTTAATTAATTTTAAATTGTAGATATGAAATTTATCAACTCAATATTGTTATTTACCACATGCTCTTTTTTTCAAGATGTTAAAAAAAAAAATTGTTTTCGATACTTTCAGTTTATTATAGTTTGATTTGTTTGATCAACATTTGACTGAATTCAGCATTTGATAAACATCAGTAAACCTTTCAAATTCCACAAGTAATTTAATTTTTTTTGGGGTTTGTATGAGGTGATCTTTAAAATGTGAGAATGCCTTTAAGTTTTGACTAGGAACTCTAAAAGTTTTTACCTTTTCAGCATAGTAAAAAGGTGAGAATGCCTATTTACTATGGAAAGGTGAGAATGCCTTTAAGTTTTTACAATGGAACTTGAAAAGTTAAAACTATCAACATTAGTTCAGTTGAAATTTAATTAATTTTAAATTGTAGATATGAAATTTATCAACTCAAGATTGTTATTTACCACATGCTCTTTTTTTCAAGATGATAAAAAAAAAAAAAAATTCAGTACTTTCAGTTTATTATACTTTGATTTGTTTGATCAACATTTGACTGAATTCAGCATTTGATAAACATCAGTAAACCTTTCAAATTCCACAAGTAATTTAATTTTTTTTGGGGTTTGCATGAGGTGATCTTGAAAATGTGAGAATGCCTTTAAGTTTTGACTAGGAACTCTAAAAGTTTTTACCTAAATGGAGCACCTCAACCCTATAAATATCAACCCCTTCTCCCTTTAGAACCTCATTACAGACATCATTCCGACATTCCCTTCTCCATTCTCATATTGTTTGCCTTCTGATTCCCATGGATGTTTCTATCTTCAACGCCCTCCCGGATGACATGATCAATCTAATCATGATTCGAGCAGAGTTCAACTGGGTTCTTCGTCGCTACGTTAGCGGAAGAGCGACCGAGTGGGCTCGACAGTGGCTCACCGAAGCTTCTGCAATAGGTCACACACCGTCGACCTATGCGTTGGCTGTTTTAGCAATCTGCGAGGGTGACATTCAGAGAGGCATGAATGTGATCACAACCTTGAAGAGAATCGACAGGAAAGGCCTCCGGGAAGCTCGGGTACGCGTTACAGCCGGTTTGAATTACGCTTGGGGTTGGGCGCACTTCTACAGGTTCCTCGTAGATGGAGTACCAATGCCTAGGCCTATCTGCTGCGAGGAACATGCTGCCCTCAATCGCACCGTGAGGTACGATCGCTGGGACTGGGTTGATCCAGCGGACATCGATTGTGATGCATGCACCTCCGATCAGGAATTGCTTCACGTCCTCGGTCCTCGTTGAGCATAAATGTTATAGTTTTTTTGTTGTTTGAATATCTTCTATCTTTTTTTGACCAAATTTGTTATGAGTGTAATAAATTTTTGTTAGCCATTTTGTCACAATTTATTAGTTAACAGCCATTTTTATTTGACTATACCTTGTCCCTTACATTTTATAGTAGTTTATTAATTTTTACTAATTAGCAACATGCAATACTACCGAAGGTTTAGTCGGATGAGGCTTAAATGTATTAATTTAACATGCAATTCAACGAAATGTATTGATTTTATTTAGCAACTTCAGTTTCGTCGTGAATTAAATAATTTTAAAATGTGGAGATAATGTTTATCAACTCAGGACAATGTTTTTTTAGAACTGCTCTTTTTTTCAAGATTTGTGTAATAAAAAAAAATCAGGATGGTGTTACTAAAAAATAATATCTGGAGATCTAGTTTCAATTTAGTTTCAATTTAGCTTAGTTTAATTTGATGAAATAACATACAAAAAAATTCAGAAAAACCTTTCACAATCTTAGCTCACGGCCAATTATTCATATTTACGATTTCGGAAAGGATTTAGCAAATCAAATCCTTTCCGGATGAGGCTAGACATTTCCGAAATCGGAAATGTTTATTTCCGGATGAGTCTAGACATTTCCGAAATCGGAATTGTTTATTTCCGGATGAGTCTAGACATTTTCGAAATCGGAATTGTTTATTTTCGGATGAGTCTAGACATTTCCGAAATCGGAAATGTTTATTTCCGGAAGAGTCTAGACATTTCCGAAATCGGAAATGTTTATTTCCGGAAGAGTCTAGACATTTCCGAAATCGGAAATGTTTATTTCCGGATGAGGCTAGAGTAGCACAGCTCAGTTTAATAGCCGTTATTGCGAATCAACTTATGTATACCAAACACATTTTATACAATCAGCTAATCAAACCATCTAATGCAATCATCTAGTCAACACAGGTAATGGGATCACCTAACAGCTATCGGCTGTCAGCTACTCACCGAAGTTCTAGGGCTGTAAACGAGCCGAGCATAACGCAAACATTTTGGTTGCTCCAACAGTAGTGCCAAAGTCATTTGCTAAAATAGAAAAGTGAGGAGAGAGAGTGTTTAAGGGTGGTTTAAGGGCAAGTCCAACAGATTTGGTAAAATAGCAAATATACCTATTTTTAGACTTATTTTAGAGTGTTATAGCTCCAACAAATTTGCTATATTGTTCTCTAAAATACAAATATAAATCAGAGAGAAGGTTTCAATCTCTATATATAGCAATCCAAGTTTGGATCTCTATTCATGCCACGTTTCAAGAATTTGGACAAAACATTTTGTTTATGGTAAAGTCTAAATCCATGATTGTAGGTTTTTATATTTTTTTAAACGGAAAATGATAGAAACAATAAAAACAAAGTGGCGGCGGAATAGGAAACTTAAATAGATTTGCTAAATTAGAAAATATGTTGGGTTGAGGGAAAAATATTATAGAGAATATACTTTTTTCATATATATGTTAGGATAACATTTAGCAAGTCTGTTGGACTTGACCTAAGTGAGCAAATCTATTTTTGGTGAATTATAATTAAGAACTCTTATAAAAAAAAAGTGGATGTTAGTAAATTTTTATGTGAAAAGCTATTTTTGGCAAATTGTAGTTATTGAGTATTTGAGAGTGTAATTAAAAACAAAGGTAATGGTGCGTACTCCAAACGTAACTAGGTAGACTTACTGAAATTCTGGTAGATTTTAATTCGGGGGACGCAACGGACAAAGTAAAACAGGTATCCACTAAAAACAATTTACGTATAAATTTCCTTGCTTTTTTTTCACATAGCCTTATACAATTTTATGTTGTAAAAATAGGATTTTCTGGAGGAAACAAACAATGTTGTACAGAGTAAATAGTACATTGTGTTCCTCCAAACTCCAAAAAAAAATCATGCAGAATGATACTACATATTTAGTGGTTTATTTGCAACAAACGAGTACAGGGACGCCCTTACCTCAGCATGATGAGGTCGATATTCCAATAATACAACTAGGTACGTATATAAAACATAAAGTACGGCTACAAATAGACAATAATACACTGAAGTCGACACTAAAGTAAAAAAGAGGTTACAAATATGGAATTACAGTCATCACTTTACCTTAATTATTGTATTGTAATTCGTTTCAATTATCTTACTTTCCGAGATTTCTATAATACAAACATTATTCATTTTACATAATATATTATTTACAATACTATTTGCATCAAATATTTACTTCATGATGATATACTCATTATTATTATCAAACAATTACATCATTAAAACCGTGCAACGCGCTGTCAGGTTAGCCTAGTCATTAAAACAGCAAATCCATATAAAATGAAAGAATAACTTTTAACAACATTTTTAACTATGACGGTAAATTACAAAAATTAATACATTGTCAATCTTATGTGACATATATCTCACCATAAAAGCGACATAATTGTTGTTATTTTTACCCATTTACCCTCCACATGTAATTTACCATCAACAATCGTCGTTATTATATATGACCCATTGTTGTCCAGCCAGATACAATATAATCTACCCTTTATAAAACATCAAGCTCAACAATGGAGGGCGAAGGAGATCGGGCGGCACAGCGTGGCCGCACCCTGGACGAGAAAATCAACAGAATGCGGGCGGAGATCGAGAAAGGTAAGTCACACATACGTCGGATGAAGATGCATGTGTCAGTTTCGCCATTAACGTTGATTTTCCCTCTGCAAACTCAGATCTCGCCGAGATCGAATCTCAATTTAACAGCCAAAATAACCCATGGATGGAAGCTTTTCGTGTCCTCGAAGCTATGAAACAAACTGACCAGAATACAAAGACACAGTTCTTGTGCATGTATCAGGCAAACAAGGTGATTATTCATACATGTCTGTCCTATAAATATAGGTTGCAAAATTGAACAATTTAGAAATTCTGGCTCTCAGGATAAACTTGGGGAGATAAAGGCAGGCATACTTGGGGCAATGGATGCAATGGAGCAAGATGTGCGCAGGTGCCATGCCGAGTTCGAGGCCCGCGTGGGGGACAACGGGGAACCTTCCGACGACAGCGTCGTCATGGATCTCAGCCTCAACCTAGGACAGTACTATGAGATGCCTCAGTTCGACTGATAAATTCAGGCATTGTACTATTGATTATGTAATACACCCAGTTTATTTTCCAATGGGCTAAGCACGAGACTTTTAATGTCTTTATTTCATCCGAAAATCCTACATAAGCATGAGAATGATAACGCTCATTAAGCATGTAGTGTATTTTGCATTTTCTGGCTAGTCAATTTCATTCTTCATCAAAACACCATTTTGGTTTACAAAAGAGTTTTAGTCACACTGTAATTATTATAACTACCACATATGATTTGTGTAATAGTATCTAGTAAAATTAAAGGCAACATTTAACATGGTAATGGTGAGTCAATCATGATGTAAAATGTAGGTGGATTTAATTGTTTAGATTAAAGTTCAAAATATGGCCCTTCAAAGTTTGGGGAGAAGATGATCATCACATTTTATTTTTGATTTTTCAAAAATTTTTAACAAGTGAATTTTCAATTATACCCTTCAGAGAATACAATTTTTAAATAAGATGGTTAAGTGCTATTAATTAAGCATTTTATACTATAACGGCCACAAACTATGCACTTTTTATTTAGGTGCCATAAACAATACATGACAAACTTTTAAAGGCCATATTTTGAACATTAATCTAATTGTTTAATTTGAACCCACTTTGCAGACATTAACCCAACAATTTTGACAGGCCATTCACTTCACAAGTTCAATTTATTGAAATCAATGCTGCTGTTATGTCTGGTTGATCATATTAATAACCACAAATTATATTATCTACATAAGCAGGAAACAATAGAAAGATTAAAATGCATAAATTGTTTTTTGAAAATAAAATATTAATTAGTCCGGGGTTGTTGACTGCCTGTTGTCAAACCCTGGTTTTCAAACACCCAATTCACTTTCGACATCAGTACCTGTTATGAATTCCAGTCTTTGCAGAACTGACATTTTTTGGGACTCATCATTCTGACACAACTTTCTAGCTGCTGGTGCTACTTGCTTCAATCACTCAAAAATAGGCTTTTCTACATATTTGTCATTTTAAATGACTACGGGTAGTGCATACCTCTCTGTTTGCGTGGGTTTCTAAACCTCTTTCTGACAAACATACTGTAAACATGTTCTTATCCCTCCAACCTAGCCATTGAATTTGTAACGGTGGATATTTATTCGGGATACGAGTAGGGAGTAAGGTTTGGGTGTGGGTCTTGCTATTCTGGGGTTTTGGTGTGGGTCTAAATAGTGGTGTGGGTAACATGATATCAGGGTTCCAGTTTTTATTTGTTTGTGTTTAGGGTTTATGGTTTACGGTTCTAATGTTAGGGTTTACGTCCTGTTCCACAATAATTAGTCCAAATCTACATATAAGTTCGCCCCATTCCATCATGGAAAGCTCTCCCTACCAACATTTAATTAGTCGGGTTCAAGGTTTATAACAACAAATCATATTATATAAAAACATACCACCCTTTCAACTTTGGTTTCCTATGACTTTGCTTTGTAGGTTTAAATTAATTTATTTCAATTTCTTTCTCATTCACTGACAATTTTTAAAATCATAATGTCAATTTCTAATGTCAATTTCTAATGTCAAATCTTTGTTTTCCCCTTATCAATTTCCGTGCCGTTTTCCCTTCAACATATTATATGTGGGAACTACTATCATATTAACTAATTACATGTAATTTTAATTACTCTCCTCACATATTTTGAAAAATTTAAATCTTTTTCTTTTATACAGGTTTGACAAAATTCCAATGCAAAGGTAACTGAAACATTGACATAACTTCGCAATAAAGCAAAGATTTATAAGGATAACAAATGATTTTTTAATAAAGACAATCAATGAGTATTCTGTTCGTGGATATTTCAGATTAAACAATTGGAGTTTAAACACTGTTATAAATATAAAAAGTACTATGACTGCTGACAATTCATGCAAAACCATTGGAGATGCCTGTAGCCTTTGTCTTCTCGTCATTATATATTGGGGTACTCTGGCTGTTGTTCACTTGTCAATTTCACTAACCAATAACCTACATGGGTTAGAACACTGGACAACGTTCATTAAAAACAACTGATTCGGATGAGCTGGATATCAAAACTACATCGTTCATTTGCTAAACCAACCCTAAAAATTACTTTTTAGAATCGCCTATTCAATGAAAGATAAGCGATCATGAACATATAGACGATATTTTGATCGCGGAGTCATCGATACATGATCGATCGATCAATGAGGTGATAGACAACTGATAATGAAAGCACTGATAGTTGTACCATTAAAAACAACTGGGATATGATCGATGAATTGATCCCCTCCCTATGTTTATATAAGTGTGTGGGAATATAATTTTACATGTAGTTATATTTATTTCCATTTTTAATTATCTATACTCATTTCTATATGTATATATATATATATATATATATATATATAAACAAATATATAGGTAAATATGCAGGGGCGGATTTAGGGTGTGGTCACTGGGATGAAGTGACCCCACTGACTTTGGCATATACATATATATAATACTAGTTTTTGGCACATAAATTGTTGGATTAGTGTGGTGAGTCCATCGTCTCATCCATCAAAGGTCAGGAGTTCGACTCCTGTTTGTTACATTTATTTTCTTCCCTTTTAACTTTTCACCGAAACTTCTTTTTGTAATTAATCCTTATTATTTGTAATCCTTTTAATACAACTTATTTTTGTGTATATCATTTTTTCATTTTTATAGTTTTATTGATTCAATCAATTATTTTAACTACATAGATGGTTAGTTGAGCATTCAATAGTTTTTTTTAGATTATATTTGCAGTATGTTATAATACTCTTCAAATTAGTAAATCTACAACAAAATTAATCATTTTTATATAAATTCGACATACATTAATCGTAACGCACATTATAACATTAAAAATGATTATATAACAAATTTAGTGTAGTTAATTATATAAAATTTATGTAATTTAGTACCAAATGAAGTTCCCCCATGAAAATATATTTCTAGATCTGCACCTGGTCATAGCCGATAATTAGTCAATTTCTAGTCACTTCATTTAATAATGAGATCGTTTCGAAGAAAACCAAATTTATTTCTTAATATGAGGTTTGAGGTTATAATTGCAGTTTTCACTTTCGTGGTAGCTTATAACTTAGAACTTCGCATTTTGTTTTGGATACGATCAACTCTGGATCTAACCTCCGTTTACTTGATTTAGCCGATGCGGTAGTACAACACATTGTAACCTCTACTGAAGTATTCGTGTAGATTGTTCACACACTAGTTTTAAATTCTGCACGATGCATATATTTATCTTTCCTCATTTACGTTTGACAATCAGGGCTACATCGGGTCAAGTGTTGACTTAGTGTTCACAGAGTCGATCACGAAATGCTACCGTCCGCGCAACAGTGTAACCAATGTTGACAGATTCGATCACGAATAACTCCGGTACGGTGTAACCACAAAATACTCCTAGGAAATTTATTTGATAGATAAATATTGTATTACTCTTTATCTAGACCCGGTTTCAACTTTTAAAAAACAAATTATACACATTGCTTTTTTATTTAACTTATGCTTAATTAATGTTGATGTGAAGCATGTGTAGACTTTGATAGTTTAAATTTGTTTCTTACTTTGTAGCAAAGTCTTTCATTGTATTCTCTTTTGGCGTGACTTACAACCACTTACCTTCCTGGCTGAAACTGGATGCTCTAACTATTTATGATTTGTAACTCTCACTATATCGTTGCATATAATCAACTATCACGGTATGAGTGTGTTACTACACTAAACACACATTGGTGAAATTCATTTTAATATACTCCACTATTTAAAACAAAATATTGTTTGCACTCTAGCGACGAAAATAATACCAGAAGGGGATACATAATATCTTGCCATCCCCTACGGAATCGTAACTACAAATTATAAAAATCTTAAATGCAGCATTTATTCTTCATTTCACCAATTTTTCTGCGTCCATGGTAATTTAGCTATAACCTAAAACATGTTAAAAGTATTCTAATATGCCCAGTTTTTTACGACATTATTTATATACACAATCTCCCTAACATCCCAATTTTAAGTACAGAATCTGATGCCTGAAGTACTAAGGTTGTAAACGAGCTGCACTGTACGTCAACAGGGCATGTTCAAGATTGATCTCGGGCATAATTTGTCTGTTCATGATCGAGATACATTATTTTAGCAAAGGGTCAGCTGATAAGCTCTAAGCAAATTCGAGTTCAAGAAATTTGATCGACCACAATCACGCTTAAAATAAATTAATATTCAATTTTTATTTTAAAATTTTAAACATATTTTACATAAATAGATATAATTTTATTACTAGAACGGGTCGACGAGTCGAATGACCTAACTCTACAGTGTTCCAGTTTGAGCTCGAGTCGAGCTGTGAAAACTCTAACACAAGATCGATTTTTCACCGAGGTGTTCTCGAACCGTTATTGAACGACTCGATTCGGTTTCACACCTATCCTTAACCATGTGATCCAAACCCTTTTGCAATTTTTCCCGTCCACTAAAGCATTTCTGAAGGTGGGCTATCTTCACTAAATTGGCTCGTTTCAATTTTTATTCGAAGCCCATACAGCTTTGGCAATTACACACTTAAAAGTTTCGTTTGCCCCCTCCTTTTATAATTTAAATTTATACGAAAACTTTTTCTGGCATTAATTGAGTTGCCACCATTACAAGCCAATAGGAATGCATGCAATGAGAAGTTTGTCGGTTCCATCTTAAAACTGTAGACACTCACTTAATGTTCTGTTCATTTCAATTTAGAACCACCGCAATACCCCCTCACCCCTTCAACTTCTCCTTCAACCTTACTGTTCAATCTCAGTTCCATCTAGTAAACACACAACCCACCGCCAACTATGGCCGGAGATACTTTTCCCAGAGAAGGCCCATTCCTCCGTTCAGCGGCCAAACGAGCGGCCGATACCATGTCACAGGCTTTAGATCAGAACAAGAAGAAGCGCAGACGGGTGGTGATGTCCTCGTCTGAGGAGGATGAAGATATGGTTGAGCCTTCCAGCAAATCAGTCAACCCAGACGGCGATGCGGACAGTGACTGCCAAATACTTGACCAAAACGGAAAAGCTGTCAGGAAAGGAGCAGCCAAGGGTTCATCCTCAACACCCAGCCGGAGATCCGCCGCAGAAAAGGGTAAAGGTAACATTTTTTCTAGACCTAAAGTTCACATCTCAAACATCCTAGTTATATATGAATTAACCTGTACCGATTATTGTGTTGCTGTAAAAAATTAGAAATGATGTGTGTGGTGATGACAGTGGTCATAAATTAGAAATCTTGCTGAAAAGAGGAGCTTTTTTTATTGTTAAGGAGATTCAGTCCCAGGAAATGATTTGGTTTGTCTTCAAAGAATTAGTTCAATCTACTCTACTTTTGAATGGCAAATTCACTATAATTTTAAAGGAACTCTTAAACATTTATCATGTTCTGAATGCCACCTAATTAAATATATACATATTTGCCCATACCTTAAATATGCATATAATGTCAGTACTTTTATTCACAGTCACCTTTTATCTCTGTTTATATGATTGAGAATGTTTCAGATCGTGACCCCTACTGAAACCCACATTCATTTGAACTGTAAACAAAATGAGTACTGGAGTAAAATTTGGGCATTTCTCCCACGCAAATAAAACCATGTTTTGGGATACAAAGTATGATTTGAATAATGCCATGCCCTCTTTTCCCTTCAAAATGTATCAGATAGGGTACAAATGCTTTCTAATTTGTAACAATTTATAACAACAACTCAATATGACTTAACCTTAATCCAATCAGACACATAAATCTTGTTCGTATGAGCAGCCATTCTAGTTGTAAACGGCAGACAACCTTTTCCTTTTCTGAATGCTCATTTATATTATTTTGTACCACTTGCAGGGAAGCAGGAAGTTGAACCTACACGCAATGTCTTGCTCATTGCTTCGAAACCGGGAAAGCTTTTTTCGCTATGTTGTGAACTATCGCCTGAACAACGCTTCAACATCATCGAGGCCGGTTTTGGAGGACTTCTGGAGGTCCAGGTCCAGCACATCCCATCTGACATGACTGAATGGCTGATCAGATCTTTCAATCCAGTAACAAGGGAGATAACTCACAATGGGAGTGTGCTGTTCACTCTAACCCCTGCAAATGTGTGCGATGCTTTCCTGCTACCTTGGCGCCCTTCCAATCCAGTCGCAACCACAATTACTCCGGAATACAATGCCCTGAGAAAGCGATGGGAGGTTGAATACGGTTTCAAAGCGACGCGTCAAAACTTCACCACTGGAATAAACAGGCTTGAGCAGATAATGAAGGAGCTAGACGCAGGCGAACCTGACTTCATTCGCATGTTCTTGGTGTATGCGATGTCGGTGTTTCTGGATCCAGTCTGCAGCAACCGAGCCGACTTCCGCCCGTTAATGTGTGCGGTGGATGTTGAGATGATAAAGACATTTGATTGGTGCGGCTATGTCATGGATAGATTATGTGAGGCAGCTGCAAGGTACAAAGGAGGTGCTGATCAGAAGACATTCTCAGGCTGCTTGCTGCTGCTGGTGGTGACTTACTTCCACAGGATGGGTGGGGAGGGGGTGTCAGTTCCAGCTGTCGCAGCCCCTCTTGTAATGAACTGGAGAACGTGGGGTTTGCAGCGGAGGATGTCACAGGAACTGGCAAGAGGCTACGGTAGCGGCACACCTGACAACATCAATTATCCTATACACAGGATACCACATGACATGCCGGCGGCTGAACCCCAATCCAGCATCTCCTTCTCTGTCCCAGCTGATTATCACACTGACATGCAACTCATTAATCTGCTCCCAAACATAAGCACATCATCACTCCTCCTAATAGAATTGTGATGAATTTTTCAGTGCCTAGTTACACTCTTCCTGTAACATTTTATTTGAATATGTGTCTGCTGAATTTAACTTCTACCTTCCTTGTTCTTGAAGGAGTTCCAATGAACTGTTGCGACTTTGGCTAGGAATGTCAACATTGTCGTCGGTCCTGCTCTGTCCAGCTTGGAACGGATGGATGATATCAGTTTGACGGAGAGCTACCCCAGATGCATTGAGGGCTCCATGCCTTCTGTGATGGATAAGGGTAAGCGCGCCATCCGACTACTGACTAAATGTGTGGGACTCCTAGAACTCCAGCTGCAGAAAAGCCAGCACCCCAGCTCATCCGATTCCGACGACACATTGTCTGGAACAAACAATGAGGTGCCACCACCAGAGAAGCCTGCAACCACCACCCCGACTCATGCGCATGCTATATCTAAATCTAGCATCGGGGTGTCATCAGCAGAGAAGCCTTCATCCATCACCCCGACTCATGAACATGCTATATCTAAATCTAGCGTCGGGGACATGGAAACTGCTGATGCTGGGAATGCAACCGTTGAGGAGACATCCATCACCCCGACTCATGAACATGCAATATCTAAATCTAGCGTCGGGGACATGGAAACCGCTGATGCTTGGAATGCAAGCGTTGAGGAGACAGACAGGTTGGAGCTGCAGGTTTCTGAAACTGAAAATCACCAACAGCTCAGCATTGAAGTTCAGCCTGGAGCCGACGCAGACAAGGTATAGTTTTAAGGTGATTTGATGTATAACTATGCGCATTCTTACACTTCCTCATTTGACTGAAGAACATTATGGTATTCAGGTGGGTGGTGTTCGGTATGTCATTGATGAACAGTTGTATGCGGCGCTGAAGACTCCCCCACAGGCACTTGTTAGGGTGTTGCCACGGGATGAGGACATGATTACCTTGAATACGCATGAGGTATTTAACTCATACCATCCTTTCCGTTTAATAAATCAGTCAACTTGGCTAATACTTGATTAACACTTGGCACAAATTAGGAAGCTATTAAAGTCTTTGCTTCCAGATGATGACGTTGCCAGCGAGACTCAACAATTACATAATCCTCAACCTGCTTCCGAAGCTGAGCCTGCTTCTTCTTATGAAGATAATCATGTTGAATCAGAATCGGATGACGAATTAAGATCTATTTTTGCCGAAATAGATGCTACCGTCTTGTCTAATGAATCCGATTCTGAGGAGCGTCTAAGAGAGAGAGAGCAACGAAGAGCTGCTTATCTTGCCGCACGTGCAAAGAATCTGCCAGCAACCAAGGTACACCCTCAGTACAAGGACATTCCAATTGCCATTTTCAATTTATGATTTATTATTTTTAACATAATACATGCTACTAATGAACGATTACCAATATGTAGGTGCAATCTGCTGCCATTGAACCAGCCCCAGCCTGTACAGTGGTGCCCATCACAGGAGTTGAAGAAAGGTTGACTCCTGTGATGTTGTTTTTTCCACAACAATACAAGGTACAATAAATGGGGATGAGTCCTGAACCCAAAATTTTTACAAGACTACCTGATCTTCTTACATTACAGTTTCGTGAATTCGTACTAATTTCCCATCTGCCAGGTTCCCTCACTGTCTAATCCAACATCAGCTATGAGTGTGAATGCCCAGCCTAAAACAGTAAACAGCAAGGTTCGATCCATTACTTAGTCATAAAGCCTGTATTTATCACTCCTAAATTATCAACATTTGATCAACATTTTTTCATGCTTGGGTTTAACAACCTCTAACTTAGTTGTTTATCAAATAGGAGGCTGAGCCTACCCACCAGACAAAGACGCCAGAGTGCATCGAACTGGCTGTGGTGCCTAATCAGGCTGTGCTGGCTACAGATGAGCAAAATGTGGAGGTAAATTTCATTTCATCAATATACACCATTCATTTTTCCAATAGTTTCTACGCATCATCTAAATCCGGGATCTTTCAATACACACTTGCATTAGGTGTTCTACTCTCTCATTCAACACCATCTTATTATGATGGTGTTCTAATAGCTTACTGCACTCTCATACCAAACTATTTATATGTAATTTAGTTCACCACATCCAAAAACATTATAACATGCACATTCTAGGGATTCAATTTGATTGGATTAATGTACAGATACATTACCTCTGTAATTCTGAGATTTAGACCTTGCATTAGGACTTTATCTGAAAAGTAATTACCACGTGAACCTAACTTGACTATTTCATGCTACTAAACATTGAATTGAATGTTAAAAATGGACTCAAATCTATGTTCTTACAGTTTAGGGAAAAGTACTTCTTTATTACTACATTGTTACATCTATTCATGAACAAGTTAGGGATACGTTAGCAAAGACTTTAAATGATGGTACAACTTACAATCATTGTTTATCTTTGATTCAGATTGATTCTGTACATAAAATGGCTAAGCCACAACAAGATCAGGAAGGCAGTCCCAAAGACGATGAAGAGATGGCTGAAGTTGTGAATGATCCCGAGTTATCTCCAACCTCGGCTCCATGGTACATCACCTGTCCATTTTGACAGAAATTGTTACTGAAAATTGGAATTTCTACATCCTTCCGAAACTAGTTCGGGATTGCACTCGTTATATGTTATAAACTTCCTTATCTTTTGTTTCTTTTTTGATCAAACATCGTTAAGCTTTTGGAATTTCCATTGCTTTTGGAACTATTACTGTTTTTTATCCACCTACATTAGAACATCAGTGTTGAACAAAATGTATTCAACAATAAATGCTCAGACAATGTCGTTTTTTACGGTATCCGATTGAGTTCATCAAATGCTGTTGCATTAACTTGAACTTCACGTTCAAGCTAAAACCATACACCGTCTGTATGATTCTTTGCACTCATTTCCCAGATCATTATTTACAGAATATATATTCTAATTTATCGGAATTACATGCCTTACAATCATAATACTGGCAGATGAATATAAAAGGGTACATCATGAAGAAGCTTCACAAGCCTGTTTATTGTTTATATTATGAATTTATAACAGCCCATAAGTCTATAACAACAGTAAAGCCCTTCTATTATGTCCTCAATTTCATCATGATATAACTGTCCAGTCCATTGCTTTGTCTTATTTCCAGCACTTTTCTGGAATGACAATTTTCATCCTCTTTTGGAATTCTCATTATCCTTTGGGATGGATTTTTTCTACAACACATCAAAAACATAAACTGACTCCATATTTTGATGTGCTACATGATCACCATGAATCTCAAATGAGTAAGGAGCCAGTGCAGCAAATTTTTTTTGGTTTCATCTCCCTTGCCCGTCATTGCTGCTACAAGGTCAGCCACCATCACCATTCATAACTTCCAACGAGGACCATATGCAGTTCCATATACAGACATCCATTGTCAAGAGTTGTTTTACTTCCAAGGTGCAGCCCCCCATTCAGCAATTCATTCACAACTACGCACAACAGAACACAGATATCCCCTGCTTTCTTATATATCTGGACTGCAGCAAATGTCATTCAAACACCAGTTGGAAGACACCAGTTCTACACTGAAGCATATCCAGACTTCTGCTTTGCTGCAATTTCCAGAAAACAATCCTTGTCATCTTCAAGGTAAAGATAATTTAGGCTACACTGCGACCTATCATCCATGTGCGCTTTGCAATATCATCTGCACCCTTACAACCTCTATAAGCAGGCTTGTAGATAAGGCCTGCGGGAGTTTACTGGTAGTGTCATGCTGAGAATTCTGGGATCAGTGCACACACAAAAATATATGCTCATGATCTAAAAGATTTCAGTCTGAAATCGATACCTTCTAGTACTTAATACGCTAGCAGAAACAACAAAGTAGAGATGCTCAACATGTAAATCTTTGCTTGAAAAAAAATATATACATGCTGTGATAACTGATAACAATATCAAGACTATAGAATAAGGAGACGTATCTTCATCAATCTAATCTATCTAAAATAACGCATACAAGGCGTTGCCACTAGATTCATAGTGGTTTATTATCATATTTCAAGATCATTTCAGCTCAACGGGGCTCTGTGCTGAGCTGAATTACCTGAGATACAAGAACATTAAGGCCAGAACGCTTGTTATCCCAAGCAATTTCATTACGGTTGTCTTAAGCTCCCAACGTTTTACCGTTGTTCTGCATGTAACTGACAGAGGAGCCACCTTGAGTAGCCTTCCTCTACCAAACTGCCACCCACATCAGAATCTCATCCTGGGGATTCCCCACAACATATCATCCTCCACCCCACAGCCACTAACCACAAATCTTTTTTAAAAATTCCTAATTTTTCACCGATGCTCGAGCAAGTGTTCATGACAAACAACATGTCTCTGATTTGTAGCTCCTGATCTACCTGCATTCTAACACAAGAATTACCCAACAATGAACACAACATTCACAGAACAAACAACCCTATAAGCAATACCCAATTCAAAATCAAAGCAGGGGAGCATCCAGGCAATGGGTCCTCCTCAAATCTTGCCACCAAATGCAAATCAAGCTATAAAAAGGGTACATTCCACGGGATTTCACAATTGTTGCGGACACAGTACAAGCATGGATAGCAAGAGAGGGTTTATATGTGACTATGGCTGATACAATTACCAATCCTCAACTTGCGACCTCCTCTTATAATGGCTCAATTGCAGATTTAGGGAGAATTTTCGCTGAGGTAGAAAGTACAGAAACATAATTACGAATTCAATTTAATCTATAGTTGATAGACCGTGGAGATGATCCACCGTGGGATGGGTTGCAGGAGGGCAGTACATCATTCCGTATTCAAATTTTCAATCTTCATCGTTTCTGCCGGGAGGATTTGCCGGCGACACAATAACAGACATTTTCTAGAAATAAAAAAAAGTAAACGACGCCGTCGCCTTAATCAGTTTCTTCAGGGAATGAGCCAACTAAACATTTACCTCCACACAATTAAGACATTTACCCCGCATGGTCAATTTTCAAAAACTGGGCCACGAGCCCAGAACTGGACCAACAACCGGGTCCATCAGTTGGTGGGACCGCGAAGGAGGGCGGCACCCTCCAAGGGTGCCGTAGACATTTTGAATTAGAATTGCCCCCTACTTCTATAGGCTGAACTTGCCCTATAAGTTTTTCCCTATAGATCGTAAAAATAAGCTAGTAAAATTGCCAGCGGCGGAGCTATGCACGTGTGATACTGGGTACATTTGACATCACTCGATCGTTTCTAGTAGTATAAAAATTATTAATATTACGATTAAAATATAATAAATTTGATCGATTGACCCCAGTAAATTTTATTAACAGTGGGGTCAAACAATATTTACTCAACGTCAATTAATCAATTTGGTACCTTTTTTATGTATTTGTATCGTGTGTCCTGTCGTGTAATTAATACGATAAAATAATTAATATTGAACATAAACTTTATATCCATTTACTTTACCCATCCCTCATTCATCAGACTTCCTCTTCACCTCTACAACTTCTCCACCCATATGTTTTGTGCAACCACTAATCTACTTGTTCTGCGCAACCATTAATCTTCTTGTTCTGCGCAACCATTGTTCTTGCTCATTTGACGATTCAATCACTTTACGGTCCAGCCCTCATACATCAGACTTCCTCTTCACCTCTACAACTTCTCCACCCATATATTATGTGCAACCACTTAAATCTTCTTGTTATGTGTAACCATTTATCTTGCTCATTTGCTGATTCAATCATTTCCAGTTCCTTCCTATGACTTGGATGCGCAGGTGCGTCGTAGGTTATACGATAAGTTTTATCATACTTATCAATTCGTTTATCATTATATATTTATCTAATTCTTCCGTAGTTTACTTGAATTCATCGAATTAAAATACGCTAATTTTATTATTTATATAGTTTTAGTAATTTTGTATAAATAATGTAATGAGATTATATAATTATAAATTTAAAATATAAGTTAATTAACAAAAAGAATGGATATCAACATGTTTAAATTTTTGTTGAAATAATTATTTTCAATTTGACTGTAGAATAAAAAAAATGGTTCAATATTTAAGTATTTTTCATGTATAATCATGTAATTTTTCATAAAGGGAACCAAAAGAATTATTGTTCCGGTCAATAAATAAATTAATAAAAGGTATTAAAAAGGATGAAACTACGTAGTTTTGACTAAAACCACCACATAACCACCGCAAGTTCACCATATTCCGGCGCCAACCATTTTTATATACTCCTTTTTTATTTCTTTTAATTGTATTGTTTAATTCTTCATCATGCTAACTAATTAACACGTCTGCAAAAAGAAAACATGAATGTGCGATATGTGAAATATGTATGGAAATATTTTGTATCATTACAGAATAATGACACTGCCGCAATTATTCATAATTAATCAAGTATGAAAAAATTACATCACACAAATGAAGATGATGATCGAAATTAGCATGGTAATTTCGGTCCATCATGCTAATTAACACGGTGAAGACTGATCTGGTTTTGAGTTATTATTAGTACACAGTGATCACCATATTCCGCCGCCCACAATATATATATATATATATATATATATATATATATATATATTCCTTTTTGGTTTCTTTTATTCAATAAATATATGTGGTTAATTATGTTCTTTTTTTTATGAACACAAATTTTATATGATTATATATGTGCCTTCTTTATGAACACAAATTTCTGCAGCATAATACTTTTTCTCAAATTTAATTATTTTAAAAGTCATTAAAACATACCGCACAACGTGCGGTACTATCACACTAGTATATAATAATTATTTGATTAAAGTGCAAAATATGGCCCCTAAAAGTTTGAAATGTATTGTTTGTGGCCTCTAAAAATAAAGTGTATAGTTTGTGACCCTTGAAAATATAATTTGTAAAGTTTGTGGCCTCTGACCAATATTTATCATAATAGCTCCATTAATCACCATATTACAGGGACAAAATAGTAATTTTAGTAGCGCTATTTCTTCTCCACCTATTTCTTCACCGGAATCCCATTTAATGACTGATGATCAGGCACATCCCTCACGCAGCCGCAAATGAGGCCCGGCGTCTACAACAACAGACCATTGCCGCGGCAGCAACAACAGCAACAACTGCCTCGAACCCCAAATCTCCTCCTTGTCCGGCACCCAACTCCGGGAAATCACCGCCCTCTTGCAGCAACGGCGACTCCCTGGACTCTCTTTGTTAGCGACTTAACGGAACAGCTACTACACTCCTCGGAGTTGAAATAAACAACTAAAGATAAAAATGGTGGCAGCCAAACCCCAAAAGAGGTGCTCATGTGCTCAAGCCTCTCCTCTCCCATCCTCCCTTCTCATCAAAATTCAATCTTTTTGAAGCAACGTATTATCATTGCCTATAATTTCTGCATCATTTCCAGTTTTCCGCAACTATATAATATACATGTGTGTGAAAGGTTGCCCCTTTGAGCTTTTTTAAAGTTCCCTTCCCCTGTTTTGCTTGAATGACTGTGTGAAGAAAAGGTGGCTTCTTGAGTTTGTTTTGGCACAGATGGAATTCTTGACAATATGCCTTCTTCTACATGATAAAATAAGGACAATCTTTGGGCTCTGGAAGCCAATAAAGATGGTAATACTGTTTTAAATACTAAACCCCGAGAGATTGAGCCGCCTCTGTTATTTCGCCTGTTTCGCCATCCGCAACCATGTGCGGCATCCTAGCGATTTTTGGTTGAGTTGATCATTCTCAAGCCAAACGTTCCAGAATTACTGAGCTCTCGCGAAGTTTATTTCTTCTTTAAACTGCTACGACTGCGTGAGGGATGTGCCTGATCAGTCATTAAATGGGATTCCGGTGAAGAAATAGGTGGAGAAGAAGCAGAGCTACTAAAATTACTATTTTATCCCTGCAAAATGGTGATGAATGGAGCTATTATGATAAATATTGGTCAGAGGCCACAAACTTTACAAATAATATTTTCAAGGGCCACAAACTATACACTTTATATTTAGGGGCCACAAACAATACATTTCAAACTTTTAGGAGCCATATTTTGCACTTTAATCTAAATATTTTTATTTAATGTTTAATATATAACAGTTATATAAATGCACCCACTAAACTCCGACCCTGACTCCGCCACTGAAAATTCCAAATTAGTAATAAAAAATAACCATAAAACAGCTGAAAATTACAAATTAGTAATAAAAAATAACCATAAAACAGTTTCACATGTTATGGATTAGTTTTGTAGGAGAGTCTTTTGATGTATTGTCACGTCGGCTCCAAACCCTCATGGGAATGTAGGCATAAGCAAACGGTGATTTGGAGGATGCCGAAGAACTCAAATGAAATTGTCAAGCAGGTCGTTAGTCTTGAGTTCTAGACTTCAGCCTTTGTAAATTAAACCTGAATCGAAACTTAGAGAGGGATTCGGAGAATTATCGAAAACCATCATCTTCAAATTGATCAGTCGTGATCAACCGAAAGCATATGAGAAAATAAAATTGTCTATATATTACATCTCTTTGCTACAGAAGATTCAGAGTTATTATAGTATCCTAGCACATGACATGCAAAATATATGGAAAATATGATATTGATACCATGTTGAACTGACCATTCACCTACGAAAATTAACAATTTTTTTCAGAAAAGATTATTATACATGGTAATAATATGGACAAATATACCGTGTTTAAATATATTTTTCTTAATAAAAAGTTACCACCGTAAAATCACGATACTGTGGTAATACTACGTAGTTTTAAGGCATGTTTGGCAGAGTTTTTCTGTAAAGCAGTTTATTTCAGTTCAATATTTTTAAATTTTTTTCAGTTAAGTTCAGTATTTTTAAATTTTTCTCAGTTCAGTTCAGTATTTTTAATTTTTTCAGTTTAGTTCAATATTTTTTATTTATTTAAGTTCAGTTCATTATATTTATATTTTTTCAGTTCAGTTCAATATATTTATATTTTTCAGTTCAATTCAATATTTTATATTTTTTTAGTTTAGTTCAGTTTAGAAAAAATATTTTATATTTTTTCAGTTCAGTTCTATTCTGATAAATATTTTATATTTGTTTAGTTCAGTAAATTTCCTCTATATTTTTTATTATAGCTCTCTACAGTTTTTTTCAGCTCAGTTCAGTTTATATTCAGTTTAATTTGATTCAGTTCATTTAATTTTGTTATGAACAAATGTGATTTGATGAATTTCAGTTTCATTCAGTCGTATAATTACTATTTCGACACCTTCAATTATAATTTGGTTCAATTAATTTTTACTAGATGAATACAAGTTCATTGTTTGTGAATACGGCAAAATGGAGCAGTACGCTAATGCTTCTATCATATTCTGAATATTTTTTTGAACCAATTAAGTTCAGTTGAATAAAAATAAAAATAAAGCCTATTTCAATCATGTACAAGTAAGTATATAATTACCAATCTTAATTTAATTTAGTCATACTGTTGTCTTGAATATATTAAACTTTACTTCAGTTTAATTCAATTTAATTATAAGTAAATGTGATTTGATAAAATATAGTTTGCATTAAGTCATTATTTCAATACATTACACTTTATTTTTACCATTCCTATTCAATTATGTACTATTCAGCTCATTTTATTTGTCAATGATGAATTTTTTTACTATATTTAATTTTTTCAATTCAGTTCAGATTTTTTTTTTCAGTTCAGTTAAGTTCAGTATATAGATATATTTTTCAGTTCAATTCAACATATTGATATTTTTTCCAGTCCAGTTTAGTATATTTATTTTTTTCAGTTATGGTCAGTATTTTATTTTTTCAGTTCAGTTCAATATTTTTATATTTTTTTCATTTCAGTTCAGCATTTTTAAATTTTTTCAGTTAAGTTCAGTATTTTTTTTTTCAATTCAATCTAGCGAGAAATAAGCTCTACAAACAAGACCTTAGTTATAAACAACCACAATACCGCTATAAAAACGTAGTTTTAACTACGTATATATAGTAATAAATATTATATTTATGCTGTCATTCTCTTCTATTCAACATATACATAGTGAGATGAGGGATTCTAAGAATTTGTGTAACAACACTTTGCTTTCTCTCTCTAAACACTTTTCTCCTCCTTCTCTCTACCTTTCTTTCCTCACCACATGCTTTTCCCAAAACAGTCACATTTGTTGCCGTTGCTGACACAATCTCTGCCCTGAAACGGTCACATAACGGCCACTTTTATGGCGGCACCACCGCATCTCCGCGGTGGCAACGCCCCTTACCGATCCTTTGCGCAAGCTGTGACCGATAAACCTCCTCCTATCTCACCGCTCCTCCCTTCCAACCCCGAAATTCAGCCAATTGGTGAGTTCAAGGGCAAGATTGCATGCATCATCTCGCCGGAGCAAGCCTCAAAATTGGCTGAGCACTACCAATACACGCTGGTCGGAAAATTCGACAATGGGAAACCATCCATGGAAACTCTGAATGCGGCTTTCAAATCCATCGGGTTTAGCTCTAATTTCCAGATTGAATCCTTGGATTTCAAACACATATTGATCAGATTTCAAGAGTCTGAAGACTATCAGAGATGCTGGCTCAAAGGAATCTGGAACTTTAAAGGGGTACCAATGAAAGTGCTCAAATGGTCTACTGATTTCATTCCAGGCACTGAATCTTCAGTTGTCCCCATTTGAGTAACAATCCCTAATGTGCCTATCTTCTTTTATAATGTGGCCATGTTAGAATTCATTGGAAAAAGGATTGGCAAATTTATCAAGATGGATTATGCTACTTCTACATTGACTAGGCCATCTGCTGTTAAATTATGCATAGAGATTGATTTACAGAAAAAGCTGCATAGTGAGATAATTATGGGCATGCCAGGTCTACTTGCTGATCTAGAAATTATATATGAGCAGATCCCCTTCTACTGCCCCCATTGCCAAAAATTAGGCCATTCAATTGATCTATGTAAGAAGGCGAACCCTGAACTGATCATCTCTAGAAGCCAGAATCGACATACTATCTCTGATCCTAGTGAAAAGGTCCCAAACCCTCCTCCCAAATTAGCCCAGCCACCTAAATTTAAGGAAGGTGGATCAGGTTTAACTATCAAGGAAAAGGACAGACTATTTAAAGCACAAGGTCAGATGGTGTATGTGAAGAAACCTCAGCCAGTTGTACTAGTAGCACCACAGATTCCTAACTCAGACAAAGGCAAGGAAAAGGTTTTAGTATCAGATGATGCTAACCCCTCTCCTCCAAATGAAGTGGTGCAAATATCCAACTCCTGCTCAGACTCATTAGGTTCCTCTCCTATTTTGGAAGTAGACACAACTGCAGAGACTTCTTGTGACTCAACTATAAAGGCTCCTCTAATGTCCATACAAGAAGAGGCATGGCTACTGCAGAACCTGAAGCCAACAAAATATGCTAAAGATGATTCATCAATGCAAACAGATAAGTATCTGTCCTCTCAATTTTCCCCTATTAATACTAACAAAGTCGCCTTTTTCTCTCAGGAAAAAAATAGAGGAAATAGATTCTCACCATTGAAGGGCTTGATTACAGAAGATGAGCAAGAGGTATCACTGGAAACTGTGATGGAGAACTCTCAACAGCCTAATATTCAGCAGCATGAAATAGCTACTCCAAGTACTCAGTTTAAAGAAAAACAGGTAGACACGGGTGAGGAAATCATCCAGACTATTAGCTAAAAAACCTCCTCCTGTCATCAAGTTACAAACCTATTTTACACAACTGAACCAGATTATTGCTGGGTCAGTCACAAATAGCCCTCCCAAAAAAATTTAAATGATTAGTACAACACTAAACAATAAATTCCTTGTTTGGAATGTTAGAGGGATGGAAACTTCACTTGAGAGATTGAAGGAACTAATTGCCTGTTACAATTTTGACATATCTGTTTGATTGAGCCAATGCATGAAAATGTTAAATGTGATTATTACAAAAATATTTTAGGCTATCAAAATTGTATGTTTGCATCAAATGAACAAATCTGGATTTTTTGGAGAAATCATGTCAATCTGAACCTGATTCTGGACCACCCCCAATTTCTACATGTCTCAGTTCACGAAACTAAATGCTTCTATGGAAGCTGTTTTTGTCTATGGACTGAGAACAAGGAAAGAGAGGGAAAATCTTTGGATCGACCTTCAAAAAATAAAAAACCCTGACACAATATTTATTGGAGATTTTAATGCTATCATTTCTATCTCAGAATATAAGGGACCTTCTACTCCCAGTTTGCATAGTATTAGAGATTTTGTTGCTTTTATTGATGCCATGGCTTTAGAGCATATTAATACAGTTGGTAACTTGTTTACATGGTCCAATGGTAGATACCAAACCCCCTAGATCTCAGTCCAAGTGGGAGGAAAAAAACACCCACTATACAGAGATTGGACAGGGGTCTATGTACTCCCCAGTGGAGTATTTCTTTCCCTAACTCTTCCATTTTAGTTCTAAATAAATTGTCCAGTGATCATTGTCCACTATTTTTAAGTGTTGGTAGTGATATTAAATCATCTCCTAGGCCATTCAGATTTCTTAACACATGGTTCAAAAGAGATAAATTCAGAGATGTGCTAAAAGAAATCTGGGAACCAAATATAGGCAGTACTAGAATGTTAGGATTTTATCTCAAACTTCTCAGACTCAAAAAACATTTGAAAATCTGGAATAGAGAGGTTTTTGGTAATTTGCATGAAAATGTCAGTTTAGCTGAGGAAAAATTGAGACAGGCTGAAATTGCATATGATACTGATCAAAATGAAATATTTTTGGACAGTCTCAAACAAGCAAAATTAGAGCTCTCTAGAGCCATTAAGGAACAGAACCATTACTGGAAAAATAAATCTAAGGTTAAATGGCTTAAAGAGGGTGATGATAATTCAAAAAATTTCCATAACTCAGTGAGGGAAAGGAAGGGAAGAATGAGTATTACAAAAATTCAGAATTCTGATGGTCTCTGGATTGAAAATTCAGAAATTGAAACTGAAGCCATCTCATATTTTTCTGAGTTGCTATCAGCAGACAACAATCCAGACCAAAGAATATTATATTCTCATTTTTTATCCCAGATCCCCAAACTTATTACCTCAGAGGAAAATGTTGAACTGCTTAAACCAGTCAAAATGCAGGAACTGAAGAACATTGTAGCCTCTCTTAACAAGCACAGCAGCCGTGAACCAGATGGCTTCACCTCACAATTCTACATTAAAGGTTGGGATTTTATACAGGTAGATCTTTTAAATGTTGTAAATGATTTCATGACCAAGTCTGACATCCCTAAAGGAATTGCCAGTACTTGGATGGCTTTAATACCAAAAATCCAAACTCCTTCTTCATTTAGTGATTTCAGACCTATCAGTCTTTCAAATGTGTTAAACAAAATTTTTTCAAAGATTTTAAGGGAAAGACTAAAGCCTCTTATGTCAAAAATCATCTCTCCACACCAGACTGCATTTTTAAAAAATAGGGACATTAGTGATAATGTACTTTATCTAAAGGAAATGGTGAGATTTTTAGATAAGAAAGGACCACACCCTAACTGTATACTAAAATTGGACCTTAGAAAGGCTTTTGATAGGGTGTGTTGGAAATATCTGACAAATATACTCATTAAATTTGGATTCCATGGACAGTTTATCTATCTCATTATGAAAAATATTTCACAAGCATGGTTTTCAATTTTAGTCAATGGTAGTCCAGTTGGATTTTTTCAGGCATCCAGGGGCATCAAACAAGGTGATCCTCTCTCTCCCTTTTTATTTAATATTTTTTCTGAGGCTTTCACAAGAATCCTAGCTTATATTTTTGAAATTGGGAGTCTCAAATACTACAATCTGCCTAGATCTGCCTCTCTCATTTCACATTTGTCCTATGCTGATTATACTGTGATATTCATGCTAGCCAGTAGAGCCAATATTATTAAAATGAAGTCTTTTCTTGCTGTTTTTGAAACTGTCTCTGGACAGAAAATAAACTATGACAAGAGTGACTTTTACATTGGCAAGCATGCTTCTGTGGCTACTATTAGAGATATGAACAATATTTTAGGTATGAAAAAAGGAACTTTTCCATTTAAATACCTAGGAGTACCCATTTTCTCTGGTAGAATATAGAACATTTTTTTCCAGCCCCTGTTAGAGATGATTGACAGTAGACTTTTGAACTGGAAAAATAGATGGCTCTCATCTGGGGCAAAATTAATCTTGATCAATGCATGCATATATTCTGTCCCACAACATTACTGGTCTGTCATGAAGCCTACTGTACACATCATTAAATTGATAAGAAGAAAAATATCTGTATTTTTCTGGGGATCAATTAATGACAGACCAAAAAAAGCTTGGAGAAACTGGAATGATATGTGTTATCCTATAGCTGAGAATGGTGTAGGTTTTAGGAACCTCAAATCCATAGTCACTGCTTTCTCGGTTAAACTGTGGTGGAAGTATCAAAATGCTTCTGCACCATGGACTGTTTTTATAGCTTCACTCCCTAAATCACCACAGACATCACACACATGGAAAAGGATCTGTGAGGTCAATGAATTTTGTGAATCAAACTCTAAAGTTATACATGGTCAGGGACAATGTAGTTTTTGGAATTCAAATTGGTCAGACCATAGACCTATTACAGATTTAATTGACTGTAACCTCACAAATATCCCTGAAAATGGCACTGTGGCTGAATTTATAGAGTTGAAAAATGATTACATCCATTCAATTTCTCCCCACATTGATACTGCTCTTTTGGAATTTTTGCAGGAGGCTGAAGTTAGAGAGGACAGAAATGACAAGTTAATTTGGAAGCCCTCCTTAACTGGACAATTCAGTATCATATCTGCATATAACCTAATCAGGCCAAACAGAGGTACCTCTGCATCTCTTACTAATTTTTGGAATGTCAGAATTCCAAAAAAAGTGTCTATATTTATGTGGAAAATTATGAACTCTATTCTGCCTTTCGACAATGTACTCATCTACTATGGTTTTAATATAGTATCTAAATGTTGCTTCTGCGATAATTTAGATACTTTGGACCATTATTTTAATAGCTGTCAATTGGTTGTTCAGGTCTGGGAAGGGGTCAACCTATTTATAGGAATTAGGACCCCAAATTTCACAACCATTTGGAATAGAATTTCATATTACCTATCTAGACCAGGCCTCTCTGCTATTCAGACTAAAATGATACATAATATTGTTCTTTTTACATGTTGGATTCTCTAGAAATGTAGAAACAGATTTCTATTTGATAATATAGCTCCTTCTGTACTAGGAATTCTACATGATATTAAAGGAATGATTTATGATTCCTTCATAGCAAAGCCATGTTACACTGAATCTGATCATGATATTGAGTTGTCTAATAATGGCTATTTTCCCAAACTCAGAAAACCACCAAAGCCTAAAATTTCAAAAATCCTATGGTCCAAGCCTCCTGCCAATTTTAAAGTAAACACTGATGCATCCTGGCATGCTAATTTATCAGGATTGGCAATAATTATTAGGGATTGGGAAGGGAAACTAGTCATAGCTAAAACAGTCTATACTCAGGCTATGTCACCTTTGCATGCAGAAATTCTAGCAATTGGTTTAGGAATTAAGACTGGGTCAGATATGAATCTTGCATGCTCTTATGAATCTGACTGTAAATTGGCTATCAATATGATCAAAAAACCAGACCTTTCTCCATGGAAAATTTACTCTCTGGTTTATGATATTGCACATGCATGCTCAGGCTCTGAAATTCACCATATTTTTAGAGAATCTAACATTGTTGCAGATGCACTAGCTAAACATGCATTTACAGCTAAACAGTCTCATATTTTTACCTCTGTCCAGCCATTGCCTCACCCTGCTATAGGCCTTTATATGCTAGACAAAGATGGTACACCATCTTTGAGATATCATCCACCCTGAGCATGATACTACTCTCATTCTTCTCTGTTTATCCTTTCAAATGCAGATCCTCACATACAGAGAATAGATTTGGACAAAATGGATACTCTTCTTTCATTGGAGCTGACAAAGAATGGATAGGACTCTCAGTCTACTTGCCTCCTGCTTCTAGGCACTACATGCCAAGTTTTTACAAATGCTGCAAAACATTGATCCTCTGCACTGAGATGCCAAATAGTTAGGGATCAATTTAGACACATTATTTAGTAGTTTGGGATTTTCTGGGGTCGCTTTGAGTTTTGCTTAGAAATTCTCTAATAGATCCTAGGAATTTTTCCATATCTACTTTTTGTATAGGGCTCATAGGCCTAATTTTGCAAAGCATCACCAATGTTTTGGGAGTTTACTCCATGCACCTATGCTTGTTCTCGAGGCACAAGGTGTATCATTGCTTGCAATTGTCAATTTTTTGAGGTTTGGGATGCCTGATAAAATATCCCCCACTTTATAGTGGATTGCTATAAAAAAAAAGAAAAAAAAAGAGGGATTCTAATCTTTGGATCATTATAAATGTTATGCATCTTGTCTACATTTAATTTTGACAAACATATTGCTAGCATTTATCTACGTTGTTCATTGTATATATTGTGCATTTGTTGGAAGGGAGGGCTTGCTTGAACTAGATTTAGGTTGGTATGACTGGATTTAGCTTGGATTATGTTTGGTGAGAAACAATTCATTTGTTAAACAATATTAGATATTAGGGCTGGTTTGCCAGAGTTTTTCTATAAAGCAGTTCAATTCAGTATTTTTTCAGTTTAGTTCAGTCACTACTACAAAGGGGTAGATGCAAGACACATATTTAAAGCGTTTGAGCCTGGCACATTTTTTTACGCCTTGATTGAAAGTAGCGAGTTCGCTACCTCTTCAAGCTAGCAAAAGAAAATTAAATTCAAGACGGAAAGAAGCAGTTAAAGGCGGAAATGGGTTTTGACGTAAAAAAATACATGACCAAGGCGGAAAAAAAGTATCCTCCTTAAATTGAATGGGTTGTTACGACCTCGTAACCTTTGTAGTAATATAAACGTGTCTTTAGTGAATTCGTAGGTTAGCTCGTTAGTATGTACTTTGTGCGTTGCGATCTCGTAAGCTTTGCTAAACCCTAATTTCAGGAGGCGAGAATATGGGGCATGTCGTAACTGGAATGCTAGGATGTGGCGTTTTATGTTACGGTATCACTTCTGTGCACGTCAAATTTGACATTGTTAAATGTACAGTGCATGTGAGGGTGATTGAGTTGTAACGAGTTCGCTAGTAACTCTAGTTGGTTAACTAGGAAGTAGCGAGATCGCACGTGAATCAGTATGGGTCAGGCGAGAATATGGGACATGTCGTAACTGGGACACTAGGATGTGGCGTTTGATGTTACGGTATCGCTTCTGTGCACATCAAATTTGACATTTTTAAATGTATAGTGCATGTGAGGGTGATTGAACTGTAACGAGTTCGCTAGGTACTCTAGTTGGTTAACTATAAGTAACGAGATCGCAAGATGATCAGCATGGGTGACCCATAAAATCTGAACTGGCCGTTCTAACACCAAAAAAAGAAAAATTTAAAAGGATTTAAATAGGTAGGTATTGAAGGATGATCAGTGCTAGTTTGCTGGGAGGTCTCATTGTTCCCGTGTTGGTGTAGGTAAGGTTTAACTTGCGTAATGTACTGGCTAGTCTCTTGATTTTGGTTGATTTTATGCATAATTTTTGATAGCATTTTGGTTTATTTTGGTTTTTTTGTTAATGCAGTGTGTAGTTTATGTGTTGATCATCTCAAGTCAGAGGGTTAGTAGTATTGTGTAGCTGTTTGTCTGATTTGTGAATTATGGACCGGGAAAGAATAATGAAGGAGAATGCTTGATTATCGAAGGAGTATTTAGATTTGGTTGAACATTTCTTAGATGTTGGGTTGCGTCATTCTAGATAGAATAGCATAGGAGGGGTTAGATGTCCAAGTGTAGAAACAACGCCATATTTGAAGATATTGTTGTAGTGCGTGAACATTTAGTTTGTAAAGGTTTTGACAAATCCTACACAGAATGGGTTTGGCATGGGGAAGGCCATTATGGAAGTGACCAGGTTGAGATGGAGGAGGGAAGCGCCGAGGAAATCCTGCAGTATAATGAACAGCTTCAGATATGTGTGACGATGTTGTTATGGAGTTTGTTGGGAAGAAAAGTATGTTGGAGGCAATGTATGACGATAAACAGACAAGCTTATATGTTGGGGCTAGCTATTCTAGACTGGGAGAAACATTGTTGTTAATGAACCTAAAGGCAAGGCATGGTATTTCTGATAAAGGAATGACGAAATTGCTAGAGTTGGTTAAAGAGTTACTTCCTCGGGACAACTTATGTCCTGACAGGGTTTATGCTGCGCGGAAGATATTGTGTCCTATGGGCATGGAGTTTATTAAGATTCACACATGCCCGAATGATTATATGTTGTATAGGGGGAGTGTTGATTCTCTGAGGGATGATTGCAAGGTATGCGGTGAGTCTAGATGGAAAAAGAAGGAGGGAAAGGTCGAGGTATGTGGAGAAACAGTGACAACATCGACAAAGCAAGGTCCTGCTAAGGTGATGTGGTACATGCCCTTGAAACCGAGATTTACGCGTTTGTATGCCAATCCAGTTGATGCAAAATTGTTAACATGGCATGCCGATAGGGTTCGAGAGGAAGATGATGATATTATATCTCATGCTTCTGATGGTGATCAGTGGAAGAAGATGGATGCTATGTACCCAGAATTTGCTGACGAACCTAGACACGTGCGCTTAGGACTATCTACTGACAGAATGAACCCTTTCAGGAACATGTCCAGCACCCACAGTTCATGGCCAGTGATGCTTGTTATTTATAATCTACCTTCATGGTTTATGATATAATGAAAGTATGTGCTTTTGAACACTATGATCTCGGGGCCTAGGCAACCTGGTAATGAATGACATTGATGTATATCTAGCGCCTCTTGTTGAGGAGTTGGAATCCTTATTTAAGTATGGGATTCATATTCCAGAAGGAAGTCGAGGGGACGCACAATTCAAACTTAAAGCCATGTTGATGTGGAACATCAATGATTTCCCTGTGCTGGGTAACCTTGGAGGGTATTCTGTGAAAGGTCAGTTTGCATGTCCAGTATGTGAGAGCAATACCAGCCATTGTCAATTAAAGCACGGTGGTAAGCCTGTGTATCTAGGTCATAGACGATTCCTGCCTAACAGTCATCCGTGGAGGAGTGCTAAGAAGTGGTTTAACGGTCAGGAAGAGCATGGTGTTGCCCCCGTCCCATTATCAGGTTCTGAAATATTTGAAAAAGTATCGGGCATGGAGAACGTGCTGGGTAAGGGAAAAAAGAAAAGCACTCAAAACTACAATTTGGAAGAAATGTTCGATATTTTTCAAACTCGGTTATTCAGAGCTCTTGGATGTGCGCCAATGTCTAGATGTCATGCATATAAAGAAGAATGTATGTGAAGCTTTGGTTGGTACGCTCTTGAATACACCGGGAAAGAGTAAGGATGGATTGAAAACAAGAAAGGATTTAGTCAATCTTGGAATACGGACGTCACTTGCTCTCGTGCAAGAAGAAGTAGGTACAACATACTTGCCACCTGCTTGTTATTCCTTGTCATCTGAGGAGAAGGAGAGTTTTTGTAGGACTTTGAAATCAGTGAAGGTGCCTTCTAAATATGGTTCGAACATTAGCAGTTGTGTATCCACTGCCGAGATGAAATTGGTGGGAATGAAGTCGCACGATTGCCACAATCTGATGCAGGACTTGAATGTCATTGCTCTGAGAGGTTTCTTGCCTTCTCACGTGGGAGACGCGGTTGCCAGGCTTTGTTATTTTTTAAACAGATATGTCGCAAGAAAGCAAGTCGGCGTAAGTTGGATGAATTGCAGGATATGGTAGTTGAGGTATTGTGCAGGCTAGAGATGTATTTTCCCCCTTCCTTTTTTGACATAATGATTCATTTGATAGTTCATTTGGTGCGGGAGGTGAAGCTGTGCGGACCGGTATACTTGAGATGGATGTATCCATTCGAGCGGTACATGAGCATTTTCAAGCATTTTGTTAAGAATCGTTATCGACCAGACGCCAGTATAGTGCAGCGATATGTCGCGGAAGAGGTAATAGAATTCTGTACCAACTATTTATAGGATGTACCTACTATAGGACTGCCGGTCTCCCGACACGATGGTAGATTGGATGGTGTCGGACTACGCCATAAGTCTAAATTCAGCCCTTCTTCCAATGAGATATCTATATCCCATCTGTACATTCTGCGCAACCATCATGCAGTGATTCCTTATGTTGATGTTCACCTTAATGAGATTAGGTCAACACAACTGAGCTGGTCGGAACCTAGGATTCTAGAAGCTCATTGCGGAGATTTTACTAGTTGGCTCAAAATACATGTGCGAAATGGCGGTGAACACCCCGATGTTGTAAAATGGATGGCCAAGAGACCCCTCGGCACAGTTACGTCGTTTAGCGGGTATGACATCAATGGATACTGATGAGCCCTAAATATACTCTTGTTTTTATTACATTTGAGATCTAATTTGGGTAGCATTTGGTGCAAAGTAAGGAGCTTTAAAGCTAAACTTGTCGAAGTTACATTTTGAAGAACAAGTGATGCACTAATGTTTTGAAGCTTGATTTTGGAAATGTTTGCAAAGGAATTAGAGAACATGGATCATACCATTGGATTCCTCTAGTCAATAGCTTCGAAATGGACTACTAGAAGATGCAAATCGGATGAACGGTTAAAGTGCATGGCCCTTCACAACCAGTGCTCTACCTGGTGCATGGCCCCTGCACTGCTGCATGGCCCTTCACAACCAGTGCTCTACCTGGTGCATGGCCCCTGCACTGCATTCTATAAATACTCCTTATCCCTCCAAGAGCAAAAACGGACAACACGATGTAGATCTCCATTTTTCTTCATCTTTCTTTCCCTTTTCTTCCATTCCTTTCCCTTAGATTAGTGGTTTGATTCCATGTATTGTAGTATAGCTTAGTTTGATCCTTGGGGAGAATTTGAATTCATTCCCTTGAAACTTTGAGGGCCTTGTATGCTTAAACTTGAGATTTGGATTATCATTTGATGAACTTGAATTCTTGTGCATGAATGTTGTTCAATCTTGCTTAATTTGTTATGGGCTTTGTGTTTTATATCAATTGCATGCTCCATAGTCATTAATTAGGTTAGCTTGGTTAGAGTAATTTAGTGTGATGATGATGGTGACTTAGCATAATGGTAGTGTAATCTCTAGTTGTTAGATTAATGACTATGGAAGGGGTTGGGTGATGACAAGTTCTTCCCCTTGTTGTGTGATTGTAGTTAAGGAATGCAATGATAAATATGAGTTGTTAGAAGTGGAAATCTTATGAACTTGCATGATTAATCAATTATGTGTTTAGGTAAGGATTGAATGTTATCACTGGTCCCCCTGATATGTGATTGTATACTTGAGTTGAAGATTCCTTTTTAACGTATGAATGTTATCAACGAATAACTAGATTTGTGGGTAGAACGTTATGGTTCACTCCAATATCATTAAGTAGCAAAGTAGGAGTCGAGACATATATGCTATCATCGTCTTGGTTCTTGCTAGTTATCAAATGTCTTATTTGTATACTCTCGCTATTGCGGGTGTGTGAGTATGTTTGTCTCTCTCTAGTCCTAATACCATTGTTGAGTTATCTATGATGTTATCATCTAGGTGAATCAACAATGAGAGCTTTTGAGTGGTGTTATCATCCTTTCTAGCTACATTCGAGAGAATATGATGTTTTCATCCTTGACAAATGGTCTAAACTTCCTTGTAATTGCATTTGCTCGGTGATAAGTCGATAGTTGGAAATTGAAGTCATTTGCCTCCCAAGGCCTCATAATCCTAGTATCATCCCCTTACCTTAGCTAATGATAGTTTAATTTGCTTTCATAGTGTAATCCAAACCAATCTCAAAACCCCCCCTTGTTTACATTGCTTTCTATATAATATATAAGTATGCTTATTTTCTACTTTAAAACACTCTTACAAATCCCTTCTCCTTATGGTTCGACCCCCTACTTCCCATTATCTACTCTCTGGTAGTTAGAAGTTGTAGGTGATTTATAAATAGTATTTTGATCTCGCGGAGTCCCATTTAACGACGTGGGAAATCGCTTGTCAGATACACGTTTGGTACAAAGTGGAGTGATGACAGATCTGCAACCCAAAATAGTGGCATGTCAGTACCTGGAGAGGGTGATAATGATTTTCTTGGTACCACTACTGATATATGGGAAATGGACTTTAATAATGTCCGAATCGCATTGTTTAAATGTGAATGGGTAGATGAAAGTGAAGGGGTGCGCTTAGAGGGTTTAGGCATGACTCTAGTTAATAGAGGAATTCTTGGGTCTAGGGAAGATCCATTCATCATGGCGGCTCAAGCTCATCAGGTATTTTATGTGGAAGATCCAATTGATGCCCGCTGGGAGATCGTTGTTGATGGTAAGAAAAAATTGATCTATGGTGACGGCTTGTTCGACGATGACTGCAATATTTCTACAGACACCATTCTGCCCTCGGTGTACGAAACCTTGGAGGAGGATGACAACATTGTTTGTGCGTCGGTGTGCAGAATGGATCATGAGGAAGGCATGTGAATTAATCCCGCGGGGAAAACTACAAAGAGGAAGGGGAGGCAACCAAAGAAGAAGAAGACTAAAAAGAATAAAAAACATAAGTAGTTATTTGATAACCATTGTTTTTGAATATTATGCTGTACTTCATGGTTGGTAATTACAAGTGTAGTTAAATTGTAATTAATTTTAGTACACTAAATCTTCTAATTCTAAAAAAATTGTACACTGCTGTAGCAGTGGCGATACCGTAACTAAACACGCTCAGAACCAATGCATATTAACTTGCTATGTAGCGAGCTCGTAACATTGGTGACATAGTTACGAAATCGCAACAAAAGGCTGAAAATCACAGATAAGCTTCTGTCTCTTGATTCTGACAGGTTACGATCTCGCTTGATGTGTATGTTTTTATGTATATTTGCTTAACTTTATACTAGCGAGATCGCTAGTAGCTCGCCACATGAGTAACTTGACACTGGCGATCTCGCTAGTATAAAGCCACATACCAAGAATTTAAATTTAACTCCTTTGTAAAGTGGTGTTATATTTTGAACCGCACAAAATGTAAGCATAACTAATGATAGTTTAAATATTCAAATATACATAATAAAATAGATGACATTCAAATAAAAATATTCTTTGCAATATTGTTTGAGAAACTGACAAATACAAATTGAAATTGAAATTGTTTGGATTTGAGTACAACTACTAGCCAACATGAACGAATGAAAATCTAATCATCATTGCTAGGAGGTGGTGTCTGTGATGGTGCTGGTGGATCCCCCTTCATTTTTTTCCTCGCATTAGCCCTTTCGATGCCACGTATCACCTTCTCAGTTAACTAGTTTGCGTGATTGATTTTGGCCATCTTATCCCTGAAAAGGTCGACCGTGTCTTCTACACCCTTGTAGTATGCCTCTGAGGGTACACATGTTCATGTAAGTCAAACAAAAATATGGTGAGTTCAGCAAATGAATTGTATAAAACAGAAATTAAAATGTAGGGGTTTAGTGTGGCTAACTTTCGACGTTCTCTCTGACTTCCTCAGGATTAAACTGTAGCGGTTTTTTGGGTCCATCCGCTGCCTTCTGCCACTCGCCATTAACCAACTCAAACTTACCTTTCCTCTCAAAATATTGCATCGTATAGAAGCAACAATCCTCGGCAGTCGCAGTCGCAGATAATTTGATCTTGGCTTTGTCGGAGGTTAGAAACATGGTAATGAAATTACCATATGGGAGCTTCTTGACTGCACTATTATTCTCAACCACACTTTGTCTCATGTGCTCGAAAATGACATAGCCCGGGTTCAACTCTATCTGCTCCATGACGCAGTAAAATATGCACACAGTTGTATAGTTTATCTCGGTGATCCAACCACCCTTAGGCACGACACTCCTTGCAACAATCTCATAAACATTCCTCTCCTCCGCACTCAGTTGATCAATCTTATAAGACCTAGGTACCCCTAAATCTTTGGCATCACTATCAAAATACTTCTTTGCAAACTTTTCCACCTTCTCTTGATCCAAAACTTCCCCAACCTCAGGCCATTTTTCTCTAATGTAAAACCCCGGAGGGGGTTGGTTGCTAAAGTCATCTTCACGAGCATATGACACGTTCAACACCTTGTTAAAAAATTCCTCCCCTATCTCATACTCCTTCTTGTTAACCCTAGTGAACCACCTACCCGTCTCCTTTTCCTCCTCAATCAACTGGTGAAAATTAGTATAGAATTGGCATGTCTCATCCTTATGTGCCGGATAGTTCAGACCTAACAACTCATCCAACTCATAAAATTGAAAAATCTTTAACACATTATCCAACCCTAGTTCCGTAATCTGATTAAAATCGATGACATAACAATCCAGTAATTCAGAATGTTCCATGTAATAAGGCCTCGGAAGCATCCAAACTTACAAATTTAGCCTTGTCGTATTTGGATGAACTGGCTGAACTTGTCCCCGCCGTCGCCCGTTGCTGAGATCCTGAGGCCTGAGCTTCATCCCGCCGGCCTCGCTGCACAAACGGATTGGGCGCCAAATTCTTTGTCCTTGCCATTGATCTTGTCGGATGGGTATGTTGGGTTTGTGTTTGGTTTTGTTTTTTCTAAGCTCTGAGATGGTTAATCGTGGTTTGGAATCAGAAGATCCCCAAATTTGATATTTATAGGTTTGATTGTTGCAAAATCGTAGGTATAAAGCCAGCTTATATTCTAGTTGGTTGCAAACTCGTACGTTGACACGCACAAATAAAAATGACGCCGTTTTAACTACTGCTAGGGTTTAACTCTCAGCGGCAATACTAGCGAGTTCGCAAGTTAATTAATTCATATTAATTAAATTCTCAGCAGTACTACTAGCGAACTCGCTAGTATCTAAGTCAATAGTTTTGTTAGGTGCATGTGATGATATAGGCTATAGCGAGCTTGTAACCATGCACGCCAACATTCTTCCCACATTGGCTGATTAGAAGGTGATTGTTCAGTTTATATACACTTACATTTTAGAAGGGTTCGATAAGTCGCCGACCAGCGCAAACTGAACATGAAACACCAATGCTGAAGCCCAATACTTACACTGGCTAAGGCCCAGTACTTATACAATCACTACCACTACAGCCCAATAAAGACCCAAACCCAAAAACCCTTTTTGATGGGTTCTTATCATATAGCGAACTCGCTACCAGCCACGTCAAAGTTTAGTTTTTTAATTGTGTCAAGCTTTGTTGTTACGATCTCGCCTAGGTAAAGCAAGCCCGCTGCGAGATCACTAGAGAATATCCAGCTAGGCTCTATTGACTGAATACGACATGTTGCGAGGTCGTAAGTACCACGTAAACAGGAGCGAGTAAGTAGTGAGTTCGCTTGGTGTTATGCTACTAATCAATCATCATGAAACGTGACAATGACGAGATCGCTAGGAACATGCACTATACCAAAAGTAAATGATTTTGTTGATACGTTATGGGCTCTTACGATGAAAAAATAAAATGTAAGGGACAAGGTATCAAAACAAGAAAAGCTATTTAATAATAAATGTGACAATATGGCAAACAAAAGTTTATTACAATCCTAACAAATTTGGGATAAAAAAGAAGAGAATCAAATAACAAACAAACTACAACATTTAGGCTCAAGAGGAACCGATGACGTGAAGCAATTCCTGATCGCAGGTGCATGCATCACAGGAGATGTCTGCTGGATCCAGCCTCTCCCAGTGATTGTACCTCACGCTGCGATTGAGGGCAGCATGTTCCTCACAGCAAATCGGCCTAGGCGTGACTACTCCATCTTTGAGGAACCTGTAGTAGTGCGTCCAACCCCAAGCGTAAGTCAAACAGGTTGTGACGCGTACCCGAGCTTCCCGGAGGCCTTTCTTGTCGGTTCTCTTCATGGTGGTGATCACATTCATGCCTCTCTGAATCACCTTCGCAGATTGCAAATATAGCCAAGACATAGGTCGACTCTTTGTGACATATTGCAGAAGCCTCGGTGAGCCACTGTGGAGCCCATTCGGTCGCTCTTTCGCTCACGTACCGACGAAGAACCCAGTTGAAGAAAGCACAAATCATTATTAGATTTATCATGTCATTTGGGAGGGTGTTGAAACGAGACAAATCCATGGGAAGTAGAAGGCAAAGAATAGAAGAAGGGAGAAGGGAATGTGGGAATGAAGGCTCTGATGGGGCTCTAAAGGGAGAAGGGGCTGATATTTATAAGGCTGAGGTGCTCCATTTGTCAAAAATATGTGAGAGTTCCGAGACAAAAATTAGTAATTATGGTATTACTAGAAGGAAAATGTAAAGCCATTCTCACCTTTTCATGATCACCCCATGCAAACCCCCAAAAAAAATTAATTACTGATGGAATTTCAAAGGTTTTTACTGATGTCACAGGTCAGAGAAAGCCCAATACTTATACTATCACTACTACTACAGCCCAATATAGACCCAAACCGAAAAACCCTCGTGATGGGTTCCTAGCATGTAGCGATCTCGCTACCAGCCATGGCAAAGTTTTGTTTCTGAATTGTGTCAAGCTTTGTTGTTACGATCTCGCCAAGGGAAAGCAAGCCCGCTGCGAGGTCGCTAGAGAATCTCCAGCTAGGCTCTGTTGACTGAATATGACATGTTGCGAGACCGTAAGTATCACTTACACCCGTTGTGAGTTCGTTAGGGAATCGCCACCTAGGCTCTGTTGACTGAATACGACAAGTAGCGATCTCGTAAGTAACACGTGAATAGGAGCGAGTAAGTAGCGAGCTCTTTAGTGTCTCTGTTACTACTCAATCATCCTGAAACGTGTCAGTTACGATATCGCTAGGAGCACGCACTATACTAAAAGTAAATGATTTTGCTGAAATGAAGTAACAACAACTTTATCAAAATTGAACAATTTACATCTAAAAAGTGTAAAATTCATTGACCATATTCTTGTTACCAAAACAGAATCTTTAATTATGCGTAGATAAGTGTTCATAATCCAAAAACTAGTTAATATTCTAAAAAGTAAATGTTTAAAACAAACTAAACTACGAAATCACAGGCCGGCGACTAAAATAATATGCAAGTCATCTTCACACATCTTGTCGCCACCTTCGGCCTTCTCCACCGAAATGCCTTCATCGTTTTGCTTGTCTTGCTCGTCCTTGTCTGCTGGTTGAGCTTGAGTCTCGATACAGGTGTTCTCTTCTTTGCCTTGTCCCGGTTCAACAGCCTCGTCGGGTTCTCCGATCAGCCTCTCTTTCCTCCTCATCTCATACCTCGTCGGCTCATCTTCTGCATTAGAGTCGCTGTGATGATGATCCCCATCACCATCATCACTATCTTCATCTCCATCCCTTACATCAGCAACAACAACATTCCCATCGGATGGCTCCTTCTTGCTGGCTGTAGCCAAATGTTGGCTAGGACCGGCGGAGTCTTTTTGCTTGGGAAATGTGTGGCGGAAATCATGTACCTCCTCCTCATCGCTTAGATCGCACTCCACTATCCCGCCAGATATCAATTCGGCGAGCCGGTCGTTGTTAGCACATGCCCTTTTCTCAGCCATTTCAATCTCATTCAATAACTGGCCCATAGACACCACAAGCCTACCATGGGCATAAAAAACAGCATCTACACAAACAAATCAAGGTTGATAAGAACCAATTATTAACAAATGAAACAACTTGAACCAACTACAGTTAATAACAAGCTAGAATCATACCTGATACTCCCATCCTAACCCTTGCCCTTCTGGCTGCCTCTTCAGCTTCTTTCTTTCTCGCGTACTTCCCATCGGCCTTCAACTCTAACCTCTTGTGCTTGAGCCACTCCTTGTCGTATTTGCCGAGCAGCATCGGACGGCCTCTTGGAAAAATACATGCTTTCCTGATTAGAGCTACAATCAAATTGCCATACGGAAGCGCGGCGGTCGGTCTTGTGCCTGGCCATCTTCATCATTTTGGTCAGAATTGTGAAGCTAGGGTTGATTGCAAGCTTCTCCATGATATAGTAGAACACCATGAGGCTGCAAACTGTGGGCTCACATGCATGCCCTAGGGACGGGACTATATTACCGCAGATTAGCTCAAAAACTAATCTCTGCTCCTCGGTAAGCCTGTGGATCGGGTAATTCCTAGTTGTACCCGGCCTATCAGAAGTCCTTTTAAACCACTTCTGACCCATCTCACCGGCCTTCAATGGTTTCTTGGGGCTAACAGAAGGAAACCTCTGCTCGTAATGTACCTCGTACGGACCATCCTTTTCGGTAGGCCTCAGGTCGTTACGAGACAGATAAGGACATTTCAGAACTTCATTGATGCTAAACTTATCGACCTTAAACTTAACACCCCGCACCATTGTAGTTATTTCCTCCACCCCTTCCTCTAAACCTAGGTTCGCATAAAATTGGAGAACCTCCTCATGGTAAACAGGCTCAGGCAACATAAGCAACTTATCTAGATGTTGTGCCCTAAAATGGTCTAGCACGTAACGTAATCTAGTTGTAGCGAAGGCACCACACTACTATCAAACACATTATTATTTACAAGTTTCCGAGAGGAACAATGCTCATACATAGCTATGGCGGCGTCGTTGAAGAACTCAGAAGTGTCCTCCTCCTCACTAGAACTGCTGGGCCCTTCCCCACCATCATCTCCGGCAGCAGCGGAGGCGGCAGGCACGACTGGAACTTGTGGGCAACAGGCGGCTCCTCTTCCACAACATCTGGCTCCTCAGTCCGCCGGCGTTTGTTACTTGTCGCCACCCGTCAACATCCCCGACCCGACGCTCCACCGCCTTTTCCCCGCACTGATCCCCTAGTTTTTGGCGGCATTTCTGTCGGAGAGGTTTGTTTTCGTCGACAGTTGCAGGTTCGCAGAGAGATAGGGTTTTCAATTTGACTAATTAATTTTAGCCCGATCCCCCTTTTTTTTAATAATTTACTAGCTAGCGAACTCGCTAGTAGACACGCATCTATATGTAGCGAGCTCGCTAGCAGCCACGCTCATGCATAAGTTTGTAGTTGCGAGATATGAAAAGTCACGCTCTTACTAGCGTGCCACTAGTGAACTCGCCAGAAGATTATTTCTAGATATGTCCGCTACTATCTTGCTCATGCATAAGTTTCAAGTAGCAAGACTTGAAAAGCCTCGCCAGCCAAGCGAGTTCGCTACTAGGCTCGTTAACATTTATCCCACATCGGCTAATTAGAAGGTGATTGTTTAGTTTATATACAATTACATTTTAGAAAGGTTCGATAAGTCGCCGACCCGCGCAAACTGAACATGAAACACCAAGGCTATGGCCCAATCCTTACACTGGCTAAGGCCCAGTACTTATACTATCACTACTACTACAAGCCAATATAGACCCAAACCCAAAAACCCTTTTTTTTATTGAACTATGAACTAGCGACATCGCAACATGTTCATGTGTTATGTGGGTTTCGTGGGTTATGAGGGTTTAGGGTATAGGGTTTAGGGTTTAACTATGGTAACGTGTATAGTAGCGAACTCGCTAGTACACAAGCTAGCTATAAGATAACTCAAAAATAATTATGTTAATTTATTTTGAGCAATTTAACATTCTATAATTTATAGATTTTATATAGAGACAGTATAATACTAAATTTGTTAAATATCGATCATGATATTAACTCAGGTAGAGTACATCTTTGTACATCAGCATGGAATGTACATAAGCAATATAACATAACGCTATGTAAAGAATCAATAACTCGGTTTACATTTTTAAAGCACTATAATATCTAAAAAATATACATTTTATATATAAATAGTATAATACTCGATTTGGAAAATATCGATCATCATATTATGTCAAGCAGAGTACATCTTAGTACATCAGCATGCAATGTTATGAAGCGATACTCGGTAGTATGATGAGTGATGACAGTTGGTGAGTGCACGTGTTCATGATACTTTGTTTAATTCATGAATCGTACTTGTAATCACATAAATGAGTTGTAATAAACTAAGTTTCTCTAATCAAATGCACGTGAACTGCGCATATATATGTAGTTCATGTGGGAAGCTCTACTATGCTTTTGTCTCTAAAGGTAAGCGATGGACAGTGTTTACAAGCGTACACATGATTTGTAGAGTTTCTTAATGTCTTACAATTATAGACTAAGTTTCTTAAAACTCTTTCAAATTGTGTAATTGCAGATTAAGTCAACAAATCCCGATCCCGTTATACATCAACATACGATGGAACAAATGAAAATTATTCTTACGATAGAATGATTAGTGTTTTATTACATACCATCATTTCATTTAAATCGTGATTTAAAAATGTATGAGTGCATTTTTAAAAAAAAACTAATTATCTTATATAGGGTTCTGGCGAGCAGTTGTAGCGATATCGCAACTACCTAGAAACATACTTTATTTCAGCTTTTCAGTTACGATCTCGCTAGAATGATAAAGTAGACCATAAAAGGCAATCACATGAGCATGTAACGATATCGTAAATAGCCACGTCAGGTGTAACTAGAGAGTTCCGATTTCGCAACAAGGTAAGCAAGCATAAAGTAAACACGTTATAGAACAGAAAAACACAACACTTTTGGCATCTTATCCATCACTTCTTACGGGTTTCATCTCCAAAAGTTCAAACTTTTGCACATCTTAAATCTCCTCAACTTTCTGCACATCAAATCTCCATAACCCATCCCATACATGTTGGACACATCAATTGTGTTAAAAACAAAGTGCAACTAGCCACTAATTGCATGCAAAAGATTGGTAAGTTATCCATTAAATTCCCAACCATATTTTTCTCCATATTTTTGCAATTAATGTCAATCTTTAGTTGTTGTTGTTCAATTTGGTAACATCCTTTGTTGTGGGTAGGAGAGGGACAAACAAGGTAGACCATCCCCAACCAAAATAATCAATTCTCCCGACACAACTTTGTCATATACTAAATGTCCAATTTTTTTCATTCTTATTTGCTAAATTTTTTTAAAAAAAGTAAAACAACACTATGGTGGAGTGAAATATATGGGCTCACCACACCCTGGAATAAATCCATGAAGTACTTCTCCAAAATGGAGTCATTTGAGTGATTACAGAGGATTCCATGTAAACACTAGGACTTACTCTGCATCAAATGGCGGTAATGCCATGTCTAACTAGCCAGTAATGGCATGTCTAACCTAATGCTATAAAATGGGGTCTAATAAGGTCGGGGTTTGAATCAGCAGCGCTTTCGGAAGTCCCAGTCCGACTAACCGACTGCATACTAATTACAATACTGGATACTGCCTACTGAAATCAGCAAGCCAATGATCTGCCTGTCTGCATCAAGTAGCCATGCCAAAGAGACACTTCTACATGTACAAACTACAAATCTGATCCAAAATAGAATCGCCATAGGGATAGTAAATACTTCCCCTGACTCGGATTTCTCCTGTCTATCATAAGAATCAGTTCAGAAGCCAGCTAATTTTCCTAAACAAAGTGACCAGTTAGAAAAAAAGACTGGCAGACATCACACCCAACCAGTACTCTATCAAAAAACCAGTTCAAAGCATCTACCCCTTATTGAATAAACCTAAAAACATGAAATAAGTAATGCAAGAAAAAGAAAAAGAAAGAAAACCAATCTTGCAGAGGACCCCATTGTGGAGAGAGATGGACTCTGGAGCTTCTGGAAACACTGTAGTCGGGCGGCGCGTGCACGCGTGGGCGGCGTGTAAACAGCACGCGCGGCCGCCTGGGCGCGTGAGGAGGCTCTAATGCTTGCCCTGCACTTTTTTCGGAGCTCTCCCATCTTGTTTCGTCGTCGTGGTGGCGCGTCATCCCTCCTCTGCTCATCTAATTGGGCCGGGCCTTCAGATCTGGGAGTCGAGTCGTAGGAGCTTCTTCCCTGGAAGTCCACTCCGCCGGCGTGCGGAGCTCGCTGTTGCTTGAAAGAGTGGGACTGACGCTAGATGGAAGCTATCGCCGGAATCCACCAGCGCCGAGCAGCGGTGACTGGACGAAAAGGAGATTGAAGCTGGGTCTCCCCAATCTGACAAGAAAAAAAGGGAATCGTAACTTTTCGATGTGATTTGGTTTCCGGGTAAGGGGGAAGGGAAGGGTGCTTTGATTAAACTAGGGGTAGTCGGGGGGAGGCGATCTGCTCGGCGGCGAAATCACCGGCCGGCGATCCCTCCCCAAGGTTTAGATCTGGGGGGTTGAATTTTGCGAAACGAGAGGATGGAAGGGGAAAAGGATCTTATTTGCTAAAAATTTGATTTTCTTGTACATAGTGCCTCCATTTATCATGTTATTGCTAAATATCATGTCAGAAGCATGTCCTGAACGAAAATGTAGATTTTCTTTTAATGTTGTCCATTGCTTGCTTAGCCCTAAATTTTAGGATTATGTTTTATAATGTTTTTACTACAAAGTACAACTTTGACTTATTAGTATTGTATTAGTCATTAATTAATTTCAATATACAAAGGAAAGCTTGCGATGAATAGCCCTTTAAGTTCCGTTAACTCCGACTCAAGTGGGGGGGAAAATATTGTTGGCGGTTCAAGTGAGGTTAAAAGACAACGAGAAGTGAGTCACGCATCGAAAGAAGCTCAACTTAGAATAACATAGACCAAAGCCATAGAATTTTGGGAATAACATTCCTAAAATAACATAGAATTTTTAAAAGGGTTTGAGGGATAGGAAGTGCAAAGCCACTGTTGATAATGTTATGCCTTACACCGGGGGTAGGGCGGGGTACTTGGGTGTGGGGAAGAAGAACTCAAAAAAAAGCAACAAACCAAGGTAAAAGAGCTTGTGGATGGGGGCATGGACGCGGAAGAGGCGAACAAGCTAGTCATTGCCGAAGACCCTACAACATATAATAGACTGCAATTATTCGTCTTTGGTAGAATTAAAAAAGACGGGACTTTCTCAAGTGATGAGGCAAAAAGGGTGGCTAATCGAGTGGTACGTTTTACCTACTACGCCATACCATATTCCATTTTAGTATCTACAATCACACCATCAAACACAACAATTGATGATGATAATAACTTTTAATTTACAATACTACCTTTTTAGGACGAGGTCGAGCGTGTAGTTGAAGAAGGCTTGTTCATCCCAGTCGGTAAACACGATGTGCTACGTAGGGAACTTGGGAAGGCCGAGCATCCGGGAAGAGCTAAGGGAATTGGTGGTTATGTTACTCAAATAGAGGCGTTTGGTATCAAACGTAGTAGTAAAGACCCTAAACCATCCAAACTCCAAATAGCATTGAACCAAGCCAAACAATCCGACCAAGAGGCCAAGAAATTGAAAACAATGTTGGCCAATATATGTTCTTTTATAAAGTATCCTCTTCCATCCAATTTTTGTGACACCGATCCCATCAATGGACCCTCATCTAGAGGTTCACATCCTTCCCCACCACAACATGAGGTTGACCAATCTATTTTTGACCAACCTATTTTTGACCAACCTATTGTTGAACCCAACAAGGAAATATGCACACCTTCGGCCCTTATCAAAGAGCAAGTTCACATACAACCATTTGATCCCAAACCAAAGGTACGTTAAATTCTTGCACCTCAATCAAATGAATAATTCTACACAACTCATTATTATTGATATTTTATAAATATACTCTTCCTACATATGTCTAATTCGACCTAATTAAACATGCCTTATTTGTATATTAGAACTCACATTCTGACAAGTTGTACGCTGAATGTGGGATGAATTCTCAACCCCTCCACGTTGCAATGGAAAATTCATATCCTGACATGGCACTATATCATGAAGTCAAAGTCCCTATTGGTTTCGTTAGGGTTTCTATACTACATGTGTTAGTCGAGGATGCCTTGGTACCGGTCGCGGATCAAGAGTGCACGACAGTGGGTAAAGGTTTGGGCCATTTTTTTGTGTGGCCCAAATGGTTGGTCGTTGATGTGAATTTTAATTCTATCCCAATTAATATAAATAAACCATCACCCGTCGTAGACCCACTAAATTTCCCGGTAGCTAAGATGCCGATGTCGGCGGAACAAGTTGGATTCATAAAAGCACTCCCGGGATTCCTTCGCACGTTTTATGATCTGGTGGGTCACTATAGTCGGGATTCCGTTTACTATTTCTACTCCAATAAACAGGTATTCGGCAAAGCGAGGGAATTAGTCGTTCCATGGGAAGACTTTGCCCTTTTCTGGCACTATCAAACCCTTCCTGAAACAATCCTTATACTACATCAAATGTAAGCTACTTGATCTCATCTCTTCTATCGTATTGCAAGTTACAAATTATCATATACTTGTGCACTATTATACGTTCATATCCGGTCTATTGTTTATTTAGGTACATGCAATGCCTTGCTCTAAACGCAAAGACTTTCATTGGTTTTTTGCACCCAATATGCTTGCAAGAAATGAATGAAAGTAATCAATCACGACTTGCTTATCTCTCTAAGATACTTAGTGACAAGACCAAGACAATTTACATAGGCCCATATCTAGAGAGGTTAGTTTTCTTTTTGGGAAAATTTGTATTAAGGGCAGTATAACTTTCAAAATTTAGAAGTGGGGTGTAACTATTACTTAATTTCTAAAAAGGGCGGTGAATAATTATTAAAAATTATTAATGTTTTTCTGATAACAAATTGACACGATTACCCTGATGCCTTAATCTGATCTGATATCTCCTTTTCCATACTTCCCAGGAGGTGCACCGCCGCTCCACCGCCATTTTCCACCCGCAACATCACTATCAAAATTATAATTATTCAATAAGTATCTGTAAATTTCAAAGCTCCACTGTTGAAACTTCCAATTGTTAAAAGAATTCATTTGAAGAGTATAAAATAATGCAAGAGCACAGATCGAGTTTCAGAAAATCATCGGTGCGGCGGTTGAGCTGGGAAAGCCGACGCCATTGGTGTGGAACACAACGCTTTTGGAAACCAACTCTCTAGAGGAGCCGAGAAGGTCAGGCGAAGCCGAGGAACTTGAACACTACCTCCGACGACGCCGATTCCGCTGTATCGAAGCCATCACCGGAATAATACATCACGTCACAAGTCCGCCTTTTCTTCAAGCTATAACCCTTAATTTCATTCCTTATTCAAAATAATTTTTTATTCGATTCCTCAGTCAAAGAGCATGATTATAACGATTTCTCTCCGCCATGATTAATTCTCGCCGTGGCTGGAAACTTTGGATTAAAAAAAAAACAAACCTAGACTTCCCCAAAACTGGAGAAGAGCGATTTGTTTAAGGCTAAGCTAGCTTTGATTTCGATCATTGGAAACATTGCGAGCGTCGGCGGAGATTTGCAGAGTAATTAATTAAATTCAGAGTTAAAAGGCACGAGGGTAACCGTGTCAATTTATTATTAGGAAAATATTAATAATTTTTAATAATTAATCACCGCCCTTTTTAGAAATTAAGCAATAGTTACGCCCCAATTCTAAATTTTGGAAGTTATACCGCCCTTAATCAAAATTTTCCCTTTCTTTTTTACAATTGGATAATTGCATTTCGTAAACATTCTAATCTTCGAGCCGGGTTCTTACATTTTCATTTCTTAAAATATGTAGTGGCCAATGGAGTTTTATAGCTATGATACCATCGTTGAAGTGAGTGTATTGGATGGACCCGCTACACTTCGGTTCATCTACAAAATTTACAGATTTATTAGAGGTTGCTATGCATAGTGCACATGACGACACACTACTTCCCTTCAACCTTATACAGATTCAGGTGACATTACAAATCCAATGCTCATTTATTTCCACTATGATTTCATTTCAAATCATTTGTTATACTTCTTCACTTTCAGCACCGAAAGCAATTGTCAAATTGGGAGTGCGGTTACTATATGATGTTGTATGCCACCGAGTGCGTCGCTGGCCTTGTTGATGATAATTTGGAATTACATCGCATAAGCATTCTTACAACCTACTTATTGTACCTATTACTATCTACATTGCCTTCAATACTATTAAAAAACATTTTCTATTCTTAGATTCTCGAGGAAAATCATGCACCATACACCAAGAAGGAGTTGGAGGATGGTAGAGATGCATTTGCTAGACACTTGGTCCTTATTAGATCTCGGTACATCTCTAGGCCTCACAAACCCAATAAAAGCTAGTTTATTTTTTTGTCAAATGGATGCATATACTTTTGAGTTCAATTACTTCAATTGGTTTATAAAGTGTGACTTGTTAGTGTTTCATGTTCATGTTTTGTGCTTAGATACCATGCATCTTGCAATTGACAGCTTAGACAATTAAAATGAAACCCTAATTTAGTGGAAATGGGTGGAAATGGCTCAAAACCTATAATTTAGTGACACTTATTACGAGTTACATGTGATTTCGTAACTTGTCTCGCCAGTGACAATAAAAACTTTGCGACCATGTTGTACTGTCGCTACTTCTCCCGCAACGATCATATTTCTTAACTTTGTTTTTGCGCCATCGCTACCCAATCGCTCGTTCTTCTCTGCCTCTCCAATCTGATCTCTGACGATGTCGTAAACAAAATCGCCAACGTCAGGTGAATCACTAGCTTACTCGTAACGTCATTTGTTTTTCTCGCCCACCCAACGGTCACACGACGTCGTTTCAGTTTAGCGAGATGATTAGCGAACTCGCTACTACACAGCTTAGCGACTTTCTTACGAACTTGTTTCTGTACCGCACCAATAATTTTTATTATACAGGCAGATTCTCTTGCGAACTCGCTACAGATTTACTGGCGACTAGCACGTCTCTGTCGTAACCAGGCTCGTCTGGGTCAACCCTGAATGTGTAATTTTTCTTGTAGCGATCTCGCTAGTTACAACCTAGTGAATCGCCAAAATATGTTGTAACTAGTCTCGTTACAATATAAATAAATGAGGAGCTTGTTACACTGCGGTATGGTAACAGATTTCTAGCGATCCGCGCGTTTGTTGTCGAACCCAGTCTCGGCCACATTAACTTTCCAATGTAGCGAATTCGCAACTGTATGAACTAGCGATCCGCAAGAGGCTGTCGTAACTACATAATATACCAGGTTTTTGGTATTTGCGTTTACTGGTTACGAGTTCGCAAGAAGCAAATGAAAATCATAGTTACGTTACTACTTGCGAGTTCGCAAGTTCAGAGCAAGGCGTATGCCCCATCATACAAGGCGGAAATATACGCCTTATACCCAAAATCATTTAAGGCATAAGTGGAACCGCCTTAGATGATTTTTCTCATTTAAGTCACAACCACCCAAGGTATTTGTTTTCTACCTTAACACATGAAGGATGAACCACCTTAAATAGCTTGATATTCTAGTAGTGAGTATTTTTAAATATTTTTCAGTTCAGTTCAATTTTTTTATTTTTTTCAGTTCAGTTAAGTATTTTTAAATATTTTTCAGTTCAGTTCAATATTTTTTTTTTTTTCAGTTCAATTCAGTATTTTTAAATATTTTTCAGTTCAATTCATTATTTTTTTTATTTTTTTCAGTTCAGTTCAGTTCAGTTAAATATTTTATTATTTTTTCAGTTCAGATAAATATTTTTATATTTCTTTTAATTTCAGTAAATTTCATATATATATATATTTATTTATTTATTTATTTATGGAGGTAGTCTTGTGAGAGACCGTCTATATTATAGATCGGGGACTAAGTAGTAAAAGCATGGTTAAATAAAAACAAGGAGGTCCTTAATGCAATTTAGAAAATTACTATTCATGCGCGACTATTCATGGCCCGGTACTATTCATACACGCACTATTCATGTCCCGGTACTATTCACGGCCAATACTGTTCATGTCTCAGTACTATTCATTCCCCAATCCTATATTAATACGTTGTACACTAAAACATTGAGGTTTTTAATTAAAACTATGATGTTTGATTTTCTTAAATGATGTACATTAAAATACAGAGGTTGTTAACTAAAAGTATGATGTTTGATTTTAAAAGATTGTAGATTAAAACATGGAGGTTTTTAATTAAAAGTATAATGTTTGATTTTTAATATGTTGTAAATTATAATACGAAAGTTTTTTATTAAAATAAAAATGTTTGATTATTAATAAATTGTAGTTAAATTACAGAGGTTTTTAATTTAAATTACTATGTTTGTTTTATGACATGATGTAGATTAAAATATGGAGGTTTTTAATTACAAGTACAATGTTTTATTTATAATTGATTGTAGATTAAAATACGGAAGTTTTAATTTAAAGTAGAATGTTTGAATTTTAAATATAGAGATTTCAGTTTTAAAGTAGAAAGATTTAAGTTTAAATAGGTTGTAGATAATAACACAAAGATTTAAGGTGAAAATATAAATTTTATTTAATGTATTATATATATATATATATATATATATATAAATCTTGGTTGAACGAAGCATCAAATATGAAATGGATGAAATGGAGCGGTGGGAATGTCTATACGCCTTTAAGGACGAGGTCCTGAGTACGAGTTGACATGTGAGCAATTTTTTTGCAAGATTTGGGAAATAAATATGGCGGCTCCCACTTACACACGCGCGGCGCGTGATTTAAGCAGGGAGGGGGTAATTTTTACAGAATTGCAACTTAATCCCTCCGTGTTTTGCAAGTAAGTACTTTCATATTTCTCTAGTTAAAAATAGCATAGTCTATATTGTGGACGGTCTCTTTTGAGAATTTCTAATTTTTATTATAGCTCTCTACTGTTTTTTCGATTTAGTTCAGTTTATATTCAGCTGAACTCAGATCAGATCAGAAAATTATTTTTTTCAAAATATGATTTAATTTAGTCATACTATTTTCCTTAAATTTACTTTTTGTTCATTTCGTAGAAATTCAAATCAGTTTTTTTTTTAATTTGTTGATGTTATTCAGCCTTATGTAGGTGTACGATTAGTATTTAAGTATGTCTAAATTAATAAACATTGTTCGATCAAACGAATTCATAAGTAATATTACTCTTTTGTCATACATTTAATTTTAATTAAAATCAACATCACGAGAGAATATTATTATTTTAAACCTGAATTATTAAATATTACTTTAATTGAATTTAATTTAATTTAGTTTAGTCTAGTTTAAATCATTTCAGTCAGTCCAATTTATTTCTATTCAGTTCAGTTCAGTCCACTTTTATTTGATCCATTTTAATTCAGTTCATTTAATCTGGTTATGAACAAATGTGATTTGATGAAATTTATTGGGTTTAGTCATTATTTCAATGCATTATATTTTATTCCGTTCCATTTCTATTCAATTCAGTACGATTCAGTCCATTTTATTTGTCAATAATGAACTTTTTTACTATAAATTTTTTCAGTTCAGTTTAGTATTTTTTTATTTTTTTCAGTTCAGTTCAGTATTATTATTTTTTTTCAGTTCAGTTCAGTATTATTATATTTTTTCAGTTCAGTTCAGTATTTTTTATTTTTTCCAGTTCAGTTCAGTATTTTTAAATATTTTTCAGTTCAGTTCGGTATTTTTTTATTTTTTTCAGTTCAGTTCAATATTTTATTTTATTTTTTAGTTCAGTTCCGTATTTTTAAATATTTTTCAGTTCGGTTCAGTATTTTTTTATTTTTTTCAGTTTATTTCAGTTCAGTTCAGCAGAAAATAAATTCGGACAAACAGGGCCTTAGCTATTTGGTTATCCATATATAGTATATACCAATTTTACAAGTGAACACAAAATATGAAAAAGAATTACTTTTATCTTAAAAAAAGTAAATGACATGTTAATTGCAACACAACAAAAACTTTATTAATTTAAACATAACAAATTTCTATACATTTATGGAATCACACCACTACTATGCACAATATTGTAGAAGTTTGAGTTTAACTTTCTGAAGAACTAGAAGCACCTCCTTCAACCTAGGTCTGTCATTAGAAGACTCACACACACACCTTAAAGCTAGTTGCATAATTGATGATATACACTCTAACTTTTCAGTAACATGTATTGCGTCATGATTCAGCAAGTTCGCATCAATGACTCTCACGATTGAATCAGGCATAGAATCATTCACCAGACTTTTCAAACTCAAGTTTCCGCCAAACATTTCATCATTGGGTCTTTTCCTTGTGAAAACTTCCATTAGCATAATTCCGTAGCTATAAACATCACAACTTCTTGAAATTAATCCTTCAAATCCATATTCTAAAAGAAACATGAGTACATGTGTAAGAAAATAATTTTGTTATGTGAATACCAATATATACAAATAAACCAAGAATATGAAATTACCTGGTGCAATATATCCAATTGTGGACAGTGTATTAGTTAATGTCATACTTTCCTCCTCTCCCATCATCTTTGTGATTCCGAAATCACTAACACATGCAACCATGTCTTCATCAAGTAAGACATTTCTAGGCTTTAAATCACAATGAACCACAAGTGTTGTATATTCATGATGGAGGTAGTGCAGTGCGCTTGCCACATCGATCATTATGTTTAATCTTTGTGTAATGGTTAAGAAACGGTTGCAGGAATGCAAGCATTCATCAAGACTTCCATTACTCATGTATTGAAGTACCAGGGCCTTAAAATCATTGTTGGAGCAGCAACTAATGACCTTCACAATATTTCTGTGGCGTACATTTCGAAATACTTCACACTCAATGTCAAAACTCTTGAATGCTTTCGAAAATTGCAAACTGAAAACCTTCACCGCTACAAGTCTCCCATCATTCAACTCTGCTTTAAAAACAGAACCATAGCTACCCATGCCGAGTAAATTCATTTCATCGTACCCACTAGTTGCATGTAGGAGTTCATTGTAAGAAATTTGTTCTATTGTCTGTGGAGATGAGACATTTGTTGCACTTGGAACCTTTCTGGCCTTATGAAACTTCCAAAATATACACACTGAAGTAAGAACAACCACGAGACCCACTAGTGGAATCAATATATTTAGAAGAACCATTTTTCTTGATGAGTTGTGTCTTCTGTCAATTTTGCACTTAGGCACAAGGAATCTTACATCTCCACATAAGGCATCGTTGAAGATAAAAAATCCACTAGGGAAGTTTCTGAAAGGACCGCCCAATGGAATTTCACCTCTCAAGTGATTCTCAGAAACATCAAAAACTTGAAGATATTGAAGGGTTTCAAATGACTTAGGGATCGAGCCTAATAAGATATTATGTGATAGGTTCAACGATGTCAAACTTAACATATTTCCCATTGTATTTGGTATGGATCCCTGGAATTGATTGTTTGACAAAGAAAGATTTTGCAGGTTGGACAACCCTCCGATCGAGTTTGGAATGACTCCAGATAATTGATTCATGGACAAATCCATCGATACCAAAGCCTTAAAGTTTTCAATCTCCATTGGCAATGATCCATTCAAAAAGTTGTAAGAAAGGTCAAGCACGATGAGATTCTTAGGTCTCCAAAAACTTCTAGGAATACTTGATGCCAGCAAGTTAACATCTAAGTACATGGTTTGGATATAAGTCATGTTACCTAAACAATCTGGAATTGACCCCAAAATTTCATTGTAATTAAGGTACAACTCTACAAGATTGTGCATGTTGCAAAAAGGATCCAGAGTACTCTTTAATGTGTTAAATTGTAGGGATAATAATTGAAGTTTTTCTAAATTCTGAATTGATTTGGGAATATCTCCATGTAACTGATTGCTACCTAATGAAAGAACAATGATGTTGCTAAGATTACCAATTTCACTTGGTATAGCACCATTAACATTAGCATTATCTAAATTGAACTTTAGAAGGGACCTAGAAAGGTTACCAATGGCATCTGGGAGAATTCCCTTGATTGGATTTCTTGAAAAGTGAAGGAACTTTAGAAACTTGCAGTTAGTCAAGGAAGTAAGGAAATCTAACTCTCTAGAAGATGGATCATTTAAAAAGTAGTTGTTAGAGAAATCAAGACGCTTTAAAAGTTCAAGGTTCCCAAGATATTTGGGAATTGGACCAGTGAATTGGTTTATATTTAGAGACAGATATTCTAGGTTTGAAGAATTTACGATCGAACCCGGTACCGCCCCACTTAAATTATTTGCTGCAAGGTTTAGCATTTTCAGTTCCGGCAATCGGTTACCAATATCTGATGGAAAATTTCCTGTTAAACCATTCAACACAAATTCGATATCGCTAATTTTAGAAAGATTGAAGATCCCAGCTGGTATAGGGCCGCTCAAATAGTTATTTGCTGCTCCAATTATTTCAAGCTTGCGGAGATTACCAAGTTCTTCAGGTATTCGACCTACCACGAGCAACAACTTGTCCATATGAAATCAAATGCACACCATTTTTTTACTCTGTATGAAAAATTTATATATAATAAAAAGCACTAGTATTAATAAATGCAATTGCTGATTTTGATAACTGTGTGTTTAGGATATGATATCTTTAGACCTTTACTATTAGATACATAATATTGGTTTTTCTAATGACTGCGCAACAACTTTCAGATTCCATCATAATTTGTGCTGTCGTAGATGATTTAATAGCGGATGAGTAAATGACACTATCTACATAGATGCAAGTCGACCAATCATTTAATAAAAAAATATGTATTTATTCCATCCTCAAATAACGTATAATGATCATTAACGGTGTTTGTTTATCCTCAAATAACATACTACAATGCACAATATGATTATACTACTTCTCCAAATAAAGTAGTTGTTAATATCAGACAATCAAACAAATAAAAAAAATTATTTGAGGTATATTTGAATGATAAGTCATTAATAACTGAAATACCTGCATTTTATCCACATCCGTACGAAATAATAATTTTGGGCAAGTTTGTAATGCCTAAAATTTAAGTGCAATACTAGATTTAAATGTTCTACTATTGGTATAGTTACTCGCTTTTTCTAAGATTAGTTGATGGTTTTTTTAATTACTGTTGTATAGTATAGTTAAGTTAAGCAATGATAGGTACGTAACAGGAGGAGATGAAAAGACGTCAATTAATTACAATGAGGAGGGAGTAAATAATAGTTTTTTCGATTAAATGAACATCCACTTTTGTTTAATCATCTACGACATCACATAACGATAGAATCTGAAAGTGGTTAACCAGTGCCAAAAAACTGAAACTATTTATTATCATCCCAAATAAACTAGTTGTGCAATAAGTTAATTAAAAACATGATAATAAAACTCTTAAAACTTGTATATATTCTCATTATCATTATCAAATGACTACTTTTCTTTTATGATTAGGATTTATTTTCTTCAAGTTAAACCAGAACACTTGTAAAAACTATTTTAAAATAAAAACATTCTCCTCTAATTTGAGTCATATAATAAAGTCTACATTTATTTAATAAATAGATTCAAATGAAACTAGTAATTAATGTTTAAATATGATGGATTTTTCACCAATTTATTCTTAAAAAATTTGATCGATGGGTAAGATCTAATCTAAACTCTCAAATAATTTATTCAAGTTTCTAGTATTAACAAAGCTCATGTTAAGACAAGATAGCATGGTACCTGTAAGAAAATTATGGCCCATGTCAAGAGTAGTAAGCTTAGTCAAATTTCCAAGTTCTTTTGGAATGAGACCCAACAACTGGTTCCGTTGTACGCTCAACTCCTCCAGATTATGAAGATTCCCCAATTCTCTGGGGATTATACCTGTCATTTCCAGATTATATTATAATATTTTCATTTCAACTTAATAAATTCGGATCAAATTAAAACATAAATATAGAAGAATAGGAATGGTACATATTTACTAAAATAAATCACACCACCTTGTAAACGGTTGCTTTCAACGGCCAGAGTTTGAAGCAGTTGCAGGTTGCCGATTTCTTTTGGTAAGAAACCAATAAAATTGTTGGAGCCTAACCTGATAGACCTTATCCTGCGTAATCTGGACAACTCCATGGGGAGATTTCCATGGAAAGAGTTGGTCGTCATGTCGAGTGATACAAGAAAGGAAAGGTTGCCTAAATGAGGAGGTACGGTGCCGGTGAGACTCATGCCGGAAATATTTAGGGCGGTGACTCGGCGGTGGAGACGCCCGCACCGGACTCCGGTCCAGCTACATACAAAGGATGAAGAAGACCAGTTTTTGGACAGTATTTGTAATGGATCTGAAGTTATTTGGGTTTTGAGAGATAGCAGAGCAGATGCATCCGTTGAAATGCTCGTTTGTTCCATGGATGTGATGTAGCCGTTAGTTAGCAATAACATGGCACAAGTTATCAAAATGACCAGAGCATAACAACATCGATCCATTGCACTTCAACCTTATGTTATACTATGAATCTTATGATGTATAAAAAATATATTTGTATGTGGCCTTTTTCTTCTTGATGAGTGTTGTTTAATATTTAGATAAAGTTGAGATGTGTTGTTGTAGCCTTTTTCTTCTTGATAAGCGTAGTTTATTTAGATAAAGTTGAGATGTATTGTTGTAGTTTGTGGACTAGATTTCATCATGAAAAGTCAACAACCAACCGCCGGTTGGACAAACCGTAGACACACGTGTCAATTTTCTAAGAATTTGATTTATTTTGGCCACTAAATTATCCATGTTCAGCCCACTTATTTTGATTCTGTCCTGCATCCATATTTTACTTATTTGCAATCCGTATTTTTATTATATAATCATTATAATATATAACTGATTTGCAAGTGCATGCAATATATATATGATGCATATGTTTGATGTGTATAATTATTGACCATAGTATTTTTTATTTTGAACTGCAAAATAAGTAAAATACGGATTGCATCTGTGATGCTTTTGATTTGGATGGGACAAGAATAGGTAATAAAATAAATGTAAATATTGTTCAGGTTGGACTGAACCATTGTTTTGATTTGGATAGGCTTGGTAACAGTGATTTTGGAAGTTTATCAATTCGAAACTTAAAAATTGGATCTAACTTATTAAAATGAATTAAATTGAATCGTACTGAAGAAAACAATCAATGTATTGGTACGTAACTAAATGAAGCTGTAATTTATCAAATCATACTTCATCAAAATCGAACTTAATAAACTAAATTGAACTTAAATATATTGAACAAAAAGAAATTGAAAAATAAATCAATCCATTGTGTGAAATCGAATGGATATTGCAAATAAATCAAATAGATATAATAACAAGAACTTGGAATCCTCTACCTAATGGTAGTATTGAAACTCGAGAATAGAAAATAGAACTAAATTAAACTACACTTAACTGAAATAAACTGAATTGAACTACACTTAAATGAAGTGAAATGAACTAAACTACACTCAACTGAAATAAATTGAATTTTCAATATAAACTGAAAATCATTAAATTATATTATTTTCCCTGAATCGGATTGAATTGAACTAAATTATTAACAAATAATTTGTTTAAAAAATTTTAAAATTATAATGCACTTAACTTAACTGAAAAATATTGGACTGAACTAAACTGAAAAATTCAAATAAATTGTAATAAACAGGCTCTTAAAGTCCTTGCTTTTGGTAATTATACATACTAAATGGGCTGAAATAGTTTCATAGGCCCGAAAATACATAATGATAAATTTGAAATTACTACTCAAAAGAAAAATAAACTACTTATCCGGTCCAAAAAATACGTGGATCCCATGCCCGTTGGACCAACCAGTGGTTGGTCCTAATACTCCCCATTTCATCATGGTACAAAGACGATAAGTATGCCAAACATGTTACTCACCCCATGTGTGGCCCAATCGTAGCTATCCAACTGTTATGAATTAATTGGTTATGTTAAAATAGGAAATTGAGGGACTTGATAAAAATTACAGTAGATGAGTGATCTAATCTGTAGTTATGGCTAATTAAGCTATATTATCTAAAATTCTGTGCCAGTGATTGGCAATCATTCTCATTAATCAAAATTCAGTATTATTTCTTATTTTTAGCTCATCTGAGCTCTCCCTACCTAACAACTGGTATCAGAACTAGTGGTCCTCCGACCACGGCTAAAAACACTCGAAATGATATTCTGGACGGCCGACTAACGGAGGTTGAAGGTCAGGCAGTCGAATTCCGGCAACAGCTGGAGGAGAATCAACACCATCTCGAACGCAATCAGGCTGAGCTAGCAAAGTTGGTTGCTGCTATGGCGGATCTGCGCGTCGAGCAAGCCAAAAAATATATTGAGCTGAAGGCGGAGCAACACAATGTATTACTTATGAACTAAAAAGTTTACGTAATTAATATTATTTTTACAATATATAAAAATAGTGTCCATTTAGAGCTTAAATGCATTGAACTGAAAAGTGTTGTGCTGATGAGTGTTGTGATGTGCTGACCAGTGTTGTGATGTGCTGAAATGTGCTGCAATAAGTTGAACTGGACAGGTCTTAAGTGCTGAATACTGAAAAACTAAAAATTAGTAAAATTCATATGTCTGAAATGAAGTCTGAGTGAGAAAAGTATACTAAATTTTCTAAAAATAGTAAACATTGCATGCATTAAGTGATAAGTGAAAACCAAATCACTTATTTGGGAGGGTGCAAATTATTACATACAACGGGGGTACGTACCCCCAAGTGCATTTTAAAATGTGAAGATGTGCATTTAAATAAGAATAATTGTGCATTATAATTTCTATTGCTATAAATAGTATATGGACAATTGTTAGTACATATTAAGGTGAGATACATACACCCGGGATACCATATAACAATTGTTGGGAGGGTGCTTTTGTACTTGACAATTAAGACCCACTTTTTCATTAAGATGTCAATTTTACCATTATCAAATACCTCAAATTTTGATCAAGTACTTTTTCATTAAGTTACCCACTTAATTGGGTTATCAAACAGAGCCTTACTATATTATTCCTCTTAACAAGTTTCAGTGAAATCCACTACAGCTGTTGGATTAGATCAACGGTTGTGATTCATCCTTAGAATATCCTCCCTATTTACTGTAAACTTTCACGGTGATTCTCTTACAGTATCACACGATGTCCCACAGTTTGCTTTTTAATTCAACCGTATCTTTTTGTAAACCGTACTATCCATTCTTTTAACTTTCAGTCCACATTTGAACAATTTTCATACTTTCAAGCAGTTATTTTCTGATGGGTTATATTTTCATGGTCCTAACTTCAAACCTGTATTTAATTACGATCATCTCTTATCTTCCCACCCTGATTACGCTGATTGTTTTTTCTTTTGTGATATTCTCTTTTATATTCTATTCATGCATTCTCAGGTTTATATTTTGACAATGAAGTCTTAAAAGCCGGTTTTTTAGTAGAAAATACAAATCAAAGGTACAATGGTTTAAAAATAAATTTGTGGTTGAGTTTATTTTTGTTAAATTATGACAGCTTTTTGATTAATTGGAAAATGCATCTTGTTTGCTCAGAATTTGCCATCATCTGATGAATGATGATGAAGGACGAAGTGAATTAGTAATATGATCACATGTGTGGTCTCTCTCTAATCGGATTCTGAGAAATGATTTTAACTTTATTTTTCCCTTTTTAATAAATAAGAGGTTCAGTTTTTTTAAAATGGGCTGGTTAATTTTTTTTCATTTTTATCGTGAACATCCCAAAATATGATCATTCTTTTTTGAAAGCAAATAAAGATTATCATTTCATTCTCCTGATAAACGTACAAAATCGTTTGCTACAAGAAGATGTGGAATTGAGTTTCAAGAAATAACATAAGACGCGCCATATTTTGCAAAATGTGTAAGTAGGTGTGTCAAAAGATTTTCTAGAACGAGAAACTCAAAAGGGAAATTGTTGACCCGCCAAATATGATCATTCTTGTTAGATGCATATGTGTGCTTAAAAGTAGCTTAAAAATTATTTTACTAGTAATATAAAGTCTCTGTTGTGTGTGTGCACGCGTTTCTATTTTCTGAATTAGGGCGTTTGTTTCTAATAAATTTTAAATCATGTCTTTTGTGTTTGGTTATATTTTCATAGTTGAAAGTTAGAATCTTATTATATATTTATTGTATAAGAGTTGTATTTGCTGTGAATGGAGGGGTAGGGGTTCACTTGATACAGTTGATAGTATGGAAGTATATTCTAATTAGTTTTGGTGATCAAATTACCATATTCATCATGTGCAGGTAGATTATGAAGCTTTAATATTTTATTTTTTACTGATATTAAGATTAAAATTATTGTTACTTTTTTCATGTTTTAATCTTTTTCTAACTTTATTTTGTATTGTGGTTCCTTTGATCAAACGATCTAAGATTTTATGAGCTTTTATGTTATCACAACACATTGATTTATATATTAATTCTTATGTCAACTTATGTAGTTACCTAATGTTAAAATTCTTGTTTTTCTTGGAATGAATTATTCGTAATTGCCAATCTCTTGTTAAATAAAAATGCCAAAAAATATACTTTGTTCATTTTTGGGAATAGCAGACCGTTATGAAGATCCGTGTGGCACGAAGGGTTTCGCAGGTGCATATTAGCAAGTTGCTTAGAGTTTCATGTGAAGATACGCTCTTTACCATCATAAATAGTATGCTTTAGTTTAATCTTATTTTTTACTTTTATGCATTGTAGAGGCTATGTTTCATGTCAGATTCATATATTCATGATCTTATCGTGATCATAGCAATATTAAACCTTCTTATTCTCCCTTAATTGTTTATATTGAATGGTTAATCAATTGTCCTATATTATATATGCATTGGTCATTTTTATGATGGTTAATATAAGAGAATATATATTGCTAAAATATTTACTTACATAATATAAAAATAAAAATGGGAAATGATCGTGCTTGGCACGACGAACACTATCAATATAGGATTCGGTTAAATATTCACTTATTTTCTTAATGTGATTAGTATTACATATTCTTATTTTTACATTTCATGACAAATACATAATTATTATTGTTATGAAATTCAGAATATTTTTATCACAAATTAGAGATGTTTAAGTATGTCTCAATATATTTTTTAATGCATATTAACTTCGTATATTTTAGGATTTTACTTTTTTTAAAAAGATGATCCCCGTGCAATACACGGCGGGCACTAAAACTAATAGTATCATACTAACAGTAAAACGTAATCATACCACATCTTTTCTTAATAATGCATCTAAAAGTGGAGGAAGTACTCCCCGTTTCCGCAAAGTTGTGGGCAAAAGTAAAACGGTACAATGTAAAAACATTACTGCTATATTGACAATAATGGCCAATAGAAAGTGCAGCCCCTCTCTATATTTGTCTATCAAGTGTTTGAATTCAGGTACACGCAACAGGGCAATACAGTCATTTTACATCTACGCTACCATTTTTAGAGAAACAAAAGTGAGTGGAGTAGTTCTGGCCGTAAGGCAAACGGAGTAAGAATGACACTAATTCCGTGAGCTTGCATTTCTATTTTCTTCATTGGATTAAATTAGTACAGATAATTCACATCATGAATTGAGATAGTACAAAACACTCAAAGAAACAAGGGTTAAGAACAAGGAGACGAAAAGCGGTTACTTTGATTGTTCATAGATGAAAATTCAGAACAAAGACATCTGTTTTGATTATCTCCTCTGATTCTAGAATCCCAGGTTAGCCCTCTATTTCTAATGATTTCTAGCTCCTTACAGAAATGTAAATCTTAAATTTATTTTCTTTGTTTGGTTTGAAGGTCATGGAAGTCCAGCAGGAAGCTGAAGGTGCGCATCTTATACTACTTTTAATTGATTTAATGTTGTTGTGCATGCAACCTGTTTGTGTTAATGTTTCAATGAAAAATTCTTTCTTGGCCAGTTTATATTTCGATTTGGTATTCACTTGGCCTGCTCTTCTTACGATTATCACAGGATAAATACCCTAACGTAGTAGCTTTTGTTTGTTTGAATTTATAACATAGATACTTATATGGCAGTAGGTTAGACACCACATAGATATAGTGAAAGCAAAATAAAGTTGAAGCTTGTAAAGTATGTGTGTTAATCTGTTCTAAGTGTTAATGTGTAAAAGCTCATAACATTTCAGGAAACCGTGAAAGAAGAAGAAATTATAGAGAGTAAGGCAAAAGTCACCAGGCAAATGGACTGCAGAAATTCGTAAGAAAGGTGCACGTGTTTGGCTTGGCACATTTTATACAGCAGAGGCTGCTGCCCAAGCTTATGATGAAGCAGCCTTTAGATTTCAAGGATCTAAAGCATTGCTTAATTTTCCCGAAAGGGCACATGCACCTCAGCTTGGCTTGCTCGTTGATTCTGTTAAGTCTACTCAGCTTCTTCGCGGTGCTTCGCAATCTGCACCTCCTTCGTCAGCGATTATGAGATCGCAAGAACTAGAAGATTCAATTCTCCAATCATCTCTGCCAAACCTTACAGTTCCTGAGTTAACATCTAAAGAACAAACCAAGAGCATACAGGAGGAGATAGATATTCAACATCCAGGTCCTTCATCTCAGGAGAGAGGAACTGTTGGTGGAGGAACAAGGCCTGACCGATATTCACCTAGGGCTGAAGCTGTATTCAGGGAAATGAATATGGATCGACAACCTGATACCGGTCAAGCAGAAATGAATGTGCTTGAGCAGTATCCACCTAAAATTTATCCTCAAGATACAGAGAAACATTCAGATTTTTCATCTGAACAACCAGAAATGGTATCAGCAGACATCAACGGAACACTTCAAACAGATTGTGGACAAGATAAAACCACCAATTCAGGTAAAAAAAGAGCAGTGAGGCAATTAGATGAAGAATGCGGGATTGACTCCAACATTCTTCACCAGCATTCAGATGAAAAACTTGAAGATGTTGCACTCCTCGGAGGTCAGCTTCAAAATTTTCTTTTGTCATTTCCTCCCCTTCGAAATATCATCTAACTTAGTCCTTTGATTATTTTGTTTATGTTATCTGAATATGTCATTTTGCTGTCAGTCGGTCTACATTGAACCGTTAAGCATGTATATAGGAACTAGGAAGCATAACATATTTAGGTGACCTTCTCTCTTAAAGTCTACCTGAACGCCCATATTTGGCTATCGGATACTGCTTAGTAGCATGACCATTGATTCAAAATAGACTTTTTAGACAGATATGCGTTGAATAGCGAAAGGCATAAGGCTAAGTTTGTAGAAGGACGAAGGAAGTTTGTATGTACAAGTTTGTTGTGAATGTTAATATACAAAAAGCTGGTAACATTTCAGGGAACCACAAAACAAGAATAAACTATAAAGGAGTAACGCAGAGAAGATCGGGCAAATGGGCTGCTGAGGCACGTGTTTGGCTAGGCACATTCGAGATTGCAGAGGCTGCTTCTGCTGCATGTGATGAAGCAGCCTTGAGATTAAGAGGCTCTACAGCATTGCTCAATTTCCCCAAACATGCCAGCTATGAAACAGATCCTCACCGTTCAAATGCTCATTGTTCCGAGCTTCGCCCTTTTGGAAAAAAAGATGGTTCAGATTCTTTAACAGGTGCCATCATCAACTGTCATTAATAATATCACTCCCTCCATATTGAAGTCGACTCCTTGTTGTGTTAGAAAGTAGACTTCACTGTTTACTAATTACTACTCCATATTAAGTATACTCATTGTTTGTGTTTATGTTCCAATGAAACTTTGTTCGATGAATCCATTTTTTTTATTTTGATTTCACTTGTCCTACCCAAAAAGAATAGCCATTGTATTGATTCAGGATTTTATATCATATGAATACTTTTTTGCATTCAACATGTAGACTCTACTTGTAGACTCCTTTAGTAAGTTGTCATTTGACGATAATACATGAAATGCTTATGTGTATACTCAGGGTGCCCCAAAAGCAGTAGAAACTATAGAGGAGTGTATCTGAGAAGATCTGGCAACTGGGCAGCTGAATTTACAGAGAAGAAGAGAGGTGTGCGTAAATGGTTAGGCACATTTAATACAAAAGAGGATGCTACCATGGCTTACAATAAGGCTGCATTGAAGTTTCTTGGGCACGAAGCAAGGCTAAATTTTCCCGAGCGCGCTAGTGAAGTCTCAAGTCATAAAAGTCATCAGCCACACGCTTCACATTCCACAGGTTTGTCTTCTGGAAAATGGATTGCTTTTGGTCCTCACTTGGCCTGCTTTTTGTACAGAAATTGCAGAATATATATCCCCTAATGGTGTAGCTTTTGTTTTGATTGGCATTTTATATCATATATGTACTTAACTGCATTCATTATATACAATCTCTCCGTTAGTAGGCTTTCATTCAATGATGATACTTGAAATGCTATGTGTATGTTCAGGAAACCACAAAAGAAGTAGAAAATATATAGGAGTACATCTAAGACGAACTGGCAAATGGGCTGCTAGATTTAGAGAAAGAACAGGTGTGCGTAAATGGTTAGGTACATTTAATACTGCAGAAGAAGCAGCCATAGCTTATGATGCAGCTGCATTGAAGTTTCATAGGAGCAAAGCAAAATTTAATTTTCCTGAATGCACTGGTGTAGTCCCAAATCCACAACATTTTTCCCATTCAACAGGTTTGTCTAGCTTTTGGTGTTCACTCCTGCTTGTTGTGCAGTTATCACAGGATACCCTAACTGTGTCAGGCTCTAGTGCAAAGGTCAATTCTTCTGAGGATTTTCCTGACGTGGAAGCTGCTTTTCACACTTCTCATGCTCATTCTGTCGACCTTCTTCCCAGTGGGGAAAATAGGCCCTCCAAAAGAAAACGTGATTTTCAGTCTTTACCAGGTTCAACATTGACTCTTCAATCAGATGAAGAAGGTCAAAATCATCAATCCTCTCTGAAACAATCTCGAAAGAAAGATAAAAATGTTCAAGATCCTGTCTCACTGCCTGAACAAACCAAGGATATACAGGAACCCCACAGTGGTAGTCAATCTTTAGATGGATCTCATACTGGATTGGATGAGGGAATTGTTGCGCAACCAGATTCCTCGTTGCAGCCAAGTGGAGAGGCATTTCATCAAACTCCTAGTGAAGACCATGTTCTCTCTAATCTCTGTGGTGGTCTGTCAGAGTTGGATAGTTATCTTGAACGTGACAAAGCAATAAGCTCAATAATAGATGCTCTTGCTGAAAAGATTCTAACAACTTTTAGTGACAATGGATGTTGATGAAGCGGAAATGAGTGCGGCTAACCACTCAGGTAACTCAACGAGAAACTATGATTTTGTTTGTTTGAAGATTTTCAAATGTTCATGGCCGACGCTTCAGAAGTTCTTAGATTTTTTCTTCTGATCAAAACTCTATGTTAGTGTTTTTCCTGCATGTAATTTTCCAAGTTCATGGCATTTTGCAGCTAGTTGGTCTCAAATGATAGCAAGGTGGGGGATCACTGATCTATGTTTATCATGATGGAAGCAAATTTATGGTAAAGGTTTGAGCTTTCTTTTTCATGAAAAATCTGGAAATAGAGGAGAAAACGATGATTTTGGTGGCATGGGATGAAGATTTGAGAACATGTACGAGCCCAGCAAGATCTTTTGGGAATGCTACTATTGAAACATTGATTTGTGTTGCATTATCTGTATTTTTAATTACGTGTTTCCTCTCTTAATCACTTTATAATTATTTTACCTAATCGTTTCAAAAAAGAATCAAAGCAAATCCCTAAACAAAATTCAACAAGATTCAAGAATGATATAACTTCTGAATCTATACCAATCTATGAAACTGAACTGTAAAGGAAAAAATTTGGTGAAGTCTAGGATTTCACATCTGACAGGTATGATTGATTAGGGCATGTTGTATAAGGTACCTATGTCAGCTCAAAGCGTCAGCATGTATTCTGGGCTTTTGTGTTTTCACATGCGTCATCTTCATGTCAATGAATTAGGAAACGTGCGATGCACAAAAAATAAGAAATTCGAAGTAATTGCAGTACTGAACAGAACCTCATAGTATTTAATCTCCAAAGTAGGTAATGCCTACAATCCCGATAAATAAAACTTTCTATGATCCAGATATACTCATGTTAAGACATTGAGATGCATAGAAAACATGTGTTTTTCAATAACAAATATCTCCATACATATATATAAGCATGTGGATGGTATGCAATTCAATGTAAACGCTTCAGCAAAGAGATCTCTATATATTGAAAATATTGGACATTTATGATAAAAGACACATTTTTCATATGTTTGGGATTGTCAAACAGAAGAAGAAGAAGAAGAAGAAAACTTTAGAGATAGAAGTGCAGAAAACAGAAGACTCTGCCATAGTTTTATTGAGTAGTAACTAGTAAGTGCGGATTAAAAGATGCAGATTCAATTAAAATAGATGATCCTCAGCCTAAATTTATAAGTTAACTAAAAGAGCCATTCAAATACATGAACTATCAGAGAAGATTAAGCATTCTTTACCTCTAACAACAGAACAAATCCGTTGCTTTCTCTGTCTATAGATATAAGATAGCATGATCAATCATTTTCTTGCCCGTCGAAATATTCAGACTGCTGCATATCCCCTGACTTCCAGAAGAAACATGAATCATGATCGTTGCTATTTCAACCACTAGCACATTCAGAATTAAAATTGAGGCTTCAATCAGAACGGCTTCCCTGAAAAACGAGGAATCTGGATATCAGTTACAGATCAGCCACAAATAAGATCAGTTGAAATCATTGTGCAGTTCTCCTCTTCGTTGGTAGTGTTGACATTCTGAAATTGCTGGATCATCTTCTGGAAAGGAGCAGGGGCATTTTCCTTGTTTGAAATTAAATCCAAAACACACGACATGTTAGATGGATTCAAACCAAATTCTCTCCCAACCATTTTATCAAGATAAGCCACAACATCATCATAGTTTCCGCACTCAAGAAGTCCTTGCACAATTATATTGTAGGTAATCTCTGTTGCCAAGCAGCCGTTTGCTTCCATTTCTACGAATAGTAATTTAGCTTCCTCTATAAAACCATGCTTGCAAAGGGCATCCATCACTGTGCCATATGTGTGAGCATCGAGACTCATTCCCTTGAGAGATAGATGGCTAAAAATCTCCCATGCTTCAACAAGTCTTCCATGTTTACACAACCCATCAAGAATGATAGTATACATAGGAATGTGTAACTCCACTCCATCATTTTCCATCTTTTGCAAGAGCTGAAATGCTTCATCAACAAGGCCATTCTTGCAAAGACCATCCAACATCACACAATACGTGTGAAAATTAGGTTTTAGGGTACCGAGTTGAAGCATATTAAAAATCTCTTTTGCGATATCACATTTCTTCCATTGAAACACTCCCTTCAAGAGTATATTGTAAGTAGAAATGGCAGGATTCAAGCCTTTGCTACACATGACTTGGAAGACTTGGAAAGCCTCCTCAAATTTCCTTTTCCTGAAGAGTCCATGGATCAAAATATCATAAGAAATTATGTTTGGATCAATCCCTTTGGCGACCATTACATCAAAGATTCTTTTTGCATCATCAATTTCACCCAGCAAACAATATCCATCCATCAACGTATTATATGTGATTACATCAGGAGTCTGCCCTCTCTGAACCATTGTCTCGACTACATCATTGGCATCCTTCATCGATCCCTGCTTTGAGAATGAATCTATTAAGATACTATAAGTGTGTACACTTGGAACTATATCAAAATTATGCATCTCCACCCACAATCTCTTAACCTCATTCCATTTCCCTAAACAACACAAACCATGGATTAGGCAATTGTAAGTGATGACATCTGGTGCAATACCATCCTCAATCATCTCGCGTAGGAGATCAAGTGCTTTATCCACCATGTTGTCCTTACACATGCAGTCAATAATGCTGTTGTACATGACATTATCAGCTTTCATATCACCACTTTTCACGATCCTAAGAAACTCAACAGCTAGTTCTGTATTCCCAACCTTAGACAAACCATTTATCACAATCCTTATCATAATCACATTTGGTTGACACAACTTTTCATTTCTAATCTTCCGAAACAGTTCTTGTGCATCAGACACCCTATTTTCTCGAAAAAGTCCCTTCAGTAAAGTATTAAATGTGGCGACTGTAGGTACTATCCCACGCTTGAAGAAGGCTCCCAACATAGAAAACCCAAAATCCACTTTACTCTCCAAGCAAAAACAATGAATAATGATATTCAACGTATAATCATTAACTGGAGCACTATTCACACACATAGTTTTATACAGAGATATGGCAGCAGAATAATGTTTCATCTTTACCACACTGCCAAGCAATCGGGTGAAGGCAACCACACCAGGTAGACGCCTCATTCCGACCATTTTATGATAGAGACCCACAGCATCATCAAGACTACTAATTTTATCGATATCATCCATCAATCTGTATTTTGGGGATACATTATCTTCCCCAACCGACTTCCTATCATCTCTAAGCACTGCACTACCATGAAACCGAAGCCGGGAATGGGCAGAATTCAGATTTCTAAAAACTGATGAGGGTAATGCTAGTGTTTTAAAACACAAACCAAGACCACTTCCTTTACTCATTGTAGCAAATCGACGTTCGAACTCCCCTATGAACAGCAACCAAACTCTGGCCTATTTCCAGATCAGGGTAATGACAACAAGCAAATGTATCATGAATACCAAACTCTCCAGTGAAAAGAAAAATCAGCTACTTAAACACTAATCCCTTTCAGCTATCATCATTTTGTGGCCTAATTCCAGTTTTGGGACACAATATTTCTTACATAAATCCTAGAACTACATTAATCTGAAAAAGCTTGCAACTTTGATAAAGAGAACAGGCCAGAGGAAGGAAAACTTCAGCAGATGAACTCACCCAATAACTAAGTTAGCTTCTTTGCAGTGCCAACGTCGCGGGTCGTCGGTGGTCGGTGGTCGGAAAAAATAATGCTTCTTGGATCAGTTTCCCCCAGAGAATATATCTTCAATATTTGTTTTGATTTAATCCGTCTGTTGGATTTCAAATGTTAATGGACGGCTGGGATTATCTCAAAAGGAAATCAATTCCTCGGTAAAACCAAAAGAACAAAGTGTTGTATCTTTTCTATAAAAAAAACTTCAAAACTCACACAAGTCAAAGGAGTGTGTTCGAAAGAGGGGGAAAACTCAACAAACTGCATAATTCAGAGGAGATCCCAGGTTTGCATTTCTTGAATACTCTAATCAAATGAAATAACATGTCCAACTCTATCTCACATAAATCAAAATTTTAATTTTGAATTGCTTTTCCTTTTGAAGGCCATGAAAGAAGAACCAGAAGCTGAAGGCTCGCCTTCTAACAAAGGTATCCGCTTTCCTCCTGTTTGTGCTAATGTTTCAATGAAATACATTCTTGAATTGATTAAATTTCTTTTACATTTGATTTGGTATAAGTCTGCTCATAGGACAGTAATCATGGGATAACCCTAGTAGCTTTGGTTTGATTCAGCATTTTGAATCGTATACAAATACTATGTTTTCATAAAATTTGGTACATTATGAATGATGATATGTATATGCTCAGGGAAACACAAAAGAAGAAGAAACTATATAGGAGTAAGTCAGGAAGCGTCGGGCAGATGGGGTGCTGAAATTAGGCTTGTAAGCAAAGTTCTTTGTCTAGGCACATTTGATACAGCCAAGGCTGCGGCTGCTGCTTATGATAAAGCAGCCTTGAGATTCAAAGGCTCCACAGCGGAGCTCAATTTTCCCGAACCTGCCAGGAATGAAACTGATCCTCATGGTTCCGAGGTTATTTCTACTGGAGAAAAAGATGGTTCAGATTCTTCAACAGGTTCGATTAGCAACTCTTAATCACTCCCAAGTCCCGATTGAATAAGAAAATTGATGTTTTAGTATTCACTGGATATTGTTCTATTTCAGAATTTTATGTCATATAAATACTTTGTTTTCATTTAATTTGGAGGCTCTATTATTGGGACGGATGTAATACTTGACAGTCTGAATGACAATACCTGAAAAGCTTATGTTTATACTCAGGGAACCACAAAGGAAGAACGAGCTATAAGGGAGTATGGCAGTCATCATCTCACAGATGGGCTGCTAAACTTAAAGACGAAAAAATAGGTGTGTGTAAATACTTAGGCACGTTTGATACTGCAGAGGAAGCAGCCATGGCTTATGACAAAGCTGCCCTTGAGTTTCAAGGAAACAAAGCAATGCTCAATTTTCCAAAGCGCCCCAGTGATGTTACGAGTCATGAATCTGATCCTCATCATTCTACTGCTCATGGTTCCAGGCTTCTTTCTGCTAAAAAAGAAGATGGTTCAGATTCATCAACAGGTTCGATTATCATTTCTAATTAAGAATATCACTCCCTCCATCCCCATATTAAAGTCGACTCCTTGTTGTGTTAGACAGTAGACTTCACTGTTTAAAAATTACAATTAATTATACTCCTTGTTTATAATAATGTTTCAATGAAATATTTTGCTGGATTGAATCAAATTGAGAAGAATTAGTAGCTTTTATTCAGCATTTTATATCATTTAAATACTTTGTTTTGTTTTAGTTTCAACTTTCAAGACTATATGTTTGGATGGATTTAGTTGTAAATATATGTACAGTCTGTATTATTATACCTGAAAAGCTTATCTTATGCTCAGAGAACCACAAAAGAAGAAGGAACTATAAAGGAGTATGGCAGTCATCATCTCAGAGATGGTGTGCTAGATTCGACAACAAAAAGATAAATGTGCGTAAGTACTTAGGCACATTTGATACTGCAGAGAAAGCAGCCATGGCTTACGATGAAGCTGCCCTATATTTTCAAGGAAACAAAGCAATGCTCAATTTTCCAAAACACCTCAGTGATGTTACAAGTCATGAATCTGATCCTCGTCGTTCTAATGCTCATTGTTGTGATAGTCTTTCTACTGGAGAAAAGGATGGTTCAGATTCTCTAACAGGTTCGATCATCAACTCAGATTAATAATATCACTCCCTCCATCTCCGTATTGAAGTCAACTCCTTCTTGTGTTAATGTTAATCTTAATGTTTCAATGAAATACTTTGCCCGATTGAATATGAAAAATTAGTAGTTTTTGTTTTTAATTCAGCACAATTTTTTAAATCATTTAAATACTTTGTTTTGTTTTAGATTCGAGACTATATTTTTAGATTGATGTAGTTGCAAATAATTGTGCAGTCTGTAAGATAATACCTGAAAAGCTTATGTTTATGGTCAGGGAACCACAAAAGAAGAAGAAAGTATAGAGGAGTATGGCAGATACCATCTGGCAGATGGGCTGCTAGATTTGGCTACAAATACTTGGGCACATTTGATACTGCAGAGGAAGCAGCCATGGCTTATGATAAAGCTGCCCTGGAGTTTCAAGGACCCGAAGCAATGCTCAATTTTCCGAAACACCCCAGTAATGTTACAAGTCATGAATCTAATGCTCATTCTACTCGAGAAAAAGATTGTTCAGATTCTCCAACAGGTTCGATCTCAACTCTCTTTGATAATATCACTCCCTCCATTTCCCATGTCCTCCTTGCTGTGTTAGAAAGTGGACTTCAAACAAAATATGATTACTTATACTCCTCGTGTTTGATGTTTCGATAAAGTACTTTCTTTGATTGAATCAAATTAATTTTATTTGGTATTCACGCCTTACTCTTAGTATCCACGGTGTATATACCCTAATAGAGTATCGTTTATTTTTTATTCAGCATTTTGTATCGTATAAATACTTTGTTTTGATTAAGTTTCATGACTTTATTTTTGGGACGGATGTAGTTGTAAATGCTTGTACAGTCTGAATGAAAATACATGAAAAACTTATGTTTATGGTCAGGGAATCGCAAAAGAAAAAGAAGCTATAGAAGAGTACGGCTGAGACCATCTGGCAGATGGTCTGCTGAATACTTAAGCACATTTAGTACTGTGGAGGATGCAGCCATGGCTTATGATAAAGCTGCCGTGAAGCTTCAAGGAACCAAAGCAGTGGAGCTTTCTGGTAGTGGTGAAGACAGACCATCCAAAAGAAATCTTGATTTGCAGTCTTCACCAGGTTCAGTTTCGGCTCTTGTGGAACAACCTCGAAAAGAAAATGAAGATGTTAGATTCTCATTGCGAAGGAAGGCCAAGGGTACGCAGGGATGCCATCGTGGATTGAATGTGACTGATATTACGCTACCAGATTCCTCATCTCAACCAACGGAAGAGGAACTTCATCAAATTTTCCCACGTGCAAAAACTACAGAACCAGATGTTGTTGAAGTAGGACGGAATGCAGCTGACTGCTCTATACCTAGAGCTGTATCTCCGGTCATACAAGAGCAGCTAGATCCTTCAATTTTAACGCCAACAATGGACCAGAGACTCCAAGCAGATGGTGGGCAAGGTAAGATCAAAGTTGTAAGTCAGTATTTCTTATCTAATTTATGCTTTGGAGTTATAATCTGAGTTGTTGATATCAACCTTAATGTTCCATTTTGCAGCGAGTCGGTCTCAAACAAGAGCATTTCAGGATGGAAGCAAGGTGATGGTGAAGGTATTCTATAAAGATGGCATTATTATCAAGTTTGAACTTTCACATTCATCAACAAAACTGGAATTGGAGGAGAAAGTAGCGATAAGATTAAAGCTAGCAGTTGGAAGTTTTGATGTTCGATATGAAGACAAGGACAAAGATTGGATTTTGGTGGCATGTGATGAAGACTTGAGAACGTGTATGAGTACATCAAAATCATCTGAGAATGATACTATCAAAATGATGGTCGTCATTTGTAAGTGATGGATTCAGACCCAAGAACTATGTTGGATTATGTGATGTTCATGGTGTAGCTTGGTCATTTTGGTAGACATGCATGAAACATCGATTTTGTATGTGCGGATGATGTTTTGGAATCTCAATAAATTCACATTTTGATCTTGAACAATGGGCAGAGACGGAGAGACCAGGAAACGAAATAATAAGAAATATAAGTTTGTTCTAGTTCCGTAGCTAGTAATTTGAGTCGGAAAATTGTATATGTACGTAGTAGTGTAAGGAAACACAAAAGTTAAAAGTTAAAGTCAAAGTTTGGGCGGTTTGGTCTTGTGTTGACGATTATCGCTCGATTGACGTGATTCGCAATCCGATTATATATGGGCTAGATGCTAGATATTTTCGATTATCAAATTCAGTAGAGCTTGATCATGAAATTGGTGATTGTACTTTTTACTTTCGTTTTTCTATTTTGAATGTGCAGAAAACCTCAAAAAATATCGGAATCGTACTCGATTCCTTTCAATTGGTATCATAGCATGATTTTCTGACCATGGGAATCGAATCTGAGAATCAATTTGGTGGGATTCCGGCTTGGGAGGCTGAGATCGACCGAGTTTCGATTGGTATGACCTCTGCAATTTCCGGCGAGAATGATCTTGACTTCGGAGAAGTTATCATATTTGGGCGCTGCCTAGTAACAAGTCACAGGTGATGATCGCGGCAGTATTAACGTTGACGTCCATTGCGACGAGTATGAGATCAATCTGAAAAGCCGAGTTGGCGACGATCTTGGCGGTGATACGGCTACAACGACCACTTTGAGCACTACCAGGCGGCAGCGTATTCTGAGAATGAGGTTTCTCCGATCTCAACTATGTCGAATTCGTCGGACGGTGGTGATTACGCTTATTTCGATGATTTTCCGGCAACGGTGTGGTACGATTCTCCGACAGCGACTTGGGAGGAAGTTTGTGGTCACGATTATCTCGGTGATGAATGAGAGGACTTCGTGACGAACTATTGGGATGGTGACTCGCGGCTGAAATCAACAAATTCATCTCTGAATGTGAGGTGTTCGGGTTATGGTGCTTCTGGTTGTTATTCATGACCTATATCGGAAACGTTGTTTTGGAATTCGAGGAGATCAGGTAATGGCATTTCATCCATGGAATGTCAGAGTAAACTTCCAGCTGAGTGGAGCATGTGGTGTCCTTCGGCAAGCATTTTCGAAAACAATTATCAGGAAACCGCTGTCGCGTAACAATTTCAAGCGGTTCTTGGAGCTTACACACCCGAAATGGTTGTTGGAGGGATGAGGCGATATGTCTAGTGAAGCAAATGGAAGAGGATTTGAAGCAAATTAATGAGAGAAGAGTCTGATGGACGTTGAAGCAGAATCAAGAAGATGTTTATCGTCAAAAAGAAGAGCTGAATCTGAAATTGATGGAAAAACGCGTAGAGACAAGCTCATCTAGGGAGTCATTCAAACGAAACTCTATAGATACTCAAGGAATAGCTCCAACCTTGTTGACTCATAATGAGGTGTCATATTATGATATTATTGAATTCGATGATGATATTTTGGAAGTGAATGATGACAAGATTGTGAAAATGTCTAGTAGTTCTGGAATCTTTGACCTGAATGGTGTTGATGTGGTGAAAACTAAGTTTAATTTTGGAATTGGGGGTGTATGTCATATATTGTTGGATAAGGATTATGTAAGCACGGATTGTAGTACATTAAATTATTGGAAATAACAGGTGACAGTGTTGAAACTGCTGATAGTTTTGAATGATATGCCTCTGAGATTTTATAGTACGAGGACATAAGAATTGTGGATAAATTTGTGATGTGTTTGAATGATTCTGAGTTCTTGTAAAATGCACATGTTCAAATAAAACATTCAGTTTATGCGTGATTCATCGTAGTAAATGTTGTGAAGGTTTGTTGAGTCTAGGAGGTGCTATGAATCGAGAATCCTTAACTTGAAATATGGTAAAGCATTGAGGTTTCTTGATAATTATTATTCTCCAAGTTTAATCTTTGAATGTGAGGACTTAAAATTGGAGATGGAATGGTCAGGTGTTGTTTCGTATCAATGATTATGTGAACAAGCAATTGAAAATAATCCCCTCCTTAGTTCTTTTCCGGTCTATATACTATATCCGTGGTGTGACTGGTCACCCAAAAATATGGTCTATAGGATCCTAGAGGAGATTGGGGAAGCTGATAGACATGCTTGATTCCAGCAAGGGTTGGGACGTGGATATGATATAATTTGATCGTAAATTCTGTGAAGTTCCCGACTGAAATCCTGAAGTGCGGAAAGATTTTGATTTTGAAATTATGTTATCCGTAGAAGGTGACATAGACACTCTGATGGAAAACAGGAGAAACCTGGGGTAACAGAAATGCTAATTAGGAGGCAAACACTAGAGTGGCTATCCATGTCCGTCATCTGCTATTTGAATGCTCAGTCAGATAAATCTCCAAATAAGGTGGGAAACTTGGAGGATTTTGTCGTTGAGGCTAATGACGGGGAAGGGAAAATAACTAAACCCGGGAGAGGAGGGAAGAAAAAAAGAAAGTAAACGTAAAAAGGTTTGTCTACCAACACAAATATTCCGGTAGAAATATCCCCCGAAGGGGTAGCTATTGTCAACCAACCCTGGTGAATACATGTGTTGCTGGGCCCTCTGTTCCGACTGGGCCGACAGTCGCTGGGCCCTCTGTTCCGATTGGGCCGACAGTCGCTCTTAGGTAAAATAAGGTTGTCGTTAAGAGGATGAGGAAATTGGTGAAGGCACAAGCAGTTAAAGCAGCCGACCAACCCAAGACTAAACATATTGCAACAAAAAGGAGGAAGCAATCCCGGAGAAAGAGAATTGTGCGAAATGTGCACATTATCATTTTAAAATGGGTATCTAATAAAACTGGTTATAAAATCTTATTATAATTTTCTATAACATTATCTTATTGGGGTATATCTAATATCAAAAAAACACAATCTAATTAGTTATCGACATTATGTAATTATTTATCAACTCTTATTCAATTTTTTAAATAGAAAATATCAACTAGAGTAATACTTAGTATAAACATTATTATTCTATAGATAATGATGAACCGAATAATTTATATGCTATCATTAAATTTGTTAAATAACGTAATTCTTCTTCTTTTAAAAAAACAAATCTATATTAAGTGAAATATTATTTTTTTGCTTTGCAATATTAATAATATTAATACTATTTCTGAAAAGGAAATATACACATGCCTATTTATATCTTTTATTCTAAACCGTTAATTGTTTTATGATTTGATCTCAGCCGCGAATACTCCTCACCATATAAAGTCCAGCAACAACCCCTAAAAACTTATCCCCGATCCAGGAAAGTCAAAAATCGAAATCCACCCACACCCACCACCACAAAACATCCCTCCCACCACCGACGACGTCTCCGTTTGCCTGACCCGCTTGATGATCTGAGCTAAAATCCTGCTTGTAGCGGTTCCCTTCTCTACGTCCCAGATTGTGCAAGTGGTATCGATGCTTGAGGTCCCAATTTGGCGGGCCTGGAGCGCTCCAGTCAAACGACGACGTTGTGCCGACCTTCCGGAGGTGGAGGTAATCGTCATAGGAGGCTAGGGTTTCAGAATTAAAATTGGGGGAACTCTTGAGTTTCGTCGCTAGGTAGGGGGTCTGGGTGGTGTGTTCATCTTGTCTGATTTGGGTTCTGATTCCGGTGAGTGGAGTGGCTATTAGATTTTGATTGTAGTCGGGTTGTGTTGAACTAATTATGTTCTTCCAATTCTGAATAAGTTCTTTGATATTCATTTTGTGGGCTCATATCATTTGAACATACTAATTTTTGGTGAATTGGATTTGGGATGAGTGCTGATGCGTTTCTGCTTCTCAGGATGAGTGAAATTGGTTCATCCCTATCTGTTCTCAATACAAGGTTAGTATTTTATAACATCCCCTCTTAGATTCTTTGTTTTCGGTTATGAAAATTAATCACTTTGTGAAAGGAAGGTGTGCATTTTAAAATTATTGGATGATTGTTAATGTCATGTTAATTTTACTAGAAGTTGACTTTTTCCCTCAATGTTGATTAGCTACATATCATTTTGTCTCCTCATCTTGATAAAGTGACCATTTTGCGGATTTGAAGCAATTTCTAGTAGTTGTCGTCGTGTGTTCCACTGATGCACACAAGTATAGTCTTTAGTTATAAGGTTATCTCTAGCTTCCTTCTTCTTATACAATCTAAGTAATTTCAAATTATTCTTTCATTTCTAAAGTTGAAGCCTTTAATTCAATAGTTCAAATAGTAAATTAATTGGTATATATCTCTGTTAGAATACAATGACGGAATTTGGAGGTCTATCCATGGGATATTTGTGTCGTTTTACGCCGGAAAAATTACATTATGTGTGCCTTAATTTATTGGTCAGGCATTACTTGTGTTTTAAAGGTGATGTAATTTCGGTTTTGTGCATATATCTTATATTTTTATGATTATACTGCTTCTCATATGGTGTGAATTTGTGTTTTGGTAAAACTGGGATTTTCTTTTGCTTCTTCTTGTGAACACTCTGTACAATGTTTAAATCCTTTGTTTGTTTTTTTAGATCAACGAAGCTAAAGTGGTATGGATGAGTGACCATCGCACATGTATGATACGATGTGGTTAGTTTCTCTCCTTTTGTTATCTATATGATTTTAAGTTGACTATCTTTCAATTATTCAATTTTTGTTTTCTTATTAGCATAGATACATGTTCATTTTGCAAATCTAGATGGATGCTTGAATCCTCGGAGCTCAGGTTCGTTTAGTTTTTATACATGTATTGAATTTTTTTTACTTAGTGCACAAGATACTTTAGAATATTTGAGTAAACCAGGAGATTTTATAGATTTATAAATTGGAATATATTCTCTGCATTTTCTACATTTTTTTATGTTCCACTTGTTCAGCATACAAACGTTGCAACGCAAATGGGCTGCATATTTTAAATTTTTGGACTTTATATAACACCGACTAATATATTACAGCGCTATAAGTCCAGATTATATTGGGTTTTAGCAATTAGATCCACAACAAGTGCAATGCATGAATAGTATGTTGGACCATTCAACATATCCAGTCAGCATGTTATGTTGACTTTTGAGCCCACTCACAAGCCCACAACCGGTGCAATGATCTGCCGTCGCACCCCTAGTATACAAACCGGTCGGTCTGTGATTCTGACCGGTTTATGCAGAAAAAAGACAAATTTTAATACATGGTCTAGTAGATATTTCATGAATGAAGTCGAGTGATTAGGTGAATATTTCCATGCAGTACAATGATTGAATATTTTAGTAAATCTATGGTGAATACATATTAAAAATAATGGGAGTAGATATACGATTCTGCGTGCATATTTAAAATATTGAGCATTCATGTATGACATACATGCATATTTAAAAACAAGGACAGTTATTATGTGAATCTTGCGTGCAGATTGTATGAAAACGAGCGTCTCATGTGCCAATTATAATATCTACGATACTATATACAGATATAAGTCAAGAAAACTATATGCATAAAAGAAGAATAAAAATCAGGTTGATTTGATCTCGATTTAAAACAAATCTTACATTTCTTGATTCCAAAGATATGCATAATTTAAAAAAAATCAAAATTTGCTGATTTCTTGGTGATGAACAAGATGAGAAGCTAGAGCCGAGATCGTGAACGTGAGAGTTGGTTTCTATGATTTATATTTTTTCCAGATGAAATATGTCCCTCAGTTGAGTCTTTTTGCATAACTGTAAGGATTGGTTTATCGAGTATCATTGCCTACCTGCTGTTTTCCTTGTAAACGGATTGGCTGCGCTATGGAAAATTCCCTTGGTTTCTAGTCTCTACTCTATAATCAATATAGGAGAAATCCAAGTCGGAGTAGTTTCAACAACTTACTTCTGGCGATTCTGTGAATGGATCTAAACTGGTAGATTTGATCGATTCGGACTTTACTGTTCAAGTTGGTGCAAGTTATTGATGCTTTACCTGCCATGTAGTTTAGATGCTTTCGGGCATTAGACTTTAGGATATTTAGATGTATTTCATCGCACTTTTTAGTTTTAGGAACAGTGTGCATCCGCGCTTCAGATGTAGTGTAGGTTCCCAACTTATTCTGTAACCTCACAAATTGCCTCTCTCTGAGGAGAAGAGTTATTAATGTTTGGGGAGTCTAATAAATATTCCTCCATCCACGGTGGTTTATCTTTAAAAAAAAGATGAACGAAATCCATGTAGATAACCTTAATTTGCCCAAGCATTCGAATTTTCCTTTCAGTGTATAACAGATCCGCTTGAAAATTTAACATTGTGCAGTCCGCGTGCAAGATCACTGTATGCGCACGTCTAAAATTCTTGGACTAAATTTTTAGTGCACATTACACTTTTTTTTGGATGAAACCACTTTTTTTTGGATGAAACCACCAAGAGGGTGGATGGAAATTTCATTTGGCATCCCAATACCAAGAGATGAACATCAATACAATAATTTCATTAGATGGAGGCGATTTATAAGATTACAAAGAAGGGTTTAAACCTCTTCGCATCTAAATCAGTGAATAAAGAGCAGCGCGGCCTATCTAGTCCTAAATTAAAACAGGGAAAACAGGATGATATAAGTATGGTGGTCATGTAACTGAATGCACTCTCAGCTTATCCAAGCCTGACTAATCTAAGCACAAATCGATTACAGTATTGGACCTGCTCCTTAAATCTGCAATTCCATCCCGGTTAGTCTCAATTACTCTCCCCTAGTAAGAGTCTTTCCAGGTCAGTTTCACAGATTTAAGGCATGTGAAAGTTGGTTTAATCGCATCAGAGCTGGGAAATCAAATGAAAGACCAGATTGTACAATCTACAAATCTAAATCCATAGGAAATGCCATAAGGTAAGTATTTAAACTACCTTGACTTGGATTTCTCATGTCCTCTAAGAATTCAGATCAGAAGTCAACAAGGTTTTAGCCGAGTAAAAGGACTCGTCGGAAAAACAGAACTTGGCAGACCAACGGATTCGACCAATACACTATCAAAAGTAGACCATTCAAGAGGAAATCCCATTAATCCTATTTTTTAAAAATAACAAACAAGAAAAATAAAGTACTACTAGAAGAACCGAAAAATTAAAATAAATAAAAATGAAGGGAGAAACCAAAGTGCGGCAAGAAACAACCAGGAAGTCACATGAAGATGTGCGTGACTTTTACCATACTGGCACGTGGGGCGGCGCGTGGCCGTCGAGACGACGGCGCGTTCACATTAAAGTGTTACGCTAAACATGTGTACCAAAATTTTCTGGTGCAAATTTCATTTTTGTTATGAGAATATACTCCTGGTGCAAGGAGTACATATTAAGGGTGTGTTTGGTGCGCAAGATTTTTGAGAGTCTAGATTTTATTTTGGGTTTTTGAAAGTCTGGGTTTTTGTTTGGGATTTTGAGAGTCTGGTTTTGCAAAATTCTTGTTTGGTTGGGTTGAGTTTGTGAGTATAGAACAAAATCTTGATTGGTTTTTAGGATTTTGCAAGTCTGAATTTTGAAAAACTTGGTGAACCAAACAAGATTTTACAAAACTGAACTTGGATAGTCTAAGTTTTGCAAAAATTTGTCCAACCAAACACACCCTAAACAGTAGTGAAATTTGATGTGTGTTTGCGTCTCGCGTGCAAATTGAAATTAGAAAATTTTGTCTGTGCACTGTGCACATATCGTCATTTAAGATCTTTTGGGTTTAGCTAAAACTAATATTTATTTAATCTGTACCTTGCTTCTGGATGATGGTAGATTTTGAATCAAGTCACATACTGATAGGCGTCCTGAACCCGGAAATTTTAGCAATTGAAATCCTAAATAAAGACAAACACTGAGCATATAATTTATAGATGGTGAATTGAACTGAATTAATAAAATCGTAGTTGAGTTGTAAAAGAAGTTTATTGGTGCTGAAAGAAGTTTATTGCAGGTTAAAGTAGTTTCTTGACGCCGAAATAAGTTTATTGGAATTGAAAGGTATTAATTTATCGGTGCTGAATTGTGTTAGTTAAAGTTCGGTGAGATATGCTTAAAATTTAATTAATATATTTAAAATTAATTATGTTAAATTAATTAATTTAAAATATATCACAATTTGAGAAACACTTGTGTAAAACGATCTTATGATAAGGCGGCGGGCCTAATTTTTCATGCTTTGGATCTAAATTATTAAGTAAACTTATTTTAAAATACAAAATAAGAGATGTCTTACCGTTTTATCTAATTATTTGTCTTATGATTTGTGTTTTAAATGGAAAAGCTATGGGAAAATGCAATTTCATTGGAAATTGTCAAATAATAAAGATTGCAACTAATTTAAAAACATTCATTATTTTATGGCCGAATTTCAAAAAGAATAAATCTTTAGAGCATCTTCAGTGGTAAGCAAGATGATGGTGTACCTTGACATGTCACATCATTTTTCCAAGCAAGTAGCTTGTCAAGCTAGTGTTTCAATTAGTGGTAAGCTACCTTGAATATTGGCTATTATGGTCCCACATATACACAATACCTACCAAATACTATTGAATTAGTAATGTAGGGCCCACAAAAATAATGCCAAGCTAGTTGCTTGTGAAGGCAGCCCTTCCTTGAGAAGGCTAATGACGTGGCAAAAAACAATGGTAAGCAACTAGGTCAACTATTTAAAAAAATTGCAAGCAAGTCCAAAAAACCAACTATTGGAGATGCTCTTATAATTAGATCAAATTTTCAAAATGGTAAATAAATTTTTTTTTCTTGAATTATCACAATTTAGGGTTCATTTTCACCAATTTAATTACTTGAATTAATTCTTTCATTTCGGTTCAATTGATTAATTTCAGTTTGGCTCGGTTTAGTGTTAATGACATTCAACTTAAGATGGTAATACTATTATTATTTTTGATAAATTGATTTATGATTCATCTCAATTCTTTACATTTCATTTAAGTTTAGTTAGTTCCGTTTAATTTTGTATGTATAAGATCTAGAAAACGTACACTTGCAATGTGTTTAAGGGACATGGCAGGAAATATAGATTATCTCCAGCCAGCATAGTTTCTATTTTTTTAGAAGTTTTGGATGCTTTAATTTTTCTGAAATTAAGGGCTTGTTTTCCAAAACATTTTTTGTAAATCAGTTCAGTTTAGTTTAGTTTAGTTCAGTTCAGTACGTTTATTTTTTCAGTTCAGTTCGGTCTTTTTTAACTTTATTTTGAACAACCAAATTCAAAATGTCATAAAAATTATAAAGAGAACAAGGAAAACAACTATTTCAATTATCACAAATTATACCCTACACTAGGGGTATATATCCCACATACATTCTAAAATATAAATATGTGCATTTTTATGTGTATAAATGTGCATTGTAGAATATATTTGCTTATAATTTCTATAAATAGTATTTAAAAAAAATAAAAATAAGCCACTCATTGAGTGGGGGAGTTTTTATTTGGCCTCCCAAACCTTTTAAAAACAAATGACAATACAATCAAGGCCATAATAAACAAGCCAAATTTGTGTGGGCCAATGCCCTCAAAGCATAGAATGCTTTGCAAAAGAATGACTAAACTAGTCTAATACTAAGAGCACTATTTAAGAATAGGCAAAAAATAGACATATTAATGAAAGAGCTCAAGACCTATTAGAAAATTGCAAGGCAAAACTCAATGCGGTCTCAAGATCTTACATGACATGCCAAAAGAGAAACATTGCCTAAAGGAGCAGCAATCAGAGTATGCATTAGTGCAGAATGCCTTAAGTGAGGATCTGTGGGAGAAGCTTTGAGCTAGAAGTGAAACAAACTTTGATCAGACCAGGTGCCTTCTGCATGACCCAAACCATGTGTGCTACAAGTCCTCTTGTTGAGAGGGAAAAAAGCAAGTAAATGCATCATCTGTCTAGGGGGATGAAATCTAATAGTAGGGGTACCACACTTATCAAGCAAATAAAGTCCCTTGGCTTTGGAAGGTAGCAGTGACATAGAACTAAATGAGTGAGAGGCTTTAGTGAGGACTGCATATATTGCCAGAGAGTCTGCAACAGAGTTTGCTTCTCTGAAACAGTGGCATAAAGGTATATCTAAAATTTCAGTATGCAGTTCATGAGCCAGAGCAAAGACCTTCCATGGAGTCAGATTAGGATCTTTTATACAGTTCAAGGCAATTTTGCAGTCAGACTCTATCCTGAACTCTATTTGGAGCTGTCTACCATGCATAAGACCAAAACCTATGGCCAACAGTTCAGCATGCAGAGGTGATATGGCATGTGTATAAAGGCATTTAGAGGTGACAAAAGTTCCAGTGTTATCCCTGATGATCATACCTATACCTGTCTGTGAGTCAAGGGGTTGCCAGGAGGCATCAATATTAATTTTGAGACCTAGGGGAGGACATAACCATGCAATAATTTCTATATTTGGCTTAGGGGGTTTTAACCAAGCAGGGAAATACCCATTAGATGCCAGTTCAATATCACAGGCCCTATGAATATAGATTGGTTTTGCTGCAAAGGAGTCAAAAATCATACTTTTAATCTCATGTAGTATCCTGGGCTGGTTTGGTACAATATTCTCATAGATATATTTGTTCCTGGTCTTCCATAAACACCAACAAGAAAAAAGAAGTATATTTTTTATCATTAAAGTATGGTTTGCAGATAATCCAGGCCTAGACAGGTAGTAAGAGACTCTTGACCATATAGATGTGAAAACTGGAGTATGGATGCCAATAAACTTGTTTAATTCTGACCAGATGTTAGCTGACACAGTGAGGTATTAAAGTAATGATCTAGATCATCTATATGATTGCAAAAACAGCATTTTGATACAATATTAAAACCATAGAAGGTCAGAATATTATCAAATGGGAGGAGAGAAATTAGAGTCTTCCACATAAAGATGGAGATTTTTTTGGGGATTCTGCTATTCCATAATTTTGATAGGGATACAGAGTTACCTCTCTTAAGTCTGAGTCGATCATATGCAGACTTAAAGGAGAAGGCCCCAGTCAGTGCAGGTTTCCATATAAGCTTATTATGTCTCTGATGAGTGATAGTTTCTTCCTGCAAAATAGACAAGAGGCCAGAGTCAGTGTGTGGAGTAAGTGCTGGGAGATAGGAGCTCCTATTTTTGAACAAAAGCAGCAACTGTGCAGTCAAGTGGAATGTCAATGTATTCATGATTCAGGCTATCTATAAGCATCCCATTCCCAGTCCAGTTGGAGTGCCAGAAATTACAAAGTCCAATCCCATGAATTACTCTGGTGTTCAGTTCACAGAAAGGGGTTACATCACAAATTCTTTTCCAAGTTTGTGATGTCTGTGAAGATTTTGGCAAGGATGTTAGAAAAGTGGTCCATAGAGCATGGGAAATTTGAAATTTCCACCAAAGCTTTGCTGAAAATGTTCTAATAATGGTATGTAGATTTCTAAAACCTAAACCATTCTCTGAGATGGGATATCAAAAATCATTCCAGTTTCTCCAAGTCTTTTTGGGTCTGCCTTCTACAGATCCCCAAAAAAGGATGGATAGTTTCCTTCTAATTTGCTTAATGACCTGCACAGTAGGTTTCAACACAGCCCAGTAATGTTGAGGTAAGGAGTATAAACAGGAATTTATTAAAATCAATTTAGCCCCAGTGGATAACCACCTATTTTTCCAGTTGTTTATCCTCATGTCTATCATTTCTAATAGTGGCTGAAAGTACACTTTCTTTGTTCTACTAGAAAAAATAGGAACTCCCAAATATTTAAAAGGGAATGAGCCTCTTTTCATTCCCAGTATAGAGATGATTTCCAAAAAATTTCCAGGTGTTGCATGCTTTCCAACATAAAAGTCACTTTTATCATAGTTTATTTTCTGCCCTGAGACAGTTTCAAAAAATACAAGAAAAGCTTTCATTCTAGTTAAATCAACTGTGCTAGCTTGCATGAAAATTACAGTATCATCAGCATAGGTAAGATGAGAAATCAGAGAAGCAGATCTGGGCAGGTTGTAGTATCCGAGCTTTCCTATCTGAAATATGTATGCTAGACTTCTAGTGAAAGCTTCAGAAAAAATGTTAAAGAGGAAAGGAGAAAGGGGATCACCTTTTTTGATACCTCTAGTAGCTTGAAAAAAACCTACTGGACTACCATTAATTAAAACAGAAAATCAGGCCTGAGAGAGATTTTTTATGACACAGTAGATAAATTTGCCATGAAATCCAAATTTGATAAGAATATTAGTTAAAAATCTCCAACAAACCCTATCAAAAGCTTTTCTTAAATCAAGCTTCAAGATGCAGTTAGGAGTTCTCCCTTTTTTATCAATAAATTTGGACATTTCCTTCAGATATAAAATATTATCTGAAATGTCCCTATTTTTTAAAAAATGTTGTGTGATGGGGAGAAATGATTTTCTGCATAAGGGGCTATAATCTCTCCATTAAAATTTTTGAAAAAATCTTGTTTGCCACATTTGAGAGTTCGCTCCCTCTTCTCGCGCCTGAGCTCTTCTTCAATGTTGATGATACGCATCCTTCGCACCTCCTCCCTACTTAATCCTGTGCCTTCGCCCTGATAATTAGATACGTTAGGAGGTGGAGGCAGACTGCTCTGAGCATTATAAGGTGGCAGATCCTTAGATAAATTATTGAGCAGTCTCCGCTCTCGAGTAAAATCAGCTGGTGGTGTAGTTTGAGCTCCTGAGACAGATACTCGGTTGGGGGCTTCATGCGTCTGTGCATGGAGTTGTTGACTTGAGTTTATCAAAGATGCGACGAAATCAGGATATTGGGCCTGTAAGTTCCTCATCAATGTTCGAACACTTTCAGGGATCGTTTCTGGAGGAGTTTCTGAGTCAAGATTGATATAAGGTGGCTCAGAACCTGGCGGGTTATGTCCTACAGTCCGGCTCAAGGTTTCCCTAAGACGTCTTGGTCTTTCCTCCTCCTGCTGTTTTTCTGTGAGGATTTGCTGATCTCTTAATACTTGTTCTTCTGAGGTAAAGATCGAATCAGGTCCGTTGTATCCAAACTCATTCTCTGGGTCGAGGCCGTCTTGATCGTTGACGTGTTCGCTGTAGTTCATGTCAGTCTGGATCGAAATTCTTGGTCCCGAGTTCGGTGCTTCAGATCCAACAGGATTCGATCCAGAAGATGGTACTCCTGATGCAACGGGATTCAAACCGGAGAGGGTTGTTCCGGATACGATAGGATTTGGACCGAAGGAGTTTCGAACGTTGGAGTTTCCTGCCCCCACGGTAGAGCCTGATGGTGGTTCAGAGGTGGAGCGTGTGCGAGTTCCTCCGGGTCGACCGCGTCCTCATCCTTGGGGGGTTGTTCTTCTCCTGGATTCTCCTCCGGATTTTGCCCTAGCACACGGGCGCTTCGTCTGGGTTGCTCGGCTTCAGACATGTTGGAGAAGTTGCTTCTTCGGGTGCGTTAGACCAGATCGGAAACAAGGTTCGACAACGTCGTCAATGAGTGTGAGATGTCCCACTGGGCGTGCCAAATTGATGTATGTCGGACACCAACACTTCGACGACGAACCAAGCTCTTGAACTGATCTGCAAGACAAAGGCCCCGGGTGTCCCAGGGATAGACACTCTGACGCTCAAGTCAGTATATTTGCTTAAGGCATAAAGTAAAAAGTATGAGATTAGATGGGAGGTCTACCAAACCTTTAAGGGTATTTATATGGCCACAATCCGTAGATCACCAAGATATGTATTTATGATATGAATACAACTCTTTTGGGAATAGAGGTTGTATTACCATATATAATAGAAGTGTATTTCGGACATGGTTGTATTACCATGTTTAGGATAGCTGTATTACCATCTTTGAGAAGATGTATATTCCTTGTAGAACATTCATAATATCCGCATTCCTTATGAGGATTAGGATTGAAGGACCCGTGGATCCATCCTCCGCGTATCTCGAGCCCATGACCCTTCTCGGGCCCTGGTCCGAGTATGAATGAGGTCCGAATACGAACCATGGACTTATCAACGCCGGAAAAATTGCATTCCGTGTGCCTTAATTTAATGGCCAGACATTACTTGTATTTTTAAGGTGATGTTATTTCGGTTTTGTGTATATATCTTATATTTTGCTGATTATAGTGCTTATCATATGGTGTGAATTTGTGTTTTGGAAAAACTGAAATTTGCTTTTGCTTCTTCTTGTGAACCCTATGTACAATGTTTAAATCCTTTCTTTGGTTTTTTAGATCAAAGAAGCTAAAGTGGTATGGATGAGTGATCATCACACATATATGTTACGATGTGGTTGGTTTCTCTCCTTTTTGTTGTCTATATGATTTCAAGTTGACTGTCTTTCAATTATTCAATTTTTTTTTCTTATTTCAATAGATGCGTGTTCATTTTGCGAGTTTAGAGGATGCTTGAATCCTCGGAGCTCAGGTTCGTTTAGTTTTTATACATGTATTGACTATTTTTTTACCTAATGCATATGATAATTAAGAATATTTGAGTAAACTAGGAGAATTTGTAGATTTATGATTGGAATATATTCTCTGCATTCTCTGTATTTTCTTATGTTGCACTGGTTCAACCAAATACAAACGTTGCACCGCAAATGGGCTGCATATTTCAAATTTTTGGACTTTATATAACACCGACTAATATATTACACCGCTATAAGTCCATATTATATTGGGTTTTAGCAGTTAGGCCCACAACAGTTGCAATGTGTCGCGAACCGTAGTTGCGACGAAGGATATTACTGAGAAATTGAGCTCGCCGGAGCCTGCACAGTTACAAAGAATCACAGAAATGGGGATTGGAAAATTACAGAAAGGGAGGTTGGAAGAATCTTGCAGAAGCAAGTTACAAACAGGAAAAACATGCCAAATCTAACAAACTAAGCTGTTATTTAACTAGAATCTGAAACAGAAAGATTCTCCGGCCGTTGACTATAACTGAATCTCGCCGATCTTGTATGCACGGTTTCAACAATCTGGCCTAATAGTGGAAAGACCAAAATATCCTTGCTAGGTTGGCCCAATCCTGACAGTCCCCACCCCTTGAAATGAGCTTGTCCTCAAGCCATGAAAAACAAACCAGTGATACTGGGAACTGAGTGTACCACTGGAACATGGAAATGAGGAAATGTGCAGCAACAACTAAGCTTTGTACTCAGGAAATTGGAGTTGTATGGTACTACAATCTTCCCAAGAAGCATCTTCAAGAGGTAGATTAGTCCACTCCACTAACCATTGGACAGACTGGACATTGTCCTAAATGATGAATCTGCGTTGTACTACTCTTCTTGGTTGCACTACTTCAGAAGTATCCATCTCAACTAGTGGCAAAATAACAGGTGAAAGAGGAGGAGGGCCAACATGTTTTTTGAGCAGTGACACATGAAAAACAGGATGAAGTTTAGCATGAGAAGGGAGCTGCAATTTATAGGCCACTGATCCAATCTTTTGTATGATCAGGAAAGGGCCAAAAAAACTTAGGAGAAAGCTTCATATGTGGCTGATCTCTGAGAGAATTTTGCCTATAATTCTGTAACCTCAAATAGACCCAATCTCCTACCACAAACTCTCTTTCTGTCCTCTTCAGATCAGCAAAGGTTTTCATTCTACCTTGTGCTTTGTTGAGATGAGCTTGGAGTAAAGTGTGCACTTTATTTCTTTGAGCAGCAATATCCACCACAACATGGAAAATAGAATCAGTTAATGTACCTAAAGGAAGAGCCAAGGGCCTAACACCATAGAGGGCTTCATTAGGTGTCATTCCCAAACTAGAATGATGGGAGGTATTGTACCACCATTCAGCAGCACTTAACCAATCAGACCATGTATCTGGCTTATCACCACAGAAACATCTTAAGTATGTTTCCAAAACTTGGTTTAATCTTTCTGTCTGACCATCAGACTCAGGGTGATAAGATGAACTGTAATTCAGGGAAACTCCTAATTTTCCAAACAACTCCTTCCAAAAATGGCTCAGAAATATCTTATCTCTGTCAGAAACAATTGAATCAGGCAGTCCATGTAATCTAAAATCTCAGCAAAGAACTTGTCAGCCACAGTCTGAGCAGAGAAAGGATGTGTCAAGGCCAGAAAATGACCATACTTTGTCATTCTATCAATGACCACTAGAACAGTGTCAAATCCAGTTTTGGAACCAGATAATTTTTCAATGAAGTCCATAGATATATGTTTCCAAGCTTGAGAAGGTATAGGGAGAGGTTGCAGCAAACCTGGAGGATGGCAATGTTCTGATTTATTTTTCTGACAAATTTCACAATGCTGAATAAATTGAATAACCTCTTGTTTGATGTCAGGCCAGAAAAATACGTGAGTATCCTTTTTAATGTAGCAGTTTGGCCAGAGTGTCCTCCCAAAGATAAAGCATGCATGGTGTTGAGTATAAGCTCTTGATCTGTCCTGAGGCCCCTACATAAATTTTTAAGCCTTTCTTCAATATTCCATGCACATAGCCGTAGTCTGGATAAGTATGGTTGGACATTGTGACACTGGCTATTAGTTCCTGAGCCAGGGGGTCATCTTCATAGCTACTTTCCAACTGTAGCATCCACATGAGCTGTAAATATGTAATAGCAGTTATTTTCATGGTAGAGTCACTGTCCTCAAATTGTCCTTCATGCCTTGGATTCCTTGATAAAGTGTCTGCAGCCTTATTCTCCACTCCTTTCTTATATTGTATTTCAAAGTTGAGTCCAAGTAACTTGGTGGTCAACTTGTGCTGTAGTGCATGGTGTAATTTCTGCTCACTTAAAAATCTCAAGGATTGATGGTCTGTCCTTATAATGAAATGACTCCCAATCAAATAATGTATCCACTTGTCAATGGCTAAAATTACAGCCAACAGTTCTTTCTCATAGGTAGAAAGCCCCATATTTCTTTGACAAAAAGCTTTGCTTATAAAAAAAATAGGCTGATGATTTTGCATCAAGACTGCCCCCATTCCTACTCCACTGGCATTAGTCTCTATGATGAAAGTTTTATCAAACTCAGGCATTTGCAGCACTGGTGCTGTAGTGATAGCCTGTTTCAGTGCTAAGAAAGCATTCTCTGCACTATCTTGCCATTTAAAAGCATCTTTTTTCAATAAATCATGCAAAGGCCTACAAATAGTTCCAAATCCAGCTATGAATCTTCTGTAGTACCCAGCCAGACCAAGGAATCCTCTCAGTCCTTTCAAATTTTTAGGAGTTGGCCAATCTTTGACACATTGTACTTTTCTCTGGTCCATTTCTACCCCAGCCCCAGATATAATGTGTCCCGAATATTTTACCTTTGGTTTAGCAATCTCACATTTGGACAACTTAGCAAATAATTGATGCTGTGACAGTAACTCCAAGACAGTATCAAGATGCTTCATATGCTCAGAAATGTTTTTACTGTAAACCAGAATGTCATCAAAGAATACAAGTACAAATTTCCTAAGCTGATTCCTAAACACTTGGTTCATTAAAGCTTGAAAAGTAGCAGGGGCATTAGTAAGCCCAAATGGCATTACTAAAAATTCATAGTGTCCATAATGGGTTTGAAAAACTGTTTTGGGGATGTCTGTAGCTTTCACTCTAATTTGGTGGTATCCAGATCTGAGGTCCAGCTTTGTGAATATGGTATCCCCATGCAACTCATCCAGTAGCTCATCAATGATGGGGATAGGATACTTGTCTTTTATTGTGTTGTCATTTAGTCTTCTATAATCTATACAAAGCCTCCATGAACTGTCCTTCTTCTTGACAAGTAGCACAGGTGAAGAAAAGGGACTGGGGCTTGGCCTTATGATTTTATCTTGCAACATTTCAGAAACTTGTTTTTCAATTTCTGATTTATGAGCATGGGGGCACCTATATGGCCTCATCTTGACAGCTTCAGCATCTGGTCAAAAGATGATGGAGTTCTTCTGGCAGATCCAGCTTGCTGATTTCAGAAAATGTTGATGAAGTTCCATCTTCTGGTTGCTCCAACCTTTTGCTCCTCTTAGCCATCACACACAGACTACTGCTAACATCTTCCTCTATTTCATAATTTCCCAGAACATTTAGCTGGCACATTCTTCTTTTCTTATGCTCAGATAGCATTCTTGCCTCTTGTCCCCTTACCAATTGCAGCACTGCTTCATCTGGAGCTCCATAGAAAGTCCAACCTCCTTCTTCATCATGCAATGATATGAAATTATAGCTGAAGTCAAAAATAATAGGACTGTACATGTCCATGAAATCATTTCCCAGAATCATCTCTATTACTCCCATCTTCAGAACCCCGAAATCATATTTAAAGTGATGCCTTTGCACTTCCCACTTAACCTGAGGACAAAAACTATTTCCCTTCACTTTTGCACCATCAGCAACCTCCACAACAAATGGTGTAGTATACAGTGTTGGCAACCCCATGTACTTGACAAAATCAGCATTAATAAAGCTTTCATCACTTCCAGGGTCAAACAATATAGAAAACCTCCTATTTCCTATCCAGCCATGAACAGTGATGGTTCTTTTCCTGCAATTACCTCTACCAATAGACTTCAAAGTGAACTTCTCAACCTCTTCAAACAAAACTGTACTCTCCTGAGACTCCACTACCACTACTTCACCATACTCATCTTCCTCTTCTTCAAATCCTCTAATCATCTTGACTTGCTGAAACTTACAAGCATGACCAGGACCAAATTTATCCCCACACTTAAAACACAAGCCATTCTCCCTTTTATATTAAATTTCTTGTGGTGATATCCTCCTATAACCTCCCATTTTGCCAGAATTACCACCCCCACTGTTACCAAAGTTACTATGTTTATCACTCCTATTCAACTGCCCCTTCCAACTTCCTCTATCCTGGTTAGGCTTAGGATATATCATTGAGTTATATGGCCCCATTGATCTAAGTTGGCTAGCTGAATTCTGACTAGGAATATTCACAGACTTAGATCTTCTATTTATCATATAAAGATTCTTTTCTTGCAATATTGCCAGTTGAAAAGTAGCTTTTAGGGTATTAGGAGAAAACATCTTAACAGTAGTCTTCAATTCATCCTTTAAACCACTGATAAAGCTTGAAATATAATAAGATTCAGGTAGTCTAGGATCCTTACCCATCACCAGAGATTTGAGGTCCTCAAAAGCTTCCAAATACTCCTTGACTGTCCCTTTCTGATACAATTTGTTGAAAGCTTCAAATTCATCTAGCTCTCCTAATTCTATAAAGCGTTCCATAACAGCTTGACGAAATTCAGTCTAACTCCAGCTGGTTCTTGCTAGCTTCTCATTCTGAAACCAGATTTCAGCTCTCCCTTCTAAGAACAGTTCTGCAGTAGCTACCTTCCTTTCTTCTGAAATCCTATGATAAGTGAAGAACTTATTGCAGCGTCTGAGCCATTCCTTGGGGTTACCACTCAAAAAATGGGGCATATCGATATTGGCATGAAATCCTCCTTGCACTCGTCCATCTTGATGGCCTGATGCATTCAGATCTGTCTCATTCCTACGCTCAATGAGTCTAGACGGATCCACTGTTATTTCCGGTGGTCGGAGTAGAGCATTTGACTGATCCACTTTCATCTCCGGTCGTCGGAGAAGAGCATTTGGCCTCGCCGCTCCTCCAACAGGTGCTGCTGCCAACAACTCCTTCAACTCAGCTGCAACCTTGAGGGAAATCTTCTCCGATTGCTGATCCATCACCTTCTGGATCTGCTCACCGGTCTTCTTCTCCAAATCGCGTCCTATTGTAGCGAATTTAGTGTCGATGGCTCTGATACCAAATGTCGACGAAGGATATTACTGAGAAATTGAGCTCGCCGGAGCTCGCACAGTTACAAAGAATCATAAAAATGGGGATTGGAAAATTACAGAAAGGGAGGTTGGAAGAATCTTGCAGAAGCAAGTTACAAACAGGAAAAACATGCCAAATCTAACTAACTAAGCTGCTATTTAACTAGAATTTGAAACAGAAAGATTCTCCGGCCGTTGACTATAACTGAATCTCACCGATCTTGTATGCACGGTTTCAACAATCTGGCCTAATAGTGGAAAGACCAAAATATCCTTGCTAGGTTGGCCCAATCCTGACACAATGCATGAACAGTATGTTGAACCGTTCAACATATGTTGTCAGCATGCCATGTGGACTTTTGAGCCCTTTCAAAGGCCCACAACCGGTGCAACGATCCGTCGTTGCACCCCTAGTATACAAACCGGTCGTTCTTTGAATTTGTCCGGTTTAATGCCCAAAAAAGACCGATTTTCATGCCTGGTTTACTAGATATTTCATGAATGAAATCGAGTGATTAGGTGAATATTTCCACTCAGTACAATGATTGAATATTTTAGTAAATCTATGGTGCATGCGTATTAAAAATAATGGGAGTAGATATACGATTGTGCGTGTATATTTAAAATATTGAGCACTCATGTAAGATGTATATGCATATTTATTGTACTCAAACTATCAAAGTGCTCTGGCGATTTTGACGACATAAACCCTACTCTTCCATCTGTCTTCGCCGTCGTTTTGATCGGCGCCGCCATGTCGGTGGTGCCATCAACGGGCGACCCAGATCACACACTGCCCTCCTCTTCACCACTGACATCATATGCCCAAATTTTAACCGGCCAAAAAGCAGATCTGGTCGTTCATGCAGCCAGATCTGAAAAAAGACCTCCCTTCGATCCAAAGCCTAATATTGAGCATTTGGGAGAACCAGGGGTACACTTCTCTGATGAGGAGTGCGACAAACTGGAAGCCCCGCTCCGATATACTTTGGTCAGAAGTTTTTATCGAGCCAGACCTCAACTTGAGCATCTCCGGCGAGATTTCCACACAGCAGGATTTTCTTGTCAATTTGGTATTTATTTGGTGGATACCCGTCATGTTTTCATTCACTTTCAGCTTGCAAGTGATTATTATCGATGCTGGATGCATAAAACGTGGGACTTTGGATTCTACTCCCTGAAAATCACTAAGTGGAGCCCATCCTTCAATCCTAATGCTGAATCCCCTGTTGTTCCGGTATGGGTAAGCCTCTTTGGCCTTCCACAACAATTTTTTGATGAACATGCTCTATTGTCAATCGGGAATTTAGTTGGTCACCCAGTTAAAGTGGATCAGGCTACCCTAAATCGATCTAGACCCCATGTAGCAAAGGTTTGTGTTGAGTTAGATGTGTCAAAACCTTTACTTGAACGAATTTGGATAGGTTATAGATCATCTGGTTTCTGGCAATACCTAGAGTATGACAATGTCCCAGATTTCTGTTCTAATTGTTCAAGGCTAGGTCATATGGCATCAATATGTAAAACTGAACAAAATGATAGACAGAAGCAAGATTTCTGGAGACCAAAAAATAGCATTGTAAAAACCCAGAAATCTATGGTTATTACTAATCAAACTGTTCAGGATACCACCTTGGAAAAGAATGGTCTTGATGCAGGTAAAAGACTCACTTGGAAAGCAAAAGGGAAAGCTAGGATGCAAAATAGCCAGGAAGCTGGTTCTGACCAGAGACCAACCTCTCAGCCTGTTGTGCAACCAGGAGCAGATCCAATTAAAACTCACAATAGTTTTAATGCTTTAAGAGAGGATGAGCAAGAGGTTAATGAGGTGGTCAATCATGAGGTTTCTGATTTTAATAATACTGTAAGGCAAGCCAAGGATACCAATCCTGGTAGGCCTTTATCTACTAATCCTTTTACTGAGTCTATGACAGGTACAGATGGAAATAGCCAGCAACAAGAAATACAAAAGGTTAACTCACAAAGTGAAGATGGAGAACCAAGCAATTTGAATGATATAATCCCTTCTGATGATCTCCAGCAAGACACAGATGACAACAGGACTGGATACTCCAGTCCTGTAGGTATGAATTCTAATCTTATAACTAGGGATAAGGCATATAGTGTTCCCACAAGTCCTAAAGATAAATGGTCAACTGAGAGAGGAGATAGAAATGGAGATTTGATTTTTGAGCCATTTAGTCAATCTCAAAATAGGTTCAACAGATTGATATCTGAGTCTTCTATGAACATATCTGATCCTTTAACTGTAGAGCCTAAAGTTAAGAGGCCATATAATAAAAAGGACTATTCCCAAGTACCTAAAACTGTCTCTACTAGGACCAAAATTGTCACTTCAAAAATTGTTTGATATGATTAGTCTCAATTTATGTGTATGGAATGTTAGGGGCATTAGGAGCAGTAGAGCTCAAAGGAGAGTTAAAAATATGAAAAGGAAAAATAAGATAGGCCTCTTTGTAATCATAGAACCTATGTTGCAGTCATCACACATTAGTTCCATTGCATTTACACTGGGATACCCAAATTTTTTCTCTGATCCTAGGGATAAAATCTGGATTTTTTGGGATGATAATTATACAGTGTCAGTTAAAAATATTCATGACCAATTTGTCTTAACTGAGTTGAAGCATATTTCATTATCTTCCAATTGGTCTGCTGTATTTGTATATGGCAGACATACTAAGTCTGATAGGGAGTCCCTTTGGCATGATTTAGGTGCATTAATAAATGATGCAACTATAATTGCTGGAGATTTTAATATTATAAAAGAGTCAAATGAATATTTGGGCCAGTCCTCACCTAGTCATAGTAGTATGCTTGATTTTAATAATTTTATTGATTCTAATGAACTGTTAGAGTTACCAACGATGGGGAACTTGTTTACTTGGTATGGTGTAAGGCGTAGAGGGAATGTATGGCAGAGATTGGACAGGGTATTAACTAATAATCAGTTTCTTAATATTTTTCCTCACAGTAGGGTAAGAGTCAAGTCTAGAGCCCCTTCAGACCATTCTCCTTTGTTGATGACTTTTGAAAACAAAAATTTTCCAACAGGTCCTAAACCTTTCAAATTTCAGAACTGTTGGTTGTTGCATGATAATTTTAAAATGATTGTTTCTGATAGTTAGAATTCTCCCTGTGCTTCTTATGGTATGCTCAGATTTTCTTTGAAATTGAGGAGACTAAAATTAATTTTGAAACAGTGGAACAAGGAGTTTTTTGGCAATATTCATGATCAGGTTCTATTGGCAGAAACTAATGTTGAACAGAAGGAATTAGATTTTCAAAATCTTAGTTCAACTGCTAATAGGACTGAACTTAGTAAAGCATAAGCTGAGCTCACTTTAGCCCTAGCAAAACAGGAAGTTTTCTGGAAACAAAAATCAAGGGTTAAATGGTTAAAGGAGGGAGACTCCAACACTAAGTTTTTTCATGCATCAGTTAGGTCCAAAAATGCAAGACAGCAAATTCTAGAAATAAGGAACTCTCAGAATATTATCCTAACTGATCCAAAGTTAATAGGAGAAGAGGCAGTTAATTTCTTTTCACACCATTTAACTGAGGAAAATAGGGATAATAATGATTGTGACTCTGAATTATTGCTTGAAAATATACCTTCAATGATATCTGATGAGACTAACAATTCTTTGTTGAGATTCCTGATGTGCAGGAACTTAAGAGTTTGGTTTTTGGAATGGATGGAGAATCGGCATCAGGACCTGATGGATATTCTGGCAGATTTTACACAGCTTGCTGGGATATTATTTGTGAGGATTTGGTTATGGCAGTTAATGAATTTCTTGCAGGTGTACCAATACCCAGAGCAATTGCAGCTTCATACATAACGTTGATCCCTAAAAAGCCAGTGGTAAATCAATTTACGGATTTTAGACCCATAAGCCTTTCAAAATTTTTGAATAAAATCTTCACCAAACTGTATACTGAAAGGCTTAAACCCATAATGCCTAGTTTAATATCTCCTGAACAGTCAGCTTTTGTTCAGGGGAGAGAACTAGCAGAAAATGTGCTTTTAATGCAAGAAATGACTAGATTTCTGAACAATAAAACTGGTGGTAATAATATCTTTTTTAAACTGGACATGGTTAAGGCCTTTGATAGGGTTTCATGGTCATTTATGAGAAAGTTTTTACTTAAACTGGGTTTTCATAATCACTTTGTTAATAACATTATGGGTAACATTGCTGCAACTAGATGTTCTGTTCTGATTAATGGTCAACCTAAGGGTTTCTTCAGTACCTCTAGAGGATTGAAACAAGGGGATCCACTGTCCCCATTTTTATTCATCCTACTAACAGAGGTATTTTCAAGAAATCTTAGTAGACTGTACTCAGAATCTAGAATAGACTTCTATAGGTTGCCACATATAACTAGGAAAATAACTCATCTGAATTTTGCAGATGATACAGTTGTTTTCCTGAAGGCTAATAAAACTAGTTTACAGAATCTGAGGAATTTTTTGATTTCCTATGAGAATGCTACAGGACAGAAGGTTAATCTGGACAAATCTGCATATTACATGTCAAAGCATGCTACAGGAGCTATTCAAAATATGGTAAACCAGGTTTCAGGTATTAGGGAAGGTTCTTTTCCTTTTATCTATTTGGGATGTCCAATCTATGTGGGTAGAACAAAGCATTCTTACTTCCAGTCAAATTTTGATAAGATGGCTTCTAAATTAACAAGCTGGAAGAATAAATGTTTGAATCAAGCTGGGAGATTAATTTTGATTAAGCATGTACTATCTGCTATACCCTTACATATCTTAGCTGTGTCAAATCCTACAAGGGAGTTGAGAAATTACATGTTTTATTCTCTAAATTTTTATGGGGATCAAATGAGCATGTTCAGAAAAGAACATGGAAGGCCTGGGCTAAAATATGCTATCCCACTATAGAAAATGGCCTGGGGGTGAAAATTTTGCATGTTATTATACAAAGCTTCTCTCTGAAGTTATGGTGGAAATTACAGACTAGTAATAATCTGTGGTCAACCTTCATGTGGTCTTTACCTGATCACCTTAAAAAGTCCAGAACTTGGCAAAGGATTAAAGATGTGGATGAAATTGCTAGTCATAATACAGTTATACATGTGGGAAAAGGTGAAATATCATTCTGGAACTCTCACTGGTTAGGTGATGATGCATTGATAGATGTCTGGGATGAGTCTTTTGATTTACCATTACCTGATTTAACTGGAAATGAGTTTTGTACTCAGCAACAGCCTTTTATCACTTTAATGAAGCATGGTTTTAATGATCATTATAATCAGTTGATTTGTAAAGAATTCCCAATTTTTGATGATTATGAGGATATTATGATATGGAAACCAGACCCCAGTGGAAAATTCACATTTGCCTCAGCTTATGAATTACTGAGACCTAAGAAGATGAAAGTGCAATTCTATAAATATATGTGGTCTTCAGTTTTGCCAAAAAAAATGTCATGTTTTTGCTGGAGGCTTGTAAATAGGCTGGTTCCAACTGCTGATGTCCTTGAGGACCTATCTATTCATCAGCCTTCAATATGCTGCTTTTGTAAAGCTCATACAGATGATCTTAACCATGGTTTTAACAGTTGTTCATTTGTTAGAAAGATCTGGAGCAAAGTCAGCCTACACTTTGATGTGCAATATATAAATAGAGATACCTTATGGGATCTTCTCTATTATTACTGGAATTACACTGAATCTTCTGGTTTTAAAATGACTTTAGCAAAAATCTTGCCTGTGATTATAGTATGGTATATTTGGTGTGCCAGATGTGCTTATTTCTTTGATAATATTTCACCAAATATGACTAGCATGATAAAGAATATCCAGGAGATGATCATTACCATTCTGAAGTCTCATATTCAGTTTTGGAGTAAACTGAAGCCACCAGTAAGATATGGTATTAATCACACTATAAGGGCACCAATTGTAAGATTGGTAAACTGGAAACTGCCAAGTGATGGCTACCTTAAGTTGAATATAGATGGTTCTCATTTGAGAATTGGGAAAGCTGGTGCTGGTATGATACTTAGGGATTCTACTGGCAGGGTTATTCAAGGTAAAGCAATGTCTATCTGTGCAGAATCCAGCTTGGAAGCTGAAGCTCTAGCCTTGTCTTTAGGCTTGCAGATGGCTTTTTACTGTGATTGTCAACATGTGCAGGTGGAGACAGATTCACAAGTACTATGGAAGGTAGCAACTAAACAGCAACAGGCTCCATGGAGATTGACAAGCATTCTCAGAAACATTTGGTCATTTTCAGGTGATTTCGATTTTCATATTTCACATGTTTTTAGAGAAGCTAATGGTGCTGCAGATGCTTTAGCTAAAATAGCAAGTGATTCAAACATTAATATGATATATTCTCAGAATTCTTTGCCTAGACTTGTTTCAGGCATAGTTGCTTTGGATAAGCTGGAATTACCTAATTTCAGATTCAATTAGAATGGTTCACTGCTGTTGGTTTTTCTGGTTATTGCAGATGGAAGCTACAAGCTGTGAAGTACAAGATCAATAGCAATGGAGAAGCAAAGAGTTGGACAGCAAAAAGTTGAACTAAGGGTAGGATTTAGCACCATCTAGTGTTGATTCTATTTTGATTCTAGGGGAACCCCGTACCCGTCGGCAGAGTTGGGCTTCGCATTTGCGATCCCTAAATTGCTTGCGGGTATGAGTCTTCTCATCGGCGAAGTTGGGCGTCGCTTAGCGAACCCTAAAGTTCTTGTGAGAATGTCGACATGGGTGTATACTAGAATCAATTATAGGATCACAAACTTACAATAGTTTTTACTATCTTGTAAATTCAAAATAACCACTTTGTATGTACTTTTTTACCTTGTTACAAGGTTTTTATGGTGTGGTGAGCCAAATAAACTTCACCCCACCTTGTGTGGTTTTAAATAAAAAAAAAGTACATGCATATTTAAAAATAAGTACAGTTATTATGTGAATCTTGCGTGCAGATTGTATAAAAACGAGCGTCCCTATGCAAATTATAATATCTACAATATTATATAGATGTAAGTCAAGAAAATTTTGTGCATAAAAGCATAATAATAATAAAAAATTGTGACAGTAGAAGACCTGGAGGATTTAGATGATAATTAGTTGTGACTCTTGTATTTTGCATATTTTGCAAATAGTAATTTCCTTTGGTGATTTCTATTGACATATTCAGCAACTATTTATACATACAAAGAGGGTCATTAAGTAAGTAATTAAATCCTAGTGGCATATATGCAAAATACAAGAGTCACAAATAATTATCATCTAAATCTTCCAAGTCTTCTGTTGTCACAAGGTTGATTTTATCTCGCTTTAAAACAAACGTTACATTTCTTGATTCCTAAGATATGCATAATTTAAAAATCAAAGTTTGCTGAATGTGTTTATTTCTTGGTGATGAACACGATGAGAAGCTAGAGCCGAGATCAAGGTTGAAGACTTCCCTCACTTCGAAGTCATCTCCGGTGAATTGGCCTATACGGATCACAACTACTTGAAGAACCGAGTTTGCCTCAGGAGTAACGCTTCAAAAGCCATAGCTAAGGAGTGGAAGATTCTCCAGGAGAGCCTCCCTGATACCATCTTTGACGAACAAAATCCATGCAGACAACCTAAATTTCTCCATGTATTCAAATTTTCTTTTCTGTATATAATAGATCCGCTTGCAAATTTAATATTGTGTAGTCCGCGTGCAAGATGCACTGTATGCGCACGTCTAAATTCTTGCACTAAATTTATCAATGCACATTACACGAAATATGTGTACCATATTTTCTTGTGTGAATTTCATTTTTGTTATGAGAGTATACATATTTAAATAGTAATGAAACTTGATGTGTGTTTGTGTCTCGCGTGCAGATTGAAATTAGAAAACTTTGCTCGTGCACTGTGCATGTATCATCATTTAAAATATTTTGGGTTTAGCCAAAGCTAATATCAATTTAATTTGTGTCTTGCTTCTGGATGATGGTAGATTTTGAATCAAGTGACAGACTGACAAGCGCCCTGAACCCAGAAGTTTCAGCAATTCAAACCCTAAATAAAGACAGACAGTGAGCATCTGATTTCTATGTGGTGAATTGAACTGAATTAATGAATGTGTAGTTGAGTTGTAAAAAAAGTATATTGTTGCTAAAAGAAGTTTATTACTGGTTAAAGTAGTTTCTTGATGCCGAAATAAGTTTATTGGAATTGAAAGGTATTAATTTATCGGTGGTGAATTGAGTTAAAGTTTGGTGAGATATACATAAAAATTAATTTAACACATTTAAAATTAATTATATTAAATTAACTAATTTTAAATGTATCACAATTTGAGTAACACTTGTGTAAAACGGTCTTATATATGATAAGGCAGCGGCCTAATTTTTCATGTTTTGGGTCAGGATGCACTCTATACACAGTATCGCACCACTCAGCTCTGCACACTCAAAGTTACCCACACCTTACATGCTAGTCCTACACTCATAAGTACTATTCATGACTTGAACTGAAGAGGTATAGAGGTTTCGCTTGCCCTATCAGGGTATCCTCACGCAAGTTTGACTCATAGTCGCCATTTTAACCGCTATGAGCGAGAAAACCGCGACTACAGATTGCGATCCTCACACATGAGTTGGCCACCACCAGCGCGATACACTAGAACTAGTTAGAATATCCGCCTAGTCTTATTTCATTCCTTTACTAGCTTTGTTGCACTATTTGCACTTATTTTACTATGGGGCTATAGCAGCCGTCAAAACTTTATATTTATTTTGGTTTTCTTTTTAATTTTTTTTTTTTTGCAAGAGGGTGTTGCAAAAGAAAGGAGGTAGAAATGGATGCATTCAAGCCATTACCACACTTGAATGGGAAGAGTTCATAAATAAAAATAATCCTCCCTCCGTCTCGCACTACTACAAAGACCTCCATCTAAGGCACGAGTTTAAGGCGTTTGATTGATTTTGTTAGGTATCCGCCTTGGAGCTAACTTGGGAATTCGCAAGTTAGAATCGTTCACCCAATTAAAAAAAATTTGGCGTAAATATCATGTATAAGGCGGAACATGTATCTGCCGTAAATAAAAGTAACTTACGAAGTCGCAAGTGTCTCTCGGTTAGATACAAATATCAGTTCCTTTCCAAAATATAAATAAACACCCACAAGATGAACCCTTCCCCCAAAATAATTATCTCAAATCTGCAAGTCGGCATCTCCACCAGCGTCGTCGAAGGTGGCACTCGCATCGACGGTAGGATTATCACGTCGGAGTTCGTCCATAAACTCCCAGGGCTCGTCGGAATCCATGGAGTTGATTTCCTGGGCTATGTTATAGACAGGCCCGGCCCAACAAGGAAGCAAGTTACTTCCTTGCTTGAGGCCCCAAAATAGGCCCAAAAAATAGGGCCTCATTTTTGTTAGTACTCCATCTGTTCCAACCAAAGGGTCCGCGGGGACGGAGGCTCAATTTTTATGAAAAATGATGTGGTAGTGGGATAAATGAGTAACAGAATGGCAAAAGATAATTTTAACCCCTATAAGTATTTGGATCAATTGTTTTTTAGAGATTCATTAATGGTAAAATAGACAATTTACTTTATTTTTTTGCCAAATGAGGAAATACTGAAAGTAAGACACTTTGGTTGGGACATCCCAAAATATAAAGTACAGTTAAACCTCGATAAATGAATACTCTTGGGACCATTATAAAAATATTCATTTAGCGAGATTATTCATTTATCGATAATTGAATAATTTATTCACTTATCGAGACATTTATCGATGAATGAATTTTTATCCATTTAGACAGTATTGAAAAAATTATATAAGTATTATATTTTAAAACTACTAAAAAGATACATTGTATGCATTGTATGGAATATCTAGAGTTTTATAAAATGTTTCTAATCTACATTACAAACTAAGGTATGTATATGAACTAAGTACTTATTAAGCAATGATCACCTTACAAAACTACTTTCTAGCAATGATCACCTTACAAAATTACTTTCTACAACACAAGCAGAATACTCACGAAGTTATGTTTGTGCTAGGAACTATCAAGGATGAAATGAATTTTGGTGGGAAAAAAGAGCAAAAAATTGTAGACACTTTTTTTTGTAAGAGAATGATTTATTGTAAGATCATCATTGATTGAAAAAAATATTTTTAATATATATATATGTATATATCTTATGAAATGTGGTGATTATTCATTTATATTTACATAGGGCCTTTAAGGATTCAAAAATAATTATTCATTAATGCATTTAGCGAGATTATTCATTTAGCCCCTTAGCCCAAGTCGGGACCGTGAAAAATTATTCATTTAGCGAGATTATTCATTTATCGAATATTCATTTATCGAGATTTAACTGTAAGACCCTTTGATTGGGACGGAGGAAGTATTAGTGTATAGATATGTAAAGAAATTAAAAATAAAAACTTAAAATAGAAAGATAATGTGTGTGGTCCTAGTGTTTGAAGACAATTAATTAACTCTTAATTACATTTCTCTACCCATATTTATAATTTTATACTTCCATTTAAAAAATAATAAAATAAATATAAAAACTCAATCAATCGTTTAAAAGGTTTCAAAATAAAGAGTCATTAATAAATTTTCTTCTTTCTTGGTAGATTTTATGTTTAAAATTTTACTATATTTTATGTAGGTGTTTGCTATATGCAGGTCCTGTTTACTTCTTCAGGTCTAATAGATGTGTGAAAATATCATAATTACCCTTCATTCGTTTATTAGTTTTTACAAATATATTTCTATAGGGGGCCTCTCTTTGTTTGTACGATTAAGGCCTCGAAAAAGGCAGGACGGGCACTGGTTATAGACCTGGCTCGTCCGTAATGATGGTAACTTGAACGAATGTTTGTATTTTGCTCGTCTGTTATAGACCGGGCTTTGTTTTCTTGAGTTTTCAATTTTGCTTTCTGGGTACTGATAAAGTTGGAGTTTTTCTTCATTTCCTGCCTCCTTTTGTGCTTTTCTTGCTATTTTTTCATATGTTTTTTTTCAGCAAATTTGGGATAAATTTGTGGTCGGATCTATGGCGGGTGGAGCTGCAGCTCCTAAGGTCGACGAGTTGGCCCCATATCCACCAAAAGATCAGCTTCCGAGTGTGTCTTACGGCATTACCAGACCTCCTCCGTGGCGTGAGTCTACTGTTTTTATCACTGTGTGTGTGTTTGTGAATAAGTTTGTAGAACATAAGCTTTTTGTTCATGTGAAGAATTTGTTGTTTTTTGTTTGAAATTCTGTGTTGTTTGTAGATTCTCGTTATCCACTTGGTATTATTCTGTTTAGGACAAGCTTGATTATTCTTGGTGTTTCGCATGATTATTTTCTGGGACATGAAATTTAATGTTGTTGCTCTTGTGATTGCCCAGTTTGTGAGGGAATCTAAGAAAAATAATTGCAGCAAAGATGACTTTTTTCCATTTTTTTGGAGTGAGAACTGATTCGAATTTGAAGTAATCTTCCATTTACTACCTACTTTAATATTGAATTGATGTTTGTGAATATTGGTTGAAACGGAGGTATCTCTGTTGTCCATATCATGCCCTTGAATGCACATTCTAGACATTTTATTCTTGTGTTTCAAATGAGTGAATGATTCATGTGACCTATTTGTTTCTTTTTGATGCAGTTGAAGCAATACTCATGGGATTTCAGCATTACCTGGTGATGCATGGCACAACAGTGATCATTCCTACTGCTTTGGTTCCTCATATGGGAGGAGGAAATGTGAGTTTCTTTTTTGCCGTATGTTTCTTTGATTTTTATTTAAAATTGTCTGGGTCCGAGTATAACTGTTTGTCTTGAATCTCTTGATCATAGGAGGAGAAAGCAAAATTTATTCAAACTGCACTCTTCTTTGCTGGTCTGAACATATTTCCACAGACAATATTTGGCATGCTTGCATTGTTTACTGGCCGCTGCACTTTGTTAGTCATGTAGTCTTTTCTACAAAATCCCCACATTCACGTTGGCTGCAATCTAATAAAAAATATTTTTTAAGGTCTCCATTTTTAGTAGTCATCGTGTTTGCTCACCTGTTATTTATTGTTATGTGGTTGTTTATATGAGTTTTTTGAAGTGTTTGCGGTCATTATTAGTAGTGCAATGTGTTCGTGAATGGTCATTTAGATGGACTAGTATCCCACCACAAGTTTTTCCAGTCTGCTATGTTTGAATTTTAGTTTCTGGCTAGACTTACTTCTAATGATCATAAGTTTTTACTCGTAGCTGTGTTTTGGTTAATTTCTATGTAGAAGTAATCTTGGAATCTTGAACTATGCTTTAGAACAAACAATGAACTAGTTTGATTAAGAAATGGCCAAGAAAATGGTTTTTAAAACTCTGCACTGGTGCTGTTCTTGGCAGCAGCTGTAACTTATTTTTAACATTCATAACTTAAAAACCATGAATTGTTTTTGGCCAAATTTTGCACTCTAGTAATCTTAGAACTCTGACCTACAATTTAGAAAAAGAATGGTTTCATTTGGTTAAGAATTGGGCAAGAAACAACACTTTAAACATCTGAATTTTATTCCGATACTTTGTTTTTTGTAGCAATTTGATTGCTACTTTAAAAGTTCATATCTTGATAACCGTAACTCTTTTTTGACTGATTTTTGAACTACTGTAATATTTGAAATATGAACTATGATAGAGTAAAAAGTTTTGCTAATTTAACTAAGAACTGAACGAGATAAAAGGGTGTTTGAATGACTGTAGTACTGAGAGCTATATGGTATAAGTTTGCGAATCTGCTTCATATTTATGGGTGCTTTATAAATTGCGAGTCAGTGAGTCATTTATGTGGATCTAGGGTGTTATATTGTGATTTTTTTTATGAAAGAAAACAAGATAGCATGAATTTCTCTGTTAATTTTCTTTTCTAAATTCAAGTAATATGGTGGTTGAGAAATTGAAGCTATTATTCAGTTCGTGTGTGTATGTGTGTGTTTTTTGTGTAAATTTGCAGTTAGTAGTATTTCTTACATGTAATAGCATGCTTCTAAAATGAGGGACTTTGATTTAAGATGAGTTTTTATAAGTTTTTTATATTCTGAGATATAAAGTCTCGTTTCCTCATGTGTCTTTTCATGTCTCCAGGCTAATGAGATAAGGCGAAACGATGATAGATAGCGAAAGCTCTCTAAGCAACAAAATTCAGCTAAAACAATGGTGGAGCTTTTATGGTATAGTGAAAAATCAATCATTCTAGCTACAATTATGCTTTATAGAGGAACTTTCAATTTTGTAGAGTATTGAATTTTAAAGGAACATAGTTTGATCCTTGGCATTTCAATGTTATGTATTTTGTTTCATTCACATGAATTGTTTCATCATTTGAATTAGTGAATGTTTTTTTTTTAAAAAAAGTGACGTTGTCATGTTTACGGAGCTCTCCGACCCAAAATGGATTTTGGATCTGAGAGGTCATTTTTTTAAACATAGCAGAATGGACTTGAGACGTCGCAAGCTGCTCCATTTGCATAAGAGAATGGACTTGAGACGTCGCAAACTGTCCCGTTTGCATAACTTAATTGACTTGAGATTTCGCAAGTTGTCTCGCTTGCTAGGGTTTTTTTTACCCAACGAGCTGCCTTGCGAACTTGCAAACTATGTTTAAGGCGGAAAATCTGTCTTTAAGGCGGAAATAAACGCCTTAAAACTGAAAATTTTTAAGGCGGAAGAGGAACCGCCTTAAAACTTTTTCATGTTTTAAGACACACCCATACTAGACATTTGTCTTCTGCCTTGAAGTATGAAGGACCAACCGCCTTAAATGTTACAATTTTGCAGTAGTGTCGAACTAATGTGCACAATAGACTTTTCCCGATTTTTCATAGTCATATTTAACAGTTAATATCTCTAATTATTTGTGGTAATAAAATATGCAAAATTAATTTTTTAAAAGCATTTGTTACAACAAATTTAATATATCTCTTATCTTAAGTTTATAGTTAACATATTAGTTCAATATACGGTTAAAGTTTGTTATGTTTGACTCTAGTTTAATGAATCCAAAATTGATTAGAAATAAACTAAAACTCATTTTTTCCAAGATGTTATATACAATCCGGTATTTTACTTAACGTCGTTCAAAATATCATTAAAATTAAAATATCGTTCTTGGATATTGCTAATTTTTTTTTTAAGGTTAAACCACCTAAGTGGGGGAAATTCTATTCGGCTTCCCAAACCTATAAATAGATAAAGACATACAATCAATGCCAGGAATAACATGCAAAGTTTGTGGGAGCATGAGCTCCAAAAGCATAGTAAGAGCATCTTCAGTGGTAAGCAAGATGATGGTGTAGCTTGACATGCCACATCATTTTTCCAAGCAAGTAGCTTGTCAAGCTAGTGTTTCAATTAGTGGTAAGCTACCTTGAATATTGGCTATTATGGTCCCACATATACACAATACCTACCAAATACTATTGAATTAGTAATGTAGGGCCCACAAAAATAATGTCAAACTAGTTGCTTGTGAAGGCAGCCCTTCCTTGAGAAGGCTAATGACGTGGCAAAAAACAATGGTAAGCAACTAGCTCAACTATTTAAAAAAATTGCAAGCAAGTCCAAAAAACTAATCATTGGAGATACTCTAATGCTTTTCAAAAATAATAGAAGCCTATACAAGCTCTATTCAAAAAGACTATTGTTAGTACCTTCGATCTGCTGAGCTTCGATCTGCTGACTCTAGTTCCTCTCCATCACCGTCTAGTGTACCTTCCCAGTCGGTCATCCATCCGAGTGTTTCCTCTCCTATTTTGCCTTCCATTGCCCCTTCCTCATAGTCGTTGGTTTCCAATGCTCATCCCATGGTTACTCGTCTTAAAGCTGGTATTTCCAAGCCTCGTCGGTTAATGAATTTAAAATCAGATATTGTAGAATTAGAGCCTTCTAATTTCAAACAAGCGTCCAAAGATTCTCATTGGCGACAGGCTATGCTTGATGAGTATAATGCATTACTTAAAAATAATACTTGGGAGTTGGTACCTCGCGACTTCAATCGCAATGTGCTTGGATGTAAATGGGTGTATAAAATTAAATACAATTCTGATGGGTCATTGGAGCGGTTTAAGGCCAGACTTGTTGTTTTCGGAAATCACCAGCAGGCAGGTATTGATTATTTTGAAACTTTCAGTCCTGTTGTTAAGCCTACTACTGTGCGATTGGTTCTTACTCTTCCTATTTCTTTTAATTGGACTGTCCGTCAACTTGATGTTAAAAATGCATTTTTGCATGGTTTTTTGAATGAAGAAGTTTTTATGCGTCAACCTCCAGGTTTTGCTGATCCTTCTCGTCCTCATCACATCTGTCGGTTACGTAAGTCCATTTATGGGTTACGACAAGCTCCTCGAGCTTGGTTCTCCAGATTTAGCAATTTCTTATTATCCATTGATTTTAAATGTAGCAGTTGTGATTCTTCTATGTTTGTTCTTAAATTTAAAGGTCACATGCTTATCTTACTTCTCTATGTGGATGATATAGTTCTAACCGGTAGTAGTAATGACTTGGTTCACAAATTCATCTCTGTTCTGTCTTCTGAGTTTGATATGAAAGATTTAGGGGATCTTCATTATTTTCTAGGTTTACAGGTGTCTCGTAGGGTTTATTTTTGTCTCAGCAAAAATATGTGTCTGATTTGTTGCGCAAGTTTCATCTTCACACAGTTAAACCTGTACGGACCCCTAGTGTTTCTAGAGTTACATTGTCATCTGTTGATGGTGACCTTCTTGCTGATCCCACTGAATATCGTAGTATGGTTGGTGCATTGCAATATTTAACTATGACTCGTCCAGATATTGCTTATGCTGTTAATATGGTTTCTCAGTTTATGCATGCTCCCCGTACTACTCACCTTCATGCTGTGAAGAGGATTTTCAGGTATTTGCAGGGCACTATGGAGTTTGGTCTTTTTCTCCATGCCGCAAATTCTCCGGAGATGGTGATTGCTTATTCCGATGCTGATTGGGCTGGTTGTCCGGACACTCGTCGCTCCAACACAGGCTATGCTGTGTTCCTGGGGAAGAATTTGATTTCCTGGCGCTCGAAGAAACAACCTACTGTGTCGAAATCCTCTACGGAGGCAGAATATCGTGCTGTTGCTTACACTGCGGCGGAGACTATTTGGCTTCGTCAATTGCTTGCAGATTTTGGGTATTATCTTCGTCATCCGGTCACTCTCTATTGTGACAATGTTTCTGCGACATATCTTGTGGCCAATCCGGTTCAGCATGATCGTAGCAAACATATTGATGTTGATTATCATTTTGTTCGAGAAATGGTTGCCCATGGTGGTCTCCGAGTTCATTCGATTCCGACACAGTTGCAGGTTGCTGATATATTTACTAAGGGTCTTTCTAGTGATTTGTTTTGTAAACATAGATCCAATCTATCCGTAATTGCACCCCGTAAAGATTGAGGGGGTGTATTAGGGTAAAGGCTAGTATAGACTTTTCCATGTAAATATTGAGTATATATATGAGAGCCAGGGGTACCACATTGGTACGCTTTTATCATTATCTGTACACTCCTTTTAAAGCCTATTAGAGAATTGCATAGCAAAACTCAATGCGACATTAAAAATGAGACTAAAACAGTCATGAGTAGACAGCTAAAACTGTCTGATCTAAGGTTGGAATAAGCTGTAGTAGCATCATTTGGTCACAGGCTTGTCAAGTCCAGAACTGGGGCAAAAGTGAAGTGAGCATCTGGCAGTCTCTGTTGTCCTCCCTTCCATGATTTCTGAAAAGGAAAACACATAAACAAATATATGAGAGTAGAACTGCTCATGGAGGATGCATCCTAAGAGATGGAACTCCACATTTGTCCAAAATATAAAGTCCCTTTGCAGTTTCTGGCAAATCCACAGATCGATTGAAAACAGATGAATCAAGAAGCCATGGCAGTTTCTGGCAGCCATGGCTTATGATATAGCTGCCCTAGAGCTTCAAGGACACAAAGCAGTGCTCAATTTTCCCTATCACTGCAGTAATGTCACAAATCAAGAAGCTGATCCGAAACATGTTTCACATTCAGTAGGTTCACACAAAGCAGCCATGGCTTGTGATAAAGCAGCCTTGAGATTCAAAGGCTCTACAGCAGAGCTCAATTATCCCGAACCTTCCAGGAATGAAACTAATCCTCATAGTTCTGATGCTCATTGCGAGCTTCTCTCTACTGAAGAAAATGATGGTTCAGATTCTCTAAAAGGTTTGAAACTCCTCCATTCTCCCATATTGGAAGTCGACTCCTTGTTGTGTTAGAAAGTAGACTTCAATGTTTACAAAATACATTAATTATACTCCTTGTTTGTGTTAATGTTTCAATGAAATACTTTGTTCGATTGAATCAAATTTAGTAGCTTTGTTTTTCAATCAGCATTTTATATCATATAAATGCTTTGTTTTGATTCAGTTTCGAGTCTGTATTTTTGGGATGGATGTAGTTGTAAACACTTGTACAATGTGTATGATAATACCTGAAAAGCTTATGTTTATGCTCAGAGAACCACAAAAGAAGAAGAAAGTATAAAGGAGTATGGCAGGTACGATCTGGATGGGCTGCTAGATTTGGTGACACAAGGGGAAGTGTGGAAAAATACTTGGGCACATTTGATACTGCAGAGGAAGCAGCCATGGCTTATGATAAAGCTGCCCTGGAGATTCAAGGACCCAAAGCAATGCTCAATTTTCCGAAACACCCCAGTAATGTTACAAGTCATGAATCTGATCCTCATCCTTCTAATGCTCATTCTACTCGAGAAAAAGATGGTTCAGAGTCTCCAACAGGTTCGATCATCAACTCTCATTAATAATATCACTCTCTTTATTCCCCCAGGCTTCCTTGTTGTTTTAGAAATAGACTTCAATGTTTACAAAATACGATTAATTTGATCCCTTGTTTGTCTTGACGTTTCAGTAAAATAGTTTGTTTAATGAAAAAAGTGCTGTTGTACCCCCAAGTATTCAAAAAAGTGCTAATGTACCCCTAAGTTTTTCAAAAGTGCCACTATACCCTCAAATGTATTATTTGAGCAGATTTTTCTTTTGCCAAGTGTAAAATGTCAAGAATACCCTCACTATTATTTAATGGTAAAAAAAAATTTTAGCGAAAATGCCCCAACCAAATCAATGAATAATCCTCCCCTACCTAATTATTCATCTAATTCTCGCTTCCCTTTTTACATTCAACCCAGTTAAGAAAAGCAATCCAAATCCATACCACCAGTCACCGTTACTTTATCGGATGAAAGCGTTTGAAGTTGAGGGGACCAAAACCACTGTAATCAGAAATTAGTGTAAGCCGGGGGACCGAAACCGCCACACCCAATAATAATTAGTGTGACTAACTCAAGGTGGCGAGATTATGGTAATTTCACCAATGTTTTCAGTTTGTTGAATTTTTGGATAAAACTGTTAACTTTTTTTTAATACTGGCCTGCTAGATTTAGTCCGATTTTTGCTTATTTGTAGTCCGTATTTTTGTTATATAATCATATATACAATAATTATGATATATAACTAATTTGCAAGTGTATGCAATAGAAATAATATATATATATATATATATATATATATGATGCATGTGTCTGACATTCTTAATTATTAATCATATCATATATCAAAGATGTATTTTTTTGGACTATAAAATAAGCAAAATATGGACTGCGTCTAGAATTGCCCCTTTCAATAATATTGTGCATTTATTTTGTAATTCAGTGATATTAATTTCTTGAATTTTTTTTTCGTGCCCATGAGCCTTTGGGTCAAGGGAAAAAAAATCCAACAAGTGAGGGTAAATTTGTCTTTTAATTCAAAATGGTGTTGAAAATGGGCTTTAGAGGCACACTTCTTTATTCAATATAATAATAGGGGTACATCAGCACTTTTAAATTACTCGGGGGTACATTGGCACTTTCTTATAAACTTGGGGGTACATGAGCTTTTAACCCTTGTTTAATTGTTCACTTGGCCTTGCTCTTAGTATTCACATTACTTATACCCTGATGGAGCTGCGTTTGCTTTTGATTCAGCATTTTATAATATAAATACTTACTTTTGTTGAATTTGGAGACTCTATTTGTGGATGGATCTAGTCGTGAATACCTGACAGTCTGAATGATAATACTTAAAAAGCTTATGTTCATGCTTAGGGAATCGCAAAAGAAGAAGAAACTATAGAGGAGTATGGCAGGTACCTTCTGGCAAATGGGCTGCTAGATTTGGCAGGAGGGATGCGGATGCGTATAAATACTTAGGCTGCAAATTTAATACTGCAGAGGAAGCAGCCTTGGCTTATGATAAAGCTGCCCTAGAGCTCCAAGGGAACAAAGCAGTGCTCAATTTTCCCCAACACCCCAGTAATGTCACAAGTCATGCAGCTGATCCGCAACATGTTTCACATTCAACAGGTTCATTACCCTATAATATCTACTTCTTAATTTACCATTATAAAGTAGACTTCACATACTTGTTAGTTCCGAGTATTAGATAATCGATGAGAAGTTCTCACATGTAATCCATTTATGGATATGCTCAGGGAACAAGATAAGAAGAAAATACAGAGGAGTAAAGCGGGTATCACGTGACACGTGGATTGCTAGAATATATGATTCAAAGATACGTCGAGATGCTCTTTTGGGCAAATTCAAAAGTGCAGAGGAGGCAGCCAGGGCTTATGACGAAGCTTCCTTGAAGAAGCAGCATAGGAAAGGACAAAGACCAATCCTCAATTTTCCCATCCGGGAAGCTGATCCTCACGTTTCTTATGCTCATTCTGCAGAGCTTTCTGACATTGAGGAAGACAGGCCATCCAAAAGAAAACTTGATTCACTGTCTTCACCAGGTTCAGTATCGCCTTATATATCACACGAAGAAGGTCAAGATCACCATTCCTCTCTGGAAAAACCTAAAAGAAAACATGAAAATGTTAGATTCTCATTGATAAAGAAGACCCGCTGTAAGCAAGAACCTGGTAGTGCAAGTCAATTCGTAGATGGATCTTATCTTGGATTGGATGTGGGCTTATCTCATCAAACTTTCAGTCAATTATCAGCCTTGGATAAGCATCTGGATTTTGACACCATTCAACGATCTACTAGAGACAGAGCTCCATGTAGGACTGAATTCCCACGTGCAAAAACTACAGCACCAGATGTTGTTGAAGGAGAATGTAGTGAAGTAGGAAGGAATGCAGCTGGCTGCTCTATACCTAGAGCTGTATCTCCGGTCATACAAGAGCAGCTAGATCATTCGATTCTAACACCAACAATGGACCAGACACTCCAAGCAGGTGGGGACAAGGTAAGACAGCCAACAATGGATCTAATTTAATTTGTGCTTTGTGTTTTATAATCTGAGTTGTTGATATGCCAATTCGCAGCGAGTTGGTTACAAACAAGAGCATTTCAAGATGGGAGATCAGTGGATGATGATGGAAGCAAGGTGATGGTGAAGGTATTCTATAAAGATGGCATTATTATTAAGTTTGAACTTTCAAATTCATCAACAAAACTGGAATTGGAGGAGAAAGTAGCCATCAGACTGAAGCTAACGATGGGGAGTTTTGATGTTCGGTATGAAGATAAGGACAAAGACTGGATTTTGGTGGCATGTGATGAAGACTTGAGGACATGTATGAGTACATCAGGATCATCTGAGAATGATACTATCAAAATGATGGTCTTCATGTGTACCTAAGTGATGGATGGATTCAGACCCAAAAACTATGAATTAGCCTGGATTTTATTTTTTGTTAGGAATGGATGGTTTCTGAGACAAACATTGTTTTTTGTATGTAAGAATGGTGTTTCAATCCAAGAATTTACTGAACAAAAGAATAATTTCATAAAAGCTGATGATTGCATTCATTCGTACAAGTATTACAGATATGCTACTTTACAAGGAATTCATATTCTAGATTCCGATGATATCATCATCGTCCTCTTCTTCAAGAATCTTGTTGGTGTTGGAAAAAGAAAGAGTCTTAGCGTAATCAATCGCAAGCATAATTTTGGCGTTCTTTTTCGCCCTTTCCTTCTCTTCTTTGAGATTCTTGGCTTCTTCGATGGCTTCCAAGCGTCTCTTTTCAGCATCCTCGTCCCGAGGCTGTTCTTGAGCAGCCAGAATTCTGTTCAGAGCTTTGCGAGCCACCGCGTTAGATCTTTTCTGGGCTTGCTCCTGACGTTTCTTGGAGGTTTTACGACCTCCTTCTTCCTCGGCTTGACGCCATTTCTCGTCTTCTTCCTTACAAGCTTCCATAACTCTGCGGGTTTCGGCTATCTTGTGTCTATGAGCCGGCTATCTTGTGTCTATGAGCCTTAACCTTCTCGGCTTTCGCGTTGTAGAGCTTGTCCCACGGGGTTTCCCAGTCTTTCTTCATCTTTCTCACTCTCGGATGATCTCTTGCTAAAGCAGATATGAGAGAAATGGAATTGGTGTGAGATTTTGAGTTGCCACTTGGGGATTATATAGAACTCCTATATGTATCCGATTTCAATATGGAATGTGATTTTCCCACGGATCCTATGCTTTGGCGTCACATTTCAATTGACCTAGTCCACCCTTGAATTACTCGCTCACTCTTTCAATTGACCTAGTCCACCCTTTCTCTCTCTATTTTTCTAGATTTTATTTATGCTTTCATTTTTTTAGTGTCTGTTAATTTTCATTAAACTCAACGATAAGAACTGAGTACGGATTATATAAATTTCTGATGAATAACTGGCACATTTTCGTTCTAACAATTGTTTAACCATGATAACTGAAATTTATACCGATCAGAATACTAGTGTTCTAATATTACCTAGTTCATCAAGTATGTTTAAACATGTTACTAGGTTTAAACATTAAAGTAAAAAATACCAGAAATGATTACGCAGTTCGGTGAAACACACCTACTCTGCGGGGCGTTAGCCCAGTTCAGAATTAATTCACTAGTACGAAAGATTACAGTACAAGATGTTTGAATTCAATACTTATCTTTCTACTCTCCTTGTGAATTTGCAAGCTTCCCTTGCTACCGATTCGCCTTGATCGAACTCCCTTCGATCTCAACCTCGTTGACGTTGAATCTCTTCCTCCCGAAGAATTAAGGTGTACGATTCTGAACTTGAAACCACGATCAATGACCTGTTGACGCGATCGACTCAGCACTGCTCCAACAAAGCTATTCTGGATGCAGAATACTTTCTCTTAAGTTTGATACTTCTTCTCGCAGCTTGCGTCTCTATTTATAACTCCATGCTGTGCTGCCGTATTGATATTCTCTGTCCTTCAATCACGGTATTGCTGATCTTCTCATCTAGCTAATCACAGCTGCAATTAGTCTCCTAGCTATATTCTACTTCTATAGCTATACTGTAGGAAATATAATCTTTCCTTATTTGAGACTAATCCTAACTAAAATACAACTCTATCATATATTCTTTATCTAATCAGATCGGAGCTGAATATCTCTTCAAATATCATCTTTGATTCGCTCGAATATCTTCTTTGATCGCACACACGTTGTACTTCATCACAATCACTGTTGCTCAGTTTCTGTTTCTGCTGGAGCAAGTGTTTAAACATCAGTATGTTTAAACATAGTGACTTCTACAAAATAGCCAACAATATCATCCTGAAACTTCTCGACTCTTCAATCTCCCCCTTTAGCATTTTGTGGAACCAACCCAACTTTTAGGACTTCATATATAAGTTGCAGCAGCATATTCGATGTCATAAACTCCCCCTGAAGTCCAGAACACATGACAACGATTTTGAACTATCAAAGAAGTCCAAATTTCTCCCCCTGGGGCCATGAACATGCCAAAGTAATCAAATCGAGAGACTCCAAAACTGTAAAATCATCACCGTACTGGAGTATCAACCAGTGGCTCCCCCTGTCTTCGATCTCATCATCAATACAAGATTTAATAAACTCCCTTTTCAGCCCAGGCCTAAACACTTCCAGCTTAGCCAATTAACTCTCCAGCCCAGTTCACACAAGCCATCAGAAAAACAGTCATCACATTTTCTGATGTTTAAACATCACGGACTTCCTACATCCTACCTCTCTTTTTTTTCTCTACTAAAAAAAACGAAAAATGCTAAAATAAAGCAAAAGAAATACCTCATCCACGACACACACCTAAGTGTTGCCTGAAGGACTCGACCACTACACCATCAACAGTTTTAACTTTGGCAGTTGACAAAGTGACAGATGTATGTGTCTCTCTATGATCTTCTTCATCCTTCAATCCTTCGAATTGAAGATCACGAAATATGTGATGTGCTGACTTCGGGAGCGGTGTTATGGGATGTTTTGATTTAGGCACCCATACCTTTCTGATTGTTCTTGATTGAGGAACCTGAGAGATGTTAAAACATGGAGCAGGTTGTCTTTCCTGGACGATGTTTAAACATGGAGCAGTGTGTTTTCCCTTCATTGTATCTCTGAGAAGCTTGAAACATCTGTTCTTGACATGCCCGTATACCTTGCAATGGCTGCACTTCCGTACTCTTTTCTTTCTAGACTTAACATATGATGAAACACTATTAGTTTCATACTGAACATCCGTGGACGTACTTGAAAACCTTGAAGGGCTCTCATAACCTAAGCAGTGACGTGAAATATGTCCCATGGCAAGAATCTCATCCAACTTGGCTTTCCCAGTATTCAAACGGTGAATTGCAGCTTCAGAATGTTCAGCTCTCTCAGTCATCTCCTTCAACTTAAGATTCAACACCTCATTTTCTTGCTTAGATTTCTCCAATGTTGAACTTGTATCTTTTTCTTTGGCTAATAAAAAGATTATTCTCCTTCGCCAACCTTCTATTAGCTTCTGCAACTTCTAGCCATTTCTCATTCATCTCAGCATAAGTCACACGAACATTATTTTCACTAACACTTCCTTTATCACCACTTGAGGAATATTCTGCAACTCTCTCCTTCATGTTGTAACATCGAGGAATGATGTTTAAACATCTAGACGGCTCTTCAACTCTAGCTCCAAATGCTACGAAATTGCTGGTGAATTCCTCATTGTCATCCTCATCATTATCATCATCACTCCATGTAGAGACATGAGCTTTTTCTTGCCTTCTCTTAGCTGTTGGACATTCTGACTGAATGTGACCATATCCTTCACATTCTCTACATTGAATTCTATCCAAATTCTTGACATGTCCAGCTTGATTCTTGAAATTTTGCTGTTGTTGACTTTGATCTACTCTTTGTCCTCCATTATCTCTGGAATTCTGAAAACGAGGTCTGGATGAACGTGGTACTATACTCTTTAGGCAACTATCAATTAGAGGCCATTGACCACAGGCACATTCTGATTTGATTCACAAACAAAGAGAATTTTCAATGTTGATGGATGAAGTCAAATTGGTCGGTCGAAGTTTTCTGATGAGGGTTCTCGGATAGACGCCGTATTTCCACTGAAACGGAATTATCCATAGTTCCGATTTGGGTAACCATCTATAAACCTCACGTATATTATTACGATGAATCCATCTTAGAGCAGTTAAATCACATAGGATTTTTTTAATCAAAATTGATGCTGCCACTCAATTGATTACTAGACCTTCAACCATCAAGATATGTGTTGAAATTGATCTGCTGCCAGGGCCGTCCTGTAATATTCGGGGCCTAGTGCAAAAAATAATAATTCGTGGCCCTTAATTTTTCTCTAGTTCAATTTTTCTCGAATTTTTTAAATTGTTTTTAAAAATTCTGATTATACTTTAGCTATAACGAAATATATACATGATATAAAGAATTTAGAACTCTCATTTTTTCTCCAATTCAATTTCTTTCTCAATTCTATTTAAACTCCTATAAATTCTTTTCGATGAAATCTCAAATACATAAAGAAAATATGTAGAAATATAAAAAATTCAGGGCCCCTTAAATTTGGGGGTCGGGTGTGATCACCCGTACGACACATGCCAAGGGACGGCACTGTTTGCTGCAACCTATCCCCTTTGAAATTTGGATTGGTTCTACTGAAAATTGTGTAAAGGTGTATGAAAATCTTCCAAGATATTGTGGACAATGCATGAAATTAGGACATGATTCTAAAATCTGTAGATCTTAGGCAAAATCCAGTGGATCCGCTCTCCAACTCATCCCCCCTGTTTCTTCAGAACTCGCTAGTCCAACTTTTTTTTTTTTAATTAAACCACCTACAGGTGGGGGGTGTTCATTGGTTCCCGAGACCATGATCAAAATGAGGGTTAAATCCAAGTTTGTTACAAAAGGTGAGTCACCTCTATATACAACCAAACATGGCTCAAAAGAATATAAAGAATAGAGTGACTAAGCTTTAAAGGCCAAAAGAGGTTGACACTGCAAACCCTCCGAGCATCTTAGTGAATCATTAGATGAAACACAGGTCTGCCAAGAGGGTGAGTGATCCAACCTATACTGTCAAGATGTCTCCTGGATCCACTTCTATGTTGGCTTTGCTCTATTGTCATTGTCCCATTGAGCACCCTCAATGGGTCTTCATTAACCTGAGGAGAAAACAAAAACAGTAGTTTCTGCAGTAGTAGTGCTCAAGAAGTTCTGATATTAGGGATTCCCATATTTTCTAATAATATAGAATTTCTAAAGATGGGGGGTGCATCAGCAACATAGAAAGGACCTGTAATTGAGTTTTCAAAAGCATACTTGGAGAGTAAATCAGCTATGTGATTTCCCTCCCTAAAAACATGTTTGACTGTTAAAACTGGAAGATATGCATGCAATTCAGAACAGAGATTGTAGAACTCCCAGTTGCAAGAAAATGGATTGTGTATTGCCCTAACTGCCTGGAGACAATCACTCTCTATGGTACAAGATTGTGAGATACTTAATCTATATTTTATCCCTAGTTCCAGAGCTAGAAATTCAGCATGTAGAGGGGATTGGGCATTACAGTGTTTAAGCTCCATATAAGTAACCTGGCCAGTAGTGTTTCTAGCTATAAGACCTAAGCCTGCACTACCCTGTGAGAAAGAGGCATCAATATTAATTTTAATCCCCACATCAGGAGGGATCCATCTGATAGATCTTGCCATTTTTGGCCTTTTCTCTCTCATAAAAGGAACCAAGCCTGTCAGTAAAAGATCTCTATGTTTTTCTGCCCTACCAGTTAGAGGAAAAGCAGTAAAAATCATGGATACTTTTTTAGCTATTAGGAGCAGCATATCAGTGTGAGAGGCTAGCTTGTCCTCAAATAAAATTTTGTTCCTATTGCACCACATAAACCAAAAACAAGTGATCATAGTAGAAGTGAAAACAGTGGTGTGTGCTTTAGATGTCCCTTTATAAGAAAGATAGAAAGAGATTCTATGCTTTACAGACAAGAAGTGTGGTACTGGCACTAGGAACACTGCATGCATTAGGTTGAAAATGGCTATATTAGAGATACACCTGTTAAAGAAGTGGTCAATAGTATCTAAATTACCACAAAGAGGGCATTTTGATGCTAAATTGATCCCAAATTTAATAAGTGTATCATCAAATGGCAGTATAGCATTAACAATCCTCCAAATAAGAACAGACATCTGTACTGGGATGAACTTGGTCCATACCTTTTTAATTTGATGTTGATCAGAAGCTGCCTCCCTCAGAGTTTTATAGGTGGATTTAATAGTGAACTTTCCTGTCACTTCAAGCTTCCAGATAAGAACATCCTCATGAGCATATCTGATCTGAGTCTCCTGCAATTGGTTTAAAAGTATGGTAGCCAAGTGAGGCTCCAATGCAGGCATGACCTGCATTTTGTTAGCACAGAAATTGAAAACATTTAACCTAGGGAAAGGAAGAGGAACCCCACTAGGTAATTTGTAATAGAGAGCACCATTTCCCATCCAATTTGCATCCCATAAAGAAGCAGAACCCTTTCCTATCAAAACTTGAGAGTGTTGGTTAGCCCATTCAGTAACTCCACAGATTATTTTCCAAGTTGGGGAGATTCTGTAAATTGAAGGAGCAGACCATAGGAAGGCAGTCCACTGTGTTTGGTTAAGTTGCATTTTCCACCAAAGTTTGCAGGAGAAAGCTTTGATTGTTGCTCTGATATCCCTAAATCCAAGACCATTCTCATCTCTTGGCAAGGCCATTCTTCTCCAGTTTCTCCAAATTTTTCTCTGCCCCTTATCAGTCTCACCCCAAAAATTTTTTGAGGCCATAACTTCCATTTTCCTTATCACTCCTAGTGGTGGCTGCAGAACAGCAAAGTAGTGAACAGGGACTGAGAGGTAAACATAGTTAAGGAGAATCATCCTTCCAGCAGCTGTAAGCCATTTATTTTTCCATCCATTGAGCAAATTGTCCATTTTTTCAAGTAGAGGTTGGTAGTAGCAGATTTTGTTTCTCCCACTAAAGATAGGAGCTCCTAGATACTGGAAAGGCAGTGTACCCTTTTTCATCCCCATCTTTCTCTTTATCATTCTGGTTCTAACAACAGTGGCATTTTTGTGCAAATAAAATTCAGAATTGTCAAAATTTATTTTCTGACCATAACTGATTTCATATGCATGGAGAAATTTCTTGATTCTTCTCAAATTATTTTTGGATGCTCTTGAGAAGATAACAGTATCATCAGCATACATGAGGTGTGAGCTGGCCTGAGTTCCTGTTGGCATTATGAATGCTTGAATATACTGGCTGTGAATTAACTGTTTCAAGCCTCTTGTGAAGGCCTCAGTAGCTATATTGTACAGGAAAGGGGATAGAGGGTCTCCCTGCTTTATACCCCTTGTGGATGGAAAGAAACCAGTGGCTGCACCATTTATGAGCACAGAGAACCAAGCTGCCTTAATATTCTGTAAGATAATCTTCACAGTTAAGCCATGGAAGCCAAATGCTAGCAGAATTGAGTTGAGAAAGCTCCATGAGATCCTATCAAAGGCTTTCTGCATGTCTAACTTGAAGATGATATTGTTACTGGAGGGGTTCCTGTTGAGAATTCTGACCATTTCTTGCATATAAAGGATATTATCAGCTATATCTCTCCCTTTTATGAAAGTTGATTGTTCAATAGAGATCAATTTCCCCATCATTGGCTTGATTCTTTCAACCATAATCTTTGAGAAGACCTTGCTGACAAAATTTGACAGACTGATAGGTCTGAACTCAGAAAAAGAGCTAGGATTCTGAGTTTTTGGTATAAGGGTCAACCAGGTACTGGCCATTGCCTTTGGCATACAAACTCCATTTAGAAATTCTTGGGCTGCAGCAAGCAAATCCTCTTTAATCAATTCCCAGCATTGAATAAAGAAATGTCCACTATATCCATCTGAGCCAGGTGCTCCATTCTTATTAAGGCCAAAAACTGCATTTTTTAGCTCCTCACTGTCCACTGGTTTTAGCATATGCTCATTGTCATCTGCATTAATAAGCCTATGAATGAGATCCATGAAGTAATTGAGATATTTTCCTGAGTAGTCTGGGCTGTCATCATTTAGCAATGACTGGAAAAAAAGTACACCTTCTGAACTGATCTGCACTGGGTCAGAAATCCAGTTTCCTTCCCTATTTTTAATCTTTGTAATTCTAGCCCTTCCTTTCCTCTCCCTGACCACATTGTGATAGTATTTAGTATTTGCATCCCCCTGTCTGAGCCATTTTACATTAATCTTCTGTTTCCAAAAAACTGCATGTTCCTTCTGAGCTCTGATTAGAATTGCCATTCTTTTGTTAAACTCGCTTGTCCAACAACTTCTGCTTACCGACCTTCATAGTTTGGCTTTCTCTTGGATGAGCTATGGTGTTCTGGAGGAGATATGTGCTTCTGCAATAATTTTAAAGTTGTCTACATATTTAATTTGATTTTATTCATATGTATACTAATAATAAACGAAACTATTTGTAATAACAAAAGAAAATTATTTTCACAAACTTTTGTTCTCACGTTTATACATCTTCATATTTGCGTGACCGCAATCCCATCTATTAATATGATTTAGGAATTTTTACCCATTCAACTCAAAACTTCTTTATTTTTGTAAAAAATTTACACGGTATAGTCAAACACACATTCTTCTTCTTTCTTACATCATTCTACCCGGTTAAATTTCATATATAAAGATATTCTTATTTAATCTTTTAAACAGGCGAAAGGAAAGTTCCTACTTTTGAGAAAAGTGGCATCCATTCAAAATCACAAAGAATAGTTGTATCTTTATTAAACATAATTATGTTTGTAAGTATTTAATCAAAATTATACTAAAGACCTTTTAAAAAGGAAAAAAATATTGAAGCAATAGCAACATCGAAACTATATTTTCACGATAATAATTTATTAGATTATGTTGTCGTTGCTTTGATCTATATATTCATTTTAAAAACTCGTCTTGTTTACTTTGTTCAACAACATGTATGAGTGAAACAAACGATAGACGTGGTATAATTGAAAAACTTACGGGTTTCGGATGAAATTTTATTTAGCCATTTTTAATTTATTTTAAGCAAAAGCATCCAATGGTAAAATGATTATGCATGACTTCTCACCCCTAAAATAAAATCGGGAAAATATATTATTGGGTAAACCACATTATACACATAAAAATATAAAATCGGGAAAATATATTATTGGGTAAACCCCATTATACACATAAAAATAGGGTAGTTTTTGTGGCATTGAGTGAGATCATTAACCCTCTATAATGATGGACAGTAAAAATTCCTAAGCCTTTTGTCAATATGTCTCCCTAGAGGAGTTGAAATGGGATCATGGAGGCTCTAAAAGATGAACGCTTAATGGCCCTGTTCGGGAATGAGCTGTTAGATGTTAACTGTTATCTGATTGTATTAATTGTTAACTGTTAGTGATTGTATTATCTGTTTTGACTAGCTGTTTTGACTAGCGGTCTTTAGAATGTTGTTTGGTAAATGAAAAATAGATGTTAGCTGTTTGTTATGTTAAATGACAGAAAAGAACATCAGTATAATTTTAAATATAAATTTTATTTTTGTGCGACATTTATTTTGAATTTTTTTAAAAAAATTCTAGTACTTGTATTTATATTTATTTGTATTTCTTTGGAATGATATTCACTTACATATATAAGAGTTTATATTTATTTGTTAAATTTCACTCTAAAATTTTAAAATAATTATTTAAAAATAAAAGTGATAGAAATAAAAATTAGTACAAATCAAAATAATTAATTATATAAAAACAAAAATGTTAGTTATTACGTGATACCTTCAAACGAAAGTTTTAAAAATAAAGTTACGTGCAAAGGGAATGATAAAAGAATATTACTTAAGTTAAAAGAAATGATAAAAAGGAAAATTTATAATCTATCTATACTATTAAAACAGCAACTCCTTGACAAGTCAAACACCCCCTCCTTGCGCCACGTCAGCTTTGAGAGCCCTCCTAAAAAAGACACGTATTTTCTTTTTCTTTTCCTTTCACGCAGATTTTATTAACTGCATCCTATTAAAGTGAAAGTCTTTTTTACCTTTATTAACTGCCCAATTGATTATGCTCATGTTTTCCAAAGCATCTGGATTCAATGTACTGTGGAATTTCTTCTTCAAATTCAGTCTTTTCATTATCCTTTTTAATTCGACAGAATATGCAGCAACGATCCGACTGCTCAATCACTCTAGATTATTCTATGGGATGGGATTTGCATCAGATTCATTGTAATCTTCCCAAATACTCTTCCTCGATCCGTTGCAATTTCTAATGCCCAATTTCTCAATCTGTTTTCTACTCTAGCTCCTCCTCATAAAGCAATCAGGTCAGCAAGGGGTCGATTTGAATAAAAACAATTACAGGTATCTACTTGAATTTCTTTTAGTATTCAGGATTCTGAAAATCCATGTTTTTGTTTGATCATTTTCCAGTATATTTATTTTGAAATAATATTGCAACAATTTCTACAGAAAATGTTTATGGGAAAAAGCTTAATTTGTGAGATTTTTTGTGCTTTTGAGAGCAGTTTTCTTGTGTTCCTTATAGTTTATTAATCATTGGTAAACTCTCCTCATGGCATTTTTGGTTTATAATCTTATGACTTTGTTTCTTGTGTGACCTGGATAGTTTAATAATCATTGATGCTAGACTCTCTCAGTGATGTTTTTGGTTTCTAATCTTCTGAATTCTATTTTCCCATGACATATTAGTTTGCTTGGTTCAGATAGGTTTAGCTGTTTGTTGATTCGAGTCTTTCCGGTGTTAATTGTTCTGTTCTGCTCATGAGTTTTTCCAGGAAATGCAAAATGAGATAGTTTTGAAGGGATGGGACAGGCAATTGGTAAGACAGTGGCTGTTACTGTGAAAATCAAGGTACGGCAAAGTGTACTTTGAAGTTGCCTCGATTCTGAATCATTTTTTGTTGAGTTATGGGTACGTATAGGATGTTGAATTTGTTTAATGATACAGGGAAGGAACCCTTGATTGCACCAAGAAACCTCCATAGTTCTATGAGCATACTTTATATGTGGGAACCTCTCGAAGAGGACCTTCTTCCGTAAGTTTTGGCTCCTGCCTGTGCCTGTATATCCAATGTTCTTTATGAAGCAGCTTGGATGTATGTTTTTTAACTTTCTAATTTGATTTCTTCTATTTATGAATGGGGAACAGTGGTGAACAAACTCGCCATATCTTCATGATCTCAATTACACTTTCATTTAAGGAGCTAAACAGGAATTTCCCTGGGTAAATTTCACTCTTCTTGAAGAACATGTTCTAAATTATTTATACCCTTCTCAATCGAACTTTTGATTGTCTACTAATTAACTCCGGACTGAATTGTTACTCTAACTTCTAAAACTTCCTTCTAAAATTTTCTTTTTCCGATAGGAGAAGATAACCTCGGTGATATGAGCTCTTCATCCAGAGATAAGTTACTTCAAAGAAGAAAAGTTCCAAGCTTGCTTCTAAGGTATGTATCCTGATTAAGTTTTGTTTTCTTTTCTCCAGTGCTTTAAAAACTGAAAGTTGGGATTTTTAATATTTTTAATATCTTGCCATTGGTATATTGGACTAAGTAGGCATTGAGAGTTGAGATTCTGACCCTTTGTTTGTAGTTTTGCAGAGAGAGCTTCTCGGATGATGAAACATTCGGTGAAGCACAGAAACACCTTGCCCTAAATATTGAGAGAAATCCTATTGTCCTAAATATTGAGAGATTCAAAATATCCATTTGAAAAGAGGTTAACTTAAGGTTTTATTCTCTTTACAACGTAGGTTTCTTTGATGAACGAGGCTGTGTGGATGATATGTTATTTATCTATGGTGTGATTCTGTTAACAAAGGTTGTTAAATGTGTTTAAAAACTTTCATATTAGTACATTCCTTTTTTCAAGTCAAAAATTTCATATTAGTACATATATTTGTTTCTCCTAAATGTCCTACTAAAGATTTTCAGCTAATCAGTTTGGAGAGGAGGAAGATTGGCTGATGTATCATCTGAGTTTTTGAGCTGTAGCTAATTGTTCTACAAGTGATTTTAACATGTCAAAATGGTTTAATATTATTTTTAGTTTGTTCTTAGTTTAGATGTGATTGTAATTGATGATCAATGTGCTCTGTTTTGTATGGTTGTTTCTTTACTTGGTTTGTTTTATGAAAGTTTTGAAGACATGGTATGTTTGATTAGATTTCTAGGAATATGAAATACGTAGCAGTAATTTCATTGTGAACGTAAATTTGAGTTCCATCAAGAATCTGTTGATGTAGATATACATATATGGTTGGCTAGGTTTCCATCAAGAATCTGTTGATGTGGATATACATATATATTTGGTTATCTTTGTCAGCTGATGATGAATCACATGTTGAATAGAGTAAATTAAGGACACATAGTTCGAAATTACAGCAAGTTTGAATAGATACAAAACTCATCTTTTGTAAGCTTTGGTTCTGAATGTCCTCTCATTGTCTGCTTCAGGAAGAAGAAGGACAAGAAGAAGCCCCATGTAAATTAGTCTCATGTCTTTGAAGAAACCTGAGATAGATCAGGGTATAAGATGGTCCTTCCCAGTTCCAGTAAATGTTAAAGCTAGGAGCTTGAGGCAGGCAACTTCTTGACCAAGTTTAGAAGAAGATTCCCTTACTTATCATTCTGAAGAAATAAAAATAGGTACTTTTTCAAACATATAAATTTATGAATGTTAAGAAAAAAATCCAATTTGGCCATTTATAAACTACTTGTGTTTTAACAGATGATGATGATGTTGCTGGAGAAGATGTTCCTGATGAAGAGTCAGTATGTAGGATTTGTTTCATTGAGCTTGGAGAAGGTGATGAAGCATTTGAATTAGAATGTAGTTGTAAATGGAGCTTGCACTTTGCCCATAAGGAATGTGCTGTGAAATGGTTTAGCATAAGGAATGTGATGTTTGCCAGAAAGGTGTGCAGAAGCAGGTAAGAGATTCTAAAGCGAAGTTAATGCTAAAAAGGGAGCCATTCTTGAAAGGAAGATTATACTTAGAAATAATAATTAGTATTGTCTAAGGGATAGAAAGTTTATTATTCACTGTCACATTATAAACAGTTATGCTCTTTCCATTTGCCAATGATGTCGAACATTTGAGAGAAAATTTTAAACTCTATACATAATGGAAGTGTTAGTTAGTAGATAATTATCTATTTTGAATGTATTTTCTTGAACATTTCATTAATTTTCTTTAAAATATTTTTTCTTACTTGGAATTATATCATTTGATTGACGTTTTGTGAATTGTTACTATCGTGGTATTAATTATGGCACGGTACATGAGAAAAGGCCATCATCAATTAGGAGTGAAAAATATGAAATTGAACATGTTGCTTAATCGTTTAAGTGGGATTTATTAGTTAATATATATTTATAATGGTTAATTATCATCAAATAAATATTGATTTTATTTTATTTGCATCTAGGTAAAACGTTACAATTGAACTATTAAGACTTTAATTATATTTCATAAAAGTTGCATGCATATATTATTGATGAATAATATTATTAAATCATTACAATTTTAATTATTTTTCATATGCTCTATAAAATTTTTACATACGCATGAATTGATATTTAAAATAATTTTTAAAGAAGTACCGTGCATCGGCACAGGTATCATCTAGTATTTATTCAATTAATGACAAGAGTTTTCATCCAAAAAGCTCCCTTTTCGAGCGTTTTGAAAACAAGAGATTTCATCCAAAAACTTCAATGGAAAACGCTTCTCACCAAACAAGTAAAGTAGCTGTTTGACCAGTCAAAATATATTTTTAGCAAAAAAAACAAAATTCTCCTCCAGAACGCTGTTGCCAAACGGGGCCAATATTCATAAGCCTCTATGTCAATAAGAACACACAAAAATGGGATACATCGTACTGAAAATATTTGAACTATTTGAAAGATATGTATCTTTAACTGACACTCTAGAACAAAATACTTTAAGTCCACAAGTCTAATTCATAGAGTCGCCTTAAGTAAGTTGAACGGAAGCCCAACGGGTATTCCATATCTCCGGGCTAAAGAGAGATATGACAAACATATAAGTAATAATACTCAATATATATTACTCAGAATAGTGTTGAAAAAAGGCCAATTTCAAATCGTATCCCATAGAACTAAAAAACATACCAAAACAAAAGAAATTAGATAGAAACAAAAGAAAAGCTCCAACTATAGTGAAATCGCCCAGTTAAAGATTCCATGTCACATGGGGTTATGAAGGCGGCACATAACCTGTTACTTTGGTAATATGTTTTTTTTTTTTAAGGTTAAGCCATCTCTAGGATGGGGGGAATATTATTAGGCTCCCCAAGCCATAAAAAACCAAAATTGTTGAATTTTGGTATAAGTTATCGTGGATTCTCTCACTACATGAAGTGAGAGACAAAATAATAAAAACATAGATCGGCACACAAACAAGTGGCCATGAAGCTTAGTAAGCTTCCAAAAATTAGCTAAGTAAATAGCCTATGCTAGTTATGACTAGAGTACAATGTTAGGTATAGAGAAATTTTGAGTCCTAGAATCAATCTTTCAAAGCCTGTTAGCGAATTGTAAAACAAAACACAAAGCGGCATTAAAAGAGAGATAATAGACCCAAAATAATTCTCATGTAGAGCAAAAAGGATTTCTGAACTTCAAGGAGGACAGTCTAAGCTGAGCTGGTGGAGTAGAGCTTTGAATCCTTGTCTGACAAGTATCCAACCATCTGCACTTGAGTGAGAACCTGCAAATATGTAACAAAAACTAATGAGCGTAGCAGCCGATCTACGGGGGACGAAATCTAAGAGCAGGTAGTGACTGTTTGTCCAGAAGCAACTGTCCTCTAGAAACAGAAGGAAGGAAAGAAAAGGAGGAGAATTTAACTGCCAATTTCTGCTCACATGCATATCTAGCTATAGAATCAGCAACTTGATTAGCTTCTCTTGGCACATAAGACAGAACATAATTGTGCAGACTTTGGTGAATATTATCAGCTAGATTAAATAGTTTCCAATGTGCATAATGAGGCTGTAAAATCATTTTTATAGCTAAAGCACAATCTGATTCAATCTGAATTACATCCTCAAAAGAGGCACAAACAGATAAGGCTAAACCTATGCCCAAGATTTCAGCATGTAAAGGGGAGAGTGAATTAGTATACAAGCATTCAGCACATATCAAATCACCCCTATTATTTCTAACCACTACCCCCAAACCAGTATCCCCAGAATTTTTCTTCCATGAAGCATCTACATTGCACTTAAGGCCAGATACTGGTTTTTCCCATGAGACATATTTTATATTAGGCTTAGGAGGTTTGAGATATTTAGGGAAATAGCCACCAGAGGCAAGTTCCATATCAAAGGGGGAAAAGATAAAAAATGGCTTAGCTGCAAAAGAGTGGTAAACTAGAGATTTAATCTCTTGAATGATGAAGGATGGGTCTGGAATGATGCTATCAAAGATATATCTATTTCTTGCCTTCCATAAACCCCAGCAAGTGAACAAGACTATATTATGGATTAAAATAGAATGAATTTTAGATAGTCCCTGTTTAGTGAGATAGAAGCATATTCTGTTCCATATAGAACCAAAACTGGGGGTTTGAATAATAACAAAGGAATTGATACCCTCCCAGACTAAAGCTGCAATTTTACATGTGTTAAAGAAATGGTCCAGAGAGTCTTCATGCTCACAGAAAACACATTTAGAAGCAACATTAAACCCATAGTGAGTTAGAACATTATCAAAGGGCAAAATAGAGTTCATTACCTTCCACATGAAGATAGAAATTTTTTTCTGAACCCTAGGGTTCCAAATGTTCTTCAAAGACCTAGCTGGCCTTCTTTTGGGTCTGAGTAAGTTATAAGCTGATTTAAATGTAAACTCTCCCAGAGGATCAGCTTTCCAAATAAGCCTATCCTTTCTGTGAATTTTTAGTTCAGCTGCCTGCAGTGAGGAGAGAAGAGAGGAGTCAGCAAAATGTACCAGATGTGTTATAAATTCTTGCCTGTTGACAATAAAATTTCTAACAGTGCAATCTACAGGGATTGGAGTGTTCTGAGAATCAATCTTATCACAAATGGCACCCTCCCCTGTCCAGTTAGATTTCCAGAAGCTGCAAGCCCCATTGCCAATAATAACCCTAGTATTCCTCTCAGCAAAAATATTGATTTTACAAATGCGCTTCCATGTTTGAGAGGTTTTAGAAGATGATGGTAGAGAGGCCAAAAAAATTGTCCAAGGGGCTAGGCCTAATTGGTATTTCCACCATAGTTTGACTGAAAAAGTCTTCACTATGGTGGAAAGGTTTCTGAAATTTAAGCCATTTTCTACAGATGGAAAACACAAATCATTCCATTTTTCCATGATTTTTTTGGCTTATTATCTACAGATCCCCAGAAGAAAATTGCTAATCTCCTTTTTATAGCTTTGAGGATGAACACAGTAGGTTCTAGCACTGCCCAAACATGTTGGGGAAGGGAATACAGGCAAGAATTTATAAGTATAAGCTTACCCCCTTGAGATAACCACCTGTTCTTCCAATTATTTAGCTTTCTGTCAATGAGCTCAATAATAGGCTGGAAATAAACATTCTTCATTCTACCTAGAAAAATAGGGACTCCCAGATATTTGAATGGAAAATTGCCTCTTTTCATGCCCAAAATATTTTTAATTTCTCTGATTTTACCAGTTGTAGCATGCTTACTAATATAGAAATCACTTTTTTCAAAATTAATTTTTTGTCCTGAAACCTTTTCAAAAACAGAAAGAAAGGCTTTCATTTTTAATAAATTATTTTTACTTGCTTGCATAAAAATGATAGTATCATCTGCATAGGTTAAATGTGAAATCTTTTCAGCATTTCTTGGCAAATTAAAGTACTGTAAACTACCATTTTCAAAAATATAGGCCAGACTTCTGGTGAAAGCTTCTGAGAAAATATTGAATAAAAAAGGAGAGAGAGGATCACCTTGTTTTATGCCTCTTGTTGCATTAAAAAAACCAACAGGAGCCCCATTGATTAAAACAGAGAACCAAGCCTGTGAAAGATTTTTAATCACCCAGTATATAAACTTACCATGAAAGCCAAATTTAAGAAGGATATTTGATAGAAATTTCCAACAGACTCTATCAAATGCCTTTCTTAAATCAAGCTTTAGGATGCAGTTAGGATGGACTCCTTTCCTGTCAATGAATCTCAGCATTTCCTTAGTATAAATCACATTATTAGCCAATTCCCTATGACTAAGAAAAGTTGTCTGATATGGGATATCAACTTTTGCATAACAGACTTAAGTCTCTCCATTAATATTTTAGAAAAAATTTTGTTTGTAACTGTGGAGAGACTTATAGGCCTAAAATCACTAAAGGAGGAAGGAGTGTCAATTTTAGGGATGATGGCAATCCAAGTACTTGCTAGACCTCTAGGCAGTGAAGAACTAGATAAATAATCATTGGCTGCATGCAATAAATCGGTGTGAACTATTTCCCAAGCTTTTATGTAAAAATTGGCAGTAAAACCATCAGGACCAGGACTACTTTGTTTGTTAAGGGAAAAAACCACTTTTTTGAGTTCAGGGAAAGAAACTGGTTTTGTCAATTCTATATTTTCCTCACTGGTAATAAGCCTAGGGATCTGAGCCAAGAAATGAGAGTAGAACTTGTTCTGATCTGGATCATTATCAGCAGTGAGAAGGTTAGAAAAGAAGGCAACACCCTCTTTTTCTATTTCAGACATCTCATCAAGCCATTCACCAGAAGAATTCATAATTTTTGTGATGGTCATTTTGCTCTTCCTTTCCCTCAGTGAGTTGTGAAAAAACTTGGAGTTGTCATCCCCATCTTTAAGCCATTTTATCTTTGCTTTATATTTGAAAAAATGTTTCTGTTCTTTAATGGCTTTAGTTAATTTGGATTTAGCCTGTATGAGAGCTATCAGTTCTGTTTCGCACTGATTACCATCATAGGCTAACTCCTGTAACCTAAGACATTCTTCCGCATCTATCACATTTTGGTGTATGTTACCAAAAACCTCAATGTTCCATTTTTTCAAACATTTTTTCAATCTGAGCAATTTTAGATAAAATTTTAGCATGCCAGATTCTGGAATATCAGCAGTCCAATTTTCTTGAATTACCTGGAGGAAATTTTCCCTTTTAAACCAAGTATTTATAAATCAAAAAGATTTGGGAGATGATTTTAATTGGCTACCAACACATAATAGCAAGGGACGGTAATCACTGGTTTCTTTATTTAGCACTAGTATAGATGAATCTGGGAATTTCACTTTCCTGTTCGGGGTGCACAAACCTCTATCTAATCTTTTAATAGTAGGGGTTTTATTCCTACCATTATGGCTGAGATCTAATAGATTTTTGTACCTCCCATTTGTCCAAGTAAAAGCATTGCCTACAATATTAACATGTTCAAGAGGCACTGAGTCAATAAAAGAGGAAAAATCCCTGATACTTCTGAGACTAGGTGAGGACATGCCCTTATATTCAGAAATAGATGCAATGGCATTAAAATCACCTATAAACAAGGTTTCAGGATAGGAAATATTAGCAAGATCTAGCCACAGTTGTTCTCTTTCTTTTCTTGTTCTAAGTCCATACACAAACACAGCTTCCATACATGCATTTAATTTTAGACAATTTAAGGAGACATGTAAAAATTGTATATTGTCCTGAATTAGGGAAATATTAATGCTGTCATTCCACATTAACCAGATCCTTTCATTTAGGGCAGTGATGCATTTTGAGAATTTAAGTGCAGAAGCAAAGTCAACACATTTAGCATATACATGCATAGGTTCAATTAAGCAGATAAGATCAAACCTATGAATAAGTGTTAGTTCCATCAATCTATCTAATGATGTATTCATTCCCCTGATGTTCCAAACCAGAAAATTCATTTTTAGGGGTTTAACAATCATTAGAACTATTTAATGGGCTTTTTGTGGCAGAACCAGACATAATTTGATTAAGCTGAGTAAAATATGTTTTTAGCTTAATTGCAGGGGTCTTTTTAGCCATAAGTCTGGAGGATTGCCTTACTTGGGCTGTGTTTACCTGATTCTTCTTTTTTATGGAGATGGCAGGAGTATTTTCACTGGCATCTCCTCTGTAGCCTGTTCATCCTTGGATTTTTCATTGATGCTAATAATTGGCATCTCCTCTTCCTCAGAATCAGACAGTGTACTCATTTGTTGCAGTGGAAGAAATCTATTTGTCCTGTTTTTTTTCTGAGAAAAAAAGGTAACATGGTCAGTAGTAAAGAATGAATTATCATCCTTGTGTATAGTCCTAGAGGTAACATGCAGATCATCCTTGGCATATTTGACTGATTTAGGCTTGGTGACAGGCTTGTTGATAGGTCTCCACTCCAGTCTTTTGATTTCTTGACCTTCTTGGCTCTGGTTCACATTTCTGACAGGAGGCGCAATGTCATTTTCAGAGAGATTCACTTGCTCAGAGAGAGAGTTGACTTTTTTCCTCAATTCTTGAGCTGCAATCACCCTAGCCTTTTCTTTAGCAGTGGTACCAGAAGATTCTCCAGCAGGTGATAGATCAATGATGGGAGAGTTCTGATCATTAGGGAGGTTTACAGGTAGAATATGGGCAGTAGGGGCATTTGGAGGATTGACATTGGAAGCTATGACAGTGGATGGTGTGGCCTTATTTGTGGCTTGGATAATGGCTTTAGGGTGAGGGGCTGACTTTCTATAGGTTTGGGATTTGATAAGGGGTGGCTGCTGCTTCTTAGACTGGAGTTTCCAACCTTCATTATTTTGATTCTGAGCCAGTCTACACTCACTAGAGGAATGCCCTAATTTTTTACACATCTGACAATACTCAGGGAGCTCTTCATACTCAATATCCAAGTCAACTGTGAATCCAGAGACTCCAACTGTAATTTCAGTATGCAATTTTTTCTGCAAATCAATCTCCACACAGAGCTTAACAGCTGATGGTCTAGATAGGGAGGTTGTGGCTAAGTCCATCTTTATAAAATTCCCAACTCTATTACCTATAAATTCTAGCATTACTGTATTGTAGAGAAAGATAGGAACCTGATGTATGGTGATCCACACTGGAACCACAGAAGACTCAGTGCCAGGGATGAATTCAGTTGACCACTTGAGCACCTTCATCGGAAATCCTTTCAGATTCCATACCCCCTTCATCCAGCAACGCTGGTAATCATCTTGATCTTCAAATCTGATTAGTATGTGCCTGTAGTCTATGGCACCAATCTGAAAGTTGGAGTTGAAATCAATGGATTTGAATGCTTCATTTAGAGTCTCCATGGTAGGCTTTCCTTTCTCAAACTTGCCTATAAGTGCACTGCCAGATGGGAAGCTTGCTCCGGTGACACGATGCAAGCAATCTTCCCTTTATGTTCGCCAATCGGGACAATTTCCGGGTTATTAGGTAGCGTGGGGGAGAGAGGGGGCGGTTTGGAGGTGAGCGCCTGCAAAAAGGACCGGTTTTGGGGGTTGCCGCCGCGGGGCTGCGGCGGCGCCGTCATGGGAGTGGGTGCTTTATAACCGTTGGAGAGACGTTATCGGTAGGAACTGGACGGAAAAAGAGGAAAGTTGCATAAAAGTTGGTGATTAATGAATAGTAAAAGTACTAAAATCTAGAGAGCATTTGCTTGGAATTCAGAGAGCGTTTTTGATTGTTTTTGGTAAGCTGACCAAGATGATCCGTAAAATACAGGAGCATTGACTTTGGTAATATGTAGGTTTTGGTCTCAATAAAAGTTCACGTTTTATCATTTTTGCTCCACACATATTTTATATTACTTTGGGATGTTCAACAAAATAGTTAAGTCGGACGTTGGTAAAAAACACATGACATGGACATCTTGATAATTTCACAATCTCCAAAAAACCTCTCTTAGATATGAGAAAGATATTTTGGTCACTTACAACATAACTCAATATAGTGAGTTATTTCATTTGAAGCCATGCAAGTGTTTTAAAATGTAGTGTGGCCAATATATCTATGGAGAGATTTAATTAACTCACTTATTTTTACTCTATCTTTTACTCAAAATTCTAATTATCTAACTAAATTTAATCTAATGATTTTCCCTTATTTCATCTTTTTCTTTTTACACTCATTTTTTCTTATTAAACTCATCTTAAAATGAATTGGTCTCTTGAGTGACGGTCACTATATAGTGACAAAGGACTATATTGGGATATGGAAGGAAGGAGGTCCATATTTGCAATTTTGACAAAAGTACACTATTCACTCACGCGCACTGTTCACTCAGTCTAAAAAACAAGCATTTTAGTCTAAAAATAGACGTTAGCAAACATATCCACACAGTCTAAAAAACAAGCTTTTTATTCTAAAAAACAACCTGTTAAGCGTGAAATACAAGCATGTACTAAAAAACTACCTGTTTGGTCTAAAAAACAAGCATTTTGTTCTAAAAAATAACCTGTTAATCGTAAAATACAAGCATGTTCTAAAAAACTATCTGTTTGGTCTAAAAAACAAGCATTAAAGGGTGAAATTCAAGCATGCTCTATAAAACCATCTTTTTTTGCTTCAAAATACATGAACTCTAAAAAGCAACCTGTTAACTATGAAATGCAAGCATTCTCTAAAAAACAACCTGTTAAGTGTGAAATGCAAGCATGTTCTAAAAAACAACCTGTTTGGTCTAAAAAACAAGCATTCAAGTGTGAAATTCAAGCATGCTGAATGCAATTTGCATAAATTGCAGAAAACCCCCGCGCGTGAATGCAATTTGTATAAATTGCAGAGAACTCATGTCCCAAACTTTTTTGCATATAAACCCCGTCACTATATAGTGACCGTCACTTCCAAAACTAATTATCTTAAAATCAAACTTTTATTTTTTATATTATCTAATTCATTTTATCCTTCCACCTTTCCCCAATTACTCTCATTCATTAATCATCACCAAAACTTAACATCGGTGAACATTCACCCAAAAAATATAATCATATACGGCCAAATTCTGAACAAAAATAAAATATTATAATGCCTTAGAAACTAAGGTCATGATTATCAAATTATCTACTAATCATCAAATATTGCAAACCACGTTAGGGTGGGTATTATATTCCTTTCAATACATTAAAGTATGCCGATCTTCGGAAAACACATAATAACCGACGAAAGGGATGAATGTTGAGTGAATTAGTTTTCTACTTTAATAAAGAATCAATTGGTGATATGGGTTTTAGCCCACATCTTGACTCCAGCTCAGGCAGTAGTCCGATCCAGAAATGACGCCAACAAGAATGGCGTTATTCGGGGACACAAAGAAGATGAATATGACATATCCCCAGATGAGTACAAACAGGCAGGACCACTGTGGTTGGGTTGGATTCTCACCACCTCACACCTATAAATACAGTTTTGAACTTGTGGAGAAATGTATGTTCTATCAGATCTAGAAACTCTCTCAATGTATTCTTATTCTCTCTCCTATTCAAAGGCCTCTCTTTCATCATCACGATAGAGTAGCTATCCTCGAGATACTCCAGGGCGTTGTTTTGCAGGCCTTACTAGGTGAGAGCGCACAGACCTTAGACGCAGTCTTCTCCGGACCGGTGACACCATCGGACTCCGGACCGGGACTAGAAACTGGTAGCATCATCAATGGACGAATTAAATGATAAGAATCAGTTTGAATAATTTCACCATAGATTAAGAACAATCTGAAAATATTTTTGCAGAGGGGATTCTTGTCGACCGGATGATGGCAACGGGTATGAATATAGATGGAGAGAAAATAGGAAGGAATAAGAAAAAGAAAATAGAAAGGAAAAAGGTAAGGGAGAAAATATAAAGAAATAAATGGGCCGTTGGATCATAATTAGTTTAATGGTTCAGATTTTGAGTATAAAATTGAGTGAAAATAAGTATTTTAAAGAAACCACTCCCATATATATATCATTCATCTTTATTTCCACTTTTGTAAAAGTCAATTAAGATGAATTGGGTTTTGAATTATGAAATTATAAGTGAATTTTAATTATTTTATATTTTCTTTTCTTTTCGTCTCTTCATATTTTTTCCTTTCGTTTCCCTTACTCACATAGGACGGTGTCTTTGCAACCATCAATCACCACAATTCCACTTGCTCACCACTTGTTACATGCATTTTTTTTCAATCACTCAACTAAGTTTAGCATATTTGATACCATCCAATCGCAGAATCAGAAGGTTGACAAACTCACCAGTTTATGCTCGTCGTAGTATTGCTGAAGAAGATGTATCACATTTGTTCTTTACTTGCCCAAATTCATAGAGAATATGAAGATGCTCTAGATTCGGTCTTGATTTATAGAATCAACTAGGTTTCAACTTATAGATGCAAAACTGGATGAACCAAGCTTCACAACAAGCAGGAATCGGCTTGACACTCTGTACGTGGCAAATATAAAAAGTAAAAAATTGTAACCTTTTGAATATAAGGATTTGGAACCTCATGTTATAGTTGGCTCAACATAGGCGGATTTGGGGGAGTGGACTGAGCAATTGCACCAGGTATAGAAGATTTGCAACTTCAACGCCTCAAACGAAATCAAAGATGAATATGCACAATCAAACTATTTTTTGTTTACTATAAAGGTGAAAATTAATCGATAATACTGGCTGCTGCTAGTTTAGTGGTGGTGAATGTTTTATATTGTATGTTATTGAATATTGAAGAACTTAAAGACGTCAATGTTGTAATCGGTTGTTGTGACGGAGCCGATTCTTATTTTGCAGCAATGGAGTGATATAAATTAATTAACAATGTTACTTCCTCTTTAATTTATAAAATTGGACATTTTCCATGTATTATTTAGTTTAATCGATTGACACTTTATCTACCACATTGAATATATATATATATATATATATATATATATATTATTTTCATGTGCAAGTTCGCACACGAAAAGTTCAACTTTTGTAAATACTTTTATAAATTCATTATAACTATAAATTTAAATGATTTTATCTTTTAAATGTAATTATTTCAATATTACTTTTCTTAATAAATATAACACTATTTAAATTAAAATATACACTGATAGATAGTCAAATAATTTTAGAAAGTTAAAAAGTTTTAACACTTTTGCCCAATATCGAAACAAGGGGAGTATGAATATCCAATATCGATGCACTTAAAGAGAAAAGAAAAAGGAAAAAAATAAGCGGTTCAAAAATATATAAAGAAACGGTCAGTCCAAGGCTCCAGGTTGTCATTTCCCGCCAAATCTCTCACCCATTAACCCCACACCTAATCTCTCAACCCCTAGCGCCGCCGCCTCCACCGCTCCTCCGCCGCAATCGAGATTCCATGGCTGAAACTCCCCGCAAGAAATCCAAGCAATCCCTCACCCATTTCCCACCCTCCAACATCATCTCCACTCCTGCAACTCCCAACCCCACCACCCCTCTCCGCCGCTCAGCCCGATTCGCCGCCACTCCCTCCGGCGACACCGTTTCCCCATCTCCTTCCCATCGGAAATCTTCTGCTCTAGCCCCATCGGGCCGGAAGTCCCTCAATTTCAATACCCCCAAAAAATCTACTCCCAGAAACCCCAAAAAGGTCTCTGAACCCTTACCGCCGATTTCCCCCGGTCCAACCACACCGGGCCGGAAGAGGAAGACCAGGGAGCAAAAGGGCGGTGTGAAAAAGAGGTGCTTTTATAAGAAGGTGGTGTATGACGAGGGCGTGTTTGCAGTTGGGGATGATGTGTATGTGAAGAGGAGAGAGGAGGCCCAATCCGATGACGAGGATCCCGAGGTGGAGGAGTGTGTGATATGCTTCAAAGCTGGGTCTGCGGTGATGATTGAGTGCGATGAATGCCTGGGTGGGTTTCATTTGAAGTGTTTGAAGCCGCCTCTGAAGGATGTTCCCGAAGGGGAGTGGATCTGTGGGTTCTGTGAAGCGAAAAAGGCAGGGAAGATGGTCGAGTTACCTGCTCCGCCACAGGGAAAGAAGAGGGCTAGGACTGCAAAAGAGAAGTTGCTTTCAAGTGATCTCTGGGCTGCCCGCATTGAGAGGTTTGCTACTTACATGTATATGTTTTTCTATTGGTTGTTGATGGTTAATTACTTGATTGTGTTCAAGTTTAATTTTTGGTTGGAATTGTTATGTAGTATATGGAAAGAAGTGGATGGGACTTACTGGTTTCGAGCTCATTGGTACATTATTCCTGAGGAGACTACTGCAGGGAGACAGCCTCATAACTTGAGAAGGGAGCTGTACAGAACTAATGATTTTGCTGATGCTCAGGTTAGGTATCTTTGTAGTTTGATTACTTTGGAAGTGGGATTCTCTAATTGTACTGTTATCATGTCTTCGTAAGGTGATTGTTCCTGCAAACTGACAATATCCTGAGTTCCAATTGCTTGAGCTAGTGTTTGTTTGTGCAGATGGAATCTATCCTTAGACATTGTTATGTTATGAGCCCTGAAGATTTTTCCAAAGCTACTGATGGTGGAGACGATGTCTTTCTTTGTGAATATGAATACGACATTCTTTGGCATAGTTTCAAGCGCATTGCAGATATGTCAAATGATGAAGAGGTTTCTGCTCCTTCAAGCTAATCTAGCATTATACTTTCGTATAAGATTTGCAATTCTATGGATTTGATATCTGCTTATCTGACTCTAGGCTGATGAAGAGAATGAAAGTGACAAGGATTGGAATAATGGTGATTATAATGAATCTGAGTCAGATGAAGATGACTTAGAACTCGAAGAAGAGAAAAGGAGTAGGTCACTGGCAGGACCTTCAGTGGGTCGTTCGTTGGCTGCTGTATGATATGCATATCTCTTTGTTATTCACAGGATCATAATTATGCATAGTTGAATGTTGTAGAAACTCATATTTTCTTATTAATCTACCCAGAACTCTAGAAAGGGGCAATTCTTCGGGCTTCAAAAGATTGGGGCCAAGATAATACCAGAACACCGAAGATGTCATAAACAGACTGATCTGGAGAAGGCAAAATCTATGCTTTTATTGGCCTCTTTGCCCAAGTCTCCACCTTGCAGAAACAAGTAAGTTTAACCCACTTTGTAATTACTGCTTCCTATTTTATCAGCAATTAGCTGATGCTGGTAGATCTATGCAGAGAAATGGAAGAGATAACCGGGTTTATCAAAGGAGCTATAGGAGATGATCAGTGCCTAGGCCGATGCCTTTATATTCACGGAGTTCCGGGAACTGGGAAGGTAAGATAGCACATGTTTAAAAAGCTTTTTCATGGATATGGACCAAATTGATTTATTGATGAGCGTTCCAAATGCTCCCCCATTTCCCCATTTCCCGTTCCCTACAGACAATGAGTGTACTTGATGCAATGAGGAGCCTAAGAAATGAAGTTGATGCTGGGGGTATGAAGCCTTATTGCTTTGTGGAGATCAATGGCCTTAAGCTAGCCACACCTGAAAATATTTATAGAGTAAGAATTCTGATAAGACTGTCATGTTCTACATTTTATAACGTTCCATTGTTGACATCTTTTGTGCACTTCTTTTCAGGTTATATATGAAGCTTTAACTGGGCACAGAATTAGCTGGAAGAAAGCTCTAAACCTATTGAATGAGCGGTTTTCAAATGGGACAAAGTATGCAAAAGAGGATAACAAGCCCTGCATTCTACTTATAGATGAAATCGATCTTCTAGTAACCAGAAATCAATCGGTAATTACATGGAACTTTAAGACAATTAACATTAATTTGCATGACTCCATTTGTTGATTTTGTCTCATTATACACAGGTTCTCTACAATATTCTTGATTGGCCAACCAAGCCAGATTCCAAACTGATTGTGATAGGTAACCCAGATTCCAGATGCTTACTTTGATAGAAACAGGAAAAAAAAGACTGATGTAGCATTTTCACCTTTAATGTGTTTATTGCAGGGATAGCAAATACCATGGACCTTCCAGAAAAGTTGCTTCCTCGCATTTCAAGTCGCATGGGCATACAAAGGCTTTGCTTCGGGCCATATAACTACCAACAACTTCAAGAAATTATAAATAGCCGCATCTTAGGAGTTGAGGCTTTTGAAAAGCCAGCTATTGAATTTGCATCAAGAAAGGTATAACTTAGAATAAAATATCCCACAAAGGAGCTATTTAAGTTCATGCTGGAAAGTTCTTTCATAAATTACATGTATGTTTCCGAATGTAGGTTGCTGCTGTTTCTGGAGATGCTCGTCGTGCTCTGGAGATATGTAGACGAGCTGCAGAATTGGCAGATTATCAATCGAAAAAATCAGATTCAGCTACTAAGGGTGAAGCTGCAGGTGATCCTAATACTCACTTCGTGCAATTTTCCTATAATTGGACTCTGGGCATATTTGGCTTTAGTATCTTTATGAAGCATTGTGTAAGATGATATCTTGGATTATCATGGGGTATTAAGCTATTTTCTCTCGTTGACACTGTAAAATGCCATCGAAGGTGGACAGCAATTTACATCTGTTAAAATCTTACTTTTCTAAAACTTTATCCCAATTATGCATGCTTAAGCTTATAATTGAAGGGTCATGCTGTGTGCCTAGAGATGACCAGCGTAGAACACATAAAAAAAAGGAACTTATAATTGTAAGCACAGTTGCCTGGAAGTTATCATACCTACAAATATGATGCCAAGTGAAGCATACTTTTTGTAAGCTATCAAGAGAGAGATTAGTACATGTGACATTTCTACCAAGTAAAGTCTTGATTTTGTCTATCCAAGTACATGCCTTTCTTTTATGATTAGCAAAATAGATATGTAGTCAATGGGTCAAGGAAGTTCTCACTCTTGTTTTAACTCACACACTTTCAATTAAGCTTTAAGAAAGTTAATCATTTTATTATTGTGCAGTCTTTTACTTTTCAAAAGTACTTGACATTTAATCACGCTATTCTACCAATGATGTATCCCTCCTTTGGTAAGAAAGAGTTCCATATTTTGACTAGATTCCCTGACAGACTCATGCCAAAATTTCCATGATTTTAGTATAGAAATGTGATCAGGATGATTAGAAGGAATTAGCTCACATTTGTCAAAGGAGATAGAAAGTGAAATGCATTTCTACCGTCTTCTTGGGCATACTGCATGCAAGCTAGCTTATTTAGAGGTCGTTTGGTTGTATGTGGGAGATTAATTCCTTAGGACGATAAAAATTCCTAGACTATGTAAAATTCTTACAAGGAAATTCATGGGAAATTCTATTTACCTAGGGGACCTAGGTAAGACGATTCCTCTAGTGGGAGTTTCAAGTTCCTAGGAATATTAAATTCCCACATATTTTGTCAACCAAACTAGCTGTGTGATTTAAATATATGGGATTTTGAAATTCCACCATATTCTACCTCCAACCAAACGACCTCTTACTGAACACCTGAATGAAGGAGCACTAGACCAGCGCTTCATATGTATGCTGTCTGTAACAGCTGAAAGTCAGGCTTTACCCTGTACATTTTAGATTGCTTTAGAACTGAATTGTTATGTAGGACACTTTTTCAGCTATCCTAAATGTAAGCAAGGATTTAATGCCATCTATAAGTCAAATACACAAAGAGAATGCTTTGGGTGAAAAGGTTAATTTTATTAAATATTCGCTATGCATAATGGATTGAAAATAATCCTCACAAGAGCAGGTTTATAAAAAATTAAGGCCATCCATTTGCAATCTTGCTTGTTATTTCAAGCAATCCAAATTTTCTCTTTTGTCTTTCTCCAGGAATAGTAAATATTATAATCTTGTTTGCCTTCTTAGTAGTTGGAATTCTATATCTGATTAGAACTGTGCAGTTCATTTCTGAGTACTGCTACTGGCTCTAAAACACTTTACCCTTGCATTTGTTCAGGAAAGCGTTTAGTTGGCATAACTGATATTGAAGCCGCCATAAAGGAAATGTTCCAGGCTCCTCATATTCAAGTAAGTTGTCCTGAAGTTTGCTCAACTGCAGTACACGTCCACAAATTTTTGGCCAAGACTTTGAAAGCTGATCCACGATGCAACTTATTCTTCATTAAGGCTCAGTCACTTATGTTAAGCAATTAAATGTTGCATTGAATGTTTTGCAGGTGATGAAAAGCTGTTCTAGACTGAGTAAAATATTCTTGGCCACAATGGTACACGAGTTATATAAAACTGGGATGGGTGAAACTAGTTTTGAAAAGGTAACAAAATGAACTCTAATTTTGCTTTTGTGACTGCACAAGGATGATGGAACTCAGTCTCTGTTGACCATGAAGGACTTTCATTTTATGTCTTTTAATCTACTACTTTTCAGTATAACTACATGCAACTGTTTTTTCCTTTGAGTGCAAGACATAGTTACATGCAACTGCTCTCATTTGGTTCAGTTTCATAACTTTGTTGTGTTTGGAAGAATAAAATCTGATTAGGAAATTCACTTTCATTCCACTTTAAAATTGTGTATCCAAACTGTAGAAACTTTATTTCAGGATGCTCTATTCTTAAGTGTTAGATTTAGCATATTATTCTTAAGTGTTAATTCTTTATGCAGTTGGCAACAGCAGTATCTTGCATCTGTACTAGCAATGGAGAGGCATTTCCAGGATGGGACGCACTGTTGCGAGTTGGGTAAGGCACACATTATTACTTTCTTGAGTGCACCATCTGGCTGGAACAGTTTTTTCTGTGTCTTATATACATGTAAAAACATTGCTCACTCTAGTATCAAAATTTTACACTCAGATTTTCCCAAGGATTGTTCCCCGCTTACAACATTTTTTTCATCCTGCCTTTATTAGTTGAAACAAAGTCATTCTCTTCATGAACTTATCCTTATCGTCGACATTCAAAATGTTCCTCTATGATTAAGACCCTAGCCAATTTTTGTTTATTCGCTGTTTGCTTCTTCACTAATACTAGTGCAAGGCCAAGTTTGATATAGACTTCAGAAGCCTCATGCATTTTTCTGATTTCTTTGTAGCTGTAAGCTTGGAGAATGCAGAATTATATTGTGCGAAGCAGGAGGGAAACACAAACTGCAAAAGTTGCAGCTCAACTTTCCAAGGTCAGTTCTCTGACAAGTCCTTGGCTGAGCTAAATTCTCTCTTTTGGTTTTACAAATCTTCTGAAATATGCACACTGAAGTGGTGGTTTTAAGAAACATAGATTTCCAATGCATTTCTGGTTTTTGGTACTGATTCACTTTCCTGAACTTTCCGTTGAATTATGACAGTGATGATGTAAGTTTTGCTCTCAAAGACTGCGCAGAACTACCATGGCTGGCAAAGTACTTGTAAGAATTATGGGGAAAATTTATATTCCTTCGAGATTTACATTCATTCATTTATGAGTTACAAAATTTTCCGAGCTCTATTTATTCCCATTGTGGTAGAAAGCAAACTGAAAATTTAACCGTTGAAGGGCTATGAATCTGATTGTTGTTAGTTGTAGCCTTGCCCATTGCTGGACATGTTCTTATGTTAGATCCTATTGTGTAATTTTTAATTGCTATACAAATTTTCACACTTTAAAGTTAAATCCAATGATAATGACTTTCTTCTAGTTACAAATTGTGCTTCTTTTTCACTTCTACCATTTGCTTGAATCTATTTACATTTCCCGCCTCTGGAATTTTACGAAGTTGCACTACTGTGAATATGATTCTGATAGGACCACGACTCTGATAGACTCAGATAGACTGTTTATAAGAAATGGAAAGGCAAATGAAAATAGCCATGAAACTCTGTCAACATCCAGTTAAAATCTGCAAGGCATATTCAGTAGCATACACAGAGGAAATGAACAACAAAACACTACAGCACAAATTGAAAAAAAACAATGTAACATATACATGTAATACTAATACAATACAAGTTATACAAAGATAAACAGGATTTGTGCCCAGTCACTTCAGCTGACGCTAATGGGAATGAATTTTTCCTCCAGGGAACTCCGAGGAGGTTCTTTATTTGGGGTAGATTGTTCTGACTGGGAGAACACCACCAGTATCTGCATAAGCACCAAAACAAGGACCAAGAAAACTGCAAGGAATGTAACTTCACCCCATGAAAAAGGACACCATTCAAAAAACTTGACAGCCCCAAACATGAGAAGAGCTGACCAGCAGATCACCACCAGCAGTGATCTTACTGGCCGCCCTATCTCGTGCTTTTTTTTGCTCCCAAATGTGTCTTTGGCACCATGGCGCTCCAACAACGCGTCCTGGTTGATTTCACCGGGGAAATATTACAAAAAATAGGAAAAAAACAGACAAATAGGAATATAACTAAAAGTTAATTCACTTGCCTTTGAAACAAATGTATCTTTACACCACTGTGAAATACCACCACCAGTTTCAGGCAGTTCATCCATCTGATGCCGTTCAATGTGCACGTGTACCTGACATAGTTAAACATAAGAAGCTTTGATAAACTTGGACCGAGAAAACTTTGCAGAGACAAAAAATGCAGTTAAGTTGACTGACCGTTGAAGAACGCCCTCTGAACATTCTCAGCAGAGTTGGTTGAGGCTCATTTTTTGGTATAGCAACAGTTATATCATAAATCACTGGAACAAATGACCGCAACTGAGTAACTGCATAAACAAAACCCTGCACAAATGTATTTCTAATGATCACTTGCCAAATACAGAAACCAGCACTTCAGAAATACAATTTAAGAAAAAATAGTAACCTTTGTGCGAGGTATCAGTACATTCCTTGGAATAGGCAGCCCTTGGGAAGAAGCATATTCTTGTGCAGCAGCGAGTTTTGTCTCCGTGAAACGAGTTCCTTCCACAAAGAGTGCCAACCAGAAAGGTTGTGGAAAACCATTTAAGCCCTGAAAGCCTGACTGCAGAGAGGAAATTGTTTAAATTATATATTTGGAACACAAACTTTGCTACTAGTAAGAAATAATAATAGCACCTTCAAAGTTTGTTCATCTTTAGTCCAGCTTCTTTCAAGAAATATAAAACTATTGAACCACATTGACCATCCAATAACCTGCATAAGGGCATTTTTCAAGAACTAATAAGCTTGTCTTTTTAATAGTGTCCTTCATCACGCATGGATGGTCGATAAATTAACATCTCTGATTGAGAACCAAAAGTATTTGCGAATTTTATGGAATTTTTTTAGATACTAATGAACGACATCAAAATGATATTATACTTGAAAAACAACTGATCATGGTCATGCTGTACCAAGAGGAGAAACTCACTGGCAAGTACATGGCAGCTTTCTTTATGATAGCCAGTGCGTTCCCCAGGCAGCCGAAGCGCTGTCAAAATCGCAGAGTCGGGGGGAAAAAATCACAAACATTAAACAAGTAACTTAAACTAAGTTAGAATTGCAGTATATTGTTATATAATTAGGCAAAAACCTGAGCTAGAACCCATCCTACAAGCCAATCAATATCACTCCTGTGGTTGCAGATGAGGAGTGCATGCTCCTTACCTACATAGCGCCGAACGAAGTTAGAATAATTTCATAAGATGAAACAAACTCAGAATTAACTCATAATTTCTTACCCAGCAATTCAAAAGTTTCTTCATCTGCATACAGTTCAACCTGCCAAGTAGTAATCAGTCACCAAAACATTTCTCGATCTGTTAACATGGAGTTTCGACTTCACCATTTTCGACACGACTCAGACAATTATAAAAAGACAGAGAACATTAGCTGCATGCTGATAATTAACATGAAATGACCCTTATTATTAAATCTACATTAAAATGATAGACATGATTCATCACATTAAACACCTTAATGTTTGCCCACCAGTCGAACAGCCAAACTAGCTCCAGCCACAATAGTTCCGTTACTTTTTTGTTGATCCTTCGGAATACATTCTTTGAAAAAGGACGAATGGTGATGAATACAAGCGCCTGAAATACAAATCACATTAATGATCATCTAAATTAGAAAATATAACACAAAAATCACATAATCCTTCAAATGGAATACGTAAATTGCAGAAAATGCTTTACAAACCAAAAATATGCATTAATCGTTGTTAACCTGAATGACATTGACGACGAGACCGGACAGGAGGAAAAGGAGGCCAATAGGAAGAATCACAGCGGCGGCAATAGCCATTATTAAAGATCTTCCACGAACATCAAATTTTACCAACCCCTATATATCTGTAACCTTTTTTTTTGGAGTTTGTTTGCAGTAATAATGGAGAAAACGGTGAAATAAAAGAGAGATCAATCATGTCAAAGTTGGCTCAGGCTCAAATGAGAAAGGAAATGATTTGATTTTTTTTCCATATTTTTTCAATTCAAGACGACAGAAGTTCGTTGAGGAGCACAAATGGTACCCATTCCTCACAAGTCAAAGCTACATAATACATGGTCAATGGCAATTCTATTTTCCTCCACCCCAAAAGACCAAAATAACAATTTTAATTATCCAAAGAAAATCCATCGTTTATTATTGTAGCATTCTTGCACTAACATATTTGAGTCAGATTTTTCTCTATTCCGTGCTCTAGTCTTTATGTTTTTAATAATTCTTAATATTTTAGGCTAAATGATTTAGTTGCAATTTGGAGAAAATGGTCCAAATTGGCTCTACCAGAGGAGGAGAATGGAGTTAGATTCGGGGATATAAGAAGGATCATAAAAGTTTTTTTCTTACAAATTATGGTGAAAAATGCAACAAAACAAAGTCATTTGGACTGCTTTCTATGATCTTTACCAACCACATATAAAACATCACATACATGAAAAAGAGTATGTAGTCACATATGTTGCTAATCTACCGTCCATGGTAATAATTGGGAAAGGCTCAGCTCCATTTTGGGATTTCAACTGTCTGGGAAATGGGGCTCTATATTATAAAGGGTTAGAGGGAGTGGATTTGCCTTTTCCTAAGACCATTGTAGCGGAGTTTTGTTCTGATAAATCACAATTTTTGAGCAATTTAGGACTACTAATGTTTTATCTGAGTTGCAGGAGGTAGCAATTGATCATACACATGAAGATGTGTTGATATGAAAACCTGAAGTTAAAGGAAAATTTACAATAAAGTCAGTATATATGATTATGAGGATGCCTTCTCAAGATTTACATTCAATAAAAAAGGAATGTAAAGAATATAACCCTACTAAAATGTCAAAACTGATTTGGAGATTAGTTAATGGTTTAGTGCAATTTTAGTATAATTTTAATTCAAACTAGTCTGGTCCTATTTTTAAAGAAGAAATAATTTAAGCTAGCGAGTTCCATCAAATGGGAACCACCAGATATTGATATAAAAATTAATGTGGATGCATCTTACATTTACAATGACATAGCTAGGATTGGACTTGTTATTAGAGATTGTAGGGATAAAGTTCTCAATATTAATATGAAATATGTTAATGCCACTTCACCCCTTTATGTTGAGTTGCTTGTTTTACAATTTTGTATACATATAGGAAAACTTAGAAATTCTCCACTTCTCATAGAAATAGATTGCATGCATGCCATAAAATGCGTGCATCTGTCGTCTTTGACTAATTGAAAATTTTACAACTTGTCATAAATTAAATATAAATACCGATGGCATTATCATTGTTCATGTCTATAGGGAAGGTAACTTAGTTTCTGATTTCTTAGCTAAAATGAGTTTAAAATCCAGACTAACCTCTAATTTATCATTATATGATGCTCCTGATCTTCTTAAGGGCATTATTCTTTTAGAGAGGATTGATTTGTCAGAATTGGTTGTTCACTCTGCACATATGCTACTGTATTGTAGTTCATTGCAACCTGCAATGAGATAAACCTGCTGCGGACATCATAACTGGAAATCAAGTAAAATGAAAATTTTATGTCACTAGTCCTGTAGACTGCAACCTCAGAGTGGAATGATCTACATTTTTGGCAGTTTTTCACCACCCTTCCACCATTTGGAAGTTTTGCACTTCATTTAATCACTAACATGTGGTTTGGATGGGGTGTGATGATTAGTTGGAGACGACTACAATAATACAATGATGCAACTAGCAACCATCTTTTCAATTTATTCTTTTGAATCCTTGAGCTTGTGGTTATGCCTTGCTTATTTTGAGCCCTTATGATCCGTTTTCTAGTGCGGCCAGCAGTACATGTCTGCCGACTTTGTTTCCTCTCAGGCCTCTTCGGGAGAAGGTAAAGTCAAAATCAGGCCTTTTACATAAGCTTCCCCTTCAACCGTAATGTTGGAGTCTTCCGTAAGAACCCACTGATTACCATACTTGAAATCCAAATAAGTACTTACTCTCCCGTTCCATTAAAAAAGATACGGTCCCATCTGTACTCCAACATAGTCCCTTGATTGTTACTAAATAGTACTGGTCCGCCGGCCCTAACCGACGAGTAAATGGAACACCGCCAAATGTTTTCTCGTCAAACAGAGTCACAAGATTGTGTATCTTTTCTATGGCATTTCTGTAGGCATCAACAAACCTCTGTTCCACATCTTCCCAATCCCCTGCCTCTCCAAGGTCCAACGTAATAGTAGGGATGTCATGCAAATAGGCCGTGGAAGGATCGCGAGGGGTATGTCGATGTGGGCTACTGCTACTTGGAGCTTTATCTGGGTCTTTCTGGGGCATAAGCCAATGCCGTTGAACGAATACAATCAACGTCTCATCCGGACCTATACATGAGACATCAGAAGAAACAATGCACTCAAACGTAATCTTGGATGATGCTGGTATCATTAAACCAGATCCCTGCATGAATAACGTCCAAAACCACCTTTTAATTTTCTAAAAAAAGAATAAGTTACAATTTATGTGAATCAATCTTTTACATGCAGTGTGCAAAAATTTCACCAATTATAAATAATTATAACAATTTTCAACCTAAACTAAAAAAGTGCTAACATGAAATAATTAGTGTTATAATAATTGTAATCGAACTTCATTATTATGCCAATAAAAACAAATATACAACAAACATTGTTAATATTCCAAGAGAAAGGATTTGATTTTCACTTCTCAGATGCATTTTTTTTAGTTAATTGATTAAGAAAATGAAGATAGTTTTAATAGGGGTTTGAAAGTCTAATTTTTGACAAGTTTAAAGGCAATCAAGATCCTAAAATTAGTGATAGATGAAACTCTCCATTTAGGCGATTTTTGGACCATGCTAAGTCATGTATTGAAATATCCATATTAATACTAGTGATTAGTTGTGTCATACTCGAGCTAGCCAGGGCCGGACCTGATTCAGTGCAGGCTGTGCTCCCGCACATGACCCAAAATTTTAAGGGGCCCGAAAAAAAATTTAGTAGTATTATATATGTGTACTTTTTTATTGTTTAAATATGTAATGATTATAATTTCTTCTGAAGGGTCTTTTTCTTTTTGAATTTGGTCATTTTACTTTTATTGAAGGGCCTTTTCTTCTTTGAATTTTGGCTGTTCAAAATTTAAAATTTTTAATTAAATCTAATCAGCATTTAAAAGGCATTTTCTTTCTCTAATATTGATGAAATAAATGAAGAATAAACTAATGTGGATGATGAAATGGCCTAAAATTACCTTTTCGCATAGGGTTTTAAAATACGTTGGCACGGCCCTGGAGCTAGCGAAACTGCATACTCTGCATGATGCGGTAAGAGGTTGGTGGCATGCTAATATGGGGAGTGATAAGTGAGTACCACAACCTGATGTAGCACCATAACTGGTTGAAGAGGAGGTAGCTGATGCATGCCCTATAAAATCATCATCAAGTCCATTTGGTAGATACCTAAAACTCATAGACCTTGCTATGCTCGTTACTCAGCCTGCCAGTCAATTAGTGACTTTCTTTTTGGACATATTTTCCTATTTTTCAAGTGTCTATTTCCTAGACAGTAGTTAATTCTTTATTTTGACATTTCCCCTCTGATATATACCAGCACTTCATTCCTGAAAACAATTTAAATATAGTGTTTTGGTAAAACAAAAGACATAGAAATTAGGGCTGTGATAGAAGAACTTAGGATAATTAAGGAAGAGTTCATAGTGGTAAGTCCTTGTTGTTGCCGGTCTGTAGTTATTTGGACACATGTTATAGTTGTAGTTTTACTTACGCAAGGAAGTATAGTAGTGTAGCGTATTTCAAATCTATTTAAGAATCTTTGTTCAGATCTTTGGGATGGAAAAATACTAAACATGAAAGAGTTTACATTGATCGCCAATATTTTCACCACAATAGTGACAATCTGATTCCATCTCAAATTATGAAATTGTAATGGAAAAATAAACATATACCTACGTGCAATTAAAAATAGAATTATAGATAAAATATTTCTTAAAAACACCTACATCTAAAGTAGTGTTCTACTTTTAAATTTTTTATGGAATAACTTTGTTTTAATCCTGGTCCATGTAAAATAATTTTATACTCAAAATGCATTTGTTTTTGATGTAACAGGTGAAAAAAATGATGCTACCAGCTTCCAGTCCCGGTCCGGATACAGGGATGGTCGCCGGTCCGGATAAGGTTTCGTTCGTGCTCCGCGCGCTCTCACCCATTAGATCTGCAAAACAACGCCTCGGAGTATCTCGAGGATAGCTACTCCGGCGTGATGATGAAAGAGGGGCCTTTGAATAGGAGAGAGAATAAGGATATATTGAGAGAGTTTAGTCTGATAGAACATACCTTTCTCCACAAGTTCAAATCTGTATTTACAGATGTGAGTGGTCAGCCTCCAGCCCAAAAGCAGTGGTCCTGCCCTTTTGTCCTTACCCGGGGATAGGTCATATTCATGTCCTCTCTGTCCCCGGATGGCGCCATTCTAACTGACGTCATATGGACCGGACTACTCACTGGGCCGGAGCCTAGATATGGGCCAAAGTCTATATCACCCCTAGCCCCCCGAGACATGGGATCCGTCCGGAGGTAACCGATCCGGAGGAGGGATCCCGTGTCTGATCGTCTAGGTCTGTTAATGGGATCTGCCTGGAGGCATGCAATCCGACCCGAAAGCTTGTTCCTGGGTTGTGTGTTTTGAGTGCGTATGAGCACGCGCTTGGTTTTCTTGTACGCGTGTTTGCAGGCGCATTTATATATGAAGCGTCCTGCGTCATCATAAATGAGCTGTCTATTCGAGAAATTCTGTTTATCTTTTCAAAATAGCAATCATGTCGCCTTGGGACTCGGCCCCCCTTTTCTTCTAACTTTGCTTCTATAAATAGCGAGTCATTCCAATCACTTTCACTTTTCATTCCTTCGTTTTCTTTTCCCGTTTTCCAGTGCTTTCATCTTCATACTCTCTTTCCTCGTCTTATTTCTCTTCGTATCTTCATCGTTCTTAACATGGCCAACGAGAATGAAGAAAATAAGCTTGTCGCTGGCTTAACTGACAGGGAAGTGCAGGTGGGCGTAAACCCGGAGCCGGAAGATGATGACCCAGTCGAGGGTGATGACGTGGACATCAGTCCGGCCGTGAGAGAGCTAGTTCAGGCGATGGTGGTTCCGCTCGCCATTGATTCCGGGTTGAGCTTGTTCGAGGGGGATCATACTACAGTGGTAGCTATCCCTCAAAGCCACTTCCTTTATGGGATCACTTTCCCCTTTCTCCTCTCTTTACTTTCATTTTTGACCACTTCAGCATTTCTCCGGCCCAGCTGCAGCCTAACAGAGTCTCCGTGGTCCGGGCGTTCCTGCTTAACTGTTATCGCTGCGGGGTGACGCCGTCTTTAGATCTGTTCCGGGCCTTCTATCACTTGGATGGCACTAAGGATGAAGGGATCTTTACCTTTCAGAGGCGGAAAGGAGTAAAGGACTGCTGCAGTGGTCGACGCGACAACTACTCCAACTGGCAGAAGTGCTATTTCACTTTTAACACCAATAAGTATCGTTGTCCCAGCTGGAATCATGACGCCAAGAAAGAGGATAAGACAATGTTCAGTCCGGAGGGACAAGAAGAGAACATCGCAAAGCTGAGCTTTAATCAGCTCGACTTAGATGGTTTCTGGAAAGGGAAATATGTCTTCCCTTTGAGGGCATACGAGCCAGAAGTGTTCACTAAGTGCCGCTTCTACGTCAGCAGGGATCCGTCTCGTAAGTCATTTTGTGCTTCTCTTCCTTCTTTTCCTTCCCCCTTTACTCTTTTTTCTGGCTTGTATATGTGTCTTATCCGTTTCGGATGGCTGCAATGTATCCTGTGGTAGAAGATAGCGCCGATCCTCTGGCCGGACAGACCGGACAGATCAAGACAAACAAAGCGGATAAGCCACCAACCGGTTCGGTGACCGGCATGAAAACACCACCAGAGAAACCAGCCGAAACTGAGAAGAAAAGGAAGCGTGTGCCTGCTTCAAATGAGGAGAAAGCCAAAAAAGAGAAGAAGGCTAAAAAAGAGAAGGAGGCTGCGATCAAGAAAGCGAAGGAAGCCGCGGCCAAGAAGGCGGAGGAGGCCGCAATCAAGGCTAGTACTGCTGCGGGCAATGAGAAAATGGATCCGGTATCGAGCTCGGCCGGAAATAGGGCAGCCGCCTTTATTGTTCAGGGTCCTTCGTCCTCCGAGGAAGAAGGAGAATCTGCTCGTCTCCACAAGCGCATAAGGCTCAAGATTCCTCAAACACCTCGGAAGCCGGATAACAGTGAGCATTCTCGCGCGGGTGATCCTCACGGAGAGGGGAAGAGTGCTATGGACAGGTAGGTGGTCGACCCGATCAGTGAAGCGGGCAAGGAGGCCACTCATAGCAGCAGTCGGAGCCAGACTGGCAGGGTAAGTTGTACTTCTCTTTCCGGTACGGATTTGGTAGTTTCATATTTTGTTTAAAATTTTCCTTTTCTTGTTTAGGACTTTGCTGCTTATCTAATCGCCTCTCCTGGAGTTTCCGAAGTCATCAATAAGGCCTACCACGTCCAGAATACGAGGCTCGCTCAGAAGATGAGCTCGCTTGAGAGGAGTAATGGTAACCTCACCCGCGAACTTGCAGCGGCGAAGATCCGAGCCACCGAGGGTGATGCCCGGATCAAGGAGCTGGAGAATCTAGTTTCTCCGTCCGCTCAGCGGGAACATTGTGTTGCCTTTGCCGACAAAGTGCTTCGGAGCAAGGCTTTTGAGGATAACCTGACTGGACTTCTACGCTCCTCAAACCAGATCTCCGCCCACCAAGTGTATCAGAAAATGAGGGGTTGGGTCCCGGAGAGTAAGAGGAGTCTGTTCACCAAATGCTACTATAAGCCGAAGGCTGCTGATCAATATAACTATGATGTGGACCAGTTCTACCGAGGCGGCGTTGAGATGATGAAGCCCTCCGTGCTTGGGGTGTTCGAGGAGGATCCTGAGGAGATCCGAAGCTGGTGTCAGCCGAAGCTATCCGTGCTTTCAACGAGGGACTGGTGAACTTGAGTGTTGAAGTGCCCCAACCGAAGGAGAATAATGCCCCTGAATCACCCATCAAGGCCAAGTATCTGGACGTGCTGAGGATGTTTCCCTCTCCGGACACCGTTGAAGATCAACAAGAAGGAACGGACGAGGACAACGGTGGCGGGGATGGGAATGCCAATCAGGATGTCGGCTCGGACACCGAGGAGAGAGTGTAGAATAACTCCTTAGCTTTTATTTTCAGTCTTTTGTAGTTACTTCCGTCCCGCTAGATCTGATTTTGTTTTGTTTAGTGTAGGAAGGACGGTAGCGACGACTCGGATGGGGATGATAACCCTCCAGATAATGCTATCTTCTTCTCTCTTTCTTATAAAACGAACCTTTTCCTACTTCCATCTCGTGTTTTTCTTTTTATTCCTCTGTTTTTATGTTCGAAACCCAAAGGTCAGGGTCCGGTGCTCCGAACTGGAGGTGCAGGTGAGTGTCCTTCATCTTCTAGTTCTCATTCGACGAGCCCTCCGTGTCCTAGATGTGTGGAGCTGGAGACCGAGCAGTCCGGATGGACGATGGATGGGGAACAGACTTGCTAGCTTTTTGTCCGCTCCGGGATGGAGGTTCTTATGGAAGAGTTCCCTGATATTCCATCATTGGCCGCTTGCCTCCGAGAAATATCCGAAGAGTTTGGTACTTTGTCTCAGTGCCAAGAGTTTGCTCGTGCATGGATCAGCGCGACCCTTGACGCGGATGAGACGATCTCCATGTTGCAGGCTGAACATGAAGATTTTAAAGCTAAGTTGAAAACCAAGCTGGATCTGGTGTGATCCGTGCTGCCCTTCTATAGCGAGAAGTTGAAGTGGTTGGCTAGCCGGACGGACTTCCAGCGAGACTATCTGAGGTTGGAGGAGGAGAATCGCGAGCTGGCCGGCCGGGTAATGGTTCTAAGAGATAATCTGATGACTTTGCAATTCTCATACCATTTAACCGGATTCCGGCTCGGTCTTGTAGCTCCGACCATATACCGCGACTTTCCTCGTGACGTGAGTGCGTTGATCGTCCGGATGTTCAAGTTAGGATGGAACGACCGGGAATCCCGATACCGTCCAGCGTTCGAGGAAGCTGTCGAATGGTGGAAACGGATGCATACCGACAGTCCTCTCCCTCCCTCACTTGTGCTCATTCCGAGTCAAGTGGCACTGGACTTCACCTTTGAGAGATATACTGGTGTTCAAGTATCTGTTGATCCGGAGGAGTCTGCTCGTCGCGTGGAGCGGCTTCGGCGAGACGCTTCTATAATCCGTCCCTTTATCATTAGGGAGTTAGCCGAATTGGCGAGGCGGCGGCAGGCTCGTATCCGGGGTCGGGGTCTTGGCAGGGGGAGGAGGGGAATCCAGAGGGATCTTCAAGATGCCCGTCACGGGAATAGTCGGAACCTCAACTGTCTACTCAATAGGATGGCGAGAGGAAGAGGTACTCAACAAGCGGTATTCGCTCTCCATCGCGGTATCCGAGTCAGAACCCGTTCCACCAGTCGAGGGCCGGGCCCTCAGTCAGAGGCAAAGGAAAAGCTAAAGTCACGAAGGAAGCGGTGCAATCCTCCGATTCTGACTCTGATGGTATATTCGGATCTGATCCGGATGCAGTAGGTCCATCAGAACATCCGCCAATTCCTCCCTTTCCGTACCGGGGCCCGGTGGGTCAGACAAGTGGTGCTGTGGTCCAAGATCTTGATCATGACACTCCGGAGCGGAATCCTATCACAGAAAACCAGGATGAAGTCCTTCAAGACTCGAAACCTCCTTCTCCGGAGAATGGTGCCATGATACCCTCTCCAGAGCCCACGTCTCCTCCTATCAATTGGGACATAGATTGGCCCAAGTAGATAGGTTTTTTATTCTTTTGTATCTTAATCCGTTCGGACGTGCTAGATTGTACCATTGTATCTATTGTGTTTGTATACCAGTCCGTTCGGACTTGATTTATTCAGATGTATCATTTATCCAAATGTGTTCTCTTTCCTTTTAAGATTTAGCTTTATTCAAGCGCTTTATCTTGTTGTTTGATCAAACTATTTCATTTTTTCCTTTGCTCACCCCCGTCAGTTTATTCAAACGATCCGGAGGGTTTTACTTGTCTTTGCCTTTGCTCACCCCCGTTAGTTTGTTCAAATGATACGGAGGATTTTACTCATGCAAAATTGAAAATGAACAAGTATAAAATTTGCAAATTCTTCCTTCATTTAACCAAGTGGACTCCGGCCGGACATACCCTTTACCTCAGGGGGCTGGAGTCAAGTACATAGTAAATAAAATGAAATGGGGCCCTAGACTCAACCCTAGCCAGAGGACCCGGAGTCAATTACTCTACCGAAAAGCAAGCTAAAAGAAACTCTATCGGAAAGCATACCTACTCAGGATGCTCCGTAAAACCTCCGCAGGTTGGTGATGTTCCACCTTCTGGGGATAGCCCGTCCGGACTGGTCTGCCAGCTCATAGCTCCCGCCCGGAAATGAAGCTGTGACTCGGTATGGCCCTTCCCAGTTTGGTGCAAGCTTGCCGATGGCCTCCTGTAAACTTTTATCGTTCCTCCGCATCACCCAATCTCCGGGGACGAATGACTCCTTCCTGACGCGTTTGTCGTGATAACGCTTCATCCGTTCCTTCACCTTGGCCTCGTGCAGCGCTGCTTGCTCTCGCTTTTCCTCCAAAAGATCCAAGTCCAACAGCCTGCTCGATCCGAATGGAGAGCTCCGTCCGGCTTGATCTTCATCCCAAGTGAGGGTTCGGAGACTGGGAACTCCCACTTCGGCTGGTATGACTGCCTCCGCTCCGTATACCAAGCTATAGGGTGATTCGCCCGTGCCAGATCCTTTGGTCGTCCTGTATGCTCAAAAGACACTTGGCAGTTCATTCACCCAATTCCCTCGCGCCCCCTACAGATGGATCTTCAATCCGTTCACCACTGTCCAGTTTGTAATTTCAACTTGACCGTTGGCCTGCGGATAGTAGACGGAGGTGAGCCGCTGCGTAATTCCATACTCTTTGCACCAGGACCGAAACGGGTCGTTTTCAAATTGAGCTCCGTTATCCGTGACAATATACTTGGGAATTCCGTAACGGCAAATGATGTTCTTCCAACAAAACTTGACGCAAGTGTTGCCACTGATGTTTGTGAGGGGTTCCGCCTCCACCCATTTGCTAAAGTAATCGATCGCCACTATCAAGTACTTGAATCCTCCCGGAGCGGAGGGGAAAGGTCCTACTAGATGAGTGCCCTATCGGTCAAAAGGCCATGAACCAGTAATCCCGATCCTTTCCTCTTGAGGTACATGGATGAGCGGAGCAAACCTCTGGCACTGCACGCAGGAGCGGACTTATTTTTGCGCATCTACAAACAGGGTCGGCCAGTAATAACCCGTACACATTATCTTCCTTGCGATGGTCCGAGCTCCCTGGTGAGTGCTATTTGGTCCCTCATGCATCTCCTTCACAATCCGATCCGCCTCGTCCGAGTCCACGCACCTTAACCATGGTTGGAGGTATCCCCGTCTGAGCAAGGTTGCATCCACAACGGTGTATCGCAGTGCCTTCTGTCGGATTCTACGTGCCAATGCCTTATCCTCCAGGAGCTTTCCGTGTTGCAAGTACTCAAACAAGGGCATCATACATGATTCTTTCGACACTTCCACTATTGCCACCTGAGGGGTGTCGTAGCTCCGGGTGAACAGGGTCTCCATCATCAAGTTGTTCTCCGGATCTAGCCTGATTTCCGAGGAAGAAAGCTTGCTCAGGGCGTCCGCCTTGCCATTATCTTCACGGGGGATCTGCGTTACGGTAATGCTACGGAACTTGGCCAATAATGGCTTGACCGCCTCGAGGTACCTCTGCAAGCTCCACTCTTTCGCTTCATATTCTCCGTTTACTTGCTGAAACACTATCTGAGAATCACTGTATACTTCAACGTCCGTGACCCCTACCTCCAACGCAGTCGGAGTCCGGCTAAGAGAGCTTCATACTCCACCTTGTTGTTTGTCGCGCGGAAGCTGAACTGAATGGCATATCTGTGTTCTGTTCCTTGTGGACAGGTGAGCAACACCCCTGCCCCACCTCCACTTGCATGGGACGATCCGTCCACATGCAGCTTCCATCTGTCGGATGGTGGTTCCGATCCGGACAGATCTCCTGAGGGCTTAGTCATTTCTACCAAGAAAATCCGCCAAGACGTGTTCTCCAAGCTCCATTGCCCATTTCATCATCCTACCCGAGGCTTCTGGCTTCAACATGATCTGTCTCAACGGGTGGTTTGTCAGAACCGTGATCGGATGTCCTTGGAAATATGACCTGAGGCGCCGGGAGGCATGAATCAATGCCAATATCAGCCTCTCCAGAGCAGTATACCTCGTTTCCGGACCTTGGAGGGCTCTACTTATAAAATAAACCGAACGTTGAACCTTGCCATCCTCCCGGACCAAGGCAGAGCTGATAGTATGCTCCGTTTCGGCTATGTATAAGAAGAGCTCCTCTCCGGGCAGTGGTTTGGACAGGGTATGGAGGCTTGTTAAGTGGGCCTTCGGATCCGTGAATGCCTGATCGCATGCCTCCGTCCACTCAAAGGGTTTGGCCCTACGGAGGATGTTGAAAAAGGGGAGCTGCTTCTCCGCCCCCCGAGCGAGGAATCGGCTCAGAGTGGCCAGAGATCCGGTTACCTTCTGCACGTCGTTCACCCCCCTCGGAGGTGGCATCTCCATGAGCGCTGATATCTTTTCCGGATTTACGTCGATTCCGCGAGCTGACACCATGAACCCAAGAAACTTCCCCACTCCGACTCCAATGGTGCTCTTTCCGGGACTGGGCTTGAGGTTTGCCGTCTGGAGCACGTCGAACATCTCCCGGAGATCTGACAGGAAAGACTCATAAGTCCGGCTCTTAACCACCATGTCGTCCACGTAAACCTCCAGGTTCCGCCCCATCTGGTTCCGGAAGAGCTTGTCCGCCATCTTTTGGTATGTTGCACCTGCATTTTTCAGTCCGAAAGGCATTTTCTTGTAACAGAAAGTACCAAAGTCAGTAATAAAAGATGTTTTGGGATGGTCATCCTTGACCATTGTGATCTGGTGATACCCTCGGTGCGCATCAAAGAATGCCAACACTTGGTAACCAGTAATGGCCTCGACTAGCTGATCAATGGAGGGGAGAGGATAGCTATCCTTCGGGCAGTACTTGTTCAGATCTGTGAAGTCAATACACATTCTCCATGAGCCATCGTGCTTCTTCACCAGAACTGGGTTTGCTATCCACTCCTGGTAGGATATCTCCTCCACGATTCCGGCACTCAACAATCTTCCCACCTTCGCTCGGACTTCTTCCACGCGTTCCGGAGTGAGGGGTCTCTTCTTCTGCCGTATAGGTTTCAATTCCGGAAAGGCATTGAGCTTGTGAACGTCTATCTCTTCCGGAACACCCGCCAAGTCCTCCGTCCCCCATGAAAACACATCCTCGTATTCCGCCAGCAGGCGTCGCAACTCTTTCTTCACATCATCCGACATATTCTTCCCCACGCTTACTACTCCTTTCTGGCCAACCATCATATCCTCCACTTCATATGATGGTGCCTCTCCGTGGATGGCTCCTACCAAGTTTGCACTGGCTTTTCCCTTGTCCGGAGCGGACGGCTTGGACTGGCCCTCCCCGGACCGGGCATCCTTGATGGCGGTTAGCATGCAACTCCGGGCGGTCTGCTGGTGTCCCCAGACCGATGCGATACCGTTCTCGGTGGGGAACTTCATAATCAAATGGAACGGCGAGCAGATAGCCCGCGCCTGTGACAACCATGGTCTTCCAATGATCATGTTGTAAGGAGAAACCGCATCAATGACGGCGAAATTACATTCCACCATTGCCCACTTCGTCAGTTCTTGGAAATCCGTCAAAGTGACTTTCAAAGGGATGACACCAAGCGGATGTACGGTCCGTTCGGTGAACCCTGATAGGGGGGAGTGACACGGTTTTAAATTTTGTCGTCCGATTCCAAGCTGATCAAAGCATTCTGCGAACATAATCTCCATGCTACTTCCATTATCCACAAACACTCGTTTGATCAGCACTCCTTCCACATCGGCAATCACCACCATTGGATCAGAGTGAGGAACCTGGGGGGCACCGGGTCCTCGTCCGAAAAGGTGATAGTCTCACTTGGCTTGAACCACTTCTCTTGTATCTCACCCGGGGGTACGTATCTGCTCTTGGCCTTGATTGCTGTCATGGAGTTGAGCCCATCTCCTACTATGCCATTGATCATATTGATCATCCGAGGCTGAGCCAGGGCTTGTGCTGGCGCAGCTTGTCTCGGAGCCGGATTGGCCGGGTTGGCTTGATTTCCTCCCCGGGGGCGATTGTTCCTCCAATTCCTCTTCCTCCCCTGCCCGGCTGCTGCGGCCGGGGCAGCCTGTCGTGCTTCACCTGCTACACAGTCTCTCAGCTGGCCTGCTCCAATCAACCTCTCAATGTCCGAACGGAGCGCCCTACATCCCTTCGTGGTATGGCCGTGTGACTTATGAAACTCACACCACTTGTCCGCATTCGCTGGTGCCGATACGCCAACGATAGGTTGCGGATCAGTATACAGGCCTTGGTGGACAGCGAGGATCTCCGTACGGGTTTTGGAGAGAGGGGTGTACGTTGGCCGAGCAACTGCTGCCAGAGTCGGGATCGCTGCAGCAGGAGTGGGTAAACGTCTGGGTTGGTCAGTCCGGGCCGGAGCCCGAACAGCTGCGGTCTGGGTTCCGGTCACTATGAGAGACCTCTGTTCGAAGAAGCCCACAGTAGTCATCCGTCCCTGGTTGGTATCGTGCACCGTGCAATGCATCTCCACCACCAACGGGAGGTGATAATATGATGTCGGCATGTTCTTCATGAGCTCAATGTAGAAAGTGTTGTCTCTCAGTCCGTTGACAAAGTTGTGGATGATAGCCTTCTCCTGCAAGTGTCGGTCCACCACCTTCATCGACGCGGCTATGTATCGACTGTAGAACTCCCAAGTGGTCTCCATCACTAGCTGCCTCATTACTAAAACCGTGGCCAGGTTCACGAACGTGTGCTTCATAGCGGAATAACGCCGAACCAGAGCAATGGCAAAATCCCAAAATGCCGAAGTGTACCGTTTGGCAGACCCTTGAACCATGCCAGACAGTTACCTCTTAGATACGAGGGCAACATCTTACACTACAACTACTCCAGAATGTCCCTAGCGTACATGATGCTTGCATAAGTATGGACAAACTCTTCCGGGTCTCCTTCTCCGTTGTAGGTTGGGAGTCCGTCCGGAGCCTTGGTTCCGGATGGCCTTTTGAAGCTCAACACTTCCGGAATCCATGGTGACTGAGGTCCGATTCCATTCCGTCCGATGAGGCAATTTAGACGATCCTCAATGGAATTCGGACAAAAGGGCGTCTGAAATCCAAATCCCCCGGGAAACCCTCCTCCGGCAGGTTGGATTCCGACCATCATCTGCTGTTGTCCTCCGGGTGCACCCATCCCATAGGTCTGTTGAGCTTGCGCTCCCCAGTATGGCGGTGCATTTGGATTCAGGCCGGCAGTCTGCTGTTAGTTTCCGCCCGAAAATAGGTTTGGATTCAGCATTCTCTGTTGTTCCGGAAGAGGCTTATCGGCCGCAGCTTGCTGCACCGCTTTCCACGCTTGGAACTGCTGATACTCCGCCACGTTCGTTCTCAGGATGCTGCCGTCAAATCTAGAATCATGGCGCCTACGCTCCTCCGTTCCGGCCTTCCGCCCTGATCGATTCCTACCCGATCGACCTGAGCGTCATCTTCCTCTGTGTTGTAATCCTCTGGATCGTACTCCTCCGGGTCGTACTCCTCCGGATCATACTCCTCCATATCATCCGAGTCTTCCTCTTCCGGATTACCCAAATCTGCCGTTCCTTCCACATCCGTGTCCCCTTCCGACTCCTCACGGTCTCCAAACTACCTCTGCCTCTACGCCTCCCGCTCGGTCCGCAGTCGCTCCCTGTTCTCGCGCTGTATCTCAGCCAGCGTCCGTTCCAGAATTGCTTTCTTTCCTTTGGCTTTCTCCGCTGCCAGGTGCTGTCGTCGACGTTTTTCAGCTGCAGCCTTCGCCTCTACCGCTGCCTCCTTGGCTCGGAGAACTCGTTCCTTTTCAGCCGCTACCTTTTGGGCCCTAACAGTTGCGGCTGCCCTTCTGGTCTTTGGCCCTCCACCCGCTTCTTCCTCCGGCGGGGGAGGGTTCTTCCTTGGCCGTCCGCGCGGCATGGACGCAACTTATAACTGGGAATGTGAGGTCCCACCGGGCGTGCCAACTGATGCTACCAGCTTCCAGTCCCGGTCCGGATACAGGGATGGTCTCCGGTCCGGATAAGGTTTCGTCTGTGCTCCGCGCGCTCTCACCTATTAGATCTGCAAAATAACGCCCCGGAGTATCCCGAGAATAGCTACTCCGGCGTGATGATGAAAGAGAGGCCTTTGAATAGGAGAGAGAATAAGGATATATTGAGAGAGTTTAGTCTGATAGAACATACCTTTCTCCACAAGTCCAAAGTTGTATTTATAGGTGTGAGTGGTCAGCCTCCAGCCCAAAGGCAGTGGTCCTGCCCTTTTGTCCTTACCCGGGGACATGTCATATTCATGTCCTCTCTGTCCCCGGATGACGCCATTCTAGCTGACGTCATATGGACCGGACTACTCTCTGGGCCGGAGCCTAGATATTGGCCAGAGCCCATATCACCAAAAAATACAACTCTCTATTATCGTTCATAATTATCACATGTGGAGATCTTCAATACTAGTGATCAAATGAACCAGTGGTTGATTTCTTTGGGATACCATTGACTCCCAGCTAACCACATGCACCGCTTAGGACACCCACAATGAGATCTGTTTGGATGGATTTTCCCTGCCCAAGTTGCCGAAATGCAACTAAAGACACAATGACTTACGCTTGAGCCGTTTTTGGTCCAAAATTAGGGGTTTGGGTTCGGAAGGACACGTTTGGTTTGGATTCGGGGTGGAGGCCCACCTGACATGGCGGGCACATAGAAGAACCCAACGAAGTGAGACTCTATTCAAAATTTATAATATCAGAGTATTAACCCACTAGGAGTTCTAGGAGCATGACTTAGTTCTGATAGATACAATGGCCTGCTTCTTTATACCAAAAACTCTTCAAGTTTATTTCCTTCTCTAAGTGTATATATGGAAAATTGGACTATTAATTCATGTGTGAAATATGAAATTCGGTGAAAAAAGAGTAGGAAATTTCAAATCACGAGAGTTTGGGGTTTTCAACCCATGAACAACGTAAGAGCAGTCAGATACAAGAAGAAATTGTTATATGTTCATACAAAGTGCAGTAGCAATATCCAAACTTAATAACACTCAGTTCAGCTAGTTATTGGAGATGTATATTAAATTAATATAGATAATAATGTATATTTCTCAAAATAATAGCGATTTTTTCGAGTAGAAATGAACAATTATATATTAAACCGAAAAAAACATATTTCACTAAAACTATATAGCATAAGCAACTTATGTATTTGTGTTATCTAATTAATATAAGTCTTGGAAACATGAAATTTTAACATGATCCAGTTCATGAATATTAGTCATGAAGTTTTTCAAAATTGGATGCTACAAAGAACGTAATTTCTTGTAAAACTGATATGATATATATAGTTTCTTAAATAAATGAAATGAAATTAAATAGATTTATTTCGAGAACGGTCCGTTGTCTCTAAACTCTGGTTAATCATCATACTTGATGCATGTTTACTTCTTTTAGTGGCAATATGGCTAATCAACACGAAACGGGACGGGCAATAGTAAAGAAAAAGTTAAGGCAACCTATATAGAACCCTTTTATAGTTATACCTCACTATTTTCCTTTTGATTTCCTTACTTTTCATACAAGTGTACTACTCTTTGTGGAAAAAACCACATTTTGGATCACTCAAATCTATAAAAAAGATACAAACCTATAAAAAGAAGCATATTATGAAACCTAAATGTGTCGAATCATCCCCTTTTCTTCTGTGTAAAAACACGAGGAAGAAGAAGCAAGTTGAAGTTTATGACATTTTTATTGTGTTTTTCAACCGATGCGAAGAATGTTTAGACAGGTTCATTTTTTTAAAAAACACATATTATTAGATACTCGTTCTAAAGTGACAAATTAAACTATTTTCTGATATTATTTGAGTGCGAGTGAATCCATATATTTCTCTTGGTAGAGTTTGTTTAAAAAAAAGCAAATGAGTAGATTTTTGTTATACGTTATAAATAAAATTATATAAAAAAATGATAGTTGCACAATAAAAAGAATAAGAGTAATCAATAATAAAAACCCGATAATCTTAAACTTTGTAAAATTAATAAATTTTAATTATTTGGTCCTGATAAATTAGCGTGTTCTTCTCAATTTATTTTATTAAACTATAAAATGAAGTTAAAAATTAAATTTAACTTTCGCTGAATTATCGATGACTCCCTATTCTTTACCGATGAATTATCCTAAAAGTCACAAAATCAGAACCGATGACTGATTACAATATTAAAGCACATGCTTAACTTACAATTCTTCAAATTTATAATCTTTGCCCTTTTTTGCATGCTTTCGGATCGTCCATGCTAATTGTTTATGTCTACGGCAGTTAAGCAACGTCTTGGAGGCTCATTTCAAGTAGTGGTCCACACCAAGAAATAGCAAGAAATAGCAATTTTTTCCAATTTCTATTCATTTCATATGTTTAGGATTGCTTTCAAAACCATCAAATATAACTATGTATGATAACCTCTTTCCGGAAAAAGCAAAATTAATGACTCTTGTAGCTCTATGCAAGTAGCGGTGGAACTATAAGAAAATTTATGTAATTGTTGAAAATGACTATGTCTCGACGTATCGGTAGCGGAGATTGCTCTCCAATACAATTTCATCGTAATGTCGGCCGATCAACAGTAAATTGGGTGTTGTTATACGCAGTTCAATATTTTACTCTTGATCCAAAATACAGAGTAATAGTACGAAAATGACTTCAACTTATCTGATTTTTGAGAAATTAGACAATTTAATTACAAGGGACGGTAGTGTCATTTCATTGATATTTTGGATAACGCTGAGTAAAATACTGAAATACTTATAGCACTTCAGTGAACTATTACCTCAACCCTAAAATTAGGGGTTGCCGCCGCTACCCCGTCAACTTTCTAGTTTCGCCCATATATATTACTGCTTCACAATATTAAATAAATCAAAAATAATCTTAGTAAATCAGATTCTCGCACTTTATAATGTTGTTATTATGCACGATCGAAATCACATTTGTTGTATTCACTCCAACTCAAAAGAACAAAACTTATTCTCATATGGCATGTGATTTTACAATTGGCTCATTTCTAGATTGCTTTGAAAAGCATCAATTAATATGAATATAATACAAGTCCTCATGGGAAATCTGAAATGATGAAGTTTACCTCTCCATTGAAAAAGACATCTAGATTGCCAAATGATATTGAGACAACCATATATTTCTTCTATCCACAATGCTTCAGCAAATCAAATCATGTAACATGCATAAAGTCGATCAATTGCTATGTCCCAACGGACTCTTTTTACCCCAAATTTGGAGTTATAATTAGGAGTCCACAGCTCCAAAGGGAGGATTTTAACCATTTAGTTCCTCTTTTTTTCCTATATTGAAGGTGGCTTTTGGCTATTCGTATCTTTTTTGGACCTTTTCAAAAATTGGCATCATTGTACGAAACTTCTGATTTTTTTCACAAATATCAATGTCGATTTAGTTATTTGTAAAGTTGAATATGTGTCGTTTATTAGTATGTTTTTTTAACGCAAAATACAATTATTGTGGGTGCAGTATATTAGAGCTACTCAAACGGTCAAAATAAGATACGCAAGTACAATGATATTGTAAGTTGAATTTAATTTGTAAGGTTAAGAAAAAATTCTAGTGTTATAAAAATTCTAAAAGCATCTGCATTATATATCGTTGAATATTAATGTTAGAATGGTATATTTAATCTTTAAAAAACTTAAAATAAGGACAGTGAAGATGTAGTAATGATATGGTCACACACAGAAACACTTGGAACAAATTCTAGTCGAAATGAAAAATATACAATTAAACTATTAAAAATATCAAATGTAACACCCTAGAATACAATCACTTAATTAGTTTCATTATACATTATTTAGATAATCTCCACGGGATAGTAAAAGATTTTCAAAACTGTCTGTAAACTGTATCTGATTGCTTGATTAGAATAAGGCAGGAGCATGCCTATATATAGTTACATACAAGGGCCTAAAGCTAAATACTGAAGCTAGCTAAACCCTAGGCACATAAGTGCAATATACAAAGTACATACATAATTAATAAATCAGTCCTCCAGTTCTTCTTGTATTGTCACACCCCCCTTCAAGCGAAGCGTCGGATTGACTGAGACGCGAAGTTTGGACCGAAAGAAGTCGAACAGCGCACGATTGAGCCCCTTGGTGAAGATATCCGCAACTTGTAAGGATGTCGGAACATGACCAACTCGAAACTTGCCAGCACTAACAAGTTCCCTCACAAAGTGATAGTCGATGTCGATGTGCTTAGCTCTCTTGTGAGCAACTGGGTTCTCCGCAAGAAAGACACTGTTATTGTCACAAAGAAGCACCGGAGATCCCTGAAGTGGGAAGCGCAGATCCCAAAGAATGTGTAACAGCCATACTACCTCCGAAGCAGTGTTCGCAAGAGCCCTGTATTCCGATTCAGAGCTTGACCGAGAGACTGTAGGTTGCTTCTTCGCACTCCATGAGACCAAGTTGCCACCAAGGAAGACTGCATATCCATAAGTAGAGCGACGTGTCTCCAAGCAGCGCGCCCAATCAGCATCAGAGTAGGCTAGTATCTCTGAAACACCATCAGTAGTAAAGGTCAATCCATAATGTTGCGTGCCTCGAACATATCTGAGGATTCGAGTAACTGCAGCAAAATGATCATCCCGTGGATCCTGAAGGTATTGACTCACAGAGTTGACAGCAAAAGATAGGTCAGGACGAGTGATGGTGAGGTACTGAAGTGCACCTACAAGAGATCGATACAACTTCGGATTATGAAATGGTCCACTGGTACTGCTGTGTAACTGAGACAACGGAAGAAATGGTGTAGAGACCGGTGTAGCATCCAACATCCCAGCTCTCTGAAGAATATCCCCAGCATACTTGGCTTGACCCAAGAACAACCCGGTAGAGGTGGGTGTAACCTCCAGGCCAAGAAAGTAGCTGAGTTATCCGAGATCCTTGACAGAGAACTCCCGATCAGCCCGAGCTATGAAACTCTGAATAGCAACCTTATCATTCCTGGTAAGAATGATATCATCGACATAGATAAGAAGGTAAAGGATGACTGAGCCACGGGTGAACACGAACAGAGACGGATCCGACAAACTGCCAACAAAGCCAAGGCCTTTAACAAAGGCACTGAAACGATCAAACCATGCCCTAGGAGCTTGCTTAAGACCATAGATGGCTTTCCTTAGAAGACATACATGATTAGGACGTGCAGAATCCTGATATCCAGCTGGTTGCGCCATGTAAACTGGACTATCAAGAACACCATTTAGAAAAGCATTCTTGATATCGAGCTGATGAAGCGGCCATTTCCTCATAGTAGCAATAGCAACCACTGTTCGGACAGTAGCAGCCTTAATAACTGGACTGAAGGTGTGATCAAAATCAAATCCCGGAACCTGTGAGAATCCTTGAGTCACCAGACGTGCTTTATACCTCTCAATAGAGCCATCCTGTTTGTACTTCAATCGATAGACCCACTTGGAACCAACCACATTAACATGTGGAGGGAAAGGCACCAACTGCCATGTTTGTTGCCGCTGAAGTGCATCAATCTCTTCGTCCATAGCAGTAATCCATCGTGAGTCCTTTACTGCAGCCTTGAAGTTTCTCGGTTCCTTCTGTACCAGCAACTCAGCAACTAAACCTGTAGCCACAAAATCAGGTCCAAGACCGCGAGCTACTCTTGTTCCATCCTGATGACGAGTGACCATCGAGTGAGCTCGAGGAGCAGGTGGGGCTGCCGAAGCCTGTTGAGCTATGGAAACAGGAGGAGTCAAAGGACCACTTCCAGAAGAGACTGAATCACCAGTTGAATCGGATGAACGCGAGGATACTGGAGAGGTTGCTGGAGTGACTGGTTCCGATTCATCGGTGATTACTGCTGGTGCAGTCAAAGAAGACTCATGACACACCGTACAGGGCTGCTGTGGTGGAATGATCTCGACAGAAGATGTCTCTAAATCGGGATCAGTGGGGTCAACAAAGGAAGAGACATCCAAAGAGGTGAAATGAGCTTCTGTGGATGCTCTCGAGAATGGAAAGTGACCCTCATCGAAGCGAGCGTGGCGAGTCATATAAATGTGTCCAGAAGCAGGATCCAAGCACTTAAATCCTTTGTGGTTCGCACTGTAACCCAAAAAGACACATGGCAGACTGCGAGGGGCTAATTTATGCTCAGATGTAGGCCGAACATAGGGAAAAACACGGCACCCAAATGGATGAAAGTTTGAGTAGTCCGGTGAACGCCCAAAAAGTACTTCAAAAGGATACTTGTTATCAATCACCGGAGTTGGCAGCCGATTGATAGTAAAAACAGCAGCACTGAATGCGTCATCCCAGTGAGATAGCGGCAGGTGTGAATGAAACAACATGGAGAGGCCCATCTCCGTGATGTGTCTGTGCTTGCGTTCTGCTCTACCATTCTGCTCAGGTGTATATGGACATGAGACTTGATGATGAATACCGCGAGTTCCAAAGTGAGACTGCAACCTGTTGTTGATGAATTCAGTGCCTCCATCACTCTGAAAAACTTTGATGCGAGATGAAAATTGGTTCTCTACGAATGCTTCAAACTGGAAGTAGACATCTACGAAGTCTGACTTACGACGTAGATGATAGAACCACGAAAATTGCGAATAATCATCCACAAACAAAGCATAATAAGAAAAACCATTTCCTGAAACAATCAGAGATGGCCCACACAAATCACAATGAATCAAATCCAAAACATTCTTAGCCCGTCTGGGGTTCTCAACAAAAGACAGTTTATGGCCTTTAGCCATAGCACACGGTTCACAAATACCAGGTTTCGGAAGTACAGAAGTAAGAGACAAAAACCCCTGTTTGTTCAATAAATGTTAACGTTTCGGATGTTAAGATTTCGTAATAGCACATAGCTCCTTGGTAAACTTACTAATTGACAGCAGGTTTTTAGTAATTGCAGGCACAACCAAGACATCAGATATATGTATAGAAGGGCTAACTCTAGCATCACCAACAGCAGTAATAGGAAGAGAAGCACCATTACCAACAGAAACAGAGATATTACCATTATATGGAGCCAGAGCAGTCAAGTTCGAAGAAGTGGCACTCATATGGTTGGTAACCCCTGAATCAAGATACCAGTCTGAAGCTGGAGGAGCAGTAGCAGGCTGAGTCTGAGGAGCCTGGTAGGGCACATACTGCGGTGCATACACAAGTGGCTGAGGAGCCACTGCCGCAGGAGCAACCGGAGCAGCATAGGTCTGAGCAACAAGAGCTTGAGGAGCCGATGGAGTCTGTGCCGACTGAGGAACATAAGTCTGGTACTGCTGCTGGCCATAGGGCTGTGGTGGTGGAGTCACATAACTTGGCGTAGAGTAGGGACAAAACCTAAAGATGTGTCCGAAACCTCCACACGTGTAACACTGAATCTGAGTACCCAAAACACCAGATCTGGACACACCAGGACTTCCAGGAACTTCCCAGGAACTTGTTTCTGTTAACGTTGAGAAGTTTGTCTAAGGATGTTAAGATTTTCAAAACGTTGAGAAGTTTGTCTAACCAAAGCATGCCATTGAATCAGAGGGTTGCCATGATGACTATCCAAACTATTTCGGATTCCTATTCTCATGTAAGTCAGATAATTAAGAGTCAGCAAAGTTTAGTCGAATAAATGTATCCGTCGAACAAACTAACAACTAATTGATAAACCAGCTCGACTAATGTACTTAAATAAAAACCAATATTAAAATAGTAACATATAATATAACTGGGGGAAGAACATAGGGCCTGTTTATCTTTTCTATATAGTAGTTTAGTTCAGTTCACTAAATTTATATTTTATTTTCAGTTCAGTTTAATATAATTATATTTTTTTCAGTTTAGTTTAGTATAATTTTATTTTGTTCAGTTCTGTTAAATATCTTAATATTTTTTTTTCAGTTCAGTTCAATATATTTATACCTTTTTCAGTTCAGTTCTTTATACTTTCAATTCTTTCAATCAGTTCAGTATTTTTTTTATTTTTTCAGTTCAATTCAATTTAGTTCAACAAGAATTAAGGTCAAGCAAACAGTGGCGATGTTAATTATTTTGACATGTTTTATGTCTAAGAGGGACTGTTTAGTACAATTTATCTTAATATTTTTCAGTTCAGTTCAATTCAATTTAGTATTTTTCAGTTCAGTTTAGTTACGTACATTATACTTATAAATTTTTAAAAACAAATTGTATGTTAATAATTCAATTCAATTAAATCCAACTCAGAGAAAATATAATTTAATTCAATTCAGTTCAATTAAATTAATGATTTTAGTTCATTTCAGTTAAGTGTAGTTCAATTCAGTTCTATTTTCTATTCATGACTTTCAGTTTCTCTACCATTAGATTGCCAAATTCTTATTTCCATATCCATTTTATCTAGTTGCAATATCCATTCCATTTCAAACAATGCATTGATTTGTTTCTTTAATTTCTTTTTGTTCAATTAGTTCAGTTCAATAAAATTCAGCTCGATTTAGTTTATCAAGCTAGGTTCAGTTTACTGAGTTCGGTTTGAAAAAATATGATTTGATGAAATACAATTTCATTTAGTTACATCAATGCATTGATCGTTTTCTTCAATTCTACTCAATTAAGTTAAATTCAGCATGATTCAGTTCAATTCAGTTTAATTAGCTAGGTCCAATTTGTTAAGTCTAGAATTGAGGAAATATGATTTGATAAAGTTTTGTTAATTTAATTATATCAATGAATACTTTTGTAAGTTTAGCTTAATTAAGTTCAGTTTAGTTCAGTTCAGTATGCTTCAGTTCATTTAGGTTTATCAAGCTAGGTTCGATTTATTAAGTTTGGTGTAGATAAACTATGATTTGATAAAATATAACATAATTTGGTTGTATCAATACATTGATTTTTTCATCAATTAAGTTCAATAATGTCCAGTTCAGTATAATTCAGCCCGATTCTGTTTAATATTGATGATCATTTTATTAAGTTCGGTTCTGATGAAGTATAATTTGATAAAAATGTAGCTATCAATGCAGTGATTTATTTTTCAATGCAGTATAATAAGATATTTGAATTTTAGTTCAGTTCAGTTCAGTTCTTTTCAGTTATGTTCAGTTTAGTTTTTTTCAGTTCAATTTAGACTATTAAATAAGCAGTAAGTGTTAATCATATTTGCATCATCTTTAACATTTGGGGCATAATTTTGCACAATATATACCACAATGTCTTTTATAATATCTTATACTCCAGAATTGCCCGGAGAGTTTTTAAGTCACAGACAACCCAAACAGTTTTTAAATTACTTCTTCGGCAATAAATGATGATATACAAATAGAATAATGTATTGAAATGACGTGGGATAGTTTTGCGTTTCAAAGTTGTATTAATGTTTAATGAAGCTCTTATTGAATATTTTCTAGCACAGTAGTATAATTAAACTATGTAGCCCTTCTCCTTTTCTCAGATGTCCGGAAACCTTGTCACTAGTCCTCATAACAGCTTCATCCGAATCAAGTACTTTGAATTCATTAGTTAGAGACATTACCTTGGAGACGTACTCACCTAATGTAAATGAGGCTATATTGTAAGATAAAACTCTGTCAACATTTTTCTTGTCCACTTCAATTCCTTCTTCATTCGCTGGAATATTATAGCATACACGCTTCTCCGGTTGGCTACGATGACCTCCACATCAACCCCGGGAGGTAGGGGCCTCTTTAATATGCCCATTAATGGAATCCTACATCAATAATTATATAATGCTTAGTAAGAGTAAGCATCTAATACCTCATCCTCAATATTATCCAATCCAATCGTACATTATACCTTGTCAATTTTCCAGAACACATTATATCTCCTCAATATTATTCAATCATATTGTAATCAATTTACAACTCCTATGTTTTTTACCAATCTCTCTTTATCCTGGTAGAAGCGCGCCTATCTCTGATTACATAAATACCTAATGAAGCGATAAAAAATAGACGTTAGTAAACAATTTTTAATATGATACCTTATTTGTCATATGCATTGATGATAGTTATAAAGTATGTAAATATGATTGTATCATGGGAAAAATAAAATTTAAATATAAATATATAACATTTCAATCAATTCCGATGATCAACACAAAAGACAAGAAATAGAACTATCTGTCCTAACAGATGATTATTTATCCCATATTTCTTCATCATCCGAAAAGACTCTCAAAACTTGAAAAAATGAATGATTTTCTTGCAAAGTATGTGTACTTCATGCATCAACTATATAGAAATTCGACATCGATTTGTTTAAAATGTTAGTTGCATATAGGGGTGTGGCAAAAATCCCACTACCCAATGGTCCTTGGCTATTATGCCTATGGTTGATCGGCCCCGCCCTTGCCCTTGGCCTCGTCCCCGTCCTCTTTCTTTTGAATCGTTTAAACGTTTATTTTTCGAGGGATGGTTTAGATGTATTTTGAGACCTATTATTAGTTGTAATATCGTTGAACATCGTTGAACGTATTTCAGATTTATTATTTGGTACTGGTACTGATCGCTTGAACTATTTATCTTTAAATTTGTGTTGGTTTATACTCTAAAAAAAGATTGAAAATCTCATTTTTCATGTGATTTAGAAATGTAATGTTACGAATGGAATTTAGAAATGACACCAAGTAGAATCATGTGGAATTGAGGGGAAATAGGCAGCATTCATACTTGGCATGAATCCTGAACTCTTGATGGGAGACATCAGCCTGTGGTGTGTAATAGAAATGGGCTTAGCAGATTTGGGGGTAGTACCTCATTTTGAAACCTCTCAATTGGTCCATTACGTATCTTTTGCAACATTATATGAACAAGCATCAACACATACAAAGTAAATTGAAAATGATACATGCATCTACACATACAGAGTACACTACAACAAAGATTAAGTAGTATGAGCTGAAATTACCAGATGATTCAGATTTGTTAAAGAAAAGTTTCTTCCGAGATTTAGCATTCCAATCAAACATTTGGAGAATTCCTTCTCTTGAGCTTCTATTCTCTACTTCCATTTAATGTCCATCCTCCACAAAGAAAACATCCACTTCTTCACTATATCCATATTTTTGTCCCAATATTGCAATATTGGTAAGCATATTTGATATATGATTAAACATGTCATCCAACAGTACAGCATCAGAATCCATGATCACCTCCCACTGAATTGACCATCCAGTGATATATTGACCTTTTTCTTCACCAAGTTTAAACCCAACCTCTAACACGCAGACACATTAACCGCTCAATACTCCTCCACCTCAATGCTAGGCTGCAATTGATTCAGCCGATCCTGAAATAGAAAGTCTTGGGAGAAAAGTGAATGAAAGTTAGTAATCAAAATTTTGAAAACAAACGCAGTGGAAGAAGGGGAAGAAAGTGAGATTAAGGGTTGGGCGGGCCTAAGCCCAAATCATCTCTACAAATACCACGTACAAGTAACAAATTGTAATTCTTCTGATAATATAATTGCATCCTCTTTTATTAATGGAGAACAATATTTGGTACAACAAATATGGATGATAAGTTTGGCGTAACATTGTATCATAATCAAGTCGAACAAATATTGACAAACAATTAGGCGGGATTAACCAGACTTAGAGGTGAATGTTTAGGACAATATTTCAACAAAGGATTTAGGTAATTTTTTTAATTTTTATTTACATTCTTTTCATTAGAAGTTTTATCCGTAAAGAGACTAAAAGTAAAGCATGCTCAACTAATTAAACATCCACACAGAATAATATAAAAATCTTTCATCTAAAGAGGTCACAGATCACTTTGACAATTCAATTTAACACAATAATCTAGGTCTATTTGCTACATCTCTAAGTGTTAATCACATTTGAATCTTCTTTAACATTTGGATCATAATTTTGCACAATATATATCACAATATTTTTGATAATATTTAATACTCCGGAATTGCCTAGACATTTTCTAAGTCACAGACAATCGAAATAATTTCAGACAATCGAAACAATTTTTAAATTACTTTTTTGGAAATAGATGATGATATACACATAGCATAATGGGTTGAAATGATTTGGGGGTAGTTTTGCATTTCAAAGTTGTATAAGTTTTTAATGAAGATTATAATAAGACTTTTCAAGAATGAATGGTTGTATTTTACATTAAAACTAGGAATGAGGGGTATGTTAGCATAGAGAGCGCCCATTTTGAAATTCAAACACATAAGTTTATTGTAGAAATAAGATATTTAAATAAAAAAACAAATTAAAGGATGCCACATAAATCAAATCAAATCATGGAGCAAAAGGCCCGACGCCACATGCAGAGGCGAAGGATTTTTGAATATCTAGATCAATTAAAGTATGATCAGTTCAATTCAATTTCATTAGCTAGCTTCAATTTGTTAAATTTAGAATTGATTAAATATGATTTGATAAAATTTTGTTAATTTAATTATATCAATGAATAATTTTGTAAGTTCATCTTAATTAAGTTCGATTTAGTTCAATTCCATATGCTTCAGTTAATTTCAGTCTATCAAGTTAGGTTCGATTTATTAAATTTGATGCTGATAAAAATATAACATAATTTGGTTATATCAATACATTGACTTTTTTCATCAATTCAGTTCAATAAAGTCCAGTTCAGTATACTTCAGCTCGATTCTGTTTAATATCTATGATTGTTTTAGTAAGTTCGGTTCTGATGAAGTATATTTTGATAAAATATGGCTAATATAGTTATGTCAATGCAATGATTTGTTTCTTCAATTCATGTTTTGTTCAGTTAATTTCAATCCAATATATTTCAATGGCTTGTTTGTAATCAAAAATTTGATTATAAATATATTTTATTAAAAAATCAATAGAATTTTAGTTCAGTTCAATTCAGTTTAATATTTTTCAGTTTAGTTTAGTATTTTTCAGTTCAGTTCAATTCATGCGTATTAAACAAACCCTAACTCTCTTAAGCCTAAAAATGTTAAGACATTCCACGTAATAGACTTTTCAATAGTACGAAAAATACGTAAAACGAAATTATATATCTTCCACTTATAGTAGTTTGTAAACGTCTAGAAGAAAGATCGATATGTAAAAAGCAGATTGGTTATTACTTTTAGAAACAAATTAACCCGATATTATAGATCTACAAAAGTTATAGTAAACTTTTATGAAATGGACCACTATGAATAATTATAAAAGTGAAAGTAAGAAAATAGTCCAAAATCAATTAAGCGTTAAGTAATTAATGGACTAAGCATCTGCATCACACCAGTTAATTTCTCAACAGACATCATAGTATTGAATAGGTTGAAAATGATTAATTATCATACATAGTCAACCCCTTAAATTAATTAATCTGTTACTTTCATATTGTTATGCAAGCCTCACCTATTAATCAAAAATTCATGCATGCTCTCATTGTACACGTGTGCAAATGAGATGATGGGAAAGAAAACATAAACAAAAAAGAAAAGAAAAAGAAATAAGATTATGTAGGGTGGAAGCAAAAAATCACTTGGCTTGGCCACAAAACAACGTTATCTTTCTTTATATTTTTTCTATTAATTGGATATATTCAAATTTATTGGATATTATTTTCTATTTTTTTGAAATTATTAATTTACATTACAAATATCTAGTGTATGTAGGATATGAAATCTAACCTATTCTAATCCATCATAATCTAGTTCAATATTGAGATATAAATTTAGAAGTAGAATATTCCACTTTAATACACTTGTCAGCAGCGGCGGAAGCAGGGTTGCACGAGACGGCGCTGACAACCTTCAAAATATATATTAGAACATATATTACTATAGTTTGGAATAAAAATATAGGAAGATATTCCGGCAACCTCAACCCTATTTATATAGCAATTCCAAATAAATTTGTTTGGTTCCGTGCGTGCCTGTTAGATCGGGACTACTCTTGGCAAGATGTAATAAAAAGTGTAACATTATTGTTGTTTATTTAATGTGATCATGACGACACAATAGTTTTCTTTATTTCTTTTATAATTTGCAAATGCATGGTTTTATAATTAACTTATACTTAATAATCAAGTAAAAATTGTGGACTTATGTTGAACTATTTATATACAATTCCAAACTCCTCATTATTTGCAAAAACTTAAGTCAAAATATAATCATTTGAAGTAGACAGAAGTTTTAGCACTAGGGCTAGATGCACTTTGTCGGCAGTTCTCTGAAATAATTTCCATTTATCTTAATTATGAGTTACTCTTCTAATCCAATTTATACACATTTGTTGAATCTTGAATAATTCTCCAGTCAATGAATATGAAAAGTAACATTCTTTTTAAATAAAAAAGTGTATTAATTTAAAAAAGATATCGAAATAAAAATGAAAAAGCTAGCTTGATTTTGAAGAAATATGCATAGAAAAAGACGATCAATGTATGGAGTCAAAGACAAGACGACCACCTATCTCTTTCCAAACCGTTTTTCTCACTCGACCCCTCAACCAACACACACACACACACACACAGTTCTTACACTGAAAAACACTCCCCCCGTTTCTAAGCAAACCCCACAAAAAAGCAGAATCATCATACTCACCATCATTTCCATCTCTCTGCTGTCTCTTCCATTCCATTTTCACTATAAAACCGCGGTTTCTTTCTGGCACCAAAAACAGTTGCAGAGGGCTCAAGTTTATCTTGAAAATGAAGAAGCCTGCGGAGCCCTTTGTAGCGAAGAATAACGGTGCTGCTGCGATGAATAACGGGGTGAAGCTGAGAAAAGGGCTGTGGTCGCCTGAAGAAGATGACAAGCTGATGAACTACATGCTGACCAACGGCCAAGGCTGCTGGAGTGATGTTGCGAGGAATGCAGGGCTCCAAAGATGTGGGAAGAGCTGTAGGCTGAGGTGGATCAATTATCTCAGGCCTGACCTTAAAAGAGGAGCGTTTTCTCCTCAGGAAGAAGAGCTCATCATCCACCTCCATTCTCTTCTTGGAAATAGGTACATTCATATGATCATCTCAAATCTCATCTGTCGGTATCTGTCTGTATGTCGGTCTGGTTCTGCAACTAAGTGAGCCTTGAATATGTTTGATTTGTTCATCTACTAATCATCCTGCAACTCTAATGAAATAAATATGTCAGTTTGTTTGGAAGTACATATATTAATTATTTAGTACTGTCACCTTATATAAATAAACATGCCTTGCTAGTGCCACCTTCAAAAGTGTGAGAATATCATAAAATGGTTAACATGAAAGGCATGTTAAAATCCAATCATGAAATGAGAGAATTTACTATAACCATGAAGGTAGGTAAATAACTTTACCATCCCACTATAACAATATTGAGAGTAGGTAAATACAGTATGTTTTGGGGGTTGCTGATTGCAAGACGGTTTTTTGTTCTGCAAGACCAAATTCAAAACTGAATTGACGATAATACTTTTGTAATTTTAGAGGTATTGGTCCGTTTTTCAAATTGACATTCATTATCATGTTGTAATTGTGGAACAATAACTCTAAAATTGTAAGAGATATTATCGTTAATTCAATTATATATGAAACTGGTTCTGCTGGAGCAAATCCATTCTGCAAATAACAAACCCATATATTTTAAACTATACACGATCCCCATCTTATCATGTGACAGATATTATTAGATTCTTATATTTATCTCTTGTCCCATCAATATTTGCAATGGATAAGATGAATAGAAAGTTTTTAATCTCATCCTTGACATCTTGAGAACATGAGTTGAAGATTGGCTGTGCTAACTACTGTTTCTACAATGACCTTCTACCTGTTACGTCGGTATATATATATATTCATGGTCTTAGCAAAAGCAGCCATGCAGGGTTATATACGCACAGTAATTTCACACAGTAAATTGTCTGTGGTTGAAATTGTGACTGTGACAAAGTGTCATATATTAATATAATATAGGGGGACAAGAAAAGATTAATGATTATAATCATTTTAGCTTGCAACATAGTTAAGCTTAATTGTATAGCTAGCTAATAGACACCGACAAGTAATTAACTAACGCACAATTAGTATATTTGTACAATGAAACTAATCATAAAAGTTTGGAAATTACGTAATACATTATGGACTTGGCATGCATTCTAATCACCGTCAAGGCGTCAACTTCACAGAGAATTTCTTTTTTCTATATTTTTATCAGAAAATATATTTTAATTTTGTGTGCATGCTGTTTTTTGTTCTTTTATTAGATTTTTATTTTGATTATAACTTTTAATACATATCGAAATGATTTTCATTTGATTTTTATACTATGTTGAATAAAATCCATGTCTATAATCGCTTTATTTCAAAGCAAAGAGGAGAGAGGTCCGTTTTTGAGTTATATTGAAGTACAAGAAACGTATACATCACACAACGTGGACACAATTCAGATGTGGCAGCTCTAAATAAAGTACTTATTAATTTAGTAATCCAAATAATACTAATTTTTCAAAAAAGAATCAAGTAATACTAATTGATTTATAATGATTATCTATGAGTAGTGATTTAAATATTGGCTTTAAACTAATAAGGATTTTAGGTGCAGGTACAAACGGATTATACATGTGCAAATTAGATATAAAATGTCTGAAATACCGCTACCAAAGTTAGGGTTAAAATATGAAAAGAAGAATTGCTTTTGAATCACATGGAGGACAATTGAGTAATTTAATCATATTTTTGAACCTGAATAACTCATTTGGGGCTGCAATATCTATCAGCCCCTAAACTAATTAATTAAGCACACTTTAATTATTTATATTTCTTTTATGTTTTTTTTCATACGTTTTAAGAATTAGAATTTAATATCCACTGCATGTGCATGCCACTGTCTTTATTACTTGGAGTTCAAGGTACTAGCTAGGTAGTCCTTTTCCCACGTATGGCATGCAAAACCATATGAAACTTGCAACCAACTTTACTTCATTTTCAGTTGATCAATCTGATTTTATAATCATTTGCTTGATGTTGAAGGTGGTCTCAAATAGCAGCTCGTTTGCCCGGACGCACTGATAACGAGATCAAGAACTTCTGGAACTCAACGATCAAGAAGAGGCTCAAGAACTCATCATCATCACCAAACACAAGCGACTCATCCTCAGATGCGATGGGGAGGCTCATGTCAATGCAGGAACAGACGATGCTGGGCTCGTATATCGACTCGACGTCATCTGCATCATCTTCCATGGGTCTTGGCAACATGATCGATCCAATTCTACCAATGCTGGACCAAACCCTAGTGAGCAATCTCCATGGCAGCCCTAATTACTTCAATGACCCTCTGGCTGCTACCCATCATCATCATCATCAGGGGAGTTCCAATAACATGGCTTGCAGCCCTAGCCCTAACCCTAACCCTAATAACCAGCTTTATTATGATGAGAGGGGTAATATATTTGGGGGGAACATTTTAGGAGCTGGGGATCATGCTCCACTCTTTGTCCCACCATTTGAGACCGAGAAAGGTGCGAATGCTGCTGCAGGAAACCTTGTAGACAGAAACCCTAATGGCAACCCGACGAGGAATGGCAACGTTAATAACATGAAAGTAGAGAACATGGCTGGATTTGGGAGCTACTGGGAAGGAGATGAACTCAGATCAGTGGGAGAATGGGATTTTGATGAGCTTATGAGAGATGTTTCCTCCTTCCCTTTTGCTGATCTCCAAAAGAATAGTTGGTGACCAGATCTTTACCCCCTTTTTCACTATACATGTTAATTTGTGCCTTAATTTGATCTTTTTACCCCCTTTATACACTCTTTAGTTGGGGGTCCCATTACATTTCCATGAAGATTCTTGTTGGAAGGTTAATTCCATGCATTTACTGCTGTTGAAATAAACAGAGCAAACGTTGTAGATTACATATATACATGTATTAATCCTGGACATATATATACATCAAATTTGAATGATATGGAATAAAAGGCAGCTAGCTTTTGTAATTCTTGCAAATAATTTTGCTTGTAGATTTAAATGTCAGTTGTATATATTCATGTATTTTCTTTGTGCCATCGTTTAAAATTAAAAATAACTCCACTTAATTATATTAAAGACCAACATAAGAGATTAAAATTCTGATCGCGCCTTCTTAGTAAACATGGACATGCATGTATCACCACTTAAAAACAATAATATAGAGAAATTATACATGCAGATCCATGTTTACTAATGCAGGTCTGAAAAACACACCTAGTTTCCCGACAACGATACATCAATTTCACCACCCAAACAGTAGCATTTATAGCCGTTCTGTCATCTATTCCGTCGCCAACGGATAGATAACGGCCTCAATTATGGTGGCGCCGGCGGCGACACCACCGCCAATCCGCGGCGGAAACCCCCAAACCAAATCCTTTGATTAAATCCTAAGCCAACCGTACTCCCCATCTCACCCCTACACTTCCATCTAATCCAGAAATTGCTCCGATTACTCAGTATCAGGGTGAAATAGCTTCCATAGTTACAAGAGATCAAGCTGAGACACTTGCCTCTCACTACAGCAATGCCCTCATTGGCAAGTTTGCCCGCGGTAAACCGTCGATGGAACGCCTCCACGATGCGTTCAAATCAATTGGATTCTCCGGCAAATACCAAATCGGCTCAGTAGACTTCCGTCACATTCTTATCAGATTTGAAGACGCCTAAGATTACAGACGTTGCTGGATCAAAGGCTATTGGATCTTGGGCGGTTCTCAGATGAAGGTCTTGAAATGGACAGTTGACTTCTCCACAGATGCAGAATCCTCCATTGTCCCAGTATGGTTCACAATTCCTAAGGTACCATTTTACTTCCACAACTCCACTATGATTGAGACTATTGGTAACCAGATAGGCTCTTTCATTAAAATGGATGCTGCAATCTCAACTCTCACCAGACCCTCTGCTATCAAGTTATGTGTTGATATAGTTTTGAGGAAAAAATTGCAGACCTCTATTAGACTTGGTATTGAGGATGGTACTATTGCAAAATATGGAATTGAATATGATGAAGTCCCCAAGTATTGTAGTCACTGCAGTATGCTGGGGCATGATGACAATAATTGTCTGGTCCTCCACCCTGAATTGAGGCAAAAGGTTAGGCCTACTCCACCCCCTCCAACTAAACAGGTTACTCAACTTCTAAAGAAGGATTCTGAAACCATACTTTCCCCCCTCCCCAGAAGAATAAAACAACTATGGCATTGGTTGAGGTCATCAATGTTACTGACTCTGATGAGCTCATCAAAGAGTGTGGCACATCTGGTCTTACCCCCTCAACCAAAGACAAGGGCAGCCATTCCACTGGTCCCCCCCCCCCCAAAAAAAAGCAAGAAAAAACCTTCCCAAACATTCTCATCTCCCTTACAATCTTTAAGCCATGCCAGCCCCACTGACTGGTTCCCTCCACCTAGATTGACTACTGATGAAGAGCATCAATACTGTCTCTAGTGCTCATGTCTCAACATTGACACCTGCAGTTGATGATCTCTTGGTTGGTACAGGTAAAAATTCCTCCTTTGTCAATTTACAATTTTCCCCTGATAAAGTTTACTTTTCTGGTGGAGACACAGCCAACAGGTTTCTACCACTGATGGAAGCACATACACAGGATGAGCCTGATGATTCAGATAATGAAATGATATCTGAATCATCACAGGATGATAACCTCTTACTTGATCCACCTTCTCCATCTTCTACCCCTTATGCCCTTACTTCAGATACTGGTCAACCTGAAATCCCTCCCCCATCAAAAAAACCAAAAACCCCTAGTTTCTTTACTCAGCTCAACAAAAAGTTCACCCCAATCCAGCCACCAAAAATCCCATATCCTAATGTAGTCTACACTAGATCAAAAAGCTCCAAACCTAACTCTCAATGATTATCACAACAAAGAAGATCAGAACTCTAGTGTGGAACATCAGAGGCATGAAACATCACTGGTAAGACTCATTGACCTAATTACTCATCACAGAATTGAAGTTTTATGCCTTATTGAACCATGTCATAAAATTCAGAAATGTGACAAATTTAGAAGAAAATTACACTTCTCACACTACATGACAGTACAGGGTGGAAAGATTTGCCTTATGTGGAATGAGCCTATCCAAGTAATTCTTTTGCAAGATCACTTGCAATTTTTAGCTGTAACACTTTTCAGTCCTTACTTAAATACTAGCATGGAGGGCATATTTATATATGCTCTCAGAACAGTCCCTGGTAGAGCTGAGTTGTGGGATGCCCTTGCTCACAGGAACTTGGATGATTCCTTTCTTATTGGAGATTTTTAATACAATAAAATCTCCAATAGAATATAAGGGACCCTCACATCCAAGGCCTAAAACAATGGCTGATTTCAATCACTTTATCTCTATTAATGCTATGTGTGAGATTAATACAGTAGGTAACTTGTTTACCTGGTCAAATAACTCGTTGTAGAATCCCACAACTCGAAAACTAGATAGGGGCCTGTGCTCTCATCACTGGTTGATGAAGTACCCCTCTTCTTCAATCCAAGTGTTAAACAGAGACACATCAGATCATTCACCATTACTGCTTTCAATAGATAGTAATATAGCATTATCCCCTAGGCCATTTAGATTTATCAATGCTTGGTTTAACAGAGAGGATTTCATGGCAACAATCGCCAATGATTGGAATCAACCTGTAAACAACACTTGGATGCTAGGTTTTTTTCTAAAACTACACAGACTCAAATTCACCATCAAAAGTTGGAATAAACTTAGTTTTGGTGATATTGAGTCTAATGTAGTCACAGCTGCTGAAGCCTTTAGACTTCAAGAAATAGTTTTTGATAACAGTGGCTCCCCTTGAGCTTACTGAACTCAAAAAGTGTAGGGCTTTGCACCTTAGAGCTTTAAAAGAGAAACAGAAATTCTGGAAGCAGAAATCCAGAATTAACTGGCTCAAAGATGGTGATGAAAACACCAAATTTTTTCATCACTCTGTGAAAGAAAAAAGAAGTTTTCTAAACATCACAAAATTAAAAAGCTCTAATGGGATTTGGCTAGAAGATTCTACTCAAATAGAAGAGGAAACAATCTCTTATTACTCTGAGCTATTATCTGAACCACAAAATAATTTGAATGGTGCTTTTTATCATCACTTCCTAAACCAAATCCCTAAACTCATTACAGCTGCAGACAATGAGCAATTGCTTAAACCTGTTAGCATTGAGGAATTACATGCTACAATTTTTAATTTAAATAAAAACAGTAGTCCTGGACCTGATGGTTACTCGTCAAATTTTTTTACAAAAGCATGGGATATAATAAAGGATGATCTCTTAAAGGCTGTAGAGGACTTTATGAGTGATTCTCAAATCCCCGTGGGCATCTCTGCCACATGGATCACTTTAATCCCTTAAAAAAAATGTGGTGACCTCTTTTGACGATTTTAGGCCTATCAGCCTATCTAATTTCATTAACAAGATATTTTCCAAACTGCTCATGGAAAGAATCAGGCCTCTTATGCCTAAACTCATCTCACCACAACAGTCAGCATTTCTTAAAGGAAAAGACATATCTGATAATGTCATTTTCCTGAAAGAAATGACTAGATTTCTAGATAGGAAAAGTAGGCAGCCTAACTGTAAGATTAAATTAGATCTTAAGAAAGCATTTGATAGGGTTAATCATGCATTTTTAAATAGTATTTTACTTCAATTTGGCATGCATGGTAAAATAGTTCACTGGATTATGAAAAACCTCAGTCAAGCATATTTTTCAATTTTGGTTAATGGAAAACCTTGTGGATTTTTTAAATCTTCAAGGGGAATCAAACAGGGTGATCCACTGTTCCCCTTTCTTTTCAACTTATTTTCTGAATCTTTTTCTAGAAGTCTCTCTAATGTATATAATATAGGTAGAATAGAGTATTTTGGCATCCCCACTGGTCCAAACCCAATTTCACATCTTAGTTATGCTGATGATACAATTATATTCCTAAAAGCAAGTAAAAGCTCACTCATAGTCCTTAAAGCTTTTTTGGTCATTTTTGAACAAACTACTGGTCAAAAAATAAGTTTTGAAAAAAGTGAGTACTTTGTCAGCAAACATGCTACTGTTTTCAAGTTGAACCAGATATCTGATATTTTAGGCATGAGAAAAGGTTCTTTTCCATTCACTTACTTAGGAGTTCCTATCTATACTAGGAGGACACTTGTTGCATATTTTCAGCCACTTGTTCAGAGGATAGAAAATAGACTTAATAATTGGAAAAACAAGTGGCTGTCTGCAGGTGGAAAGATTACCCTCATTAAATCCTGCATTTTTTCCATTCCTCCGCACATATGGAGTGTGATGAAACCCCCTGTTAGTGTCATAAAAAATTGAGAAGCTACTATCTCTATTTTTCTGGGGAGAGACTGCACTTAAGCCCAAAAAAGTGTGGAAAAAATGGCAGGATTTGTGTTTTCGCTATGAGCAGAATGGACTTGGGCTGAGATCTATTCAGACTATTGTTAGAACACACTCATTGAAACTATGGTGGAAGTTCTAGCAGGGTGAAACCCTTTGGTCACAATTTATGTGGGTTTTACCACCTTCTTACAGGAACTCCCCAAATTGGAAGAGAATCACTGCAATAAGCTCCAAAGCTGAGTCTTATACTAGAGTTATTCATGGGAATGGAAGGTGCAACTTCTGGAGTTCTAATTGGTCGGGAATTGGCTCCTTTTCCAATTTATATAACCCAGATTTCACCAATATTCCCCTGAATACCTCAGTTCAAGATTTCATTCAAAATAAATCTCAGTTCACTCAATCTCTTCTCACATATTTTTCAGATGATGCACTTCATTTTTTGCAGACAACAGTTATCCATCATAGACCTGACAGACTGATATGGATGCCCAATCCTTTGGGTACATTCTCTTTCAAGTCTGCCTATGACATTCTGCAACAGAATAGAGGTATTTCTATATCTCTCAACAAACTCTGGAACACAAGAATCCAAAAAAAGATTAGCATATTTATGTGGAAAGTGATGAACTCTTTCTTGCCTTTTCCTGATGTCCTGATGAGAATGGGATTCTGTATCCCTTCCAAATGCCTATTCTGTGATAATAATGATTTCATTGAGCATGCTTTTAATGACTGTCACCTTGCCGAATCTCTGTGGTCATTTTTTCATTTTATGGTTGGAACACAGGATTATCAGTTTCAAAATTTATGGGATAGACTCTCATTTTATTGGTCTTTTTCTGGTAGGACTAAACTACATAATTCCCTGTTTCAAATAGTTCCCAACATCATTTGCTGGACATTATGGAAAGCTAGAAACTCTATGCTATTTGATAACATCCCCTGCACCTACCAGTCACTTAGAAAATCTGTTAATGATGAGATCTATCATATCTATATTGCCAGACCAATTTTATCAGACAAGGAGTTTGATATTGAACTATCCTCACTTGGATTTTTACCCCTCCACACCAGACCCCCCACAGCCTCAAATCCTTTACTTTAAATGGCTCCCACCTCCTCTTTGCTATAAGATCAATGTTGATGCCTCTTGGCGTCAACCTCATTATGCTGGATTGGGACTCATTGTCAGAGATGCAATTGGTCAGGTTATACTGATCAGAACTATTTACACCCAGGCCAACTCACCATTGCATTCTGAAATGCTTGCTATACATTTTGCCATAGATCTAGGTACTGATTTACAGCAGACTTTCTGTATTGAATCAGATTGCCTTTCTGCTGTAAAGGCTTGTCTTGATCCTTACTCTGCTCCTTGGCAGCTATTTACCCTAGTTGCTGAGATAAATGAATCCAAATGTAGCACAATTCATGCTTACAGAGAAGCCAATACTTCTGCTGATAGACTTGCTAAGTTAGCTTTCTCTTTTCGGGCTTCCAAAGATTACACACTTAGTGAGCTACCTAATTATGTTAGAGGTGCAATCCACCTGGATTCAATGGGTATACCATCAATTAGAATGGTAAACAGATGCCACTGATAGTTTGTTTAATGTACAGATGCATTCACAGTTCAGAAAGATCTCAGACAGCTGCACCAGTCATCCAATTCCGCACCATAAAGATTATCAGCATTCTATTCTTTTGTAACTTTCGACTTGCACTTGGTACTGCATTGGGTTTTGCTATGCAATTCCCTAATAGGTTTCAAGTGTATAGCTCCTTAGTGATTAATAGATGCTACTGGTCAGACTATTTGTCTCTTTTGATAGCATGCTCATGCTATAGGACCCTAGGTCCAATTCTTGTCATCTGTAATGATGTAAACTATTGCCATTATATGGATTTTTCTTGGCTTGGGGTGCCTTATAAAATCTCTCCCACTTAAGGGAGGTTTTAATTAAAAAAAAAGGTCTAAAAAACACAATATGTGGCCTTGAATTGTGCTAGTGCATCCAAAATATTATATTTTAGACCTGCATTAGTAAACATGGACCTACATGTATCACCACTCTTTTAAAACTGGCACAACTTATCTATTATAATAATCTCTCCATTCCATTTCAAAAATATAAACAAAAAATTAAACCTCCCCATTTCATAATCTTATTATACATGGAGATGCTCGTGCCTATACTATGAAACTAGGTATGATTTACCTTTCAAATCATGAAAGTCTTCAGATGGCTTATCATCCTTTTTAAAAAACTTAAGCATCTCCAAGATTTTCCTTAACACAAAAAGCTCAAATTTCCTTATATCAGTTAGAGCATCTCCAATGGTAAAGAAATATGGAGTACTTCTTAATCACACATTATCACTTTTATTAGAATTTAAGAGATCGTTTGGTTGGAGGTGTAACATGTAGGAATTTCAAAATCTCATAAATTAAATCCCACAAGTTGTGTGGTTGATAAAAAATGTGGGAGTTTCATCGTCCTAAGAACTTTATATTCCCACACAATGGTGGAATTTTCTTACCTAGGTCCTCCTAGGTAACTAGAAATTCATGGGAATTTCTTTCTTCCACATCCAGCCAAACAATATTATCTAAATCATGGGAATTGAAAATTGTCTAGAAATTTTATCTTCCTACGGAATTAATTTCCCGCATGCAACCAAACGACCTCTAAGTAAGCAGCAAACTCTACAATGGTACTTAACTTCTACACATCATTAATTAATAATAACAAAAATAAACCTTCAAAATCTTCCACATTAAATTATGTACTACTCCTTAAGTAAGGAGTAGCTACCACCCCAGTACAAGATAAGCGAGTTTCTATACTCCATCTATGCTAAATATGTAGGAACTATATTTTCTAAATAGTGTGAAAATTAAATAACAATAATTAAAAGTAGTAACATGCAAAATCAAATTATACTTGTATCAAAATATTAGAATAAATTAATACAAGTAGCATGGTCCCAAATGAAATAAATAGTAAAGCTTCAATCAGATGGAGTCGCGGCGTACGCTGCCCTTGAAACGATTTAGACCAATCGGATTGGTCTTCGTTATTAGGGTAAAACCATCAAGGGTTATGCTAACCTGTAGCAAAACCCCGTACCGGCGCACAGCCCGAAGGCAATCTATCACGCAGTACTGACCTGAAGACATGAGACTCAAGAGCACGAATAGACAGAGCCAGACTGATGAACATGAGAGAAAATGTGAATGGTGTTTTAAGCATAAGATTGACACATGTTGGATTCATCTAAATGGCTCTCTAAGGTTGTTTATATAGTGGTTTTCTACGCTTAATTGAATTGCCTGAATTCATCCTCATAAATATGATAATTTGATTATTGAAAATTTTATGAATTCATTCTCATAAATATGAGACATTCATGATCATAAAACACTTTTTGAAAGTGGGCTCTTCAAGAAAGTCCTGTAGAAAGTCCAAACTTAATTGGAAGCCTTTCAAGAACAATTCACGACAGACACAGAATTTGACTTTGTGATAGATTATTTATCGATGTCTTAGGATGCTGATAGGATAAGTAGCTTGTCCCCTTTGAACTTTCCCTTGAGTCGTACACCTTATTCCACTGGTTAGGAAGTATGAACTTGATGTCTTTGAACTTCCCCGAACTTCTTGTGTGGACTTTCAGTGTAGTTCCCACAACACTCTTTCCTAGCTCGTGCGATTTCCTCGGTTGTGTCCATTTTACGGCCATGGACACGCCCTATTCTGTAAGGTTTCTAAGAAATTGCGTCCCGACAATCCCCTTTCGAAGCAGCCAAACTTCTCACTTACATAGTGGATTCTTTGCTGAGGAGAAATTCGTTGAACTTTTTATATAACTCCACTCAAGTAATCCATACTTTGAGGTCGTGAATCATTAAAAGCATGTTGAATGCTTATCCTCCAAAACCACTCACTGTTTGTTCATCTTAGGAATAGGACGGGAGGTGTAAAAACTCGCACAGTGAACGTCGGTGGGTCTTTGTAGTTTAGTTGTCCCTTTGAACCTAGACCATGGGATCTCCAATCGCATAGGTTGGGTATCCACATACTTAACCACACCATTTAATGGACATAAGTCCTATTCCTCTCGATGATTAAACTATCTCTCGATTCAACCCTTTAGATAAGGGATCTGCTATGTCGTCTCTCGACTTTACATAAATAGTTGTGATCACTCTAGTTGAGAGAAGTTGTTGCAATGCAAATTGCTAGTATAGACTTTGTCCACCATGACTATCCTCTACAAACTGACGAAACAATATCTTTCTTCACAGCCTTATTTATGGTGACAAACTCCGATTCCATCGTGGATCTAGAGTTATTGCAGTTTGTTTGCAGGATTTCTGTGAGACCGGTCCATCACCTAGTGTAAAATAACCACTAGTGGATAACTAGTAAAGTGCAGTACATGCATACACAAGAATGAAACGAAGATATCTCAATAATCTTGTTTCCCTTCCAGTGCGAGTCACTAGGATTGCTCATCCGCCTGCTTATAATATAAGCTGTGTCAGTGACTCTAATACTCTTTCGTTTAGAGAAAGACATACCTTTCATCAGTAGTTTAACAAAATAGAGTCGTTTCCTTGACTACGGCATATATTACCAATAATGAGCGATAATCATAATTTAAAGACGCAAATGACATGGTCATTTTTCGTGTTCTTTAACGTAAACAATTATCATGCCCTTTGGAAAAACAACAATTAGTTTATCAGCTTATGAACCATTTGTATGGAGCAGTGACTTATATATATATATATATATGTATATATATATATGGGGAGGGATCAAGAGACTCCCTTATATACACTCTTTTTTCACTCCAAATCCTGACCCTTTATTTGATCTAATCTTGGCCATTCATTCTTTTTATTAAATCCTAACGCGCAGTTGACTTTTATTTTCACCAAAAATTAAACCTCCGCCCCAAATTTCCCTGCAACCTCTCCTCGTTGTTCTCGGTGATGCTCGTCCCTTCTTCCGGCGATTCTACGTCGCTTATTATCGGACATCTGTATCACTGGAATCTCCGTATACAAAGTTATTATGGCTCTTCTATCGGAATCGCTTGTTCAGGTACGTTTACCCAGGTTTTTGGCCAGGCTCAACTGTTGGGGTTTTCGGCGGCTGGAGAATTTTGAGAGGATCGAGTTTTTGAAAACGGTTATGGATACGTTTGGGGAGGTGGTGTGGAGGAGATGAATTCAAGGACGGATTTTAGCCCGGTTTTTCATCGGTTGTTGGGTGGAGGTGGTGTGGAGGAGATGAATTCACGGACGGAATCAGGACATGAGAGATGGATTGGATTGGATATGTACAGATGGTTCATATGCTGGTTTATATCTCTTCCTGGCAGCAAGCTGTGATTGTGAATTGTTGTTTCCAGCCCGAATAGTGCCATTCACAGAATAAAGTCCGAATAGCGCCATTCAGACCTTTTAGGTATCTCAAATGGTACAACTTGTTCTATATTCAATGTTGCTTCTTAAATTCTGTTGTTTCTGTATTTTATTTTTATTTTGCTTGGCGTTTTCGTTAATGTTTTTGTGCTGAATGCTTGTGATTGATACTATGTTTTTATGCTTTTTTGCTGCTATCTATTCATGTTTTGCTGGTACTTTCTACTGAATGTTTGCAGTGGCTGTTGCAGCTGGATTTATGTGGTGCTGTTATGCTAAATTTCTATTGTTGTTTTTCTCCTGAATGCAGACTTATAAGGGTGCTGCTCCCTCTAAGCTTGCTGTTAAGCCGAAAAACAAAATTGCCAAGCCAAGAGTCATTACGGCAAAGGCTGCCAGAAAGGTGAGGGAAAAATCGTTGCTTTGAGTGTATAAGCACTGAGCTTTGGTTGATGTCTTGATGTCTACCAGTTAACAAATGCAGATGGCCTTGTCAAAAAATGGCTCCATTCCGAGGACAAACAAGGTGCAAGATTTCCAATCTGTTTCCTTGTCAAAATTGTTGACTCAGACTTTCTGCTACCCTGTGAGGGTAGCACTCCGTTCTTAGCATGCACAGAAGGTAACTGCTTTTGCATAGCTTCCGTCTCCTTTGATTCTCAATATTTTGGAACCTGGTTTCATCTATTCTTGTTCTTAGTATGCATGATATGGTGCGTATAAATAGAGCAATATTTTAGTATGAAATAATTATTTGAATCTCTCTCTGATTGTGTTTTGATATGCTGAAAAGGGCTCTTGAAGATATGGTTATCGATTTTATTCTTCTGACATATTGTCATCTGGTATTGAGATTGATCTAACAGGTAGTGAGTTTGCATTTTAAATGATTTGCATATTGTTTAAAGAGTCTACTTGGATGTGTACCCAGTTGATACTATCAGGAGACTGAAACATCAGTCTAAGATAAACCTCAACTAGTAGAGGGGAAAGAGTGATGGTAGAGGGGTATCCTGTGCATGCAAGCTATATGTAGCCATTGTATCTGAACTCTTATTTAAGATGTGTTTGGAATATTTTTTTTGTTTTGGATTTTTAAGTATCCGTGTCTGCTTTTACTGGTCTGATCCAAGTTCATCTTTTATTACTCTGTTTCCAGTTTGAGTTACTTGCTTTACTGGTTCAGACATTTGCAAATGTAATTCTTGATTTTGACAGGGCCATGTGCACAAATAAATTAGGTTATATTTTGAGCTATTAGTTTGATGCTTTTCATTGCACACTGTTGCTAACTTGTAAAGCCGATTAGCTCAAATGGTAGAGCATTGTGCATTCGCACAAAGATGTGGGTTCAAATCCCTCATTGGCTGACAATATATTTAGTTCTTTCATTTTGGTTCGATTCATGTATTTTGTTTTCTAGTTGAGCTCTGCGTTAATCGGAATGAAACAAACTACAGTAATCTGTAAAGGAAAGTGCAGTAGCAAATATACAGAAACATCTGCGAAAAATATTAACATTACTTGTAACCAAAATTCAGAAGAATCAAACAGTGGAATTCAAAAGCACTAGAACAGGAGCAAAAGTACAAAATCAGCTGCAAATAATCAACAGTAAACCGTAAAAAGAGCATCAAAATCCAACAGTGAAATGTCGCAGCACTGAAATAGCAACAAAAGTACAGTAGCACCGAAACAGCTGCAAAGGTACGGCAACACTGATATAGCAGCAAAAGTACAGTAGCACCGAAACAGCTACGAAGGTACAGCAGCACTGATATAGTAGCAAAAGTACAGCAGCACCGAAACAGCTGCAAAGGTACAGCAACACTGATATAGCAGTAGAAGTACAGCAGTTGCTGCAAACAATCATCAAAACAGCAAGAAAAACCAGAAGCAAATATTCAGCACTAAATTGCAGCATCACACAGATAGGGGGAGTAGCACATATTCAGCAGGAGCGCATTCAAACACATTTCTTGGAAGCTGCAAAAATTCAGCAGGAGAGCAGCATTCAAGGACAGGTTCTACGCCTTTGATGCACCTAAAAACGAAATAACTATATAATCAATATGAGAATCCAATAAATTAGTAAAAACATCAAGAAGCAAAGTTAAATCATAAAAAAAGTTGAACAATTCAAAACCACAAATGAATACCTTCATCTTTTAATCTTTTTGGACAGTTACGTTTATCATGAGTTACGATTTTCTTGCAATAACTACACAATCTTCCATTCTCTTTTGCCTCTTCGATTGGTCGTTTGTGCCTTTTATCATTCTCCTTTGGCTCTTTAGGTCTTCCTTTAGTGTTAGATACCCTTGGATCAAGAAGAGTTGGAGGTTGTTCTTCTGATAAAGATGTGATAGGAGGTTCTTCATTTTCTTCTGTTGCTTGAGAAAGCTGAGAAATCTTTTCTCCCAGTTCCCTCATACCGTCTAAAAACATATTGTAGCCTTCTTCAGTTTGGTAGGCTACACATGCCCATTGAGCAGCTTCTTGACATAGATGGCTAAACCTCATGGCGTTGGTTTGTTCATGAGAACTCTTCTTTGATTTGTCTTCCACCCTGAACCTGTTTGCCCCCTTCAGCCATCTTTTTTTAATGAAATATTCAGGAATTTCATCAAACTCAAGTTTAGAGAAAACTTTCATAAGATGTACACATGGAAGTCCAGCAAACTCAAAATAATGGCATTCACACTGTCCCTCAAAAGTCTGAGGATTTAACTTAACCACCCAATGATCGGTCCCCATTCCACGCTTGAACTTCACAATATGTTTGTCCTTTTCAGAAACAACAATATCAGCCCTATACAACTCCACATTGCGCCACATAGAATTGAACTTCTTAAACATATTTCTCGTGTATATGTCACAAGCATGTTTCAGAATATAGCTTTTATCGGTAACCAAACGAGCTTTTTGTTCAGATTCGTGATCCTCCGCTCTCTCCCTTGTCTCTATCCTTGTAACAGCCTGATTAATCTTCTGGACAAATTCTCTCAAGCTATTAACATAATCCTTAAAAAAAGAATTGACCCCTTCACTTCTTGATGTAGCATGCATACCAGCAAAGAATGTAGTGTAACTATACACAGGAACCCACATCTCTCGATCTTCATAAAGTTCATTAAGCCAAGGATTGCTCTCTAATTCATATTTGACCATTAGTTCCTTCCACTCCTTCTCAAAATCTTCAACTCTGAATGTGTATTTGAGACAATGTTTCATTTCCTTCTTGAAAGATGATTTTTTAAAATACACATGTGCCAATTTCTCTCCAAACTTCATTTTAATATGCCAATAACATAGTTTGTGCCGTGTATTTGGAAATACCTTAGGAATTGCTGCTCTCATTGCTAGATCCGAGTCGGTAATAATGGAGGTTGGAGCAATCCCTCCCATTGCTGATAACCAAGTCCGAAATAGCCACAAAAAACTTTCCTCCGACTCATCTTGCAACAATCCCCATCCAAACTGTATAGTTTGACCATGGTGATTCACTTCTGTGAAAGGAGCGAAAGGTAATTTATACTTGTTGGTTTTGGAGGTGGTATCAAATGTCACGCAATCTCCAAATTGTTGATACGACAATCTTGACCTTGCATCGACCCAAAAGAAATTAACAGCTCTTCCTTCCATATCAAGTTGAATGGCATAGTAAAACTGAGGATTCTCAGCTTGTCTTTTCTGAAAGTACATGGACAACCATTGAGTATCTCCAACATCTAACTTTTGGCGCACATCACGTAGATGATTCCAACAATCTCGATCAGTGAATCCCATCGTATCTCCTCCAAGAATAGAATTTATTTTGTTTACAGGCAGATTTTCTTTACTGAACAACTCAACCATAGCTTTTGCTCCTCCAGACATTTTAGTCCGACTCGTTTTCAAAAGCATTCTATTTGGAGTTGGCACAAGGTCATGGTTGTGAACATCATTAAACTTTCGAACCACCCAAACTTGTTTATCAACATTGAGAAGAACCGACATACTAGCCTTGCATCCCCATCTCACCGTTGAAGTGTTTGGACGTCTTTTTTCTACTGGCACATTCTCATCAACTTTTTTACCATACTCCCCATAGTGAGAACAAGCAAAAATAGCTGATGTGGGATCTTTGTATTCATTCCGAGTACTTTTAGTAGATTTTGTAACTAATTCAAACCCTTTGTTCTGTCCATATTTCTCATAACAATCTCTAGCACCTTTCATTGATTCAAATATTTTCCCCACAAAAGGTGTTTCTTCAGTATTTGCAATCAGCTTGATTGGGGTTCTACAACTTAAATCACTTTCGACCGTAGCAGTCATCCCATTACTGTCATCCAACACTTCCAATTCTACATCACAATGTGAAAAAAGTTTCAAAAAAGTTAATTCAATAAAACATCATAATAATAGAGTTGAAATCAAATACGTTAACGTACCATTTTCCGGTAACAAGGATGATGGAAAAACTCCTTGCATAGCTTCCGATGGAATTCGACGGAAGATGGTTCAGCATAAGAAATTTGTTGCTGCGAGAATGGAAATTTGTAGGGTTTTTGGAAATTATTAGAGTCAAAGAGGTTAATAAGAAAAGAAAATAATAAAAAGAATGAATGGCCAAGATTAGATCAAATAAAAGGTCAGGATTTGGAGTGAAAAAGGAGTGTATATAAGGGAGTCTCTTGATCCCTCCCCTATATTGCCATGTTTAGATTTTACTATCTAAATCTCCAATTAACCACTTAGGTCAATCCAGGACCATCGATATTCCAGTTTAATGAAAGTTTTTAGATTCAACCTTAAAGCAAATAAGGCATGGATCGATCAACGAATTCCATAAACACAATTCTTGGAAATTCCAGTTTCATGAAAGCTTTTAGATTCAACCTTAAAGCAAATAAGCCACAAAACCATGTCCTATCGTATTTGCTTCGTTTAGGTCAATCCAAGGCCATCGAAATTCCAGTTTCATGAAAGTTTTTAGATTCAATCTTAAAGCAAATATGGCACACAACCATGTCCTATTGTATTTTCTTAGTTTAGGTTAATCCTGGAAGATCATTGATTCATTCCGTAGACTCAAAAGTTTATTTTAGGATAGATCAAGATGCTATCTCAAGATTTCCATATAATACAATTAGGAAATCGACAAGCACCATCGTATTGTGCATTTCTAGTAAAGATACAATTGCTTTCCTTTCAAAAAAAAAAAGTAAAGATACAATTGCTTTACTATCTTTGGTAAGAAGTCAACCCCACATTTGAAGAAGTTTATAAGATGACACTACACCATAAACAATTTTATTATCCTTTTAGATATCTTATTTAAAAGATCGCCAACCAACATGTCGGCTTCCCCCACATCACTTGGTCATTTCTAGCGACTTCCAGTTCAACCATGAACAAGAATATGGATTTATACCCATGAGTCGAGAGTGATAACTCTTCACTCCGAGATAACCTTTCAAAATTCATATCATCAATGAATTTTAGGATTCGTATCCCCCATATTGAGAGGGTATCCTTAATATTGCCACATGTATAGTTCCTCAGAACTTCATGTCTTGATGCCAAAGACCAAACGTCTTAGATTTACTCATATTCAGAATTTCAAAATTCTCATGATTTTAAATTCCGCAAAAGCAATTTATATGAATTTTTAATTTCAGACTTTCGTGTCTTTCAACTGAAATTCTGACGAATTTCCAAATTTCACTGAATACAAGTGTTCGAAATTCTTAGCATAGTTTTGAAAACTCATGCTTTAGGGTGTTATCGTCATGGTTTATAAAACCAAAACCCTCGACATAGTTAACCAACTCATGTCATCACATTCAGATTTTATACGTAATTCATAATAACTAAAGTACTGAACATCGAGCCGTATGTTTTATGCGTGCAATGCATAATTGCGCAATTCATTACGAACAACCAATTGGATGACTGCCAAACTCACAAATAATTTTTCCACAAAATCTCATGCAAGTGATTAGTTGTAAAATAAAATGATTCGCAGAATTGCATGCATGAACATATAGAGCAAATAAAGAAAATGCATGACCACAGATCATAGATCAAGGCAAGTGTGTATGTATTATTAACATAAATTAATAATATGCCAGTATCAACTCATAGATTACATGCCGATATTTATGAATATAAGCATAAAACACGTATCGAGCATACATGTCGACACCAGATTCTCATGAAAGCATGCATAACCATGCATATATCAGAACCACATAAAGCATGGCATACAAAAACATATATATACACATACCACATTGCCAATTTAACAAAAATAATAAGCAATTTCCTGATGCAATAATTCAAAACCAAAATCATGCATGTAGACTTGTCTACATTTTCTTGTTTTGCATTCATACCACAAAGTCACTAACAAATTGATCCACATATTGTATGTACACGGGTTCTAATAATTAATCCACCATATATATTGATAAGTTCATGGTTCGTATTCTAGGACCTCATTCAGTCTCGGACCAGGGACCGAGAAGGATTAGATGGGCTAATTACCAAATATAAATGGGGCATAATTACCAAATATTTGGGGCAGAATTGAAATTCCAGAGGCTTGGAGATAGCTTTGGGAACATGGTGGTGAAATTCGAAAGGGAATATTAATTGAGGAACCTATTTGCAAATTCGGGGATAACAGCCCTAAATCATTCACCTTTTTCCCCAAATTCGAGCTACTCCCTAGAACTACCGAACATAAGAGCCGTAAACCACCATAAATTACTTCCACATCGCCGCTAGGCCACCACCCCAGTATAATAGCTCCAGCCTGCGAAAAATCCACCTCAACCACTCATGGGGAACAAAAGAGGTGGCGCACAGACGCCACAGAAACATACGGAGTAGTCAGCGACTTCTACGGTGAATGATCCTGTTACCGTCACTTCTTCACAGCCTCGATCTCGGGAATGACGGTATTCTCATTGGAAGTCTTGGAACTTGTCGAGAAGAAGAGAAACAGAAGAGGCTGCCTCAACTTCTAATGTTTCACTTCCACAAATTGTCGAGGCATTTGGTACCTTGATATTTTCTATCTGAAATTGTGCAAGGAACTTTAAGCTGGAGGTACTATTGTCAGTGAGCACCAATACAATAGCATGAGCCTTCAAGAGCTTAAATTATACATAACTTGATTTAAGGATTTCGTTACCTTGATTAAGGGTGTGCTTTTGTACTGGAGCTACACAGTCAAAAGAAGCACGGAAAAGAATATGAACTAATTTCCATATACCTTGCGGACAAAAGGAGATAAGATTATATAGTAAAAGTAATTTTTGAGAATTAAATTAATAAACATGAATGGGTTAAATATAGATTTAATTTTGACTGTTAGATGAAATCTAATTCAAAGGTCAGAAATTGGAGTGAAAATTGAAGTAAAAATAAGGGAGTCTCTTGATCCTTCCCTGTATGTATATATACACACATATATAAGGGAGTCTGAAAAAGTTCTAGTACTCCCAGTTCCTCTAGGGCAAAGCTCTTGATAATCATTTTGAAAAAATATATAGTTATTATTATAATTATGTAATAAATTTTAAAATTCTCATGACATGTTTCTTTTTTGTGTATCGAAATTCATCATAATTAAAATTCAATTAACAGTGCATAAAATTCAATTTAATAAAATGTACAAATAATATAACAATTGGATGAATCTAAACTCAATTGAATTGAAAAGCATTTAATGAATGAATTGTCAATTCATCAATCGAGAATAAATTCTAGAATGGAAGAGAATTTGAGAAAAGAGTCTTGAATTTGGACATCGCCTCGTCAAATTAATTTACTTTAAATATAATTTGAAAAATCATGGAAAATTTGCGGTCTATGAATATATATAATCATGTACTTTAATCTATTCATACAAAATTAAAATTTTATATTCAAAAACGTTGAAAGATAGAGAAAAATAATATTTATGAAACTTAATATATATGAAATTGTTCCCCTAATTTGGCCAAACATTACCAATCAATCACTAACCTATCATTTTACTCTAAACGGGATATCGAAAGTTGAACTTTTTTAAATTGAACCGAACTGATTTAAGTAAATGAATTTTTTTGAAAAAAGAAATCTAGTTCATCAGGATCTATTGTGTTTATTTCCAATTCAGCTTTTCGAGTAGCAAGAGAAACGTCGTATCATATAAACAAATTACACCCTTGGCATCGAATCTGACCCAGATATCCTTTCTAGTAAGGGGTTTATGAAGCCTTTCTTCACCATCCATGGATAAAGGTCCATCATCAATACCAAATTCAATACCGACAACATTTACGGTGCCTTCACCTCTCCCGTCACCGGAAAACAATAAGGCGACGGATGCCTGACACGTAATAAAAGGATGGTCGGAAGAGAAATCAAGATTGTCGGAAGCCAGGGCACGAGATGTCGACAGATCGACACGATGCGAGGAAGATCCATCAATCAAACACACAATCTTCTTACAATCTTTCCTCGCTATGAGGAGAGATGCTGATACTGAACGTGGCAGTCTGACCGCGAGCTTTGGTTCAACGCTCGCGGTCAGCTTGTACTGAAAATAGCGCGTAATCCTCGAAAGAGGGATCATTCGACGGTTGATTAGGTTGCTCAACGGAAAAACCTCGGACAGTATTAGGTTTCCGTCGCCCCAAAAGTCGACGAAAAATTCCAGATCTTCAAACGACAGCTTCCGAGAAGGCCATTCCGGGAGAGCATGCTGCTTATAGAACGTACGGAACACAAAGTTAAAAGAGGGCATTGTAGCTATTGACGGCCATATAAGGGAGCAGTAAATTCTCAGTGCATAATCATCTGTGGTTAAAACGTCGAGCCACCGCTTGCAAACCAGCATGCACCGACCAAGATCCTTGGCCCTGGATGTAACTAGGTATGGACAAACAGCTTTCAACACTTGTTCACTCGGCCTTTTCCGTTTTGTCAGCCAAAGTGGCCGCGACCAGCATAAACCCATCCTATATCAATACAATTAAGCAAATTGAATTATTATAATTGAAACAAAATTATATATGTATAAGATATATGTATATGTATAAGAATCTTTCAAAATATATGTATAAGATCATTAAGATAAGATATATATCATTCACGATAAGGCAATGCATAAAGATGATGTATAAGTTTACGATGTACTTTATTTTCATAATAAGGATATATTCTTAATTATAATTTGATTTAATCTAGCCATTTCTAAGCATACTTGATTAAGTGAATTGATAGATGCAGTTCAACATTACTTTTGCAGTCCGTATTTACATTTTAAATAACTAATATATCTTTATTTATGAGAATCACGTACGTTTGTTATTATTGAATAATTACTGAGAGTATTAATGTCAGTATATGAATAGAGTTTGTTATTATTGAATAATTACTGAAAGTATTAATGTCAGTACATGAATAGATAAGTAAATGTTAGTCGGAATATAACAATGCCATTGATTAATTCCAAATTTAGAAAATCGAATCTTTCAAAAAAAACAAATTATAAGGTGAGATATCCTTTAGACCTGATAAGACCGAATCATCCTGATCTTTATGATAAGCACGAGATCAGGTTTAATTTTTATCTGATCGCTAGTTTGTTGAATTTTCATTCTATCTACAAAAAGAAGATAAATATATATAAAAACACTGTTATTAAAACAAACACTACTTCTGTAATAATAAACTTTGAGTGAAGGTTCAGATTAGCTAGGGTTTAAGATGGCCTGTGAGTCAGTAATATTGAAGATCGTTTTCGAGCTTCTAGAAGGCCCCGATCTGGGCAGATGTATGGCGGTGTGCAAACTGTGGCGAAGCGTTGCAGAAGATGATTATTACTGGAGATCGGTATGCACCAAAAGATGGCCATCTGCATCTAAGCGCCTCGCCGGAAACCAAAGTTTTCACGAACTGTTCGGAAAATGTTACAGATCCCCGAATTATGCGACCAAGCCACTCCCGCCAAACAAGCTGTGTCTGAAGGATCTTGAGTTCTACATCGACATTTGGTCGGCGGATTCAAAGAACAGTGTTTTCTCGAAAGTTGTCTCCGGCAATGAGTTCAGAAACGGGATATCCCCGCCGGCCGGAGCATGCGACGCCGTCAAATCGCATCTAGAAAACTCCGACGTATTCAAGATGGTTCTTCCCGTTGAAGGTAATGTTCAAATTAAAGAACGTGGGAATATTGATGCTAGAATATCGATGTTTCTGAGGAGGAGAGATTCCGGCAAGATGGCACGCCTGTTTGGGAATCCATACGAGGGTTACTTCAATTTTGTTGAAGTACGAGAATGTCGTGTTTTGGGATTGTGTCGCCCTGTATTTGGTCCTAATTTTCTTCCTTGCATTCGATGCTGTGTTTCTTTGCTTTTCCTGTCTGACGTTAGCGATCGCGATGAAGGCGTGATCAATATCAATCATCCGGCGGGGAAGAGGTATTACGAGAACGGAATCGTCGATGTTTTCGGGATCGAACTGGAGTTCTCCTTGTGCGGTGCAGTGTAAGGAACATGTTCTTACGTTGTTCGACATGCTTAATTGGCAGTAACCATTGATCTTCTTTTCGTAAAGTTAATTTGTCATTTAATTTGTTCTATTTTCATTTCAAGAATCTATGTTGGTCATGCCGCTGCTTATTAAATTGTATCTATTTGACTAAATAAGTGAATGACTTTATATTGATTTCATTTCCACCACTCAATTGATTACCAAAAATTGTGAAAACCCACGTGATAATAGGCTAAACTACCTAAACGAAATTGAACTAATTTTTTTCAATTAACATAATAATTTATTCAACTAATTTTTTTATTTAATTTCATTTACATGGTACTTGAATTTAATTGATTTAATTTATTTGTGTGTATTAGTGTTATATTTTTCGGTGATGTCGTTTGGGATTTTAATTTGATCTATTTGAATTAAATTTGCATCACATTACTATATCATAAATAAATTTGCATGCTATTACTAAATCATAAATAAATTTACAAGGAAAAGGTTGGGATCGTAATACATAATGAAAAGAGAATCTGTGTTTCTTATATGAGAAAGTTTCTGAGGAGACCGTCTATATTATGGACAGGGACTACAAAGCAAAACCAGAAACTAGGGGACTGAAACGCAATAACCAGAAACTACATTAATTTTCACGGGTCGACCCGCGAAATAACCCGTTTTTGCCCGGGTATATAAGGCATGAAACCCGATCAAAATCAAACTGAAACGGGACAGATTCAACCCCAATTTTGCACCACCGATTCAACCCCAGTTTTGCACCGATTCAACCCCAAATTTGCAATGAGCCAAGGTGAATCTCACACCTTCTTCCCCAAAATTGCACCGATCAGAGGTGAAACTCACACTTTCTTCCCCAATTTTGCAACGATCCAAGGTGAAACTCACACCTTCTTCCGGATTGAAGGTCGGTTTTCGTTGTTCTCGTCTGCAAATCATATTTCGATCGTTTTGAATCTTCAATTCCATTGATTTGAAGTTTCAATTCAATCGAGATTTGAGTGGATCGAAGGCAACGGGTTTTAGGCCGAAAACATCAAGTTATGGATCAGAAAGTGTTATCAATGGAGATTGAACCACTGGTGAGTGTTTTGTGTTGATTTGTAGGATGTTGTATAGGATTTTGGTAGGATGATTCATATTGATTGGTTTTTATGACCAGAATGAGAGAAGGGTGGAAGAAGAAGGAGAATCATGCTCATTAACGGTGATATCAGGTATATCTAAACCTTATTCAGTTAAACAATGAGGTTTCATGTGAAACTGCCTTTGTTTACGTTTTTATGTGGTGATGCTGATGTTTGTGGCTATAATATGGAATTTCTGTGCTAAAATTCTGATGTTCTGTTGTGTTTGAGGCATGGGTGCCAAGTCTACGAGGTTTGTGTGCTGAAAATGGCTAGGGTAGTTTTTCTATGATGTCATGCTCATGTTTGTGGCTATAATATGGAATATTTGTGCTAAAATCCTGATGTTCTGTTGTGTTGGAGGCATGGGTGCTAAGGCTGTGAGGTTTGTGTGCTGAAACTTGCTAGGAAAGTTTTTTTATGATGTCATGCTCATGTTTGTGGCTATAATATGGAATATTTGTCCTAAAATTCCGATGTTCTGTTGTGTTGGAGGCATGGGTGCCAAGTCTATGAGGTTTGTGTGCTGAAACTGGCTAGGGTAGCTTTTTTATGATGTGATGTCGATGTTTGTGGCTATAATATGGAATATATGTGCTAAAATCTCGATGTTCTGTTGTGTTTGAGGCTTCAATGACAGGGATGTGAGGTTTGTGGGGTGAAACTGGCTAGGGTGGCTTTTTTATGATGTGATGCTGATGTTTATGGCTATAATATGGAATTTCTGTGCTAAAATCCCGATGTTTTGTTGTGTTTGAGGCATGGGTGCCGAGGCTGTGAGGTTTGTGTGCTGAAAATGGCTAGGGTAGTTTTTTTATGATGTAATGCTCATGTTTGTGGCTATAATATGGAACATTTGTGCTAAAATCCCGATGTTCTATTGTGTTGGAGGCATGAATGCTAAGGCTGTGAGGTTTGTGTGCTGAAAATGGCTAGGGTAGTTTTTCTATGATGTCATGCTCATGTTTGTGGCTATAATATGGAATATTTGTGCTAAAATCCCGATTTTCTGTTGTGTTTGAGGCATGGGTGCTAAGGCTGTGAGGTTTGTGTGCTGAAACTTGCTAGGAAAGTTTTTTTTATGATGTGATACCGATGTTTGTGGCTATAATATGGAATATTTGTGCTAAAAGTCTGTTCTGTTGTGTTGGAGGCATGGGTGCCAAGTCTGTGAGGGTTGTGTGCTGAAAATGGCTAGGGTAGTTTTTTTAGATGTTCATGCTCATGTTTGTGGTTATAAGATGGAATATTTGTGCTAAAAGTCTGATGTTCTGGTTTTTTTGAAAAAATTGCAGATTGTGGCGGGCTACCTGATTTGGCTGAAATTGATTTCACATCTTGTTTTGAAGACATCAAAGCAAGAACAATACCTGAGCTAGAAAACCTCTATAGACTGCAATCCAATGCACTTGGATTTTCGTATAGAAAATCAACTCAACGGAGAGACAGTAATGGGAGTGTCTATGAAAAGTATTTCACTTGTTCATGTGCTGGAAAGCCTAACTTAACCACCCCTCCAACCCCTATTCCTATTAGTCCAACCCCTCAAAAGAAAAAGAGAAAGAGAAAAGAATATGCCATAACCAAAACTGAATGTCGAGCAGCAATGCGAGTGAAGTTGGAGGATGGTCTGTTTGTTGTGAAGGAGCACATTGTGAAGCACAACCACCCCCTGACCAAAACAGCATGGCAGATGTTCCAGCGAAGTGAAAGGAAAATCACGGCAGAAAAGGGCAGGGTAATTGAAGGGATGGAAGCTGCATGTTTAAAACCCTCGGTTGGATATAGATATTCCACATATCTATCAGGAGGTGATCATGCTGTTGGTTATGAGATGCGTGATGTAATAAACTATGTCGGGAGGCTTAGGATGAAACAAATCGAAGGTGGTGATGCAAATACAATTGTCCGGCTACTTGAGGAACGAAGTAATAAACAAGAAGACTTCTTTTTCAGAGCTTTGAGGAATGATGACAAGGACAAGACACTGGCAGCTCTATTTTGGAGGGATTCAATGATGAAGGAGGACTTCAACCTGTTTGGAGATGTACTTGTGTTTGACACAACATCCAGAACGAATAGATATGACCTTATCTGTGCGTTCTTAGTTGGTGAAAACAACCATGGAAGTAACTCGATGTTTGCTTGCGCATTCATTGCAAATGAACCAGCCGAAACTTTTGTTTGGCTTCTAAAGACATTTAGGAAGAGCATGGGAAACAAGGCACCACAAACAATTTTCACTGATCAGGATCAAGCAATGGCGACAACAATTGAAGAGGTAAAATCTGGACCTTTTTGTCAACATTTTAAAAATATGATGTTTAGTGTCAAAATACCTATGTATGGGTTTAAAATGTCCATGTTTGGTGACAGGTTTTTCCTAAATCAAACCACAGACTTTGTTTGTGGCATTTGAAACAGAATGCAATTAGCCATTATGGTGAGTTGAAAAAGGATGGGCCTTTCAAGACAGCATTTGATAACTACTTGACAGGTAACCACAGGTTGTAAATATTATGTTCATAACTTGATGATTAAAACCTTCATGTTTAGGTTCAAAGTAGCTACCTTGGAGTTTAAACATATTACCTTCTGAATGACAGGTTGTAGGGATGAGGATGAATTTGAAGAGAATTGGAAATCCATGATAAAAACTTACAAGCTAGAAGAGGGTCATCCATGGTTCACAAGGTTGTATAATTTGCGTCATAAGTGGAGCCCAGCATTTGGAAAAGATTTTTTTTCAGCCGGAATACTTTCGTCACAAAGAAGTGAAAGCACAAATAGTGCCATTAAATCAAGAGCAACTAAGTCAACTTCATTGACACAGTTCTTGACAATTTTTGAGGATACAGTACACACATGGAGGAAGAATGAGCAAAGAGACGAGCATAATTCATTAATGTACATTCGAAAGAGTGCCGATGCTGGTCTTCTAAAGCATGAAGCAGAGGTTAGTTTTGGATTATTTCTTAGGTTGTATAATATAATATCAATCTTTAGATTTAAAATGCCTTTGTTCGGTACTGTGAATTTAAATTCAAAGCCTTTTTGTTCTTTCCATCTGCAAACAGGTTTATACGAAAGAGATTTATGAGGAATTCAGGAAACAATTCAGGCGTGGAATGGCGACATCGATAACTGAAATGGAATGCAACCATGGAGGCTATATTAGATCTTTCAAAATGGAAAAGGAGAGTGATCCGGAGAAACCTGAAACAGTCGTATTAACTACTGAGGCAACAACAAAATCAATTAAAGTATTTTGCTCATGCAGGCTATTTGATGAGGCAGGTTTGTTATGCTCCCATTGCATAAGGGTGTTGCACATGTTATCCATATCAAAAATACCCGGGCAGTATATACTGGATCGCTGGACCAAACACATCAAGAGGGACGTCTGGACAAAGTACCTTGAACAACAGCCTAATTTAAGACTTGAAGATTTCCCACCTTGGCGCCATGATATGAGCAGAAGATTCTACAATATTCTACTCAAAAGTGAAGGAAATGAGCAGGCTCGAAAGCTTCCGGAGGATACAATGATACGAGATGAAGTTGCAGTACAACAGTTCTTAGCCACTAGAGCGCCTCAGATAGCAGAAAGTGATGGACCAGAGCCATCCGAGCCATCAGGTTCGGGTACAGATGATGAAATGCACTTGGCAATCCGGAGAAAGAGGCCTGATGGAAAACGAATCAAGTCTGGGATTGAAAATAAGAAAAAGAAACTGAAGAAACAAACTCAGTCTGATCATACACACCAAAACCGACATTATTTTAAATTGATTAGGAATATGAGTCTAAACATCAGTGTTATTAGCAACATGATAGGGGTTTTATATTAGATGCTTTTGTAAGGTTCTGGTTTTATCAACATTGGTGTTATTGATCAAAACATTGAAAGTTTATAATTGAAGCTTGTGTTTCCTATATCAAAATGCAAAGCTTGTTAAAAGCATTGTTTTTTACTGTGTTTATGTTTGAGTATATAAAGTATACCTTTGGAATTAAAATGCCTTTGTTCTGCAAAATCAAATGCATGAATTGTATGTTTAGGTTTGTGTATATAATGCAGACCTTTGGAATTAAAATGCCTATACTATGGGATCACATTATGGAGACCTTTGGAATCATATTTTTAGATGTGATGCTCATGTTTGTGCCTATCAAATGGGACCTGTGTCCTAAAAGTCCAATGTTCTGGTGTTTTTGAGACATTGGCCTTTAATATATGTTTGTGTGCTGAAACTGGCTAGGGTAGCATTTTTATGTGGTGATGCTCTTGTTTATATTTAGGTTTGAGTATATAATGGATACCTTTGGAATTAAAATGCCTTTGTTCTGCAAAATTAAATGCATAACAATGCATGTAAGGTTTGAATATATAATGTGGACCTTTGTATTTAAAATACGTTTGTTTTGACGTGAAGTTAATAGGAACTTTTAGTTATGAAATAAATAAATTCGACTTGATAGCATCATGCTTTTGTATTAAAACTTTGAGGTTTAGGGTTAAAAATTGTAATTTGTAACATAAACTCTAAAATTACTACTTTGTAATAAATATTGCCAACTTTTAATACTCTATAAAATATATAAACTCCAAATATTGATATTATACCACTAAACATAAATGTTTTAGCACAAAAGATGTTTCACCTACACAAATAGTCTAAAATGTTAAACATAACAGATTGACAAGTTCACATCTACAATTCCTCGTCACTTGAGGCGTCAATGCGCAAGTCAAAAAAGTTGAAACTAGTCTCGGACTTCTTTCGCGCATGATCGTAGACGTCGTCCAACATCTTATGAAAATTTGGATCACACCAAAATTCCTGGCTTCCCCACACCTCCTCCTCACTATCTCGACCATCATTCACTTCTCTTTTTTCAGCTTGAGCTCGATTAAAGCATCCCATAAGCCTTGAAGTAGCAACAACGAGATCTCTTTTGAAGAACTCCAGACCTTCTTCAGCAGTCTAAAAACAACATCAAAAGACCATGGTGTAAGTAAAAAAGGATAGGAAGATTATAATAAAGAACAATAGCAAAGAAAACTCACCTTCAGACCAAGGCTTTTAATTTCATCGTCAGTTTGATATCACCACCGAGTGGGATGGTAAAACCACCAACATTAAGATTCTCCTTGACCTCTTGTTTGCCGCAATCATCCTCAACAGAAGCATGCTTCAACAGCTTCCCACGTCGGGTCAGAGGATACAAATCACTTGTAAGAGGCGCGCGTTCATACTTCCGGGCTTTGATCTCCTGGCACCTCTGATTCACCTTCTCTTGAGGCCAATGCTGCAACAGCGGAAGAGCTACTGGATTTAATTTCCCCAGAACCAGAACACGCTGCAAAAACTTGACAACGAGAACAAACACACACCCACTGATTGCTGTGTACTTGGTTGTGTAATACCTTTGCACTCCCTTGGACAGCTTCGAATAGACAAACTTGCACCAATCAAATTTTTTATCTTTGATACATTCTCCACAGCCTTCAAAACTTGCATATCAACATCCTTGGATGACACTGGAGATAAGAAACAGGTCACAGCATACAGCACGAAGTAACTGGTGAAGTCTTCACCACCTTCCGGACAATTCTCTATCGCTTCCCAATGCATGCTCAAGAGATTCCCTTATCACCTTCAATCTGGAATTTGGTCTTCCATGCTTGCCTTCTCTCGGCTATCGCCTTATCATTCTTAGCAACTCCAGAGCTCGACAAAACCTCCAAAGGTACACATTCACCACCAGTGGGCAGCCCCAAAACATCATGGGCATCATCAACAGTAATTACATACCGGGCATTACCAACACGCTGGGTGCAATATCCACCATCAAAATTCTCCAGGAGGAAGGGAACAATACCTAACGGAAACTTCTTAAGCTGCAGCTTCAGAAGTGACCCAAATCCAATAGCTTCAATGTCCTTCTTCTGAGCATCAGTCAAATTACTAATCAACTCAACAAGGACTCCATGTTGATGAGCCACAGTGCGCTGTTTCTGACACCTACAAAATCAAGTAGCAGTTCAGTTTAAAATGTGAACCTATAGCATTAAAAAACACATCTCATGCTGTAAAACCTTAACCTTTGCATCATGACAGACAGCAGAAAAATAAGTTAAAAGTATAGGTTTCTAAACCCTAAACCCTAAAACCTAAGCCCTAACGTATAAGTTCCTAAACCCTAAACCCTAAACCCTAAACCCCAAATGAACCCTAAACCCTACACACAGGATACTAATTCATTACAAACCTTCAGATATTAAACAATAACCTTTTGATATAAAATATATATGTTTCTAACATGTAAAAACAGTATTTTTTTATTCAAAACCTTAACCTTTTGATATAAAAAATATACCTTTTGTTCCATGCAAAAATTTTTTTAAAAAGTTAAAACAGATAGAACACTTACTCTGTGCCATTTTTGTTGACATATTTCACAACCCGTGAAACAGCCCTCTTTCTTTTTTTCTCGGCAGGCTCAACAATGTCAGCTCCCGCCAGAGCCTTCCCTTTCCTTTTTCTGTTTTCAGCATCACGAACAGGCGAAGGGGGTGAATTCTGAGTTTGAGGGGGTGAATTCTGAGTTTGAGGGGGGGGGTGAATTTTGAATTTGAGGGGGTGAAAGAGGGGGTGAATTCTGAATTTGAGGGGGTGAGTGAGGGGGTGAATTCTGAGCGGGGGGTGATTTCTGAGCAAGGGGTGATTGAGGGGGTGTTTGAAAATCATCATCTTCATTCTGATTAATAGGATGTTCAGAAGTATGAGCTTTGTTCTTCTTGGCAACAAACTTTGGGCCGTTCTTCTTCTTCTGATGAACAGGGCAAGGCCCCTTGTGGTCAGAAGGAGGACATGTAGGGCATATCTTCTTCTAATTTCGCTTCTGCTTCCGGTTATCTGTATGAAATTGTCATTAAAATCAAAACACATAAGAAACTGAGAACAACGAGTTCACAAAAAAAAAGTGAAAAACAATTAAAAAACAACCTTCAACATATGGATTTTGCTTCTCTGGAACATCTTTGTTCGCATTGGCAGCATCTATTTTTTTCTTCTCGGCGGCAATTTTCTTCGCCTCCTTCTCGGCAGCAAGTTTCTTCGCCTTCTCCTCTGCAGCAAGTTTCTTCGCCTCCTTCTCGGCAGTAAGTTTCTTCGCCTTCTCCTTAGCAGCATCTTTAATCGCCTTCAGCTCGGCGTCCTTTTTCGCCTTCTCCTCAGCAGCGTCTTTAATCGCCTTCAGCTCAGCGTCCTTCTTCGCCTTCTCCTCAGCAGCAAGTTTCTTCTCCTCCTTCTCGGCAGCAAGTTTCTTCGCCTTCTCAGCAGCAGCTTTCTTCGCCTCCTTCTCGGCAGCAAGTTTCTTCGCCTTCTCAGGAGTAGCTTTCTTCGCCTCCTTCTCAGCAACAGCTTTCTTCGCATTCTTCTCAGCAGCGATTTTCTTCTCCTTATCAGCAGCTTCTTTCTTCAACTTCTTCTGGGTAGCAACTTTCTTGGCCTTCTCCTTAGCGTCTTTCTTGGCCTTCTCCTCAGCGCCTTTCTTGGCCTTCTCCTCAGCGTCTTTCTTGGCCTTTTCCTCAGCGTCTTTCTTCTCCTTCTCAGCTGCTAGTCTTTTCTTTTCAGCGCTACCATTATTATCATTCCCAGCAACTTTCAGATAACAAAAACATGGTTAGAATTCTAAACATCTATTAAGAAACCAAAATAAAAAATAAAATAAAAACAACACCTGCAGTTCCAATTTGCTGGTCAGACTCAAGATTCTCCTCTAGAGATGTGGTCGCTATACCATCAGGTTCAGGGTCATTAGATAATAAACCTTCGGCCGACATAGCGTTTTTAACATCAGAATAAACAAAATTAGCAAATCCTTGACTATCCAAATTTAGAATATCAACTGGGTCTTGTGTACCATTAGCATTATCGCCACCAGTGCCTTCAAACATGACATGAACAAGGACAACTCCTGTTGATCCTGTTTACATGCCAAAATAAAACCCAAACCATAGTAAGTATAATTTTGATGTTTACATATACAAATTAATTCAGAACCTTCAATAATAAAATAATAACCATAGCATGTTAAACATTGATGTTTACATATATAACCAAAATCAAAACCTTGGACAACATCATGTTAAAAACAAAGATGTTTACAGATGCAAAACTAAATCATAACATTCAACACTAAAAATCCAACCAAAGCATGAAAAACATGGATGTTTACACAAATAAATAAAATTAAACCTTTGACAGTAAAATAACAACCATAGCATGTAAAACAGAGATGATTACACATTAAAACCAAAACCTATAACCTTCTAAAAGGTAAGGTATACTTCTGACAACTTAACCTTCATTACTTAAATACAAACATTTACAAGTAAAAAATCAATGATTATAAAAAGAGAAAAAAGGCGGGAGAGCAAGACAATAAATTCAAAACAACTATCAGGTTCGCAAATATAACATGCATCATTCAATACTAAAATCAGACCTTCTGGAAAATAAATCCAAACCAGACAAAACACATGCAAAACAATGAAAAATCACAGAACACACAGAGAAACACAAAATAACGGCACAAACATTGCCCAATCAAAACTCAAAACAAAACAAGAGTTCAAATACACATATATAAGCATGTAAACACGAAACCGCCGGAAAACACAACCGCCGGAGCACAGAAGCACAAATCCGCCGATCAAAGAACATTATCAATCAAAAAATCGAAACAATGGCACGAGTTTATCGGTTTTTACCTTCAGTAGAGCCTGTAACGTTTTGATTTGCTCTTGTCAACACCATTGTACTCCGATCTAAAGCACAGAACAGAAAAAAAATAAAAAACAAACACAAATCCGCATCAAATCGTATATAAAGATGAAAACAAACAAATCGAGAAACTTACTTGCTATTGCGCACGGTAGAACACGGTGGATCGATGCCTGAATCATAAAATCGACGGTTAATTAGGTTTTTGAATTTGGGGAAGGAATTGGTTGCGACGGTTCGGGGGGTTCTGCAAAAATTGAAATGGGAATTATGAAAGGAAAGTTGATATTTATATGAATTCTAGTTTAGCATATTTGTGAAAAGGCCCCCGCCCAATTTTACTCTTTTTTTTTCAGTCCCGTCTATAATCTGGACGGTCTCTTTCGAGACTTTCTATTCTTATATTATGAAAATACTCCTTTAGTTTTATCAAGTTCTGAGATTTTATTCTCTTTTTTTTTTGGAGGAAGTTCTCATATTTTACTTTAATAGTGTGAGTAACTGCAAGTAACTGAAGAATTGAAGATGAAGGAGGTATTTAAGCTATATGAGTGGCGCACAGTATTAGTGAAAATGTTGATAACTTGAGCTTTATTGAACTTGTTGTTGTATTTTTTGGTTATTTTTGATCGGAATGAGTCCTGAACCATCCTCTTTTTTTAATTAAAAAAACATACCCTTAATTTGAGTAATAAAGGGAATTAGGAAATATTACATCCCTCTCATAGCTAATTTTAAAATATTTAGTTTTATTGCCCTGTTCTCTTGATCTTGTTCGTATAATAATTAAGTTCAATTAAATGAAATATTTTTTCAATTAACTATTTAGTTGAGTTTTAATTAAATATTGTGACAAGTAAAATACACAGTTTCGTTTAGTGAATGGCATATTTATTTTTGAAAAAAGTACTATTGTACCCCCAAATGTTTAAGTAAGTGCTAATGTACCCCTATGTTTTTCAAAAGTGTTATTATACCCTCAAATGTATAATGTGGACAGAATTATTTTTTTGCCAAATGTTAAATGTCAAGAATACTCTCACTATAATTTAATGGTATGAAAATGACCCAACCAATTCCGTTACTTCATCGAATGAACGTGTTTGAAGCCGAGGGGACCAAAACCACCGTACATAGAAATTAGTGTGAGCCGAGGACCGAAACCGTCACACCCATTAATAATTTACGTGATTAGTTCAAATTAGGAGAGAATAGAGTTGGTGAGATTATGGTAAGTTCATCAATGTTTTCAATTTGTTGAGTTTTGGATATAAAGGCTAACTTTTTTCAATAATACTGTGCATTGATTCTAAAATTCAGTGATATCGATTTCTTGGATTTTTTTTTGTGCTCGTGGGCATTTGGATCAGGGAAAAAAATAACCCAACAGGTGAGGGTAAATTTGTCTTTTAGTTCAAAATGCTGTTGAAAAATTGGTTTTAGGGGTACACTTATTTATTCAATGTAATTATAGGGGTACATCAGCACTTTTGAATTACTCGGGGTACATTCACACTTTTTTATAAACTTAGGGGTACCTCTACTTTTAACCCTTTATTTTTTTGGGGGGAATCCACACAAAAGTTTTTTTGTCAAATGTTACTGGACATTTCTCCAGTACCTTGAGATGTACGTATATAGTATAGTTCCCAAAATAAAATTGTAGTCCTATATGTAGTGTGATAATTCCAAAAATGAAAATGTGTATGATATGATAACCCCAAAATAAAATGTATCATTGGATAAGAGGCTAAAAAGCATTTTATGACTTGTTTTCTTGGAATGAGAATAGAATGAACAAATGATTAATTGCATGAAGACAAGATTATTAGTGCCACTTAAGCATGTCAAACAAGGTAAGAACTTGTTCTTTTGAGGTATACACTACACCGCATAAGGAGAACTGCAGCTCGATCCCAAAAACGTCGATTCCGTTCTCATAGTACCTTTTCCCCGCCGGATGGTCTTTGAAAAAAACGTGTAACGATTAATGGTTGCTTACCTTTGCTGTGATTAATGGTTAACCGTTGATTAGATTTATGAAGTAACCTGTTATTGTTGGGATTGGGTTTCCTGTTATTGGTTGGTTTGTGAATGTTGGGTCATTATAAATAGAGGCCCTATGCCAAGGATTAGGTGTGTGTTTTAGAACCAAAAATATTGTTTGTAATTTGGAAGGTGTTTGTTCTAGTTTTAATACATCACTTGCAGTTAGAATGAGAAATAAACAACCATGACACAAAAATAACATTATTCTGACCGCAATCTCTTGCATCAAATTGGCTGCCTCTGCAATCAAACCCTGCTCTTCTGTGATCTTTGCAAGCCTCATAATCAGGCGAGCCCATTCATTCTCAACAGATATCTGTTAAATAACAAAACAAAAAGGATCAGATTACCATTACATGAAGAATTAAAATAGACATCTCATAGCAACCAAGCTTTAAACACCAACTAACCTTTCCCGCACACACAGTGTTAAGAGTCTTGATGAGCTCTATCTTAGTTTCTAGACTTGGTGTCTTGTCAATGTATCGCATCGCCTGCTGGACCATCGCCTGGACTTCCTATACATAACAAATCCAGCCAGGAAGATTATTAGTCTCGAATTTCAAGAATGGGTTTAGTACATAGTCTATAAACTAAGACTAACTCTACGTATTCATCATCAATTCAGCTTCGAGCTCCTAAATCCAAAACCCCTAATTGAATCCAAATCCAAAAAGAACAAAATACCTGTTTCAATTGGCTGCACTTGTAGAGAAGGATAAGCTGATTGTTGAGAGTGCTCCAGGTGCCCTCAAGGAAGCAGAGCCGCAGAATCTCGATGACGATATCTCGCGCGTAGAATTCATATGGCTCGGAGTCATCTGCGTTCACCCTCTCCCACTTCCACATTTCCAGCAAACCGTCGATTTTTTCATCCAGTGTATCTTCCTCACAGTGTGCGAATATTGTCTCCATCTCCTATAGTAAAAAAACAGCCATGAATTAGACATAGAAACCCAGAAAATCATAGTCGATTCAATTGCAGTGTTTTTGCTGGTAGCTGAATTCACAAGAAACCGAAAGCTAAGAGAGAGAAAGAGAGGAGACCCACCACGGAGTAGATTGACAAAATCTCTAAAAAATCCCACTTTCTTTAAATGCTACGGATCTACAAATATATATTTATGGTATATATTTATAGGGTTCCGATGCAAGGTATTATATATACTAGGCTAATTCGACCGCGCGGTTTTTAGACGTAATTTTCGTTATGTTTGAATGCAGGAATTTTTTTTTTATGTTGGCTCTATATTGGTCCTGGTTTTCTGGTCAAATAAGACTTTGAAATGTGTTAGGTGTTGTTCCAGGGTATAACAGAAACGTTAGTTTCCCTTCCCCTCTTTTCTCTCTTTTATGTATTTTATTCATTGGTCCTCTATTAACCATTACTATCATCAATCATCAATATTAAATCATCAATCATCAAATTATCGTTCATCATCAAATTATTATTGTTCATCATCAAATCTTCGTTGTTCATCATCAAATCATCAAATGTTTGTCGTTCATCGTCAAATCTTCATCGTTTATCGTCAAATCATCATTGTTCATTATCAAATCTTCATTGTTTATCTTTAAATATTCATCGTTTATCATCAAATCATCAATCAATCAATCATCAAATCCACCGTCATTATCAATTATGTCATAACCATCATCATACATAAATTTAAGATGAAGGGAATTTTACTATTTCTTCCCTCTCACTGAAACGTCTACACATTACCCATCAATCCGACCACCCAACTGAGCGGGTGCGAATTTATGTACCGACACTTATGCGAATTGATGCACCGGCACTCGAATACCTATTTTTACATGACTATGTGTCATATGATCATTCCATAACCAGCACGACTTGTTTAGATGAGGTGGACCTTGATCTCTGGTTTTGCCGGGACGGTCTGCTTGTTGAGCTATTGAACACTCTTCGTGGCGTCAAGTCTCTAAAACTGTCATATGAGATCATGACCCTTCTCAAAGCAACCACCCGAAAGTTGTCCATAAGTTTTGAAAGATTAACTAAATTATCTGTGGAGTGTAGGAATCATCATTCAGATCAGTTGGTGGATTTGATGGATCGATGTGGTAATCTGCGAACCACTGAAATTCATAGTATTTATAATGATCGACCACTTCAACCATATAAGTGGTCGACGATTGTTATTCCAAGATGCTTGTCATCGAGTCTCAAACAAGTTTCATTCAGCCCTTATCTCTACGGGGATCTGAAATTGGAGATGATGGAGTTCAATCTAAATCATGGTTTGGTGCTGGAAACAGTTGATGTATGCTTTGATCGTGGAGATTATGTGTGTCCTTACAAGAATGTGGATGAGATATTTCAAAAGGTATTAACCATGCATAAAGCATCTCCAAACTGTGAAATCCGATTAGTGGTTATAAACTAGCTAGCTAGCCATGAATTTCACTGTTCTTCCTAGATATTTTAAACTATATCAGGCTCATGCCATTTTTTTCTTACACTAGTTATTGGAATATAATTGGTTATTTCTTTGATTATTTCCATTGTAAACCAAAATGATTTAAAATTGGCCGTGAGAGGGATGGGATTTGATTTATCAGAAAGAAAGAAAAAATCATTTTAATCCCACGCTAGCAAAAGGGATTTGATTTATCAGAAAGAAAGAAAAAATCATTTTAATCCCGCGCTAGCAAATTTGCATAGACGGAATATTTCCTATTAATCCCGCGGTTTGATATATATTTTAATTTTCTAAAGAAAAAACCGAGTATGGAATCGTTTGATACAGGAAAAGATGAAGGGGACAACTTCTCTCTCTAACATTTTGCTCCCCTTCTCTCTACTTTTACTAAATAAGTTAACACTATTTCCGACATGTGCCCCCTCTCTTTTTTTATCTTTCTGTGCACTTATCCCCACTTATAAACATTTTATAACTTGTTTCTTGAAATGAAAATAGAATGAATAAATGACAAAATAAATGCACGTATGGGGAGAAGATTATTACTGCCAATAAAGCATGTCAAACAAGGTCAGGACTTAGGCTAGGACAGGCGTCGACGCCTTTACTCGGATCTGAGAAATAAATATATGAACAGTATTTTTTAATCTAACTATTACTCCAACACCTTTCTGTACTATCGCCTACCCTAATATTAATTCATAAATCCGCTACTATTCAGAAACATGCTTAAAACTCAGGGTACCTTGTTTTCTTCTTCTCTTCTCTAATTCAATTAGTGATGATATTAGTCGACGCGCCTTAAACTTTATCCTTGTCGTTGATCGGAGAGTCATGACGCGCCTTAAATTTAATTCCAATTAAGATTAAGATAAGAACGGTTTCTCCACTTGAGAAGATAAATTGGTTAATATATCACCGAGTCATTGTTATTGAAACAATAAATATAAAAAACCAATAAATTTTGAATTAGGGTTTAAGATATTGAAGATCGTATTCGAGCTTCTAGAAGGCCCCGATCTGGGCAGATGTATGACGGTTAATTTGTAAGCAGTGGCGAAGCGTTCCAAAGGAACAAGTTCTTACGTTGTTCGACATGCTTAATCGGCAGTAACCATTGATCTTCTTTTCGTACATTTAATTTGTTCTATTTTCATTTCAAAAAACTAGGTTGGTTATGCCGCGACTTATTGAATTGTATCTAAAGTGATCACTTGATATTGATTTCATTTTCACCCCTCAATTATTTACTAAAAATGGTGAAAACCCACGTGATAATAGGCTAAACTATTTGAACAAAATTGAACTAATTTTTTTAATAAATATAATAATTTATTCAGCTAATTATTAATTTTATTATATTTACATGATACTTGAACTAAACTGATTTAATTTATTCGTGTGTATTAGTGTTATATTTTTTTGTGATGTCGTTTGGAATTTTTATGTCTATTTGAATTATATTTGCATCACATTACTATATCATAAATAAATTTGCATGCCATTACTAAATGATAAATAAATTTACAAGGAAAAGGTTGGAATCGTAATTCTAATAAATAATGAAAAGAGAATCTTTATTTCTTATATTATGAAAATACTCCTTTAGTTTTATTAAGTTCTGAGATTTTACTCTTTTTTTTTGGAGGAAGTTCTGAGATTTTACTTTAATATAGAAGCATGTAGAATTATTTATTATATTCTCTGCTACATTGCATAAGAAATACAGACATTAAAACTAATAATGTGAACTAAAACAATCCTGGAGTACTACTACACCACTCTTTACCAGTTTTATACTTAAACTATTGTTGTACATCTCTTTACCAATCCTTTTACTTTTCTTATATCTTGTTGTACATCTCTCTACTTCTTCTTCTTCACCTCATATGAAATTAGGAGTGTAAAAGGAAGACAAACTGATCGATAACTATATCTCCAATTTTCTGTTTATCCATTACTGGCAGGTACTATGTGCTCATGAAATGTTTGTCGAAATATGATCGAGAGCAAACTGGACTCAAAAGGTATCTGTTAAAGAAAAAATAGTGGTGATGGAACTGACGGCGATATGCTATTTCTCATTCTAGCATCGATTTGAGATCTAGATGTCGAAATCAGTTGATCTATTCCATTTCGATTGCTTACAGAATTGACCGAATCAAGATGGACATAATTTTGATTTAAGGTTTTAAGAACTAAAAGCTTAGCCGTAAGGTGAAAGCATATCACTATTAGTTAAAAATAACGTTACTTCCAAATAAATAAAAAACTTCCAATTATATTTTTTTCACTACGCTCCCTTGTCGAAATTGATTGTCCCAAAGAAGCGAAGTAAAAGGCAATTTCTATAGTAGTGATATACGTGCTCTGGGTATTCGGGTTCGTTCACTTCAAATTTTCCCAGATCTGTTCGACGACTCAATTGCAATTGACCGGCGCGTGGAGCATGATAAGATTTCACAATTGCCTGGAATTTCTTGGCGGTTGATCTCGGTTCCTCCAAATGGAAGAGCCAGTGAGTAATATATACTATAAAATCTATCTATACTATTAAAATAGCAACTTTTTGAGAAGTCTTTTCTTCTTGCGCCACATCAGCTTTTTGAGAAGTCTTTTCTCCTTGCGCCACATCAGCTTTTCGAGAGCCTCTTAAAATGACACGTATTTATTTTTATTTTTCTTTTCTTTAACGCTTTTAATCCTCAGTTTTTCCTTTTTAAAAATGGTTCCTTTTCCAATCTTATCGAAGAAGCCGAGCAATTAATACTAATTTGTGTTTCCCAAGCGATCCAGATTCTGGAGTCTTCCTTTAATCCAAAATCCAAACTTTTGGCCTTTCAATTTTCTAAGCCTTTCGATGAACAACCCTGCTCAGCTTCACCAATTCCGCAGATCTGAGCAGCAACCCTGCCACCATATTGGCCTTCCGCGCCGCCGTTGCTGACCGACCTTTCCGCCGCGCCGCCGTTGCTGTTTCTCCGGCACATTACCTCTGTCCAAGATCTCCCTCTTTCAGTGTAAGCTTTTCTGATATTTCTCTTCTCCTCTTCCCGAAGCTTCTGAGTTCTGATTGACTCTTCTCTCCCTTTGTTTCATAAGTAGGATCTTTCTGAATGCATATGAATTGGAAAAGAGAAGTCTTTTGTGAGGATGTGCTCTGTTGATGCGGTTCTTGGTTTTTGGAGCAGCCATATTGGCTCTAGAAATATTCTCTCGCAGGTGCATATCAAGTGTTTGATTTATGGTTTATTTAAGTAGCTCTATCTTCTGTTTTAGCCAAAATGCGAACATTTATTTTTATCTGACGATCTTTTATGAACTCTGTTGTAAAGTTATACCAAAATATTAGCCGGATTTTCTCACTCACTTAATCTGTTCCTCCCAGACTCCAATATATGCCCTGGAGAAAGCAGGCGCTACTGATGTTAGCCTTGAAAATGCAGAGGTATTGTAAATTCTAAATTAGACTCATGGTTCATTTTGTAAGTTTCTGAATTTGTAAGTACTTTGCTGGTGCAGACAAGTTTGCATTTATCATTTACTGGTACTTCTTACTAATTTATCATTTACAATTTGAATCATAATTTTGCTTGATGACAATTGTTTTATGCTCCTTATATATATATATATATATATATATATATATATATATATATATATATAACAATATTATTAATATTACAGTGCCTTGGAGAAGCATTTAATGGAGCTTACCCCGATTGAAGAGCAACGATTTTATCATGCAGAGTAAGAGGTTGGGGAATGCTTCACCAACAGATTGAATATGGAGAAGGATGGAAAGTAGAAAATCGTTGGTTTTCCGGTAGGTCTGCAATTCATATCGACTTATTTATTAAATTACAATATTGTTTGAATATTGTCTGAAATTGATTCGTGCCACTGATGTTTATGTTTATTGCAGCTCGGGCTTCTTGCACAGACCGTCACTGAATGAGAATTTTTGACCTCTTTTTCACCGAGAGGTAATGAATTATTTCCCCCAAAATTTCTCAACTTTTTTAAAAACCATGTTTTGTGTAATTTGTCTATATTTTGTGTATGACTTTTAAGTTTTCTTTTACCCACACTGCTACTTTTCAATTAACTGATCTTTTAAAGTTCTGATTTTATGGGACCTTGATGTATTACTGTTCATTTCAGGACGAGAGAGACTTATCATTTTGGTTCTATATCAGTAATATAAGATGTTGCATTTCGAACTTTGTGAACTGTTATGTTCTCCTAACCAGCAAGTTTAATTTGTCGATTTATATGTTTCTACCATTTTGAGAAGTACAGTTATCAGTTATTTTTGTAGTCCTGTATATTAAAGGTTAGCATTTGATGATTTAATGTGCTGGATAATTTGCTGGGAATTATGCTTCTTATATATTTTGTTGAAGAATCATGAATGTTAACAAATAGCTCTTGCATTTAATGGTTTTGAATGCTGTAATTTATAGTTAAAATCACAGGCTGATTCAATTATAGCTTTGATTCAACTGTTGATGGTTTTGTTGAAGTAGCTCAGGAATTTGGTATTTTCCAAATCTGGATAAATCAAGAAATTGATGGAGCCTCGGGCTCAGGAGTTGTGTGGTTGCATCATGTAAATTCTGATAATTTGATCTCTTATGACCAGGTTTGATGTTTTGGAAGTTATATTTTTAGAGTGTCGTTACCTTACGTTGAAGGTGGAAATCTGAAGGGACTTTATTTTATACTGTGTTGTTTGTGTGATCTGATGGCTATCTTTGTTTTTTCAGTTACTAATTGGAGAGAATAATGTTCAAGAATTTGTCAGTGTTCTGGATTCTGATTCAGTTGCATAGGTTGTTGAAATTGCAGGAAGATGATTATGGTGCAGGAAGATTGTTACTCCCGCTTCTAAAATTTCCTTTTTCCGATTTTGTTGCAAGTCCAAGGAGAACATAAATTCGGTGATATGAGCTTTTCATCTAGAGATAAATTACTATAAAGAAGAAAAGTTCCAAGCTTGCCTCTAAGGTATGTGTCCTGATTAAGTTTTGTTTTCTTTTCTCCAGTACTTTAAAAACTGAAAGTTGGGATTTTTAATCTCTTGCCATTGGTATATTGGACTAAGTAGGCTTTGAGAGTTGAGATTCTGACTGTTTGTTTGTAGTTTTGCAGAGAGAGCCTCTCAGATGATGAAACTTTTAGATTAGTACATTCCTTTTTCCAAATCAAAATTTTCAGATAAGTACATATATTTGTTTCTCCTAGATGTGCTACTAAAGATTTTCAGCTAATCAGCTTGGAGAGGAGGAAGATTGGCTGATGTATCATCTGAGTTTTTGAACTGTAGCTAATTGTTCTACAAGTGATTTTAACATGTCAAAATGCTTTAATATTATTTTAAGTTTGTCTTTCTACTACAACACCATCATCAGATCCCACGCCCTCCTCTCCTCCCCAGAAACAGGTCTCGGTTTATTCTCTGCAATGGGCCGCCAACAAATCGCTCCAGATCCCACACATTCCCTGTCATGGTTAGTTTTTTAGCCAACGCTGCAATTTCTAATCACTTTTTCATTCTTTGTTAACTCTCAATTACCTTCTGATTCTTTGCATCTCTCAGTTTAATCTCAATTAATCAGCTTGCTATAGTTTGCCTTATTTCCATCAGCTATTATGTCGAAGAACTGTGGATTTTGAACTTTGTCAATAAAGTGGTGGATTGCTTTGATAATGACTAAGGGTAGCAGACTTTTGATGTCAGGAATCTACTTTCAAAAGCACTGGAGTAGAATTTAAGGTCTCACGTACCTGTTGAAGGTATTAATTTCACTCCACACTACATTTTTTTAACATTCATATATGTGTTTGTGTCGTATATGCTGATTTGAGATGATTGTTTTGCTTTTTTTGTTTATGAGGAATGTGTATGCTGTATGAATTTTATGTAACCCTTAACCCAGTGAAAACAAAATTCAATCTGATTTCTTGATTGTTTTGCATGTCGTGTATGGCGTGCTTGGATAGCTATATAAATTATTTTTAGCCATTTACTGCATAGGGTTTCAGTTCAGCATTAGGCTCTGAACTGGGCTAAGATATCAATATATATACAGCCTGGCTACTTTGTTGGTTAATAAATTGATTTTAAATAGTTATTTTCTTTGGTGGTGGATTCTTTATTGAGATTGAGATTGATGGTTGCTGAGTTATTTGATATGGGTTAATCTGATCATGCACATTTCAAAAGGGAACTCTAATATTCTGCATTTTAGTAACCATAATAGCACAAACAAATTGTGTTTTTTGGCTGCAGCTTGATAAAAAAACAAGCTAATCACAGTTAGGGTTATGCTTATGTACTTATTAATGTTGGCCAGCTCAACGCTGATGGCGTATGTGCCTGCGCCAACTCCAACAATGCACTATTCGTGCACTGATAAGTCTATATGTAGATGATGAAGATAATGAATTAGTATTGTCTTAGTTTTTTTTCTATGCATAGTGTGTTGCCTTAATCGTAGTTAGAGTTTTGAGAAAAAAATAGGGTTGCTCAAGAATTATGTGGTTACTGAATTCTAAACAGTGTTTGGTTATGTTCTATATTTTTTAAGTACTAAGCTCATCTAAAATTGGAGTTTGTACAGAAAAGTCCTGCACTTTGTGGTTACATTAGCTTTTTTCATTAGTCTGCAGTCTCAATTCAATTTGAGCTGAATAGTTGATTGATTTGATTGTTTGAATTGATGATTTCATATCACTTCGAATCACATAATATGTGTGTTTCTGCTATCTTTATTAAAGTTCCAAAGGAATTCTAATTTCAGGTTATAATGCTAAAGTTTTCCTTCGTGTGTGAACCATGTGTCAGTGTTACCTTCATTACTATATGAAGTGATCGTATTTGAGACTACTGAAACCTGCTCTTCTCACTTTCACTCTTCTTTTGATTCTCATTTTGTCTTTTGTTTCACTTCATGTGCTATTTTTAGACAGGTGAGAATATGGTTGATGCTATATATTTTACTTCTATGAACATGGCTGCAATTATGTTTCGTTAATTGTTGTTTCGTTATTGTACAGCCAGGCGGATAAACTGATGGAGGATATGAAATAAAATCCTATTTAGAGGCCGTTCATAGGAGTAAAATATGTGGATATGGTTGTGGTTCAGTTAGGACAGACATATAGGAAAAAAGTCTTTCAGCAGGTCAAAGCCAATGCTCGACAACAGTGCTGGAGAGAGCAAGGGAACAACTCCCATGTCAGTAGCTTACTGATGAATGCTTATGAGAGAAATGTTATAGAATGAGTGCTCCTCTACATTCTTTCAAGGGAGAAATGTACTAATATTAAGATAAATTGGTTTAAAATGTTTTTCCTTTCATATAAATAAAATTGTTTAGAAAAACTTCAATAAAAATAGAGAATTATGATATTACATCAATTTATATGAATTCGGGCATATGTCTGAGTATCATTGGATGAATATTACAATTCAATCATAAAAATTAGTCAATTTTTATAGTTTAAAAATTTTTCATAAGCTCCCGTGCATCGGCACGGGTATCATCTAGTGTTCACTATTCAGGTAAATTACACGGTTCCGTGAATTATGAAATAGATTATGTGAAATTCCTCACAATCAATGTTAAATTTTAATGAACAAAATCCCCCCTCAGAACATCATACATGCAGTGAATTTGTAAATCACGCCCTATATTTTTCTTATTAACGTCCTGTATTTATACAAAAAAACACAAAACTTTTAATTAATATATTATTACCATTCTTATTCTTAATTTTTATCATATTTAATCATAATAAAAATGGTGAGATTTTCTGAGCCTATTCCCGTGTAGTTTGAAGTTGACTGTCCGATTTTCTATTGAAAGGAAAGATGATCGGATTCGGCTGGCCGTTCCCGGAAAATTTTCAACTTCTAAACATTCGTCAATTTGTTCAGTTGATTAATTTTCCGGTTAACTTTCAGTTGAAAATTTTCATGTAACTTTTCCGATGATTTGACCGGCGAATTTCCGGCAACGGGCATGCCGGATCCGATCATCTTTCCTTTTAGTAAAAAATTAGTGATGAATTAGTTTAATATTAATCAGTTGTAAATATTTCACTAATTTTACTCTCAGTTAAATATATAATATATTTATACGTATTATTTAGGGCGTTAGTAAGAACAATATATGGTGGGATTTAGCAAAACCCATGTAGTACACTGTATAATAGTATACGTAGCTTAATTTCTTGGCTTTGTTAATTCCAAACAACAAATAACCGTCTAGTTCCCAAAACTAAAATGTATAAAACAAAATGTATTATTAAATGAAAATAATTGACAATGAAAACAAATTAAAATGAAAATAGTTTCAGGCTAACCTAGTTTATTGAAATGAAAATAGAACGAACAAATTAATTAATTGCACGAAAAGAATATCAGTGGTTTACTGCCAATTAAGCATGTCAAACAAGGTAAGAACTTGTTCCTTTGAGGTATACTCTACGCCGCAGAAGGAGAACTCCAGTTCGATCCCGAAAACATCGACGACTCCGTCCTCGTAATACCTCTTCCCTGCCGGATCATTGATCTTGATCACGCCTTCATCGCGATCGCTGACGTCAGACAGGAAAAGCATAGAAACACAACATCGATGGCTCTCTAAGGTTGTTTATATAGTGGTTTTCTACGCTGAATTGAATTGCCTGAATTCATTCTCATAAATATGATAATTTGATTATTGGAAACGTTATGAATTCATTCTCATAAATATGAGACATTCATGATCATAAAGCACTTTTTGAAAGTGGGCTCTTCAAGAAAGTCCTACATAAAATCCAAACTTAATTGGAATCCTTTCAAGAACAATTCACGACAGACACAGAATTTGACTTTGTGATAGATTATTTATCGACGGCTTAGGATGCTGATAGGATAAGTAGATTGTCCCCTTTGAACTTTCCCTTGAGTCGTACACCTTATTACACTGGTTAGGAAGTATGAACTTGATGTCTCTGAACTTCCCCGAACCTCATGTGTGGACTTTCAGTGTAGTTCCCACATCACTCTTTCCTAACTCGTGCGCTTTCCTCGGTTTTGTCCATTTTACAGCCATGGAAACACCCTATTCTGTAAGGTTTCTAAGAAATTGCATCCCGGAAATCCCCTTTCGAAGCAGCCAAACTTCTCACATACATAGGTGATTCTTTGCTGAGGAGAAATTCGTTGAAATTTTTATATAACTCCACTCAAGTAATCCATACTTTGAGGTCGTGAATCGTTAAAAGCATGTTGAATGCTTATCCTCCAAAACCACTCACTGTTTGTTCATCTTAGGAATAGGACGGGAGGTGTAAAAACTCGCACAGTGAACGTCGATGGGTCTTTGTAGTTTAGTTGTCCCTTTGAACCTAGACCATGGGATCTCCAATCACATAGGTTGGGTATCCACATACTTAACCACACCATTTAATGGACATATGTCCTATTCCTCTCGATGATTCAACTATCTCTCGATTCAACCCTTTAGATAAGGGATCTGCTATGTCGTTTCTCGACTTTACATAAATAGTTGTGATCACTCTAGTTGAGAGAAGTTGTTGCAATGCAAATTGCTAGTACAAACTTTGTCCACCATTACTATCCTCTACAAACTGACGAAACAATATCTTTCTTCACAGCCTTATTTATGGTGACAAACTCCGATTCCATCGTGGATCTAGAGTTATTGCAGTTTGTTTGCAGGATTTCTGTGAGACCGGTCCATCACCTAGTGTAAAATAACCACTAGTGGATAACTAGTAAAGTGCAGTACATGCATACACAAGAATGAAACGAAGATATCTCAATAATCTTGTTTCCCTTCCAGTGTGAGTCACTAGGATTGCTCATCCGCCTGCTTATAATTTAAGCTGTGTCAGTGACTCTAATACTCTTTTGTTTAGAGAAAGACATACCTTTCATTAGTAGTTTAACAAAATAGAGTCGTTTCCTTGACTACGGCATATATTACCAACAATGAGCAATAATCATAATTTCAAAGACGCAAATGACTTGGTCATTTTTCGTGTCCTTTAATGTAAACAAATATCATGCTCTTTGGAAAAACAACAATTAGTTTATCAGCTTATGAACCATTTGTATGGAGCAATGGCTTTTTTATATATGTGTATATATATACACATATATATTGCCATGTTTAGATTTTACTATCTAAATCTCCAATTAACCACTTAGGTCCATTTGATTTACTTGTAGCTTTTACAAAGCTTCAATAGCAAGTACAATCATTATGGGACCCATTCTCAATGTCAAGAGAATGACCATCAAGTACACATATATACTTACTAATTGTTGAAATCTATTAGAAATCTAGTGATTTACCGCTATCAGATTGATCGAATTCTCTATTGATCAAGGAATTTCATAAATACAATTCTTGGAAAATTCCAGTTTCATGAAAACTTTTAGATTCAACCTTAAAGTAAATAAGGCACAAACCCATGTCCTATCGTATTTGCTTCGTTTAGGTCAATCCAGGACCATCGAAATTCCAGTTTCATGAAAGTTTTTAGATTCAACCTTAAAGCAAATAAGGCATAGATCGATCAACAAATTCCATAAACACAATTCTTGGAAATTCCAGTTTCATGAAAGTTTTTAGATTCAACCTTAAAGCAAATAAGGCACAAAACCATGTCCTATCGTATTTGCTTCGTTTAGGTCAATCCAGGGCCATCAAAATTCCAGTTTCATGAAAGCTTTTAGATTCAATCTTAAAGCATAAATGGCACACAACCATGTCCTATCGTATTTTCTTAGTTTAGGTTAATCCTGGACGATCATTGATTCATTCCGTAGACTCAAAAGTTTATTTTAGGATAGATCAAGATGCTATCTCAAGATTTCCATATAATACAATTGGGAAATCGACAAGCACCATCGTATTGTGCATTTCTAGTAAAGATACAATTGCTTTCCTTTAAAAAAAGTAAAGATATAATTGCTTTACTATCTTTGGTAAGAAGTCAACCCCACATTTGAAGAAATTTATAAGATGACACTACACCATAAACAATTTTATTATCCTTTTAGATATCTTATTTAAAAGATCGTCAACCAACATGTCGGCTTCCCCCACATCGCTTGATCATTCCTAGCGACTTCCAGTTCAACCATGAACAAGAATATGGATTTATACCCATGAGTCGAGAGTGATAACTCTTCACTCCGAGATAACCTTTCAAACTTCATATCATCAATGAATTTTAGGATTTGTATCCCCCACATTGAGAGGGTATCCTTAATATTGCCACATGTATAGTTCCTCAGAACTTCATGTCTTGATGACAAAGACCAAACGTCTTAGATTTACTCATATTCAAAATTTCAAAATTCTCATGATTTTAAATTCTACAAAAGCAATTTATCTGAATTTTTAATTTCAGACTTTCGTGTCTTTCAACTAAAATTCTGACGAATTTCCAAATTTTACTGGATACAAGTGTTCGGAATTCTTAGCATAGTTTTGAAAACTCATGCTTTAGGGTGTTATCGCCATGGTTTATAAAACCAAAACCCTCGACATAGTTAACCAACTCATGTCATCACATTCAGATTTTATACGTTATTCAAAATAACTAAAATACTGAACATCGAGTCGCATGTTTTATGCGTGCAATGCATAATTGCGCAATTCATTATGAACAACCAATTGGATGGCTGCCAAACTCACAAATAATTTTTCCACAAAATCTAATGCAAGTGATTAGTTATAAAATAAAATGATTCGCAGAATTGCATGCATGAACATATAGAGCAAATAAAGAAAATGCATGACCACAGATCATAGATCAAGGCAAGTGTGCATGTATTATTAACATAAATTAATAATATGCCAGTATCAACTCATAGATTACATGCCGATATTTATGTATATAAGCATAAAACACATATCGAGCATACATATCGACACCAGGTTCTCATGAAAGCATGCATAACCATGCATATATCAGAACCACATAAAGCATGGCATACAATAACATACATATACACATACCACATTGCCAATTTAACAAAAATAATTAGCAATTTCCTCATGCAATAATTCAAAACCAAAATCATGCATGTAGACTTGTCTACATTTTCTTGTTTTGCATTCATACCACAAAGTCACTAACAAATTGATCCACATATTGTATGTACACGGGATCTAATAATTAATCCACCATATATATTGATAAGTCCATGGTTCGTATTCTAGGACCTCATTCAGTCTCGGACCAGGGACCGAGAAGGATTAAATGGGCTAATTACCAAATATAAATGGGGCAGAATTACCAAATATTTGGGCAGAATTGAAATTTCAGAGGCTTGGAGATAGCTTTGGGAACATGGTGGTGAAATTCGAAAGGGAATATTAATTGAGGAATCTATTTGCAAATTCGGGGATAACAGCCCTAAATCATTCACCTTTTTCCCCATATTCGAGATACTCCCTAGAACTACCAAACATAAGAGCCAACAACCACCATAAATTACTTCCACATCACCGTTAGGCCACCACCCTAGTACAATAGCTCCAGCCTGCGAAAAACCCACCTCAACCACCCATGGGGAACAAAAGAGGTGGCGCACAGACGCCACAGAAACATACGGAGTAGTCAGCGACTTCTACAGTGAATGATCCTGTTACCGTCACTTCTTCACCGCCTCGATCTCCGGAATGACCTGATTCTCTGCCTCAATCTATTCATCAGAACCTAGTTTAGTCTTCACTGCCTCATTCTCCGCAGGGAAATGCAGCTCCGACGCGCCGTGCTGCTGTAGAGTGGAGTACCTGCAACCTACCAAACGCACCAAGAAGTAGAGTGGAGTACAAGGACAACCTGATATAGGGCAAGCTGATTTACCACTGCGAAGCCTCCCACCAGAATCATTGTTGAGTCCAAGGAGGAATTCCTCCACTTTGACGATCGGGAGCACTACACTCGAATTCTCAGGAAGGAAAAAAAGGAATTTTTCTCAGGTTTTCGACTTTGTGTTTCGTCCTTTCAAACCATGACGATATATGATCAGTTTCTGCAATACTTTGATAATGTGGGTTGGTCGAAATTGTTGGTTTTGCATTCTCTGAATTTGTATGCGTCTTTTTTGTGCTGAGTTTATGGTTAGTTTTGAATTGGGGAAAATATTGTCTTTACATGATACTTGTATCGGGTTTCGATTAGGTTTGCACTCTGTTTCTTTATATTTGAATGATTAGAATGTAGCGTTAGGCTTGATTTCACGTGAGGATTTTACTTCACTAGCTTATACTGATGCTTTTGTTGGTTCTTATAAAGATTTTCCTGAATTTATTCCTAAAGATGTTTGGTCTTTGTTTGCTCCTACTTGCCCTTTTAATTACGATACTAGTAGCACTAGGAATTGTGATGTGCATTGGATTGCTAATCCAGTATTGAGGTTATGTTGTCACTATCTTCTGCGTAATGTGTTTTGGGCATTCGACAACTTTTAGTAGAGTCAGCACACCGGTCTTATTTTTTCTGTGGTGTATGCATCGTAAGGAAAGACTTAATTTGGGTTATTTCTTGGCTTAGTCCTTACATGATATTGCCAATAACGATAGTAGGCATATGGCTTTGTGTACCTTGGTTGGGGTATTACTTGACAATTGTGTGAACTTGACTGTTCAAAATAATGAAAATCCATCGCATCTCCATAAAATTTGATTCCATTGCAAAAGTTCAAGTGAGCCTGATGCCCAAATTCTTACAATCAAATTCACGCTAATGGGGAAATTGGAAAAGTCAACACTGGTCAATGGTGATGAGAATGGGTTGAGTGGGAGAAATATTGGTTAGTCTAGTTAGAGGAGGGCAAAAAATCCGATAAACCGAAAACCAAACCGAAATCGAATGGTTCGAATTCGAATAACCCGAACCAAATTCAATATGTGGATCTCGGGTATCCGAATTGTAAAAAACTGAACTGTAATATGGGTTTCGGGTTTGGGTATAAAAACAAATCCCGAAACCTGACCCAAAAAACCAAACTAAAAAATTATATATAATTAAATTAAATGTATATATTTATAAGGTATACATGAGTTCCAGTCTAAACATCTTTCATCTCCTAAATCACTAAATCTTAATAATGACATATGTTAAAATTGAATTTTATTTTTATCAAAATTGTTGAATACTTTTGACCGTTGTTGAATACTTTTCCGTTATTGATTTAGAAAAATAATGTGAAAATATAGATGTAAAAAATTGACTGACACCATGAGAACTTCAAAGACCAATACACAGTACACGCAACCCCCAATGATCAATGCACATCATTTTTGGATTCCCAATAGCACAATTTCTAGTCTCTATCTAAGCCACCCCACCTATTTAATGAATCTTACTCAACTTTAACTAGTAATAATACTTTTAACTATGTTTATTATTGAAATTATAAAAAGTTTCATGTATCTAATATTTTCAAATATGATAATATATGTAATCATAAAGTGATTCAAATATATGTTCAAAGTTTCAAGTTGAAATAGTTGGCTGAATTGAACGGAATAAATAAGACGTGGGGAGAAAAACTCAAAAACTTCTCATCAAATTTTGTTAATCTTTCTTCTTCTAAATAAAAAATTAAACTAGCTAACTACCTGAGAAACGATTGTGTAAGACAGTCTTTTAGTAATGCAAATGCCTAATTTTTCATGTTTTGATCCCAAAGTAGTGACTATGCTCACTTTATAAAAAAAAATCATGCCTAATTTGTTTTTGTTATAATTTTTAGTGAATCATGTTCTAGACAGGCACATGGCAATTCTCGTTAATTTTACTGGCATTCTCTACGATATGATAATATCAGCATATGTGTACCCACACTGGACCTATCGATTAAGCCTTTGATACACTCCTACCAATGTACTATTAAGAATAGGGTAGATACTTCAATAATCTCATTTCAGAGACCTAAAATCAGAAAATAGAAATAATTGTAACAAGATAAAATGAACCTGCAGTTGCCCCTTAATGTGGGCTATCGTGATTCCATAAGCCTCGGCAAGCACTCTCTGGATCGAGACTTCCCCAATCCCGAGCTGAAACCCTTGCCGGATTGGGTTGTATAGCGGGTTGTGCGTTGAAGGATATCTGAAATCCAAAAGATGAATCAATGGAAGCAAGTCGGTGGGTGACATTTCCATCACAATCATCAGCAAATTGCAAATGATGTTGCTTCTGACAATAATCCCAGGCTCCGTCTCAATTTCTTGAAACGCCTTTGCCACACACAAGAAGGGTACCATGTCACCTTCTGTCCAGTACGCCGCCTTGCGGGGTTGAAATTCACCGGCGGTTTTTTCAATTCCGCCATCAGTTTCCTTTGCCTCTTCTTGGCTATCCTCCGCTTTTTCTCGGCGATCCTCAACTTCTCCTTGGCGATCCTCCGCCTCTTCTTGGCGATCCTCAACTTCTCCTTGGCGATTCTTCGCCTCTTCTTCTCAGCGATCCTCCGCATCGTCACCTTCTTCTCCTCGCATCTCTGCCATCTATCCTCGCGTCTCCGCCATCTCTCCTCGGCCCTCAGCCGGTCGTCCTCGTTAATCCGCCTAATCTCTTCGATTGACCTCCGCCAGTCCTCCTCGAACTCCTCGATCGTCGGCATTGGATTCCGTCGCCTAATTTACTACTATTACATGCTGAAACTAAAAGTGTTTTCCTCTTTGTTGTGGTTGGTGAAACTTGACGCCGAGATGACATAGTGTTTAGTAACATTTTAAAATAAAGAGGTCACAAGTGATGTTAATTATCTAAAGATCTACTAGTCACCCCAATCACGAAAAATTTGACAATGATGGCTCCACATTGTCAAATTTTCATGTAACAAAATTTGACAATGTAATAAATAAAGCTCCACATTGTCAAATCATTTATGTAACAAAGTCACGAATACAGTACTTGACGATTACTCATTCGTATGGTGATATGGGCTAAGGCCCATATCCTGGTCCAGCGGATATACTGGCAAAGGAGAAGAAAGGGTTAAGCCTAGCAGTGGTCCTCTCATGACATCAGCTATCTTGGACACACCCGGGGTAAGGACCACTTAGCTTAAAACCCTCTCTGATCCTCTCCATTATAAATAGAGGAGCGACCAACAGGAATAGGTATGTTTTATCAGACTTAAATACTCTCTGTATTTATTCATATTCTCTCTCCTCTCTAAAAAGCCCTACCTTCATCATCACGCCGGAGCGTCTACCCTCGGGAGACCCCGGGGGCTTTGTTTTGCAGGGTTCAGGTGAGAGATTGGCCGCGGGCTAGGATTCCAGCTTTCCCCCGGATCACCTTGTACCGGAGCTGGTATCCCGGAGCTTACAGGAAGCATCAGTTGGCACGCCCGGTGGGAGCGGCTTCGTCATGCCCCGCGGTAGACCTAAAAAGACGGTGGAAGAACCCTCTTCCAAAGCCAATCAGGCAGAAGGCGGTCCTAAAACTAAAAGGGCCGCGGCTGCCCAGGCGACGCGGAAGGTGGCTGAGGAGAAGGAGCGGGCACGCAAGGAGACCGCCCGCGCGGCCGCTGAGAAGCGCCAAGGGAAGAAGAAGGTGCCGGAGCGTACTCTCAGGGAGATGCAGAAGGAGCATAGGGAGAAGGCCCGGCAAGAAAAGGAAAGGCAGGACCAGGAGACGTTCGGAGAAGGCGGTGAATCCGAACCGGAGTATTTCGATTCCGGAGAAGAAGAACCGGAGCGCCGAGACCCGGAGACGATTCATACCAATGCGGAGGAATTTGGGGAGTTTCGGGCATGGAAGGCAGCTAAGGCAGCAGCACCCAACAAGGTGCCCGAAGTAGTGGACCTGGAGAAGAATGGGAGAGGTGGTCCTGGATATCAGCAGATGCCCCAGGGTCAGCAGATGCCCCCGGGTCAGCAGATGCCTCCAGGGCAGCAGATGCCTCTCGTTCAGCAGATGTTTCCAGGGCAGCAGCAGTACCCGGATCAGCAGTTTCCAGGAGGTCTGAACCCGCAGGCACAACCATTTTATGGTGGATACAACACCCCGTTTAACAACGGGTCCATTGAAGATCGTTTGACGAGGCTTATTGGTAGGCGGGGCATGATTCCTCACTCCCCGTGGGTTCCAGAGGTGTTGAACTATAAGTGGCCGGTGGGCACTAAAGCGCCTGATGGGGTTCCGACGTACAACGGGGACGGGGATCCAGAGGAGTTTTTTCACACCTACCTCAGTGTCATGGGGGCCCGGGACATTGAGGAGCCGTTGCAGTGCAAGTTGTTGCCTTCTTACCTCCGGGGCAACTGCTTGAGTTGGTTCAAAAGCCTTCCGCAGGGCTCATTGAAGACTTTCTGGGACTTTGCCACGGTCCTGGTCCACAGATATGCAGCAATGAAAACCAACTTTGTCAACCTGGCCACGGTCTTGGCCATGCGGCAGCTGGAGACGGAGTCTACTTGGCAATATTATGTCCGGTATATTGCTGAGTCCATGAAGGTCCAGGATAGGCACTTGCATGAGAAGGCCCTGATTGGAAACTTTGTCAATGGGCTGAGAGACGAGATGTTCTACATTGAGTTGATGAAGAACATGCCAGGAACTTTCTACCATCTCCAGTTGACAGTTGAGATGCATTGCACTGTGCATGAAGCTAACCACACTCGGATGAACACAGTCGGTTTCTTTGAGCAGCGGGTGATTACGGCCACAGCGACCCAAGCAACTACACTCCGGGCCACTTCTCACCAGGGGCCCCGCCCGGAGGCAGCAAGACGCCCCCCGGCCCAGGGTGCAGCACCTGCGCCGAGAGGACAGACGTTAGTGGTCAGGCCAACATATACTCCACTCTCCAAGACCAAAACGGAGATTTTGGCCATTCACCGGGGCCTTTTCACGGATCCCCCAGTTATACAAGGGGTCCCGGCCCAGAAATGGTGTGAGTTCCACAAGTCTTATGGTCACACGACAGAAGGCTGCCGTGTCTTGCGGACGGATATTCAGAAGTTGGTGGAGCGGGGTCAGCTTCGGGACTGTGTAGCAGGTGAAGCACACCCGGCGGCTGCCCCGGCAGGTCAAGGAAGGAAACGTAACTGGAGGAACAACCGAGGCCAGGGCCCGGGTGGCAACCGCCCCGCGGAAACCAACGTTGCTCCTAACCCCGCCCCACAAGCACCCAGACCAGGAGTTCCGGGACCCGGAGCACCTCGGATGATAAACGTGATCAACGGGATAGTGGGGGATGGAGCACAAACCCTGTCGGCGGTAAAGGCCAAGAGTAGATATGTCCCCCCGGGGGAGATCCAGGGAAAAAGGTTTAAACATGATGAGACAATCACGTTCTCAAAAAAGGATGCAGTTCCGGCCCAAGTACCTCACTCGGACCCGATGGTGATCTCAGCTGAAGTAGAAGGGGTGGTGATAAAGCGAGTCTTTGTGGACGATGGGAGCAGTGTAGAAGTTATGTTTGCTGATTGCTTCGATCAATTGAACATTGGTCGACAGAATTTGAAGCCATGCTTGTCCCCGTTGTCAGGCTTTACGGGGCGCACAGTTCACCCGCTGGGTGTCATAGCGCTACGGGTGACCCTTCTTGATCATCTGGATATTAACAAGAGGTGCACTGTCCTATGTAACTTCGCGGTCATCAACACCTTTTCCCCGTACAACATGATCATAGGTCGCCCCTGGTTGACGCAGGCCCGGGCGATATGTTCGCCCTACCATCTAACCATGAAGTTCCCAACGGACCAAGGAATTGCATCGGTCATTGGCAATCAAACGACCGCCCGCAGCTGCATGCTCACCGCAATGAAGGAAGCCAAGAATGGAGGATCAGAAAGAACGGTGGGAGCCGGGGAGTATTCTGGGAAGGATAGCACGGTGGGAGCCGTGCATGGTGACCCGGCCTCTTTTGAAATGGAGGACATGGAAGTGGGATCCCGGGGGAGGGTGAGTATCGGAAAGCACCTCCCGGAGAGGGTGAAGGACGAGCTCCGGAAGCTGTTAAAGGAATATGAGGATGTGTTCTCGTGGGGAACGGAAGATTTAACAGGGATACCAGAGGAGTTCGCCATCCACCGGTTGAATGTCTACCCGGATTTAAAGCCCATAAGGCAAAAGAAAAGAGCCTTGGCAGCAGATCGGGTAGAATTCGTCCGGGCGGAGGTGAGAAGGATGCTGGATGCAGGAATGGTAGAAGAAATTACTTATCCTGAATGGATCGCCAACCCGGTCCTAGTGAAAAAGCATGACGGATCATGGAGGATGTGTATCGATTTTACAGATTTAAACAAGTGCTGCCCAAAAGACAGTTACCCGTTGCCCTCCATTGACCAACTAGTGGAAGCTATAACAGGCTACCAGCTTCTAGCCTTCTTCGACGCACACCGGGGATACCACTAGATCGTCATGGCCCCGGAAGACCGACCAAAAACCTCTTTTATCACTGACTTTGGTACTTTTTGTTACAGGAAGATGCCATTCGGTCTTAAAAACGCAGGAGCAACATACCAGCGCATGGTGGACCGGGTGTTCAAAAACCAGCTGGGAAGAATCATGGAGGTCTATGTAGATGATATGGTGATCAAAAGCAGGACTCATGACGCTTTTTTGGACGATCTCCGGGAGCTTTTCGTCGTGTTGAGAGAGGTAAACTTGAAGCTAAGCCCGGAGAAGAGTACCATCGGGGTGGCGGCAGGCAAGTTTTTGGGATATATGGTGTCAAACCGAGGAATTGACGTGAACCCGGAAAAGGTTGAAGCGATCCTGAGCATGCCCTCCCCGAGCAAGGTGAAAGATGTACAGCGCTTAACCGGGTCCCTGGCGGCGTTAAGCAGATTCTTGTCCCGGGGAGCAGAGAAGCAGTTGCCTTTTTTCAACATTTTGAGGCGAGCAAAGAAGTTCGAATGGACTCCCGAGTGCGAGCGAGCTTTCAAGGAGTTGAAGGAGCACCTGGGTAAACTCCCTACTTTGTCCAAACCAGTCCCGGGGGAAGAATTGTTTTTGTATCTGGCAGCCACGGATCAGGCTATAAGTGCGGCCTTGGTTCGAGGGTCTGGGAGAGCGCAGAGCCCGGTGTATTTTGTAAGTAGGGCTCTTCAAGGACCGGAGACGCGTTATTCTTCACTAGAACGTTTGCTGCTGGCACTGGTGCACGCGTCCCGGAGACTTCGCCCATACTTTCAGGGTCATCCTATCACAGTTCTCACAAATCACCCACTTAAGCAAGTCATGCTGAAACCAGAGGCATCTGGCCGAATGATGAAGTGGGCGATAGAGTTGGGAGAGCACGAAATTACTTATCAAGCCAGGAAGTCTATCAAGGGCCAGGCTTTGGCTGATTTCTTGGTTGAGATGGCGGAAAACACAGTGGAGGACCCGGGAGAAACGGAACCGGAATGGAAGTTACACGTGGATGGTTCCTCCCATGCCGGGGGGAGCGGTGCCGGGGTAGTGCTGGTCAGTCCTGGTGGCAAGGAGTATCGGTATGCGTTGCAGTTTGAGTTTAAAACCACCAATAATGAAGCTGAATATGAAGCTCTCCTTGCCGGATTACGCCTAGCCCGGGAGACAGGTGCCAAAGTGATACAGGCTTACAGCGATTCGGCCATTGTGGTCCAGCAAGTGAATGGGGAGTATGAAGCAAAAGAAAGAAGTTTGCAGAAATATTTGGAGGCGGTGAAGTTGATGATACAGGGTTTCCTCCGGGTGAACCTAACACAGGTCCCCCGGGAGGAAAACTGTCAAGCGGATGCATTAAGCAAGTTGGCTTCCTCAGAGCTCAAGCCAAGTCAGGACCGGAATCTGTATATGGAGATGGCATCAATCCGGGGATATGAGCAGCCAAGCCAAGTTGCGGCAGTGCATGAAGCCGAATCTTGGATTACACCCATCCGGGAGTACTTGGAGAATGGAACGCTGCCAGACGACAAGGTGAAGGCCCGGAAAATCCGGGTCAAAGCACCCCGGTATGCTGTCCTGGACGGGGAGTTAATCCGGAAGGGATATCTCCAACCTTGGTTGAAGTGTGTGGACGGAGAGGAAGCACGCCACCTTTTGAAAGAAGTTCACGAGGGCCCTAATGGAAGCCATCAAGGGGCCCGGACAGTAGCTCGGAAGATCATGTGCACGGGGTATTACTGGCCAACGCTATTTGAGGATGCTCAAAAGGCAGTCCGCTCCTGTCAGCAGTGCCAGAAATTTGCACCCCTGATCCATGTGCCACAGGGGGAGTTGATCGGGATATCAGGAACTTGGCCCTTCATCCGATGGGGTTTGGACCTAGTAGGCCCCTTTCCAACTGCTCCGGGAGGTTTCAAGTATTTGATAGCGGCAGTTGACTATTTCAGCAAATGGGTAGAAGCTGCTCCTCTGACAAACATTAGGGGAAGTACGTGCGTAAAATTCTGCTGGAAGAACATCATCTGTCGCTACGGAATTCCCCGGTTCATAGTGACAGATAACGGGGCGCAGTTCGAGAATGACCCTTTCAAGTCCTGGTGCAAGGAGTACGGGATTGAACAGAAGTTGACCTCGGTCTATCACCCACAGGCTAACGGGCAAGTTGAAGTGACCAACAGGACCTTGGTTAACGGGATCAAGACGCGACTCCAGGGGGCAAGAGGAAACTGGGTTGATGAACTCCCAAGTGTCTTATGGGCAAGTAGAACGACAGAGAGCTCCGCTACAGGCGAGTCCCCCTATAGCTTGGTTTATGGGGCGGAGGCGGTCATCCCGGCTGAAATCGGAGTTCCCAGCCTCCGATCAAAGCTCCCGGATGAGCAGACAAACCAGAACGACCGACTCCTAGATCTAGATTTACTGGAAGAGAAGCGGGAAAAAGCAGCCCTGCATGAGGCCCGGGTGAAGGAACGGGTCAAGAAATACCATGACAGAAGGGTTCGCAAAGAGCAGTTTATCCCGGGGGAATGGGTAATGCGCCGGAATGACAAAAGCCAGCAGGTTGCAAGCGGGAAGTTAGCCCCCAACTGGGAGGGGCCTTACAAGGTGGTAGCAGCCCACCCCGGGGGAAGTTATGAACTGCAGGACAAGGCCGGGAAGAAGGTCCCGAGACACTGGAATATTGCAAACCTACGTAGGTACTATGCTTAGATTTTCCTATGTATTCACCCCTCTTGCATGGATTATGCCTAGGACGATGGCAGAGAAGCGGCACTGGGACCCCTGGCCAGGATTGAGCCTGGGTTGTCCCGTGGCCCGCAGTTGCATTTTCTCATTTTATTTATGAAGATTATCTTTCGAGTTAGTATTTTCTCTTAAGTACAGTTAACCCCGGCCGCTTAAACAAGCGCTCGGGGGGTTAGAGCAAGTCGATCCGGGAACGCTTGAATAAGCACCCGGCGGGCTAGGGCAAGAATATACGGGATGCTTGAACAAGCACCCGGAGGACGACCTAGGCACGCTTGAATAAGCGACTAAAGCGAATATTTGAACAAATATAAAGGAAGGGCAATATGACAATCAAATCATTAACTTATGATTAAAGATTACAACATTTACAACTTTGAAATTTGAAAAACCTAAACAAAGCTAACAAAGGGAAGGAGGACCGTCCCAGCTAATAGGAGAGTCCGGATCATCTTGGGTTCCGGGGTGATTTGGCCGATTATTAGCAGCAGGAGGGTTCGCTGGGTTGTTAGGAACATTGCTCCCCTGGACATTGGGGGTTGCAGCTGGATGAGTACCGGACAGACCGGCTCCCGAGGGACCAGCTCCCGAAGGACCAGCTCCCGAAGGACCAGCCCCCGAGGGACCAGCCCCTGAGGTAACTTCGGCATACGGGTCGAAGTCATCGTCCGAGGATGAAACCTCGGGAGATGGCGTCCGTTGGCGAGCTCCAATGATAACGGGTCCTTGGGCACGGGGGGATTTTTTCTTTTTTGTAGCAACGACTTTGCTTTTACCTTTCCCCCTTTCCCGGGCTAGACGCCTTTCTTCTTTAGCGGCGTCTTCACGGGCAATGTAGGCCCGGATTCTGGCGGCGTCCTCACGGAGTCTAGACACCCTCCGGGCGGACTCTTCCGGGTCAACTGAAACACGAAACCCGAGATACCTTTCAATGGTGAAATCAAGGGAAATCCGGCTCGGCAGAAGTACCAGGGACGGGGGGAGATATTGTCCCTCCCTTTGACGCTGCCACCAAGCTGCAGCTTCCTCGAAAGCGGGCCGGTACCGAGACTCGGGGTCGTTCCAGCCCATCCGGAACATGCGCACTAACAATGAAGAGACCTCCCGGGGAAAATTAGTGTAGAGAGGGGGAGAAACCCGACCTAGACGCAACCCTGTCAGGTGATAAGTCAGCTGCAGGGTTACTAAATTTTCCCGGAGGGTGAGGTTCCGGGCCGGCAGTTCCCGGTTCTCTCTTTCCAACATCAGATTCCTCCTAAGGGGATCGCCCCGCCTCTCTAACCACTTGAGCTTGTCGCAGTAAAATGGAAGTTCAGACCACACAAGGTCAAATTCCTCCTTGAGACGAGATTTGAAAGCGTCATGTTCGGCTTGTAGCATGGAAATAGTCTTGTCTGCATCCAGAACAGCGTTTACTCGGTCTCGAGCCAGGGATTGACACCGGGAAAGGGATCCAAACTGATTGGATATCTCTCTAAGTTTGGTTACTAGAGAAGTGACATCCGGGAACTCATCGATCACTGATCCTATCCCGGAATGGACGAGAAGATACCGGGTCTGAATGTCGTCCAGTTGCCAGCGACTCAACTGTTCTTCCAGTTCCCCACACCGGGGGCATGGTTTGTCGTTATCCGAGGTCGCCCTGGAAGGAACTGCACCCGGAGGGTTATCCCGGGGCTATATAAACAAAACACAACGGTTTTAGACTTAGAATTAAAACAAGGCTGAGTTTATAACTTAGATAAAAAAGTGGAAGTCACAAACTCAAACAAATCATAAAGATTGGGCAAGTCATAGCAAAATGATCAACCCGTAAAAGAGTGAACGAAAATATCAAATAAATAGATAATGTAAGGGTTACAAAATAAAGGAGAGAGACTCTTACGTCATTGGAGTCATCGCTCTCGTCCCCGGAGCCACTTTCTCTCCCCTGAATTACAAAAGGGAACAGTTCAGGGAAGGTGCTCGGGGGAAACCAGGAAAAGAAAATAACAGAATTAAAAAACAATAGAAGGACGAAGAGACTAAGTGTCTATGTTTACTTCATCCTCATCATCCTCATTCCCGGGAGACTGCTCTTCCTCTTGGGCCTTGCCATTCCCCGGGGACAGTTCTTCCTCCTCGTTCGCCTGAACCGGCTCGAACTCCTGCTCTGGGATCGGGGACTTAGCATTTTCTTCATCGGAATCCCCATCTTCTCCATCCGAAGTCACCGGGGTCTCGAGGGCAGCAAGATTGGCCACGTCATCTGGCCCCGGATCCGCCCTGTCCTCAGCAAGTTTGGCGGCGTCGCCGGCATAGGCGATGACGTCTTGGGGATCAACACTCCGGGCTCCCTCAAACACTTCAAGTACCCCGGGAACAATCCCGTCGAGACCATCCTTCATTAGCCGGTCCGCCGCATAGTTAAAGCGATCGTTGGCTTTGGGGCGATACCAGGCGTCTCGGAATGCGTCCCGGCTTTCCCGGGGGATGAATCCCCGAACGGCAGAGTACGCGGCATGCAAGGCGGCTTCGTTAGAGATGTCGCAGAGGGACATCATCTTTTTCTCGAATGAGCGGCTCTTCAAAACCCGGTCGGTGAAAGCCCGGCAAAGAGCCTCTTGCTCCGGGGCCATGCCGCGCTTGCTGTCCTTCTTCACCCGGGACAGCTCCTTGTGCACTTCGGATAGCTCCTTGTACAGAGAAGCGTTTTGTGACCTCAGTTGGTCAACTTCCCGGGAAAGATCCTCCGACAAAGAGTCACATGCCCGGTTGACCAATTCTCGAAGCCCAGGAAACTCGAGTAGTTTGGAGGCATGATCCTATACGAAGAATTAAAACACTTAGAATAAAACTACAATACGAAGAGTTAAAATGTTAGAATAAAGAACAAATACCTGAGAGTCATCCAGCAAAATGCGCTGGGAAGGGATGTCTCCCCGAATTTCCGGGATACGCTGAAGGCTGCTGTCAGCCGTCGACTCCTTCTCCTTCCGGGGAAAGCGGGATGAACCCTCGGAATGAGGCTCGGACTTCTTCTTCTTATGGGGAGGCCCCCCGGGAATAGGAATAGCAAACGCTAATCGTCGACCCTCTGCCGGAGGGACTACAGTGGACCCAACGGAATTCCCGGTGCCCTTCTCCCCGGATTTCCCCTCCCCGGATTTTCTTTTTTTGGTGTCCTTGACCGTCTTCTCGGTCTCAGAGTGGCCCTTCTTGGACTTCCCGGAAGTCCCTTTACCTTCTCCCTCTCCGGACTTCGACCCTCCCGGGGCTATCGATGGTCGGGGAGATATGGCTAAGGCCAGACAACAGATAAAATAAGGTAAATACAACTAGAAGAAAAAGTATAGTTAATAAAATTAACTAAGGAAATTGAGAAAATTACCAAGGCTCCGTTTGGCATACAAACGGCGGCAAGTGAACACTTCCGCTGGATACGCCTCCCGGGGAAACTCGTAGCCCCCCGCCCTCTGGAAATCCTTCAGATTAACAAACTGCTTGACAATTAAGTCATAACTGTCAGATACCTGCCGGAATTGGGCCGGGGGGAGTGCCGCCTTGGTTTCAGCCTTCCTCTGCTGGTTCCATGACGGGACTGGATACTTCTCCACGTCGAAGGTGAAATAGCTGTTCATCCAGTCGCTCGTCTTCACTGACTCGAGCCTCCCGGAGCAGATCATCGCCGTCTTGTTTCGGCGCAGAGCATTAAACACTCCCGGGACGGAGGTCGCGGCGAGATAGTAGAAGCTTCGAAATATATCCACAGTCCCGGTTATGCCAGCCCGGTTGCAGGACAAAAGAAAGGCTATCATGACGCTGACAGCGTTGGGATGCAACTGCGCTGGAGAGATGTTATAGTACTTCAGGTAGGCGGAGTACAGAGGAGGGAGGGGAAAAGTGAGCCCATGTAGAAGGTGGTGCCGGGGGACGCACGCCCGGTCCTTCATGTCGCCGGAGTATGGCTTCAGCCCCGCGTCGTATGACAGAGGCACGTACATCTTCTTTACGACCTCCTCTACTGCCTCATGAACCGGGGTCATCCCGGGGTCTTTCGGATCGGCGGGCTCCGGGGCTCCATAAGTCACTATGGATTTAGTCGTCATCAGACCTTTGCCGCCTGATGGAGTAGGAAGGGGGAGGTCGTCGATATCAAGAGAGTGCTCCTCCACCGGGGTATGAACCTTGTTACTCATATCGAAAAGCTAAAGAGGGAGAAAAAGGGAACGGAAAACGAGAGGAAAAGAGGACGAAAAGAAGGAAAGCGACAGCACGTAGAGGATGAAAAATGAAAATGAAAATTTTGAAGAGGTATTTATAGGGAAGGATACATAGAATTTCTTGAAGTTGGGTAAAGTAAACTCAGCACCCAAGAAAAGGTAATAATGAGCATTAATTAAGGAGCAGGCAGCGAGGAAGCACGCGCGTTGTAGCACACGCGCGGCGCGTGGTGATACGGGCCCGCACAAACCGTGACCCGCTATTTTCCTATCAGAGACCCAGCCTCCCGGGCCAAGCCCCGGAAGCCAGGGTCTCGGGGGGCTAATGGTGATATGGGCTAAGGCCCATATCCTGGTCCAGCGGATATACTGGCAAAGGAGAAGAAAGGGTTAAGCCTAGCAGTGGTCCTCTCATGACATCAGCTATCTTGGACACACCCGGGGTAAGGACCACTTAGCTTAAAACCCTCTCTGATCCTCTCCATTATAAATAGAGGAGCGACCAACAGGAATAGGTATGTTTTATCAGACTTAAATACTCTCTGTATTTATTCATATTCTCTCTCCTCTCTAAAAAGCCCTACCTTCATCATCACGCCGGAGCGTCTACCCTCGGGAGACCCCGGAGGCTTTGTTTTGCAGGGTTCAGGTGAGAGATTGGCCGCGGGCTAGGATTCCAGCTTTCCCCCGGATCACCTTGTCCGGAGCTGGTATCCCGGAGCTTACAGGAAGCATCATCGTACTCGTCTTTTCCTATCAACTCTGTTAGTTAGTTTCTGCAATCTCCCAAGGATGAACATTTTCAGGTTATTACTCGTATCCATCGCTATGTTCATGGAACACTTCACTATGGACTTTAATTTCGTCCCTCGTCTGCTGGTCTTCTTATTCTTGGCTACTCTGATGCTGATTGGACTCGATGTCTTGAGACTCGCTGCTCCACCTATGGCTATGCTATCTTCCTTGGTGTAAATCTTGTATCTTGGAGTGCTACGAAGCAACCTACCGTGTCTCGGTCTAGTTTTGAATATGAATTTCACGCTATGGCTAACGCTGCCTTCTGAGGTAGCGTGGTTGTGTCAACAATTTCGTGAACTTCGGATTCCAGATCTTCCACTTCGCTATTGCTTTGTGTTAACAGTAGCGTGATTTTTTTGGCTCAAAATCCGGTTGCTCATAAACGGGCCAAACATATTGATATTGACTATAATTTCAATCGCGAGCTTGTTACTTCCAAGAAGTTTCGTGTTAGTCATGTCCCTTCGGCTCTTTAAGTGATAGATGTCTTCACCAAAGGATTGTCTCGCCCAATTGAGTTGTTTCATTTCAAACTTTGTATCTCTAGCAATCTGACGCTTCCCTTGAGGGGATAATAGAACATCTTGATTGATTTTGATAGTATATATTTTTGTATATATCGCTTCCTATTTAGAGTAGTCTAGATTAGTTTTCTTGAACTATAAATTGTATACTTCAGTTTCAATACAATCATTATGAATTGCACATTTACAATTATCATTGCGAGTTCTGGTGACAATGGTTGGGCTCCAACCAGCGTGGAGGTACTTTTTGGCGGATTAATCACTAAAGAATCCCACCTTCTAAACTTGAAGGTATGAAATATTTTAGATTGTTTTTTCTCTTCGATGTGGATGTTTTAGTACGGTTTTTTAATTGGTTGTATAGACTGCCCAAAAGTTTTGGCATCATTTTATTAGATAGAGGGATTTATCAATAAATAATTTGGAAAGTGATAATGAGACTATCAATAGATCATCTAAAGGGTTCCAGATATGTAACTTATGAATGATCCCCGTAACAAACAGACTCAAAAAAAACATACAATTTTTGCTTCTAGATTTCTCAAACTATTTTTCTTTTATAACTCTTTTTTGTTTGTTATATCACATAATATGATCATTTAGACATTAAGTGGAAATTAATTGGATGTTAACTATGTGATACAATTTTTGTAAAGAGGTGTATTGAAACGTACATTATACTAGTTATTATGTTATAGTTATTATGTTAATTGTTATCATGTGATGTAAATATCTATGTAATTATTATTTAATAATATTTTTAAAAGATTTTATTCAATAACATTAAAAACGATATGATGTTTCTTAAAATAAAAGTCTAATGAATATGTGTGGCTGCTGGGATTCGAGCCCAGGTCCCCACGGCCACAACGTGGAATTCTTACCACTAAACTACAGCCACATTTGTTGTTGTAAATTTAGTTTTAATTATTATTATTACAATATAATATTTGTTTAATAGCTTGTATTAGAGAACCAGACATACGTGAAAAATAAACTTTTGTAAGGGCCTGTCTCTTCTAAATTAGACTAAATTATTAAAACAAACCCTAACTCTATTGAAATGCATATTTTTCGGCCCCAACTCTAAAAGTGCAAATATTTAGGTCCCAATTCCACATGAATGGTAGTTTTTAGGCCCTGAGCTCATTCTTTCACCATTTTCGTCCACGTGCTAATCACGTGCCCTCTTTTCCATCCTTCAGAGGGGTATTTTTGTCATTTCTATTGAACAAGAAGTTATCTTGCCCATCATCGAATTCACTTTTCCGTCCAGCAATAACTTTTGAACGCCGGCGAAGTTTCCAATGCTCGCCGAGAGCGGCCCGGATAAGTGATTGTTTGATAGAGTAATCTGCCCAAGGACTTTCGACACCGCTTCCGTCTCCGGGAAAGCTCCGGTGAGGAGATTGTTCTCGAGCTCAACCTGGGTCAGCTTCGGGAGATTGAAAAGCCCTTTCGAGATTGATCTGTTGAGGTAATCTTCACCCATTCTTATCCGATTTAGTGATGTGCATTGGCCAAGCGACTCCGGAATCGAGCCGAACAGGAAGTTACTGAGAGCAATCAAAGTCTGCAACTTGTTACCGATGTAAATGTTGGGTGGTAAGTTTTCGGTGAGCTTGTTGGAGCTCAGGTCGACATTTTGGAGCTTTCCACTGGAGCCCAGCTCCGGTGGGATGCTGCCGGTGAAGTTGTTCTCCCAGAGCTACAGCACTTCGAGCTCCGGCAACAAGGCGATGAACTCCGGGATTGAGCCGTGGAGCTGGTTCCGGAAGAGATTCATCAAGGTCAGATTTTTGAGGTCGGGGAATGAGGTGGGGATTTCTCCGGTGAACATGTTGTTTGAGAGATCCATCGATTTCAAGCTCTTCAGATGTCCCAGCTCCGACGTTAGTTGGCCGGACAGGGAGTTCAGTTGCAGGAAAAGGGTGTCGAGGTTCTGGAGTCTCCCAAGCTCCGGCGGGACTTCGCCGCAGAGGGCGCAGTTGGTGGCCTCGAGCCGTACGAGGTTGGAGAGATTCCCAATCTCCGGTGGGATTCCGCAGGAAAAGGTGTTGAAGTAGCCAATGTAGAGCTGTTGGAGTGTTGAGCTCCAGAGGGATGTTCCCGGCGAGCTCGTTGCCGGAGACGGCGAGGTACTCGAGCTTTGGAAACCTCCCGTACTCCGGTGGAATGCTGCCGTTGAAGAAGTTCCCGCCGAGATGAAGGTGTCGGAGGTTCTCCAGCTGTGAAACCCCCACCGGTAAATCCCTGGCCATGTTGCTGTTGTATATGTCCATCACCTGGAGATTCCTCAGGCAAACGAGCTCCGCCGGAAAAGTGAGATTAAACACGTTGTTCGACAGGTTCAGGTACCGGAGAGTGGAGATTGATGAAATCTCCAACGGCACGCCGCCGGAGAACTGTTTAGCAGCGACCGATAGGTTGAGTAGCAACTGGAGATGCCCAATATCGGGAGATAAAGTGAATTCGATGATGGGCAAGATAACGTCTTGTTCAATAGTAATAACAAAATACCCCTCTGAAGGATGAATAAAGAAGGCACGTGATTAGCACGTGGATGAAAATGGTGAAAGAATGAGCCCAGGGCTTATAAACTATCATTCATGTGGAATTGGGGCCAAAATATTTGCACTTTTAAAGTTGGGGCCGAAAAATATGCATTTCAGTAGAGTTAGGGCTTGTTTTAATAATTTAGTCTCTAAATTACTTTCTTACTATCTGAATCGGGCATTAAATTAAATTAAATTGAATTGAATTGAACTTAATTGAATTGAATTAAATTGGAAAATAGAATCAACATTTCTAAATTTATTTGAATTTGATCAAATTATTTTTTGTTGAACTAAATTGAACTAAACTGAATTGAATTGGACTGAATTAAATAATCTGGACACAACTGAACTTTTTTGAATTGAACTACTCTATTTAGAAGATCATAGAAACATGATCTAAGGATATGTTTGCTCGACCTTATTTCTTACCGATCTGAACCGAAATGAATTGAATTGAACTGAACTGAAGTATAATTAATGCATCGAAAATAGAATTAGTATACTTAAACTACAATTATATTTTGATGAACCGAACTGAACATGTCTACTTATAATCTCCAACAAACCGGATCGAACTGGAATATTTCATTCATCAGACAAGCATGCTTCTATAAGGTACAATTGATTTCAAGCTGTATAATTAATTTCATTCATGAGTATAGAAAATGAAAACAAAATTAAAAGCATCGGGGCTCATGTCAATGGAGACTAAAATAATCATAAAAAACGAGTGAATTGAACCTGAAAATGGTGGAAAGTAGTAAAATACATTGGACTACATAAAGTTGTACTTTATTAAATATTTTCATATGAAAACTAAATTAGATTGAATAGTATTGAAGTAATCTAGTCGTTACATAATCACTAATAATCAATAGTGCAAAACAATGAGGCTGTATTCAATAACCGGATCTCCCGTCGTAGCATCAAAAGTGTAAGTCACCGCCGTGGCAGCTCCCCTCGCCAGCCGGAAAACACCTGTGCCACCCACCACCGCCAGCTCCCGATGCTCCTGAAAAATCGGATTCCGACCAAAAACACTTAAACTACTTCCTTCATAATTACCGCTCGTAAAGACGAAGTTCACGGTGACGAGCAGAGCCTCCTCCCGCCTGGAGGCCGATGCGTGGGTACCCTGTGCCCACCCAACGGCCTCCGAGCCGGGTTCAGGCCCAACCGTCAAGGTATGATCCACCACCATCACCAGCCCAAAAAGCGAGGTCACGTTGGAGGATAGGTTACCAATGTCAGGTTTTGAAACCCTAACCGCAGATGGATTTCTGCCGTAGATTCTCTCGTGGCTGTAGAAACGAAGCTTCGTGAGCTTCTCCTTTGCATTTGGGAGCTTTCTGAACCACTCTTCCACGGCGGCGGGGGCGCTTTTTCTGCCGCCGTGAACTGGTGGCACCGCCGTTGTTATCGTCAAAAGCAGAAACAATGCGAAACTTGTTGATGCTTTCATCTTTCGTTTCCTCTGTATAAAATGTTCCCGAGTCTATATAATTATATGGAGATTAGAGAAGGATTTGTTGACCAATATCATCATAGTACGTGTAGTTGTTGAAGGTTACGATGATTATAATGTAATTAATAAATTAAAGTACCCAATCACGCGAGGCAAATGTGCACATGGTCTTCCTTCCTTGGAGGAAATATGCACAAATACACATAAAGTTGTATTTGTTCTAGGCCAAATCCTCGTTTTAATAAATATAAAATTATGATACTTTTGTATTTGTTGATGTTGGATTCGGCAAAAGACTGGGTATAAATTTTTAAAATTTTTTACAACGCTCCATTCTAATATAAGAATCTTATGTCTATTCTATTGTACTGATTTTGTATGATGAGTGATCGAAATCCTCACCCTAATACTTGATTAAAGTGAGTTAAGATTCTACTTATACCGAGTTTGATTCCGTCTCTTAATGGATAAAATTGCTCCCAACGCAAGATTTGTTCAAATTAGTGAACAAACTCTATCTGTGGTTAGTGAAATTTTATTCAAAAACCGTGGTTTACTTGGTAGTCTGCTAATTGACACAGCTGCAGGAAACCTCCACACGCACGAAATGGCGACCAACTTTGGTCAGGGATATTAATATTATAAGTAGTGTAAGAAAAGATACTTAATCTGGTATTTTAATTAATACACATATTTATAATTTGATATAAATCATGTTTGAATAACAATAATTTTAATTACATTTATTAATTGATGGTGATCAAAGTTTGTTATATATAATAAAAACTTTCTAAAAATTAAAACTCAATGCATTAATAATCTGGATGAATTCAATAATTTTTGTCCTGTCCAAACTCGAGACCAGTATAAAATTGAACCTTAATTAATAAAATGTTAAAGCATAACTTTTTTTAAATTCCAACGTACATAATTTGTCCCAACGAAAACATGATATTCAGTACATAAATAAAATAGTTAACAGTTAGCTAGCTAATTGCACGCAATCGGCACATATTATAATAGCACCCACAAATAGTATGCACGTAAGTTGTAGGTTGATAATTCCTTTTTACATAAGAAAGCAAATTTAAAGCACGTAGAGTATATATCTTATTTTTTTAGTACATACTTTTCTTTTCTGTGCGTGCAACACAAAAATATTAAACTTGTAGCATATATACTATTAAAAACTGATAGTATGTGCATGCACTAATTAAACAACATATAAACGATGAATATATAATCGAATAATCATCTGGCATGAAAGAAATGGATGGGGATCTTCTCAGATCAGGTTGCATTCTAAACAAAGTCCAGACCAGAAAATGGTGGCAGTTAATTAGGATGCAAAGAATGCTCTTGTCTTTTGTGCAAATGAAGCTACCAATCAGTTTCAGCATCTGCAAAAGCAGCTCCAAGTCTGAGGATGAATCCGAAGATCCTCCATGGATGAGTAGGAGCAGCATAGCCTACGACCCATGGAACGAGGTTCGAATGGGGAAGCTTGTGGAAGACCTGGATGCATTCAAGCTACTGCAATGCACATTCATTTCTTGTCTCCAGTTTGTATAATCAAATGCGTCGCTCGTGATTTCATGATGATCTAAACCTAAACCTAAACTACAATGTAATCGTAATTAAACCTAAAAAAAAGAAAAATCTAGACCTAAACCACAATCTAATCGTAATTAAACCTAAACAATGTTGATAGAACTTTCTAGTATATTCAAAGAAACTAGATTAATATAACAATTTGAGTGGGTGTGTGCGTGCATTTTGTGTGCGATTTGGTAGAATTTTTGGTTCGGGGAAAGAACTTGCAAACAAAAAATAATATACACGTGCATCAAAATATATAAGTACCTTACACTCCCGTGCACCACTTTTCAACACTACATAATATGTTGGAAATATGTGATCTACTGTTTTTTTAATATTAAAACCACATAAAGTGAGCCAAATTTATTTGGTTCACCACGTCAAAAATATTGTACAATATTGAAAACTTTTACATACTAATTAAAAAAATTAAAGCTGTTATGGAAATATTTTTGATTCTAAATTTAACTCTAGTAAACACACGTGTCAACATTTTCACAGGCAGTTCGCTAAGCGACACCCAACTCTACCAACAAGAAAATTCATTATTCGCAAGCAATTTAATATTCAGTAGTAGACACATCATAATCAAAATACTAGTAAACAAGCTAGCAAGTGTTCCATCAAAAGTGATCAATATTCAGGCCGAAAGGTAAGTGTTTCGATTAAGAACTCAAGCGTGATAACTGAATTCTCATAATCTGGTTCTGTAGCTGTAGATGTGTCAGCGATTAATGGTGAACAGATAAGAAGAGCCAGCATGGAAATCGGAAAGAATCTCTGGCTAATTACCAAGGAAGCCAGTACTCATAGAGGGTATAACACACGCTGAAATAACTGCACCTCTGCTGAGCTCCAATCTCAGGGCTGGACCTTAACTGGCCTTTAAGAACCATATTTTCCTTCATCAGCTGGAAGACATTTAAGTGCACATATCAATCGTTAAGGGTAAAAGTAAGAAACTTTACTAAGGTATTATTTAGTTCTAGAAGAAAGAAACATATAGTGGTATAACCTTACCCCTTCAAACCTTGCACCCTGCTCTATCAAAGCTTCTTGCATAGATGAAATTGTCTTTGAGGTTATGGCTTCATATGCAGATTCCAGCTCTTCAACAGAACTGGGGTAAGAAAATAATCCTTCCAAAACAAACAGCTCCTCCAGCAGATCAACTATCTATGATGTTAATGTTGGAATAGTCTTTTAACATTGAGTATATTATATGATGTTAAAGAAAGTTTAGGTGAAAGTATGTATATCTGTTTATACATGAATAAGTTAATTATAATGAATAGTGGTGATAGAAAGACGTGTCTATTTACTGTGAATGGATACGTACGAATGGATGCATCTAAAGGGTACGAATCTTGTTTGGAGTTCATTATAATTACACGGTGAAACTTTCACTTATCATATTGAGAGTTCATCTTTAATGTCCTGTTATATTCCTTATTCGATCTTTCGTTCGTAGGAGAATCTGTGGTTGTTGCTATCACATTTTCTATTGTTTAGGGAAATCTTGAAAGTAATCTAGCCAGTTAACTCACAGCCATCCGGTGGTGGGGGCTACCATTACTTTAAGGACAGTGCTTCTCACGGCCCTAAACAAATTTATTAATTCCATAGTTCACAAAGTTCTAACAGTTACCCACATTAATAGCTGTATATTAGAAATCCCATATGTGTTAGAAATCCCTTTCTGCAAACAATTACCCACATTAATAGCTGCATGCTAATTTATGTAAATGATTACAGGACTTACATGTAGCATTTGCAGTGCTTGGGTCGAGGTGAAAATGTCTATCTGCAGACGAGAAGAGAGACAAAATAATAGTTGTGAGAACAAGTCTACTCAAATATCAAGAAAGTATGTCCATGATAACCTAAAATGAAGAAATATTGGGCAAGACAGTAACAATCTAAGTGGGAACGTGCTTGATGCAAAGAAGTTGAGGACAAAATCAATCACTGTTATTGTTAAAAGGCCATTAAAAAGCGAGCTCATTGATATCAGCCAATAATTAACTTGCAAGGAATGAGAACCTGCCATGTTTGTAAGAATGACCCCTGGTTCGACAGTGCTCAAGAATAATTCAATAGCTCACCACTCGCAACTAAATAATTATGTTCTTGACAATATAATTTACTTTTTATTTGACGTAGCAAGAGGTGAAGTACTTAATGATACCTCAGTAGCTCCACTGAGAATTATGCCCTGCTGTTTGTGCTCCATGATCTGGATATTATTCTTTGATAAATCAAACAGGTCCCTGCAAGTTATTCGTTCTATCTATCACCATCAAAGTTGCTGCAAGTTTTGGATAGGTGCCATTCTTTAGTTACCAAATAAAACCAACCTCACTCTCTCCATGTATATCTCTACCTGTAAGATTCAAACTATGGTTAGCAGCTGAAGAATGATACACAAATTTCAAGTGGTACAAAAGTCAGAGAATAGGTCCAGATACCATTGATAATATAATCACACCGTTGTTCATTTGATCAGAAAGCTTAAGAGCTTCAAAAAGGCCATCCACGACTCTTCATTCATGATGCTAGGACCCTAACTTCAATGCCATTCCCCAGAATATTTCAATTTTCTGTAAGCATCATTTTCTTACCTCTCCAGGCTATAGGTCTTTCCAGCTCCTGTCTGTATATCAGTTCAGGTGCTCAACTTACTGTTTTCCAAGTAATTCAGAGAAACGCATTCTGATCATCACACAACAGTAGCAAACTGAGCTGATACATTCACTATTATGAATTTTAAGCTAGGGATCGATGTCAGTAACTGTTTTGTATTAGAAATTAACCCAAAAATGTTATGTTTAAAACATCCCAAAATAATTAAACAGAGCAAATAATTCAGCTCTTAATTTTTAAGAGCATGGAAGAGCAAATGCCTAATATTTTTCGTTGAGACTTGAGAGAAATAATAAGGCTCAGCATACAAACAAAGTAACTTATGTTGGATCCTTTCAACAAAAGTGTTATTCTGCGCGCAGAACAATATGTTATTTATCTCATGCAATATATCCAAAGATCATTATGATAATGGTAAAATTGATAGGAAAGCAACTGTGCTTCCCTAGTCCTGATGTGCAATCGACTACCGGAACTAAAACACACATATATTTAATAGGAAATAGGTACGTAAGAAAATAATTCCTAATTTAACCTATTTCTGGGTATACTCTAATCACAAACTAGACATGCCTGCGTCCTTATCTTTACATAAATTAATGTAACGTGCAAGGTTATTGCTTCGTATTTAAAATTAAATTTATACGATCAAATTTGGTTTAATTTAGGTTATTAAACTGTTATATAGTTATATTTATTGTAATACCTGCTTATATATCTTTATTTTCGATTTTATAAAATTTATAGTATGAATGTTTCAATCTGAGTGTGCGACGTGCGAAAAATGCATGCACGCAGAACTAATACCAAACGTGCAACAAAGAAGATGAAGACAAAACCTTTTTTTTTAAAAAAAAGATGAAGACAAAATATTATTTAATTTTAAAAACATCTAAACTTTCTCAAGGTTTTTTGTATAATTATTTACGTGCGGATTACGTGCGAGGGTGCAATTTTAATTATAATTAAAGATCTAAACTTTCTGAATTAAAATAATGTTTGGTGATGCAAGTTCACAGCAACATGCAGTTTCTAGAAAACCATCGGAAAACCTGACACGATGCTCGCTCCAGCTCCCTTTGATAAAGCAGGATAACTCATTTTTCGGGTCATCTCTATAGCCTGAAATCCATTGAGCCACATGACCACCAGCAACTTTCCTAAGCGTCCTCCATTCCCCGGTGCAGATGTTGTGAAGAGCCACCCCCAATTCCGGCGACACACACTAAGCCATCAACCAACTGAGTAACTGGGGAACCACGTCCTGAACCGGTTCGAGAACGGTGGCGGTCCTCTGGCTTTTGACGGCGGCTTGGCAGCGGCTTTGGCTCAGCTCAGGCATACAGAGGAGCTTTTGGAGGCTGAGAAACGCCGAGGAGTGGAGTTAAAAGATGAATATGATCAACTATATATATGATATCTCTGTCCCATCTAAATTATACTAATCTATGTCAACCACAAAGAAATTATCCCATATTATTTACTGTGCATAATTTTACGTAAAATCGTGCACAAATAAACTCAATCGGCTGGGCATATACTCGATCTTAAAGAAACTCTCTTTATTTGTTTTATAAAAAAATTGTTGTTTAAATATTTCAACATGCATTTAATGTGCGAAAAAATGCAGGCAGAAAAAAATGTTACAGTAGAAAGGAAAACTTATTTATGTGTACTTGAAGTTAATTTACACCTTTATTTGGAAATTATATAGCGTGACATGAATAAATTAAATTAAATTCTTTCTTTTTTTAACACACCACACTTTTGCGTGCGTATTATTATTTCAGGATTAAAAGCAGAGGTACCCCCAAGTTTATAAGAAAGTGCTAATGTACCCCCGAGTAATTTAAAAGTGCCGATATACCCTTATAATTATATTGAATAAAGAAGTGTACTTCTAAACTCGATTTTCCAACAGTATTTTGAACTAAAAGATAAATTTACCCTCACTTATTAGGCTATTTTTTTCCCGGACCCAAATGCCCATGGGCACAAAATAAAATCCAAGAAATTAATATCACTGAATTACAAAATAAATGCACAATATTATTGAAAAAGTTAATCTTTATATCCAAAAACTCAACAAATTGAAAACACTGGCGAACTTACCATAATCTCGCCAACTCTATTATCTCCTTTTGAAATTTGAGCTAATCACGCAAATTATTTCTAGGTGTGGCGGTTTCGGTCCCTTGGTTCACACTAATTTTTGGGCACGGTGGTTTTGGTCCCCTCGGTTTCAAACACGTTCATCCGATGAAGTAACGGTGACTGGTATGGATTTGGATTGCCTTGCTTAAGTGGGTGTGAAGCTAAAATGGAAGCGGGAATCGGATGAATAAATAAGCAGGGGAAGAAGGTTTTTCGGAAGTCAATGAGATAAATCAGATTTCTAATTCGCATGATTTGGTTGTGGCATTTGATGCTACCAGCTTCCAGTCCCGGTCCGGATGATGACGAGTCTCCGGCCCGGATGATGCTTTGTCCGTGCTCCGCGCGCTCTCACCTAAAGACCTGCAAAACAACGCCCCGGAGTATCCCGAGGATAGCTACTCCGGCGTGATGATGAAAGAGGGGCCTTTGAATAGGAGAGAGAATAAGGATATATTGAGAGAGTTTTTATCTGATAGAACATACCTTTCTCCACAAGTCCAAAGCTGTATTTATAGGTGTGAGTGGTCAGCCTCCAGCCTAGAGGTAGTGGTCCTGTCCTTTTGTCCTTACCCGGAGACAGGTCATATTCATGTCCCCTTGTCCCCGGATAACGCCATTCTAGCTGACGTCATATGGACCGGACTACACTCTGGGCCGGAGCCTAGATATGGGCCAGAGCCCATATCACCACTAGCCCCCCGAGACATGGGATTCGTCCGGAAGTGCGATCCGGAGGAGGGATCCCGTGTCTCATCACGAACGCTTTTCTATTCCTTGACGGATCCGCCCGGAGGCATGTAATCCGTTCCGGGAGCACAATACCTACCCAGGTGCGTCTGGGTACGCGCTCGCCGTTTGTACTTTTTGTGCGCGTGCTTTGAGGCGCACTTAATGAGGCGTGCTGCTGCGCCATAAATGCGCTGTCAATTCAAAAAAAAGTTCTGCTTTCCTTTACCAAATAATTTCTTTTTCCTTTTTTCCAGAGAGCAATCATGTCGCCTCGGGACTCGCTCCCTTTTTTTATCAGTTTTATGTCTATAAATAGTGAACTCTTTCCATCACTTTCGCTTTTCACTTTTTTCATCTCCTGTTTTCCTTTGCTATTTCTGTTCATCCTCATCCTTCTGTTTTTCTTTCTTCAAAACACTTCTTCTCTTTCATTCTTTCTCTTCCTTTAATCATAATGTCTGCTGAAGGTGTTGACGTTACGATAGGGATTAACCCTGAGCCAGAAATCGATGATCCGAAAGCTGGAGAGATTGTCAACATCGATACAACTGTCAAAGAGCTAGTTCGAGCTATGGTGGTTCCTCTTTCCGTCGACTCCCGTTTAACGCCGTTCACCGGGGACCATACAACCGTCGCAGCCATTCCCCGAAGTCAATTTTTCTATGGGATCACTTTCCCCCTTCCCCAGCTGTTTCTGGACATCTTTGAGCATTATCAGATCTCCCCTGCTCAGCTTCAGCCCAACTGTATCGCCGTCGTCCGGGCCTTTCTGCTAAACTGCTACCGGTGCGACATAACCCCGTCCCTCGACTTATTCCGGTCCTTTTATCATTTGGATGCCACAAAGGACGAGAAGGTCTTCACTTTCCAGAAACGGAAAGGAGTGAGGGATTGCAGCAAGGGTCGCCATGACTACTATGCGAACTGGCAGAAAAATTACTTCATCTTTAATCTGGATAAGTATCTGTGCCCCGTGTGGAATGGAAAGAGGGACAAGGAAGACAAGGAGGTATTCTGTCCGGACGGCGTTGACGTGGCGGACATCAACAAACTGAGCCACAACCAAATCGATGTGAACAAGTTTTGGATCAACGGGAAGTACATCTTCCCATTGATGGCGTATGAGGAGGCCGTTTATACCCGGTGCCGCTACTACTTCCCCCGGGACACTTCTCGTAAGTCTCTTTTCTTTTATTCTTTGCTTTATGTTTCTCATCACTCATCCTCTCGGTGTGTTTGCAGTGTATCCTGAGATCGAGGCGGGCGTAGATCCTCAGTCCGGATCTATCAAGAATAAGAACACGGGCGGAAATCCTCCGCCCGGGACAACGAAAACTGCAAACACGGAGAAGCTAACAACCGGTTCGGGGACCGGCATGAAAACCCCAATTACTGATGAAGCAGAGGGAGACAAGGAGAAGAAGCGGAAGCGCCAGTTAGCGCTGCTCGCGGAAGAGAAGGCTAAGGCGGAGGCCTTGAAGAAGATCGCGGCTGCATCCGCGAAGCAGTCGTCCGCTTCGAGCAGCGGGGCTGGCAATCGGGCCGCTCCCATCACCCTTGAGGACCCTCCGTCTACCGACGAAGATGACGACGTTCCGTTGTCAAAGAAGCCGAGGAAGAAAATTCCATCCTCCCTCCGTCGGACTGAAACGGGCCAGCATTCCGTCCGGACGGCGTTGACGTGGCGGACATCAACAAACTGAGCCACAACCAAATCGATCTGAACAAGTTTTGGATCAACGGGAAGTACATCTTCCCATTGATGGCGTATGAGGAGGCCGTTTATACTCGGTGCCGCTACTACTTCCCCCGGGACACTTCTCGTAAGTCTCTTTTCTTTTATTCTTTGCTTTATGTTTCTCATCACTCATCCTCTCGGTGTGTTTGCAGTGTATCCTGAGATCGAGGCGGGCGTAGATCCTCAGTCCGGATCTATCAACAATAAGAACACAGGCGGAAATCCTCCGCCCGGGACAACGAAAACTGCAAACACGGAGAAGCTAACAACCGGTTCGGGGACCGGCATGAAAACCCCAATTACTGATGAAGCAGAGGGAGTCAAGGAGAAGAAGCGGAAGCGCCAGTTAGCGCTGCTCGCGGAAGAGAAGGCTAAGGCGGAGGCCTTGAAGAAGATCGCGGCTGCATCCGCGAAGCAGTCGTCCGCTTCGGGCAGCGGGGCTGGAAATCGGGCCGCTGCCATCACCCTTGAGGACCCTCCGTCTACCGACGAAGATGACGACGTTCCGTTGTCAAAGAAGCCGAGGAAGAAAATTCCATCCTCCCTCCGTCGGACTGAAACGGGCCAGCATTCGTCCGCGAACCAGGTTGCCCAGCAGGTGGAGATTCCGAATCTCTCCGCAAACAAGGACACTACTCCGGACAGTAGTTATATTACTGGCCGGGTCAGCCAAGTAAGACCTCATTTGTTGTTTATCTCTTGTATATTAATAGATGGTTGTCTAATTTAACTCCTTGTAGGACTTTGCGGCTTATCTTATTGCTGCTCCGGGTGTTTCTGCGGCCATCAACAAGGCTTATCACGCCATGCATACTCAGCTATTCCAGAAGATAAGTGGGCTGCAGCGGATAAGGGGGAACCTGACCCGTGAGCTAGCTGATCCAGAGGCCCGGAAAGCCGAGGCTGAGGCCCGGGCGGCCAGAGCCGAGGCCCGGGTCCAGGAGCTAGAGGACCTTTCTTCTCCGGGTGCACAGCGTGATCTGTGTGTTGCCTTTACGGATAAGGTACTCCGGAGCGAAGCGTTCGAGAAGAACCTGCAGAGTCTGTGCCTCGAATCCAACAAGCTTGCAGCCCATCAAGTCTATAGGAAGATGCGAGGCTGGGTTCCGGAGGTCCGGAGGGAGGCGTTCACCAAGTTCTACTATCATCCGGACGCCCAGGCCAAATACAACTATGATCTGGACCAGTTTTACCGCAGAGGGGTCGAGAAGATGCAACCCTCCGTGTTAACGGTGTTCGATGCTAATCCGGAGGAAGGCTCGGCCTCAGTCTCGGCCGAGTCAGTCCGCGCCTTCAACGAGGGCCTGGTTACTCTGCAGGTTGAGGTGCCTCCCGTCCCGGAGAAGACCGATCTGGAGAAGACCGATCCGGAGTCTCCTGTCAAGGCCAAGTACTTGGAGGTGCTCCAGCTGTATGGATCTCCGGATGCCAATGAGGATGATGGTGGCGATGCCCGGATCGGGGACGACGAGGAAGGAGATGGCGGTCAGGATGACAACAACCGCAGCGAGGACTCTGATGTAGAGCGCACTCCTTAGCTTTTAATTTCTTTGTAATAAATTTTCATCCGGATAGGTCTGATCTTCTATTGTTTAGTGTAGGAAGGACAATAGCGAGGACTCGGATGGGGATGACAACCCTCCGGATGATGTAACCTTTCTTCCTTTTTATAAAACAAGTTTTTTCCTTCTTCCCATACTTGTGTTTATTTCCTTATATTCAACCTTGTATCTTCACTTGTCTACAGCCCAGAGGTCTGATTCCGGTTCTCCGGACCGGTGACTCGCGTGACCATCGTTCGCCAGCTAGCTCCCACTCTACGAGCCCTCCGTGCCCTAGGTGCGCGGAGTTGGAGGCGGAACTTTCCGGATGGACGATGGGTGGGGAACGTACTCGCGAGCTCTTCATCCACTCCGGAATGGAGTCCCTAATGGAAGAGTTCCAGGACATTCCGGCTCTGGCCGCTTGCCTCCGAGAAATATCAGAGGAGTTCGGCACCCTGTCCCAGTGTCAAGATTTTGCTCGAGAACGGATCAATGCAACCAATGACGCGGACGAGACAATTTCCATACTGCAAGCAGAGCATGAAGATTACAAAGCCAAACTGAAAACCGAGTTGGATTTAGTTTGGTCCCTGCTTCCATTCTATTCCGAGAAGTTGAAGTGGATGGCCAGCCGGACGGATTTTCAACGAGATTACTTGAAGCTGGAGGAAGAAAACCAAATGCTTGCCGGCCGGGTGATGGACCTCCGGGAGAATCTGATGACCTTGCAACTTTCGTACCATCTGACCGGACTACGCCTCGGACTCGTCACTCCGACCATATACCGCAACTTTCCTCGCGATGTAAGTGCTCTGATCGTCCGGATGTTTAAGTTGGGGTGGAACGATCGGGAGTCTCCATACCGTGCTGCATTCGAGGAGGCTGTTGAATGGTGGAAACGGATGCATGCCGGCAGTTCTCTCCCTCCTTCGCTGACCCTCATTCCGAGTCAGGTGGCGATAGACTTCACCTTCGAGAGGTATACTGGCATCCAGGTTTCCGTCGATCCGGAAGAGTCTGCCCGTCGCGTAGAGCGGCTCCGTCAGGATGCCTCCATCATCCGTCCCTTTATCATTAGGGAGTTAGCGGAATTGGCGAAGCGGCGTCAGGCTCGTCTCCGGGGGCGCGGTCATGGCCGGGGGAGGAAGGGAGTCGGAAGGGAGCTCAAGAATGCCCGCATCGGGAACAGCCGGAGCCTCAACTGCGCCCTTAACAAGATGGCACGAGGGAGGGGTGTTCAGCAGGTGACATCCTCGATAAGGGGAAGGGGAAGGGGGAGGGGAAGAAGTACTCAGCCAGCGCGCCGTCCCCAAGTCCCCGTTCGGATTCGCTCTCCTTCGCGATATCCGAGCCAGAATCCCTTCCGTCCGTCTAGGGCTGGTCCTCCAGTCAAGGGATATTGAAAGGTTGATCGGAGCATGCCAGTTAAGAGATTGCGTGGCGGGAGAAGGACTTGGACGCCCGGCCCAAGCCCCGGCAGCTGCAGCCGGACAGGGTCGGAAAAGAAATTGGAGGAACAATCCCCCCCGAGGGGGAAACCAAGCTAACCCGGCAAACCCGGCACCAAGACAAGCCGCACCAGCACAACCCCCGGCTCAGCCCCGAATGATCAATGTGATAAACGGAATCGTCGGCGACGGACTCTGTTCTATGACGGCGATCAAGGCCAAGAGCAGATACGTGCCTCCGGGTGAGATACAAGAAAAGAGGTTCAAGCCAAGTGAGACTATACCTTTTCGGATGAGGATCCGGTTACTCCACAGGTTCCCCATTCAGATCCAATGGTGGTAATAGCAGATGTCGAAGGAGTACTGATCAAACGAGTGTTCGTAGATGACGGTAGCAGTGTGGAGATCATGTTCGCGGAATGCTTTGATCAGCTCGGAATTGGGCGACAAAATTTAAAATCGTGTCAGACCCCCCTTTCAGGGTTCACCGGACGGACCGTCCATCCGCTCGGAGTCATCCCTCTGAAAGTCACCCTGACGGATTTCCAGGACCCAACGAAGCGGGCCACGGTGGAGTGTAATTTCACCGTCATTGATGTTGTTTCCCCTTACAACATGATCATTGGAAGACCGTGGCTGTCACAGGCACGGGCCATATGTTCGCCTTTCCACTTGATTATGAAGTTCCCCACAGAAAACGGTATCGCATCCGTCCGGGGACACCAGCAAACCGCCCGGAGTTGCATGCTGACCGCCATCAAGGATGCCCGGTCCGGGGAGGGCCAACCCAAGTTGTCCGCCTCGGACAAGGGAAAAGCCAAAGCAGACTTGGTAGGAGCCATCCATGGAGAAGCACCGTCTTACGAAGTGGAGGATATGATGGTCGGACAGAAGGGGGTAGTCAGTGTGGGGAAGAACATGCCGGATAACGTTAAGAAGGAGTTACGAAGCCTGTTGGCAGAATATGAGGATGTGTTTTCTTGGGGGACGGAAGACTTGACTGGCGTTCCGGAAGAGATCGCAGTCCACAAGCTCAATGTCTTTTCGGAGCTGAAACCGGTACGGCAGAAGAAGAGACCCCTCGCCCCGGAACGCGTGGAGGAGATCCGGGCGGAGGTGGGTAGACTGTTAAGTGCCGGAATCATGGAGGAGATATCCTACCCGGAGTGGATAGCAAACCCAGTTCTGGTGAAGAAGCACGATGGCTCTTGGAGAATGTGTATTGACTTCACAGACCTAAACAAATGCTGTGCGAAAGATAGCTATCCGCTCCCCTCCATCGATCAGTTGGTCGAGGCTATTACTGGTTACCAAGTGTTGGCATTCTTTGATGCGCACCGAGGGTATCACCAGATTACGATGGCCAAGGATGACCGTCCGAAAACATCTTTTATCACTGACTTTGGTACTTTTTGCTACAGGAAAATGCCTTTCGGACTGAAAAACGCAGGTGCGACGTACCAAAGGATGGCGGACAAGTTTTTTCGGAACCATATTGGGCGGAACCTGGAGGTCTATGTTAATGATATGGTGGTCAAGAGCCGGAATACGAGTCTTTCTTGTCCGACCTCCGGGAGATGTTCGACGTGCTCCGGACGGCGAACCTCAAGCTCAGCCCCGGAAAGAGCACCATCGGAGTTGGAGCAGGGAAGTTCCTTGGCTATATGGTGTCAGCTCGAGGAATCGACGTCAATCCGGAAAAGATATCGGCCCTTATGGAGATGCCTCCTCCGAAGGGGGTGAAGGACGTGCAAAAGTTGACCGGATCGCTGGCCGCTCTGAGCCGATTTCTCGCTCGGGGGGCTGAGAAGCAGCTCCCGTTTTTCAACATACTCCGCAGGGCTAAACCGTTCGAGTGGACGGAGGCGTGTGACCAGGCGTTCACGGATCTCAAAGCTCACCTAGCAAGCCTCCCCACCCTGTCCAAGCCATTGCCCGGAGAAGAGCTTTTTCTATACATAGCGGCGACGGAACATGCTATAAGCTCTGCTCTGGTCCGGGAAGATGGTAAGGTACAGCGTCCGGTTTACTTTGTGAGCAGGGCACTCCAAGGTCCGGAAACGAGGTACACTGCTTTGGAAAGGCTGATACTGGCATTGGTCCATGCTTCCCGGCGCCTCCGACCATATTTCCAAAGTCATCCGATCACGGTTCTAACGAATCATCCGTTGAGACAGATCATGCTGAAGCCGGAAGCCTCGGGTCGGATGATGAAGTGGGCAGTTGAGCTTGGAGAGCACGAGATCAAGTATCATCCCCGGAAGGCGATCAAGGGGCAAGCCTTGGCGGACTTTTTGGTAGAAATGACCGAACCTTCAGGAGATCCGTCCGGATCGGAACCACCCTCCGAAAGATGGAAGTTGCATGTGGACGGATCGTCTCATGCTAATGGGGGCGGGGCAGGAGTCCTGCTGACCAGCCCACAAGGAACGGAGTACAGGTATGCTATCCAGTTAAGTTTCCGAGCAACAAACAACGAGGCAGAGTATGAAGCGCTCCTAGCCAGACTCCGGCTGGCGTTGGAGATAGGGGTCACGGACGTTGAAGTATACAGCGATTCTCAGAAAGTGGTTCAGCAGGTGAATGGAGAATATGAGGCGAAGGAACGGAGCTTGCAGAAGTACCTTGAGGCGGTTAAGCCGTTAGTGGCCAAGTTCTGTGGCATTACCGTAACACAGATCCCTCGCGAGGACAATGGTAAGGCGGACGCCTTGAGCAAACTTGCCTCTTCTGAGATCAAGCCGGACGCGGAGAGCAACTTGATGATGGAGACCCTATCCGCCCGGAGTTACGACGTCCCACTAGTGCCAGCAGTGGAGGTTCAAAAGGAGTCATGGATGGCGCCCTTCTTCGAATATTTGCAGCACGGAAAGCTCCCGGAGGATAAAGCATTGGCGCGGAAAATCCGACAGAAAGCACCGCACTACACCATAGTGGACGGAACCCTGCTCAGACAAGGATATCTCCAACCGTGGTTAAGGTGCGTGGACTCGGACGAGGCAGCTCGGATTGTGAAGAAGATGCACGAAGGACCGAACGGCAGTCACCAGGGAGCCCGGACCATAGCGAGAAAGATAATGTGCACAGGCTACTACTGGCCGACCCTGTTCGAAGAGGCGCAGAAGTACGTCCGCTCCTGTGTACAGTGCCAAAGATTTGCTCCGCTCATTCATGTTCCGCAAGAAGAAAGGGTCGGGATCACCGGCTCGTGGCCTTTTGATAGATGGGGCATTGATCTGGTTGGACCCTTCCCCTCCGCTCCGGGAGGATTCAAGTACCTGATAGTAGCAATCGACTACTTCAGCAAATGGGTGGAGGCTGAACCTCTTACAAACATCCGTGGCAGCACTTGCGTCAAGTTTTGTTGGAAGAACATCATCTGCCGTTACGGAATCCCAAAGTACATCGTTACGGACAACGGAGCTCAGTTTGAAAATGATCCGTTTCGATCTTGGTGTAAGGAATACAGAATTACGCAGCGGCTCACATCTGTTTACCACCCGCAGGCCAACGGTCAAGTGGAAGTTACTAACCGGACAGTGGTGAACGGACTGAAGACCCATTTGCAGGGGGCACGAGGAAACTGGGTCGACGAACTACCAAGTGTTCTCTGGGCATACAGGACAACTGAAGGATCCGCCACGTGCCAGTCATCATACAGTTTGGTATACGGAGCGGAGGCAGTCATACCAGCTGAAGTGGGAGTCCCCAGCCTCCGGACCCTCACTTGGGACGAGGACCAAGCCGGACGGAGCTCTCCGCTCGGATCAAGCAGGCTGCTGGACTTGGACCTTTTGGAAGAAAAACGGGAGCAGGCAGCGCTGCATGAAGCCAAGGTTAAGGAGCGGATGAAGCGTTACCACGACAAGCGTGTCAGGAAGGAATCATTCGTCTCCGGAGATTGGGTGATGAGGAGGAATGATAAAAGTCTGAAAGAAGCAACTGGCAAGCTGGCACCGAACTGGGAAGGCCCGTACCGAGTCACAGCTTCATATCCGGGTGGGAGCTATGAGCTGGCGGATCAGTCCGGACGTGCAATCCCTAGAAGGTGGAACATCACCAACCTGCGAAGGTTTTACGGAGCATCCTGAGTAGGTATACTTTCCGATAGAGTTCTTTCTCTAGCTGTCTTTTTTCAACAAGTACGTAGTTCCGGGTCCTCTGGCTAGGGTTGAGCCTAGGATTCCGTTCCGTCCTATTTACTATGTACTTGGCTCCGGCCTCATTTAGACAAAGGGTATGTCTAGCCGGAGTCCGCTTATTTGAATGAAGAGTTGTCAAATTTTACACTTGTTCAATTTTACTATGTACTATTTTTCAATTCTGCATGGTTAGGATCCTCCGGATTGTTTGAAGAAACGAACGGAGTGAGCAAAGACGAAAAAATAAAACCTTCCGAATTGTTTGAATAAACTAACGGAAGTAAGCAAAATAAAAGGGCAAAACGGTTTGATCAAACAACAAGAAAAGAAAGCATATTTGGATAAATGATGCACCAAAAGAAATTAAATCCGAACGGATTAACATACAAATACAATACATACAATTGTACAATCTGATATGTCCGGACGGACGCAGATACAAAAGGAAAATAAAAACCTATCTATTTGGGCCAAGGTATGTCCCAATCAACAGGAGGAGAGGTGGGCTCCGGAGTAGGAGGCTCCGGAGTAGGAGGTAACATAGCACCGTTCTCTGGAGACGAAGGCCTTAGGTCTTGAGCACTTTCCTGATTCAGGGTAGAAGGAGTCCGCTCCAGAGTGTCGTCTTCTAGATTATGGACCTCATTCCCACTGCTTTGACCCACTGGTCCTCGATACGGAAAGGGAGGAATGGGCGGAAGCTCCGATGGACCAGCTCCATCAGGATCGGAGCCAAAAATTCCGTCAGAGTCAGAATCGGAGGACTGCATGGTCTCCTTTGTGACTTTGGCCTTCCCGAACGAAGCGCCCTACATCCCTCCGTGGTATGTCCGTGTGACTTATGGAACTCACACCACTTGTCCGCATTTGCTGGTGCCGGTACACCAACAATGGGTTGCGGATCCGTAAACAGACCTCAGTGAACCGCGAGGATCTCCGTACGGGTCTTTGAGAGAGGGGTGTAGGTCGGACGAGCGACGGCTGCCGGTGCTGGTGCTGCTGCCGCCGGGGCGGGTACTCGTTTGGCTTGATCCGTCCGGGCTGGAGTCCGTGCAGCAGTGGTTTGGGTCCCCGTCATTGTGAGAGACCTTTGCTCGAAAAAGCCTACAGTTGTCATCCGGACTTGGTTGGCGTCGTGCACCGTACAATGCATCTCCACCACCAACTGGAGGTGATAGTATGATGTAGGCATATTCTTCATGAGCTCGATGTAGAAGGTGTTGTCCCTCAGTCCGTTGACGAAGTTGTGGATAATGGCCTTCTCCTGCAAGTGCCGGTCCACCACCTTCATCGACGCAGCTATGTACCGGGTGTAGAATTCCCAGGTAGTCTCCGTCTCCAGCTGCCTCATTGCCAGGACCGTGGCAAGGTTCACAAATGTGTGTTTCATGGCGGAATAGCGCCGGACCAGCGCAATGGCGAAATCCCAAAAATGTCGGAGCGTACCGTTCGGCAGACCCTTGAACCATGTCAAGCAGTTGCCTCGTAGGTATGAAAGCACCATTTTACACTGCAACTCTTCCGGAATGTCCCTAGCAATCATGATACTTGCATAAGTATGAACAAACTCTTCCGGATCACCTTCTCCGTTGTAGGTTGGAAGTCCGTCAGGAGCCTTGGTTCCGGCTGGCCACTTGAAACTCAATACCTCCGGAACCCAAGGTGACTGTGGTCCGATCCCATTCCGTCCGATGAGGCGGTTAAGACGATTTTCAATGGAATCCGGACATAAAGGTGTTTGAAAACCGAAACCTCCGGGAAATCCTCCTCCGGCGGGCGGCATTCCAAACGTCATCTGCTGCTGACCTCCGGGTCCTCCGGCAGGTTGCATCCCAAACATCATTTGTGGTTGGCCTCCGGGTGCATCCATCCCGTAGCCCTGCTGGGTACCGTATCCCTACTGAGTTTGTGCTCCCCAGTAAGGTGGCGCGTTTGGATTCAAACCAGCGGTCTGCTGTTGATGTCCGCCCGGAAATGGGTTTGGGTTTGGCGCTCTTGGTTGATCCGGAGGCGGCTTGTCCGCTTCAACTCGTTGAGCCGCCTTCCATTCTTGGAACTGTTGGTACTCCGTCATGTTTGTCCTCAGGATGTTGCCTCCAAGTCCGGAATCATGGCGCTTACGCTCCTCCCTTCCGGCCTTTCGCCCAACTCGGGGCCTGGCTGACCGGCTCTGAGCATCGTCCTCCGTGCTATAACCTTCCGGAGACTCCTCGAGTTCATAATCTTCAGCTTCATCCGAATCGGATCCCTCAGGATGACCCGGATCCGGCGTTCCTTGTAGGTTGTCAGTATCCCCTTCTGACGACGCCTGGTCACCAAACTGATTCTGGTTCCGTGCCTCACGTGCCGCTCGCAGTCGCTCCCTAGCCTCGCGCTGTATATCCGCCAGAGTCCGTTCGGGAACCTGCTTCTTCCCTTTCGCCTTCTCCGCTGCCAAGCGCTGTCACCGACGCTCCTCAGCTGCGGCCCTCTTCTCTGCTGCCGCCTGTTTGGCCTGGAGAATCCGTTCCTTTTTGGCTGCTATCTTCTGAGCTCTAACTGTAGCGGCTTTTCTGGTTTTTAGCCCTCCTCCCGCTTCCTCCTCTGCCGGGAGAGGGTTCTTTCTCGGTCGTCCGCGCGGCATGAACGTAACTTGTAACTGGAAATATTTAGGTCCCACCGGGCGTGCCAACTGATGCTACCAGCTTCCAGTCCCGGTCCGGATGATGACGAGTCTCCGGCCCGGATGATGCTTTGTCCGTGCTCCGCGCGCTCTCACCTAAAGACCTGCAAAACAACGCCCCGGAGTATCCCGAGGATAGCTACTCCGGCGTGATGATGAAAGAGGGGCCTTTGAATCGGAGAGAGAATAAGGATATATTGAGAGAGTTTTTATCTGATAGAACATACCTTTCTCCACAAGTCCAAAGATGTATTTATAGGTGTGAGTGGTCAGCCTCCAGCCTAGAGGTAGTGGTCCTGTCTTTTTGTCCTTACCCGGAGACAGGTCATATTCATGTCCCCTTGTCCCCGGATAACGCCATTCTAGCTGACGTCATATGGACCGGACTACACTCTGGGCCGGAGCCTAGATATGGGCCAGAGCCCATATCACCAGCATTTTCGTCCTAGAATTTTTATTTTTTACCATTAAATAATAGTGATGGTATTCTTAACATTTTACATTTGGTAAAAAATTTTTTGCCCAAATTATACATTTGAGGGTATAGTGGCACTTTTATCAAACATAAGGGTATAATAGCACTTACTTGAACACTTCAGGGTACAACAACACTTTTTTCATTATTTTAATAGAAAACTAGCATGATTTGACCGCGCGCTGCGCGGTTTTATTGTAGTAATATACTTGTGCCGTAATTCGATACATCCTAATTGCTAAATTATTAGCATGAGAGAATTATAAACCACTTAAACTGATACTCTTGGTAAAATTCAGATTTTGGCCATATTTCTCCATATTTGTACTGATGGAGATCGAGATCAAAGTAATAAAATATTAAATTTGTCCACAAAATATCAAAGAAACTAAATAATAATCTCCCCGATTTCTCAACAATTATTAATTTATACTTATATTTGAGTTCAATTCAATTATAATTGAATATAAAGAGAACTAATAAACCAAATCATAATAGAAATATAAAAGGGAAGAAATTGTTCATATATTAGAAGTTACAAATTGATTATGATTTAAGTTTGTATGAAATATGTTAAAATTTATTAAAAAATGAGGTGGACGAAATATTTTTATAAATGAAGGAATATATTCGAAATTGATTATTGTAAAAAAAATGTTAAATATTTGCCTAAAAAATAGCAACAAAATTTTGGACAAAAACAAAAGTGAGAATAACATTTTAATATTAATATAGGGATAATCATCTCATATGAAGGTTGTTTTTACAATATAATTTGTTTACATCTGTGTAAAATTAATTTTAAACAGTGATTTTATGCTTTAATTTCCTGAATTTCTTGTGCATGCATGCACTGTAAACACTGGCATGCACACTGGCACGTTGATGTGTTAGTTTTAAATTAGGATCTGGAATAAGCACGGATTAAAAAGAAGTAAAAAATTATTTATACCTGGTTGCTGAAATAATGAATTTTATAATGCTATAACATTTCCAAATGATTGCTTTTAAAATGCTATAACTAATTTCCAAATGTATTATTAGTGAACCTTAGTGCATCATAATTAACTCCTTTTACAATCCATATCCATCTTATTTGAAAGTCTATAATCAAACTTGTTTAGCTGTCAGAAATGAATCAAATTCATATTTCTCAAATTAACACTCAATATCAATGATGCGTCAATTAATTATTTTGATATGTTTTGTATAAACTGTTACACATGGCTTCTTGAATCTTCGTCAAAACTGAAACAATATGAAACATAACAATAGTTTAGCAACCGGAAGCTTCATGTTACCATTTCATGCTCTTAAGCTTTCCAGCTGTTAAGTTTCTTAAGCTTCTCAGTGTGGCGATCATGTCGCCAAAGAGGGAATACAAGCATATTCAACCAGGGCCGGCCCAACAGGGAAGCAAGTTACTATCTTGCTTGAGGCCCCAAATTGGGCCAAAAAAATAGGGCCCCATTTTTTGTAGTGTTAGTATATAAGAATCAGTTTTTATACCATATCACGGGTGTATGTACACCCACATACACCCACCTTTAATGTGTGTGTTTTACTTTAATAATTGTACATTCCATTGATAGCAATTCACATATACTATTTATAGCAACTATAAGTAAAAAAGATTTACAATGCACAATTATACACATAAACATGCACATATTTAAATTTCAGAATGCACCTGGGGATACATACCCCAGGTGTATGGTATAATTTGTGTATAAGAATATATAAAAATAAACTGAAAATTAAATGTTTATTCCACGTGGGCCCATGGTTAAAAATATCAAACTGATAATTAACTCTTCTTCTTCTATATTTGGACTAATCATTCCATATTTCCATGTAAAATTATTTAATAATTAAATAAGAGTGTTTTTATCTTCTCCTATCTCTTTTCTTCTTTCTTCTCCTCCGGCCGTTCCATCCACCAAATCCAAAACTGAGTTTAGTATCTTTTATATAGACTCTCTTGCTAATTTGGATAATTTCATATCTGAATCTAAAGTTTCAAATTCAAATCAAAATCGTTTATATATTGTCATAAAAAGTGATTGTAAGCAATTTTGAATAATCATAGATTGAAGATCCTAAACCCTACACTTTCCATTGAGAGTGAATTAGTTAAAGATCTTGATTATAAAATTTTGATTGGTAAATTTTCTTCTACGAAAGTAAGTAGAATTGAATTCAATAATTGAATAATTGTATCTTATTTTGATATTTAGCATTTTTTTCAATTTCGTAAAATTTACTATGTATTAAATATATTGGGGCCTCTTTTTACTTGTTCGCTTCGAGCCTCAAAAAACCCAGTACCGGCACTGTATTCAACTCAAAAATGTTAAGGAAAAGAATATTTATCTTCTAAATGTGATCATAATGTACTCGAAAAACAATGAAAGCAGAGCAATCTGGCCTCTTCTTTTATGCACTTAACAGAACATAAAACCATAAGATGATAATGTTCAGGCAAATTCAGCACTGATCACACAGCTCGAACTGGAATTAGACGAAATTGATCAAGTTCTCCAAAATGCCACTTCTGTCGGTTCTCAAGGAAAACAGAAAGCAAAAACTGTGTTTATTTTGGTGCAGCAAAAGTCTGCTTTTCTACTTCTTTTCCATTCCATATATACACTCCATTCATCACGTACAGATCCGATAAATTCGAACCACTCACGCACACACACACAGGTTTGTGCTAAGTCACACACCCTAAGAAAAAGGAAACAAACTCCTACACTACTCACTCCACAAATAGACACAGCAAGATTACTAAAAATACAATAAATCACCCCCTTAATCTTGTTGTCCCTCACTGAACTTTGGCTACCCACTCTGCTCCTTAGCTCCTGGAAACGGACTCTTCCCAGGGCCTTCGTCAGAATGTCAGCGAACATGACCAACTTCAAGCTCACCTTGCTCCACATGACTTTGAATCAGATGATATCGAGTATCTATGTGCTTGTTGCGTTTATGAAAAACAGGGTTCCTAGTTAAATCGATGGCCGATTTGTTGTCGACCAGCAACCTAGGGACTTGCGGTGGTTGATTCTGCAACTCTCCAAGCAGCCGACTCAGCCATTTTGCTTGACATGCAGCCGTAGCAGCAGCTATGTATTCTGATTCGCACGAAGACAACGCCACCACTCGTTGCTTTTGAGATTGCCAACTCATAGGAGCTTGTCCGAGGAAGAAGATCAGGCCGGTTGTGCTCTTCCTATCATCAACATCTCCGGCGAGATTAGCGTCGCTATAACCTGTCAAAGACAACACTCCACTTCCCTTGACGTAGGAAACTCCAAAATTCAAAGTTCCCGCCACATAACGCAGCACATGTTTTACCACTGCCCAGTGCTCCACCTTAGGTCCCTCCATGAACCTGCTAACATAGCCAACGGCTAACGAGATATCTGACCGTGTATGAACCAAATGCCTTAAACTTCCGACTATTATACGATATGAAGTAGGATCCACTAGTGTGCCGTTACTAGTCTTGCTCAACTTCAACCTCGCCTCCCTAGGTGCCGCACAAGGGTTGCAAGCTTCCATCCCAGCTTGCTGCAAAAGCTTCTTGGCGTATGAAGCTTGGCATAAGGTGATCGAACCGTTTTGTTGCTGTACTTAAATTCTCAAATAGTAACTCAATTCACCAATATCACTCATCTTGAACAGCTCGGTCATCTCCCTCTTGAACTTCTCGGTCATCTCCCTCTTGAACTTCTCCAACTCCTTGGTAGATGAACCTGTAATGATTAGATCATCAACGTAAACACCAACCAAGAGCTTGTTTTCGTCATCCCCGCGTCGATAAACCGCATGCTCCATCTCACTCCTTGATAAGTCCATGGTTCGTATTCGGGCCTCATTCATATTCGGACCAGGGCCCGAGAAGGGTCATGGGTTCGAGATACGCGGAGGGTGGATCCACAGGTCCATCAATCCTAATCCTTATAAGGAATGCGTATATTATGAATGTTCTACAAGGAATATGCATCTTCTCAAAGATGGTAATACAGCTATCCTAAACATGGTAATACAACCATGTCCGAAATACACTTCTATTATACATGGTAATACAACCTCTATTCCCATAAGAGTTGTATTCATACCATAAATACATATTTTGGTGATCTACGGATTGTAGCCATATAAATACCCTAAAGGTTTGGTAGACCTCTCATCTAATCTCATACTTTATACTTTACGCCTTAAGCAAATATACTGATTTGAGCGTCGGAGTGTCTATCCCCGGGACACCCGGGGCCTTTGTCTTGTAGATCAGTTCGTGAGAAGGGTTCATGATCAAGCGCGGGTCGTAGACATCCATCAATTTGGCATGCCCAGTGGGACCCGCAGGCTAATCTTGATCTATACGACTTTCTAACTCATGACTGATCCGGCTAAAAACTTTCGTGGGAGTACACGAATCCGTTTGTCGGCCCCGACAGGAGTAAGAAGCATCAACAACGACGAGACAAGCCACGCCAGCAACCAAGGAGCCCGAAGAAGTATCAATGGTGTGCATCGATCGGCGCAAGAAGCCTCTCCCTGGGAGGGAAAAAACAAAAAATCTTGCTTAGACGAAATTATTACTCTTTCGTCCGAAGATGCGGTTCCTAATCAAATTCCTCACTCAGATCCCCTAGTGATTACGATCAACATAAACCATAACATGATCAGAAGAGTCCTGGTGGATGGAGGAAGCGAAGTAGAAGTTATGTTTCTCAGTTGTTATGAACAGCTGGGATTTAACAGAAATAACCTCACGCCTACAAGCCCTATCTTAGGATTTACTGGCAATCCTGTCGACCCTTTGGGAAAAATTATTCTACCGATGCAAGTAAGAGACGGCTCTCGGAGTATAACCCTACATTGCACCTTTACAATCATCGATTCCAGGTCACCGTACAACATAATCCTTGGAAGACCCTGGATGTACCAGACACAGGCGATCTGGTCCCCCTACCATTTGGTGATGAAGTTCCCCACCAATAAAGGAATTGCCACGGTCCGAGGTGATCAACAATTAGCTCGAATATGCACAATTCAAGCTATCCGAGAACCGGAAAAGGATAATCTTGAACCAGCCAAGTACTCCGAGTCCGAGCCGATGCAGCTCGGAGAATCAGGAACCGTTGAGGTTGGAACTCTCCTACCCCTCGAAATAAAGACTAAACTACAAGATCTTCTCAACTAGTACATAGATGTCTTCTCCTGGGACACCAACGACTTGGTGGGAGTATTACTTGAATATCAATCCCTCACAAAAACCCATTAAGCAAAAACGACGTATCTTTGCACTAGATCGAGTTGAAGCCATTGGGGAGGAGGTAGACAAGCTACTTAAAGCCCGTATAATCGAAGAAGTGCAGTACCCGGAATGGATAGCTAATCTAGTGATGGTCATGAAGCCAGATGGAAAGTGGAGAATGTGCATCGACTTCATCCACTTGAACGATTGTTGTCCTAAAGATAGTTATCCCTTACCCTCAATCGACCGGTTAGTTGAAGCGATTGCGGGATACCAAGTGCTAGCCTTCTTTGATGCTTTTAAAGGATATCATCAGATCCCTATGGCAGAGCAAGATAAAGAAAAAACCTCCTTTATAACCGACAGAGGAACTTTCTGCTACAAGATGATGCCTTTTGGATTGAAAAATGCCGGAGCTACTTACCAGCGACTGGTAGACAAATTATTCAAATCTCAGATAGGGCGCAACCTCGAGATTTATGTGGAAGACATGGTAGTAAAGAGCCGTAGCTACGATGCTTTCTTTGAAGATTTAAAGGAAACGTTCGACACATTACGAGCCTCCAACTTGAAGCTTAATCCCACTAAATGTACCATAGGCGTGGGAGCGGGAAATTTTCTGGGGTATATGGTATCCAATCGAGGAATCGAAGTAAACCCCGAGAAGATAGAGGCTTTGCAAAATATGCAACCTCCAAAAACCGTCAAGGATGTGCAGAAACTGACAAGGTCCCTTGTAGCCCTTAGCCGTTTCCTATCCAAAGGAGCAGAAAAATATCTACCCTTCTTTAATATCCTTAAGAAGGCAAACCAGTTTGAGTGGTCGCATGAATGCAGAGAGGCTTTCTAAGAACTTAAAAACCATCTTCGGCAACTTCCGACGTTGTCAAAACCAGATAAAGGAGAGAATCTTTACTTATATATATCTGCATCCCATCTAGCCATCAGCGCTGTATTGGTCAAAGAAAAGGAGGGATCGCAACATCCCATATACTATGTAAGCAGGGCCTTACAAGGGCCCGAGACCAGATATACCCCTCTCGAGCGCTTGATATTAGCCCTCGTCCATGCTTCTCGGCGGTTGAGACCATACTTCCAAGCACATACAATAGTTCTCCTAACCAACTACTCGACCAGGAAAATCCTCCAAAAGCCTGACGCTTCGGGGCGGATGATGAAGTGGGCCATCGAGTTGGGAGAACATGACATACAGTATAGACCTCAGACAGCCATCAAAGGTCAGGCCTTATCTGATTTCATAATGGAGTCTGTTGAACCAGTGGAGATCGATAAACCAAACCCAGCTCCAGACTCCGGAAAATGGCAACTATATGTGGATGGATCCTCCAACTCAGGGGGAAGCGGTGCTGGAGTCTTACCCACTAGCCCCGAGGGAAAGGACCATCCTTACGTTCTCCATTTTGATTTTCGAGACACTAATAATGAAGCAGAATATGAAGCCCTCATTACGGGGCTAAAGTTAGCAAAGGACCTCGAGGTCGAGGAGCTTGAAATCTTCAGTGACTCACATATCGTGGTTCAACAGGTTAAAGGCGAATACGAAACTCGAGAATACAGTCTCCAGAAATACCTCGAGATAGTTAAGCCTCTCCTAAATCAATTCCGACATTATGAGCTGAATCATATCCCCGAGAAGGTAACCACAAGGCTGATGCTCTTAGCAAACTTGCCTCCTCGGACCTCAACATAAGATCTTCTCAAGAATTGCTAATGGAAACCCTGGCGAAGAGAAGTTACGAAGAAAGTAGCAATATGGTTGTTGATATCTCAGAAACATGGATGAACCCCTACATTGAATACCTCCAAACAGGTACACTTCCCGAGGACAAGCACCTTGCACGGAAGGTCCGAGTTAAAGCTCAGAAATATGCCATCCACAACAATATCCTATACAAGAGAGGATACCTTCAACCCCTGCCTAAGTGTGTCGGGCCTTCTGACGCGGAACACTTAATACAAGAAACACATGAAGGAGTCTGTGGTAGCCACCAAGGCCCACGTACTGTTACCCGAAAGCTCCTACAGATGGGTTATTTCTGGCCTACGATGCTACAAGACGCCAAAAGATATATCAATTCTTTCCACCAGTGCCAGAGATTTGCCAAGATGATCCACGTGCCACAGGAAAATATGATTACCATCCAAGAATCCTGGCCATTTGTTCGATGGGGCATAGATCTTGTCGGACCTTTTCCTACGGCCCCCGGTAACTTCAAGTACCTCATTGTGGCCATCGATTATTTCTCAAAATGGGAAGAGGCTGAAGCCCTAACCAACATAACTGGCAAGACAGTTATCAACTTTTACTGGAAGAATATCGTGTGTCGCTATGGCATCCCGAGATACATAGTAACCGACAATGGAGCACAATTTGCTAATGACCCCTTCAAGACATGGTGTACGAAGTACAGAATACATCAGAAACTCACCTTGGTATATCATCCAGAAGCTAATGGCCAAGTAAAGGTTAAAAATCGAACTTTGGTAAGCGGTATCAAGAAGCGCCTCGAAGGAGCTAAAGGAAACTGGATCAAAGAATTACCAAGCGTGATCTGGGCCCATAGAACCACACCAGCCACAGCAACAGGAGACACTCCTTACAGCTTAATCTATGGGTCCGAAGCGGTCATCCCCATAGAAATTGAGGTCCCCTCTGTCCGTACTTCTCAACCAAATGACGAAGATGGCACGGCCAACGAAGAAAACCTTCGTCTAGACCTTGACCTCCTAGAGGAGAAGAGAGAAATGCTACAATCCACGAGGCCAATGTAAAGGAAAGAGTCAAGCGCTATCATGATAGAAGAGTCCGCTTGGCCACTTTCGTTAAAGGAGACCTTGTAATGAGGTTGAATGAAAAAAGAAAGAAAGAAGTGGAAGGGAAGCTAGCCCCGAACTGGGAAGGTCCATATCGAGTCCTAGAATCCCATCCAGGGGGAAGCTACCTCTTGGAGACCATGAAGGGAGAACCTATACCACGAAGATGGAATGTGATTAACTTACGAATGTATCACGGAAGATAAAGACCCAAGGGAGAGCCTCACAAAGGTTCGAGATCATCAAGAATGTCCGAGAATCCTCACCAAGGTCCGAGACAAGTACGCTCTAGCACAAACGGGTACTCAAACTCAAACCCACTATTTACTTTACTTCTATTCTAAAAGTTATAAACTCAGATGGAAGTCATGATATTTTTATACCTATCCTTATAACAAGCAATCTTAAAATTCCTTTTCTAAAAAGAGGATTGTTGTCTTAAGTATAACATTGATTGCTGTTTGAAACAGTATACTTTATAAAGTATATAATTGGTCAACTTATAAGTTGTTTGGATCCAATATTCAAATACCAATCGTTTTGAATAAAAGAGATAGGTTCGAGATAAAGTACTTCAAAAAAGTACTTGATTGAGGTCTATAGACCAAAAGGGCAGACGTGCTCGAGAATCAATCATCTCAACGTAAAGAGGAGAAACCTCAAAAACAAAAGATGAAGCTCATATCAAAGGTGTTATTACATCAGAATATGATACTTCTAAACAAGACCCTCAAAAGGGCACACATAAAGGAAAAACCTCGAACACAAACAGTTCATATCAAATGTGTTATTACATCAGAATTTGATACTTCTAAACAAGACCCTCAAAAGGGCACATAAGAGGCTAAACCTCGAACCTAAACAGGACATATCAAAGGTGTTATTACATCACAATATGGTACTTTTAAATATACCCAATAGGGTTTCCTAGGACTTCACTAGAAGTGATACTTATGAGATGGGTTATTGTTAACTTTTCTGCACGCTGTGACATTAAAGGCCTTGTCAAAGGATACCCAGGGAAGAAGCCGAACAATATTAAGCCCGTAGAGTGTTCATCATGGATAACTGCGAGAAATTAGGCTTAAGCTTCTTTCCAGTAAATCATGAGACCGAGGCTGACGAGAAGATGCCAGCAAGTAAGATAGCAAACCTGCTGGGATTACTTAACCTTACTAGTGGAAGGATTAAGCACCTCTTCAAGAGAAGGTAATTCAGGATACTTGGCTCTAATAAGCCTCGATAAATCTCCCGATGTTACTATTTTCTTGGAGGGATCCAACGCATCCAAAAACGCCGTTTAGCAGTCAGGGCGGAGAGCTTATCAGCAGCATCTGGTTGAGAAAAGATTTCCTTCATCATCTTCACCTCCTCCTCGGATTGGCATAGTTGCAGGACGCCACCCAAGATCTCATGTAGTTCGGAGGAATGGAATAAATCCCCATACTCCTCCCTATGGCTCTGAAACTCGGGGCTACAAGCAACGAAGGCACTCCAAAGCCTTAGGAGTCGTTTGGGCTCCTCTGGGTCCTTCTCCGCAACTTGATTTTTTGCCAGCTCCTCGGCAATATCCCGATAAGTCTCCAGCAGGTCCTCTTTCTCGGCATCCAGTTGTTTTACCCTGGCTTCCAGTTGAGTCACCTCCGACGGAGCTCGAACAGAAGGAGTAGGTGCGGCAGACTCGGTTGTCGGAGTCAAAAGGGCAACTTCCACCTCCTCTTTCTTCGCCCTGAAGGCCCGACACTTGATATGTAACTCCATTACAGAATCAGACAAGTCGGATCACATTGTTAGCTCGACCTCCCACCGTGGACAGATTCGCCATCAACTGTAAAAGTAGAAGACATATGAAAACTCGATAGCTGAGAAACTCATATAGCAGAAGGGGAGAGATAAATACCTCAGCAACGAAGGGATAATTCTTAGAAGACCTCCGAGAAGCCTGACCATCCTCTTCCTCTGGGCAGTTCAGATAGTACTTCAGTTTCTTCAGGGAAGTATCTTCAGACACTACCAGCTCAAGGTCAGATTCATCATCATCTGAGGACTCCCTAGCCTCCACTTCCATCTCTTCTACCTCCTCATCTATGACCTGGAGATTGGCCTTCCCCTTCTTGATCTTTTTTTTTGGAGGAGAGGCTGCATACATAAGGAAGAGCGTAAATACGTTAGGTAAAAGATATATCAAACAACTGCGATGATTTGAAACATAAATTACCCGAAGAAGATTGACTGTAAGAAGATTCTCCCTGATCTCGGGGTGATTTCCTAGAAACCCGTTTCTTGCCCTTTTTCTTCCCTCCCTGGATTTTATCAGGGAGGGTCCAGTCTCGATCCTTTTTTAGGAAACTAGACGTGGACTTGGATCGTGGAACGTCTAGCAGAGAAGAATAGGTGATAGCAGGACACTGCCACACCGAGCCATGAGCACCCCGCACAAATCCTCCCTCCTGGAAGACAATCTTCTCCTTCAAGAGCTTCTCAACGATGTCCTTTAAATGAACAGGCATCTCAAAGACATCAAGAGGCACAACGTCTTTCGGCTTCGGATTCCAATCAGGAACCTCATATTTTGTTCGATCAAAGGTTAGCCGAATGTCCTCCCACTTGCCGCTATTGTCGGGAAAAGTGAAGACCTTACCCTTTCGAGGAGTAAGAGTAATGTGCTCGCGATCCTTGAAGCAGAACAGCTTGAACAAGCTCCTAAACAGATCCAGGTTTGGCTCATAGTCCTTCCGGGAGCACCAGGAGATGAAATCCACCATTGTCACCACCACATTGGAATGAATCTGACAAGGGTGAAGCCGATGATGCTGAAGGAACTGTGAAAACACAGGGGGAAAGGGAAAACTCAAGCCCTATTGCAAGAACCTGCCATATACAACCCCTCGAGTGGGGCTCACAATATCCTTGACTTGAGTGGTCTTGTCCTCGAGCCTCAAACCAGCCTCGATGGGGTACGACAACCTGCATGACTTTGAAAATTGCAGGGTAGTTTCGTCGACCACCTTGGTGACATCATTCACACCCTCGGCGGCCGGAACCCGTTTATCAACTTGGGGCTCCGCAGTGGGGTCTATCTCTGACCCGGAGGCATCGTCATCTGCCACTACAGCCACCGCCTGCAGCGGTGTCGCCATAGTAACCTCCATCAATTCCCCAGACTCAACCTCCAGGAATAAAGTGCGCAAATCACGAACCAAGGGAACATTCTCTCCATTGTCAGAGGGAATGCTAGAGTTTGCTGACGACATGGCAATACAGAGAATGGGGGGAAAAAGGTTATGAGAAGAAGATGATGAAGAAAGACAAGAGTTTGGTTGAGAATTTTTGCAGAGATGAAAACGCAAAATACTTGGATGAGGATTGATGATAAACACAAGGAAAATTACTTGGTTATATAATCAGTAATTAGCATGCATTTAAGTGGAGTAATTACCTCGACTCGCGAAACGATACAGGCAATTAGAAGGTTGGTCCTCCTCACCGCCAGAAGATACAATGAATCAAGACCACGTGTCAGTCTCCTCAGAATTCAAGAAGGCAGATTTAGGTCCAAACGTTCACGTGTCCTGATGGAATACGAAAGAACTTGAAGCTAGATATTCAGAAGGGTAGGCACGAGAAGAGAATCCCGGAAGGACATCCCGAGTTTAATACCCCAAGTTAGTCTCCCTCGAATTATTGGTCTTCCCTCGAGAAGCAAGCCTCTCCTTCAACCTTCGAGATGGAGTACTCTATATTCTGAAGATCTACCTTGGGGCTACTGATAAGTCCATGGTTCGTATTCGGGCCTCATTCATATTCGGATCAGGGCCCGAGAAGCATCATGGGCTCGAGATACGCGGAGGGTGGATCCACAGGTCCATCAATCCTAATCCTTATAAGGAATGCGTATATTATGAATGTTCTACAAGGAATATGCATCTTCTCAAAGATGGTAATACATCTATCTTAAACATGGTAATACAACCATGTCCGAAATACACTTCTATTATACATGGTAATACAACCTCTATTCCCATAAGAGTTGTATTCATACCATAAATACATATCTTGGTGATCTACGGATTGTAGCCATATAAATACCCTAAAGGTTTGGTAGACCTCTCATCTAATCTCATACTTTATACTTTACGCCTTAAGCAAATATACTGACTTGAGCGTCGGAGTGTCTATCCCCGGGACACCCGGGGCCTTTGTCTTGCAGATCAGTTTGTGAGAAGGTTTCGTGATCAAGCGCGGGTCGTAGACATCCATGACTCCTCACGAAACCTAGGCCTCGAAGACTTGAGTCGAGCTTCGCGTTCCACGCCCTCGGCGCTTGGCTCAAACCATACAAGGCTTTCCTCAACCTCATAACATGCTGCTCCTTGCCATGAACAACGAAACGTAGTGGTTGGATGACATATACCTCCTCTATCAAGTCGTCGTAAAGGAATGCGGTTTTCACGTCCATATGGTGAACCTGCCAGCCGTAGTGAGCTGCCAGAGCAAGCAATACTCTCACAGTCTCCATGCGTGCGACGGGAGCGAACACCTTTTCAAATTCCACCCCTCACGCTGAACGTAACCCTTCGCCACCAAGCGCGCCTTCCGTTTCACTAGCTCACCATTGGCATCTTTCTTCACCTTAAACACCCACTTCAATCCGATGGCCCTATGTCCACGCGGTAAGTTCGTGAGCTGCCACGTCTTGTTCTCCTCTGTGTTGGCAAGCTCTTCCTTCATGGCCTCTCGCCAATCATCATCCTGCTCCGCCTCGGCTAGGGTTGCTGGCAGGGCCGGCCCAAGATTTTTGGGGGACTGAAGCGAAAATTTTTAAGAAAAATTCTAATAAAGGGCCCGAAATTTTTTTAATAAATAAGAGAGAATAAATTAATATTTATTAAAATTATGGATTTTATTTTAAAAAAATGGGCCTTATTTTGATCCATTTTTAAAGAATAAATTTTTTAAAATAGTAAATTTGAATTTTTTAATAAAAATTAGGCCCTGTTTTGACCCATTTTTTAATAAAAATTAGACCCTGTTTTGACCCATTTTTAATAAAAATAGGGCCTTTTTTGATGCTTCATAAGCTGGGCCTGTTAGTTAAGCTCATGGTTGGTCTGCAATATTATTGCAGAAGCATTTTTTCGCTGGTTATTTTTGGCAAATAAAGTAGAATGAGTGTTGAAATTGTTTAGCTATCTGACCAATTCTTTAGCTATTTTTTTAGGCAGTTGATTGTAGTGAGCGTGAACTTAGTAGTGAACGTTGCACGTGCTCCACATATGTAGTGATTTTGTTTGAAATTCCTATTATAAATACAACAACAGAAGCAGAAGCAAGGTATCACCTTCTCTGCACATAAAATCTCTTCTTGTTTTTCATAGTTCTTCTGTTCTTTCGCTTGTTCGTTCGTCGCTGCAACAACGGGGACGGGCCTGGTTTCTGGTTCGTCCACAGCAAGCGAGCACAGTCCGTCATCTCCTTTGTCGATCGGTGTAGTTTGCTCGAGCAAGCTGTCCATCGTCCGGTATGGCCGAGGCGCCTCCTCTCCAGGTGATGGCCTTGAGGCGTTCGTCGGTGGAGTCGCAAACTCCACGGTTTCTCCTCTCGCCGCGCGTGGAGTTTCTAGCTCGGGATTTTCTGCATTCTCACCGTGCTTGCTGGTACGTCATCCTTCAAGCTCCCAGTAAGAACAACAAACTGATCAAACATGAATGTCCCAGCTGCATGACATGGCCTCTCCACTTGCGGCGTCGCGTCTTGATTCCAGTCCCATGCAACATCTTCTTCGAACACTACGTCGCGCGAGACTCGAACGCGGTCCGTGGCGGGATCGTAGAGACAGGGCAGTGCCAACGTATTTTGAGGCCCTATGCGAAAATGTAATTCTAAACCCCTTTATAATAATAAAAATAATCCTTTTAATTGATTATGAATAATATATATTGGGGATTGGAACCTAGCCGAGTATAATGCTAGGAGGCTCACCCCACACCTGTTATATTTTATTAAAATATTATAAAACAGAGGGGCCATAATGAAAAAAATAAAACATGGATAGTAGAGCAACCCAAACTTCAATTAGACCGTAAACTATCTGAATGATTTCAAAATCAGTACTCCACTAACCTCTTCGATTCACTACAAGTCTACAAATACACAAATTAAAGTAATAAGCAATATGTGTGTGTGTTTGTATATACTGAAGAAAAAAATTCAGAAAAGACCAACAAAAACCCTAATGATTGAATCATTGAGATCAACTGAAATCATACATTCATGTATTTTTTGAAAGGAAAAATCTTTATAAATTTTCCAAATGGATAAAAACTTATAACTTTAACAAATATATTGTAAATACATGACTTCTCCCAAAGGAAAAAAAAATTAAATTTGATGGTTCATCATTATTAATTTATAATCACAATCAAACAAAAAAAGAAACTTGGAAACAGTAAAAAATTCGGAGAGTTATGAAGAAAATCAAGAAATTAGGGTTTCATATTTCTTACCAATTTAAAGAATCGGAGACACCCAACGTTGAACTGATTTAATTAAATTGAGAATAGAAAGGAAATGAACTTGAATTGAAATTTCAAATGAAAATGAATAGAAGGGGAGATTAACTGGCCGACTAGGAAGAGCATATTGAATAGAAAGAACTAAGAAGACTATTGGAGAAGGGTCTATTTATATGGAAAAGAAAATAATAATTACCTTTTCAAATTCCAATATTCATTCACGTGGCTTTTTAAATGCTAATTGATTGAGTTCACGTGAACTTTTAAATGCTGATTGATTAATTTGATTAATGTGGCCTTTTAAATGCTTATTTGATTTGATTAAATATTTTCAATTTTAATGGCCCAAATTCAAAGAAGAAAAGGCACTTCAAGAAAATTAACAGTAATTACACATGCAGGTCCATGTTTACTTAATGCAGGTCTGAAAAACATAATATGTGGCCCTGAATTGTGCTAGTGCACCCAAAATATTATATTTTGGACCTGCATTAGTAAACATGGACCTGCATGTATCACCACTCAAAATTAAAAGGCCCAAATTTAACAAGAAAAAGGCCATTCAGAAAATAATTTTAATCATTATATTTTAAATAAATAGGCTAACCGGACTGCGCGTTGCGCGGTTTTAATGATGTAATTGTTTAATAATAATAACGAATATGTCAATAGAAAGTAAATAACTGATATAAATAGTAATGTAAATAATATATTTCTCATAATATATTATGTAAAATTAAGAATGTTGTTGATTCCAGTTCCCTATTTTTGGCATATTGTTTACTTCAGAGTCTACTTCAGTATATTCTTGTATTTGAGTATCCGACGTCTTTGTGTTTTTATATGTTCGTAGTTGTATTACCGGAACCTCGTCTTCATCATGCAAATTTAGTTCTGGGCGAGTTGATTCAACACAAACCCCGGCCTATTTATATGTATACAGGTAATAGTAAATTAATATATTAAATTTGATTTGATTAATATAAATTTGTGGTAATAATATATTGGTAATTATAAATTTATGGTATTAGTATCTTGAAAATAAATGAAAGACGTTAAGTAACATATATTAATTTTTGTATATGGAAAACGGCTATCAAATCAAATATATAAAAATGTGAAAATATATTAAAATCAAATATATGGAAAGATAACGTCAAAATACAAATATTTCATAAGAATGAATTATTATTCTTTGTGTTAACTTTGGCTATAAGTGTTGGGACTGCCGAGCCCACCACAACTCAAACTAGTATAATATTGTCCGCTTTGGGCCATGTACCAAACCCACACGGTTTTAAACAATGGGTCAATCCCCAAAAGGCCTCATACTAGTGTGGTATGACTATTCCTTATAAAGAGAGTAATGACACTCTTCGTTTCCGATGTGGGAATTGGGTTGACCACACCCAACAATCTCCCCCTCAAACCAAGGACCACATGAACAAGTGTCCTTCACCTTGGACCGTCTTGCACCGCCGCCAAACAGTTGCGGGACACGCTGCTTGACAAACCCTTGGACAAATTTTGATACAAGAGACAAATTTGCCTCTCCAAGGGAATAAATGAGGGTCTTCTCTACATCAGGAAACAAAGGCAGTCCCGTCCCGAGCGTAACCAAACTCTGATACCACTTGTTGGGACTGCCGAGCCCACCACAGCTCAAACTAGTATGATATTGTCCGCTTTGGGCCATGTACCAAACCCGCACGGTTTTAAACAATGGGTCAATCCCCAAAAGGCATCATACTAGTGTAGTAGGACTACTCCTTATAAAGAGAGGAATGGCACTCTCCGTTTCCGATGTGGGAATTGGGTTGACCACACCCAACAAAAAGAACATCTCTGTCAAAACACGCCAATTCATTAAATTAACACATGAGTATTATTTTCTAATACAAATGACGACCTATATATATAGAGTTAATCATGTTGCGCCAAAATGTTGCATTGATCAAGGTATACCGCATCAGGCAAGTACTATAAATATTAAAGGACTAATAAAGGAGTATCTTGATCTCTTCCCTTTTAACAAGTACTTAATAATCATAATTAACATCATTGGAAACACGTTACTATATATGCAGAAGATGCAATAATCTAATTTCATAATAATATTTTTTTTTTGTAATTTAAAATAATTTCTTGAAGCAAGAAGAAGCTTCTATGCAATTGAGCACCGTAATCGAACATCCCAAAGAATCATCACATTTATACGTCTACAATGTTGTTGGTTTAACGCTTTACTTGATTTTGCTTTGCTCGAAACACCCTATCTCCAAATAAACCCCACCGATCTTCCATCCTATCTGCAAACCCTTCCCGCCACGCTTGTTCATCGCATCATCGACAGAGCATTTGCAGACATCATCATCTCCAACACCGTGCAAGAATTTGAGCACACAACCATCTCAGCCCTCCACAAATCTCAACCCTTCTACGGCATCGGCCGACTCTTCACCGCTGCTGAAACTGCCGCCGCCATTCCATAAATCCTCGAAACCATGCGAAAATCCTTGAATTCAATCAACTATTTTATAGTGCTGATTCACAGACCGAAAAGATGGAATGGCTTCCAATATTATCCGACAAACTCATCCCTCCAAGATACATAGAAAATCTCCTTGTTTGATGCATTCTTCAAATTCCCTGATGTTTCATTCTATTTATCATCCATAGACATTGTATTTGGGATTTTGAAATAATAAGGAACTATATCAAGACGTCGAGTAAAGTTCGATCAAAATTTCAACCAATGTTGATATATATCTTAGTGATTCTTCTAATTTCAGTCTGCATGTCACACTCAGGAACATAAATATCCACCGCCCGAGCAGTTAAAAAAATCATAAAAATGAATGAATGAACCTTCTGCACCACCCACCTGTCTGATTCACCTCATCCCATGTCGAGGCTCTGTCCCATGAAGATTTGAAACATTTTATAAAAGAGAACCCAATATCAGAATTCACCGCCCAACGGTGCATTATTTTGCAACTGAGAGGTACGTAGCCTTCTCTCAGTGGTTTGCGTTATTTTGCAACTGAGAGGTACGTGGCCTGCTCTCGATGTTTTACATCCCATTGATCATCTCAGACAAAGTCCTCTTAACCTCACCCATCCTCCCAACACCAGATCAATCGGTGGTAAATCACAGCTCTATTGTGACCACCGTCCTCCTACTCGCCATTACCACAAATAAATTTGCATATTCGGTGGACATGGTTTGTTTTTATTATACAGCAAAAAACAATATGTTATTATCTTAAAAAAAATACTAATACCTTCTTTGGCTCATAGCGGAACTTGCCATATTGAAAAGATTTTAGATAGGTATATGTATTATTTCCTTATAAGTACTTAACATTGCCAGAATAACGATAACATAAGATTCGCCTATTTTGATAAGTAATAATAGAATGATCAATTAAATATAAATTTATGATAATAGTATCTTGGTAATAAACGACAGACGTTAATTAACATATATAAAAATATTTGTATATGAAAAACGGCCACCGATGTTAACATATATAGCCTTTTCGTCATTAATTTATTTCCATACATAGAATTATATAAAAATTTGGAAAACGGCCGCCGATACATCATATATTTCCATCTATATATTGAATTCCATAAAAATCTTTGTACATTTAATAATAGAGAGATTTATTGACATCATATATTCCATAAATCATGCTTTGTAAATTGGAAAACGGGAAAGTTTTGTACACCATATATTTCATAAATGCAGGGTTTGCATAATTATCAAAACGGCGGCGATCCATATAAATCAACGCGCACCGTTCTACATAGTAGAAATATTATTCATCCACTCTCTGATTTTTAATATATACCTAGTAAAAAAATAATAAAATACACATATATAATATACCTAAACTTTTTTTTCGGCCCGTTATAATTTCGGGCCCTGTGCAGTATGAGTATCACGCACAATGATAGTATAAAGACGTGGACAACAGGTTATCTCCAAATGTGTTAGGGCAAAGTTGATGATTTGTGCAGTTTAAGATGTCCGAGAAAATGGAACTTGCGCAAGATAAACTCAATAACTTCCCCGCTCACAGCCACACACATGATAAACTTTGTCACACAATGAGGAAGTATTAATGATGCCTTTGTCACAGAAATCAGGATCCTCTGAAAGTTTAGTACTCTTATCAAAGAGCCTCATCCTCAGAAAATGATCGATGGCTTATGTATTGTGAACTCTCCTCTCAAATGCATCGCTAAGCCATTTATCTATGGTCTTTTCAGTTGAACTAAACAGCAAAAAGCGTAATCTAAACTCATCCAGCGCCAATGCTTATGGTCAACTATATATATGATATCTCTGGAGGCTGAGAAACGCCGAGGAGTGGAGTTAAAAGATGAATATGATCAACTATATGAATAGTATATCATTTATATGATATACTAATTTATATCAACCACAAAGAAAATCCCATATTATTTTTTATTTGCTGTGCACGTAAAAACGTGCACAAATATAAACTCAATCGGCTGGGCATATTCTCTTAAAGAAACTCCTTTTATTTGTTTTGTTTTACAAAAACAATTGCAGTTTAAATGTTTTGACGTGCAATTAATGTGCGAAAATGCACGCAGAAAAAAATGTAGAAGGAAAACTTAATTATGTACAGGAAGTTAATTTAGTTTATTTGGAATTATAAAGTGTGAATAAATTAAATTAAATTCTTTGTTTTTTTAACACCACACCTTTGCGTGCATATTACTTGACTTTAATAAAAATTATCATCTCATGTATTATATGAAGGTTGTTTTTACAATATAATTTATTTACATCTATGTACGATTAATTTTATGCTTTAATTTCCTGAATTTCTTGTGCATGCATGTCTGTAAACACTGGCATGCACACTGGCACGTTGATGTGTTAGTTTCAAATTTGGATCTGGAATAAACACGGATTAAAAATAAGTAAATTATTTATACCTGATTGCTGAAATATGAATTTTATAATGTTATAACACTTCCAAATGATTGCTTTTATCTTCGATTGACCTAATATTTTATCTTTTTCGGTCAAAACCCGTGGACGGAGAATTATTGAAGCACTTTTCAATTCTATATAAAAACAGTAAAAATATATGATAAAATATATGATTGAATTTGAGGTTGAAATTAAGTCGTTCGGATTAGTGAAATTTTAAGTTTTTGTAAAAAAATTTAAAATTCAACCCTAATAAGAAAATCTCTGGTCACGATGTAAATCTCTCTAAACAATATGAAAAGATACATATTCGTTCTTTATAATGTCGTACACATGATTTTGAAGTGGATTAGATACATTAATTACTATATAATTATCTTATACAAACTATGTAGATATTCAATGTAAGAATTAATTTATGGAAAACATTGCAAAACGATTGTTATAGCTCGATGATAAACTTGGTCGATGGCAATGCGTGTTTTCTCATTGGGAAGATTCACTGGGCTTCACAAGATAGGGTCACAGGTGAAAAGAGCATATTTACCGTCGATTTGTCTAGCGAGAATTTTGGTGTGATAGAATTCCCAAATTGCTTACGTGTGGTGGAATCCCAGGGTTTGGAGTGTTGTTGGTGAGTTTCTATCGGTATTTGATGAATTAGTGCAGTGAATTAGTGCAGTACTGCACTTAGTTAGCCTAGTTAGCTCCAGTCAAACATTCTTAGCTCAGTCAACTTTGACTGACTTTGATTTTACAGTTTTAGCTAACTGTTTTACAGTTTTACAGTTAGACTAGTTAGCTAGTTAGCTGAAGTTGTTAGCCTAGATGGTTAAGTTGGTTAGCTATTCAGTTAGCCACCTAGATTAGCTATAAGTACTTTTCTTCCCTGTAAATTTTGACTCAGATGAATAATATGAATAAACCAGTGAAGGCCTCTGCTCTTGTTCTTCATTTTTAATCAGATCTTGATCTGTTTCTTGGCTAATTCAATATGGTATCAGAGCAGTGTGACGATCGATCCACTGTTTGTTGATTGGCTGATTCTGAGTAGATTGCTCAGATCGGTTTTCTGATTTTGTTTGCAATTTTTGTGTTTTTCTGAGACGATATGGTGCTTGGAGGTGCTGTTCCCGGCGCCGGAGCTAATCCTAACGGAGCGGTGAGGAATGCGTGGAATATTGGCGGATCTGGTGGAAATCAAGCCGGAGGAAGCAACAGTGTGGCTGAAAAGATGCTAGAGCTGCATCATTCGGATTATCCAGGAGTGATTCTAGTTACAAAGCCTTTGAATGATAGCAACTATGGATCTTGGAGCAGAGCTATGCGGCTTGCACTAGGATCGAAGCAAAAGCTGGATTTTGTGGAAGGAAAACTGAAGAAGCCTGAAGAAGGTGATCCACTGTATTCTCAGTGGATGAAGGTTGATTATATGGTCACATCATGGCTGCTGAACTCAATTGCACCAGAAGTTGCTGAAGGATTCATGTATTCTGGCAGTTCTATTGAGATTTGGAAGGAGCTACAAGAGAGGTTTGGTGCTCCTAATGGCACACAGCTGTATCAACTTCAGAGAGAGCTTGCATCTCTTAAGCAAGGTAATAACTCTCTAGCAATATATTTTGGCAAAGTCAAGAATCTATGGGATAAAATGTCTGCTATAGATGAGAATCCAATATGTATATGTAGAGGTTGCACTTGTGATTATGGCAGAAAATTGACAGAAAAGGAGAATAGAGCAAAGGTTATACAGTTTCTTATGGGCTTAAGTGATGAGTTTGAGTCTGTGAGGGATGGAGTCTTAGTTATGGAACCTATGCCTGCTGTGACTAAGGTTTTGTCAATGGTAATGCAAATAGAGAATAAGAGGCATGTGCAAGATGTATTTGCTGATTCTGTGAGTCAAACTGCCTTCATAGCTAATGCTAATGCTGCTTCTGAGATTGAAAGTGCTTATATGTCTAGTTCTTTTGGTAACAAGGCTATGTTTAAGAGGAGAGATGATGTGAATAAGAAGAACCTTAGGTGTGATTACTGTCTAAGGGAAGGGCATGTTAGAGAGACTTGTTTTAAACTAAAAGGCTTTCCAGAATGGTGGAAGGGATCTAGAGATACAGGGGTAAGGCCTGCTACAGGGACTAGGCCTGTTAGAGTATTTGCAAATCAGACAGAGAGTTATGGGGATGAGGCAAGCTCAGTTCATCATTTTGGTGGACAAGGAGGACAGTCTGGACAAGGCAGTAATTCTCAACAGACAGTTGGAGGAACTGATGCAAATAATCTGAGGCTGCTGATACAGCAGGAGCTTAGACAAATGATAAAAGGGAAGAACAAAGTTGAAGATGATCAAGCTATGATCAACTTTGCTCATTTTGAGGATTTTGCAGGTATGACTACATACTATGCCTTAAGTATGTTAAAAGATGATTTTAATGGCTGTTGGATAATTGATTCTGGAGCTTCTATGCACATGGTCTCTAGTTTAGATAATCTTGATTCTTATGTTGCTGAGAAAGATTATACTCCAGTTTTCTTGCCAGATGGATCAATTAAATGTGTTAAGCATGTTGGAAATGCCATTTTAGATAACAAGATGACTTTATCTGGTTGTCTACACATTCCTGGTTTTAAGTATAATTTGTTATCAGTTAACAAATTAGCTACTGACAAGATGATGGTGTGTCATTTCTATCCTAATGTCTGTTGTGTACAGGACCTCATAACTAAGGATGTCATGGCTGTTGGAAGAGTGGAGAAAAAGCTATACATACTCAATAAGGATTCATTTGACAGAAGAAATATACAAAGGACAGTCATGGCTTTGAAAGGTTTTCTTGCTGCACTCAGAAGTAATGAAATGAATATTCATACTTGTAATAGTGTCTTCAGAATTGATAGGAACAGGCTTTGGCATCAAAGGATGGGCCATCCTTCTTTGAATGTGCTTAGACATTTACCTATAGACAATGCAGCTGCTTTTGAAGATTGTACATGTGATGTGTGTCCCCTTGCTAAACAGAAAAGGCTCAGTTTTAATCTCAGAGATCACAGTGCTGATTCTTGTTTTGATTTATTGCACATGGATATCTGGGGTCCTTTTAAGCAAAAGTCTCTCTGTGGAGCAACTTATTTCCTAACTATAGTGGATGATCACTCTGGAGCAACTTGGATATTTTTAATGTCTGCAAAATCTCAATCTTTGTCCATTTTTAAGGCTTTTCTTAAGATGGTAACAACACAATTTGGTGTCTCAGTTAAAGCAATAAGGACTGATAATGGTTCAGAATTCTTAAGCAAGGATTTTCAAACTGTGTTGGTTGATTCAGGAATTTTACATCAAAGAAGTTGTGTATATACACCTCAGCAAAATGGTGTGGTGGAGAGAAAGCACCAACACTTATTGCAATTAGCAAGGGCCCTTCTTTTCCAAGCAAGTCTGCCTATAAGGTTCTGGGGTGAGGCAGTACTGACAGCTACATATCTAATTAATAGGCTCCCTTCTTGTTTGTTGAGTTGGAAGTCTCCTTCTGAAGTATTATTTCACAAAAAGCCTGATTTAAGTCATCTAAGAATTTTTGGATGTGCTTGCTATGCTTCAAACAATTTACCATCTAAATCAAAGCTGGATCTAAGAGCTCAGAAGGCCATTTTTCTTGGATATTCCCCTGGGCAGAAAGCTTATAAGCTCTATAATTTCACAACTGGGAAAATTTTCCATTCCAGAGATGTTGTGTTTCTTGAACACATTTTTCCTTATGCCTCTTCAGTGGAATCTTCTACTGAAATTGTTTTCCCTATTTCTATTTCTGAGTTTGATCAAGTACCAGACTCAGATTCTTCTTCATTTCCTCTCTCTGGTGAAGAACAAATCCCCAATTTTGGTCAACAGTTTGCATCAGATTCTGACTCAGAAGATGTTCCTTTCTCCTCTACTAATGATTCTCATATTACCAATGATGCTGTATTCTCTCTTCCTCCCAGAAATAGAAAGAAGCCAGCATGGATGAAAGATTTTGTTGTTAATCAAGTTTCAGCTGTTCATGTGCCTGAGGTCACTGAACCAGTTTCTTATTCCGAGACTTGTACTAACAATGACTGGATTTTGGCAATGCAAAAGGAACTGACTGCTCTTGAACAAAATAATACTTGGGATGTGGTTCTTTTGCCCCCAGGAAAGAAAGCAGTTGGTTGCAGGTGGGTGTACAAAGTTAAAACCAATCCTGATGGATCAGTAGAGAGATTCAAAGCTAGGTTGGTTGCAAAAGGCTACACACAAAGACTTGGGGAAGATTACAATGAAGTTTTTTCTCCTGTTGCCAAGGTAGTTACAGTAAGAGTATTTTTTGCAATGGCTGCAGCAAGAGGATGGTCTATTCATCAATCAGATGTGAACAATGCTTTCTTACATGGCACTTTGGAAGAAACTGTCTACATGCACCCTCCTCCTGGCTATAGTGTTCCCTCTAGTTCTCATAAGTGTTTATTGAGAAAATCTCTATATGGACTGAAACAGGCCAGTAGACAATGGAATCAGACATTTTCCACTAGTTTGTGTAACTTTGGCTTCTTGCAGTCACCACATGATCCTTGTCTTTTCATCCTCAAATCTACTGAAAAGTTTGTGGTCCTTCTTGTGTATGTGGATGATGTACTCATTTGTGGGAGTTCTGATGATGCTATTTGTGAGGTCAAAAATTTTTTGCATCAAGAGTTTTCTATCAAAGATCTGGGATTGGCAAAAAAATTTTTAGGCATTGAAGTTGCAAGGAATGACTCTGGCATTCTTCTTCATCAACAGAAGTATATCTCAGATCTTCTTCATCAAGCTGGTTTGAGTGGTACTAAGGCTGTTTCTACTCCTCTTCCAGCTGGAACTCAGTTATCAGAAGATAAGTCACCCAAACTCACTGATCCAGGCCAATACAGAAGACTCATTGGCAAGCTTTTGTATTTGAATTTTACAAGGCCTGATATCAGTCACTCTGTTCAACATTTGAGCCAATTTGTGCAAGCTCCTACTGAGGCCCAGTTTAAGGCTGCTTTGCATGTACTTAAATATCTTTCTGGTTGTCCTAATCTTGGTCTTTTCTATGCTGCTCATTCCTCCACTCAAGTGCACAGTTATTCAGATGCAGACTGGGCTACTTGCAAGACTTCCAGAAAGTCTCTCACTGGCTACTGTGTGTTTCTTGGCTCTTCCTTAGTATCTTGGAAAACCAAAAAGCAATCCACAGTTTCTTGTAGTTCAGCTGAGGCAGAATATAGGAGTATGGCATCTGTTACAAGGGAGCTGCAATGGCTGGTGTTCTTGCTTAATGATCTGCATATTCCAGTTTCCAAGCCTATCCCTTTAAGATGTGACAATCAAGCTGCTCTTCACATTGCCTCCAATCCAGTTTTCCATGAGAGAACTAAGCACATTGAATTGGACTGTCATGTGGTTAGGAATCAGTTCTTGGCTGGTTTTTTGGACCCTTTGTTCCTCTCCACTAAGCTTCAGTTGGCTGATTTCTTCACCAAGGCTTTGGCCCCTCCTTTGTTTTTCTTCTTTCTTGGCAAGTTGGGTCTGTCCTCTCTGACTGGCTCCAACTTGAAGGGGGGGTGATGAATTAGTGCAGTGAATTAGTGCAGTACTGCACTTAGTTAGCCTAGTTAGCTCCAGTCAAACATTCTTAGCTCAGTCAACTTTGACTGACTTTGATTTTACAGTTTTAGCTAACTGTTTTACAGTTTTACAGTTAGACTAGTTAGCTAGTTAGCTGAAGTTGTTAGCCTAGATGGTTAAGTTGGTTAGCTATTCAGTTAGCCACCTAGATTAGCTATAAGTACTTTTCTTCCCTGTAAATTTTGACTCAGATGAATAATATGAATAAACCAGTGAAGGCCTCTGCTCTTGTTCTTCATTTTTAATCAGATCTTGATCTGTTTCTTAGCTAATTCAATAGTATTTGCTTTCTACAAACAGAGATCTCCCACTAGTAGACGCTGAACTGCAAATTTATGAATGATGGAGCGATATGGTGTAAAGGAGTTTTGGACTGTCAGCCTGTACCTTTAGATCCTATTAACAAGGAAAGGACGCGTGTATGTTGCTCCCTCTGAACCAAGTGAGGCAGTTTGACGGATTATACGTATTCCTGATCACATGACGGGTATTGCCATCGATGCTTTTTTTATTTTACTGTACTAAGCATGTCTACTTTCATGACCCTCGAACTTTCTTCAAGCACTACCATATATACGCGGAGCCAACGACTATGTATGTTGAAAGTCTAGTCTGGCCATTCCCTAGCATTAATTAGAAGAGCATAAGACAGGCTAGGCGGGGGAGTTCATATTTGAGGGATTTGTTAAAGTTGGCCTTGTCAGGTTAAGAATAAGAGAACTAAGTTCAGTTTGATTCCTTTTATTGTCTTTATTTTCGATTGGATTTATAAAATTAGTATGAATGTTTCGATCTGGGTGTGCAGTGCGCGAAAAATGCATGCAGAACTAATGCCAACGTGCAAGAAATTAAGAAGACGAAGAAAATAAATTATTTACTCTTATAAATATCTAAACTTTCTTAAGATTTAGATATGAATGTTTTTTGTACAATTAATTTACGTGTAGATTATGTGCGATGTGGACAAGGAAATTTTTTTTTTTATGTAAAGGAGTTTTTATCCCACGTAATATTCTTCTTTTCAAAATTAATGACCAAAATAAAACTCTTTAAAACTAATTCCTAACTAAGTACCAACCTTCTTCTTTGGGAAAATTTCTATTAAGGACGTAGATAAATGTGAAATTATTAAAAAAGGCGTAATTATTTAATATTTAATATTAAGGGTGTCTTACTTAATTTAATAGTTTCAATTAAAAAAGACATCTTTAACATTACTTTGTTAATCTAGGGTTTTATACTTTTGGGAAAATTTCCGTATGTATGTTCCTCTCGATCCCTCCCCCTTCTTTTTAACTAAGGAACTTTTTTCTTCAGAAATATTAAGCACAATTTTTTTCTCTCATATTTTCTTTGGTATGATTAGAATGAATATTATGCATAATTTGTGAGTAGGTGATCAAATCCATTTTCTTTTAGACCACTGATTAGTGGGTTGCTTACACATGTCACTGATAATGATCATATGCATTTGTCTGGGAATTTAGGCAGCTTTTCTTTCTACTTATGTTTTTAGTTACAAAAAAAATGGCCAGACATTGAGATTTTTCTTTGTGATTCTGCTGCTGTTGTTCTATTATTATTGCACTTTGAGTCTCTTTTAATATCTCTTGAAATTTAAGGTGATGTTATATGTTCCCTTGGATAGCATAATGATCATGTCTGAATCTGTCACTTGCCGAAATTGTGTGAAGGTGCATTTGCAGGTTGATCACATGCAGAAATTAAAAACATCATTTGACATGAAATTGTGTTTTTTGCTGTATTTCATCACTATATTGAGCTGTGCATTTCTTGCAGAAATCAATTTTATTAATTCGCAGTTTCGGAAGATTGCAAAGTGTCAGTTGTGCTGCATACAAGGTTCAGTACTGATCACCATTTGAATGTTTGGTTAGGACCTGAAAAAACAATTTTGTCTCTTTTGTTCCAACCGTTGCATAATAGTAATAAAGAACTTTAAGTTGGTTACGTGAAGTAGAATTTCTGTCAATGCATGGTCTGTACTGATTAAGAACGTGCCTTATCAATCAAGAACTGAATGCAGCCTTATCATGATCTACCATGGACAAGGTGATTGAAGATTGCACGTCCAAGCTCACTCCCTCTGTTAATGTTAATTTGTGTTTGATTCTTTTTTATTTCGGATCAAATGCGAATATAGATTTTGTGAGCGGTTTTGAAAATTTTAAGGTTTTAGATCATGTGTTTTATCTATCTGAGTTTTTAATGCACTTTTAGTTATCTTGATGAGCTATCAGCTATTGAAATTGATCGATTTGATTCTACAGATGTGAGTAGACCTAGCGATTGGCTGCAACAGATCTGATCATGAACCGAGCTGTAAGTTACTTCTGAGCAGCATCTACATTCTCTTATGTTCATGTTTCTTCTGCTGTGTCAAATGAATAAATTTCTCTCTCTTTACATAGCATTTAGAGAAAAAGTATATGCCCTGCATACTTTCAAGTTCTGAAGAAAAAGGTTCCGTGCGTAGACAAAATGAAGGGAAGAGATCGACGTGTGGAGCAGAGAGCAACATACGTACAGAAATTTTTCCAAGAATATAAAACCCTAAATTAACAAAGTAAGGCTAAAGATGTTTTTTTCTTAATTAAAATGCTTTTAATAACAAATATTAAATAATTTCGCACTTCTTGATAATTTCAAATCCATCTACAGAAATTTTCCCTCTCTCTCAGGCAGAAATTTTTCTCAGTTCAAGAGACAGTACTACTTACAATCCAAGGATTACGCAGGCATCTTCTGAATTCATTGAAGAATAATAAAACTTCAATCAACTGCGAATAGGTCTGTCTCTAATTACCATGTTACGATGGAGGGTTTATAGATGCCAACCTGCTAATTACAGAACGTCTTTATATGACACTGTACTAGATAATACTCTTGTCGTCCCAATGGTAAAGATCAGTTCACTTTGAAATACTAAAAACAGTGCAGAGAAGCTCTCTAACTTCAGTAGATCTCTTAAGCCGTTTACATTCCTTTGACATGCTAAGAAGTAAGCAATCACCCAGAAGAGTCAAGCGATTGAGATTATTCAAGCTCTAGCAAGTTATTTCTAATGAGGTCTTCATTTCTTGATGCCATTATTTTAAACTAGGCTAACTAGATCGGGCTTTGCCCGATTTATCTTAAGTACTTTTTAAAGTAATTTTAATTACAAAAATTGTGAAAATTATTGTGATGTTTTAGAAAATCAAAAACAAAACAACTCCTTTAATATACAAGAATTAAAGTTATATTTGTAGTATTATTGACGAATGCATGCAATTTCTGTAGTTTATATAGTTAACCATCATAAGGTGACTAATTTATAAAAAAGATTGCAGCTAAAAGAGTATTACCTATTCATAGGAAACGTCCCGAAATTAATTAAGACGATGATAATTCTCATTCGCTTCTTGGCGATCATGATATCGGCAGCGAGGCAAAGATATTCGAAGCTCTCCAGCACCGAGTAATCCTGTCGATCTCACTCCTCTCTACTAAGTTCAACTTCACGTTCGATCTACACAAAAACGTTTCAATCTACAATCTAGCGATTAGCAAAGAAATTAAATCACCTCATTATATATACTGACTCAATTAGATGTGCATATCTTAAGGATCACGCGGTCTACTTTCACTAAGAATTAAAATTTGATGAATTCAATTAAAATTGATGGATTCTCCACCATAGCCTGATTTCAAGCCGCGACAGCGATGGCAATTAAAATTATTTCAGCGAGAAGAGCCCAGATGAATAATCTGTTTCAATAAACTTGTGCTACACCTATAACACCCAAAATCAAGAAAGATAATAAAACCGTAAACAATAAATATACATAAACAAACAAAAATCCACGAACAATCCACTGCAACGATAAACCCTGATAAGAATCGCCTGAATTAATATACATAAACCCTCAATATAAAAAAACAAAAAACCATAACAATTACCTTAATCCATGTAAATTCCAGCAAAAATCTACATACAAAACACCATGTAAATTCTAGCAAAAATCTAAATACAAAACAACTGTACGATAATTCACATGCACCCTAAAGATTCATAAACAAAAATAATGGTGACAATATATACTTACCTTAATTCATGTAAACCCTGCAAAAATGAACAAATAAAAAAAATTCATAATGATACTAACTCGAGAAGGTGTATATTATTAGTGAGAGGATTATATAGTAGATAACCCAAGATGGTGTGTGTCATAAATAAAATATATTTATGTTTCGGTATTTATATAGTAGGAATTGAGAAACTCTCTGGTAAGGCAGCCTTATGGTAAGGCAAAGGGACCTTATATGATCATGCAAAACTTTTGGGGTCAAATCGTAATTATTATACTTTAGTTATATTCAAATCAAATCATTATATAAACTACAAATCATCTTCCTCTTTATCAAATAATCGTCGCTAATCATCAAATCAACCGTCGCTCATCATCAAATTATCAACGTAATCACCAAATCATCGACGTAATCATCAAATATTCATCGTTCATCATCAATGGTGATACCAGGCCCAGACCCAAATACTCGGCAGTAGTATGGGCTCGGCCCGCTACGAGGAAAATCTAGTTTGGCAGTATCCGGGTTCGTACAATTCGGATAGGGACAGATACACTAGACAACACTCGGATGATGGACCGCATGGAGAGCATGGGTTATTGTATAAATAGTGCTCCACAGCACTATTCCAAGTAAGTATCTTCTCATTATTCTAGTGATTACCCATTTTCTCTCCCGGGATCCATCTTTCATCATCACGCCGGAGGGTATACCCTCGGGTACCTCCCGGGGCTCTGTCTTGCAGGGCTAGGTATTGGATCAGGGACAAGGGGACCATCCGGACCGACCAGGCGGGCAGCATCAAGTTGGCACGCCCGATGGGACACGATCTTTGTTCACAAAACACACTAAGATGCCACCCTGAGGTCGGCCGCCACGAAGGGGCAGGTGAGGATCTTCTCTTGTATCCACTCAGTTTGGAAGAAGAAGGGTCGAGACAGCCGAGGAGGATCTTACCCTGCGCCAGATGAGGGACCGAACACGCAAAGGAAAGGCTCGGGCGCACCCGGACCCGGAAGCCTCGGAGGACGAGGAAGAATCGGAGGAAAGGAGGGAGCAGGAGATGACGCAGGATGAGCGTGACAGGATGGAGTTTGCTGCGACGCAGGAAGAGGAGTACCGTCGTTGGTTGGCGGTAAAACAAGGACAGGGTCCGGGAACGCAACCGACCGGGGAGGGACAGTCAAACCCTCCGACAACCGGAGCCCAAGTGCCTCCGGTCCAACCAGGGTCGGGACCCCATCCGACCCCGTCGGTACTGGGACCAGGACTCTCTGCTGGGCCTTCATCCGGTCCAAACCCTCAGGGAGTCGGTTTACCACCTCTGGCTGCAGAGGTAGTCAGCTGGGGACCTCCTGTTGTTCCGGGACAGGAGAACCCTCGCCCTCCGGTGGTGGTTATAGATGTGGAAAAGCATGCGGGAATTACAGGCCAACAAACCGGTGCTGGGCCCGGGTGTGGTCAACAAGGGGGCCACCTCGGGTATGGAGCGCCAGGATACGGGATGTCGCACAAGCAGGGTATCAGGGATATCAGGGGTACCCCCAGCACGTGGAGGATATTACGCTCAACCTGCTAGAGTCCCGAGGGCTGGGCTCCCGGGATCCAAGGCCCGGTTTGGGTACAGAATCAAGTACCGATGACAGGATATGCCATGGCCCAACCAGCCCCGGTCGCAGGGACTTATGGGATGTATCCGGTGGTGGTGGACAGGCCTCCGGGGGCTCCGAACTCGGTCGAGGAGAGATTGGACAGGTTGATAGGCAGGAATTGAGGTAGGCCTACCTCCCCATGGATAGGTTACATTAGTACTTTCCCCTGGCCGGTGGGAATGAGGGTCCCAGAAGGTGTGCCGACCTACAATGGGGAAACGGATCCGGAGGAGTTTGTCAGGACATACCATAATGTCATGGGTATGCGTGACATCCGGGAGGAGCTTATGTGCAAGTTAGTGAGTTCATATCTGAGGGGTAGTTGCCTGTCGTGGTTTGAGTCCCAATCTCCGGAAAGTTTCAGGAATTATTATGATTTCTCAAGGGTTTTGATGCACAGATATGAAACCAAGCGGAAGAAGTACCAACCGTTGGCCGAGGTAGCCCACAGGACGCCAGGAAGGCCCCGGTCGGGGCAGTGTAGGGAGAAGTCGGACCGGGAGATGTGGAAGACATGCAGGTCGGGAGCAGAGGCACGATCAAGGTCGGGAAGAAGATACCAGTCGATATAAAGGGGCAGTTACGATCCTTGCTTTCGAAATATAAAGATGTGTTCGAATGGGAAGAGAAATATTTCACAGGCGTGCCTCCGGAGTTGGCTCTCCACAAGCTGAACGTGTACCCGAAGTTGAAGCCCATCCGGCAAAAGAAAAGGGCCCTGGCAGGAGATAGGGCTGAGGTGGTGAAGCAGGAGGTGCTGAAGTTGTTGGAGGCCGGAGTAGTGGAGGAAATCATATACCCAGAATGGCTAGCTAACCCGGTGCTAGTAAAAAAACAGAACGAGTCCTGGAGGATGTGTATTGACTTCACTGACCTGAACAAGTGTTGTCCGAAAGACAGTTACCATCTTCCCTCGGTCGACCGGTTAGTAGAAGCTATCACCGGGTATGAGGCCCTCGCAATCTTCGACGCATACCGGAGGTATCATCAGATCTAGATGTCAGGAGAGGATAAGCCGAGGACAGCCTTCATCACAGAGTTTGGGACCTATTGTTACAGGCGGATGCCATTCGGTTTAAAAAACGCAGGGGCGACGTACCAGCGCATGGCGGATGCTATATTTCGGGATCAGTTGGGCCGAAGCATGGAACTATACGTCGACGACATGGTGGTGAAGAGAAGAAGCTACCCGGGTTTCTTAGAAGACCAGGAGGAAATGTTTGGCATTTTGAGAAGAGTTAACCTGAAGTTGAACCCGGAGAAGAGTGTGGTAGGAGTAAGTGCCGGGAAGTTCCTCGGCTACATGGTTTCTAGTCGAGGAATCGACATCAATCCGGAGATCGTGGAGGCTATAAGCCGGATGCAGTCGCCGAGAAATGTTTAGGAAGTGCAGAAGCTGATGGGTTCCCTGGCAGCCTTGAGTCACTTTCTGTCAAAAGGCGCGGAGAGACAACTCCCTTTTTTCAACATCCTGAGAAAGGCTAAGAAGTTTGAGTGGACCGAGGAGTGCGAGCGAGCGTTCAGAGAGCTGAAGGAACATTTGAGCTGACTCCCGACCCTCTCAAAGCCGAAGGAGGGGGAAGATTTGCTTTTGTGTTTGTCCGCGTCAGCATCGGCGGTGAGCGCGGTACTGGTCCGGGAGGAGGACGGGAAGCAGTGTCCCGTCTATTTTGTCAGCCGGGCATTGCAGGGCCCGGAGACCCGGTACACATGCCTGGAACAGCTGGTACTGGCGCTGGTTTATACATCAAAACGTTTGCGCCCGTATTTCCAGGCTCATCCGATCGTGGTCCTGACCAACCACCCCCTGAAGCAGATGATGCTTAAACCCGAGGCGTCAAGGCGTTTGATGAAGTGGGCCTTAGAGTTGGGGGAGCATGAGATAACCTACCAGCCGAGGAAGACCATCAAGGGCCAGGCGATGGCGGACTTCTTGACAGAGATGGTGGGGCCGGACGTGCCCGCCGAGGACCCCCCGAACCCGAAGTGGACATTGCACGTGGACGAATCGGCCTATGCAGGAGGCAGTGGAGCTGGGGTGTTGCTCACATCCCCAGAAGGAGAGGAGTACCACTATGCGTTGCATTTTGACTTCAAGACTACAAACAACGAGGCAGAGTATGAGGCTCTGGTGGCAGGACTTAAGCTTGCCCGAGAATTGAAGATAGGATCGATCCAGGCCTTCAGTGACTCGTAGATTGTTGTGCAGCAGGTGAATATGAGGCAAAGCAGCGAAGTTTGCAGAGGTACCCGGAACTGGTCCAGCCCATGATCCGGCAGTTCGACAGTTACAGTCTGGAGCAGGTGCCGAGGTAGCAGAATGAAAAGGCTAATGCTTTGAGCAAGTTGGCATCCTGAAAATTGAAGCTGGGTCTGAAGGCACCTCTCAGAAGGGAGACACTGGAGAGGAGGAGTTATGAACAGAGTGAAGAGATCCTGACAGTAGAGGCAGTGCAGGAAGACTCCTGGATGATCCCAATCCGGGCGTATCTCCTGACCAGAGAGGTCCCGGGTGACAGAGTGTTAGCGAGGAAAATCCAGGTCAAAGCGTCGAAGTACACCTTGCAGGAGGGCATACTGTATAAAAGGGGGTATCTCCAACCGTTGCTGAAGTGTGTGGAGCGGCAGGAGGGCAAGTACCTGGTCAGGGAAGTGCATGAAGGTCCGAATGGTAGTCATCAGGGAGCGAGAACAGTGGCCAGAAAAATCCTAAGGATGGGGTACTACTGGCCTACCGTGTTTTAAGATTCGCAGGACAGGGTTCGCTCGTGCCTTCAGTGCCAAAAGTTTGCGCCGCTTGTGCACATACCCAGAGAGGAGATGATGGGGATAACGGGGGCCTGGCCCTTTAGTAGGTGAGGACTGGACCTAGTCGGACCCTTCACTACTTCTCCCGGCAGTCTGAAGTACCTGATTGTGGCTATCGACTACTTTACCAAGTGGGTCGAAGCCGAACCTTTGACGAATATCCGGGGGGCTACGTGTGTGAAGTTCTGCTGGAGGAACATAGTCTGCCGGTTCGGAGTGCCGAGGGCTATAGTAACTTACAATGGAGCACAGTTTGAAAATGATCCTCAAGTCCTGGTGTGTGAAGTATGGGATAAGTCAGAAGCTCACGTCAGTATATCATCCGCAGGCTAACGGTCAGGTGGATGTCACGAACCGGACAATCGTGAGTGGAATTAAGACCCGGCTCCAGGGGCGAAAGGAAACTAGGTACACGAGCTCCCGAGCGTCCTGTGGGCTCATCGGACTACTGAAAGCTCGGCGGCTGGAGAGTCCCCCTATAGTTTGACATATGGATCAGAGGCAGTGATCCCGGCTGAGATCGGCGTTCCCAGTCTCCGTACGGCCGATCCAGTGGCCGAGGATAAGAATGAGGAAGAGTGCAGGACAAACCTTGACCGGCTGGAAGAAAGGACGGAGAAGGCGGCCTTGCATGAGGCTAAAGTTAAGGAAAAGGTAAAGAAATATCACGACAGGAGGGTGAGAAAGGAGCAGTTCAAGGTAGGAGACAGGAGGGTAAGCTGGCACCCAACTAGGAAGGACCGTACCGGGTGACGGAAGCCCACCCGGGCGGGAGTTATGTGCTAGAAGATTCAGCGGGGAAGGGAGTCCCCCGAAGATGGAACATAGCAAACCTCAGGCGGTTCTATGGATAGTTTCTGGCACTAGATGCCTAGATAGAATAGCCTCTGGTACTAGATGCCTAGGTAGGATAGCCTCTGGCACTGGATGCATAGGTACGAGATGCCCCGGGCGTCAGATGCCCGGGAGAAAAGCTCTAAGGTCGGATGACCGAGGGGCAGGTAGAAGGACCCTCTGGTGCGGACGCCTAGGGAATTTTTGTAACATGGGCATGCCTTTTAGTCGATTTTAATGAAAAGAATGAATGCGCGTATTATGGGTTTGAAATAGAAAGATAGTTGTTATAAAATGAAAATTATTATACATGACTTAATCTCGAACAAAAATAATTGTACAGGAACTTCTATTCTATCTAAGGGCTCCTAAAGTAGAGGCTTCGCCGGGAGGGATTCCCCGGGTCTCATGCCTGCTTCTTCGGACAGCCTGCTCTAACATCTGTTTTTCCTCGTCCTGATCCCGAGGAATGTCCGGATGGTCGCTTTGATCACGCTCCGGCTCAACCACCGGCTCGGGTGAAAGGACAGGTACCCTGCCAGAAGCACCCGGACGCCCTATTTGGACCGGAGTTTGCCTAGTTCGTTGCCTGGATGAATTACTCCCGGTTTCAGCGGCTTTCTGCTTCCCTTTTCGGTCATTGCGGGCCGAGCGAACCAGCGGCAGAGGAAGAGCCAGGTCTCTGACCAGCGGCAGAAGTACCCTCCTGAGCAGGGAAAACCGAGCGCGGAACCTGGCGGCAACATTCCGAAGTCTGGCCAGGCGCCGTTCAGAAGTTTCAAGGTCCAGAATCTCGGGAGCATGTTCATAACGCTCATAGGCCAGATCGACATCTTCCAGCGGAGGTATCTGGGACAGAGAGGGGGGAACTATGATCCGTTTTAGGATGTTTTGCCTCCAACTCGTGGCTGCCTGATAGGCTGCCGCCCAGATGCCGGACGTCCTCTCGGAACTTTCCATCCAAGCGATGAGGTCATCAACTGCCCGGGGAACGTCAGTTAGTAGGGGAATGTCGACCGCCCCCTTGCGCAGTCCCAGCAGATGGTAAGAGAGATGAACCAGTACCAGTTGTTGCTGCAGGTCCGGTTCCTAGTTGTCAACTTCTCATTTTCTACTTCAAGTGCGGTAGCATGTTTTCGGAGTTCGGTTTGGTTTTGCATCTGCATGCACTTGTTATAATACAGCCGAACATCATGCCATACCTCGTCCAACTCCTTTTGGATCCGGAGTTGAAAGTTGCGGTGTTGAGCCTCCTGCTCAGACAGGACTTGGTCGAAACTCGAGAACTCGGTCAATGCTCCCAAAGGCAAGTCTATAGCACTTGGGCAGGGATCCGAAGTCTTCTTGGATTTGGAGCAGGCAGGTGATCAGGCAGTCGACATCAGGAAACTCAGAAACAAGAGGACCGAGTCCTCCCTCGGAGAGAAGATCAGTCAGGCTTGGACAACTGTTTCCAGCTTGTACTGGGGAAGGAACCGGGGGGTTAAGGGCCCGAGACAGTTCCTGAAAAATGGCAGAATCAAGTTAGGATGAAAGTTTAAGAATAAAAATACACGAAGTGAAGAAACGAAAGGAAAAATGGAGCAGGAGCAGTGGTGAAAATAATTGCAACAGAAGGAGTCCTTTATTGATAAAGTTGAGGTCCGGGTAACAAGATACAAAAAGATGAAAGCAAAAAGAGAAAAATCTAACTAACATGCTGGAGGGCTCCTTCTCCTTGATCATCCTCACCGTCCTGCTGTCACCGTCCGAGTCATCCCCGGAACCATCAAAAACTAAAGCAGGAGAGAGGGGGGTCTCAGCAGTCCAGGGGGTCTCTGGGCCAACCTTCGGGGACGAGGAGGACTCGACTTCCAGATCTTTCGGATTGAACAAGCCCCTGTAGTACCCGTACATGGTGCAGTACTAGGTGAAGTTCTCGTCTTCGGGCAAGTCAGATCCGGAGACTGGAGCAGGAGGAAGGGGGCCCGGAAGCCGAACCACATTAGTCGACCAGCTTCGGACATCCTCTGTCGACATCTGGTTCTCTCGCAGAGCATCCCATAACTTGGGAGATAGGCCCTTCATTCCGCCCTTCTGAAGAGTGTTCACCAGATGTAGTTGCTGGTCCTCGGCATTCAGATTGAACCATTGCCTCTTGAATGAAGCTCTGATTGTGGGAGGAAACCAACCCTGGACCTGCATATAAGTATTATAGCATTGGTGGGCACTGGCGGCAAGATTGAGATCGGTCAGGCGGAGCGACAGGGTCTGACTCGCCAGGACCTTGTCAACAATAGCCTCGGCAAACTCCAGACGCTCTTTGTAGTTCGCCCCTCGAGCAGCCTCCAGTTCCTTCTCCAGGTCGCTCACCTTTGCCCGAAGTCGAGCCGATGCTTCCTTCTCGGCCCGAAGCTCTTCTTCCATCTCGGCCCGAATCTCTTCCTCTTTGCCCTCCAGATGGCGAGTAAGAAAAGTATAGAGGGCGGCCTGGAAGTCAGGAGAATTGGCAAATTCGGAGCTAAGGACCTGAACCTAAACAAAAAAAAATTGTTAATGAAGACAACGTTGACAAGGATAAACAAGGCAAATGGTATAGCACTATCTGCTGGTTTGAAGAGGAGACAGGAGGAGTATTGGCGCGGGATAAAGGCGGGGTTTGGGACTCGCTGGTCCGAGGCCTCTTCACGACCTTCTCAGAATTCTCTCCCTTCCGTTTTGTCGGGTAAAAAGGGGGAGGGGGGATCTCAGGGGCAGAGATGGTGGTATACCTAGAAGCCGGGGACCACCCATCCATGGACGAAGACCATGACGCCTTACCACGACCGAAAGGCGGACGATTGGTATCCTGGTTAGGAGCCGGAGTAGCAGAAGGTCGGAAGGATTCGGGAGGATTCTTTGTACCGGTAGGGTCTCGAGCGGTCTCCCGCTGGGCTATCACCTCTTGGATAAACCCCTCCTGATCCTCCTGCGCAACATCAAGCTCATAAGTGATGTCCTCCATCATGAAGGGTTCGAGGTCAGGAGTCCCAAAGAGAAGAGGAGGGATCTAAACGTTCTCCTTAGTCTTGTTCTTATGTTGCTGACCCTCCTGTTGCGGCTAAGGGTTGGCCAGCAGGTTTTGAGCGGTCTCCTCCATCTGTTTCTTGTCCTGCTGGTTCTCCTGCTGCGGGTTAGAGTCAGCGATCAGGTTCTGAACGGGCTCCTCCGTCTTGTTCTTATCTCGCTGATGCCCCTGCCCCTGATGGCCAGTTTTCTTCTTCTTCTCCCCTTTGGCGCCTCGGACTCAGCCCCGGTTCCTGCTGTGGCGACCTTCCGGCCCTTCTTCTTGGGGATTGGCACTTCCGGGTCATTGTCCACGGTGGGGGCTGAAAAGGGAAAAAAGTCAGCCAAAGTTCAAGTTAACAAAAAACGGAAACATCGAAGTAAGAACAGAGATCAAGGTGCTTACCCAAAAACGGCCAGATAACGACCCAGCGGCTGTCCCGGAAAGCAGCATCTAGGTATATCACCCGGGGGAAGAGGTAGAGAGAGTTGCCGGCCAGCCAATACTGGTCCAGGTTAAGGGAATCAGAGGACAGGGTAGCGTGATTGGTCAGTTGCGTATCAGGAAGGAAGGATTCCCGGACATCAACCACAACACTTTCATTCCAGCCGGTGACTTTGTATAGCTTGGGATTGACCTTCACATAACCCTTCGCCTGTCAGTTCTTGGCCGAGTCTTTCTTGCCGAGGATGAAGTCCTGAACACCGGACGCGCCTGAACGGTGTATATCAACTCCTTACCCGGGCACCTGATGAGCATGTAGAAGGACCTCCAAAGATTGAAAGAAGGATCAATCCCGCACCGGAGGCTCCTGACCAGAAAACCCATCATCACGGCGACGACGTTCGGATGCATCTGACACGGCGAGATTTTGTAAAACTCCAAGAACCGGGAGTATAGCGGGGGGAAGGGAAGGCTTAACCCCCACATGAAATGGATCCGGGGGATGCATCGGACGGATGTCACAGACTCCTCGGCTGAAACAGAGGCCATCTGAGCGTCCAAAGGTATAGGGACTCCCATGCCGCTGAGACACTTGGCGGTCCAAACGTCGGCTTGAAGTGAACGGGCCCGAGCGGTGTCTATTACCCTCTGTGCCCGGTTTTTGGAGCGCTTGAACTTTGGGGTAGAAGGACACAAATTGCTGCAAAGGTGAATCGACTTGTAGGACGCCGATGAACCGACAGAAGTCGAAGCAGAGGGAGCAGTAGTGCTCTTGAGAGAGTCGGTGACAACAGCATCGGACTGAATATCGTTGGCTGCCATAGCGATAAAGAGGAGAGAGAATATGAAGATTTGAAAAGGAGGAATGGCAGGATAACTTTGAAAGTTGAGAGCAGTTGGTGAAAGCGATTGATAGAAAGGCCTATTTATAGAAGACGAGAAAAAGGATGTGAAAAAGCAGCGATTAAATGGGCTTGGGAAGCGAGAAACTCATAATGACAATTATTAATTGTCCTCGAGAAAGGCGCGCCCGTCCCATCATTGTCGGGCGGGCATAGAATACAGAAAGCTAATCCTTCCGCCCTCGGATCAGGAGAGTTCTCACCCTCGGCTAAAAGAACCGACTTCCGGGGGGCTAGCGGTGATACCAGACCTAGGCCCAAATACTCGGCAGTAGTATGGGCTCGGCCCGCTACGAGGAAAAACTAGTTTGGCAGTATCCGGGTTCGTACAACTCGGATAGGGACAGATACACTAGAGAACACTCGGAGCATGGACCGCATGGAGAGCATGAGTTACTCTATAAATAGTGCTCCTCAGCACTATTCCAAGTAAGTATCTTCTCATTATTCCAGTGATTACCCCTTTCTCTCCCGGGATCCATCTTTCATCATCATGCTGGAGGGTATACCCTCGGGTACCTCCCAGGGCTCTGTCTTGCAGGGCTAGGTATTGGATCAGGGACAAGGGGACCATCCGGACCGACCAGGCGGGCAGCATCAATCAAATCTTTGTTGTTCATTATCAAATCATCAAATGTTTGTCGTTTATCATCTATTCATCGGCCTCATCATCAAATCATCATCGTTAATCATCAAATGTTCATCGTTCATCATCAAATCATCACCGTTCATCGTCATCATAATCAAATCACAATGCTCATCATCAAATCATCATCGCTAATCATTAAATTTTCGTCGTTCATTATCAAATCATCACCTTTCATCGTCATCATAACCAAATCATCAAATCATCATTGTTAATCATCAAATTTTCGTCGTTGATCATCAAATCATCACAGTTCATAATCAAGTCATCATCATCATAATCAAATCGTCATATTTTATTATCAAATTATCATCGTTTATCATCAAATCATCGTCTTCATCATCGTTCATCATCAAAACTTCGTTGTTCATGATCAAACCACCGTCCATAACATGAATTCATCAATTTGTTCATCATCAATTTATCATCGTTCATCGTCAATAGAAGACGAGAGATTTCATGTCATATTCTGTGTTACCAGAACCTTCAATACTTTCTATAATCTGCTCCTATACCAAGGGCAGCCTTCATGGTAGCCAACTTCTACTCCTTTGGAGCACCTATATGATGTTTCTCCGTCTCTGAAACTCCAGGAGCCATGAACCAAACAAATTAGCTTCAAGAACAAATATATAGCCAGCAAAGTAACCCAAAACACAACTACAAATGCTCATAGATACTCAATACAAATGGTCATCGCAATAGTAACAGTTGAGAAAATTGGTAGATCACAGTCATATAACATGTTACTTTATTAAAGAACAGTAGTTAGACATAGCTGAATCTTAACGTCCTCAACAAACACCAATATTTATATCAAGAAAAAAGTGTTATTGTACCCCCGAGTGTTTAAGTAAGTGCTAGTGTACCCCTGTGTTTTCTAAAAGTGCCACTGTACCCTCAAATATTTAATCTAAGCAAAATTAGCATATATTTTCTTTTATCAAATGTAAAATGTCAAGAATACCCTCACTAATATTTAATGAAAAAAGAAAAATTTTAGGACGAAAATGCCCCAATAAAATCAATGAATAATCAACCCATACCTAATTATTCATCTAATTCCCGTTTCTCCCCTTTATGCTTCACTCCCAGTTAAGCAAGGCCACCCTTAAATTGCATTTATCCTGTAATTCAGTGATATTGATTTCTTGGATTTGTTTTGGTGTCCGGGAGCATTTGGGCCAGGGAAAAAAGGTGGTTCTATATGCATGTCATATTTACTTCTACAAGTCTAAATTAAATCTGAAGTGACAATAATGTCCCTCTTAAATATGTATTATAATTCACGAAAAAGTAATTTACAATTTGGACACGTACTCAATCATTACATAGATAGGTTTAGGCATTCAATGTTAGAATTTTAGAAATATATTTGTAAAACCTAATAAACGAATTAATGGTAATTATCGTATATTCCCATATCCTTAGAAATAAACTGGACCTGCATATAGCAAACACCAAAAGAAATAGCCCAACAAGTGAGGGTAAATTTGTCTTTTAATTCAAAATGCTGTTGGAAAATTGGTTTCAGGGGTACACTTCTTTGTTCAATGTAATTATTGGGGTACATTAGCACTTTTGAATTACTCAGCGGTACATTGACACTTTCTTATAAACTCAGGGGTACCTCTGCTTTTAACCCTTATATCAAACATGAAAAAATGCTGGAAAAATGCAAAACTTTAACATTTTAATCATTCAATTAAATAAATTTCATGAAAAAATGGAACAAAAATGAGAGAAGAAACACGCGCTTGTAATCTAGAGGATCACAGGATGATTGAACTGATGTATGGTTGGGGAAGGTCCTTCTCCTTCATGTGCTTGTTGTCCAACAAAAGAGAGTAAATAGTAGTCCAAAAACAATTGCAGCCAGATTCGATGATATAATGATCCAGAAGCATCTCCTAGGCTATAGAGAATCTCAGCATGAAGATGAAATGTCTCAAGTAAAGTTTGATGACCATACCATGATATCAATTGAGCCGTTCTCGTCGGCCATAAGAATCGTAGCTCTGGTACCAAATGATAGTTTTCACAAATCACAGAAAGCAAAAAAATGCCACAGTTTTGGTGCAGAAAACTTCCTGCCTTTTCTACTTCATATTCTCCAATATATACACCTAAAATACATAAGTGGTCCGATCATTTCGTACCACTCACACGACTAGAATCGTGTTTTGATCACAACTACCAAAATAAAAAGAACTAACCAAAACAAAATGCTATGACTAATTCTACAGTAGACATGCTAAATATAGCAGAAGCTAAAAACAAAAGAAAGACAATATTAACAACAATTTTGAAGTCTAGATCATCTTCATATGCTTTGGTTCATCATCTGTTTCTGTGGTGATGTTTGAACATCGAGAGTAAGGTTTGTTGGTGTTGATGTTTATATATTGACTCATAGAATCTTCAATCGTAATCGCATCAACATAACCAATATGTTTGCTGGAGTATCCTTCTGGTTTGTTATTCTCTTCATCAACGACTGTGAGGTTAAAACATTGAATCTCCGGTTTAGAGGGGATGTTAAACATCGTTCATCAGCTTCATTAGATAGCTTTGCACCAAGTGATGCGAAAGTTGCTGGGGTGTTCTTCTTGGTGGATGTCTGACCATGGATCATGTTGGTGTTGATACACAACAGCTTCCTTATCATCTTTATCGTGTTCTAGTGATACCTCTTGGTTGATGTCTAAACTGAAGCACAAGCACCAGAGAAAGGTAGCTGATAAATCTAAACTGAAGTGCTTGTTGCCTATAGAAATCATTGAGGTCAACTAGGCTTACTGATGGAAAAATGGTCAAGTCAAACTTCTCCAATTGCTTGAAACTATGGTGAAACAAAGTAGTAATATGACAGTTGAAATTAAAAAGACAGCCAAAAGATAACATGAGGTGATTTATGTGGAAAATCCGTTCAATACAAAGGGTAAAAAAAATGCATACATCAATTTATTCATTAACCGATAAAGAGTGTGACAAAGATTTCCTACAACTAGTCAACAGTTCAAGTTGTTTCGAACAAGAATATGATTTTTCTAATCACTACAAGAATGAAAAATTAAACAAGAATTCACCAAACTTAACATGCAATTTTAGAACTATGAACAACCCATTCTAAGACTCAAAATCTGATCTCTACCGTTAAGAACTTAGTCCCATGACCCAGGAATCTTCCGTCAAATTAACGTTCAAAATTAATGGTCGGATTGAGAAAAGGCTAATCTACACGGTCGGATTTAGAGAATGACAATCTACCGACGCCGAGATCGAAACCGAATTTTAACTGAATCGCTCTATTTTTTTATGTTTTTTTGCAGCTATACCTTTTTAGAAAATACTCCAACAAAGGTAGCTAAATGACAGTAACACCCTTATTTAAGTTTGATCCGACTTCGATAAGATTGAGCTAAAATTTCCACACATGAAAAACGTAATTACAATTTCCACTAACAGAGCACCAACAGAAATCTAAACTGAAGCACAAGCACCAGAGAAAGGTAGCTGATAACCACACCTCAATCGAACAAAATTGGGGAATATTATTTTCCAGATCCTACAAAATTGGTGATGTGAGATTGGGTTTTTCTCCAGAATGTGATTTTTTTTATCATACAAGGGATGGATTGAGGATATTGTTTTGATCGGAAAATAAAGAGAAGATGTTGAGATTGGTGGAGAGAGAATTTATTTCATTAGAAAGAAGAAAGAATGAGGAAGGTGAAGGCTTTTAATAATGAGAGAGAAAGTAGGGGTAAAATGGAAAGTTTGCAGATTTAGGTGGTACAGACAAAAAAAAAGTGACAGTTTCACCTGGGACAGATGGAGTAGTTCAATTCAATTCTAATTAATTTAGTTAAGTTCAGTTTAAAAGTTGGAAAGAATAAGCCCCGACCTTCTTACTAATATTATAACATTCTAAAAAAAATAAAATTAAAGTGTCGACATTAAATTTTATAATACATGAAATCATTTTTTGTATTACTTGAACAAAATTTGTTACTAAGATAACATATTCTAATTCATTTATACACAAACTGTTTTATTACTAGTTATGACTAGGTTTTTCTCCCTGCGGCTTGTTATTCTTTTTCTGGCATCATCTGACTCCAATGGGTCATCTGTATCTGTGGAAAAAGGAAAAAACTGTAGCATCATTGTGGAATAGGCATGCATTTTGGAATAGTATCAGTAGTTTGCATTATTTTAGGAGTTTTCCTTGCATCATGTTAGGAGATTACAATCAAATCAGCTCCCAAGATGATAAAAGGGAGGGGGGGGAATCTTGTACATATAACCCCCCAGAATGCACTTGTTAACCTCATCCAGCAGCATGGTTTGAAGGAGCTGGATTCAAAAGGGCTTTGGTTCACATGGACAAACTCACAGGAACAGCCACACACTATTGTAGAAAGGTTGGACAGGGTCTTTGCTAATGACTGATGAAAACAATGTGGCAGATGCAAAGGTAACAAACTTGCCTTTTTATCATTCAGACCATAGTCCTATTCTGTTACAGCTACAACCAAAGGAACAAGGACCAAAAAAGATAATGAGATTTGAGTCTATCTGGGTAAGCATGGATCCCCCTCTTCGGATTTTGAGGAAAGTTTGGTCTACTGTGCACTGCACTCAAACACAGCCTAATAATGGAGATGTCTTCTCAACAAAATTACAAGTCCTACTGGTCCATCTCACTAACTAGCACAAGAAAACATTTGGAAAGATGGAGAAAGAAATTGCATACAAAGAGGAGACACTGAGGAAGCTGCAGCAAGGAAATGGCATGTTCATACATGCTGAGAGGATCAAAGAAATAATAGCACAAAAAGACACTTTGGAACAAAAGTTATCAGAATACTGGCAACAAAGAGCAAAAGTGAACTGGATGAAACAAGGAGAGAGGAATACTACATTTTTTCATAAGTGGGCATCAAGAAGGAAGGAATCAAACACTATCCAAGGATTGCTACTACAAGATGGTACCTGGATTTCAGATCAGATTGGTATGTTGCAGGAAATGACAACTCATTTAATGAACATACTCACAGAAGACTATGGAAGACAAAGGATAAATAGTGAGGATCCTGAATGGTAGCTAATTGCACAAGCTAACCAAAAGGTGTTATCAGCAGAACATGTGTCAAAGTTAGAACAACCATTCTCTAGAAATGATATCTGGGAAGCATTGAAGCAGATGAAGTCATGGGGTGCTCCAGGTGAAGATGGATTTCCTGCTGGTTTTTACAAACATTATTGGGGACATGTGGGACAAGATCTATCTGACATGATACTAGAGGTGACAAATGGAGGAGCATTTCCAGTCCACTGGAACAAGACTCAGATAATTCTGATCCCAAAAAAGAAATTACCAAAGACAGTAGCAGATTTCAGACCAATCTCACTATGCAATGTCAAGTACAAGATACTGGCAAAGATGATTGCACTAAGACTCAAATCTCACATGGAAAACCTCATTGCAACCTCTCGGAATGGATTTGTCCCGGGCAGAAGCATATCAGAAAGTGTCCTCCTAGCACATGAGGTTATGGAGCATATCAAAAAATACAAATCTGCAAAGAAGGGGATGGCTGCAGTTAAATTAGACATGAGTAAAACCTATGATAGAATCTCATGGTGCTTCCTGGAAAGAGTATTGATCCACATCAAAGTTCCCACTCATGTGGTTAACATTATTATGATGTGTGTACAGACTGTGTCATATCAGGTGGTGGTAAATGGAGTAGCCAGCACAACCTTCTGTCCTAATAGAGGCTTGAGACAAGGATGTCCTCTATCTCCATATCTATTCATCCTATGTCAACAGTTTCTGTCTGCTGGTTTAGACAAGCTGGTGCAACAAAATAGGTCAATAGGTATAAAGGTATCAAGAGGAGGTCCCCAGATCTCTCATATCATGTATGCAGATGATTGTATACTGTTGACAAAGTGCACAACAGAGGTAATACAAGATCTGAAACACATGCTCCTATCCTACACAGCACCGGCAGGCCAAAAGCTGAACAATGACAAGTTCTCTATCTTTTTTAGCCCTAACACTCCCTCAGTAGACCAAATTTATATGAGGGAACATCTTCAAATACAAAACCAAGGAATAGGAGGTACATACTTGGGAACTTCCATCCTGTTTGATCAAAGTAAGTCAGAGATCTTCAAATATTTGGTGAGCAAGTTTAAGCAGAAATATGACTACTGGAAAACAAAACTGTTAAATCTCTCAGGAAGAATCACAATGGCAAAACATGTTCTACAATCTTTAGCCATTTATCCACTAGGAATATTTAGGATCCCTGTTGGAGTGCTAAAGAAATTGGATGCCATGACAGCTAAATTCATATGGGGAGGCAAGATGGAAGGTAGAGCAATGCACTGGAGATCCTGGTCATATATGAGTAAAGCCAAATTTGAGGGTGGTCTGGGACTGAGATCAGCACTGGGAATGAATAAGGCACTGCTGGCCAAGCACAACTGGAACATCATCTCAGATAACCAATCTCTTCTTACTCAGGTACTCACAGCAAAATACCTTAAGAATGAATCAATCCTCACTGTTACAGCAAAATCTGGAGATTCTTGGGGATGGAGATCCATTATCTGGGCAACAAATCTCATCAGAAAAAACTTGTGCTGGAGGGTGGCAAATGGCAAAGACATAAATATATATGACCAATGGATCCCTAACTTTCAAAATCCAATACAAAACTCAAGTCTGGTCTCAACACATACCAACCTAAAGGTCTCCCACATCATAGATCAACAAAATGGAACCTGGAGAACCCCTCTTATCAGAATCATGTTCCCACAGCAGTTAGTGCCACACATCCAAACAATCCACCTGGATATTGAAGGAAAGGATGAACCATTATGGAAATGGAACAAAAATGGAGCTTACAGCTCCAAAGCAGGTTATCATGCAGCTATGGAAGAGGTTAGACATGGAACATCACAAAGGCTAAGTCCTGTGGCAAGAAAATTCTGGGCTACAATCTGGACCCTTAGAATACCACAGAAACACTTAGTTTTTATATGGAGAACTCTCTCAGGTTGCTTGGCTACAGGAGTCAACAGATAAAAACGGAAAATTCAGGATGATGGAGTGTGCCAGAGATGTCAGCAGGCACTAGAAGATGAAACACACTTATTCCTCCATTGTAGGGCATCCAAAGTAATGTGGACAGCTGCAGAAATCACATTGAACTTGTCTGGAAATCCACCTTTTAGCACTTGGTTTTTTCAGCTGGTAATGGGTCAACAAACACAGGACAGTTGATAAAGGTTATTGGCATGTTATGGGGTATATGGAAGAGCATAAATAACACAATCTTCAGACAACAGGACATGCAGCCTGTCCAGTGGGTGCAACAGATTCAAGCTGAAACGCAGTTGATCCTTAAATTGCACAGCGGAGATTCTAATTCAAAGGGACTGGAGCCAACAACAGCAACACAGACCAACCCTTTGCAAGAAGTGTCTGTTCAGGAAATCAGAAGAAATGAAGTGTCAGAAGGGATACCACAAGCATGTGTGATAAGTTTCGATGGCTCATTCAGGGACAGACAGAAGATAGGAGCAGCAGGCTGGAGAATATGGAAGCCAGGTTGGAACCTAGAAACAGATATATCAGGGTCTGACTTCTTTATGCCTTCATCACCTCTTCAGGCGGAGGCAGAGGCTTGTTGGCGTGCTCTCAAGGCAAGGAGAAGAAATTGAGTGCATGGAGTCAACCTGGTAACAGACTCGGCGCAACATAAACAAGCAATCATGAATCCTTGGTCGGCACCAATAAAGATCAAAGGAATTATAAAAAGCATCAGGCGTCTGGCAGATTCTTTATTAGAATTTGCAGTCATAAAGGTAAAACTTTCCTTTCTGCACAAGGAACATAATCTAGCGTTTAGTCTTAGTAGGAATATCTGTAATAGCATCAGTCGTACTTCAGTTCCTTTTTAATATAATATATTTGGTTTTCAAAAAAATTATATATATATGATGACATTGGATTGAAGGATGGATTTCCAATTCCTTTAATAGCAACAAAACTATCAGATTCAATATAGAAAGACTAACTCATTTACTGCCCAATCTGATTATATGGCCAGTAGCTCAGATCGTAGAGGAGAAAGTATCTGGAACTCCCAACTTTCCTGACTTTCCATGAGAGTTTTTATACGTTTCAACTTATACTATGCACCTTTTAAGTTGAACAGTAAATTTTATCACTTAGAATTTTTTAATTTTTACATAAAATTTTCTTAAATTTTCGCATTAAAACATGTTCTACTATATGTTTATTTTAACATGATCAATGTTTTAACACAAAATTGTATCACTTGAGTCTATATATATAGTGGTAGTTCCATGCCATTTAAGAAAGTCCAACTTTCTAGAGAGTTTGCTATCGTGGAGGGGAGGTTGCATGTTGTATATATGCTAATTTATTTAGTTGTGTTGATGTTCTTTGTTTATAATTTCATTTAAATTTAGTCTTGTTCAGTTTAGTTTAACAATTAAGTCAAGTTCAATTTAATTTAGTCTCGTTTATTAAGTACGAGTTAGTTTATTAAGTTCAGTTCTGAATAAATTAATAAGATTTAATTAAATTTAGCTAATTTAGTTATATATGTAATTTCCTTCAATTCACTTTATTCAACTGAGTTCAATTTAATTCAGTGCATTTTAGTTCAATTTAATCTATTTCATTTCAATGAAGTTCATTTTAGTTCATACTTACAAAATTTGTAGTTCAATTTTGTATCCATTACTAATAGAATGGGATTTAAAAACATATTGATTAACTATCACCTCATTGCCTCTCCACAATAATTAAAATCATGCATAAATATTCATTCTCGTTCTCCATGCACGCTAAATATTTTTCAATCTCATTATTTTCATTATGCGATGATAATTTCATCGTAAAATTAATATATTCGAATTCATTCATACATAATATAGATTAGAAATCAACTAAACTCATTTCTTGCACGCATATTGCACTAGCAATTAACCTATATAGGGCTAAGATTAATATCGTTTAATTAGGAGCGTGCGTAATTTGCACGCTGAAAATTTGAGAGCGCGTATTTTGCACGCGCCTCTCAGAATATCTTCGCACGGTCTCACACCCTATCTTTGTTCTTTACTCATTTTGACTTCAAACATCTTGAAATGAAAATAGACCTTGATCTACTGCGTTGATTACTAATAATTAATTAGAACGAGTGTACTCTTTAAGAAATATACAGAAGAGATAAAATGCAAAAAAGTTTAGTTGAAAATGCATGTTTGGAGATCTACGAAATTCAAAATAAAAACTCAAACATTATTAATATAATATTCCTTTTCCCAGACGTTTGGAAACATGCATCAGTTTATTCTGACCAGCTTTCGTACAGAAACAGTCAAACATATAACTCAAACAAATAAAACAAGTGAATGATCAAACTACTGACTCATTGACTCATTAATCACGTTATATATATATATATATATATATATATATATATATAACAAAACAATTAATTCATACATATCCAAAAAATGAGAACCAAAAGAACTAGCCGGCAAAGCATTTTGAGGCGAATTCTTGCAAAGGCTAGAGATTTTTACGTTCGAAACATGATCGAATTGGACGGAGAGGTTAGCTGTGGGAGTTTGGGAAGCAGAGAGTTTCGATGAAGAAAGAAACTTTTATGAAAGAACTTCCTATACTGAGATCGTTCTTCTGATGATAACGATGAAGAAGAAAGAGGAAAAGAGAGATATGGAAATCGGGAAGAAGTTACTGTGGGAAGTATAGGGAGAATAGATGAGGACGAGCCTTGTTTTTTCCGAGGAGAGAGTGAAATTTTGTTTCCAACATGCAGACGTTATTTGAGGCTCATGTGTGAGACTAACTTTCTTTCAACTGTATATATCCTGAATTAAGTTTAACTCCCTCCGTTTTAGATCAATCTGTACAAGTTCATGTTTATTTAATTAGTTAAAATTGAATATATTTCAAGGTGAAAAGTGAAGTAGTATTTTCAATCAAATATGATTGTATGAGATCTTGTTAGATTCGTTAAAACACGTAATATCAAAATTTATGATACATATACATACAAATAAAGATACGGATAATCAAAAATATTTCTGATCAATTTCAAAAAGTCATTGTGAAACTGAGGAGTACTTCCTAATACTTCATAAACGGTTAAAAAGTTCATTATACATTTCCGAAAGTCTAAGTTTCTCTGGATTAAATGTTACAGAACTATTATGTAATTAGGTCAAACACTATAACTTTTAAGTTAAAAATATTTGTAATTTTATAGTAAAAATATATAGTACAGCTAATACAAGAAATTTGATGTAATCCTTGTAAAGTTAAAACATATAAACAAACTCAGAAATAGAACATTATTAACTAGAAAGGATATGTTTTACCAATCCCATCATTCCCTTGTATTATATTTTCCATTGCATGAAGAGATGAGTGGGGACTGGGGAGAGAGGATAAAAGAGGGTTTCTTACACCAGTCGCGCGTGCATGGGCGTGAGCACGCACGATATATATATATATATATATATTATTGCTTAAAGATAACAACTATTTATACATATAGATATATGCCAAGAGAGATTTTCTCCAGTTATAAATAAAGCCATCACTATTTATACATATGTTGAAACCATGAGGGTGAGTGGTAAGGAAGCTGGAAAGGATTCCATCACTTTTCTCAGGTTGAGCAGCTCCAAGTTCTTACTAAGAAATCTGATAAACTCGACTCTTTGGAAATAAAATCAGGCAAGGAGGTACATAGAAATCTTCTTGGCAGATGTGTACTTTCAGGAATCAACAGTGTTAAGGGACCAGAGAAATCTGGGTAACAGTTCTAAATATGGGATTGGATGATCAGTTTTATACTTTTATGTTGATGGGTGTCAACAGTTTCTATCTTAAAATAATTAAATTCAAGTTAACGAGGTTTGTTTTTTCTTTAACTTAAAAATATATTACAACGCACGTATATGTGCAGAAAATTTTGTCTATTAACAAAATTGTATGTTAAGCTGGGGGTCAAATAAAATGCTGACACGTGGACACTCTATATCAGGAAATCAGCCAAAATTAAAGCCTCCACATTCCGCTTTTTTTCTTCAACCCCATACTTTTCCTCTTTATACTTTTTTGACCCCTCTTTTTTTTTCCCGACTCCTCTTTATTTTCATCCACCCAACAGACGACTCCGCCCACTCTTCTTCGCCCACATATTACTCTTCTCCGCCGGCGACTAGAGAACCGAACCACCCAACAGAAGAAGAAAAAAAGAGAAGCTTGCCATTAAACCACTTCTTCCCTTGAAGAATTTAACAACTTCAGACATGGAAAACCTTAAATCAAAGCTTTGACTCATACATTGCATTGCTTGTAACATCACAACTGCTTCATGATGCTTATAATCTCCCATATAGCGCAGTTTTGCATCCACTTAATCACCAAGATTTCCATCCTCGCGGTGTTTGATAGCATGCACATAGGAGCCATCATCACAGTTCATCCTCAATTCCTCACAGTGTTTGCTAAAAACCTGATCAAAGAACATCGGTCGATTTAAAAATAAAGGCAACCCTTGTTGAGACGCATGACAGTCTTTCCCGTAACATGGCAATGGCCACTAATAATCTCAAGCACCACCGAAGCTGTAAACATCTAATTTAGCTGTCAAAGAGAGGCCTTGCAGGACTTCTGGTGCCATATATCCAAACAAGACCATACAGAGAGCAGCGCTAGAACACTGATTTCTCTGAAGATCAAACGGAAACAATTCTGCCTGCCCCTCAAAGGAAAGCCGACATCAATATCAAACGGAACACCGACATCAATATCAGTGTTCTACTACCTGGGTACCATCCGGTGAACTTATTGGTCGACAAGTAGTGAAAATTGAGCCCCCAGAGGTTGTTAAATTTGTCAGGGATGGGGCCGTATGACTGGTTGCCGGAGAGATCCAGAAGCTGCGGGGAAGTCAAGGCTCCGACGGAGGGCACGAGGAGGCCGGTGAACAAGTTGCCGGAGAGATTGAGAGTAAGGAGGTACTTGAGCGGGAGGAGAGTGACGAACTTGAGGTCGCCGATGAGTCGCACGCCGTCGAGCTGAATGGCGGCGACGGAGCCCTGGTCGCAGAGACGTCGTGAAATGCAGAGGGGCAGGCAGAGTTGTTGGCGGATTGATCTGGTGACCTGGCCCAGGTGGATAAGATTTTGCCGAGTGGGTCCGACTTAATCCCCTTCCTGAACTCCAGCAAGACGTTGAATTCACCATCGCCGGAGCAGCGCAGGAAGAGCAGGAGGAAGACGAAGAGGAATGGAGTTGGTAATTTCAGAGAGGGGTCAGGAAAAAAAGAGGGGTCAGAAAAGGATAAAAGGAAAAGTATGGGGTTGAAGAAAAAAAGAAACGGAACGGTGGAAGATGTTAATTTTGGCTGATTTTCTAATATAGAGTGTCCACATGTCAGCATTTTATTTGACTCCCACCTTAACATACAATTTTGTTAATAGACAAAATTTTCTGGTATATGTGTGCGCACATACAAGTCCCTTCTACATTCCCGTGCATGTGCATGATTATAACACGCTTTTAATTTAGTTTTTTTTAATGAAATAAAATTTTATTCAATTCAATTTAATTTTGCTATAATGTTACTAATTTCAAATGTACTCCAAAAAGGTTTACCACACTTTTGACCATGAATTTCAACGGATGCTTATTCCCTTTTGTATCTCGTCATTGTGGATAAACAAAAATGATAACCGTAAAAAGATTACAACAGATAATGATTGAATTACTTTCCTTAAACACCTTTTTTTTTTTAGAGTGGTGATATTCCCAGAGCATTTCAGAGCAAAGTTAGTTATTTTTACCAAAATTGTCCATCTTCATTCGAAACTTACTTATTACTTTTTTGTTCTTTCCTTTTTTTTTAATGAATTTTATTCCTAATCGATCTTTCCGTTCCCAATTTTCTGGTGAATAACTTTTACTTGTACCATCTTGTCCCAATATTATCTGCAACAAGCAATGAACACAATCACTCATCTCGGATCTTAACTGCGTTTCCTTAGTCCAAGTTGCAGGGGAACACGAAAGCTTGCTTCAAATATTCATCACAGCAGATGTTACTTTCAAGACAAACAGTAAGCTTCTATGATTAATGTAATTAGTGAAATTATGATCAACAAGTATGTTGTCGGACTTGAAAACTTTGCGGATGATTCACAGACTAATTAATGTTCCAGGAAAGCTTTGCTGCTTTGACACTGTCCTCAGTTTCTACTGTTACTCTGATGAATTATTGGAAGCCTCTCTCTGATTGTCAGCAACGTTTTGGATTCCACCAATTTTTAACCTGTTTTGCTTATTAGGTCTTGCTTTTAAGAGCCAGATTAATTTTATAAACTGAACCATATATGTTGAGAGAATTTGACACTGAGGCCTAGCTGCCTAGGGACTTAACTAAATTCAGGAACTTAGAGCACGCGTGCACTAATAAATAAATGTGCTGAAATATGACTGAAACAATTAGCTTGCGAGTATATGATGAAGCGCAAGAATCGCAAACAGCGGCGCAGGGAGAATCTGCATAGGAGGTTATTGCCGGAAATGAGTATCTCCTCACTCTAATTCTGCTCCGTCTGCCGGTAAGATCCCTAATCCGCTCCAAATCCGTGTCAAAGCACTGGCTTTTCCATGATTTCTGGTCCCCAGTTTTGTATTCTCAACAGCAAACGAAGCTCTAAGATATTTCTGGCCTACTCTTGAATCCCCATTATAAGGAGGGTACTCTTATTCGAGTTTTTTCCTCTTGAATCCCCATTTCTGTAAAGATATCATTGCTTGTTGCAGTGATTGATTGTGTTCATTGCAATCAATCATTGCCAGTGATGCACTAAAGCCACATGACGCAATAAACATATGATTGAGCTTAGCGTGGTAAATGTTTATATCTATTTTGAATTTCCATTGATCAAGCCTTGGATATAATTAGCCTTGGGTGAAGGAGGTGACACTAAAAACTTGAGCAAGGTATGCATTTATTTTTGAGCTTTGCTTGTTTTAACTGCAATTTGTTGAATAATGTGTTCTTGAGGGTTGTGCATTGCTAGTTGATTTTTTTGTCAAACAACTCATGCAGGCATGGTGATTTGCTAATGAGAAGACTCCCTCAAGAACTGTTTATGAGAAGCTTTGTCACTGTATATGTTTGATATAACTTTTGATTGCTTTCATTTCAAAGGGAGATTTACACTTGCTCTTAACATGATAGCTTTCCCCTTTGTTCAAGGGGAGAAATTTTACAATGTTCATCCATCCAAAGTTTGATGATTTAATTGGGAAATAATTAAACTCTAATGAGTTCAAGAAATGAGTGATCCCAAATGAGTGATTGTGTTCATTGCTTGTTGCAGATGATATTTGGACAAGATAGTACAGTTAAAAACTATTCACGATAAGATTGGGAAGGGAAAGATCGATTAGAAATAAATTTCAGTCAAAAAAAGAAACAAGAAAAACGTAATAAGTAGGTTTTGACTGAAAAAGGGCAATGTGGATAAAAATAATTAATTTTGCTCTGATAATATCACCACCCATCTTTTTATCTGTAGGTTGTTTTTCATTGCTTTTGTCTGCAGATTAATTTGTTGACTCATAAAGTATCCTTACCTTATCCATTCACATTTTGACTTACCTTTTTTACGTAAACCTAGGTCATTACATGTATAAATCTGGCAGATAAAACTGACCTGCAGAAACTAAAATTCTCATTGATAATCGATCAATTCATCTGTGCAAAAATCATCATCAAGATGGGCAAAGATCTGAAAAAAGTCGAAATCTCAAGACTGGAAGAAGGCATCATCGAACCTCCAGCACCTCCTGGCTATCTTTCATCTGCAGAATGTGTGAATCTTTTGCAGCGGGTGGCTAAATATAAAATATGAGGTTGTGTTTATATTCATCATACATATTTACAATACATAGACCGAAACCTAGAAAACTTATAATCATGGTTTAACTTAATTTACAAGAAAAGAATAAGAGAAGTATATATGCTAAAGTCTAAGTATCAACTAGGCTAACATTTAAGGAAAACAATTATACGAGTTTTACCTTATACGGCGTATTTACGTAACAATTTTATATATTTTAAAATTATATCTCTTGAATTTTTACATTAAATCATATTTTACTATATGTTTACTTTAAAACATCAATATCTTGATACAAAAATGTATTATTTGAGTTTAAATACATAATACTATTTCCATTGTATTTAGGAAGGCCAGTCTTTAAAGGGGCTATTCCCAAAATATTGTATGTCATGTATATGTTAAATTGTTAATTAATCAATATTGCATGCATGGAAATTGGTTAGGTACTTGCAGAGGTGATATTCACCTGCTGTGGATCGGTGGTGATTAACAAGGCTGAAGACGGAGTTGTGACGTTTTCGGGAATATGTGTGACGACTGACGTGGACTCATTGTAATGGTTATGATATACACCGTCAGCCATATTTCCGGGGCTCACTTTAATCCAGATGTCACCATTGCTCTTGCTATAAATGGAAGGTTCCCTTGGTTGGAGATGAGTACACTATATATTAAATAAATATAAGGAATAGTGTGTTTTGATTTGTTGCATCTAATTTAAGTCGATTTGGTTGAATTTTAAAAAATCAAACCAGATGCTTTGGCTGATCTAAGAATTTTTGGTTAAATTTATTTGAATTCGTCAAATTATAGTATCTAAATGGCTAAATTATATCAAATATATACTCAAAGAGAACAAGGTTCTATATTCCTCGATTTATACATTAATTTTTGAATATATAAAATCTGATCGTGACATTGGTTCTTATACTCGGTACCAATCTACGCAGTAACTCAACTTGTGGGTTCTATATTGGCTAGCTTGGTTTTGTGTGCACTGTTCAATGTAAATTCACACGTTTATGTGTTGGTACTGTTCATGCTGGATCTGATGTGCAATATTCCTTTGTTCTTGAGATCGTCATCTCCTTCCTATTAATGTTCGTCGTCTCCAGCATTGGAACAGATAGGCGAGCGGTAAAATTCTCTGATTCCTTCGTCATTTACAGAATATATTGTTAGACAGACATCTTAGATTGACATCAATTTTGTTCAAATTCAGAATTTGAAGCAAGCAGGAGTTGTAGTCGGGATGACAGTCATTCTGAACGTGTTTGTGGCAAGGTACGTAATAACTTGGGTTGAGAAATATGGACTTCTGTTTTAGACAAATTCTGACCTATTTTATGAATGTTATTATATGCAGACAGACTTCTAACGGGTCAGATGAATCAAGTAAGAAGTCTCGGTCCGGCAATCGTTAGCAGGTCCGATCATCAGAATTGTGCTGGGAGCATCTGTTTACAATTTGATGAGGCCTACCACTTCAAGCCAAAAACAATGATGTAGAATATTCAAGAATTCTCTTTTATAGGAAAAATTAAACATCATAAGAAAATTAATCCCAATTTTACCTGTTTCTCAATATTGTACTCTAATCACATACTCAACATTCATGCGTCCTTATCTTTATATACTACTTTTATTTGGTTCTTGACCACCCTAAAAATTTTTTTCACGTTCACCTAGATTGATATCAGACCAAATTCATTATTTTGATTCGTATAAATTAGTGTAGTGTGCAAGGTTATTGCTTTGGATATAAAAATGAAATTTATTAGATCAAATTTCTTTGGTTTAATTAAGGACTCCCGATGGGTTACTGCTATGAATGAGGAGATTGATGCACTACAGAGGCAACAGACATGGCAGTTGGTGCCCTGCCCTCCACATGTTAATGTAGTTGGTTCCAAATGGGTCTATCGATTGAAGTACAAACAGGATGGCTCTATTGAGAGGTACAAAGCACGTCTGGTAGCTCAAGGATTCTCACGGGTTCCGGGGTTTGATTTTGATCATACCTTCAGTCCAGTTATCAAGGCTGCCACTGTCCGTACAGTGATTGCTATTGCTACAATGAGGAAATGGCTGCTTCATCAGCTCGATGTAAAGAATGCTTTTCTGAATGGTGTTCTTGATGGTCCAGTTTACATGGCTCAACCGGCTGGATATCAGGATCCTGCACGTCCTAATCATGTATGTCTTTTGAGGAAGGCCATCTATGGTCTTAAGCAAGCTCCTAGGGCATGGTTTGATCGCTTCAGTGCCTTTGTTAAGGGTCTTGGCTTTGTTGGCAGTCTATCGGATCCATCTCTGTTCGTGTTTACCCGTGGCTCAGTCATCCTTTACCTTCTCATCTATGTCGATGATATCACTCTTACCGGGAATGATAAGGTTGCTATTCAGAGTTTCATAGCTCGGGCTGATCGGGAGTTCTCTGTCAAGGATCTTGGATACCTCAACTACTTTCTTGGCTTGGAGGTTACACCCACCTCCACCGGGTTGTTCTTGGGTCAAGCTAAGTATGCTGGGGATATTCTTCAGAGAGCTGGGATGTTGGATGCTACGCCGGTTTCTACACCGTTTCTTCCGTTATCTCAGTTACACAGCAGTACCAGTGGACCATTTCACAATCCGAAGTTGTATCGTTCTCTTGTAGGTGCACTTCAGTATCTCACCATCACTCGTCCTGACCTATCCTTTGCTGTCAACTCTGTGAGTCAATACCTTCAGGATCCACGGGATGATCATTTTGCTGCAGTCACTCGAATTCTTAGATATGTTCGAGGCACGCAATATTGTGGATTGACCTTCACTGCCGATGGTGTTTCGGAGATACTGGCCTACTCCGATGCTGATTGGGCGCGCTGCTTGGAGACACGTCGCTCTACTTATGGATATGCGGTTTTCCTTGGTGGTAACTTGGTCTCATGGAGTGCGAAGAAGCAACCCACAATCTCTCGGTCAAGCTCTGAATTGGAGTACAGAGCTCTTGCGAACACTGCTTCGGAGGTAGTATGGCTGTTACATATTCTTCGGGATCTTCGCTTCCCACTTCAGGGAACTCCAGTGCTTCTTTGTGACAATAACAGTGCTATCTTTCTTGCTGAGAATCCAGTTGCTCACAAGAGAGCTAAGCACATCGACATCGACTATCACTTTGTGAGGGAGCTAGTTAGTGCTGGCAAACTACGAGTTGGTCATGTTCCGACATCCTTACAAGTTGCGGATATCTTCACCAAGGGGCTCAATCGTGCGTTGTTTGATTTCTTTCGGTCCAAGCTTCGCGTCTCAATCAATCCGACGCTTCGCTTGAAGGGGGGTGTGACAATACAAGAAGAATTGGAGGACTGATTTATTAATTATGTATGTACTTTGTAAATTGCACTTATGTGCTTAGGGTTTAGGTAGCTTCAGTATTTAGCTTTAGGCCCTTGTATGTAACTATATATAGGCATGCTTCTGCCTTATTCTAATCAAGCAATCAGATACAGTTTACACTAGATGGTTCTATTCATAGTAATACCTGCTCTCTTTATTTTTTTTTAATTTTTTTGACAAATGCTCTCCTTATTTTCGAATTTATAAAATTTGTAGTATGAATGTTTTGATCGTTCTGTGTGCGACGTGCGAAAAATGCATGCATGCAGAACTAATACCAAACGTGCAACAAAAGAAGATGAAGACAATACCAAAGTTGAACTTGTAATACCAAACGTGCAACAAAGAAGATGAACTAATACCGAAGTTGTTGGAATTCGATGCACTATTGAGAGATTGATTAAGAGATTGGTCAAGAAATTCAGTGTAAGAACCAATTCATGGAATACATAGCAAGAAGATTGTTATAGCTGGATGATGAACTTAGTGGATGGCAATGGGTATTTTCTCAATGGGAAGTTTCACTGGGCTTCACAAGATAGGGTCACAGGTGACAAGAGCATATATTTAACGTCGATTTGTCTAGATAGAACTCCCAAATTAATTTCTTACGCGTGGTGGAATCTCAGGTTTGGAGTGTACATGTTGTTGGTGAGTTTCTGTCGGTATTTACTTTCTACAAACAGAAATCTCCCACTAGTAGACGCTCAACTCTAAATTTATAAATGATGGAGAGTATATGATGTAAAGAAGTTTTGGAGAAGAGTCAATAATGATTTTGCAGACGGCCAGCCTGTACCTTTCGATCCTATTTAACAAGGAAATGGCGTGTGTATGTTGCTCCCACTGTAAGACGGCTTGGCGGATTATACGTATTCATGATCACATGAAGATCGAGTATTACTAAGCATGCCGATTACTACTTTGATGACCCTCTCGAGCTTTCTTCAAGCATTACCATACATACGCGGAGCCAACAATGTTGTATGTTGAAAGTCTAGTATGGCCATTTCCTAGCATTAGAAGAGTATAAGACAGGCGGGGGGTTCATATTTGATGTCTGAGGGATTTGTTTTGAAGTTGGCCTTTGTCAGGTTAAGAATAAGAGATCTAAGTTCAGTTTGAATTCCTTTTGTTGTCTTTATTTTCGGATTTATAAAATTATTTTGAATGTTTCGATCTGGGTGTGCGATGTGCGAAAAATGCATGATGCCGAACTAATACCAAATTAACGTGCAAGAAATTAAGAAGACGAAGACAATAAATTATTTACTTTTATAAATATCTAAACTTTCTTAAGGTTTACATATGAATGTTTTCTGTACAATTAATTTACGTGTAGATTACGTGCGATGTGGACAATAATTTTTTTTCATTTATAAAGGAGTATTTTTCTTAAATAATCTTCTTTTCAAAACTGATGACCAAAATAACACTCTTTTAAAATTAATTACCCAACTAACCTTTCTTTGGCAAAAGAAGAAAAGTATCAAGCTTCAAATTACAATGAAGATTAGTATGATGAAAAAAAGCTACTCCTTTATCTCCATCTGCAGCCGGGAGCGTGTGCGCCTTAAACGCTGTCGTTTCTCCTGGTTCTCCGCGCGCTGAGCTCCGACTTCCCGCCACCGTCTCCAGCTACAATATTAGGGCTCCGGGTTTTGAAGAGATGGGCTCAGGGCTCTAGCCCGGCGCAGTTTTCGGAGATCGGAATACGTGTTAGAGATCTTTTGAATAAGGATTACAGCTATGATCAGAAGTTTCTGTCTTTTATTTTGGATGTTGCTGCTACAATTGGTGGTTCTGTTCTCTTTTGATACTGCTTCTTCTTCTTCTTTCTCAAAGTATGATGCCGGAGTCAGTTTGAACAAGCCGGACTTTTCTGCTGCACTAGTACGGCACCAGGAACGTGAAAATGGTTCTTATGGATGGACACATGCCCGTTCTATGAGGGTTTTAGCATTGACCTTAATTTATGGAATAAGAATATGTATTACGTGTTAAAAAACAAACAGGTGGAGTGTTACGTGGTGCTTACCTGGTGAAAAGACTGTTAATAGAATGGTAATTAATATTGAAAGAGTGTTATTTTGATTATTAATTTTGAAAAGATTCAGGGAAAGAGTGCTATCCGATCACCATCAAATAATACATGTAATTAAAATTATTGTTGATCAAGCACGATTTATTAAATTATTAATGTGTGTTAATCAAAAGACCAGATTACATTACCTATAATGTTAATATCCCTGACTAAAGTTGGTCGCCATTTCGGCGTGTGGAGGTTTTCTGCAGCTGGGTCAATTAGCAGGTTACCAAGTAAACCACGGAGAGAGTTTGTTCACTAATTTGATACCCAATCCACAACATAAAAAAAAAATCATAGTTTTATATAGTAAAAGATTGTAAAGTCAAGAAATAATGTTAAACTGACAATTTTTATAAACGAAAACTTAGAATTATGATGTCCAACAGACTCAGAGTTCAGAAAAACACAAACAAATCAAAAATATTATGGAATGTTAATATTCAGCCGTGTTCAATCTAGATTCCATGTATTGTTTTAGAGCTATAGATTAAAACATGCCAGGAAAGAGATATAATTAAATATGATCTTTTTCTAGTTTAGAATTAGATTAGAATATTGTCTTTCCTAGTCTAGACTATAGCTAATATAGCAATTAAATTCAGAGAAGTAATGTGAGATGTTGGAACCGGCAGAAGGTGGATCGCGATCAGTTCTGTAAAAGGAGAACCTTATGGTGTTATTCTACAACGATTCAGGAGCATTAATGAAGATAAATCGGGTGTTTGAGGTTTCACACAGTAAAATAGATGCGAGCCATTTTCTGAGATTTGCTCAAACAGATCAACAACGACGACGACGTTTGTGTTGGGAGAATGTCAGTCCAGCCCGAATCCGTATACTTTATGGAAAAAGAATTATCTCTTTTATTACTTGGAAAAGAATAAAGAAAAGTATATAAAGAGGTTTAGGGTTTTCTTGTGGATACGTGAGACGAAATACAAGAATATAGAGAGAGGAAAAATAAGGGTTTTAGAGGAATTGGAAAAATCCCGTTTTTGGTGAGCAGTTCTGTTTTGGAGATCTGATCGAGGGGCAAACATAGTTCGAATTTGCTGAAATTTTGTCAGCGCGTTCGTGACTCTTTAGGCTTCGTTCTGAACGGTTGGATCGTCAGTGTGCGCTCTGGTTTGGGAGTTATAACAGATAGAAGTACAGCCTTTTTATTTGGTGATATCTTACACCTTTTATCCTCTTGTTCTTATTGATGATGCTTGTGGTGGGTTGTAACCTTTTGTGGACTGATTGGGGTTTGTTTCCCTCATTTTATCATAATAAGAGAGAATAGGTGGACGCCTCCAGTCCCGTGGTTTTTACTCTTCACACCGAAGAGGTTTTCCACGTATAAATCGTTGTGTTCTTTGTTTTTTATTTTTCCGTTGGCTGGTTTTATATATCTTCATCGCTGGTAACTTTTGTGATTGTGTTTAGAATATTGGTTGGTTGTTTTTCCGTGTCCTTGTTGTGGTGTTTTGAGTTTTTATCTCTTCCGCTGCGCCCCAACAATTGGTAACTAGGGCTTTGGTTCACTTTGGCATAATCATGGATTCTGGTGGAAGTGGTTCTATGATTAAGTTGACATCAACCAACTATTCTATTTGGAAACCTATGATGGAAGATTTGTTGTATTGCAAGGACTTTTATGATCCGATTGCAGTAACTGTTGCTGAAGACGACAGTAGTACATCCAAGCCTACTAAACCGAAAAAATTGTCTGATCCTGATGGGGTCAAGCTAAAGAGGAAAACTTTGGGGACTATTAGACATTGGATTGATATAAGCATATTCAATCATGTCTCTCAAGAGTCTGACCCATATGTTTTGTGGAAGAAACTGGAAGGTCTTTATGAAAGGAAGACCGCTCATAATAAGACTTCTTTGATCAAGAAACTTGTTAATTTGAAGTTGAAAGATGGTAAGTCTGTGTCTGAGCATTTGAGTGACTTCCAGGATATTATTAACAAGTTGATTATTATGAAGATAAATCTTGGTCCTGAATTGCAAGCTTTATTTTTGTTGAGCTCGTTGCCTGATAGCTGGGAGACTTTGGTGGTGACGCTTAGTAACTCTGCTCCGGATGGTGTTCTTTCTGTGGATGTTATCAAGGATAGCATGTTTAATGAAGAACTACGTAGAAGGGAGATGGGAGTTGATCAATCTCAGGCGCTTGTTGTTGAAACTCATGGTCGTGGAAGAAGCAAGAGTAGAGGTCCGAAAGGGCGTGGCAAGTCGAAGAACAGGTCTAAGTCCCGTGATGGGAAAGAGCGATTTACTTGTCACTATTGCAGCAAGCCTGGTCACATTGCAAAGCATTGCTACAGGAGGAGGAAAGAGCAAGGGAAGAAGAACGCTTCATCTAATGATGGAGGTGATAAATCTACTGCAACGGTTGTTTCTGATGATGATGATGAAGGTACATCTCTGGTTTGTTCTGCTGGAGAGTGTCATCATGTCGATGGTTCAGATACTGAATGGTTAATCGATTCAGGAGCTTCTTTTCACTGTGTATTCAAAGAGGAGTACTTTATGAACTACCAAGCTGGAAGTTTTGGTAGTGTGAAAATGGGAAACAAAAGCACTGCAGGTGTTATTGGTAAAGGCGACATTCATGTGAGGACAAGTGTTGGTTACCAGCTGATTTTGAAGAACGTGCGACATGTACCTGATTTGCGCCTTAACCTGTTATCAGCTAGTACACTTGATCGTGAAGGATACCATCACTTCTTTGGAGATAGTAAGTGGAGGATGTCTAAGGGCTCAATCATTACTGCTCGGGGTGATTTATGTTGCAGTCTCTACAAGACTTATTTGACTGTTTGTCATGATGAGCTGAATGTCGTTGAAGATAAGAGTTCTCCGAATTTATAGCATCGAAGGTTGGGACACGTGAGTGATGAAGGGCTGAAACATCTAGCAGGTAAATCTTATATTCCTGTAGATTCTAGTGTTTCTCTTAACCCTTGTGATCACTGTTTAGCTGGAAAACAGCATAGAGTTTCTTTCTCTGGTAAATCTACTAAGAGAGAAGAAAAGTTGGAGTTGATTCACTCTGACGTATGTGGTCCTTTGCATGTTGAGTCACTTGGTGGAAATCGTTATTTTGTGACTTTTATTGATGATGCTACTCGGAAGACTTGGGTGTATATGATGAAAACCAAAGGAGAAGTGTTTGGGATTTTTATAAAATTTCATACCATGGTTGAAAGGGAGACGGAGAAAAAGTTTAAATGTCTTCGTTCCGATAATGGTGGAGAGTACACTTCTAATGAGTTTAGATGTTATTGTATGGAGCACGGTATTAGGCATGAGAAGACGGTGTCTGGAACTCCGCAACACAATGGTACTGCTGAGAGAATGAATAGAACCATTGTTGAGAAGGTTAGATGCATGCTGAAAATGTCTAATCTTCCTAAGTCATTTTGGGGTGAGGCGGTTCTATGTGCTGTTTATTTGATTAATCGATCTCCATCGATTCCTTTGGGTTATGATATTCCCGAGAGAGCTTGGAAGGGGCGTGATCCTTCTTATAAGCATCTTAGAGTGTTTGGATGCAAGGCATATGCACATGTGCCTAAGGAGCAAAGATCGAAACTTGATTCGAAGACCAATCCTTGTGTGTTTGTTGGATATGGTGATGAAGAGTACGGTTTTAGAATCTATGATCCCAAGAAGAAGACAGTTGTACGAAGTAGAGATTTGGTGTTTTTTGAGCACAAAATTGGTGCTGATCTTCTGAGTACCAGGTACAACTCTAACTCAGATTTGTCTTTTGATTACACTGATGTTTCTGCTACTTCTAGTCCTGTTAATCAGCCACCGACTGAGGATGTTGAAGACGTTCAACATGAGGTTGATACACCTGAAGGTGGTGACGAGGTTCCTCAGAATAAGGATGGAGGGATTCAAGAGCAGGGGGAGCAACCTACCCCTGAAGTACCACAAGTGCAGCTTCGAAGGTCCAGTAGAGGACGTATTCCGAATACGAAATATTCGCCTGATCAGTATATTCTTGTTACCGCGGATGAGGAGCCTGAGAATTTTCATGATGTTGTGTCTCATAAAGACAAGAAATTGTGGGTTGAGGCAATGAAAGATGAAATGGATTCCTTGAAGAAGAATGATACTTATTATCTGGTGAAAGCTCCTAAAGGAAAGAAAGTCTTGAGAAACCGCTGGGTTTTTAAACTCAAGAAAGATGGTGATAAGGTTGTGAAGTACAAGGCCAGGTTGGTGGTCAAAGGATGCAAATAGAAGAAAGACGTCGATTATGGCGAGATCTTCTCACCTGTCGTCAAGATGACTTCGATTCGTATTGTGCAGGGTTTGGCTGCAAGACTTAACCTGGAGTTGGAGCAACTTGATGTGAGAACCGCGTTCTTGCATGGCGATTTGCAAGACAAATTTATATGATGCAGCCTGAAGGTTTTGAAGTTAAGGGGAAGGAGAATCATGTTTGCAAGCCGAAGAAGAGTCTTTATGGGCTGAAGCAAGCACCTAGGCAGTGGTATCTGAAATTTGATTCGTTTATGAAGGGAGCTGGCTACAAACGAACTCAAACTGATCCTTGTGCTATTTCAGAAAGTTCCCCGGGGGTAACTTCATTATTCTGCTTTTATATGTTGATGACATGTTGATTGATGGTCAAGATAGCAGGATGATTAATGATTTGAAGAAAGCGTTGTCCAAGTCGTTTGATATGAAAGATTTGGGTCCAGCAAAGCAAATCTTAGGCATGAAGATTGCTCGTGATAGAAAAGTTGGAAAGCTGTGGTTATCACAGGAGAAGTATATTGAACGTATGCTTGAAAGGTTCAATATAAAGAATGCTAAGCCTGTTAGTGCACCTTTGGCATCTCATTTCAGAATAAGTAAGAAAGACTGTCCTAAGACAGAGAAGGAGAAACAAAGTATGTCTTCTATTCCTTATTCATCTGCTGTTGGTTCTTTGATGTATGCTATGGTTTGTACTAGGCCAGACATTGCACATTCTGTTGGTGTGGTTAGTAGATACTTATCCAATCCGGGTAAGGTTCACTGGAATGCAGTGAAGTAGATTCTTAGATATTTGCGTGGTACTTCCAAATTGAGCTTATGTTTTGGAAGTGGCAATGCTGTTCTTGAAAGTTATACTGATTCCGATATGGCTGGAGATATGGATGGAAGAAAATCTACCTCAGGTCATTTGTTTACTTTTTCGGGGGGAGCCATCTCATGGCAATCCAAGCTACAAAAATGTGTAGCGTTGTCAACAACTGGGGCAGAGTACATCGCAGCTGTGGAAGCAGGTAAAGAACTGTTATGGTTGAAGAGATTCCTTCACGAATTAAGTTTGAAGCAAGAGAATTATGTTGTGCTTTGTGATAGTCAAAGTGCTATTGATTTGAGCAAGAATTCCATGCATCATGCTCGTACCAAACACATTGATGTGAGATATCATTGGTTACGAGATGTTATTGAGGAGAAGCTTATGAAGCTGAAAAAGATCCACACATATAAGAATGTTGCTGATATGTTGACGAAGGCAATCCCTAAAGTTAAGGTTGAGCTTTGTGGTAAGCTCGCCGGGATGAGATTCAAGTGATTGTCATGCACTTGTATCTTCCCCATGTTGGGCTGGAGGGGGAGATTGTTGGGAAAATGTCAGTCCAGCCCAAATCCGTATACTTTATGGAAAAATAATTATCTCTTTTATTACTTGGAAAAGAATAAAGAAAAGTATATAAAGAGGTTTAGGGTTTTCTTGTGGATACGTGAGACGAAATACAAGAATACAGAGAGAGGAAAAATAAGAGTTTTAGAGGAGTTGGAAAAATTCCGTTTTTGGTGAGCAGTTCTGTTTTGGAGATCTGATCGAGGGGCAAACGTAGTCCGATTTTGCTGAAATTTTGTCAGCGCGTTCGTGACTCTTTAGGATTCGTTCTGAACGGTTGGATCGTCAGTGTGCGCTCTGGTTTGGGAGTTATAGCAGCTAGAAGTACAGCCTTTTTATTTGGTGATATCTTACACCTTTTATCCTCTTGTTCTTATTGATGATGCTTGTGGTGGGTTGTAACCCTTTGTAGACTGATTGGGGTTTGTTTCCCTCATTTTATCATAATAAGAGAGAATAGGTGGACGCCTGCAGTCCCGTGATTTTTACTCTTCACACCGAAGAGGTTTTCCACGTATAAATCGTTGTGTTCTTTGTTTTTTATTTTTCCGTTGGCTGGTTTTATATATTTTCATCGCTGGTAGCTTTTGTGATTGCGTTTAAAATATTGGTTGGTTGTTTTGTCGTGTCCTTGTTGTGGTGTTTTGAGTTTTTATCTCTTCCGCTGCGCCCAACAATTGGTATCATAGCCATAAAAGACCAAACCGACTCCAAACCCAACCATCATTGCCAATGCGAGCTGTTTAAGGATCCGGATAATGTGGGTATTATTAGAAGGCATCTAGCCATTTCGGGAACTCTTAAACGCATAACAAGTTCAGGAGGAAGTAAATAATTCCTGGAGTTAATATGTTCTGAACATATAAGCTAATCCAGGCAAAGACATATGTCCAAATGCAGAGAACATATATCAGTGTTCCACCAATGATTATTCCTTCAGTCTCCATATCCGATTGTACTTATCTTAGTTACTGATCAATCATAATATATATTATCATATAAATATATTAGCGGATAAATAAATTGATTCGTGCAAGATCACTTTGTAATCTATGAATAATATAAATATAAGAGATCGATTACATACCTTGTAATAATAATCCAAATACTACCTCAATCGAGATGAATCCATCAAAGGTGATTTGACCACAAGTCGCACAAGTGTCCGACTTCTATCAAATCCACACGAATTGCTTCCCAAGATCCTATCTCATAGGATTGATCAACTATTGGAATGACTAGCTAGGTCTAAATGTATGAGAGAGATACCTTTCCAATAGTCTAGACCATGGTATTTATAATACCATGTAAATGGGCTTGGGCCACTAACTAGTTAGTAAACACTATGCCTATTTATCAAATAGTCCCTAGATTAATTTATCTTATAAATTAACCTATTGATCATTTTAACCTGGTACACAATCATTATGTGTGTGATCCTTTAGATTTCTACTCACGTTGGTAGTAAATATGAATTGGGTTTAGGACATAAACCAATACTTGAAGTTTTGCATGTACTAAAAAATGTGCGATTTTAAAAAAAGTTTATATTATTTATTCCAGAATGAAAACATTATGGAAATTGATTGTAGATTTTGTTTTCTAAATGATTGTAGAATCTTTACATTAATATTTAATCACCTTAAATTATTAAGAAGTTAATGGTTTGAGTTTGAGTGATTTATTATAAATGTGTAATACCATAATCTCTTTTATTTTATTTTTTGATGACATATACAAAACCGGATTTAGGGTGGGGCGCTGGGATCATGTGCCTCACTAGGATACAATGTATTTGTTCATTAAGGACTAACGTCAAGGAACGGGGGAGTAGCGGTAATTAGGGGTGTAAATGAGTTGAGTCGTTCATGAGAAAATCTCGAGAAACTTGGTCAAAACTCGATCTCGAGCTCGGGTTGACCAAACTCGATCTCGAACTCGATCTCGTTCGATGATGTAACGAGTCGAGTCTGAGTTTTTAAATTTTTATTCGAGAAGCTCGACGAGCTTATTGAGCAAATATATATAAAATTAAATATATAGTTAATTTAGGGGTTTCTTTGGAAATAATTAAAAATATAAAATTTAAATTAAGTATTAAGGTATATATGACTGTAATACACGCTAAGCTTTCAATTTTACCTCAAATCTAAGTCCAACTCTAACTCTTCTTCTTCTTCCATTTGATGTTTTATTAAATAAATGAATATATTTCATGTGTTTGTGGATTTTTAATGGTTGTATTTTATTTTATTAAAATTTATTTAGATATATTACTTAAATTGGTTCGACATCGAGCTTTTTGAGTTAAATGAGCTCACTTGGCTCGAATTCAAACTCGAATTTCGTTAAACTCGCGAGTCAGTCTCGAGCACACAAAAAGTTAATGAGTCGAGTCATTAGCACAATTTTTTATGTTCGAAAGAGGTCGAGCTCGAAGAATATGTAACGAGTCGAGTTTGAGCATACCCATGTTCGGTCTCGACTCGACTCATTTATACCCCTAGCGGTAATGTTAGAATCCCATGTTGAATGAGTTGTAAGTTTGAGCCCTTCATTTTGCGTTTTCTATATTTAATTGAGTTTTATTATTTATTTTCTTTTAAAACAAATTTTGTTTATATCATATTATTCTTTTTTAATTTTGTTGATCCACTCAATTATTCAAAGTACGTAGAAGTTTATTTGAGAATTATTCATGAAACTTTTCATTTTCTTTTTCTAGATTCCTTTTGTTTCAATAATTATTTTAGGTTAATATTTATTAATTTTGATTATTCATCCTATTTAATGTGTTATATTCTTCCAATACGTAAATGTATAACAAATTTTAACATTTTTATGTATTAACGACATTTATTCATCAAAACATAGATTATAACACTAAAACAATTATTTAACTATTTTAATTATAAATTAGTTAACTGTATAAAATTTATCTAATTTAGTATAAGTAAAGTGCCCCATTACAAAAATATTCTAGATCCACCCCTGAGCATATAACCTAATTATGACAAAGGCCTTAAAATAGATAACATTCAGAGTTAAATGGTATGTGGCCTAGGTTATCGATCGTCTTGGGATATGAATAAAGCTCTCTTGGCTAAGCATGCGTGGGGTATAATTGGCCCCGTTTGACAAAGAGAGTTTTAATGAGAGTTTAGAGATTTTGGCTAAAAATAACCATTTGACTATTCAAACAGTTATTAATAGTGTTGTAAATAAATTTTTAACTTAGCATTTTTGGATCAAAACTCTCTTTTTCGAAACGCTCTAAATCGTGCGTTTTGAAAAAGTAATTCTATTTTTATAGTAAATTTTCAAATTTGTCCTTATCTCTCAATCAAAATCAAAGACACTTATTACGGTTGTGTTACTGTAAATTTGCAAATATAAAACAAACATGATTAATTTGTATGCAATTAGTATTCTTTTCTTAACTATATAATAATTTATTTATTTCTTTATCACAAGTTACTTTTAGTTAGACCTCAACTTCTCCATATATGATAATTTGTATGTAATTCGTACTCATCTTCTTTTATATTATACAATTATAATTTTCATTTAAATATTATATGTTAAATTAATATCACTTAAAATCATGAAACTATAGAAAATAAATGATTGTGTCATATTTAAAATAATTGTATTCATGCCTTTTTCTGTCATATTACATGATGAAACAGCTATTAGGTATTTGTTAATTGCCAAACACTCAATTTCAAACCGCTGGTCAAAACAGCTACTGAAATCCGCTAATAGCTAACAGCTAATAGAATCCGCTAACCGCTAAAAACTAACAGCTAGATCCCAAACGGGGCCAATATCAGACCAGAATTCTTTGCTTCACGGAGTATACCGAGCAAAATATCTGGAACGAGAATATTTTAGAAGTAAAACTAAAGGTTGGAGATTCGTGGGGATGGCGCTCAGTGTTGTGGGCCAGAGACTTGGTGGCTACAAACCTTACATGAAGAGTGGCGAATGTGAAGAAAATCCGGGTGTCTGATTAGTGGATTCCAACAGCTCACAACCCCGCGATGGTTTCTACGCACAAATATCTCAAAGTAGAACACTTGATAGATCAAACTCATGAGACCTGGAAGCTTCCTTTATTGCGGAGTATTTTCCTGCGGATATGATGCCACATTTCAAGCCACTCATCCAGAAGTGTTTGACTCTCTGATAAACCTTTCTGGAAATGGACTAAAGATGGTCAGTATACTACAAAAACAGATTATCATGTGGCCATGACTACATTGCAGGCGGGAAATTCAGGAGGGTCTAAACTAAGTGAGCAAGCTAGAAAGTTTTGGAGAATGACATAAAGTTTAAACTTGCCCCAGAAGCTTCTAATCTTCATATGGAGAACACTGACAGGATGTCTTCCAACTACGATTAATCGCGTGAAACGCAAGCTGGATCACCTTGCAACTTGCTCAAGATGTGGTACATGTGATGAAGATGAATTCCACCTGTTTTTGACATGCTCAGAGTAAAGACAAGTCTAGATATTATCGGGACTGCCGATTAACATACCTACTTTGTCATCAGGTGGCTTCTCACAGTGGTTCTTCACAATATTCACAGGGAATGTACTGGAGCCGGGGGGAGCTTCTCATTCATCTAATTTTTGTGAAATGGGAGATTTGGAAGCAACGGAACAAGAAAATCTTTGATAATATCATAGTCAAGCCCGAGTTGTGCTTAGAGCAGACAAAGAACGAATTTTTGATGCATTCACACCAAAATCATCGAAGTCTAGTTTATGACCAGATGGGAGATTCCTTTCCAGAAGAAGAGACAAGACAAAAAATCTCCTTACTTGATCAAAAAAGGGGATGTTCAGGAAGCTGTCAAAGAGGCATGTGTTATCAGTTTCGACGACTCTTTTTTGGAAATTCATGTTGCTTGGCACGAGAGGGTGGATAATTTAGAAACCAGGCTGGCATTTTGATATTTCTATTACTAGTTCAGATTTCTTCACTATTGTCACACCACTGCAGGCGGAAGCAAAGACCAGTTGGAGAGCACTCAAAATAGCAAACATAATGTGAATACTGGGCATCTCTAGTATCAGACTCAGCGGTCCTGATTTTTTCAATCAAAAACCCAAACATGTCACCAATGGAGATAAAAGGGGTTGTTTCTAATACTAAGTGTATGTTAAACTCTTTCATAGAGTTTTCAATTATCAAGGTCAAACGTGCTTTCTTGAACAAGGAGCACAATATGGCATCTAGCTAGCCTTAGTACGTAGGAATATTCGTAATTTTATAACTCGTTTGTTTTAATTTATTTATAAGTTTTTCCTTATAAAATAGAGATAAATATGCATAATAACAATTAACAAGTTGTCCATTACATTCAAAAGGTCCAACGTACTAGATAATTTAAACCCTTAATTTTAGCCTTCGGAAGGAAATTATATATCACAAATCAACTACTGACTAATTAGTGTAACACGAACTTATGGTAGCAATTAGCAAGTACTACAGATTAGTGTAACGACTGGGATATGTCAACCACACAAAACTTATCAAACAAAAAAATAACGATACTAACAACTTGGATTTCAAAAATTAAGATAGTTAGGATACATTGCTTTTGGTTATACGTACTCCTAAAAAGTGATCAAACACTCTGAAACTTAGCAAAAAAACACTCATTTCTCTCTCCTCCTTTTTTCCCAAAATACACACTTTTCCAGTCAGAATCTCAAAATTCCACACATGACCCCACCATTTCTCGCCTGAAACGGTCATATAACGGTAACAAGCATGGCGGAGCCACCGCAGCCCAGCGGTGGCAACCCATTTTTTCGCACTTTTGCACAAGCCCTTTCAACCAGACCCCCACCCCTAGCATCCACACTACCTACAAACCCCGAAATCCACCCAATTGGCGATCATAAAGGTAAAATTGCTTGCATTGTTTCTGCAGATCAGGCTGTGTTATTGGCGAGTCATTACAAGAATGCTCTGATAGGAAAGTTCGAAAGGGGGAAACCATCCATGGAAGCTCTGAACGAATCTTTCAAATCAATTGGCTTCTCATCCTCCTTCCAACTTGGGTCACTAGACTACAAACACGTTCTAATCAGATTTCAAGATCCCTCAGACTACCAAAGATGCTGGATAAAAGGAATGTGGAGTTTCAAAGGAGTCCCTATGAAGGTGCTGAAATGGACCACATATTTCAGCCCCAACTGTGGATCATCCATAGTTCCTGTTTGGGTAACAATCCCTAATTTGCCAATATATTTCTATAATACTGCTATGCTAGAGTTCATTGGTGACGAAATTGGTTGCTTTCTGAAAATGGATTATGCTACTGCTTCGCTGACACGGCCATCAGCAGTTAAGCTCTGTATTGAAGTTGATTTACAAAAGAAATTACATTACGAGATAACAGTAGGTATTACTGGGAAAGTTACTGACTTAGAAATTATTTATGATGACCTACCCCTTTATTGCTCTCATTATCTTAAGCTTGGGCATAATCTGGAACAGTGTATCTCTGCTAACCCCCAGCTTAGACAGCCCTAAAATCCTAGAAAACCAATGTCTTTTGATCCCTCCAACAAGCCTCACAAACCAGTCTCTGCACTAGATACAACTATTCCTCCAAAACACACTACTACAGAAATGACCTTTTACTTCTACTCCTGGGGGACAATTAACTTCGCTAAGGTGGCATAGTGAAAAGAGGAGTAGTTGAAAGTATTTCTTTTACTTCGGCGAAGTGAAAACATTTTTAACCGATAGCGGTATGCTTTCGGCTTGGATTTTAGTTATTAGAAACTTGAGCCAAAATCATGTCGATCTCGATTCGATCACTGCTGCAAGAAATCAAAACGACCATCGATCAAACCGATCTCGACACCTAGATTTCAAGTCGATGTCGGAATGAAGAATAATATACCGTCGTCAGCTCGGTCAACACTGTTTTCTCTTTGACAGATAGCCTTTGCATTCGGTTTGCTCTCGGGTACATTTTGGTGAACATGTATAGCCTTGTACATTTTGCATCTTTGATCACATCGACATCGGTTTGTGAAATTTGGTGTTATTTTCGATCAGTTATCGTCTTGCAAATTTACCATCTCTAACCACACCGATATCAGTTCGTGAAATTTGATGATATAATCGTTCGGTTATCGGCTTGCAAATTTAGCATGTCTCACCATACGGATATCAGTTTGCAAATTTAGCATGTCTCACCATACCGATATCGGTTCGTGAAATTTGATGATATTTTCGACCAGTTATCGACCTGCGAGTTGCGCATCTCTGACCAAAGCGACATCGGTTCGAAAATTTCATATTATTTGAGAAGCGAGACCTTTATTCTTAGTAAATTCCCAAACACAAACCATATGGAAATCAAACTGGAGTTGATTGTATTTCAAGTCTAAAAAAAATTTCGAACAAGATCATGAATTATAAAATATGTATATTCAATAACTCTTTCTAAAATACAACATGAACAATTCAAGGATACTAAAAGTTTAAATTGTTTCTAAAGTCTACGAGTTACATTTCAAGTGACTAAACAAAATCAAACTATAGTTGAAGTTCAAGAGTTTCAATCCCACTAAAAAATCTCACTCGCGGTAAAAATTGATTTCCAAAGCTAGCACTTCTATACTTGTATAACTTCTTGCACCTGTAATCAATTATGCCAACCCCTTCACAATGTTAGAGTCTTGCTTTAACTCTCTCCCAATGATCAACTATTAAGAATTTAGCTTTTGCCTTTTAATGAGTATCGATGACAAATTCACGTAAAGACAAGAACAAGAAAGAGAAATAAGCAACATATATAAGTAGCTTCCCAAACTAATGCAAACATGCAACATACTTATAGGATTTCTGAATTTGTGCTTCATAATCAATCTAATTAATCATACCTGAAGCTGTGAGACCTTCTTTCAGTTACCAAATCAATCAAGAACCTAACACGAAACAAAAATAGACATCAAAACTTAAGTTTCATTCAAAAACATAAAAGTTCTAAGAGATTGCGTTTAGTTCAAAACCTAAATTATCATGTAATAAACTTTCAATTCATGAATTAAATTATACAACAAATACAATAAAACGTATTAGATATTCAAACATATGTAAATTTAGGATTCAATCCACTATAAGATATTCAAGCAAGAAGTACCATTCTTTCCATAACCCTTAACCCATATTTCATGTCAACTCCATTAATTTTACTAACCGATTAAAGCAGCATTCACAACTTTATAACTGAAAGACCACCATATTGAGTTGAATATGTTGAAAGATATGGAATATCAACGGATATTAAGAATAAAACCTGAGATTTCTCTACATGAAGGAGTAGGAGACTTGCGGCGGTGGCATCATCCAAACTTCAATTTTCCTCATCCCATTCCATCTCTTTGATATACCATGTCAAACTCCCAATCCAATTGATGGAGGGATTCGAGATCACCAACACGATTTGTGACGGAATTGATTGAAGAATGTGGTGGAGATGATGTGTGGTGAGGCGAAGAAGATGATTTTGTCAAGATAGTTTCGGAAAAAAGATTTGACCGTATCTTTTGATTCACATATCGTATTTGATTGATTCTTGGTGCGTTAGAATCGTCTCGTCGAGAGGATCGTTTTGAACACAAGAACGCCATCATCGGAATAATATTTAAGAAGATACGGTCGGCGGCAGTCGTAACTTAGGGTTTAAACCCTAAGTCATTCATTGTGGAGGCAGAAGGGATTAGAGGAGGTAGAAGGACTGAGATACTGGGGAAGAGAGCATACGTGCGGTGGTATATGTTAAGAGAAATTAGGGTTTATAATAAACAGTTGAGATTTATCAGTGAAATATGAACGGTTAAGATTAGGGAACAATAAAATATTACTATATTTAATTGTTCTCTTAACTTGTTTTAATTAGTGAAATATTATATTTACAATAATATGTACATCCTATATTAGTTGACAAACAATTAGATATTTATGTATAATAAATAAATTCATCATACTGAATATTTTTTGTCATTTAAACTTAAAACTTATCTTTTTAATATATTATTGATAATAATAATAGTAATAATGATACTTTATAATAATAGTGATTAAAACTATTAGTTACTTAATTAAAAACATTTAGAGAGTAGTTATAAAATAATGTCAAGTAAAAGTGTGAGCTATGATTAGCTATATATTAGTGTAAATAATAAAAAGAGTCAAGTAACACTCAACCTATTTTTAGTTAAATTAATTTATAAAAAGTAAGATAAGGTTAGAAATTTTAATTATTAGAAAATTATTAATAATACATTTATAATAAAACGTACTATATTATTAGAAAATTTAGTGTAATAAACCAAAAGGAGAAAACAATTTATTAATCTAAAACCAAAAGTTTACTTGTTTTAGAATTTAATAATAATAGTAATTACGATTATAAGTAATTTATATATATATATATATATATATATATATATATATATAAGAAGAAGAATAGGTGTATAAAACTCAACTAAAAGGTTAGTTTAGTTGTTATTAGTGTAATAGAGGGTCAAGTAACAATTGACATTTTATTAGTTATACTCAAATTTATTAATTTATAAGAAGTCAAATAATGTCAGACTTTTTAATTAGTTATACTTAATTTAGTTGTCGTAGTAAGTAAAGTAAGATTTAATCTTTGGTTAGCTATATTTAGTTTTATAGATGGTTAATACAGGTCGGCAATATATTTGTGAAACTCAATTTAGTTACTAGTGCTTATATAACGTCTAATAAGCTTTGGTCTTTAGTATAGTCAACTTAACTTATTATTAGAGTTTATTGAGTGTAGTAGGTTTCATATTTGATTAGAGTGTTTTTAGATTGTAAACTAAATTTATTAGTATCTCTTGAAAGTCGGGTATTAGTTAACATTTAATTAGTAAAGGTCAATTTAGATAGATTGAGTCTTGGCTGGGACAATGTCCTGACATAAGATTATGATATGACAATTCTTTATTTCACATTTTCCTAAAGGGAACTAGAAGAGTTATTGCTCCGGTCAATAAATAGATTAATTAAAAGAATTAAAAAACATGAAACTACGTAGTTTTTGCCTAAAACCGCCACATAACCGTCATAAGTTCACCATATTCCGGCGAGTACAATTTCCATATAATCTTTTTTTTATTTCTTTTACTTTTATTATTTCCACCTTCTATTTTTACGAATACAACTCATTCTACGAATAAAATCCTAATTTACACGCTAATTTATACGGTAATTTAAGTCCATCATGCTAATTAACACGTATGCGAAAGGAAAACATGAATGTGCGATATATGAAATATGCATGAAAATATTCTTTATCTATTGTATTATTATGTGTAAACGGCCATGAATTAATCTGAATGGAACTGACCAGAATTGAACTGCTCTACTTATAAGTCCAAGCAAGCAGGGCCTAAATATAAGAAAATTTTCAATTAATTAAGTCCACAACAAGAGAGGGTAACACCCAACCCAAGTGATTAACAAATTTTCTCAAAATCAACTCATAAGTAAGCCCAAATTTTGTTGGCTAAGAAACCATATCCACTACTCCGAGAACCCAACCGATTCCGGTTATACGATTTCTAGTAACCTAAAACTGCAAGCGATCTTGGTTTGATATCGCCTATGATTTTATCAGATATTGTTTCGATATCGGTACATTTAAACTCAATCCGTTATCGGAATGAATTCAATGAAATTGATATCTTCTCGCCTCCTTTTCGCCTTTTTATTTAATACGACGTTTCGAGTCATCACTCGCCAGACATCGTTTCGATATCACGTTCGATATCGGTACATTTAAACTCAAGCCGTTATTGAAATGACATCAATGAAATTAATATCTTCTTGCCTTCTCTTCGCATTTTATTCAATACGACATTTCGAGTCATCACTTATCAGACATCGTTTCGATATCACGTTCGATATCAGTACATTTAAACTCAAACTGTTATCGGAATGGCATCAATGAAATTGATATTTTCTCGCCTTCTCTTCGCTTTTAATTCAATACGACGATTCGAGTCATCACTTATCAGACATCGTATCGATATCACGTTTGATATCGGTACATTTAAATTCAATCCATTATCGGAATGACATCAATAAAATTGATATTTTATCGCCTTCTCTTCGCTTTTAATTCAATACGACGATTCGAATTATCACTTATCAGACATCGTATCGATATCACGTTTGATATCGGTACATTTAAATTCAATCCGTTATCGGAATGACATCAATAAAATTGATATTTTCTCGCCTTCTCTCCGCTTTTTATTCAATACGACGTTTCAGGTCATCACTTATCAGACATCGTTTCGATATCACGCTCGATGTCGATACATTTAGACTTAAACCATTATCGGAATGACGTCAATGAAAGTGATATTTTCTCGCCTTCTCTTCGCATTTTATTCAATACGATGTTTCGAGTCATCGCTTATCAGATATCGTTTTGATATTGGTACATTTAAACTCAAACCGTTATCGGAATGACATAAATGAAATTGATATTTTATCGCCTTCTCTTCGATTTTGTTCAATACGACGTTTCGAGTCATCACTTATTAGACATCGTATCGATATCACATTCGATAACGGTACATTTAAATTCAATTCGTTATCGGAATGACATCAATGTAATTGATATTTTCTCGCATTCTCTTCGCGTTTTGTTCAATATGACGTTTCAAGTCATCACTTATCATACATCGTTTCGATATCACGTTCGATATCGGTACATTTATACTCAAACCGTTATCGGAATGACATCAACAAAATTGATACTTTCTCGCCTTCTCTTCGTCTTTTATTCAATACGATTTTTCAAGTCATCACTTTAAGACATCGTTTCGATATCACGTTCGGTATCGGTACATTTAGACTCAAACCGTTATCGGAATGACATCAATGTAATCGATATTCTCTCGCTTTCTCTTTGCTTACCACAATATGGCATCATGTGCAGATATAGAGTCGAAAACGGTCTGATATATATATGGTTTCGTTACATTTACGCTCAAACCGCTAACGGTTATCATCATTCATTTACTTCGGTGCGAAGTAAAAAGTATACTTATTACTTCGATTTCATGAAATTGGAAGTAAACGTTTTTTATTACTTCCATTTCTATGAAAATCGAAGTAAATAAACTTTTTACTTCTATTTTTATTAAATCAGAGTAAAAAGGGCGAAGTAAAAAGGCTTTTTTGTAGTAGTGACATGCTCAGAAAGTTGGAATATCTGGTGTTACTGCTTGAGAAAAAGAGAGAGCTATAAAGTCTCAGATGGCCTATGTTAGAAAGGAACCCTTGTTAATGCAGTCTACTATACCAACACTGCCAGTGCAACCTACTATCCCACCATTACTCCTCAACAAGGGCAAAGAAAAAAATGCTAGAGGATGATGCCCTCCAGTCACAGTCCATTGATAGCCCTTCTTCTCCATGCAAGGTTCCACAGTGCAGTGCAACTCCCTCACATCCTAAAAAATCCCATATTTCCCCAAGCCATGACATTGATATTCTCTCCATACACTCCTCACCCTCTCAAAGTCCTTTAGCCATTTGCACAGAATCACACAAAACCCCTGCTGTTACTCCAATTCTTAGACCAGAAGAGACTGACTGGCTGAATATGAATTATAAACCTAAAAGATATGCCTCTGATGATTCAGTACTGAGTACAGGTAAATCCTCTTTTGAGCATAAAACAGATGCTTCTAATATGGTTCCCTATTTTTCTCAGGACAAAAATAGGCACAGCCGATTTTTACCCCTCATAGAAGATGAGCAACTACAATTGCTGAGACAGGAATCTGAAACCAACTTAAAGGCTGGAGAGGATGCAGATGAATCACTTGATGCAGAAAAATCCCCAGTAGTTGATACTCAGGTACAAAGAGATGAGCATATGAAAGATCCATCAAATTCACACAATAAGGGGCAGGTAAACACTCAGGTGAGAAAATCATCCAGATTAATTGCTAAACAAACTCCCCCTATTAAACTGCACACATATTTCACACAGCTCAACCAAATTATAGCTGGAGCTGTAACCATTAGCCCTAAAAAACCTTTTAATGTTTAGTACAAACCTCAAAATTAAATTCCTTGTTTGGAATGTGAGAGGAATGGAAACATCTTTGAAAAGACTTGATGAACTGATTTTAACTCATTGCTTTGACCTTGTGTGCTTAATTGAGCCTATGCATGAAAATCCAAAATTTTTGCATTACATGAGAGTTCTCAAATACCAAAATTGCCTAGCTGCTCAGAATGAAAGAATCTGGTTGCTCTGGAAAAATGATATTCAGGTCTCCATGTTAACTGATCATGCCCAATTCCTACATGTTTTAGTTCATAGTCAAAAACTGAACTCCTCCATGGAGGCTGTTTTTGTTTATGGATTAGGAACTAGAAAGAGTAGGGAAGACCTATGGATTGATTTACAGAACATAATTTGCCCAGAAACTATTTTCATTGGTGACTTTAATGCTATAGTATCACTTACTGAGTACAAAGGCATTTCTACTCCCAGCTTAAAAAACATCAGTGATTTTTCTAAATTTATTGATGATATGGAGTTAGAACATATTAATACTGTTGGCAATCCTTTCACTTGGAGTAATGTTAGACAGAAATTTCCTCTTGATCTTAGTATTACTGGTAGATCTAAACTACCCACAATACAAAGAGTAGATAGAGGACTTGCTAAGGCTCAGTGGAAATTCAAATTCCCTGACTCTTCCATCCTTGTGCTTAGTAAATTGTCCAGTGATCATTGTCCCCTACTTTTAACAATTGGCAGCACTATTAAATCCTCTCCTAGACCATTTAGGTTCCTTAATACTTGGTTCAAGAGACCAGCTTTTCTTGAAGTGATTAAGGAAAACTGGGAGAAACAGGTTGACAACACTGGCATGATTGGACTTTACCTTAAAATTCTCAGGCTAAAAAAATGCCTTAAGATCTGGAACAGAGAGGTTTTTGGTAATGTCCATGAAAATGTTGTTAAGGGTGAAGAAGAACTGAGATTGATAGAACTGGCATATGATAGTGATCAGAGTGAAACAAATCTGGTCATCCTCAAAAATGCAAAATCATTACTCTCTAGAGCAATTAAAGAGCAACATCATTTTTGGAGATATAAATCCAAAATCAAGTGGCTCAGAGAAGGTGATGATAATACTAAGTTCTTTCATAATACAGTTAGGGAAAGGAAGAGTAGAATGAGTATAACCAAAATTAAAGACTCCAATGTTGACTGGTCAGAGGAATTTGCCATTATTGAAGCTGAAGCTATGAAATATTATTCTGAGCTTCTTACTGCAGAGGATAATCCATCACAAAGTGATTTCTATGCTCATTTTTTGACTCAGATCCCTTGCCTAATTACTAGAGAAGACAATGAGCAACTAATTAAACCAGTCTCATCTGATGAGCTTAAAGCCATTGTTTTTTCTCTTAATAAGCAAAGTAGCCCTGGCCCTCCTGATGGATTTAGTGCTCAATTTTACATTAAAAGTTGGGACATCATTTACATGGATCTTTTGAGGGCTGCAAATGATTTTCTTTCCAGTACTAATATTCCAAAAGGGATAGTAAGCACCTGGATAGCTATTATACCTAAGATAGATACCCCCTCATCTTTTAGTGATTTTAGGCCTATTAGTCTCTCCAATGTAGCTAGTAAAATGTTTTCAAAGATCTTAATGGAGAGACATAAACCATTCATGCAAAAAATCATTTCTCCCCATCAAACTGCCTTTTTAAAAAATAGGGACATTTTAGACAATGTTTTGTATTTAAAAGAAATGGTTAGATGTATTGACAAAAAAGGCAGAAATCCCAATTGCACTTTGAAGTTTGATCTCAGAAAGGCTTTTGATAGAGTATGTTGGAGATTCTTAGTATACTCATCAAATTTCATTTCTATGGTAGATTTATTTTCTGCATTATAAAAAATCTGTCAAATGCATGGTTTTCTGTGTTAGTTAATGATAGTCCAGTAGGTTTTTTCCAGGCTACCAGAGGCATCAAACAAGGTGATCCACTCTCTCCCTTCCTTTTTAATATATTCTCCGAAGCATTCACTAGGAGTCTTGCATATATTTTTAACATAGGAAGTTTAGAGTACTACAATCTCCCCAGATCTGCTACTGTTATTTCACATTTAACATATGCTGATGATACTATTATTTTCATGCAAGCTAGTAAGCCTAATTTGCTAAAAATGAAAGCTTTCTTGGCTGTTTTTAAGTGTGTGTCTGGCCAAAAAAAATAATTATGAAAAAAGTGATTATTTTTTTAGCAAGCATGCTACTGTGGCCAAAATCAGAGAAATAAACACAATCTTATGCATGAAAAAAGGAACTTCCCATTTAAATACTTAGGAGTTCCCATTGTTTCTGGCAGAACAAAAAACATTTTTTTCCAGCCAATTTTTTTTGATAGAAAAGTGTATAATTGGAAAAATAAATGGTTGTCTACAGGAGCTAGAATGGTTCTGAAAAATTCCGGTCTGTAATCTTTGCCACAACATATATGGTCTGTAATGAAGCCCACAGTGCATGTGATCAAGCAGATTAGAAAGAAAATGTCTGTCTTCTTTGGGGGATCAGTAGATGATAGGCCAAAAAAGACTTGGAAAAACTGGAACTCTTTATGCTTTCCTATTGCTGAGAATGGACTAGGGTTCAGAAATTTACATACAATTGTTAAATCCTTCTCAGTAAAGCTATGGTGGAAATACCAAAATTCACAGGCTCCTTGGACCACTTTTCTAGCCTCCTTACCAAGATCATCCCAGACCTCCCAAACTTGGAAAAGAATATGTGAAGTTAGCCAATTTTGTGAACAACACACTAGGATTATACTGGATAAAGGAGACTGTAATTTCTGAGAATCAAATTGGTCAGGGGCTGGAATTATATCTGACATACTGAATCCTCAACAGATAGACATTCCCCTTGATAGAACTGTTGCCCAATTTGTACAGACTATACATATCACTCTTCCCAATGCTACCCATTTTATTGATGCTAAATTACTGTCTATATTGCAGGAAACAATCATCAAAGAACACAGGGAAGACAGATTAATATGGAAACCAGAGATCACTGGAACCTTCACTTTTAAATTTGCATATGATCAACTGAGACCTAAAAGAGGCACATCTATCTCCCTCTCAAAATTATGGAACTCAAGAATTCAGATAGCTTAGATCATTTTTTTCAATGAATGCCAGTTTAATACCTTGATATGGAAAGGGGTAGATAATTTCATAGGTATTAGAACCCCTAATTTTACCACCATCTGGGCTATAATTTCTCACTATCTCTCCAGACCAGGCATTTCTGCAATTCAGACCATTCTTATAAAAAACATTGCTTTAATATCATGCTGGACTCTATGGAAGACAAGGAATAATTTTCTTTATGAAAGTATTATCCCCACCCACACTAAAGTCCTCCATGATATCAAGTCAATGAGCTATGACTCCTTTGCAGCCAAACCATTTTACATTCATAGAACCTGTGATCTGGAACTTGCTTCAAACAAATACTTCCCTCCCAGTTTAAGACCTCCAAAACCTGCCATATCCAAAGTGCTCTGGTCAAAACCATCCTCCCAGTACAAATTAAACACTGATGCTAATTGGAGATCATTAGATTCAGTTAAAGGAATTGGCATTATCATTAGGGACACTGAGGGAGTTTTTGTTCATGCACAATGCTTATACACTAAAGCTCAATCTCCCCTACATGCTGAACTTCTAGCTATAGGCTTAGGTCTGTCCATTTCAGTCAATTTAAACTGCCCATGCTCATTTGAGACAGACTGTAAAAAGGCAATTGATATGATTGGACAGCCTACTTTAGTTCCATGGAAACTTTTTTCTCTAGTTGATGAATATCATGTTGCACTTAAAGAAAATTTTTTGGTTCATACACTTAGAGAGGGCAATCAGGTTGCTGACTCTTTAGCTACTCATGCTATGCAATCTAAAGCTTCATATGTTTATCACCAATCTGTGAATTTACCTGAAACTGTAAAAGGCCTATATATTTTGGACAAATGTGGAGTTCCATCTCTTAGGCTGCACCCTCCATGAACAGATACTACTCTCATTTTTTTTCTGTGATTTGCTTTTCTGAAAAGGCTCTTGGAAGAAAAGACAATGCAGACACAGCCTGATACTCACTAATTTCCAACCACAGCTCTGGACATGTCAAGCCTGTGACTAACTAAAACTAGATGTTTGAACTAGAGATCAGACAGAACTAGCTGCTTCCTCATGACTGCTTAGACTCACTTTTAATGCCGCATTGAGTTTTGCAACACAATTCTCTAACAAGTTTTAAAAGGAGTACTGAGACTAGTCTTTTTTGCATAGAGCTTGTATAGGCTTCTATCATTTTTGAAAAGCATTACTATGCTTTTGGAGCTCATGCTCGATCCCACAAATTTTGCCTGTTATCCCTGGCATTGATTGTATGTTTTGTTCTATTTTATAGGTTTGGGAAGCCGAATAAAATTTCCCCCACTAAGGTGGTTTAATCTTAAAAAAAAAGGTTCTACGTACTCCTAAGTTTAAAAAAGTGATGATATATCTCTTGAATGTAATTTCTCCTATTAATGCTAAATATTATTTAAAAGTAATATAGTTGCATATTTCTTTTATTTGAATGATATAAAACTTTAATAAACTCGGTAATTATATACGTTTTAGAGGTAATAAAGAACTCAATATTGCAACTTGTATTATTTTTGAATTCTATACAGCAACAACCAAAACAGTTCAAGTTCGACAGCTACGTTAGATCCAGAACCTACAATTAAATACAGGAAGGAAAGAGACCAGTTTCTTTTTAATGATAACTGTCGAGATCAAACTTAGCTGTGTCCTGACATTAAAGCATATTTTTCCACACAAAATTGACGATGTTTATAATTACTGTTATTTTCCTCATGCATACGACATTAATTCATAGTTTAAAAAACATATGTTTTACCCAACCTTAAGTCATTTGCACGTTCTTTTTTCTTAAAAAACTGATTTTTAAAACTAAAGTGTTATATGCAATTCAGTATTTTACTCAGCGTAGTCCAAAAAACTAATGAAATGACGCTACCACCCCTTTAAATTGGCGAGTTTTGCAAAAATCAAATAAGTAGAGCTCATTTTCATACGTTTACACCGTATTTTGGACTATAAAAGTAAAATAGTGGACTGCATATAGCAATACTCATTTAAAACCGTATATTGAGGTGAAATATCATACAAATTGCCAATTTTAAAATGTTATAACATCTGTGTATCAGTTCCTTGGCTCTATATGTACCGACGTATATGGATCAGGCCAAAAAAAAGTAGCAAGAACGAAGAAGTACTGGCTTAATTAGTTATGGCATTTCTAGGGTTTGAACTGTTCTTTCTCTCATCTCTGCTATTTTCGTGTTCATCTGCACTCACACCTGCAGAGACTCTTAGTTTTGGATTTAAACGCTCAGATTTCCCAAAAGGTTTCTTGTTTGGAGCTGCCTCCTCCGCCTATCAGGTACTCTCTTTCTTAATGTTTAGTGATTTTTTTAGTTTTATGGTGTATTTCAGTTGATGTTATGTCTTTATAGGTTAAATTTAGCCAAAACATATTGTTTAAATGATAACATTTTTGTGTTTGATTGTATTTTTGGCGATTTTAACGTCTAAAAGGTACGTGGCTTTTCATTTATGAGAATTTCCGATCTGACATTATAATACAGTGATGTGATGTTTATAAAATATAAATGCATGTAAATCCATTAGATAGAAATATATCAAATGAATGTGAAATGAATGTTTAATTATAAAATAAATAGAATTTAATGGTCTTTGTTATTACAGTACGAAGGAGCGATATCTGCAGGTGGTAAAGGACAAAGCATATGGGATAACTTTACCCACACTTACCCAGGTAAATTTCAATTGATGACCTTCATACGTCGTAGTAATTCTCTTACCGTACGTATCAGACGCTTCTCTGCATGGCAGATAAAATTTCAGATGGATCCAATGGAGATGTTGCTGTAGATTTCTATCACAACTACAAGGTGCGTATTATAACTGTATGGTTTCATTAGTTCAGTTTGAGTTAGTAATTATGTAATCAAAAACAAAACAAATACTGTGCAGAGCGACATTCAGCGTATCAAATTGACGGGTTTGAGCAGCTTCAGATTTTCCATTTCATGGACGAGAATTGTACCCAGTAGGTTCCCATTTTTTATTATTCAATAATTTTATATATATATATATATATATATATTAGTATTATTTATCCATAAAACTATATTATATACAATTAAATCTCAGCTTGAAAAATAAAAGATGGCGTAAGGCATTGACTTTTACAACAACGTCACTGACGAGCTCATAACAAATGGTAATAATGAATTTTATTATATTTCGATTTTAATCATTTTATCATGAGTATTAATCCGGCCCACTTATTTTTGTACATAAATAACTCTCCTTTTCTTCACAAATATAAGGCATTGAACCAATGGTAACAATATTCCATTGGGATCTTCCACAACATTTAGAAGATACATACGGAGGATTCTTAAGCTACCAAATTACGTAAGCCCATCTTCCTAATCGCTGTTTAGGACATTGTTATATGGAGTCTAGTATTTATTCATGCAGTCCGTATTTTTTGTGAATTAACATTAATATTCTCAATATTTATTTAAAAGTAAATATAATTTCCACGAATAAGGTTATATCAGATATATTATATGCAAACTGAAAAAGTAATGTTGGACTTGCATAATTTTCTATCAATTTCTTCATGATTTAAGTACGTCATACATGGTTAGAGTTTTCAATAAATATGTTTTTAAACACATGAAAAGTAAAGTTTACATATTTAGTTTTTCTTCATTCCGGTGCACAGGAAGGATTTTGTAGGGTTTGCGGATGTTTGCTTCAAGAATTTTGGAGATAGAGTGAAGCTGTGGGCAACTATGAATGAGCCATCTCATTATTCGTATATCGGGTATGATCTAGGAGCGATGGCCCCAGGAAGGTGCTCTGCATGGAGGGATAATAATTGTCCAACTGGTGACTCTGCGTTTGAGCCTTATATAGTTGCCCATCGCCTTCTCATTGCACACGCTGCTGTTGTCAAACTCTACAGGTATACATATTGTTGGAACTACATACAGAAAATTAATTGTAAGATAATACAAAATTAATTATCATGCACAATAAATTTAAAAATCAAATAATCAGATATATGCACATATGGAGTCGTGCAAGGTCACTGTCCTGAAAACGAAATTGGCCCGGTAAAGCTTTCATCCCCCAGGGTAAAACCATCAAGGTACTTGCCTACTAAAGAGTAGCAGTACCTCGTACTCGCACTTTCATCCCTCGTACCTCGTATTCTGAACCTAGAGGGTTCTATTTATAGGCACTAGACACCCTATCAGAATCAGAAAGTGATAAGTCTGATGATTATGAGATAATTATCTTCCATAATTAATTTACTATCACCGGTAAGTAAATATGTTGAGATCACAATCTCCCATAACTGATTTACTATTACTGGTAAGTAAATATGTTGGAATGTTCTTAGATAATCAGAAAATATTCGAATTGATCTTCTATTATCTGAACAAACTCGAATTTATCTCAACAGCTTGTATTTATCAGCTGAAAATTTGAATTTAATATTAGGCCCAACTATGGAAAATAATTGAATCTATATTCTGAAAATTGGGCCCAAGTTTGGTCCAATTCGTCAAATATTTCCAGTCCAAGAGATCAACTTTGAGCATCGATATCTCATTCACCGTTGATCCGATTTGAGTGTTTAAATAGTCGATTTTGTAGTACTCGCAGAGGAGAATCCAAAACCACCAAGAACATAATCCAAATCACATTGGAAGCCACTCAAAATTGAGGCCCAAAAGTCGAGTAAAACCCAACTCAAAAAACCAATTTTCCAACAATCCCCCACATGAATCAGATATTGATGCGGGCATCAGACAATCACGACAGACACGGAGTATGACTATGTGATAGATACGTTATTGACGGCATAGATGCTGCATAGGATAAGTAGGTGTTACCCTTTGAACTTTCCCTTGAGAGAGTACACTTAGCCCACTGGTAGGAAGTAGAACGCGATGTCTTTGAACTTCCCCAACCATTTTGTGTGAACGACAATGCACTTCCCACAGCCATCTGTCCTAGCCTCAGCGCTTTTCTCGGTTGTGTTCGTTATTAAGGCCATGAACACCGCCCTGGTTCTGTAAGTGTTTTATGACATATCGTCCCAACTATTCCCTTTTGAAGCGGCCACACTTCTCGCTTACATAGGTGATTCTCTAATAAGGAACGAATCCTTAAACCTTGAATTCTGAAAGTAGACCAAAGATCTGGAATTATCAATCTCCGAATCGAAATTCAGGAAATTCGACCATAAATTTGGGATTATCGACTAACAGAATTACTTGTGAATCATTAAAAGCACACAAAGGCTTATCCTCACAAACCATTAAACACAATTAATGCTTAAAAGTAAAAGCGTTTAATCTTTCACTGTTTCTCATCAGGAATAGGATAGGAGGTATAAAACCCCCACAGTGAACGTCGATGGGTCTTTGCAGTTTAGTTGTCCCTTTGAACCTAGACCATTGAATCTCCAATCGCATAAGTTGGGTGTCCACATACGTAACCACATCATTTAATGGACTTTAGTCTCATTCCTCTTGATGATGTTTCAACTACCTCTCGATTCAACCCTTTCGTTAAGGGATCAGCTATATATGTTGTCCCTTGACCGAACATAATCTATCGTGATCACTCCAGTTGAGAGTAGTTGTCTAATAGAACTATGTCTCCGTCTGATATGACGAGACTTTTTCTTATTATATATCGCGGACTGAGCCATATCTATAGCAGATGTGCTATCACAATGGATACTAATCGCAGATATGGGTCTCGGCCATCTTGGGATATCCTCAACAAACTGACGAAGCCATTCTGCCTCTTCACCAGCCTTATCTTAGGCAACAAACTCTGATTCCATAGTGGATCGAGTTATAACAGTTTGTTTTGTAGATTTCCAAGAAATTGCTCCACCGCCTAGTAGAAATACATAACCACTAGTGGATTTCAAATCCTTGATATCCTGTATCCAGTTGGCATCAGTATATCCCTCAAGTACTGCTGGATAACTCGTGTACTGTATACCGTAGTTACGAGTAAAACGAAGGTATCTCAACAACCTCGTTATAGCCTTCCAGTGAGTCTCACTTGGAATGTCTGGTCTGGTACAATTCATTAAGTACATCAGACTTCCCATGACTCTCGAATACCCCAACTGGTTAACAGCGTCAGATTTATTCTTGAATAGATGCATATTAGGATCTATTGGAGTAGGCGACGTTTGAGAGTCATCTTTGTTGAATTTATCCAAGATTTTATAACCATAATGAGATTGGGTCAAGGTAATACCTTCAGAACTACGAATGATCTGATCCCTAGGATCACATCCTCCAATCCCATATCTTTCATGTCAAATCGAGAGTTCAACATTGCTTTGGTAGATTTGATCATTACATCATTACTACCCACAATGAGCAAGTCATCTACATACAGACAAAGAATCACATATCCTTTATCAGTGTCTTTCACATAGACGCACTTATCGCACTCATTGATTCTGAAACCATTGGCTAAAACAACACTATCAAATTTCTCATGCCATTGCTTTGGTGCTTGTTTTAAGCCATATAATGATTTTACCAATTTGCAGACTTTCCCTTTTTGGCCAGGAGCACTGAAACCCTCAGGTTGCTCCATGTAGATTTCTTCTTCTAAATCTCCATTCAAAAAAGCAGTCTTTACATCCATTTGATGAATCTCAAGCTTTCGCAATGCAGCGTCGCTAGTATCATCCTGATGGAACATATTCTCGTAACAGGAGAATAGGTATCAAAATAGTCTAGACCTTTCTTTTGTCTATAACCCTTAATGACAAGTCTCGCTTTATACTTGTCAATGGTTCCATCAGTCTTCATCTTCCTTTTGAAGACTCACTTGTAGCCTAGAGGTTTACAACCTGGAGGTAAATCCACTAGCTCCCAAGTATGATTATGTAGAATAGAATCGATTTCACTCTTAATCGCTTCTTTCCACATTGGTCCCTCAGGCGAGCTCATGGCCTCTTTATAGCTTTGAGGTTCAGACTCAAGCATATATGTTATGGAATCAGGACCATAAGACATTTATGTCCTAACTCTTTTGCTTCGCCTGAGTTCATCCACATGTTCCTCTTGACCCTCAAGATCTTCAGGAATCTCTACACCATCATCTACAGACTTGCGAGTCCGTTTTGACGAATCCACCCTACCCTTGGCGGGGAACACATCTTCAAAGAAAGAAGCATTTCTTGATTCCATGATCGTGTTCTTATGAATCTTTGGATGATGAGACTCATGTACTAAGAAGCGATAAGCACTGCTCTCATGTGCATATCCAATAAAGATACAGTCAACCGTTTTAGGTCCGATCTTTAACTTCTTAGGAGGTGGTATCATTACCTTTGCAAGGCACCCCCACATTCTTAAGTATTTAAAAGATGGTTTCACACTTTTTCATAACTCTTGTGGAGTCTTGCTTTCATCTTTTCGTGGGATCTTATTTAAAAGATAATTGGCTATCAAAATAGTCTCCCCCCACATGTTCTGTGGTAACCCTGAACTTATGAGCATCGCATTCATCATCTCCTTAAGAGTGCGATTCTTCCGTTCAGCTACACCATTTGATTGTGGTGAATAAGGAGCAGTGACTTCGTGAATAATACCCTTTTCAGCACAATATTGCCCAAATGGTTCAACATATTCACCTCCACAATCACTTCTAATCACCTTGATCTTTTTATCAAGTTGATTTTCAACCTCAGTTTTGTAGAGAAAATGAATTTCTCCAACGTCTCATCTTTGCTTTTCAGCAAATACACATAACAATATTTCGTACTATCATCCACGAAGGTGATGAAATACTTGTTATTTCCTCTAGTTTGAACAAACTTGAGATCACAAATGTCGCTATGAACAAGTTCCAGCGGTTTAGTATTTCTCTTAACTTGTTTGAACGAAGTTCTAGTCATTTTCGCCTCAACACAAGTTTCACATTTGTGACTTTGATCGATTTTTAAATATGGAATGTTTTCCATGTTCATCAATCGTCGGATTGAGTCATAATTCACGTGTCCTAATCTACCATGCCATAAATTGGAAGATTCAATCATTTAAGCAGAAGAAGAAGCTTTCATTTCATTGTTGTTGGAAGGTACAACATAGTGTTCAATTTGAACATGCCGTCAAGCACATAGCCACGGCCAATGAACACATTATTCTTAGATGAGACTACTTTACCAGACTCAATCACTAGTTTAAAGCCATGCTTATCTAACAGAGAACCGGACACAAGGTTCTTGCGAATGTCAGGCACATACAAGACATTCTTCAAGGTAAGCTCCTTCCCGGACGTCATCTTCAGCACCACAGTGCCACGTCCCTTAACCATAGAGGTTGCTGAGTTTCCCATGTAAACTGGCTCGCCGTTTTCCACAGCTTGGAAGCTTGAAAAGGCCTCCCTGACACAGGTGAAATGCTTTGTGGCGCCTGTGTCAATCCACCACTCCTTGGGGTTGGAGTCTGCCAAATTCATTTCGCTGATCACAGCGCACAGGTTCATGTAGTCCACATCCTGGGCGGAATTTACGACCACATTTGCCTGATTCTTCTTTGGCTTCTTGCAGTCCGGTGACTTGTGTCCAACGGTGCCGCAGTTATAGCATTTCCCAGTGAATTCCGTCTTCTTCGAGATTCCACCTTTTGCTTTCAGTTTTGTGCCCTTCTTGGCATTGCGAGGCTTGTCTGAGTTGAAACCACCATAAGGTTCAACAACATTCACCTTCGCCGCAGGCATGGTAGTCTTGATTAAGCCCTTCTCTTCTTTATGAAGACGTAGCTATCAAGACCTTGAGTGCTCAGTATGAAGAACATCTTCAGCCGCCACAGTTTTGAAATTCATTCTATTCTTGAACTTCTCGAATCGTTCAACATGGTTAAATGACACCAGCGGTAGCCCATTACCATCACGTCCAACAACAACATTGTTGTTTGTGGACATAGTTCTCGTTGTAAAAAACAACAAAGCGAATCATTATTGTTCGCAGACATGGTTCCGTTGTACGAAACAACAAACCAAATCAGTTCTGGTGTTTATACGTGTGTTGGAAAAATCCGTACAAATATAAAAATATTGACGGAGATTTCACACGAATCAGGTATATAACAATCAAGCACGTTACATGAAAATGATGAACATATATGTATCAATAATCAAAAAATCATGATACAAACGTTCGGAAAAATTAATAATTATGCATATTAGCATACATCACACATTTAGCATATATCACATCTTCCATGCCAGACTAATAATATGCGTGCATGTATAAAGAAACATGTAAACCATTAATATACTTGTAAACAAGAGACTTGCAAACAATTAATATACAATATACATGCATGTAAACAATTAAGATACGTGCATGCTAATGGACAATTAAAAAAATATTCAATTATTCATGTTAATCGTGTGGCTTGATTTCGAAAACATCAAGCACGTATATTTACAAAATACACGTACAGTTTGCTGGGAAAACTGATATATTAATTAACATGACTGTGCATATAATTTATATGATTTTTGGAAATTCTCGATTCATTATATAGTTCAAAAAATTTAGGTTCCAGACTGTTGGAACTACATACAGAAAATTAATTGTAAGATAATACAAAATTAATTATCATGCACAGTAAATCAAAAAATTAAATAATCAGATATATGCACAGATGGAGTCGTGACAGGTCACTGCCCTGAAAACGAAATTGGCCCGGTAAAGGTTTCATCCCCTAAGGTAAAACCATCAAGGTACTCGCCTACTAAAGAGTAGCAGTACCTCGTACTCGCACTTTGCCCAATGGATATCTATCACATAATCACAGAAAAAAGGCTTGAAACAAAGTCGGACCTTTTAGACTGAGGAGGGAGAGAGAGAGATTGAGACTTCAGGACTTGTCAACTGAAGAATGAGATCAATAGTTCTGAATTTAGAGGGTTCTATTTATAGGCACTAGACACCCTATCAGAATCAGGAAGTGATAAGTCTGATGATTATGAGATAATTATCTTCCATAATTAATTTACTATCACCGGTAAGTAAATATGTTGAGATCACAATCTCCCATAATTGATTTACTATTACTGGTAAGTAAATATGTTGGAATGTTCTTAGATAATCAGAAAATATTCGAATTGATCTTCTATTATCTGAACAAACTCGAATTTATCTCAACAGCATGTATTTATCAGCTGAAAATTCGAATTTAATACTAGGCCCAACTATGGAAAATAATTGAATCCATATTCTGAAAATTAGGCCCAAGTTTGGTCCAATTCGTCAAATAGTTCCAGTCCAAGAGATCAACTTTGAGCATCGATATCTCATTCACCGTTGATCCGATTTGAGTGTTTAAATAGTCGATTTTGTAGTACTCGCAGAGGAGAATCCAAAACCACCAAGAACATAATCCAAATCACATTGGAAGCCACTCAAAATCGAGGCCCAAAAGTCGAGTAAAACCCAAACCAAAAAACCAATTTTCCAACACATATAAGGTAAAAACGACGTTAAGTAGGAGTTTTTCTAGTCAATTTTGCAATAGAGCATGATTCCTTATATCAGAAATTCTGACGGGAATAATTAGGCCGTCATAACTAGGAGGTGGAAAGACACATATGCTTAATAGATCCATTATATAAATCTAGTGAGATTTCATCATAAAATCACTTGACAATATGTGGAATTACCTATCAAACTTATATATTGAGCAATCATACACTTCATTTCTGATGTGAAATTTACTCTAAAATCTTATGTTTCTCTCGAAACAACTATTATTTATAATTAACTATACCTCTCACTGTGTGAAGCCGTATCAAAAAGGTCAAATCGGTCTTGTTCTTAGCACACATGAATATATTCCATTTTCAACAAGTGTAGCCGATCGAAAAGCGGCTCAACGAGCAACAGACTTCTTACTTGGATGGTACATACGTCTCTCTTCTTCTATGTTTCCATGCATTATTCATTTGGCACAATAAATTTATTCAGGTGCACGTCAAATTTACTTGTGCAGGTCTGATTTTTTTATTTATAATACTCCTACTTTTTACTAATGCAGATCCGCTAATTTGAAATATATAATAATATTATTTTTTTAAATATGTATAATTAAATTGAAACTGCATTTAGTAATGACCTAAATTTGTCATTTGCAATGTACTGAACATGTTTGCAGACCCAATAGTATTTGGTCATTATCCTGAGAGCATGATAAGAATCGTGGGTCAAAGGCTGCCGGAATTCAGCCTAGCCGAAGCCGAGCTTGTTAAGGGCTCATGCGATTTCTTTGGGTTGAATTACTATTCTGCTTCCTATGTGTCTGATTCCATAACTACCGTCGCCCTAAATCATAGCTACACATCGGATATTCATACTCTAGAGTCAAGTAAGTAATGTCATCAAATTATCAAAGACAAAATTATGTTTTGAAAAGATTAGATGATTTAGTCGGATAAATAAATAAAAAATATATATAATTAGAATGAACGGGGTTTAAGACTTCTTGAGCTTATTTATATAATAAGTTGTCAAAAACATTGTACATACTTAAAAATTAAAAATTCTTGAGTGAGTTCGTCTACGTATAAGTTATCATATGTTTATTTGGGATAATTTGTGTGTTTGAAAGGCAACTAAAATGTGTTGACTATTATTCATATTAAATTTAATCATTTAAAACAAGCTTGGATAGTTCTTCACAATTTATTTTGAACATTGCCACTTATGCTATTATATATGATTCTCATGATAATTAAGAAGAGATTAATTTCATGATTTTGATAGCTGATCTTCAACTATATTATATATTCAGCCATGAGGGACGGGGTGCCCATAGGTGAACAGGTACGAATGATTAATTAATTAACCATATATTTTCTTCCATATATCTTATGAGTCCATTATTTACTTATACAGTCCGTATTTATAATTTAAAATATGATGTATTCTTATTTACGGGAACTATATTTACTTTTAAATAATAACTAAGGGTATTAATGTCATTTTATAAATAAATACGGACTATATCCTATGAGTCCATTATTTACTTATACAGTCCGTATTTGTAATTTAAAATATCAAGACATAATTAACATCCGTTCATCAATACCTCCGTTCAATTTGAAACATTTATCTACAATTTGGAATAATATTAAGTATGGAGTAGTGGTAGCTAATTCAACCATTTTTATAAATTGTCACAGGATATACTGAAAGCAGCATTGAGCATGATGAAGAATTGGTGGCGATGGATACCGGAAGAGTAGCATTCTTTAGAGAGCATTTGAAGTATATGAAACAGGCAATAGAGTAAGTTAATTATTTATATTTAATTGTTTTTCTCCCCATAAATATTAGTGAACTGATATAAACTAATTAAAATTATAATAAAAAAGGACATATTAAAAAGTAAAACTCTCCCATGGCCCTGAATTCTTTAATAAACTCTATTGTAATCCCGAGTTCTTGAACTATCCTTTTGTAACCCTTGATCAGCAATGAATGTGTTGACGTAACCTTTCACCGACATTGACGCGCTTAATTTTGTCAGTATTATAAATATAAATAATTAAAATACTCTCAATAATTTATTCTATTATTTCCGGCATACTGCTTGCTTCTTGTTTCCCATGCAATTTCAAAGTCATCTCCTCAACTCTTTTTTTATTTTGAGCAAACCACTATAAATTGGGGGAATTTTTATTCGGCTTCCCATACCTATAAAAATAATAATACAACAGGCAAGTTTGTATGGAGATGAACTCCAAAAACATTTGTAATGCTTTTCAAAAGAATAGGCCAAAAATGAAGTCATGTACAAAAGAATTTAGTTATGTTATTCTTTAGGATCTATTATTTAGAGAATTGATAAACAAAATTCAAACGGCCCCAAGAAAACATAACTTACAATATGTTATATGGCTAGTGGAAACTCCTCTTATTGATTCAGCCTACAGCTTTTGAGGGATTCAGTGGCAATTTTGTAGAGAAATTTGCCGCTACGTGTTGTTCACATTGATATGATAGAAGTGGTGTAAGCTGTACTTGGTGTAGGGACTTTGGCTCCTTCTGTGGTTTGAGTTATCTGCAAGTTCACAACAGAAAGGAGCAGGAATGAGAGTAGTATCAATTCTAAGGACGGTGCAGCCTTAAAGAAGGTGTGCCTTCCTTGTCAAGTATATATAAACCCCTTACTTTTTGGGATAACTGTTGAGCAACATCAAGAAAAGATAACTGTTTAGAATGTATAGCATGTTTTGCCAAAGCATTAGCAACTGTATTACCTCTCTTAATATATGCACAATCTCAGAGTCAGAAAGAGCATGACAGATCTCATCTACTAAAGTATAAAGTTTCCAATAGATATGAATTTTTGACCAGTTTAGTTGATAGCATGCAATCAGATTCAATTAGCATGGTATGTTCATATCAGAGAATGTCTTGATTCCCAGCCCTATAGCTAATAATTATGCATGCAATGGGCGAATCAGCCTTAGTGTAAACACACCTAGCAGTAACTAAAATCTCATATGAGTCTATGATGATCAGTCACAGTCCAGTTTCATGATTAGAAGATAACCATGCAGCATCAGTGTTAACTTTGAAGTTAGAGTAAGGACTGGTCCAATGAGTATCCATTTGGGAAAGTATCCATTTGCAGCCTACTCAATATCATGCATATAATGAATATATAAGGGCTTAGCATCAAATGAGTTATAAATCATAGTTTTTATATCATGTAGGATATTAGGGACCATAGGAGTAGAATTATGAAAAATAAATTTATTCCTAGCTTTCCACATAAACCACATGAAAAAAGAGCTTTATTAGAATGAGTAAGGACTGAATTGCAGTTTTACCAGGTCTAGACAAACTAGTAAAGGGAAATTCTATTCCATATTGTAGAAAAGTTAGGGGTCCTAATTCCAATGAAATTATTAACCCCTTACCAAATCTGTACAGCCAGCTGACATTTATTTTAAAAAATAGGCCAAGGAGTCTAAATTGTTGCAGAAACAACATTTAGAGACCACGTTGAAACCATAGGATTTATCCAAAAATTAAAGGTTACCTAAGGACTTTTTTCTATATTAAAATAATCAGATTATAATTAAACTAAAATTATCGTTAATACCATATTAAATTATAAACATTTTAGATATTTGTATTCTAAATTAATATAATTCCCAATCTTGTACTAACAACACATATTCCTTCTATATTGTTTTTGTAGTCTCGGGGTGAATGTAAAGGGTTACTATGCATGGTCTTTTTTGGATACATTTGAGTGGAGTACGGGGTTCAAATGCCGTTTCGGTATGTATTATATTGACTTCACAAAGAGCTGGTTGAGGAGGATTCCTAAATTTTCTGCATTGGCTTTCACTCACTTTCTCCTCTTTTAAATTCTACCAATCCGTCTTTTCTTTCAAAAAATTTGAAATAGTCTATGGTATCCAATCTATAGGCTACTACCTTTTACAATTAAAGAGATTCTACACATGCAAGTGATGAGAGTTAATCTCATGTAATAGTATTTTAATTTTTGTGACGATTTGTAACCAAATACTAGCATTACTAGAATATCAAGCCATCTAAGGCAGTTCATCCTTCATGTGTACGTTAAGGCAGAAAACAAATGCCTTCCCTAGTTGTGACTTAAATGAGAAAAATCATCTAAGGCCGTCCTCTTCCGCCTTAGATGTGTTTGGGTTTAAGGAATTTGTTTCCGCCTTAGATGAAGGCTTATACGCCTTGCTAAAGGCTTACGAACTCGCTAGCATGAAAGTCTGTATGATATGAATTGACTCTTTGCGATACCGTAACAAGCAAACGCTAGTACCAAACAAATGGATGATTATTTTGTTACGACAGAAGCTTACGGACCGCTAGATGAAATTCTAGCGAACTCGCTACTAAGAAACCCTAGACTGTTATGAATGTGTACGAGACTGGTTACGACTCCAACCGTGCGGATCACTAAAACTAGTTACGATCTCGTAAGGCAGCCTAACTTGTCATATATTCATCTGCTGACGAGACTAGTTACGAGTAACAGAGGTGATTCGCTGGGTCAGAAGTAGCGAACTCGTTCCAAGCCAAATTCCATTTAGGGTTGAACCAAACGAGACAGGTTACGACAGACACGTGATAATCTCTAGTAAACCTGTAACGAGATCGCAGCCGAAAAATTGTATATAATAATAATTGTAAAAATATAAAAAAAAATGGTTGGCTACAGTAACGGGTTCGCTACAGTTCTCGCTACTTTAAAACAACGTCGTGTGATCACTGGGTGAGCGACAAAAATAAATGACGTTAAGAGTAAGCTAGAGATTCGCCTGGTGTTGGCGTGTATGGTTACGAGCTCGACAGAGATCAGATTGGAGAGGCAGAGAAGAACGAGCGATTTGGTAGCGAAGGCGCAAAAACTAAGCTCAGAAATATAATTCTTGTGATTGAAGTAGCGACAGTACAAGATGGTCGCACCAATTTTAATGTAACTGGCGAGACAGGTAACAAGATTGCAGGGAATTCGTAAGTATCACAAAATTATAGGATTTGAGCCATTTCCACCCATTTCCACTAAAGTTGGGTTTCATTTTAATTGTCTAAGCTGTCAATTGCAAGATGCATGGTATCTAAGCACAAAACATGAACATGAAACACTATCAAGCCACACTTTATAAACTAATGGAAGTAATGGAACTCAAAAGTATATGCATCAATTTGACAAAAAAAGAAACTAGCTTTTATTGGGAATGTGAGGCCTAGAGATGTACCGAGATCTAATAAGGACCAAGTGTCTAGCCAATGCATCTCTACCATCCTCCAACTCCTTCTTGGTGTATGGTGCATGATTTTCCTCGATAATCTAAGAATATGAAATGTTTTTTTAATACTATTAAATGCAATGTAGATAGTAATAGGTACAATAAGTAGGTTATAAGAATTCTTACGCGATGTAATTCCAAATTATCTTCAACAAGGCCAGCAACGCACTCGCTTGCGTACAACATCATATAGTAACCGCACTCCCAATTTGATAATTGTTTTCGGTGCTGAAAGTGAAGAAGTATAAGAAATGTTTTGAAATGAAATCATAGCTGAAATAAATGAGCATTGGATTTGTAATGTCACCTGAATTTGTATAAGGTTGAAGGGAAGTAATGTGTCGTCATGTGCACTATGCATAGCAATCTCTAATAAATCTATAAATTTTGTAGATGGACCAAAGTGTAGCGGGTCCATCCAGTACACTCGCTTCAACGATGGTATCATAGCTACAAAACTCCAATGGCCACTACATATTTTTAAAAATGGAAATGTAAGAACCCGACTCGAAGATTTGAATGTTTACAAAATGCAAATAACCAAGTAATAAAGAAAACAAACCTCTCCAGATATGGGCCTATGTAAATTGTCTTGCTCTTGTCACTTAGGATCTTTGAAAGATAAGTAAGTCGTGATTGATTACTTTCATTCATTTCTTGCAGGCATATTGGGTGCAAAAAACCAATGAACGTCTTTGTGTTTAGAGCAAGAAATTGCATGTACCTAAATAAACAATAGAGCGGATATGAATGTATATTAGTGCACAAGTATATGATAATTTGTAAGTTGCAATACGCTAGCAAAGATGAGAAGAAGTAGCTTACATTTGATGTAGTATAAGGATTGTTTCGGGAAGGGTTTGATAGTGCCAGAAAAGGGCAAAGTCTTCCCATGGAACGACTAATTCGCTCGCCTCGCCGAACACCTACTTATTGGAATAAGTAGTAATGGTTAACAATAGGTTGGTCAACCTCATGTTGTGGCGGGGAAGGATGTGATTCTCTAGACGAGGGTCCATTTATTTGCTCGGTGTCACAAAAATCAGATGGAAGAGGATACTTTATAAAAGATCATACATTGGCCAACATTGTTTTCAATTTCTTGACCTCTTGGTCGGATTTTTTGGCCAATATATGATCCTTATCGCCTCGCCGAACACCTCAATGGCCGGTACAATAAGTAGTAATGGTAAACAATAGGTTGGTCAACCTCATGTTGTGGTGGGGAAGGATGTGATTCTCTAGACGAGGGTCCATTGATTGGCTCGGTGTCACAAAAATCAGATGGAAGAGGATACTTTATAAAAGATCATATATTGGCCAACATTGTTTTCAATTTCTTGACCTCTTGGTCGGATTTTTTGGCTTGGTTCAATGCTATTTGGAGTTTGGATGGTTTAGGGTCTTTACTACTACGTTTGATACCAAACACCTATATTTGATTAACATAACCACCAATTCCCTTAGCTCTTCCCGGATGCTCGGCCTTCCCAAGTGCCCTACGTAGCACATTGTGTTTAACAACTGGGATGAACAAGCCTTCTTCAACTTCACGCTCGACCTCGTCCTAAAAAGGTAGTATTATAAATTAAAAGTTATTATCGTCATCAATTGTTGTGTTTGATGGTGTGATTGTAGATACTAAAATGGAACATGGTATGGCGTAGTAGGTAAAGCATACCACTCGATTAGCCACCCTTTTTGCCTCATCACTTGAGAAAGTCCCGTCTTTTTTAATTCTACCAAAGACGAATAATTGTTGTCTACTATATGTTGTAGGGTATTCGGCAATGACTAGCTTGTACGCCTCTTCCGCGTCCATGCCCCCATCCACAAGCTCTTTTACCTTGGTTTCTTGATTTTTTTTTGAGGTCTTCCTCCCCACACCCAAGTACCCCGCCCTACCCCCGATGTAAGGCATAACATTATCAACAGTGGCTTTGCGCTTCCTATCCCCCAAACCCTTTTAAAAAGTCTATATTATTTTAGGAATAAAGCACTAACGGAAACAATAATATTTGGCTAATTCGCATGAAACTATTATTGCAAGATGTAGTAAGTAAACTGACCTTTGCGTCATTTTCTAACCATCGCTTCTTGAATGTCTCCCAAGTAAGGGGTACAATGTGATTGTAACGCGTACTTGGATCTTGCCCAAACCTCGTGCCCTTTGGTTTGATATAATCATTGGCAAGGGTATATTTGTATTCTCGATGAGCCTTTGATGCGATTTGAAGAGCCTTCACTTGATCATAGTATGTTGCCTTGATAATAAAGAGGCACTACAAATGTGATCATAGCTTAGTCACATTCACAATTTTCAATTGAAATTAAAAATAACAAGTGCCACACTAACCTTGCATTCCTTCCATATATCCTTTTTGATGTCGATGCTTAGTAGCCTCCAATCCTTTGTGTCTAATGGTGTGCGTATCCTACCCGTCTTAGCACACCAACTCGACCATCGCGCGGCATCATCGTCGGGTGAAATAGCAATACCAATGTCATTAAACTTGACATGTGTTAGTATTTTGTTATCCATCCTAATCTCTAATTCGCGACAATGTGTGAGAAGTTGAGCTTCTTTTGATGCGCGACTCACTTCTCATTGTTTTTTAACCTCACTTGAACCGCCAACAACATTCCCCCCCCCCCACTTGAGTCGGATTTACCGGAACTTGTAGGGCTATCCATTAAGCTTTCCTTTGCATGGTGAAATTAGTTAATGGCTAATGCAATGCTAATAAGTCAAAGTTGTACTTTTAAGTAATAACCTATGAAACATAATCCTAAAATTTAGGGCTAAGCTTGCAAGTGACAACATTAAAATAAAATTTTGATTTTCGCTCAGAACATGCTTCTGACATGATATTTAGTAATAAGATGATTAATGGAGGCACTATGTACAAGAAAATCAATTTTTTAGCAAATAAGAATGAAAAAAAACGTACCTTTGGTATATGACAAAGTTGTGTCGGGAGAATTGATTATGTTTATTGGGGATGGTCTACCTTGTTTGTCCCTCTCCTACCCACAACAAAGGAGGTTACCAAATTGAACATGCACAACTAAAGATTGACATAAATTGCAAGAATATAGGGAAAAATGTGGTTGGGAATTCATTGCAAAACTTACCAATATTTTGCATGCAATTAGTGGCTAGTTCCACTTTGTTTTGACACAATTGATGTGTCCAACATGTATGGGATGGGATATGGAGATTTGATGTAAAGAAAAGTGAGGAGATTTGAGAAGATGTGTAAAAGTTTGATTTTTGGAGATGAAACCCGTAAAATGTGATGAATAAGATGCCAAAAGTGTTGTGTTTTTCTGTTCATTAACGTGTTCACTTTATTGTAGCTTACCTTGTTGCAAATTCGGAACTCTCTCGTTACACCTGACGAGGGTTGTTACGATATCGTGACATGCTCATGTGATTACCTTTTATGGTGTACTTTATCTTTCTAGCGACATCGTAACTGAAAAGCTGAAAAAAATTATGTGACTTGGTAGTTGAGATATCGCTACCTATGATCGCCAGAACTACATAACATAATTTGAATTTTTTTACAACGCACTCATACATGCTTGGATCATGATATAAACAATATGATGTTATGGAATAAAACACAAATTCTTCTATTGTAAAAATAATTTTCATTTGTTCCGTCATAAGCTGATATATTTTTATAGGGTTTGGTTGACTTAATGTGCACTTACACTATATAAAGCTTTTCGGAAACTAAATCTGTAATTGTAAGACATTAAGAAACTCTACAAATCACGTGTACGCTTGTAAATGATGTCCGTCGATTACCTTTAAAGACAATAGCAGAGTTGATGTTCACACAGGAACTACATATATGCGCAGTTCACTTGATTTTGATAAGAGAAACTTGGTTTATTGTAACTCATGTCTGTGATTACAAGTACAATTCATGAAGTAAACAAAGTATCATGCACACATACACTAACCAATTGTAATCACACATCTACTAACGAGTATCGCTTCATAACATTGCATGTTGATGTACTAAGATGTACTCTGATAGACATAATATTATGATTGATATCTTCCAAATTTAGTATTATACTGTCTATATATAAAATGTAAATATTTTAGAATGTGATTGTTCTTAACAAAATTTAAACTGAATTATCTTGGTTTTACATTGAGTTATGTTATATTGCTTATGTACATTTCCATGCTGATGTACAAAGACGTGCTCTACTTGAGTTAATATCATGATCGATATTTTCCAAATTGAGTATTATACTGTCTCTTTTAAAAATGTATATATTGTAGACGTTGAAAGTGCTTTAAAAAATTAAACAGAATCATTTTTGAGTTATCTTAAAACTAGCTTGTTTACTTGCGAAATCGCTAGTATACAAGTTAACATAGTTAAACCCTGAACCCTAAACCCACTTACCCACAAACCTACAAACCCATGAAACCCCATGAAAACGTGTTGCGATATCGCTAGTCAATAAGTAAATAAAAAAAGGATTTTTGGGTTGGGGTTGGGCTGGGCTGGATACTGGGCTGAGTAGTGATAGTATAATTATTGGGCCTCATGTAGTAGGCCTTAGCATAGATGTTTCATGTTCAGTTTTGCGCGGGTCGGCGACTTATCGATCCATTCAATAATTTCAATCAATATATACTGAATAATGACCATCTGATGAGCCGATGTGGGAAAATACTAACAAGACTAGTAGCGATTTCGCTATAGGTTTAATTAAATTTGATGAAATTGTGAATAGAGCTTCTAGCGACTTCGCTAATGACACGCTTGACTAGCAAGCATATTCAAGATCTCGTAACTAAAACTGTAGGTATGAGAGAGTTACTTACGAAATCGCTAGTAGGTTTAAGTAGCTACTAACGTGTGAGGTAGCGAGCTCGCTACACAACTGACTATAAAAATAAATTAGGGATCGGGCTAAAATTAATTAGCCCCAAATTGAAAAACCAGAAAACCCACGACACAGACAAATCCGGCCATAATCCCAGCAATCTAGCCGAAGATATGCTGCCAAAAACCAGGGGTTCTAGTAGTGGTAGAGGTCGGTCGGGTAGGGGACGGGGAGCAGCCGGAAACAAGTGCCGCCGGACTGAGTACGAGAATGAGGAGGTTCAACCGCCGGCGGCACCAGAAGTTCCTGTTCAGCCACCCGCCGGAGATGCCGTAGCTGATGTTGATGGAGCTCCCAACAATGCCACTGAAGAGGAAGAGACTCCAGAATTCTTCAATGACGCCGCCAAAGCTAGGTATGCTCGTTGTTGCTCTCGGAAAATAGTCAATAACAATGTGTTTGACAGTTGTGTTGTGCCAACTCTGCAACTCGATTATGTGCTAGACCACTTTAGGGAACAGCATCTAGACTATTTACTACAACTTCCCGAGCCCATTTACCTTGAGGAGCTCTTACAGTTTTATGCAAACCTAGGGTTAGAGGAGGGATCGGATGATATAACTACTATTTTGAGAGGGGTTAAGTTTAAATTAGATAAGTTAATGATAAACAGTGTGCTGAAATGTCCCTATAAGATTCATGCCGATCTCAGGCCTACCAAGAAAGATGGGCCGTACGAGGTTCATTATGAGCAACGCTTTCCAGCTGTTAGCCCCAAACAGCCGTTCACTACTACAAAGGGGTAGATGCAAGACACATATTTAAGGCGTTTAAGCCTGGCGCGTTTTTTTACGCCTTGATTGAAGGTAGCGAGCTCGCTACCATCTCAAACTAGCAAAAAAAAATTACATTCAAGACGGAAAGAAGCATTTAAAGGCGGAAATGGGTTTTGACGTTAAAAACTGCTTGACCAAGGCGGAAAAAATGTATCCGCCTTAAATTGAATTGGTTGTTGCGATCTCGTAACCTTTGTAGTAATATAAACGTGTCCGTAGCGATTTCGTAGGTTAGCTCGTTAGTTGTAGGTTTGTGCGTTGCGATCTCGTAAGCTCTGCTAAACCCTAATTTTAGCAGGCGAGGATGTGGGAGATGTCGTAACTGGGACGGTAGTGTATTGCGTTTGATGTTACGGTACCGCTTCTGTGCACGTCAAATTTGTCATTGTTCAATGTACAGTGCATGTGAGGGTGATTGAAATATTACGAGTTCGCTGGCTATCCAAAGGTGTTAGCGACGTAGTAGCGATATCGCAAGCGCGTCTTTGTGGGTCACAGATTTAAGCTGAACTGGCCGTTCTAACTCCAAAAACAAAAACTTTAAAAGGGTCTAAACAGGTGGGTATTGAAGGGTGATCAGTTGAAGTGTTCTCGGAGGTCTCATTGTTCCCGTGTTGGTGTAGGTAAGGTTTAACTTGCGTAATGTACTGGCTTGTCTCTTGATTTTGGTTGATTTTATGCATAATTTTTGGTTTCATTTTGGTTTATCTTGGTTGTTTTGTTAATGCAGTGTGTAGTTTATGTGTTGATCATCTAAAGTCAGTGGGTTAGTAGTATTGTGTAGTTGTTTGTCTGATTTGTGAATTATGGACCGCGAACGAATAATGAAGGAGAATGCTCGATTATCGAAGGAGTACTTAGATTTGGTTGAACAGTTCTTAGATGTTGGGTTGCGACATTGTAGACAGAACAGCATAGGAGGGGTTAGATGTCCATGCAACAAGTGTAGAAACAACGCCATATTTGAAGATATTGCTGTCGTGCGTGAACATTTAATTTGTAAAGGTTTTGACAAATCCTACACAGAATGGGTGTGGCATGAGGAAGGCCATTATGGAAGTGACCAGGTGGAGATGGAGGAGGGAAGCGCCGAGGAAATCCTGCAGTATAATGAACAGCTTTCAGACATGTGCGACGATGTTGTTATGGAGTTTGTTGGGAAGAAAAGTATGCTGGAGGCAATGTATGACGATAAAAAGACAAGCTTATATGTTGGGGCTAAGCATTCTAGACTGGGAGCAACATTGTTGTTAATGAACCTAAAGGCAAGGCATGGTATTTCTGATAAAGGAATGACGGAATTGCTAGAGTTGGTTAAAGAGTTACTTCCTCAGGACAACTTATGTCCTGAACAGGGTTTATGCTGCGCGGAAGATATTGTGTCCTATGGGCATGGAGTTTACTAAGATTCACGCATGCCCGAATGATCGTATGTTGTATAGGGGGATTGTTGATTCCTTGAGGGATGATTGCAAGGTATGCGGTGAGTCTAGATGGAAAAAGAAGGAGGGAAAGGTCGAGATATGTGGAGAAATAGTGACAACATCGACAAAGCAAGGTCCTGCTAAGGTGATGTGGTACATGCCCTTGAAACCGAGATTGACGCGTTTGTATGCCAATCCAGTTGATGCAAAATTGTTAACATGGCATGCCGATAGGGTTCGAGAGGAAGATGATGATATTATATCTCACGCTTTTGATGGTGATCAGTGGAAGAAGATGGATGCTATGTACCCAAAATTTGCTGACGAACCTAGACACGTGCGCTTAGGACTATCTACTGACGGAATAAACCCTTTCGGGAACATGTCCAGCACCCACAGTTCATGGCCAGTGATGCTTGTTATTTATAATCTACCTTAATGGTTGATGATGAAACGAAAGTATGTGCTTTTGAACACTATGATCTCGGGGCCTAAGCAACCTGGCAATGACATTGATGTATATCTAGCACCTCTTGTTGAGGAGTTGGAATCCTTGTTTAAGCATGGGGTTCATATTCCTGACGGAAGTCGAGGTGACACGACATTCCAACTTAAAGCCATGTTGATGTGGAGCATCAATGATTTCCCTGCTTTGGGTAACCTTGGAGGGTGTTCTGTGAAAGGGCATTTTGCATGTCCCGTTTGTGAGAGCCATACTAGTCATTGTCAATTAAAGCACGGTGGTAAGCCTGTTTATCTAGGTCATAGACAATTTCTACCTAGAAGTCATCCGTGGAGGAGTGCAAAGAAGTGGTTTAACGGTCAGGAAGAGCATGGTTTTGCCCCAGTCCCACTATCAGGTACTGAAATATTGGAAAAGGTAGCGGGCATGGAGTTTGTGTTGGGAAAGGGAAAAAAGAAAAGCGCTCAAACTACGATTTGGAAGAAATGTTCGATTTTTTTCAAGCTCGATTATTGGGAGCACTTGGATGTGCGCCACTGTCTAGATGTCATGCACATAGAGAAGAATGTATGCAAAACTTTGGTTGGGACGCTATTGAATACACCGGGCAAGAGTAAGGATGGATTGAAAAGTAGAAAGGATTTAGTCAATCTTGGCATAAGGATGTCACTTTCTCCCGTTCAAGAAGAAGCAGGTACGACATACTTACCACCTTCTTGTTATTCCTTGTCATCTGAGGAGAAGGAGAGTTTTTGTAGAACTCTAAAATCAGTAAAGGTGCCTTCTAAATATGGTTCGAACATTAGTAGTTGTGTATCTACCGCCGAGTTGAAATTAGTGGGAATGAAGTCGCACGATTGCCACAACCTGATGCAGGATTTGAATGTCATTGCTCTGAGAGGTTGCTTGCCTTCTCACGTTGGAGATGTAGTTGCAAGGCTTTGTTATTTTTTTAAACAAATATGCCGCAAGAGAGTAAGCCGTCGTAAGTTGGATGAATTGCAGGATATGGTAGTTGAAGTACTGTGCAGGCTAGAGATGTATTTTCCCCCTTCATTTTTTGACATAATGATTCATTTGATAGTTCATTTGGTGCGGGAGGTGAAGCTGTGTGGACCGGTGTACTTGAGATGGATGTACCCATTTGAGAGGTACATGAGCATTTTCAAGCATTTTGTTAAGAATCATTATCGACCAGATGCCAGTATAGTGCAGCGATATGTCGCGGAAGAGGTAATAGAATTATGTACCAACTATTTACAGGATGTACCTACTATAGGACTGCCAGTCTCCAGACACGATGGTAGATTGGATGGTGTCGGACTACGCCATAAGTCTTAATTTAGCCCTTCTTCCGATGAAATATCTACAACACATCTGTACATTCTGCGCAACCATCATTCAGTGAGTCCTTATGTTGATGTTCACCTTAATGATATTAGGTCAGCACACCCGAGCTGGTCGGAACCTAGAGTCCTAGAAGCTCATTGCAGAGACTTTACTAGTTGGCTCAAAATACATGTGCAGAATGGCGGTGAACACCCCGACGTTGTAAAATGGGTTGCCAAGAGACCCCTAGGCACAGTTACGTCGTTTAGCGGGTATGACATCAATGGATACACGTTTGGTACTAAGTGGAGTGATGATAGGTCTGCAACCCAAAATAGTGGGGTATCAGTACCTGGAGAGGGTGATAATGGTTTTTTTGGTACCATTACTGATATATGGGAAATGGACTTTGTTCATGTCCGAATCGCATTGTTTAAATGTGAATGGGTAGATCAAGCTGAAGGGGTGCGTACAGAGGATTTAGGCATGACTCTAGTTAATAGAGGAATTCTCGGGTCTAGGGATGATCCATTCATATGTCGGCTCAAGCTCATCAGGTATTCTATGTGGAAGATCCAACTGATGCTCGATGGGAGATCGTTGTTGATGGTAAGAAAACATTCATCTATGGTGACGGCTTGTTCGACGATGACTCCACTGTTTCTACCGACAACATTCCGCCCTCGGTGTACGAAACTCTGGAGGAGGATGATGACATTGTTTTGCGCCGGTGTGCAGAATGGATCATGAGGAAGGCATGTGGATTAATCCTGCGGGGAAAACTACAAAGAGGAAGGGGAGGCAACCAAAGAAGAAGAAGACTAAAAAGAGTAAAAAACAAAAGTAGCTATTTGATAACCATTGTTTTTGAATATTATGCTGTATTTCATGGTTCATGTAGTTAAATTTTGATTTAATTAATTTGAGTACACTAAATCTTCTAATTCTAAAATATTTGTACACTGCTGTAGACGTGGCAATACCGTAACGAAACACGCTAGAAACCAATGCATGTTAACTTGTTGCGTTGCGATTTCGTAACCTTGGCGAACCGGTTACGCTTTCGCAACAAAAAGCTGAAATTCGCAGATGAGCTTCTGTCTCTTGAGTCTGACAGGTTACGATCTCGCTTGATGGGAAAAAATTTGTATACATTTGATTAACTTGAAACTAGCGAAATCGGTAGTAGCTCGCTAGCTGAGTAACTTGATACTGGCAAGCTCGCTAGTATAAAGCCACATACCAAAAAATTAGATTTAACTCCTTAGTAAAGTGGTGTTATATTTTGAAAATTTAGCCACACTAAATAAATAATGGAAGTTTAAATAATCAAATATACATAATAAAATAGATGACATTCAAATTCAAATATTCTTTGCAATGTGTTAGAGAAACTGATAAAAAAAATTGAAAATGAAATTGTTTGGATTTGAGTACAACTACTAGCCAACATGAACGAATGCAAATCTAATCATCATTGCTAGGAGGTGGTGTCTGTGATGGTGCTGGTGGATCCCCCTGCGCTTTTTTCCTCGCACTAGCCCTTTCAATGCCACGTACCACCTTCTCCGTTAACCAATTTGCGTGATTGATTTTGGCCATCTTATCCCTGAAAAGGTCGACCGTGTCTTCTACACCCTTGTAGTATGCCTCTGTGGGTACACCTGTTCATGTAAGTGAATGTAAAAAAGGGTGAGTATAGCAAATAAATTGTATAAAACAGAAATTAAACTGTAGGGGTTTAGTGTGGCTAACCTTCGACGTTCTCTCTGACTTCTTCAGGATTAAACTGTTGCGGTTTCTTGGGTCCATCCGCTACTTTCTGCCACACACCATCAATCAACTCAAACTTACCTTTCCTCTCAAAATATGACATCGTATAGAAGCAACACTCCTGGGCTATTGGAGATAATTTTATCTTGGGATGCACTGAGGTAAGAAACATGGTTATGAAATTACCGTTAGGAAGCTTCTTGACTTTCCTATTATTTTCAACCACACTTTGTCTCATGTGCTCGAAAATGACATGGCCAGGGTTCAACTGTATCTCCTCCATGACGCAGTAAAATATGCTCACAGTAATATAGTTCATCTCGGTGATCCAACCACCCTTAGGCACGACACTCCTAGCGACCATCTCATAAACATTCCTCCACCACTAAGTTTATCCAACTTATAAGATCTAGGCACCCCTAAATCATCAGCATCTATATCAAAGTACTTCTTAGCATACTCTACAACTTGGGCTCGATCCAAAACCCCACACTCGGGTCATTGTTCTCTAATGTAAAACCCCGGAGGGGGTTGGTTGCTATAGTCCTCGTTAACAGCATATGACACGTTCAATGCCTTGTTAAAAAATTCCTCCCCAATCTCGTAGTCCTTCTTATTAACCCTGGTGAACCACCTACCCGTCTCCTTTTCTTCCTCAATCAACTGGTGAAAATTAGCATAGAATTGGCACGTCTCTTCCTTATGTGCCGGATAATTCAAACCTAACAACTCACCCAACTCATGAAATTGAAATATCTTTAACACATTCCCCAAACCTAGTTCTTCTATCTGATTAAAATCAACAACATAACAATCTAGTAATTGACTATGCTCCATGTAATTAGAATAGGCCTCGGATGCATCCAAACTTACAAATCTTTGCTTATCGTATTTGGTTGAACTTGTTCCCGCCGTCGCCCGTGGCTGAGATCCCGAAGCCTGACCTTCATCATGTCGGGCACCCTGCACAAACGGATTGGGTGCCAAATTCTTCGTCCTTGCCATTTCTCTTGTCGGATGGGTATGTGAGATTTTGGTTGGTTTATTTTTCTGAGCTCTGAGACGTTCGATCGATGTTTGAAATCAGAAGATCCCCAAATTTGATATTTAAAGGTTTGCGTCTTGCGATATCGTAACTACCAAGACAGCTTATATTCAAGTTGGTTGCGATCTCGTAAGTTTCCATGCACACAAGTAAACGACGCCGTGTAACATGCTGCTAGGGTTTAATTCTCAGCAGTAATACTAGCGATATCGTAACTAATTAAATTCATATTATATTAATTCTCAGCAGTACTACTAGCGAACTCGCAACTAATTGTATTCATATTAACTTAGCGAGTTCGCTACTATTCCAGTCAATGTTTAAACTGTTCTATGTGTCAATCTTTGTTGTTACGAATTCGCAAGGGTAGAGAAAGTACGCTGCGAGATCGCTACACATTCTCTAGCCAGGCTCTGTTGACTGAATACGTCTTGTTGCGATATCGTGAGGACCTCGTAAATAGGCGCTAGTTAGTTGCGATGTCGCTTGGTGTTCTGTTCATAATAAATCATCATGAAACGTGACAGTGACGATATCGCTATGTCCACGCACTATACAAAAAGTAAATGATTTTGCTGATACGATATGGGCTCTTAGGATGAAAAAATAAAATGTAAGGGACAATATATCAAAACAAGAAAAAATAAATTGTACATGTGCCAAAATGGAAAACACAAGTTCATTACAATCGAAACAAACTGGTGATACAAAAATACATAGTAAAGAACAAACAACTAATACTAGTAGATGATTCGTTCACCGAGGACATGAAGCAGTTCTTGATCGCAAGTGCATGCATCACAGGTGATGTCCGCCGGATCAAGGGGTAGCCAGGGATCGTACCTCACAAACTTATTGAGGCCAGCATGCGGAATGCAGCAGATCGGCCTAGGCCTAACTGCTGCTTCTGAGAAGTACCTGAGGTAGTGTGTCCAACCCCAAGCGTATCTCAGACCTCTTTTGACGCGTTGCCTAGCTAGACGGAGGCCCTGTTTGTCGGTTCTCTTCATGGTTGTGATGACATTCATGCCTCTTTGAATGTCACCTTCGCAGATTGCAAAAACAGCCAACACATAGGTCGACGGGGTGTGACCTACTGCAGAAGCTTCGGTGAGCCACTGTCGAGCCCACTCGGTCGCTCTTCCGCTAACGTAGCGACGAAGAACCCAGTCGTACTCAGCACGAATCATTACCAGATTTATCATGTCATCTGGGAGGGCGTTGAATAGAGACACATCCATGGGAAGCAGAAGGCAAGGAATATGAGAAGGCAGAAGGGAATGTGGGAATGAAGGGTCTAATGAGGTTCTAAATGGAGAAGGGGTTGATATTTTAAAGGGTTGAGGTGCTCCATTATTCAAAAATATGTTAGAGTTCCTAGACAAAAAGCAGTCATTATGGTATTAATGGAAGGAAAATGTAAAGGCATTCTCACCTTTCCATGGACACCCCATGCAAACCCCCAAAATAAATTAATTAATGATGGAATTTCAAAGGTTTTTACTGATGTCACAGGTCAGACAAAGCCCAATACTTATACTATCACTACTACTACAGCCCAATATACTACCAAAAGCCCTTATCTCGTTGCGATATCGCTAGATAATCGCCTGCTAGGCTCTGTTGACTGAATACGAGTTGTTGCGATATCGTAAGGACCACGTAACATATAAGCGAGTATGTGACGAATTCGCTAGTGTTGATTTTACTAATAAACGTGACACTGACGATATCGCTAGGAACACGCACAATAGCAACAGTAAATGATTTTGCATAAAAAGTAACATTTACGATGAAGCTAGTGATTTAGCGAGCGATTTTACTGAAAAAATAACCGTTACGATGAAAAAGTAAAATGTAAGGGACAAGGTTTCAAAACAAGAAAAGCTATTCAATAATTAAATTAATGAGCCAAAATGGCAGACATAAACTTATTACAATCCTAACAAATTTTACATAAAAAACAACAGAATAAAATAAGAAAGAAACTACAACATCCAAAGTGGTGGAGGGGTTAGAAGGACGTGAAGCACTTCCTGCTCGCAAGTGCATGCATCACATTCGATGTCCGCTGGATCAACCCTCGTGTAGCGCCGGTACGTGAAGCCGTCATTGAGGTCAGCATGTTCCTGGCAGCATCTAGGTCTAGGCACTACTACATCGAGGTACCCCAAGTAGTGCGCATTGCCCCAGGCGTAAGCCAATTCGAGGGTGACGCGATCCCGAACTTCCTTGAGGCCTTTCTTATCGGTTCTCTTCATCTCGGTGATGACATCCATGCCTCTCTGAGCATCACCTTCGCAGATTGCAAATATAGCCAAGGCATAGGCCGACTCTCTGTGACCTATTGCAGAAGCCTCGGTGAGCCACTGTCGATCCCAATCGGTCGCTTGGAAGCTCACATACCGACGAAGAACGTGTCTGAATGTAACACGAATCATTATAAGATGAATCATGTCATCTGGGAGGGCGCTGAAAAGTGTCAAAGCCATGGGAATAAGAATGCAAAGAATAGGAGAAGTTTGAAGGGAATATGGGAATGAAGGCTTTGATAGGGCTCTAAAGGGAGAAGGGGCTGACTTTTATAGGGGTGAGGTTCTACATTGGTCAAAAACATGTGAGAGTTCCGAGACTAAAATTAGTAATTGTTGTATTAAAAGAATAAAAATGTAAAGGCATTCACACCTTTTCATTGACCACATTCACACCCCCAAACAAAATAATTACTGATGGAATTTCAAAGGTTTTTCCTGATGGGTCCGTATACTGTAGCGATATCGCTACTCTCCAAGCCTAACAATTGTTTGCCAGGTGTGTCAAGCTTTGTTGTTACGAACTCGCTAGAGAATCTCAAGCTAGGCTCTGTCGACTGAGTACGACTTGTTGCGAGTTCGCTACTATAAGTACACAGGTAGCTACTTCGCTAGGGAGGCGCCAACTTATGCTACAAGTATGCAACTAAGTTACGACATATTATCCTAGCGAGGTCGCTACTATGCCATTCATAAGTTTTGTTGTTCTATGTGATCATGTGCAGTAGCAAACTCGTAAGCAAGATCGCCAACATTTGTCCCACATCGGCTGATTAGAAGGTGATTTTTCAGTTTATATACACTTACATTTTACAAGGGTTCGATAAGTCGCCGACCAGCGCAAACTGAACATGAAACACCAAGGCTAAGGCCCAATACTTACATAGGCTAAGGCCCAATACTTACACAGGCTAATGCCCAACACTTATACGCCCAATATAGACCCAAACCCAAAAACCCTTTTTTGATGGGTTCTTATCATGTAGCGAACTCGCTTCAAGCCACGTCAATGTTGAGTTTTTTTATTGTCAATCTTTGTTGTTACGAGGTCGCTACAAAATCTCTAGCCAGGCTCTGTTGACTGAATACGACATGTTGCGATATCGTTAGGACCTCGTAAGCAGGCGCTAGTTAGTTGCGATTTCGCTTGGTGTTCTGTTACTTATAAATCATCATGAAACGTGACAGTGACGAGATCGCTAATTAATAAAAATTAATAAACTTATATAAAATGTAAAGGACAAGGTATCACAAAAAAAAACTTATTAAATAATGAAATGTGCCAAAATGGCAAACAAAAGGTTATTACACTCATAACAAATTTGGGCAAAAAAAAGAAAGAACATAATCAAACAACAAAAAAACTAGAACATTTAGCCTAAACGAGGACCGAGGACGTGAACCAATTCCTGATCGCAGGTGCATGCATCACATGAATGTCCGCTGGATCAAGCCTCTCCCAGCGATCGTACCTTACTCTACGATTGAGGGCAGCATGTTCCACGTAGCAGATCGGCCTGGGCGTGACTACTCCATCTCTGAGGAACCTGTAGTACTGCGCCCAACCCCAAGCGTTACCCAAACCGGCTCTGACGCGTACTCGAGCTTCCCGGAGGCCTTTCTTATCGGTTCTCTTCAGGGTGGTGATCACATTCATGCCTCTCTGAATGTCACCCCCGCAACATATTGCAAATATGGCCAAGACATAGGTCGAGTCTGTGTGACCTAGTGCAGAAGCGTCGGTGAGCCACTGTTTATGCCATTTTGTCGCTCTTCCGGTCGCGTACGCACGAAGTACCGAGTCGAAGTAAACACGAATCATGATTAGATTTATCATGTCATTTGGGAGGGCTTTGAATATAGACAAATCCATGGGAAGCAAAAGGCAAACAGTAAGAGAAGGGAGAAGGGAATGTTGGAATGAAAGAAATTTATAGGGTTGAGGTGCTCCATTTATGAAAAAGATTGTAGAGTTCCTAGTAAAAAAATAAAGGCATTTTTACCTTTTCAAGATATCCTCATGCAAACCCCAAAAAAAAGTTAATTCCTTATGGAATTTGAAAGGTTATACTGAATTTTTTTGAATGTTATTTCATCAAATCAAACTAAACTAAATTGAAATTATTGAATTCCTTTGTGGGTTTGTGGGTTTAGGGTTAGGGTTTAATTGTGGTAACGTGCACACTAGCGATATCGCTACCATACAGGCTACTTAGCGATATCGCTGCCATAAGTTACATAGGTAGCGAGTTCGCTAGTGAGGCGCCAACTTGGCTCCGTTGACTGAATACGACTTGTTGCGAGCTCGCTACTTTTCAGTTACACAGTTAGCGAGTTCGCTAGTGAGTCGCCAACTTGGCTCTGTTGACTGAATACGACACGTAGCGACCTCGCACGTTATACGTAAAGAGGAGCGAGGACCAAGCGATTTCGCTAGGAGCACGCACTATACCAAAAGTACTTGATTTTGCTGAACTGAAGTAACAACTCTAAAAATAATTGAACAGCATACATCTAAAAATTGTTGAAGTTATTGACGACAATCATGTAACAAAAACGGCATCTTTGGTGACGCGTACACAAGTGATCATAATCCAAAAACTAGTTAATATTCAAAAAAGTAAATGTTTAAACCAAACTAAACTACGAAATCACAGGCCTGCGACTAACATATCATGCAAGTCATCAACACACATCTTGTCGCTGCCTTCGGCCTTCTCCCCCGAGCTGCCTCCATCGTTTTGCTTGTCTAGCTCATTCTGGCCTGCTGGTTGAGCTTCAGTCTCGATGCAGATGTTCTCTTCTTTGCCTTGGCCCGATTCAACATCCTCGTCGGGTTCTGCGATCAGCCTCTCTTTCCTAATCATCTCATACCTCGCCGGCTCATCTTCTGCATCAGAGTCGCTGTCATGATGATCACCATCATCACTATCCACATCTGCATCCCTTACATGATCAGCAACAAGCTTCTCATCGGATGGCTCCTTCCCGCTGGCTGTAGCCAAATCTTCGCTAGGACCCGCGGTGTCTTTTTGCTTGGGAAATATGGTGCGGAAATCAGGTACCTCCTCCTCATCGCTCAGATCGCACTCCACTACCCCGCTGGATATCAGTTCGCCGAGCCGTTCGTTGTTAGCACATGCCCTTTTCTCGGCCATTTCAATCTCATTCAATAACTGGCCCATAGACACCACAAGCCTATCACGGGCATCAAAAACAGCATCTACACAAACAAATCAAGGTTGATAAGAACCAATCATTAACAAATTAAACAATTAGAACCAACTACAGTTAATAACAAGCTAGAATCATACCTGATACTCCCATCCTACCCCTTGCCCTTCTGGCTGCCTCTTCAGCTTCTTTCTTTCTCGCGTACTTCCCATCGGCCTTCAACTCTAACCTCTTGTGCTTGAGCCACTCCTTGTCGTATTTGCCGAGCGGCATGGGACGACCTCTTGGAAAAATACCCGCTTTCCTGATAAGAGCTACAATCAAATTGCCATACGGAAGCGCGGCGTTCTTGTGTCTGGCCATCTTCATCATTTGAGTCAGAATTGTGAAGCCGGGGTTGATTGGAAGCTTCTCCATGATATAGTAGAACACCATGAGACTGCAAATTGTGGGCTCACATGTATGCCCTAGGGACGGGACCACATTACCGCAGATTAGCTCAAAAACTAATCTCTGCTCCTCGGTAAGCCTGTGGATCGGGTAAAACCTAGCTGTACCCGGCCTATCAGAAGTCCTTTTAAACCACTTCTGACCCATCTCACCGGCCTTCAACGGTTTCTTGGGGCTAACAGAAGGAAACCTTTGCTCGTAATGTACCTCATACGGATCATCCTTTTTGGTAGGCCTCAGGTCGGTACGAGACAGATACAGACATTTCAGAACTTCATTGATGCTAAACTTATCGACCGTAAACTTAACACCCCGCACCATTGTAGTTATTTCCTCCACCCATTCCTCTAAACCTAGGTTCGCATGAAATTGGAGAACCTCTTCATGGTAAACAGGCCCAGGCAACATAAGCAATGTATCTAGATGCTGTACCCTAAAATGGTCTAGCACGTAATCTAGTTGCAGCGAAGGCACCACACTACTATCAAACACATTATTATTTACAAGTTTCCGAGAGGAACAACGCTCATACCTAGCCATGGCGGCGTCGTTGAAGAACTCAGGAGTGTCCTCCTCCTCACTGGAACAGCTGGGCCCTGCCCCACCATCATTTCTGGCAGCAGCGGCGGCCGCAGGGACGACTGGAACTTCCGGCGGCGGCGGGGCGACTGGAACCTCTGCCTGAACCTCAGGATCCTCGGTCCGACGCCGTTTCTTTCCCGTCGCCGGACCACTTCCCCGTCCACTATCTGAGCCTCTACCACCCCGTCCTCGCACCGCTCCTCTGGTCTTTGGCCGCATTTTGTCGGAGAAGTTACAGTCGCCGATGATAATGACAGAAGGGTTTTCAATTTGGGGCTAATTAATTTTAGCCCGATCCCTTTTTCTTTTTTATTTATAGTAATAGTACTTGCGATATCGCTAGCTGATACGCTTCTATATGTTGCGAGATCGCTAGTTCACACGCATCTGTATGTTGCGAAGTCATTAATATCTCGCTCAAGCCTGAGTATCTAGTAGCGAGTCTTAAAAAGCCTCGCCAGGCAAGCGTTCGAGTAGCGAACTCGCTACAGAAGAATCATTCTAATTAGTAGCGAGGTCGTAACCCAAAAAGCCTTTTTTTTATTTGAACTAATAACTAGCGCTATCGCAACCCCGTCGCCAACTGGTTTTCTGGGTTATGTGGGTTTGTGGGTTTGCGGGTTTGTGGGTTTAGGGTTTAACTGTGGTAACGTGTATACTAGCGATTTCGCTACTACACAAGCTAATTAGATTGTAACTAAAAAATAAAACTTTTTAATTTTTTATTAGCAATTTTCACATTCTAACATATATATATTTTATATAGATGCAGTACAATAATCTATTTGTTAAATATCCATCATGATATTCACTCAGGTAGAGTACATCTTTGTACATAAGCAGTATGACATAACTCTATGTAAAACATCAATAATTCGGTTTAAATTCTTAAACGCAATATCATATTCTTAAATATGTACATTTTATATCCAAACAGTATAATACTCAATTTGGAAAATATCGAACATCACATTATGTCAAGCAGAGTACATCTTAGTACATCAGCATGCAATGTTATCAAGCGATACTCGGTAGTATGATGAGTGATGACAGTTGGTGAGTGAACGTGTGCATGATACTTTGTTTAATTCAAGAATCGTGCTTGTAATGAGTTGTAATAAAATAAGTATCTCTAATGAAATGCACTTGAACTGCGCATATATATATATTATATATATATATATATATATATATGTAGTTCATGTGTGAAGCTCTACTATGCTGTTGTCTCTAAAGGTAAGCGATGGATAGCGTTTTCAAGCGTACATATGATGTGTAGAGTTTCTTATTGTCTTACAATTAAAGACTAAGTTTCTTAAAACTCTTTCAAATTATGTAATTGCAGATTAATTGACCAAATCCCTATCCCGTTCTACATGAGCATACGACGGAACAAATGAAAATTATTCTTAAAATAGAATGATTAGTGTCTTATACCATCATTTCGTTTAAATCGTGATTTAAAAATGTATGAGTGAATTTAAAAAACAAAAAAAAAATCTTAAGTAGGGTTCTAGCGTGCATTCGTAGCGACGTCGCAACATCCTAGTAACATACTTTATGTAAGCTTTTTCAGTTACGATGTCGCTAGAAGGATAAAGTAGAGCATAAAAGGCAATCACATGAGCACGTAACGATTCGTAAATAGCCACGTCAGGCTTAACGAGAGATTTCCGATTTCGCAACAAGGTAAGCTAGAATAAAGTAAACACGTTATAGAACAGAAAAACACTACACTTTTGGCATCTTATCCTCACTTCTTACGGGTTTCATCTCCAAAAGTTCAAACTTTTGCACATCTTCTCAAATCTCTTCAACTTTCTTCACATCAAATCTCCATTACCCATCCCATACATCTTCTCACATCAATTGTGTCAAAACAAAGTGGAACTAGCCACTAATTGGATGCAAAAGATTGGTAAGTTTTGCAATAAATTCTCAACCACATTTTTGCCTATAGTTTTTTCAATTAATGTCAATCTTTATTTGTTCTTGTTCAATTTGGTAACATCCTTTGTTATGGGTAGGAGAGGGACAATCAAGGTAGACCATCCCCAACCAAAATAATCAATTCTACCGACACAACTTTGTCATATACCAAAGGTACGATTTTTTTCATTCTTATTTGCTAAAAATTTGATTTTCTTGTACATAGTGCCTCCATTTATCATGTTATTACTAAATATCATGTCAGAAGCATGTCCTGAACGAAAATCAAGATTTTCTTTTAAAATTCTCCATAGCTTGCTTAGCCCTAAATTTTAGGATTATGAAATATAATGTTTTTACTACAAAGTACAACTTTGATTTATTAGTATTGTGTTAGTCATTAACAAATTTCAATATATACAAAGGAAGCTTAATGGAGAGCCCTTCAAGTTCCGTTAACTCCGACTCAAGTGGGGGGGTAAAAATGTTGTTGGCGGTTCAAGTGAGGTTAGAAGACAACGAGAAGTGACTCGCGCATCGAAAGAAGCTCAACTCCTCACACATTGTCGCGAATTAGAGATTAGGATCGATAACAAAATACTAACACATGTCAAGTTTAATGACATTGGTGTTGCTATTTCACCCGATGATGATGCCGCGCGATGGTCGAGTTGGTGTTCTAAGACGGGTAGGATACGCACACCATTAGACACAACGGATTGGAGGCTACTAAGCATCGACATCAAAAAGGATATATGGAAGGAATGCAAGGTTAGTGTGGTACTTGTTATTTTTAATTTCAATTGAAAATTGTGAGTGTGACTATTTTTATGATCACATTTGTAGCGCCCCTTTATTATCGAGGTAACATCCTATGATCAAGTGAAGAAGAAGGCTCTTCAAATCGCATCAAAAGCTCATCGAGAACAAAAATATACCCTTGCCAAGGATTATATCAAACCGAAGGGCACGAGGTTTGGGGAAGATCCAAGTACGCGTTACAATCACATTGTAACCCTTACTTGGGAGGCATTCAAGAAACGATGGTTAGAAAATGACGCAAAGGTTAGTTTACTTACTACATCTTGCAATAATAGTGTCATGCGAATTAGCCAAATATTTTTGTTTCGGTTAGTGCTTTATTCCTAAAATAACATAGAATTTTTAAAAGGGTTTGGGGGATAGGAAGCGCAAAGCCAGTGCTGATAATGTTATGCCTTACACCGGGGGTAGGGCGGGGTACTTGGGTGTGGGGAAGAAGACCTCAAAAAAAAACATGAAACCGAGGTGAAAGAGCTTGTGGATGGGGGGGGGGGCATGGACGCGGAAGTTGCGAACAAGCTAGTCATTGCCGAAGACCCTACAACATATAGTAGACAACAATTATTCGTCTTGGGTAGAATTAAAAAAGACGGGACTTTCTCAAGTGATGAGGCAAAAAGGGTGGCTATTCGAGTGGTACGCTTTACCTACTACGCCATACCATGTTCCATTTTAGTATCTACAATCACACCATCAAACACAACAATTGATTACGATAATAACTTTTCATTTACTATACTACCTTTTTAGGACGAGGTCGAGCGTGAAGTTGAAGAAGGCTTGTTCATCCCTGTCGGTAAACACGATGTTCTACGTAGGGCACTTGGGAAGGCCGAGCATCCGGGAAGAGCTAAGCGAATTGGTGGTTATGTTACTCAAATAGAGGCGTTTGGTATCAAACGTAGTAGCAAAGACCCTAAACCATCCAAACTCCAAATAGCATTGAACCAAGCCAAAAAATCCGACCAAGAGGTCAAGAAATTGAAAACAATGTTGGCCAATATATGTTCTTTTATAAAGTATCCTCTTCCATCCGATTTTTGTGACACCGATCCAATCAATGGACTCTCGTCTAGAGGTTCACATCCTTCCCCACCACAACATGAGGTTGACCAACCTATTTTTGACCAACCTATTGTTGAACCCAACAAGGAAATATGCACACCTTCGGCCCCTATCAAAGAGCAAGTTCACATACAACCATCCGATCCCAAACCAAAGACACGTTTAATTACTTGCACCTCAATCAAATGAATAATTCTACACAACTCATGATTATTGATATTTTTTAAATATACTCATCCTACATATGTCTAATTCGACCTAATTAAACATGCCTTATTTGTATATTAGAACTCCTCTTCTTGCAAGTTGTACGCTGAATGTGGGATGAATTCTCAACCCGCCACGTTGCAATGGGAAATTCATATCCTGACATGGCACTACATCATGAAGCCAAAGTACCTATTGGTTTTGTTAGGGTTTCTATACTACATGTGTTAGTCGAGGATGCGTTGGTACCAGTCGCGGATCAAGAGTGCACGACAGTGGGTAAAGGTTTGGGCCGTTTTTTTGTGTGGCCCAAATGGTTGGTCGTTGATGTGAATTCTAATTCTATCCCAATTAATAAAAACACACCTCCACCCATCGTAGACCCGCTAGATTTTCCGGTAGCTAAGAAACCGATGTCGGTGGGAGAAGTTGGATTCATAAAATCACTCCCGGGATTCCTTCGCACGTTTTATGATCTGGTGGGCCACCATAGTCGGGATTCTGTTTACTATTTCTACTCCAATAAACAGGTGTTCGGCGAAGCGAGGGAATTAGTCTTTCCATGGGAAGACTTTGCCCTTTTCTGGCACTATAAAACCCTTCCCGAAACAATCCTTATACTACATCAAATGTAAGCTACTTGATCTCATCTCTTCTATCGTATTGCAAGTTACGAATTTTCATGTACTTGTGCACTATTATACGTTCATATCCCATCTATTGTTTATTTAGGTATATGCAATGCCTTGCTCTAAATGCAAAGACTTTCATTGGGTTTTTGCACCCAATATGCTTGCAAGAAATGAATGAAAGTAATCAATCACGACTTGCTTATCTCTCTAAGATCCTTATTGACAAGACCAAGACAATTTACATAGGCCCATATCTAGAGGGGTTAGTTTTCTTTGTTACAATTGGATATTTGCACTTCATAAACATTATAATCTTCGAGACTGGTTCTTACATTTTCATTTCTTAAAATATGTAGCGGCCATTGGAGTTTTGTAGCTATGATACCATCGTTGAAGCGAGTGTATTGGATGGACCCGCTACACTTTGGTCCATCTACAAAATTTGCAGATTTATTAGAGGTTGCTATCCATAGTGCACATGACGACACACTACTTCCCTTCAACCTTATACAGATTCAGGTGACAGTACAAATCCAATGCTCATTTATTTCCACTATGATTTCATTTCAAATCATTTGTTATACTTCTTCGCTTTCAGCACCGAAAGAAATAGTCAAATTGGGAGTGCGGTTACTATATGATGTTGTACGCAAGCGAGTGTGTAGCTGGCCTTGTTCAAGATAATTTGGAATTACTTCGCGTAAGCATTCTTATAACCTACTTATTGTACCTATTACTATCTACGTTGCATTCAATAGTATTAAAAAAACATTTCATATTCTTAGATTATCGAGGAAAATCATGCACCGTACACCAAGAAGGAGTTGGAGGATGGTAGAGATGCATTGGCTAGACACTTGGTCCTTATTAGATCTCGGTACATCTCTAGGCCTCACATTCCCAATAAAAGCTAGTTTCTTTTTTGGTCAAATGGATGCATATACTTTTGAGTTCCATTACTTCCATAAGTTTATAAAGTGTGGCTTGATAGTGTTTCATGTTCATGTTTTGTGCTTAGATACCATGCATCTTGCAATTGACAGCTTAGACAATTAAAATGAAACCCAATTTTAGGGGAAATGGGTGGAAATGGCTCAAATCCTATAATTTTGTGACACTTACGAATTCCCTGCGAGATCGTTACTTCTCTCGCCCGTAACATTAAAATAGTTGCGATCATCTTGTACTATCGCTACTTCAATCGCCCGAATTATATTTCTGAGCTTAGTTTTTGCGCACTCGCTACCCAATCGCTCGTTCTTCTCTGCCTCTCCAATCTGATCTCTGTCGAGGTCGTAACAATACACGCCAACACCAGGCGAATGTCTAGCTTACTCGTAACGTCATTTTTTTTTCTCGCTCACCCGGTGCTAAAACATCGTCGTTTAATGATTCTGAGCTTAGTTTTAGCGCCCTCGCTACCCAATCGCTCGTTCTTCTCTGCCTCTCCAATCTGATCTCTGTCGAGCTCGTAACCATACACGCCAATGCCAGGCGAATGTCTAGCTTACTCGTAACATCAATTTTTTTTCTCGCTCACCCAGAGCTAAAACGACATCGTTTAACGTTAGCGAGATTAGTAGCAAATTCGTTACTACACACATAAGCGATTGTCTTACGATATCATTAACTCTCTCGAACCAACAACTTTTATTATATTTTTATAATATCATTTTCAAAATTTTTATATTTTTACAATTTTTATGAAAAACAATTGTTCGGTTGCGACCTCGCTACGGTGTTACTAGCGAGTAGCTAGTGGCTGTCGTAACCTGGCTCGTTTGGTTTAACTTGGCTTGTAACGAGGTCGCTACCTATGACCGAGCGATTCGCCTATATTTGTCGTAACCAGTCTCGTCAGCAGATAAATATATGACAAACTAGGTTCACTTACGAGATCGTAACTACTATTAGCGATCCGCACGGTGGAAGTCGTAACCAGTCTCGTACACATTCATAACAGTCTAGTCTTTTCAATGTAGCGAACTCGTTAGTATTTCATCTGGCGATCCGTAAGCTGCTGTCGTAACATAACAATCAACCATTTTTTTGGGACTAGCGTTTGCTAGTTACGGTCTCGCAACGAGCCAATTCATATCATACAGACTTTCACGCTAGCGAGTTCGTAAGCCTTTAGCAAGGCGTATAAGCCTACATCCAAGGCAGAAACAAACGCTTTAAACCCAAAAACATCTAAGGTGGAAGAGGAACCGCCTTAGATGATTTTTCTCATTCAAGTCACTACCAGAGAAGGCATTTGTTTTTTGCCTTAACCAATGAAGGATGAACTGCCTTAGATGGCTTGATATTCTAGTAGTGGTTGAAGGCGGGTGAGATGGGTATGAAGTGGTTTGGGAGAAAATCAAATAGGCCGGGTACAGCTAGGAAATACCCGATCCACAGGCTAACCGAGGAGCAGCGATTAGTGTTTGAACTAATCTGCGGGAATGTGTTGCCATCCCTTGGTCATGCCTGCGAGCCTACAGTTTACAGCCTCATGGTGTTCTACCACATCATGGAGAAGATTCCAATCAACCCTGGCTATACTATTCTGACACAGATGATGAAGATGGCGAGGCACAAGACCACGGCGCTTCCATACTGCGGTTTGATTACAGCCTTGATCAGGAAAGCGGGAATTTTCCCAAGAGGCCGTCAGATGCCGCTTGGCAAGTACGACAAGGAGTGGCTAAAACACAAGAGATTGGAGATGAGGGCTGATGGTAAGTACGGAAAAAGAAAGAAGCTGAAGAGGCTGCTAGAAGGGCATGTGGTGGTGTATCAGGTATGATAAGGCTCACATCTTTAGATTTTTTTATGTCTTTGTATAAGGTAGTTGATAGTGCTCACAGGTATTATAATGCTCACATCGCAAGTTTTGTATGTATTGTAGATGCTGTTTTTGATGCCCGTGGTCGGCTAGTAGTGTCTCTGGGTCAATTAGTGAATGATATTTAAATGGCCAAGAAGAGGTCCAATGCAAACAACGAGTATCTCAACAAGCTGGTAGCAAGTGGGTTGATAGACTACGAGTTGAGCGATGACGAGGAGGTACCTGATTTTCTAACTACATTCCCCAAGAACACCGACTCTGCCGGGCCAAGTGTGGAACAGCCGAAAGGGAGCGCCAAAGACCTGTTGCCTGGAAAGGGGGAGGCTGAAATTGGTACTGACGAAGAGGAAGATGAAAGTGATGGAGAAGGCAATGTGGATAGTGACGGGTCTGATGGGGAAGACGATTTGGCAAAGTATGAGATGAAGAGGAAGGAGAGATTGATTGGTGAACCCGAGTTCGCCGAGGAATCAGGTGAAGTCCATGCTGAGAAGACATGCCAAGAAACACAAGATTTGCCCACTCCAATTGGCCAATAGAAGCCAAAAAATGACCAAGGCAAGGCGCAAGATGACCAGGAGAAGGGTGTTGAAGACGCTCCAGTGGAGAAGCTAGATGGCCTAGAAGACAATTTGACCGACGATTTTCACGCCGTTTTAGTGGCAGGCCTGTGATGTACTAGACTTAATAGGGATGATTCAACATGTTTTGTTTGTTAAGATATTTCTATTTGCATTCAAGTTTAATCGACTTTTTAGTTTCTTTATGTTGATTCAAATGTCATAATTCAGTGTGCTAGACTGAACTAGGAGCATTTCAGGTTAACATCTTAACTGGAAACAAGGTTATAATTGTGAGAATATACATTTTGCTAGTGTGAACTGGGTTCTACCGAGTTCGCAGGTTAGTTTCCTACTACTAAAATGAAAGTAAAATGAATCTAGCGAAATCGTTACACGATCGCCTACTCTTCTGTGTCTCTTGCGAACTCGCTAACTCCCGTACAACTTCAACAGAGCCTAGCACGCGAGGCAACTAGCAATATCGTAACTAGTAAGAGATTGAGTAGCGAGTTCGTAACCTAGTTGAGTTCATCCTGTCCTTCTTACTGGTGATACGCTGTCGTTTTACAGTGTAACGAGAAAGTTACGAATTCGCTAAAGACATAATTATACCCCCAGCTATGCCGTTCAGAAGTCGCTACTGTCTGGTATATAGTTACAAAAATTGGGGATTTTTTGAATTCAAAACGTGTTGATACGCTGTCGTTTTAAACTCTAACGAGTGATTTGCGAAATCGTAAGCTATATTGTTATACCCCAAGCTAGGAAGTTAAGATGTCGCTACTGTCGGTTATATAAATAAAAAAATTGGGGATCTTCAGAAATCAAAACGCGAGAAATTCAATTGAATCCAACCCAAACATAGAAACCCTCACGCTCAAATCTCCCAACAAGAATGGCTAGGACTAAGCAGCTTGCACACAATCCGTTTGTTCCAGCTTGGCGGCCACCGGCACAGGCAGGTTCATCTCAGGCACCGGCAATCACGACTGAGGCTTCTGGTTCAAGCTCTACCAAATATGACAAGGCCAAATTCGTAAGTTTTGATGCTTCCAAAGCCTATTTGAATTTCATGTAGAATAGTGACTTGCTAGAATGTTATGTGGTAGATTTCAATCAAATTAAAGACCTAGGGTTAGAGAAAGTGATGCAAATCTTTCAAAACCACGACATGGGTGAGCTGTTAGGTTTGAATTACGCGGCACATAAAGATGAAACGTGCCAGTTTTATGCTAATTTTCACCAACTTATCAAGGAAGAAAAGGAAACGGGAAGGTGGTTTACTAGGGTAAATAAGAAGGAATTTGAGATCGGGGAGGAAATGTTTAACAAGGTATTAAATGTGTCTTATTCTGTAGAGGAAGACTACAGCGATCCTCCTACCCCTGGTTTTTATTGTAAGGAACAATGGCCCGACAATGCCATTCTCGACCTGGAGTATGTGGCAGACACTACTAGAAAAACACGGAGCCGTTTCAGCGGTGTTCGCACACACCGCTGATATAACGTGTAAAATAACAGCTGAAACAACCATTTCAGCGGTTATTTCTATTTTAGGCGCGGAGTCTGACCAAGAATATAAGTGTTGACTTTCAGCTTTCAGCGGTTTCCCCAAATGTCGCTGAAACCATGAGATATGGCTCAATCTGCTTTCAGCGTTGCCAGCCATTCCGCTGAACGGGAAGCTGACTGGACGCATTGACCGGGACCTGGTCGTTGAATTTATGGATGGACCCGCCATATTTCAGCGCTAGGTGAGGGAGGCGCTGAAATGAATGCTGACTGGACCAATTGACCAAGAGATTGCGTTGAATTTATGGTTGGACCCCGCAATATTTCAGCGCTAGGTGAGGGAGGCGCTGTAACGGATGCTGCCTCGACAATTGGGCTTAGTTTGCCGTCCAAATTATTGGGCTTATGTTGGGCCTGTTTCACAAATATATTAAATTGATCGTGATTTATAAAGGCCCGAGTGTTATTTCAGCGGTTTAAATATTACCACCAAACGTTGAAACATTTGATGGCAAAAAAGCCTGCTCTTGGGCCATATCCAACACTATACGAATTCTTCCATAGCCCATATCCAACACTATACGCATTCACCCATAGCCCAATTAGAAAATGTGTACACGTGTCATGTAGGAGAAGAGCCGCGTCTCTCTTGTTTCAACGCTTGTTTCAAAGCGTTGAAACGTATGAAAATTTGAAAAAAAATCATTTTATATCAATTTATTACTTCTAAACCAAATTTTTTAATGATTATTATACTTTCAGTATGTATGCACTTTTCGTATAAATTTGCTTTGATATTAACTCATTGAAAGGTACGTGTAGTGAAAACTTTAGTATCAAGAACTTGAGAAATGATACTAAGACTACTACTTGGTACTTAAGTATATATACTTTGGAGTCATATTTCCACCATAGTTGTGACCAATTTATTTCCATTACTAAATGAAATTAAGTAATTTTGAGTGTTTTTTAGACATTATTACATAAAGTCCATGAAATAGCATTGATAGACTGTCAGGTTGAATAAAATTTGAAAAAAGGTCAAAAACAAACAATATTTTACTCATATACCTAAAAGTTTTGATGATTCTGTTAATTTTATTATGCATATGACACTTTTAATGTACATTTACGTTGCTATTAGTTCAATAAATGATATGTGTGATGAAAACTTATCATAAAACATCAAATCTTGTCATAAAAATGTCATAAAACATCAAATATTGTCTTTTAAACTAGTTCTTTTATGAATATGATAATTTTATTATGTATACGATAATTTCTTGACGTGTTTAACAACAAATGAATTTGAACTTAGTGGACCAAATTCATATAAAAATTATGCTTTAAGTATACATAGCAGCAATTATTGGCTGCTCCACGTATGCATAGCAACAACTAACTGCTGCTCTTGGTATATAAAATTGAAAAATGCCATAAAATATCAAATTTTTGACTTTTAAACTTGAATCTTTTTAAATGATTATGGTAAATTATCATGTATAAGAGACTTTTTATGTAAATTTTCTTTGGTATTGACTCGATGTTTGGTATATTTAGTGAGAACTTTAGAAGCAAGAACATAAGAAGTACTACTGAGATTACAACTTAGTTAAGTATATATACTTTGCAGTCATATTTCACCCATAGTTGTGATCAAATTGTTTCAAATACTAAACGACATTAAGTATATTTGAGTGTTTCTATGCCATTATAACATAAAGTCCATGATATATCAATGATATGAATGTTTAGTTTCATAAAAATTTGAAAAATGTCATAAAACATCAAATTTTGTCTTTTAAACTAGTACTAAACAAGATGGATATAACTAACTTAGGTCACCGATTTTCTTTAATCAGTAACGAAATTAAATATAATTAATTGAATGTCAAATCTTATCTAACTTGCTACAAAACCAAACTATACAGAGCATGATCAATCAAGATCAAATCAAACGTTACAACTTGTTTGCTTAACTTTCTACAAAACAAATTAAAACGAGTATCAATCAAGATCAAATCTTGATTAGTTGACGTTCTGTAAACACTAATTTAACTGGGTGTAATTAATCAAAGGTTACACCTTGAATACTTGACTTTATGTAAATACTAAATTAATTAATCAAAGGGTAAATTACTTGATTTTCTGTAAACGCTAACTAAACTGAGTATAATTAACACAAGCTCAAAACTTATTCAAGTCTAAAAATACTAGTAGATAGATTGAGTATAACTAATCAAAGTATACAACATTACTTGATTTTCTATAAACTAATTACTATCGATCGTGTAAACATTATTTGACTTTTCATAAACTCTACTTAATTTTTCTATTAATAGTACTTAAGTTTATGTAAATTGATAATGAGAATTACAAATATTTTTTAATTCTTTATAAATTAATATCAGGAAATAATTATGTCACCTTATTTAGTAGCATTAAAATTTTATATATGAATATTACATTGACTAAAAGGTTCTATCATACTATAAACAATTCTAAGGAAATAATATTTAATTTTTAGAATAAGTTTTTGAGGTCATAATTATAAATAATAATACCATTTTAATAAAAAAAAGAAAAACTAAATGTATTATCTAAACCGTTAGATCTTTTTTGCCAAATAAATCTGAGCCATCAATATTATTGTCTATTTATAAGAAACTCTGAAATCGTATCTTATTCTCCCACGATGAAATTCCCATCCTTTTCTTCTGAACTCGTCCGTGGCTGTGTTCTTGCCGCATCGGTGATCTGGGCAATAATATCTGCACAGCCGGTATTTTCTTCGGTGACTGTGTTTTCTTCGGTGATCGGTGAACAGCCGGGAAAAAATATCTGCAGTTTCAATCCACTGCTGCTCTCGGTGATAGCCAGGTCACCATCGGAGAGGCTCTTGAGGCGGCAGCGAAGGTGGCCGGAGACAAGCAGCGGCTGAGATCAGAGCTACAAGCGGAGTACAGGTGATGGCCCGTGGCGTAGGGGCAAGAGCTTAGACGGCTGCAGATCTGAACCCTTCACGGAGGAGAAAATCACGCTCGGCGAAGCAATAGGGACGGCGACGGTGAAGCTTCTGGCTGATATGGTGGCGACGAGGGAGGACCGCGAGGGTTGGGTAGGCGGAGAGGAGGAACAATATAGGCTGCGAAGGTCTTTAAATTGTGCATGGAAGGTGTTTGATAGAAGGGTTTGGGTACTATTCTATAAAATCCTTGACTTGTAAGGTTTTATTCTTCGCTCCAAGATCACCGCCATTATTACTGTAAGTTCACTCCATTTCATCTGAATTTTGTTGATGAAATGTCCCTTTTTTTTTTGTTTCTGGGCTTTGATTTCTTGTTAATTTCTTGATTTCTTTTTCATTTCTTTGATTGGCATCCATATGGGTTCGGTATTTGTAATCTTCTGAGTCGGTTTTGATGGCTGGGTTGGGGATTTTATGATTTTGTGCAGAGATTTACGGTTTGAAGATGAGATTTGGAACCCCAGTTGCTCCGTCTTCTTCGAGGATTAGTAGGGCTCCGGCATCGACTCCGGGTGGGGCTTCAAGAGGCCGCGAGGAGCTGATACTTGTTACTGTTCTGGTGAGGCCTCTCAGCTCGAAAGAGCAGGCTACTTATAACCTTATGGCATGGAATTTCCCAGATGAACAGACTATCATATCCAAGAATCTGAATCATGATAGACCCTGCGGGCTTTATATGTTTGGTAAGTGTTATGATTCTTTGATTAGAGAATTAAGGAATTACTGGTGTTGTTGATGATTTGATTCTCTAAGTACTAATGGTTTCTCTCTCTGTGAATACACTTGCAAATAAGGTGTTTGATTTTTCTTGCTCGGGTCAAAGAGTTTATGAAGAAGGGGCCAGAGATGTGACTCTGTCAGTTCTGAATGGGATTAACGGTAATAGCCATTCTTAAGTATGTTTCATGGTTATTTTGATTTTCCTGTTAGTTATCAGACATACAAACCTTCAGAATTTATTGAATAGTATGCTGAATAATTTAAGTCAGTCAGTGTTGCTCTTCGAAGTTCAGTAATAAGTGGACTGATAGATGATTGACTGCTCTAAATAGTAATGACTGGAATCATCAAGACTTGCCTTTTAGACACGTACCTTCATCAACCAAATTTCTCAACCAAAAGTTTAATACGTTTTGATTCGATTTCGTATCGGCATGTCAAACTGTTGTGATTTTGTGTTTATTGTTACTCTAAAGTGATTTGAGTACTTAATTATTACTTGCTGTCTTGCTGTCTTGCTGCTGCTGATAATGATGATGATGAATGTTACTTGCTGTGTTTTGGTTGGAATGGTGGTTTTATTGATAATAATGAGGCTGTAATGATATTTCTTTCTTAGTATCCTTTCTGAGCCATGGCATTAGAGACTATCCGACGCGTCGCGTAGCTTGGCTGGGCAAGTCCCTGGCGTCGCGTAGAAGCACAATCAACCATGCAAGCCTTCTGGCTGGGAATAATTAGAAAATCATACCCCACGAGGGTTGGGTAGGCGGAGAGGAGGAACAATATAGGCTGCGAAGGTCTGCGTGCTGCGTCGTCTGCCGTCGCTACTGAATTCGTGTGAGTTCTCTGAATAATTTTGCCTCTTTTCTCTTTGCTTGAGTGTGGATTATGCCAATAATTATGATGATTTGAAATGCGACCATAAGGGAGAAGCCGCGTTGATGTGAAATCAAACCCAAATTTTATCTCATTCAGGGGAGTGTTATTGCTCTTAACATTCTTAGTGGAGAGTGAATTAGCCGTCGACATTGGCTGGCTGAGGATTTGCAAGCAGTGTTTTTGCAGGTGTTGAATCACTCCCTGAACGCCCTAATGTAAGCATCTTTACTCTTCTAGTTGGAATTTTATCATTGTCAATTTACAAAGATTGGATTTTGATAGCAGGTTCGTAATGGCGAGACACAGATAAGAAGATGGCGATTTGAGGGAAAGTATGTTGCACTTGAATCAGCAGCTGATCAGCAAGAGACTTGCCCCAGAGGGAAGACTGTGTATTAGTGTATAGAACAATATGTATTAGTGTATAGGATGATATAAATTAGTATTATGACATTTGATTGACATTCTTGATTTTTAATATAATTTTGATATTTTGTATTTTCATTTTTGTAATATTTTATTCAATTTAGAATATTGAGAATTTTGGAAATTCAAATATTTCAATTTTTTTTATTTTTAATATTTAAACGTTTCAGCTGTTTTTATTAATCGTTGAAATGTAATGGGCTTCAATTAGGCCCAATCCAACTCAGCATTGCCACATGACACGGACGGGTCCCAGTGTCGGTAAAGCGCTGATACGACTATTACGTTTCATCGGGAGCATAGACAGCGGTTTTTTGATTTCGAATAACCGCTGAAAGGACACGAAATAACCGCTGAAACGTTACACGATCGCCTACTCTTCTGTGTCTCTTGCGAACTCGCTAACTCCCGTACAACTTCAACAGAGCCTAGCACGCGAGGCAACTAGTAATATCGTAACTAGTAAGAGATTGAGTAGCGAGTTCGTAACCTAGTTGAGTTCATCCTGTCCTTCTTACTGGTGATACGCTGTCGTTTTACAGTGTAACGAGAAAGTTACGAATTCGCTAAAGACATAATTATACCCCCAGCTATGCCGTTCAGAAGTCGCTACTGTCTGGTATATAGTTACAAAAATTGGGGATTTTTTGAATTCAAAACGTGTTGATACGCTGTCGTTTTAAACTCTAACGAGTGATTTGCGAAATCGTAAGCTATATTGTTATACCCCAAGCTAGGAAGTTAAGATGTCGCTACTGTCGGTTATATAAATAAAAAAATTGGGGATCTTCAGAAATCAAAACGCGAGAAATTCAATTGAATCCAACCCAAACATAGAAACCCTCACGCTCAAATCTCCCAACAACAATGGCTAGGACTAAGCAGCTTGCACACAATCCGTTTGTTCCAGCTTGGCGGCCACCGGCACAGGCAGGTTCATCTCAGGCACCGGCAATCACGACTGAGACTTCTGGTTCAAGCTCTACCAAATATGACAAGGCCAAATTCGTAAGTTTTGATGCTTCCAAAGCCTATTTGAATTTCATGTAGAATAGTGACTTGCTAGAATGTTATGTGGTAGATTTCAATCAAATTAAAGACCTAGGGTTAGAGAAAGTGATGCAAATCTTTCAAAACCACGACATGGGTGAGCTATTAGGTTTGAATTACGCGGCACATAAAGATGAAACGTGCCAGTTTTATGCTAATTTTCACCAACTTATCAAGGAAGAAAAGGAAACGGGAAGGTGGTTTACTAGGGTAAATAAGAAGGAATTTGAGATCGGGGAGGAAATGTTTAACAAGGTATTAAATGTGTCTTATTCTGTAGAGGAAGACTACAGCGATCCTCCTACCCCTGGTTTTTATTGTAAGGAACAATGGCCCGACAATGCCATTCTCGACCTGGAGTATGTGGCAGAATATGCGGAGAAGTATTTTGGTAGGCAAAAGGACAATTTAGGGAAGCCTAGGGAGTATAAGATTGAAAAGCTTAGTTATGAGGATAGGATAATATATGAGATGGTTGCTAGGTCTATGGTTCCTAAGGGAGGATGGATCACCGAGATGAACTACACAACGGTAAGCATGTTTTACTGTGTATTTGAGGGGATCAGGATGAACCCGGGGCATGTGATATTCGAGCACATGCAACGCAGTGTTGTCGAAAATGGTAGAACAGTGAAGAAGCTATCATATGGTAATTTCATTACTATATTTTTGACCAACGAGCACCCTAAAATGAAACTGTCTCATAATGCAGTAGAGTGTTGCTTCTACACAATTTCCTACTTCGAGAGGAAAGGGAAATGTGAGTTGGTTGACGGCAAGTAGGAGAAAGCAGGGGCGGGATCCAAAAAACCACTTGAATTTGATCCAGAAGAAGTAAGAGAAACCGTCGAAGGTACGCCTCACTACATTTCTTGTTCATTGGTTTATCACATGTTATTTAGTACATAATTCTTCAATTTGATTTGATTCCATGAACAGTTGTACCCTCGGTGGCGTACTACAAGGGGCTAGAAGACACTGTCGACCTTATGAAGCAGCGTGTGGCCAAAATAAATCAAAATTGCTGGATAACGGAGAAGGTGATACGTTGAATTGAGAGGGCGCATGCCAAGAAAAAAACAAAGGTCGATCCACCAGCTCCAAAACAGACCCCACCTCCTAGCAAGGATGATTAGATTAGCATTCTATGTTGGCTAGTAGTTGTACTAAATTCTCGAATTTCTATTTCTATTTTTCTGTGTCTCAAACAAAGTAGTATCGAATAATTCTTTCTTATATCTCTTGAATAATAATTCTATTTTAATATATGTACTTATATTGGTAATGATTACATTGTGTTTTATTTAATATAACAAATCTTTACAAATGAGTTAAATTTAAATTCTTATGAAGTGACGACTTACTTGCGACATCGCCACAGTCAAGTTAGCAAATAAAATCAATAAAAAAGGGACCTAGCGAGATCGTAACATCAGAATGAAGAGACAAACTAATCTGCGATTTGAAGCCGGTTCTAGCGAGCTCGTAACAAACAAGCTTGAGTTACGAGATCGCTACTGAGCAAGTTCACCTAAATTGGTATTGAGCGACGGGTGTTACGTAGTCGCTAATGCTAAACCAGGGTTCTTTTTTGTTTGAATGACATGAATTATTATCCTAAATTCAATCACAAATGAACTTTAATTATAATTACCATGAATTAAAACAAACATTTGACAAAAACATTGTATTCAAAACCAATGATAATCAAATATGCTACTTATGTTTTTTACTCTTTTTGGTCTTCTTCTTCTTTGGTTGCCGCCCCTTCCTCTTTGTAGTTTTCCCTGTAGGATTAATCCACATGTCTTCTTCATGATCCATTCTGCACACTGACGCACAAACAATGTCATCATCTTCCTCTAGAGTTTCGTACACAGAGGGTGGAATGGTGTCTTTAGAAACAGTGCAGTCATCATCGAACAAGCCGTCACCATAGATGAATGTTTTCTTTCCATCAACAACAATCTCCCAAAGAGGATTAATTGGATCTTCCACATAGAACACCTGATGAGCTTGAGCCGCCATGATGAATGGATCTTCTCTAGACCCAAGAATTCCCCTATTTACTAGAGTCATGCCTAAATCCTCTGAGCGCACCCCTTCAGCTTGATCTACCCATTCACATTTAAACAATGCGATTTGGACATGAACAAAGTCCATTTCCCATATATCAGTAATTGTACCAAAAAAACCATTATCACCCTCTCCAGGTACTGATACGCCACTATTTTGGGTTGCAGATCTATCATCACTCTAATTAGTACCAAACGTGTATCCATTGATGTCATACCTGCTAAACGACATGACTGTGCCGAGGGGTCTCTTTGCAATCCATTTTACAACATCGCGGTGTTCACCGCCAATCTGCACATGTATTTTGAGCCAACTAGTAAAGTCGCTGTAATAAGTTTCAAGAATCCTAGGTTCCAACCAGCTCGGGTGTGTTGAACTAATCTCATTAAGGTGAACATCAACATAAGGACTCACTTCATGATGGTTGTGCAGGATGTATAGATGGGCTATAGATATTTCATTGGAAGAAGGGCTAAATTTAGACTTATGGCGTAGTCCGACACCATCCAATCTACCATCGTGTCTAGAGACCGGCAATCCTATAGTAGGTACATCCTGTAAATAGTTGGTACAAAATTCTATTACCTCTTCCTCGACATATCGCTGCACTATACTAGCATCTGGTCGATAACGATTCTTAACAAAATGCTTGAAAATGCTCATGTACCGCTCGAATGGATACATCCATCTCAAGTATAGTGGTCCGCAAAGCTTCACCTCCCGCACCAAATGAACTATCAAATGAATCATTATTTCAAAAAAGAAAGGGGGAAAATACATCTCTAGCCTGCACAATACTTCAATTATCATATCCTGCAATTCATCCAACTTACGCCGACTCACTTTCTTGCTACATATCTGTTTAAAAAAATAACAAAGCCTTGCAACCGCGTCTCCAATGTGAGAAGACATACGTTCAAATCCTGCATCAGATTGTGGCAATCGTGCGACTTCATTCCCACCAATTTCAGCTCAGCAGTGGATACACAACTACTAATATTCGAACCATATTTAGAAGGCACCTTCACTGATTTCAAAGTCTTACAAAAACTCTCCTTCTCCTCAGATGACAAGGAATAACAAGTAGGTGGTATGTATGTCGTGCCTACTTCTTCTTGCACGGGAGCAAGTGATGTCCTTATGCCAAGATTAACTAAATCCTTTCTAATTTTCAATCCATCCTTACTCTTCCCTGGTGTATTCAAGAGCGTCCCAACCAAAGCTTCACATACATTCTTCTCTTTATGCATGACATCTAGACAGTGGCGCACATCCAAGTGCTCCCAATAACCAAGCTTGAAAAATATCGAACATTTCTTCCAAATCGTAGTTTGAGTGCTTTTCTTTTTTCCCTTTCCCAACACGTTATCCATGCCCGATACTTTTGCAAATATTTCAGAACCTGATAATGGGACGGGGGCAACACCATGCTCTTCCTGACCGTTAAACCACTTCTTAGCACTCCTCCACGGATGACTCCTTGGTAGAAATCATCTATGACCTAGATACACAGGCTTACCACCGTGCTTTAATTGACAATGGCTGATATTGCTCTCACATACTGGACATGCAAAATGACCTTTCACAGAACACCCTGCAAGGTTACCCAACGCAGGGAAATCATTGATGCTCCACATCAACATGGCTTTAAGTTTGAATTTCGCGTCCCCTCGACTTCCGTCAGGAATATGAATCCCATGCTTAAATAAGGATTCCAACTCCTCAACAAGAGGCGCTAGATATACATCAATGTCATTACCAGGCTGCTTAGGCCCCGAGATCATAGTGTTCAAAAGCACATACTTTTGTTTCATCATCAACCATGAAGGTAGATTATAAATAACAAGCATCACTGGCCATGAACTATGGGTGCTAGACATGTTGCCGAAAGGGTTCATTCCATCAGTAGATAGTCCTAAGCGCACGTGTCTAGGTTCCTCACCAAATTCTGGGTACATAGCATCAATCTTCTTCCACTGATCACCATCAGAAGCGTGAGATATAATATCATCATCTTCCTCTCGAACCCTATCGGCATGCCATGTTATCAATTTTGCATCAACTGGATTGGCATACAAACGCGCCAGTCTCGGTTTCAAGGGCATGTACCACATCACCTTAGCAGGTCTTTGCTTTGTTGATGTTGTCACTGTTTCTCCACATACCTCGACCTTTCCCTCCTTCTTTTTCCATCTCGACTCACCGCATACCTTGCAATCATCCCTCAGAGAATCAAAACTCCCCCTATACAACATACAATCATTCGGACATGCGTGAATCTTAGTAAACTCCATGCCCATAGGACATAATATCTTGCGCAGTTGCGCGCAGCATAAACTCTGTCAGGACATAAGTTCTCCTCAGGAAGTAACTCCTTAACCAACTCTAGCAATTCCGTCATTCCTTTATCTGAAATACCATGCCTTGCCTTTAGGTTCATTAACAACAATGTTGCACTCAGTCTAGAATGCCTAGCCCCAACATATAAGCTTGTTTGTTTATCGTCATACATTGCCTCCAAAATACTTTTCTTCCCTACAAACTCCATAACAACATCGCCGCACATTCTGAAAGCTGTTCATTATACTGCAGGATTTCCTCGGTGCTACCCTCCTCTATCTCAACCTGATCACTTCCATAATGGCCTTCCGCATGGCAAACCCAATCAGTGTAGGATTTGTCAAATCCTTTACAAATTAAATGTTCACGCACTACAACAATATCTTCAAATATGGCATTGTTTCTACACTTGTTGCATGGACATCTAACCCCTCCTATGCTATTCTGCCTAGAATGTCGCAACCCAACATCTAAGAAATTTTCCACCAAATCTAAATACTCCTTCGATGATCGAGCATTCTCGTTCATTATTCTTTCGCGATCCATAATTCACAAATCGGACTAATAACTCCACAATACTACTAACCCACTGACTTTAGATGATCAACACATAAACTACACACTGCATTAACATAAAAATGAAAAGAAATCAAAATGCATACAAAAATTATGCATCAAATCAACCAAATTCAAGAGACTGGCCAATACAGTGCGCAAATTAAACCTTACCTACTCCAACACGGGAACAATGAGACCTCTGAGCAAACTTGAACTGATCACCCTTCAATATCCACCTGTTTAGACCCTTTTAAGTTTTTTGTTTTTGGAGTTAGAACGGCCAGTTCAGATTAAATCTGGGACCCATATAGAGTCTCTTGCAAACTCGCTACTACCTCCTAACACCTTTGAGTAGCCAGCGAACTCGTAACAATTCAATCACCCTCACATGCACTGTACATGCAATGTACATTCTCAAATCTCATGTATGACGTACACAGTAGCGATACCGCAACATCAATCGCCACATCCTAGCGTCCAAGTTACAACATGTTACATATTCTCGCCTGCTTAAATTAGGGTTTAGCCAACCTTACGAGTTCGCAACGGCCAAAGTACATACTAACGAGCTAAACTACGATTTCGCTATATGGACGTTTAACTTACTACAAAGGTTACGAGTTCGTAACAACTCTCTCATTTTAAGGCGGATACTTTTTTTCCGCCTTGTACATGTACATTTTTACGTCAGAACTCATTTCCGCCTTCAACAACTTCTTTCCGTCTTAAATTTAATTTATTCCCTAACTTGAGAACCTAGCGATTGCGCAACGTTCAAGCAAGGCGGAAAAAAACGCGAACGCATCAAACGCCTTAAATATGTGTCTTGCATCAACCCCTTTGTAGTAGTGTTTTTTTAGAGAATATTAATATATGTGATAATACTATGGCTGAAAATTATATACCATTAGAGGGTACATGGGGAAGAGGATAGTTAGGGCTTGTTTTGCTCAAGAACACCCAACTCATGTTCTTCAGACATCTGAGATTGGTTTGAAATTTGACAAACTCCAATATCGTAATAAATAATTAAGAAAATTTCCCTAATTAAGTGTGACCATCGATCAAAATCAGCTTACAATTAACTAATTGAGTCTTAACATAATAAACCAATAATAATGAAAATATTCAACTAATTAAGTGACTGGAATTATCCACAAAACAAACAATCTCATAAAATAATAATTAAGTCTTTAAATAATAAAGTAACAGCAATGAAAATTCAATATTAACTTAACTAACTAATTAACGTAATTATTTTAACTTAATTAGTTTTGTAAGCTGATTGATTCGGCATAAAATTACTAAGAGAGAATCAAATCATAGTCATAGAGTGTTTAATTTCTTGGTCATTGTTTCAGGATGATTTTCACTGATGCACTGTTTCAAACTTTAATAATGAATCATGGTAATGCACGACTATTGTCCAACTGCTGCAACTTTTTACCTTTAAGATTGGATGTGTATAATCTATTTAACTATTTGTGCTACATTATTTTGCTCTATTTCTGATGCAATCCTGAGTTCTGCACCGCACCTTTGCTTTATAGTTTCATTCTGGTGTTTTATAGATTTTCATTCTGCTGCAGTTTCTTCGTACTCCATCGGCTGATTTTCATAATATGGCTCCTTCATATTCAGAGGTTAATCTAATACGGGTCCCACATATTCATAAACAAAGAGCTAGCTCAAACACACTAACATAATCCGCATGGGTTGATTTTCATATATTCTGCATCATCTGAGGGCTGATCTCGCAGGAAATCATCGAGGGAGACAAAAGTGACAATTGATATCAAAAAAACAAAAAAACACGTACATCATTATATATATAATAAAATCATTGTAGGGGTTTCTTTATACTGATTTGTTATATAAGGGAAAATAATATATACTATATGTAATATTCTATATACATGAATGATTTGATTTTGTTTCCAAATTAATTCAATCGAGGCGTAATTAAAGAAACAATGTAATATATAAGGTGTGGTAATTTATATATAACGAACGATTTGATTTGCTAAATTAATTCCATGCGGTGGGATGTTAAACGAATAATTTAACGGTGATTTTGATTTGGAATGATTTTTTATTTTCGGTAGGTTCAATAATATATAAGGAGCGACGGAATTTGGTTTATTTTATTACATGAACTAATTTAAAGGTGATGAAAGGATACTATTTATATATAAAGGTAGTAATTAAAGCTGAAAGTATATTATATATTTGGTTATTAATGGTAGTAGTTTAACGGTGAGGGAAGACTACGGGGGAGGAACGCAAATTTTTCTGTCGTTTTATTTGTTATCAGTACTATTCCGGTGGCGGTAATTTTTTTATATTTATATTTATGCCGTCCCTCTCTACTTTTTAATATATATCTAGTAAAAAGATAATATTTTGAGAGTTTTTACTCTATTCCGAATTTGCCTCTTGCGAGAGAATGTTTGACTCTAAACCAGGTATTCTCATAATCAATAGGATTTAGAAGAGGATCATGCTTAGGTATTCTAAGAATCAATAGGTTGACTTTTACATGTACTAAACAATATTTGATTTGATCGTATTTCTAATATTTGCTCGAAAGTAATTGATTATATATACTGATAAAATATCATGGCGCTAGAAAAAAGTTCAAGTTATTAATTATTAATTACGAAGATTCGATAATTTTCCTGTGTTGTAAATACTAGCAGCAAGCGCTAGAGAGTTTCAATATACATCACAGAATCAAAGTTTGATATGCATGCAACTAGCTAACTCTAAAATTAGGTGATGAATAAAACAAAGCAGTGAATTAATATTCACATGCATGCAAGGAGACTAAACCAACATCAGTGCCGCACATTTAACACTGCATCTTTTTTCCATCAGGAGTCCGATGCACCTTTCTAATTAATGACCTAACAAGCTCCGTGCATTGCTATTGAAGATCAACCATTTAGGCAATGCTCCGTGTTAAAACACTCGCGTGAGTTATCTGCTCCAACTCTCGACTTGAATAATTACCCCTTCATCATTAAAATGGAACATTGCATAGTTTCTCTATTACCTATTCTTTGAGAGACTAAGATTGTTAAGAGCCATATTCTCAAGAGCCAGCCAGACAGGTTCGACGATGTGACATGCAGGATAAAACTGCAGCTGCAGCATGTGATCCTGGAGTAGGAATATTTTCACTCTATCAACAAGATTTTGTAACTGATCATGAGCGCTTCTAGATAACCGTTGGCACGTCTAGCAGCGAATTTCGATAATACCGTACGTTGCAAAACGGCTTCAACTTTCTAGGGTTCTTGAAGAGAAAGTAGCGGAAACCTCAAGGTTCAACTTCTCCAAAACCAATGTAGTAAAAGGAAAATCTAACAATCCCGTGCGAGTGCTTAATCGTGATTACACATTAATGGAAAATCTAAACCTAAACTACACTGTAATCGTGATTACACTTTTCCTAAATCATACATATCTAGTATATTCTAGAAACAACTAGATTGATCTAACAATGCCGCGCGCTCGGCCCAGACAACCATAAATTTGTAATGTTATGCAGAGTACAAGAACTGTGTGGTAGCGAAGACGAGGAGATCACGGCGTCGGAGGAAGATGATCTATTGTGTGTGAAGTGTGGGCGGGAAACGAGTTGGCGTGCGTGCATTTTGCGTGCGTTTTGGTTCGGGGAAAAAGAACTTGCAAACAGAAAATAAGTCCCTTCTACATTTCCGTGCATGCATGTGCATGATTATAACACGATTTTAGCACGTGTGACATTATATTCATCCTCATCATCAGCGGGAATCCTTGAGAAGCTGCTTCTAGGAAACGATTGTCGGATTATTCTTATGCAAATAAACGATTTCTAGGATTTCAAAACACGATTTCTAGGAATGCATGCAGAAGGTGGAAATTTGAGAAGGAACTGCATCCTTCATCTACTGATCCAATCATCGAAGAAGCAGGCCACAGCCGAACCGAACCAATCATCGAGGACAGATTCTGCAGAACTTCTGAGGAGGAGTACAGAAGACTCTCAAGAACGAGGGATCGCCTGATGCTTTAGACAAGGAAACAAAGGTCGAGAAAGACATAATCGTAGCCGATTCAAATGCTTCAGAAACAATTGCAACATAAGGGAAGAAAGAAGTAGCAATGGTTGCATTCTGTCCTCCAACGTCCACTCTGCGTAGAAATGGAGTTAAATTAAACATCTTCATCTCCCACACTTACATTTCATGACAAAATAAGTTCATAACTCAGCATCTTTTTACACTGACAAGCCCCCCTAGTGAGACCATGTTATTTAGGTTTAGGTTCCCAAAATTTTTATCCATATTATTCGCACGAAAACTTCTAGTGTACGTTTAGCTAAATTAACTTTTCACAAATCTAGCACGTCCTTAAAAGAGATAATCATATCATCTTTTTTTGACATTTTTAAAATAAATTAGTCAAGGAATAATTGAATCTATATTAAATAATGAGGAGTTAGAAATTAGGAGTGCAGCACGCACGCATACGCACGCAATACTCCAGTTACGCACACACAAACAATATCCTTATATATGAATATAAGAATTACTTGGACTGGTTTTTTTAATTCTTTAGTTCATTGAATACTCTGTGCATCTTCCACTTTGAGAATTTATGAAGAATAATAAAAAATAAAAGAAACATTTACGAATCTTACTTCCTTTTACTACTTTACTAGTTTGTTGTACACCGCACGCACGTCGTGCAATTTTTTGGATTAAAAATTAGTACAACCTGTCATCTCAATTTGTCACATTCAATTTCGCATCAACATTCAGAAATACTTCAGAATTAATACATATTGTACATGTCGAAGCCGATAAAACTGGCTCTTTCAAGTTGATTCTTGCTGTCCACTGTCCAGTTTGATTAAATACAATTTATCAATAAACCGTACTTTCTTTTCATACGCATAGCTAGAAACGTTAGAATCTTAAAATATATAATTATACGCATAAAAGTCAAAGATTAATTACAAATTAGGTTTTGGTTGCTTAATGCAATTTTTATGTAACTGCTGCCATGCATCCCCGTATTCGTTACTTATAAATTGAATTAATACAGGGATATATTACTTATAAACTGCTTAATATTACGCCAGCACACTATGTGCGGAAGCATGCAATATAAGGCGCGGACGCGGAAAAATCAAAAGTTTCATTCCTCACCGCCTTTCGGTCCAAAATCTGAAATGTAATTGTTAAGAAAAGAAAATGTTTGTTTTCTATATAAATTAGTATTGTATATGGAATATAGGTTAGACTATTCTTTTCCTTCTGTAATTATATTATTGTACATTAAACCCACATCGGCAGATTCAATAGTTAGGAAGACATATTCTCCCTATATAAAGTAAACTTTCTCATGAATATACGCACATACGAATTTACCCGAATATCTTTGATACAATTTTTCAATTCTACATGGTATCACAGCCTTTGATCATCTAAAGTCAATTTTGAAGAAATTTTGAAGAAATTTGTTGACACATTTCTTTTATTCCATGGATCCTCGCCACGACAACGTTACCGCCACTGGACCACTACTTCCTACCGTTCCTAAGATCGATGCTGCCGCTCACGATGATGTCGTCACCGCCGCTGTTCCTGTTACCGCCGTTTCTCGTTCGTCTGTCTCTCCAGGAGTGCCGTTCGCCGGAATTGTTCCTTCCCCGGGTGAACCCACTGCCGCCGTCGTCATCACCGACTTGGACACACAGGCTTTCGGCCCCGTCTTATCTAAGTAGCAATGGGGTACAGTAAAGAAAATACTTTCTAACATGAATTCTGACAATTACGGTAAGGTCTTTACACCCTGGATACTTGACACGGGTGCATCTTATCACATGACTGGTACCAAGGACATTCTTCACGATATTATGCCTACTGATGTTGATGTTGTAGTGTCTGATGGTTCGGTATCTACTGCTTTATTACATGGCACATTATATTTTGGCGATATTATGCTTTCTCGCGTCTTATTTATTCCAGAATTACGTTGTAATTTGTTATCTTTTGCTAAACTAACTGCATCCTTAAAAGGCTAGTTTTGCTTACCGAAAATATATGTATATTTCGGGACATCAGCACGAGGATGGTGACTGGTGTTGGTAGTAAGCGAGGAGGGGTTTATTGGTTGTGTAGTCTTGGGGCTCCACTTTCGTCTGCGCGATCTCTCCATGTGTCTGCCGCTTCTGTTTCTTCGTTTGATTTGTGGCATCGACGTTTTGGTCATCCTTCTCCATCGGTGTTATCATCTATTCCAATATTAGGAATGCGTAGAAATAATACATATGTTCCTTGCTCAACATGTCATCGAGCAAAACAATCTAGAAGTAGTTTTTCCTCGAATACCAAAACAACTAGTAGTTTATTTGATCTTGTTCATTGTGATGTTTGGGGTCCTTATAGTAACCCCTCACTTAGTGGGGCAGTGACATTTTTGACTATAGTTGATGATCACTCTAGAGCTGTTTGGGTTTATTTACTAGTTAGTAAGTCTGAAGTGTCTTCCAAGATGAAGGAGTTCTTCGCGCTTGTCTCTACTCAGTTTCGCCGCAATATCAAGTGTGTTCGTGCAGATAATGGAACCGAATTTCAACCTCTTCGTCAGTATTTTTTGGAAAAAGGAGTCAGTTTCGAGATTTCGACTGTTTACACGCCACAGCAGAATGGTCGTGTTGAGCGCAAGCACCGTCATATTCTCAACGTTGCTAGAGCTCTCATGTTTCAAGCTAATTTTCTAATCGAATTTTGGGGTGATTGTGTTCTTGTCGCTGCTTACCTGATTAATCGAACTCCGTCGCCGCTATTGAAGGATCGCTCCCCGTATCAGCTCCTCTTTGGCCGAGTTCCGGACTCTGGAAATTTGAAGGTGTTCGGATGTTTGTGCTTCGCATCCCAACTCCCTAGACCGAGGGATAAATTTGCTTCCCAAAGTCCAAAGTGCGTGTTTTTGGGATGCTCTACAGACAAGAAGGCATTGAGAATTTATGATCTAGACACTCGTACGACTTTTGCGAGTCGTGACATTGTTTTCTACGAGGATTGCTTCCCGTTTACTTCACTGGAGTGTTCCTCATCGACTGAACGTGTTTCTGGACAATCTGGGCCTTTTTCTAACATAGTGCATGGCCCAGAAGTATATGAACCCGTCCTGACCGATTTGGACGTGCATGGACCGGGTACGGCTGAACCGGGCATGCATGGACCGGCCTTGCATGGCCATGACGTGGCTCCCGTGCGTGCTCCTCACGCGCCTGGAGGGGGAGCTCCCGCGCGTGCTCCTCACGCGCCTGGAGCGGGAGCCCCCGCGCGTGCTCCTCATGCGCCTGGAGAGGGAACCCCCGCGCATGTTCCTCACGCGCCTGGAGGGGGAGCTGCCGTTTTGCCGACATTGCCTGTTCAGCTTTCGAAAGTTGTTTCACCGGCGACTGAGCCTTCGACTGCCACAAGCCCACCGTCGCTACATAACTCGCCTGAGCCTTCGACTTCCGTTTGGTCTCCGGCGATGGACCCAGTTGTCTTGGCGTTTGAATCTGACACTGATTCCCCGTCGTCCTCTTCTCCTTCGGACTCGGATGTTGAACTGACTGTTACTGCTCCGCCGCCCAGACCGCCGAGCACCAGGATTCGCCAACCTTCTGTTCGTCTTCGCGATTATGTCTGTGCCGCCACTGCACCTTCAATAAACCCCCCTCCAGCTGCTTCGTAGTCCTCACCGTCCTCAGGTATTCCCTATCCTATTACTGATTATGTTTCCTGTAATAATTTTTCGGTTTCGCACTCTAGTTTTTTTGCTGCAGTTACGGCTGGCTCGGATCCAACAACGTTTTCTGAGGCTTCTCGCTATGTTCAATGGCGTCTAGCAATGATTGCTGAGATTGATGCTCTTGAACGCAATAAGACGTGGACTTTATCTGCTCTTCCTTCTGGCAAGCGAGCTACTGGTAGCAAATGGGTGTTTCGTACGAAATATAACTCGGATGGTTCTGTTGAACGCTACAAAGCTCGGTTGGTTGTGCTTTGGAATCGCCAGATAGAGGGGAATGACTTTACTGAAACATTTGTGCTTGTTTTTGGGTGTTGCTGTCATTAAGGGATGGGAGCTTCATCAGATGGATGTGCATAATGCATTTTTACAATATGGTTTTGTTGTGTTTTTTTTAGCCTGGTATATTTCTCCTACTAGGTAATGCCCGTGCTTTTGCACGGCATGTTTTGATTAAAGTATTTTCTTAAATGTTATTAATTTTGATGAATCATAATGGAAGAGAACGATTTTGAGGTTTAGTTTTTTAGTTAACTCATATACAAACTTTCCTGTCCTATTAGTTTTTCAAACGACCCAAATTATATAAAGTAACTTTAGATCAATGAAATTATTATTTAATTCTATCAAAAGTAACATTAACATGAACTCTGTTTATTTACATGCATGAAAGAATCTATATACAAAGAGTAAATGGTTAAACTCTCTTTTCTTATTATTCTTTAAAAACAAAAAGAAAAACAAAAAAGGGTTAAACTATGAAATTCCCATATAAAGTAATTAAAATGCTCAAATTAGGATTTACAATGTTTAAACTGAAATATAACATTCAACTCAATTAATATATTAAGCTTGCACATTTGTAACTTCTATGTAAGCATAATACCAAACTTGCAATTCAGCTTAATTGTCTGATTTCAATAGGAATACTATAACACAGTATTCCATAGTAAAGTTATTATTCTTTTAAGATCATTTTAGTAAAACAAAGAAATTTTATGCTTTAGAAAGTTCACATGAGAACAAAACAACACTGGTGGACGTCAATGAACTTGAATAAATGTGGCTAACTTCTTCCAATATCATGCACTTTCGTTTCAAACCATTACAACAATACAGCTAGACGGAGAAAATGGCAGTAGCTCACAACAGCCGGCTCGCCTTATCGGCCACCAGGCAGTAGCATGGCACTGTTGCACTGCCAGCTAGGAAGAAACTGAACCTAGTGAAGTTCAGCAGTGGAGATTTCATTGGGAAGAAGCTCATCTGCAATGGTAGTTTCAGGCAGAGGAGCCACCATAACAATGACCATCGTGTTTCCATGGCCATCACCACTTACTTCGTTGGTGAAGCCAAGTTTAGATATATATCCCCGTTCGATAATACAGGAGGTTTACAGTACCCTGAAAACTATTTCCTGGAGATGGAGAAAAGGGATCCTAGAATTCCTATGTAAAATTAAAGGCCAGCATGAATAATACATAACATTTCTGTCTATAAAACTAAAAACTAATGGTTAGACTAAGCTTTAGCAGAAACAACTATAAATATATAGAATTTATATTTGAAGAAGAGCTAACATAATTCCAGCATAAAATTTTAAAAAATAATTGTACCAGAAAAAAGATACAGCAGGAGCTTAGACCTTGTTTTTAGTAATTTATCAAATAGGCATTGTTGCATCATTGCATAGAGTTTACTTCCCAATCAAAAATGTATCAAAGCTTATTACAATCTGTAGGTTTCAAAAATCTGAACTTTACACCAGACAAAACAATACATTCATCGAACAAATGACATTGAGACAAACAAATCACTAACAAAAGATCAAATTATTCACTTTAAGAGAAGGAAAAAGAACCAACCAAGCTGACCTTTTATGGACGCACAAATAATGAGCAAAGGTTATCAACTCTAACGATTTTAGCTTTATTCTCGGAAGGTTGGGGAATAATGCAATGGTAGAAGTATATGGTACTGCAATAAGTTCTTTTAAACTCATAAACCTGAAATTATTCCATATAAAAAAAATCATAATCTACAGAGTTGCAGAGAGCTTCACAATACTCATCAGACAGTAAGGGGTCATAGATTCGATGTAAACTGAAGAACACAGTATTGCATGAAAGATATAGCACTACCTGATCAGCTGCAGCATCAAGTTCATTGGATTCATCTGCAAAAACGCTTGTCTCATTTTATTACCTCCCGGCGCCTCTGTGAAATTACAACAACATATAAAAAGAGGTTATAGACGCTTCTCCATGTAAAAAATGCTTGATTTTCCCAGCTGAGTCACATAAGTAAGCTGAGATTGCATTGGTTGAGAATGAGACCCCTGCATTTCCTGGCTATATGCCCTTGATCTTTGACTGATGTCTATGGGCGCTTGTTTTCACCTGGAGAGGGATGTGTTGTTGTAGCTTCTTCTTCCATGAAGACAGTCTCAAGTTGTTGCAAAGTGAGACTTGTGTCCTAACCATGGTTTGCACTCTGGAAAAAAGTTGATCCACCAGAAGAAATAAGTGGCTTTCCTTGACAGGAATTCTTGAGAAGGACTCTTGATAGTAACCGCTGTAACTCGAGGAATTACAGGAAGGGCTGGGTTGAGAGAGAATATCTGTGGAGCTATGCTGCTCTAGACCGTCACTTAATGTGGTATGAGTATCAGAATCAAAGTGAGTCCAGAATGGTGAATTCGGTGAGTTCCTTGAGTCAAGTTACACTGAACCAGCCACCCTACTTGGTACTGAAGGAATGCTGGAGAAAGGACAGTATGATGATAAGTCTGCACCAGTCAGATTATAACCGACAAACCGGTGTGAATCCATAACAGATATTGAATCAGCTATCATATTATCCAATTACTCTGACCAGATCATATTTTGGGCAAGTATACGCGTGGTTTAGTATGAGAATAGCAGATGTTGCAGCAGTAAAAGACCTACAAAGTTCACAAGTAAGTCACCATAAAGATTCTGTTGATAGATTCTTTGGCAAAGGACTCAAAGGGACAGGAAAATGGACACCAGTGGTATTCTCCAATAAGAACAACATATAACTTCCTAATAGACCAACTGGATAATATTAAACAACTCATTATATTGAACCTATATCCAAACATGAATAAATAATTTGAGATCTAAAGTCAAAAAACTAGACAGTAAAAAAAAATCATAATGCCACTACTATCTGACCTACAAATGCACAAGAGATTGGACTTTTGCTGAAAATAAAGGCAGGAAATCTCCACTTTACCTCAGATATAGAGTGGTTTAAAGACCCAATTAGCTCAGTCACTCAGTTTTCATCCAAGGCCTCATCGCATCCATTGTTACACTTAAAACATCAACCAAAATTTTCATCAGTTTAGATTTAATTTAATTTATCGAAAATCCTTGTATATATTCTCATGCATAAAAATCACGAAGCAACAACTCGACAACAAAAAAATAGAAGCATCAAAGAAGCAATTTTTAACAAATACAATCACTACATTTTGGATGAAGAATTTTATCAAACACCTTGTTGACACTAAATAATATATGTTTACATATTTAGAGATAAAAATCAGCAACAAACAGATGATTAGAAATATAAAGATGGGAGAAGGTTGCAACTTATAAAGAGAATCAAGTTATAAATTTCAACCAACAACTAATTTCTAGTAGGTTTAACAGCTGCAACTTCCAGTAGAACTATGATGCAGAAAACTTACAACTTATATGGTTAAGTTTGCTGGATTTGCAATTGTAAAAACAGTACTTAGAAGGGCATCGATAATAATACAGGTAGCTATCCTCCATCCCTGTACAAAAGCTCTGAAAGAGACTTCACAAACGCAGCAACTGGAAAACGCATCAGTATTTTTCAGCAGTATAAAAAAACAAACAAACATAACGATACTCCAAATAGTACTTTAGACTGTGTTAGTAGACTCAATCAAATCCATAAATAAAAAAATTGCAAGCAGAAAAATATGAAACAAATTCAGAATGGAAACAGGAGAAAGAACAGGGCGAAAATACCAAAGGACGGTGTAGCTGTAGAACTGGACATCGAGGCACATGAAGAGCAGAGAGGCAATAGAGAAGACGGCCTGTCCTAATCTCAAAGCCAAACTCACCGTAGTCTAGGTGACCGCCGCAGGATCCTTGCGACTCCACAGCCCTATCATCGCCGGCGATCAGCACCGACTCAGCCGCCCCGCTCATGCACACTCTTTAGTCATGAAGAATGATTTCAGGGGAGAAGAAGAAGAGGCGTGAAGAGGGATGATTTGTTTTGAGAAAAAGTTGGGGAAAACGAATCGGCGTAATTAATTAGCAAAATCTGGAAGATTCGAGCGTAATGGAAAAGTATTGAGTACGCCTTATAGAAAAGGAGTTTAATTTAAGATTTTTTTGGTAAGTTGGGGGAAAATTTGTGAGAGCGCCACGTGGCAAAAGTGGGCTCTTTTAGTAGTTATTAAGATATATAGACATGGTGCTGTTTTTACAGACTTTTGATCTGAGAAATAATTAGTGAAATCGACCATTAAATGAAACGATTAGTGACATCGAAAGCTGAAAGACTGATAGTGATGCCTCATTTGGTAAAAATTTATTTGACATAGCACCGACACTAGTAGAAAACTGCCGGAAAACGGCGCCGGAGGACGGCGGTTCCGCGGGAAAATAAGGAAACCGCCGTCCTTCTACATTTACGAGTTCGTAAATGTTCATTGTCTAGCCGGATGGCTTGTTACACGGCGGTTGTGATGCAACCGCCGTGTAACTGCCATTTTTGGTCGGCGGTTGCGTTTAACCGCCGACCAGCCTACATTTCCGACACCGGAAATGGCTAGCCGGAACTTTCCCCGTTGACCGGCTTGACTTTGACGGTCAAGTCGACGGGGCAAAGTTCTGATGTCGGTGGAGTCAAGTCAAAAAGTCGTCCGGGTAAGTTTACGGTACCGTAAACTTGTTCGGATAGAGGGAAAAATGGCCGGGCAGGATTTACGAACTCGGAAACGTAACCGGATGAGCTAAAACAGAATCTTATAAAACGAGAAACGGATCCTTTTGTTCTATCTACTCTATTCCATCTTTGTTTTGGGTTGAAGGACGCAGAGAATCTCCTAATATTTGGGCTCGCTGAATCCTAGGCCGCCATGAGGTAATCTCCCGCTAAATTTAGTATTGATGGGCGGATGTTTGTTAATTTCAAGCATGAATATGTATGTGTGTCCCTAATTTGCTTGAATAATATATGAACTTGCGTGTTGATTCCTAGTTATTAGTGTTTATGAAACCATATTGTATTTGATATGTTGTCAAGTAGCACGATGTAGATGAATGAATTCATTCATATTTGCTTAAATTTATGAAAATAGGTACACAAGTGTTATGGAACGTAGTAGGATTATTAGGGAGAATCGTCGGATCTCACCAGAGTATATGGGACTGGTTGAATATTTCATTGATGTTGCTTCTGATAATGCAAGATTAGAAAATCATTCGGCCATGCGGTGCCCTTGTAAGGATTGCACTAACGATGTGTATTTAGGAGTTGAAGGTTTGCGTGAACATTTGATTGTTAGGGGTTTCCAAAATTCCTATACCACGTGGGTATGGCATGGGGAAGAACGTAGCACTGTTGTTGTTAATGAACCAATGGAGGTTGTAGGAGAAAACGAAATGGTTGGTAATTATGACGATAAATTGGATAACTTGGTAGATGATGTTGCCATGCATGTTTTTGGAAAACCAGAGGCGCTTGAAGCGATGTATAATGATAAGCAGACCCCTTTGTATGAGGGGTCAATCCACACTATTTTAAGCGCGACCTTATTGTTGATGAATTTAAAAGCCAAGCATGGGCTTTCAGATAAGGCATTAACAGAGGCGCTGGAGTTGATTAGACAGCTGCTTCCCACTGATAATTTATTGCCTGATAGGGCATATGCTGCCAAGAGGGTACTATGTCCAATGGGTATGGAACTTGAGAAAATTCATGTTTGTCCTAATGATTGTATGTTGTTTAGAGGGGAAGATGAGATGAAATTGGAAAATTGTAGCGTTTGTGGCGAGTCACGATACAAAACTGTGAAACAAAAAGTGGATGTGGGAGGAGATGTTGTTAAGGAAACCAACAAACGTGTTCCCGCGAAGGTCATGTGGTATCTCCCCATTATACCTAGGCTTCAAAGGTTGTTTGCTAACAAGGAAGAAGCTAAGAACTTGACATGGCATGCAGATAGAGAGAAGGTTGAAGATGATGATGTGATTGCACACTGTTCAGATGGTGATCAGTGGAAGAAAATTGATGAATTGTATCCTGAATTTGGGAAGGAAGCTCGGAATGTAAGGTTTGGTTTATCCACTGATGGTATGAATCCGTATGGAGATTTGAGTAGTACACACAGTTCTTGGCCTGTGATGGTTGTTATTTACAATCTACCATCGTGGTTGACCATGAAGAGGAAATATGTTATGTTGTCGTTGATGATAGCAGGGCCAAAGCAGCCTGGTAATGACATTGATGTGTTCCTAGAACCTTTAGTTGACGACCTTCAGAAACTGTGGTTCGAAGAGAATTGGACGTGGGATGAATATCGGCAGGAATGGTTTAAGTTGAAAGGAATGTTGTTCTGTACTGTGAACAATTTCCCTGCACTTGGTAATCTAGCTGGTTATTCAGTCAAAGGTCATCTAGCTTGTCCTGTTTGTGAGGAGAATACTAGTTTCTCTCAATTAAAACACGGGAGAAAAACTGTTTATCAAGGACATCGTCGTTTCTTACCATGCAGTCACGAGTTCCGTAAGGCTAAGAACTGGTTTAATGGGAAGGAAGAGAATGCACCGCCCCCCTCCTATCAGTGGCGAGGAGGTATTCGAGAAAATCAAGGATATTGAAAATGATTTTGGGAAAAACCGTAGGAAGATGCCCATCCCCGGCCCTTGGAAGAAACGATCCATTTTCTTTGACTTACAATATTGGAAGCACTTGGCTGTCAGACATTTTTTAGATGTAATGCACATTGAGAAGAATGTCTGCGATAGTTTGCTTGGTACGCTGTTGAATATTCCAGGAAAAAGCAAAGATGGACTTCAAGCACGTAAAGACTTGGACATAATGGGTATTAGAAAGGAACTGGCTCCTGTAATCGAGAATGGGAACACTTTCTTGCCTCCAGTTTGCTACAATATGTCGTCAGCTGAGAAGACAAAATATTTGCAGTGCCTGAAAGATTTGAAGGTACCCTCTAATTTTTCCTCAAACATTGGTAACTGTGTCAATGTTAAGGATCAAAAATTGATAGGGTTAAAATCACATGATTGTCACACTTTGATGCAAGACTTGAACATAATTGCCATTCGTGGTTCTCTTCCAAGCCACGTTAGGATGTGCATCAGCAAGCTCTGCTTATTTTTTAAGGGAATTTGCCAGAAAACAGTTAGCCGTCGTAAGCTAGATAAGCTGCAGACAATGGTGGTTGAAGTATTGTGCCAATTGGAGATGTATTCCCCCCCTTCTTTCTTTGATATAATGGTGCATTTGATTGTCCATCTTGTGCGGGAGATCAAGGAGTGTGGTCCGGTGTTCCTCCGGTGGATGTATCCTTTCGAGAGATACATGAAGATATTTAAATTCTTTTCGCAGAATAGGTACAGGCCTGACGCAAGCATTGTATCTAGATATGTCGCGGAGGAGGCGATTGAATTTTGTACGGCTTACTTAGATGAGGTTGACACGGTTGGACTACCCACCTCGAGGCATGATTTTCGTTTCAACGGGCATGGAACTAGAGGCACGCTGCATAACCCGCCAGCGGTCGATTTGCAGGCTGCTTTTCTGTATGTGATGCGAAACCATGAATCGGTTCGCCCTTACGTTGACATTCATATGGAGGAATTGAGAAGTCTATACCCAACCCTAAAGCCTTTCCAACTACATGATGAACATATTAGAACCTTTTGTGAGTGGTTAAGGGACACGGTAGAGATTGGTGACCATCCCGAGGACGTGAAATGGCTATCCAGACGGCCGCTTACGACGGTCATCAGCTACAGCGGCTATGATGTGAAGGGTTACTCGTACGGGACCAAACAGAGCGATGCTAAAGGTGTTTCGCAGAATAGCGGTGTGACTACATTTTCCGAATCAATCGCTGTGTCGCGGAAGAAAAATCCAGAAGGATCCTACTCATTTGATTGGTATTTCGGTACCATTGTTCAGATCTGGGAGTTAAACTATGTGGCATTGAAGGTGGTTGTATTCAAGTGTCAGTGGGTTGATCAAAAGACAGGAACTAAGACCGATCCTTTAGGGTTTCAATTGGTTGATAGGAAGAAAGTGGGATCAAAGTCGGATGCGTTCATACTTGCTGGCGAAGGTGACCAAGTTTACTATGTTCAGGATCCTTCTGAACGGCACTACGAGATTGTTCTTGATGGGAAACAAATGGTGTGTGGTGATGAGCTATTCGAGGAGTATGACAAACGAGCTGCTCACATTTTTGTGCCAACGAAGAAAGACGCGATTAATATGGAGGAAACAGAGGAAAACATGTCAATATATCGCGCAAGATCCGATCACGCCGAACGCATAGTGATAGACAGCAAAGGAAAAGAACGGAAGAGGAAGTTGATTTTCAAAGTTAAGCCGAAGACTAAGTTGAGGCGTTAGTCGTTGATCTTTTTGTGTTATCAGTTATACATAATACAACTAGTCCGAACTTAGTTTGAATATGTAATTCATGTAAACATTTGGTTGCACCTTTGTTTGATCTATCCAATAGAATAAAAGAAAGTCGACGAATCTCAATTTTTAACCTATCCGGGTAGTTTTACGGTATCTGAAACATTACCCGGATAGTGTTAAATTAGGGTTTACCTACTTCCGGCTAACCATCCGGATTAGCAAATGTAGAACAAGCCTATCCGGTTAACTTTCCGAGTTCGGAAACAAGTTACCCGGAAGTTTTTTGTTTTGGCAAGACATTTTATTCAACTTCCAGACGGGTTCCCTGGTTGTCATCCGGTTTAGTAATCATATAATGACTTATCCGGCTAGAATTGTGAATTCGTAAATCTAACCGGAAGTGTTATTTTGAGGCGAAAACTAGCGCGCACTCACTAATCAGTAGTTATATAAAATTGATACTGCAAACACTTGTACGAATTGTAAATGCACAAACATTTGATCAATTTCCGTAGCATTCAAACGTTACTGAAATACAGTTAAAATGTAATAATATTCGATAAGGCAAATCAATTCTTAACTAAAAATTCAAAACAAATTAAACTAAATCAAGGCTCCATGTCATAGTCGGTGTGATGATCACCGCCACCATGTCCCTGTGAGGCGTCCCCACTTGTGGAAAATCCTTCTGCACGCTTGAGGGCTCTCAACTCCTTCCTTGCCTCGTAAGCGTCCTTCCTAACGCCAATCAATGTGAGCACCTTAGATTTCATGCCAGCGTACATAGCTTTCATGTTGGCAACATGCGGTGAAGGCTCTCCATCGGGTACCTCCCTACCTAAAAAATGAAAATTCATATTTGAATTAAACTATGATAAAAAGTAGCATAAATTGTGAATAAGGAGGTGAAGATGACTTACTTCTTGATGTCCGCTTAGCCTTTTGTTGTGGAGGCGCCACAATCCATTTTCCATCGGCCAAAGTCCATTTCGGCCTATGGTTTTCAAAGTAGTGGTAGTCGTATAGCTTGCAAGGGGTGGGATCATCTTCAAATCGGAAATTTTGGTCAAATTTCAAGAGCAACTTAGTGATTAAGCTCCCGTAGGGTAGGTTTTTCTTATGTCGCTCGTTAGCCCACGCAGTTCTCATCCAATTACATATTGCAAAGCCGGGATTGATAGGAACCTCCTTCACGACATAGTAAAATGTCATAACCGTGGTAACATTAGGCTCGCCGACATTTCCTCCTGTAGGGATGAAACTTCTATGCACCCACTCGTACACAATGCGATCATCAATGGGGCAGAACGCCATTTTGCACCCATCGGCTGAACTTTCATCATATGGGTCCCGACCAAAATAGTGATGTCCTAAATTCAGATAATTCAAGTACGGGAGTTTAATCATATGCGTTCCCGGCCACGCATTAGCATAGAAGATATCAAGTGGCCCATCCTGGAGCTTGGGATAAAGGTCCTCATCGGATTTGATAGGATTCCCCAACAACTCATTCATCACCCAACAATAAAACTCAAACCTTTGCCCATTAACCATGGTAGTGTACTTACCATCACTAGGTTCATCAAAATTAGCATAAAATTGCAACACCTCATCCTTATAGGTGGGATTACTAACATCGAATAACAAGGCATCACAATTTTGAATAGAAAACTTCTCAACCATAGGGCCTAAACCTAGTGCCTCAACCCGATCTCTATCCAACACATATGTGTCTAGTACTGTAGCATTGTTAACAAAAATACCATAATACTTATAAGCATCGAGACTAATAAACTTGTTAGCATCATACCAGTTTGGATTTGGCTTCCTCGCCACGATCTTGCTTCTCGGTGCCATGGGTTGATCGGGAATTGGTTGTGGTGGAACTGATGGAGAGTTTCGTCCGGGTAGGAGACGGGATTTCCGAACTCTGAATTGGGGGATGTGGGGGAAGTTTGTGAGTTGTGATCTGAAAAAAAGTCAATCACCCATATATATAAACCCGTTTCCGAACTCGGAAACCTAGCAGGATGGAAATTTAAGCTTATCCGGGTAGGTTTACGGTGTCTGAATGTCTAGCCGGAAGTTTTTAATTAAAATTCTCGTTTTTTGGTCAATTTTCCCGAAGGTTTCCCTGATAGCCATCCGGATAAGTAAATTACCCATCCGGCCAGGTTTCCGAGTTCGGAAAAATTTGTAACCCTATCCGGATAGTGTTTCAGAACTCGGAAATCTACCCGGAACTATACTTCAACAGATTTTCACCATCATATTTGCCTCTTTATCTAAACAAAATGCATGTACAAAATAAGCGCCAATAGATTGAAGCACTAAAATCTTTAAAATCGACCAAGTTTACATCCATATGAATAAGGTACTAGGATAGATTAGTTTCACAAACGAAAAGAACAAATTCGATGTTTAACTAGAACAAATTCGATGTTTAACTAGAACAAATTCGATGTTTAACTAGAATAGAACAAATTATTAACTAGAAACAATGCCCTACTCTCCAGTCGCCCTACTGCTGGATGGTCCCCCGGCCGCATCTTCTTCACTTGAGGATGGGAGATGACCAAAATCCGGCTCATTCAATTCCGGGCTAAGTTGGAGATCAAGTCCCTTCCGATCAATGTAAACCCTTTGTTCGGCACGGAGCATTGCTACTTCTTCTTTAGCCTTGTCGACTTGTCCGGTGAAGCATTCCCACATTTTTGAGAGCTTACGCATCCACCGGCCCTCCTCACCTACAAAACAAACAAATGATTAGCTTTCGAAAACAAAAGCATTTTCACATGCGAAACTAAACAATAAAGGGAAAACATATATTCACTTACTTGTACCCGATGAACTCGCACCTCTGGCTTCTAGTTTTCTTCGCCTCGCAACTCTTCCTGCTGCGCCCGGAGCTAAGGCCTTCAAGACGTACCTTTGAGTTTCTTTATCCAGTGCAAAACCCTTATGATCAAACCAATCACCATCGTAGTACTCTAGAGGCTCAGGACGATCAACAACACCTCCACCTTGCTTCTTAATCAGCTCAGTGACAAGTCCGGCATATGGAAACCATTGCCTCGACCCTCTCCTCACCTTGAACATGTATTCAACTATCGAGTGTCCAGGATTTATTTTCAACCCTTCCATCAAGTAATAGAAGAGCAGAACACGTCCACAACTAGGTTCACAACTATGACCCCCCGATGGATACACATTCTGACAAACCCAGTCAAATACAATCCTCTGCTCAACCGTAAGCTCCTCAACATTAAAATCATCTGGACAACTACCCGCCCCCTGACAAGTAGTTTTGAAGTACTTACGTCCCATTGCTTCAAGGTCTAAGGGTTGGTTTGTCCCGGTTTCAGGAAACTTGTTGAAATTATAAATCTCATAAGGGGCTTCTGGGTGGTTAGGGCGCAAGTATGAGTTATCAACATAAGGGCAGCCTAGGACCTCATTTATATGAAACTTAGTGACATTAATCAGTTTACCATTCACCTTAGTGCACAGCCTATTCGACTTATACTCTCCTAAATTTGCATAAAATTGCACAACCTCATCTTGATGGCATGGGGATTCAAGCAAGAGCAATTTATCTAAATAACTAGGCTGAAAATGAGCAACCAAATACCCCATATGCAAAGTGTCAATAGAGGTAGGGCTAATCACCTTGGTGGTGTGTGTTTTCCGCCCACACCATTCCACATAGTTGGCCTCCGCCCTACGATTGAAGAAATTCCGACTTGCCGATGCTTCAGGGGGCCTATCATGGCCTCTTTGCCGCTTTGTCTTCCTCGATTTGGCCTTGCTTAATCGGCTCCCACCCACGTGTTCTTCGGCTCTTGGAGGTGACTCTCCTTCCTCCTCGGAAGAGGACTCGTATTGCACCTCTTGTTGTCGTTGGATTTCCGCAACTTGCTTGCCCGTGGAAGGATTTTTAGTCCTAACCATGATGAGAGATTGGACTGAAAATTTTGGAGAGGGGCAGACTTGTTTGGGGATGAACTTGGGGAGGGTTTGCAGATTTGGGGAAAAAAAACCCGTCCGCCCCTTTTATAATAAACACTTCCGGCTAGGTTTTACGAACTCGGAAACCTAGCCGGGTGAGGTTAATTTTTTTTTGCCTAATCCGGCTAACTTCACGGTTTCGGAAACGTGGCCGGTCAGTACAAAAAATCAAAATAAGTAACACTTAGACTATTTTCTTAGCTAGTCCTCTACCCATTCTCAACATTAGTTCCGAAAATTTCACTTTCCTCCCACCCATTTACTCTCTTCCACCAACAAAATCTTCTTCTCCAACCACCAAGAACACCATTACTCACATTGGCCCCATTTCTTGAGTTCTAGAACAAGAAAGTAGCTTCTTTGTCCATACTATTAGGGTTTTTATTCTACTTGAAAAGGTATTTCTTGGCACTTTGCTTCAATTGTATAATCAATGTTGTTTATTGGCTAATTTGTCTTATTTGTTCATGGGTTTTGCTTAATTATTACTACATACAATTAGACGTTTTATGGGCTACATTCTTGATTAATCAATTTGGATTATGGGCTATATTCTTGATTAGTCTTGATGGTCACTAGTTATGTTACTACTAATTTAGGGTTAAGTATGTCATATATGTATGCACTAATTTAATTACAAAGAATTAAGGGTGAAGCATGTGATAGGCAATTTATATTAGTCTAATAGGATCCTAATTAAACCCTACTTACCATTAGTCTAATAGGATAATAATAGGATTATTAAAGTGACTACTTACCATTAATTTAGCATATAATTATTCTTTCTTGATAGTGAGGTTATTTAATATATGTAAACTATTTTTTGTAGAGGAGTTATGGCACCACCTAAGAAGAAGGTAGTAGGAATCCCCAAAAGCTCTAAAACGCCTAGCACCGCGGGAGGTGTTAAAAAAAAGGGGGTGAGGCGTCCTAGGACATATTGTGCCGTCTTACAAAAAAGGATGAAAAAGGGGATTTTGACGGACATGACGTTCAACGATGGTGGGGAACCAATATCGGAAGAGTATTATTTATGGAAGAGTTGGGTTGGTAAAATTGGTCGAACTCGTGTGGATATAAAGTATGAATCTTGGCACGAGGTCCCCGACAAGGAGAAGACTAAATTATGGGAGGAGTGCTTGGTAAGTTTCTACCTTCATTTAAGGTTTTTTTTTTTGTACACATGAATGAGATTTTATCCAAATTTTCTTATAACCTTATGTAGGTACCATTCAAAATTGTTGCCCCAAATATGGAGAAACTTTTTGACACAACCATGTTTCGCTTGAGTAAGGCGGCACAGGATCATAGAGCAATGTTGTCTAAACATTACATTTATGGAGATTTTAAGGATGAGGACCCTTGGGTGGCCTACACCGATATTCTACAAGAAAGTTGGGCAATATTCAAAGCACGCACCTTGGAGAATGACCGACTAGTAAGATTAATTCCTACCATTCTAGTATTACTCCTTCGTTCACATAACTTAAATTCATTTATGTGTTAGGGTGTGAGGTTGACGAATAGTACCAATGCGAAAGCTAATACGACACCTCACACAATGAGTAGGGAGGGCTATACTATAAGACTAATGAAACATGCAAACAAGAAACAAGAAGATGAGGTGCAAGAGAAAATGGATAGTGGGATGACGGAAGAGGAAGCGCGGGAGAGCACCGAGGTGGTTAATCCTAAAGAGTTCGATAAACTCACTAGCTTCTTGATTGGTCGACAAGATAGCAAAGGCGAATACACACACGAGGGAAACAAGAAGTTGATAAAAGATATTGTAAGTTGTTTCTTTGAATATATTGAGCTAATATTATTACAAATATTATTCCTATCTATTTTTCTTTCTACCATATATTTTTTTTCTATTAAATGATAGGATGATGTCAAAGAGAAAATTGCCTCGGGAGAATTCGTTCCCACACAAGACGATGACATCCTTTGTAAGGCGACGGAACGGAAGGAACACCCCAGTAGAGTTCGTGGATATGCATCACATGTGGTGAAGAGAGATCTCATCGGCAAACCAAAATCTTCTAAACCACCAAGACATACCAAGTACAACAAGTTGCAAGAGGAACTTGGAGATACAAAAAAAGAGCTCGGTGATACCAAGAAGGAGCTTGATGAGGCCGTGAAGAATATGATGAAAAGGGACATAGCTCTCCACATAATATCCAAGCAAACGGGCGCAATTCTCCCACCAAATTTGAATGATCTAAGCGACGATTGGGAACCTCCTTCATGTGGTTCACGTCACTCACCCGATGTTTGTGAGGTGCAAGGCAATCCACCATCGCCACAACCAAATCCACCATCGCCACAACCAAACATATGTGATGATAACTTAAACCGATCAAAAAAGGTAAACACACTAACTCACTTTTCGATCGCATTCTTATTCAAATTCTCTATTCGTTCTCTTAATAGTCTTAGCATGTTTACCTCGCCTTACTTTAAAAATGGAATCCACTATTTTAATTAGGTCAAGGTCGATGTCACATATCCATGCAAATTATATATCGATGGTGGAGTGAGGAAACCTACTATGCATGTTGCAAATGGAATTTTCAATGAGTCGGCGAAGATGCATGGCGACGTTAAAATTGCAATCGGTTTGGGGGAGGTTTGCTTGAAAAAAGCTTTTGTTTCAACCGCTCGAATTCCCATACCCAAAGGCCCGTGTAAGGTTGTTGGACCGGCGGAAGGTATGTATTTACTTTGGCCTCGTAGGCTAATTGTTGTCGAGAGTTTAGGAGAGACTCAACCCGCTAGCCTATACAACCCAATTACGAGCGTTGCACGCAAGGTTGAGCCAAAAATTACAAAAACAATTCTCCAACCCTTGACCGCCCCAAAGACCGCCCCAAAAGATGTTGTAGTTAAATCTATGACACCGCCTATGAAGGTGTTGTATGATAAATTGTCTACACATTGCAAATTTGGATACTACGAATTCCCGGCTCCAACGGAATTATTTGGTGGTATTGGAAGGCAAATTGTAATGTGTTGGGGTGATTTTGAAGATCTATGGAAGGGTGACAAGGTAACCGAGCCCCTAATGTCCTTATTCCAACTGTAAGTAATTTTAATGTCGAGACTATATTATCTTGTGTGTTTTCAACCGCCGTTCTCCCCGTTGTTTTAACCATTCATATTTTTTTTCTTAAGTTTTTTGAATCAATTAGTTCAAAAACGGTTGAAGCCATGGATAGGCTTCCTATGCCCTGAGCGAATCCAAGAATTAGGTCATACTGATGCAGAGCGATTAAGTTACATGAGAGAGGCTCTCGGTGTGGAGGACAAATTATTCTTCCTAGCACCACTCATTTCCGGGTAAGCATTTCATATTAACTAATTCTATACATTATTATCTCATGTTAACTTTTATGTTGTCATTATTGACAAATGGATATGCATTTTTTATTTAGTAAACATTGGAGCTTGGTTTTGATCCACAAAAAAACCAAAGAAATTTATTGGATAGATCCTCTCCATCGTCCGCCAATCCCGTCTTTCGAACACCTCCTTAGACAAGTTTTGAATCATGTCAATCCCTCTAGGAGAGAGTTTGGAATGACTGAGATCAAGGTACTCTACACGTTTCTCCCTCATTAATAACACTAGTATTATCGACATCGATCGATTGTATTTAACAATGTGATCTTCCTTTTGTGTTAAAGTACAAGAGACAAGTTAGCAGCTGGGAATGCGGGTACTACGTTATGTTGTATGAGCTCAAATTGGTAGCGGGACTTAACGAATTCGACCAAGACCTTGAACCCGTAAGTTCCAAATCTATAAGGCATCTACCTTACACATATTCATATGTTTGCGTCATATATTGAATTGTGTATGCTAATGCACAGATTTTCGAAGAGGATACAAGGCCCTACTCACCCGAAGACCTGAATCGACCGAGGAGTACTATTGCATCAATTGTCGTAACTTCGTATGCACATGCTCTAGTTCAAAATTGACACATTATGTATTATTGGCAATTGTTGTATTTAGCGCATTCAAGTGATTTATTACATTATACATTCATTCGTAATACATCACAACCATTTGAAACATATAATTCTTCACTAGCGCCATTTAAATACTTTCTATTTTGTATTCAAAAGCCGAAATAAATAAAAATCAGATTTTAAAGAATTATCCGGGCCACCTTTACGAAATCTGAAATCCTGGCCGGACAGTTCAAAATACTTCCGGCTAAGTTTCCGGTTTCGGAATTCTGGCCGGACGAAATTGGCTTCTTTTCACCCATTTTCCCGAACGTTTCCCTGGCAGGCGTCCAGTTAAGTAAACACTTATGTCCGGCTAACTTTCCGGTACCGTAATCCTATCCGGAACTACATATTTTCCGCCACCGTTTCACGGTGGCCGGATTACTGCCGCCGCCGGAAAATCTCCCGGCTTACCGTCCGGGAGCGCAAAAACCTCGTTCCGGCTAACCGTCCGGCCTGTAATGGCCGGGGTAGCCTCCTGCTAGCAGCAGGTGTTTACGAGTCCGGAAATGTACCCATCCGGGTAAGTTTCCGAACTCGTAAACCTTACTCGGCGGTTTCAACCGCCGAGTAACGGTGGCGCCAATTGGACGGCGCCACCATGGACGGCGGTCAAAACCGCCGTCCAACCGGGACGGAACCGCCATGTTCCGTCCCGTTTTTCACTAGTGCGATTCTGGTACATCACTGAGTTCACTGTTGTACTGATTATATTTCATTTTGGTATCATATTTTCCGGGGCCTCAAGTATATTTCTCCTGGTCTTTTGTTCTATTATTTTTGTTCTGTGAGCTTTGATATTAAGTAGACATTCATGATAAGGAACAATTCTGATGCAGTGCTAATAGTTGTTCTGATATATATAAAAAGAATTTTTATTACAAAAAGGATTTCATATTTTTTTGTTCAAGGATCTCTAGTTTAAGATCTCCCACTGAACGCTTGAATTTCAAGCAATCCAAACTTCAATGTCATTAGCACGGTAGTTGTCTGCTTCCTGATTCTGTCCTGAGAGTCGTTTCCTAGAAGCAGCTTCTCAAGGATTCCTGCTGATTAGGGGTAGGGGTGTAAATGAGTTGAGTCGTTCGTGAGAAAATCTCAAGAAACTCGGTCAAATCTCGATCTCGAGATCGGTTTGACCAAGCTCGATCTCGAGTTCGAACTCGTTCGAATATGTAACGAGTCGAGTCTGAGCTTTTAAATTTTATTTCGATAAACTCGACGAACTCATTGAGCAAATATATATATATAATTAGATATATAGTTAATATAGGGGTTTCTTTGGAAATAATTAAAAATATAAAATCTAAATTAAGTATTAGGGTATGTATGACTGTAATACATTTTATGTATTATCTGTATCCACGCTAACCATTAAATAAATGAATACATTTCATGTGTTTATGAATTTTTTAATGATTGTATTTTATTTTATTAAAATTTATTTAGCTATATTACTTAAATTGGTTTGAAATCGAGCTTTTTGAATTAAACGAGCTCATTTTGCTCGAATTCGAACTCGAATTTCGTTAAGCTCGCGAGTCGGAGTCGAGCTCACAAAAAGTTAATGAGTCGAGTCATGAGCACAATTTTTTGTGTTCGAAAGAGCTCGATCTCGAGTTCGAGCTCGAAAAATATATAACGAGTCGAGTTTGAGCATATCCCTGTTCGGTCTCGACTCGACTCATTTACACCCCTACCGCTGATGATGACGATGAATAATATATCACGTGCTAAAATCATGTTATAATCATGCACATGCACGTGAATGTAGAAGGGACTTAGGCCCTGTCCAGTTCAACTTATTTGGTGCTGTGCTGTGCTGATGAGTGCTGTGCTGTGCTGATGAGTGCTGAGCTGTGCTGATGAGTGCTGTACTGTGCTGATCTTGTGCTGAATAGTTTTGAAAGTGTTGAATAGTGTTCATTTGAATTGAAGAAAAAACATAATGTTTATTACTTAAGAACTAAAAAGTTCACTTAATTAATATTATGTTTACAAAACATAAAAATAGTGTCCATTTAGAGTTTAAATGTGTTGAGCTGAATAGGTGCTGTGCTGACCAGTGCTGTGCTGTGCTGATGAGTGCTGTGCTGTGCTGATGAGTGCTGTGCTGTGCTGAAATGTGCTGCAATAAGTTGAACTGGACAGGGCCTTATATATGTTGATGCACGTGTAGATTATTTTCTGTTTGCAAGTTCTTTCCCCGAACCAAAAAATCTACCAAAACTCACACAAAATGCACGCACGCCAACTCGTTTCCCGCCCACACTTCACACGCAATAGTTGTTTCTAGAATATATTAGATGGGCATGGTATAGAAAAGGTGTAATTACGATTACAGTAGCGTTTAGATTTAGATTTCCCATTAAAGTGTAATCACGATTAAGCACTCGCACGGGAAAATTAAACAAAGGTGTACAAGTTTAGTTAGTTGCAGGTTTGATGCCGCTTTACTCATAAACATGTTTGTTTACAACATTAATTATGTGATGGGTCCAACCACATCTAACTGCTGTTTGATTATTATAGAAATTCCCTATACATTTTTGATTACTTATTAGTGACATTTTTATCTACTTGATTTTATCAAATCCAATTTATTTGACTTTTTATGTACTGTATATCAACCTTTTCAATGTGCCTTGTAAATTTTACTTAAAAATAAACGATCTTGACTTTTTTGTTTTTTTTTGTAATTAGTAGCAACATACAATCTTAATTCCCCGGCCCTTTACATTTTTTATTACATATTAATAGCATTCTTATTTACTTTTTTTTTATCAAATCCAATTTATTTATTTTTGTTATGTATTTAATATCAACTTTTTAAAAAAAAGATGGCCACATTTTTATCACAATAGTCGTGCATCAAACAAAATGCACGCACGCCAACTCGTTTCCCACCCACACTTCACACACGATAGTTGTATTAGGGTAAACGCTAGTATAGATTTTTCCATGTAAATATTGAGTATATATATAAGAGCCAGGGCTACCACATTGGTACGCTTTTATCATTATCTGTACATGATATCAAGAGCTTAGGTTTCGAAGAAAAAAAAAAAAACCCGATTCTTTTTTTTTTATTCTCTTTGTTTCTCCGATGGAAAACATCCCGTCGAGAGATGAATCAGGCCTGCCGCCGTTCAATCAGCCTGTCGATGGTTCTCTTCATCAGGCTGAAGCAGTGCCCAGTGACACCCGATTAACTTCCGCTGCCGCTGTGACGTCTCCAATTCAATCGGCTCTGACCGATTCATCGTCGTTGCTTCAATCGGTGTCACCGATGTTTACCCCGGCTCGATCGGCCATTTCTGCGCCGCCAGCATCGCCAGGATTCTCGGCTATCCAGCCTCCAAGCGGTGCAACCTCGGCTGTCCAGCCTCCAAGCGGCGCCTTCAGATCAGACCAGACCAGTCGTGCAGGGATCCAGACCAGACGGCGCATGGATCCCACGCGCCACAGACGCGGCCCACACGTCAGGCGCGTGGATCTCACGCGCCCCAGGAGACCCAGGGCTGTCGGGCGCGTGGATCTCACGCGCCCAAGACGCGCCCCATTTGTCGGGCGCGTGGATCTCACGCGCCCCAGACGCGGCCCACTTGCTGGGCGCGTGGATCTCACGCGCCCCAGACGCAGTCCCTTTGTCGGGCGCGTGGGAGACACGCGCCCCAGACGCGGTCCCTTTGTCGGGCGCGTGGGAGACACGCGCCCCAGTCGCGGCCAGACCCCCAGTCGCGTGGAATGCACGCGCCGACGTGCCTCCAGGCGCGTGGGCTCCACGCGCCGACGCGCCGCCACTTTCTGGAGCGTGGGTTACACGCACCGGCTCGGCTCCAGTTCAACAGAACTCATTTGGCGTTCCGTTTCAGCAGAATCAGTTTGTAGCTGTTCCGTCTCAACAATTCCAGCAAGGTTTCTCCCTTCCACACTTGTCTGCTCCAAATCCATCCACTTAGTCACGATTCAACTGTCATCTCCAGAAGATTACTTGCTTTGGAAGACTCAGATTACTTGTCTTTTGGTCTCACACCAGCTACTCGACTTTGTTGATGGTACTATGTCTCTCCCCACTCCTTTTATTTATGATGCCAATGGGAGTATGATTCAAAATTCACAATATTCTGAATACTTACGTGTTGATCAACAAGTTAAGACTTGGATATTTGCTACGATGTCTCGTAATGTATTTGTCGATGTTCATGAGCTGCACACTTCTCGTGATATTTGGGTTCGTTTACAGTCACGTTTTATGCAAGCTAGTATGGCTAAATCTATGGAGTTGAAGGGTAGACTAACTAGGTTAAGAAAGGCTGAATCTCAGTCTATGGATGAATATTTGCGTGATGTTAAGATGTTAGCGGATTCTCTTGCTGCTATCAAATGTCATGTCTCCAATCATGACTTGGTTCAATCAACACTCTTTGGCGTGGAGGGTGACCCTGATTATGCTCATTTGGTGACTACTTTGATTCATTACCCACTTGAGCTGAGTTTCGATGATCTCCGTCCCAAGTTGTTACTCCATGAGCAACGTCTGAAACATTCGAAGGATCTTGCTGAGATTTCTTCCCATGCACTCGTGGCACTACAGTCATCTGGTTCCTCGTCTACTGGATCCAAGAGTTCAGGGGGTGGCAAAAATAAGAACAAAAACAATCGCAACAGAGGAGGTCGTGGTAACAATAATCGTGGAAATTCAAATCGCTCAGATGGATCAACGGTGGCCAGTGGAGCTGCAAATAACAACAGAAATCGTAACAATGGTATGAGTAATATTTCTGATTTGTCATGTTCATTATTGCCTTTCACCAACTATGTTACTAATAATGCGTGCTCAGCAGGAAGTAATTCATCCAATGGAAATTTTAGCTCTACTCCCTCTCCCGATTCTTGTTGTTTCTGTCTTACTCCAGGTCATGTCGCACAGTTCTGTCCTCACAGATATAATCCAAATTTTGTGCCCCCCGGTCAAGATAGTGTTACTAGAGCCTTTGCTGCCCTGTCTGTTGGTGGTGAAGCAAATGACTCTGTCTGGTATTCGGATTCCGAGACTGCTTCGCACATGACTCATCAAGAAGGTAAACTCTCTTTTACAGCCCCATATCATGGTTCAAGTTCTGTTGTTGTTGGCGATGGTACCACTCTCCCAATGTGGTAGCCCTGGCTCTCATATATATACTCAATATTTACATGGAAAAGTCTATACTAGCCTTTACAATTCTGATGGGTCATTGAAGCGGTTTAAGGCCAGACTTGTTGTTTTCGGAAATCACCAGCAGGCAGGTATTGATTATTTTGAAACTTTCAGTCCTGTTGTTAAGCCTACTACTGTGCGATTGGTTCTCACTCTTGCTATTTCTCTTAATTGGACTGTCCGTCAACTTGATGTTAAAAATGCATTTTTGCATGGTTTTTTGAATGAAGAAGTTTTTATGCGTCAACCTCCAGGTTTTGCTGATCCTTCTCGTCCTCATCACATCTGTCGGTTACGTAAGTCCATTTATGGGTTACGACAAGCTCCTCAAGCTTGGTTCTCCAGATTTAGCAATTTCTTATTATCCATTGGTTTTAAATGTAGCAGTTGTGATTCTTCTATGTTTGTTCTTAAATTTAAAGGTCACATGCTTATCTTACTTCTCTATGTGGATGATATAGTTCTAACCGGTAGTAGTAATGACTTGGTTCACAAATTCATCTCTGTTCTGTCTTCTGAGTTTGATATGAAGGATTTAGGGGATCTTCATTATTTTCTAGGTTTACAGGTGTCTCGTACTCCTAAGGGTTTATTTTTGTGTCAGCAAAAATATGTGTCTGATTTGTTGCGCAAGTTTCATCTTCACACAGTTAAACCTGTACGGACCCCTAGTGTTTCTAGAGTTACATTGTCATCTGTTGATGGTGACCTTCTTGCTGATCCCACTGAATATCGTAGTATGGTTGGTGCATTGCAATATTTAACTATGAGTCGTCCAGATATTGCTTATGCTGTTAATATGGTTTCTCAGTTTATGCATGCTCCCCGTACTACTCACCTTCATGCTGTGAAGAGGATTTTCAGGTATTTGCAGGGCACTATGGAGTTTGTTCTTTTTCTCCATGCCGCAAATTCTCCGGAGATGGTGATTGCTTACTCCGATGCTGATTGGGCTGGTTTTCCGGACACTCGTCGCTCCACCACAGGCTATGCTGTGTTCCTGGGGAAGAATTTGATTTCCTGGCGCTCGAAGAAACAACCTACTGTGTCGAAGTCCTCTACGGAGGCAGAATATCGTGCTGTTGCTTACACTGCGGCGGAGACTATTTGGTTTCGTCAATTGCTTGCAGATTTTGGGTATTATCTTCGTCATCCGGTCACTCTCTATTGTGACAATGTTTCTGCGACATATCTTGTGGCCAATCCGGTTCAGCATGATCGTAGCAAACATATTGATGTTGATTATCATTTTGTTCGAGAAATGGTTGCCCATGGTGGTCTCCGAGTTCATTCGATTCCGACACAGTTGCAGGTCGCTGATATATTTACTAAGGGTCTTTCTAGTGATTTGTTTTGTAAACATAGATCCAATCTATCCGTAATTGCACCCCGTAAAGATTGAGGGGGTGTATTAGGGTAAAGGCTAGTATAGACTTTTCCATGTAAATATTGAGTATATATATGAGAGCCAGGGCTACCACATTGGTACGCTTTTATCATTATCTGTACAAGTTGTTTCTAGAATTTACTAGATGGATATGGTTTAGGAAAAGTTTAATCACAATTAAAGTATAGTTTAGGTTTAGATTTCCCATTAAAGTGTAATCACAATTAAGCACACGCACGGGATATTGTTAGATTTTCCTTTTATTAGATTGGTTTTGGAGAAGTTGAACCTTGAGGTTTTCGCTACTGATCTCTTCAAGAATCTCACTGTTATCCAGAAGCTCATGATCAGTTTCAAAATCTTGTTGATAGAGTGAAAATAAGTATTCTTACTCCAACATCACATACTGACTTATTGTAGCAATAAGTCGAGAAGAATCCATCTTCATATCGAGAAAAGAATATAGATGGGCATTTATAAACAAGAGTATGGTTTTTTTCATTACAGGTGAATGGTTTAATAACCTTTTGCACGCATAAGTTTACTTGAGCGGGTTTGGTGAACATATATCCAAAATAATTCAAGGATAAAAATTAAGATGCATAATCTGAAAAATGGAGGATCTTACTACTTAATTGGGGAGCTCTAGAGGAAATGGCCTGATAGATCTGAAGATCAAGTGGAATATATATAACTCTGATCTTCAGGACTAATCAGGCCATTTGCCTACAATGACCACGAGTTATCACAAAAATTTGAGTTCGAAAGAACTATAATGAAATTGTAAAAATAACGGTATAGCATAATATTTTATTTAGAGATAAAAGAATCATACATGCATATATATAAAGTACCAACTATTATTAAAGAAAATATATTTCATTTGAATCTCACTCTTCTCTCTTTAATTATTTGGTCTAATATACAAAAAGAATTGAAGAAATGAGGAAAAAAATCAAATATCTTAGATCCCAAATTATTTAATGATAAAATGAATTTGTCTAAAGAATAAATACCGCACATTTATGTGATGTGGCATGAACCTTACCTGCGGAAGTTGGATCAGCCGAAGAGTTTTCGCAAATTTTGATGTTTCTTGTTGCAGTCTCAGAATTCAACGAACAAGCACTGTTTTTTGATTGGAAACGTCATTCTAATAAGAACTCTCTGCTGGTTTCTGTGCGAATTCCTTTGTCTTAAGGGTTAAAATCGTGTTTTATTATTTTTGGATACTTAAAATAATATTTTAAATTAGGGAGGACCTTTTTGTTATTTATTACAATTAGTAGCAGCTAGGGTTTAGTATATAAACAGTTTTCTGGTTATTTTGTAAGAGGGATTTTTGATGTTGAATGAAATTGAGGGGTTTTCCTCCGTATCTGTCATTTCTTCTGTTGTTTTGATGAATTCAACGAGTATTTGATTCAAAGTTCGTTGTTTCTTCCACGCACGCTGCATCAGAGTGGTATCAGATTCCAAATCGATCCTAAGTTTTGCCGCCTTCTCCGACGAGAACCCGCAACGGATCATGGGTGTGATGCTGAGAAAGGATGAAGCTGTTGCTCTGCAACGACAACTCGAACTGTTGACCCAGCGACTGGATTCCATTGTCTGTCAGAGAAAACCACATGTCATATTCAATGAGATTGTTGATGATGAGGGTGAAGATGAAATCTTTGCTGCTTCGATTTATCATAATCCTGTGTATGACGATGGTGATGATGACAACTTTGCCGCTCCAGTGTTTGATGTTCCCGTGTATGATGATGCGAATCTTTTCGATGAGGTAAAATTGGTGATGGATAAAGTGGATTTTCTCGAGCCTGTTGATGAAGTGGATGTTCTTAAGCTTGCTAATGGTAAGACATCTTCTCTTGGAATATCTCCACCTGCTGATTTTCAATTTGATCTCAATCCTTGCGGTCTCTTTATCAATGATGGTTATGAAGTTGATTCTTCTCCCATTTTTGATACCCCTATTTATGATACCTATGAGGAGGATGTGGTTGATGGTTATATTTATGATGATAATATTTGTGAGGAGGAAGTGGTTCATTGTGTTTACGATGAGAATATTTGTGAGGGGATAGTTCATGGGTATGTTTTTGAGGATAATATTTGTGAGAAAGAAGTTGATGAGGGGTATGCTTATGATGACGCTATTTACTCCTTCGTTCTTGATGTTCTTGATCTGGGTGGTTGTGCTCACCCTAAATATTTTCAGCTTGCTTGGTTTCATAATGGTACCGCTGATATTCTTGTTTCAAACGGTTTCTTGAGGAGATTTGAATTGACTCAATTCCGTGTACTGATACTTCGTTGTCCATGGAAATATGATCATGAGGTTCTGTATGGTCATTCCAATATATATTCTTTCTTGTTTGGTGGAAAGTGGATTATTTTCTTGTCGGATAAACCTTATGTGGATGGAGTTTTGAGTGTTTGCCGTGGATTTCTTGCTGAGGACTGTGGTGGCCAGTTATCCAGTCTTGTCTGTTGCTACTTGAAGGGTCCTGAAGACTCAGCATGATATAGTTGGCTATTTTGTAGAAGTCATCATGTTTAAACATAAAGATGTTTGAACACTTGCTCAAACAGAATCAGAAACCGAGCAAGAGTACTGGAGATGAAGTACAACTCTTATGCAATCAAAGATGATATTCGAGAAAATCAAGATGACGAGTGAAGATTGATATTATGCTGATTTGATTAGTTAGACAATATATGATAGAGTTGTATCTCAGTCAGGTTTAGTCTCAAATAAGGAAGTTTATATTTCCTCAGATTAGCTATTGAAGTAGAATATAGCTAGGAGACTACTTGTAGCCCGTGAATAGCTGGACGAGCGGATCAGCATTGGCGTAATGGAAGGATCGAGAAGATCAAGACGACATCACAACATTGGACTATAAATATACAGAGAAGCTGGGACAACAAGTATCCATCTGACAAGAAAGTATTCTGCAGATCAGAATAGCTTTATAGTTGGAGCAGCATATTGGAAGGAGTCCAATAGGCCTTAGCCATCGCCAGGAGTCTGAAATCAGTAAGCCATAATACTTCGGGAGAAGTGGTCAAGACAGCAACGAGGAGTTGTTGACCGGCAGTGAGTGGAACTCACAAATCCACAAGGAAAAGATAAGTTCTAGATAGTTAATTGTTTGAGGAACATTGTAATTACTGATCTTGGTTATTTTAGTGGATGATTTTCAGACTGGGCAAGGCCCCGCAGACGTAGGTGTTCATCACCGAACTGCGTAACAAATTCTTGAGTTCTTACTTTATGTGTTAAAACTGAACTGCATGTTTAAACATACTCGCTAGAATAGACCTATCAGTTAAGAACGTTGTGAAACTGATCGATAGTAAATTTCATTTGGTATCAGAGAAAGTCCACTGAGTTTTGCCTTTAACAAGGCCAGTGGAGATCCCTATCGATCATGGCGAACCAGGAGAAGGATGGTTCATTATATACACGCGCACCCATGTTGGATAAAAATAACTACGGTTATTGGAAGGCAAGGATGAGGCATTACATTGATGCTCTAGATTAAGAAGCATGGTACTGGGTTGAGAACGAGTGGACACCAGCCAGACAGCCACCTGCAGCAGGCGCAACCGAAGGTGTTTTGAAAAAAAAAGAGGAGCTGACCACTCAAGAGAGGAAGGACAAACGACTTAACAGCAAAACACTCAACTGCATCAACTCTTGTATTGATCAAGAAGCTTTTCGCTTAATTTCAACGTGTTGTACTGCTAAGGATGCATGGGAGAAATTGAAAGCCAGCTATGAAGAGGATGCAAAAATGAAACGACAAAAAATGCATACAATAAAGACGACATTTGATACTATGGTTATGCATGATAATGAGACCATTGCTGACTATAATTCAAAGATCAGAGACCTGGTCAATACAGCTCATCAGTTGGGGAAACCGTTCATTGAAGATGATGTTGTGCAGAAGATATTTAGGTCTCTACCACCAAGGTTCAAAGGAAATACTATTGCAATGGAGGAGTTACACAATACATCTGAAATGACAGTTGATGAGGTCATGGGAGCACTGTCAGCCTTTGAAATGAAGGAGTTAGCTACAGTAAGGTAGAATGATCTGGAATTCACTGCAGCTACACGAAAAGCAGCTGAACAGAACTCTGTGTCTAAACACAATGATGTGTCTAAACACTCTACCAGAAACAACAACGAAGATATGGACGAAGACGAGCTTGCTCATATATCAAGAAGCTTTGCCAAAGTTCTAAGAAGAACTCAAAATCGAAGAAGTGAAGGAAGAGAGCAAAGTTCAGGAATGAGCAGGAGAAGCAACAATGATCAAACAGAACCCAAGCCTTTGTTTAAACATGCTGGTAAAATCCAATGTCGAAAATGTGAAGGTTACGGGCATATTCAATCACAGTGTCCAAGTGGCTCATCTAGCAAGAAAGAGAAAGCCTACAATGCCACCTGGAGTGATGGAGAAGATTCTGATGAAGAGCATGTAGCCTTCGGTGCAATTACTGTTCCAAGCGACAAAGAAGTTGAAGAAGAAATCTATGTTGAATTTGGTGCTACGGTCGTTTCTGATAGTGAGAGTTTAAACATGAACTCTGAGGATGTTCATGAATCATACGACAAACTCCACATGCTCTGGATCAGTGTGACTGAACAAAATAAAGTTTTACAGAAAGACAACCACAGCTTGAATGAAGAAGTCGAACAACAACAATCACCATTGATGCAATGAGAGAAGAGTTGAAGATAGATCTAGTTCGAGCAGAATATGCTGAAGGTACCATCATCAAACTTAATAAAGGAACAGCAGTCTTGGATGACATTCTTGGCATGGGAAAAATTGCTAGAGATCGACATGGGTTACGATACGACGGAATGGAAGTGACCAACCAGAATGACCAAACTAAAAGAAAGATGGACAAGAAGGTGACTCATCCTAAATCAGGTCAAGTCGGGAAAGAGCAACCTATTAAAGCTCCAAACAATTTCACCATAACTCCTAAGTTTGGACTAGGTTATAAACCTAACCATCACCAGCAGCGAAATATGTCTCAACCATGGTCGGAGGCAACATGCAATTATTGCCGATGACCAAGACATTACAAGAAGCGTTGTTTTCGTCTTTTAAGAGATTTGATGCAAGCACCAACAAATGGAGCATGTTAAAACACTGGAGAAAGCTACAACATGGTGCAACCAGAAAGGGCTCAACATTCAAAAAAGGTATGGGTTCCTAAAATCAACCTCCCCTATGCTGTCCATACTTGTTATAGCTCATATGCCAGAGATGCCTGGTACTTCAATAATGGCCGTTCTAGACATATGACAGGTACTCCTGAGTTGTTAAACAATGTTGTTCCTTGGACTGGAACAGTGAGATTTGGAGATGGGAAGAAATGTAGAATAACTGGAAAGGGGGAGTTACAAGTCAAGAACTTTCCAGTATTCCAAGACGTTCTTCTCGTGGATGGGCTAAAGGCAAATTTGCTAAGTATTAGCCATTTATGTGATAACAAATTAATAGTTTTGTTTGATGATAAAGTGTGTACAGTCAGAAAAGATGAAAGGGTTGTCCTTATTGACACTCGATCGTCAGATAACTGCTACATTCTTGATGAATCTGTAAGCTTTCTCAAAGTGAGTGTGGACGACAATCTTTTATGTCACAAGAAGCTAGGTCATGCAAATCTGAAAACATTGTCTAAAGTAACAATACTTGAAGCAATAAGAGGAGTGCCCTTACTTTCCTATACAAAGAAATTGACATGTCCACCATGTCATGAAGGTAAACAGGTCAGGTCACCACATTATAAACTTCATGAGATTACCACTTCCTATTGTCTTGAACTGCTTCATATGGACTTAATGGGACCAATCAGTCAAACTAATGTTTCGGGAAAGAAATATATCTTTGTGTGTGTAGATGATTTCTCAAGGTATACTTGGGTAAAATTCTTGAAAGAAAAATCAGATTCAGTGAGCGTTATAATTAAGCTCATCACTCAAGTCAACACAGAAAGATCTCATGATGGACTTAAAGTGGTTCGATTATGGAGTGATCATGGGAGGGAATTTGCTAACTCTACAATGATGGACTTCTGTATAAAACTTGGAATCAAGCATGAGTTTTCTGCCCCAATCAAACCACAACAAAATGGTATTGTTGAACGAAGGAACAGGACCCTCATCAACATGTAAAGAGCAATGATGGCAGAGAATGATACTCCTAAGAAATGGTGGGCTGAAGCAGTTCATACTGCTTGTTATACCATAAACCGAGTCTATCTACGACCATTAACTCAGAAAACTGCCTATGAGCTGTGGAAAGGAAGGAAGCCAAACGTATCTTATTTTCATGTATTCGGACAGTGCATGCTACATTCTCAGAGATCGTGAACCTCTAGGTAAGTTTGATTAAAGAGTTGATGTTGATATTTTCCTTGGTTATTCTCCAAATAGCAGGGCATACAAGGTGTTCAATAATCGTAAAAATGTCATGATGGAGTCCAACAATGTGGTGGTTAAAGATCTGAAGGATATCAGCAGTGGAATTCTGCTTGAAGATGAACCTGATATGTTAATCAGCACGGAGACGGATTCATCTCTGCCTGATGTTACAACACTGGGGGATGTTACAAAATCGTCTGATGTTACAACATCATCTGAAGTTATCACAGTTATTGATGTTACCACATTATCACCTGATACTTCGGCACCACCTAACACATACAACCTCAGGCAAAGGGAACGGAAGGACTACGCCAAAATGAATGCTGGAATGCATGTATTACAATGCTTTCTCTCCTCCATTGAGCCCAATAATCACAAGGAAGCATTGAATGATGAGTACTGGATTTCAGCCATGCAAGAGGAACTGGAGCAGTTCACTAGGAGCGACGTATGGTATCTTGTTCCACGACCTCCAGGAGTCAATGTCAATGGTACTAAGTGGATTTTCAAGAACAAGTCTGATGGAGATGGCAATATCACCAGAAACAAAGCCAGACTTGTAGCCCAAGGATATACTCAGGTCGAAGGTGTTGACTTTGATGCAACATTTGCTCTAGTTGCAAGGTTAGAATATATCCGTTTCTTGCTTTCTATGTCGTGTATTATGAAGTTTAAGTTGTTCAGATGGATGTCAAGAGTGCATTCTTGAATGGCATTGTCAATGAAGAGGTGTATGTTGAGCAACCCAAGGGTTTTGAAGATCCTTATCTCCCTGATCACGTTTACAGACTAAAAAAGGTGTTATATGGTCTTAAGCAAGCACCCAGGGCTTGGTATGAGCGTCTCTCCCAATTTCTTTTGCACAAAGGCTATCGACGAGGGGGAGTAGACCGAACGCTCTTTGTGTTTAAACATGATAAACATATTCTGCTTGCTCAAATTTATGTAGATGATATTGTTTTTGGGTCAACATCTAGAAAGTTGGTTGATAACTTTATAGAGATAATGAAGAGTGAGTTTGAAATGAGTATGGTCGGTGAGCTGTCCTACTTTCTAGGGCTCCAAGTCAAACAACACAAGGAAGGTATCTTCATCAATCAAACCAAGTACACTTTAAACTTGGTTAAAAGATTTGGGATGGATGACTCTAAGAGTATGCGAACTCTAAAGGCATCAACAGAGAAACTGACGTATGACAAGTATGGTGTGAAGGTAGATATCAAGCTCTATAGAAGTATAATTGGGAGTCTACTGTATCTTACTACAAGCAGACCAGACATCTATCTGAGTGTTGGACTATGTGCAAGATTCCAATCTGATCCTAAAGAGTGTCATCTTTCAGCAGTCAAGAGGATTATCAGATATGTAAATGGAACTTCTGATTATGGTCTCTGGTATTCTAGAGGAAGTCAAGCTGAGATTATTGACTACAGTGATTCTGATTGGGCTGGGAATTCTGAAGACAGGAAGAGTACCACTGGAGGTTGTTTCTATGTAGGAGGAAATCTGGTGTCATGGTACAACAAAAACCAAAATTCTATCTCACTATCTATAAATGAATCCGAGTACTTGGCAGCTGGAAGCTTGTGTCAGCAACTACTATGGATGAAGCAAATGCTGAAAGACTATGGATTCAAGCAAGATGTCCTCATCATTAAATGTGATAATAAAGGAGCTATTGATCTTTCCCATGATCCTGTTGATCATAAGAAGACAAAGCATATAGACATCAAGCACCACTTCATCAAATGCTTGGTGGAAAAGAAGGAACTTAGCATTGAATTTGTTCCTAGTGCTGAACAATTTGCAGATATCTTCACCAAGCCATTAGACTCTGCAACGTTTGACACACTGAGACAACACTTAGGTGTTTGTCGAATTTGAGGTATTTCTACTTACCTCCCATTGTTATAAATTAGTTTACTGCTTTCAGTTTTTTTTTTCAAAAAAATGATGAAAAAGACAAAAAGAAGATAGCTTGATGATAGAGGATGTTTAAACACTGTGAATGGGTGTGTTTAAACACATGGGAGTTAGAAATAAAAATGAAGAGGAGTGATGAATGGGCTGAATTGGTCAACATCTGGGCCGAATAATAAAATCTTGGACTCATATTTATTTTATGAGAAACAATTACTAAATTTCTGGAAATTATGGACTGATGTGCAATTATGGATATATTTTCCATTTTGGGTATGGATTTGAATTTCAGAAAGTCCAAAAATATAAGAGGGAAAAATATTTTTTCTGCAACCAACCAACCCTCGACGTTCCCAATTCCAACAAACTCTCTCTGTCCAATCACCAATCTCCTCCGACAAGAAGCTCGCCGATCAACTTCCGACACTCCAGCCAACCACTCTGCACTGCATATTGCCGGAATAACCTCCAAACAGTTAGAAAATCTCGCCGGTTCGGGTTATCGGAGTCTCGAGTCAATCTGCACATGCAAGAGGTATTTTGCTAGCTTTTGAATCAAGATTGTGTTTTTCTTGCTATTCTAGTAAACTAGAGGGCGTATTGAAACTAGGGGTCTGTTGTTAGTAGACTGTGAAGCATTATCTGTGAGGGTTGGTTTGTGTTTGAACCTGTTTGTGTGTCTAAACTACCATGGGCAACCTTCCATCCAACTCTCCTATCGAGTCCATTCCCTCTGTTCAATCCATGGAAGACTTGAGTATGGGTAGACAAGATAGCCCCAATCCCATCAGAGCCACACCAGAATCTGTGGCTCAAGATAATATGCCTACAGTTAAGGTAGGGGTTGAGTTTGAAGGGGACCAGATTTGAATTTTTTCTATGAGAGCTTAGAGTTTGATGAAGAATCTGAGCAGACTGTGTGTTCAGAAAAGGCAGAATCAAGCAAAGTGGTTAAAAAGGTTTATCAAAGAAAGGGGAAGAGAAGACAATCAGACGGAGAAGTGAAGACTGGACAGGGAGTGTTTAGTTCAGGGCCTGTTCAGCAGGAGAAGCCTATTGAAGCTAAGCAGCCAGTCAATGTGGAAAGAATTCTTGAAAATGTCATAGCCATGATGGAGCCACTGGCAGAGACAACACCAGATAGTGAGGATAGTCATCCTTTAAGTTTAAAATTTGATAAATTGCAGGAGCTAAAGAGGGAGAAGTTGAGAAAGAAGTCACTACCTCCGGTTATTCAAGTCTTCCCTCGCAAGAGGAAGAGGGATGAAATTCCAGAGCTCAATCTGGATTTTGAGGAAGTATCACTCCCAGAAGTGCCACCTGCAGAACCTGCTGCAGAAGTTCAAGAGAGTAGTAGCTCAGAATCTGAGTCTAAGGAGTATGATGATGCTACAGATGAGGTGCCATTGGTGTTTCCAAATGACAATCCTCTGCTAGAAAAGGCTTGGGATGAGATTTTTTACTCCAGGAGAGTAATGACTGTGTATGAAGGGTTGATCAACAAGAAAATGCATGTGGTGAAGAGACTAACTGAGAAGTTTAAACATCCTGGTTTTGTGACTTTCATGAAGAGGATCCACATGTTTGGACCAGCAAATTTTTGTGTGAAGGCAAATCATTCCCTGGTGCTGGAGTTCTATGCCAACCTGAGAGGAACCAACAGTGCTCTAGATTCTGCTTGGTATAGAAAGGTCTATATCAGAGGCAAGCTCTACATGTTTGATGCTGCTTTAATCAATCTGTTGTTAGGGACAGAGAGGCATGATTCCATTTCTCCAAATGGTGCTTATCCAGAAGACTTTACTCTGGATTATGATGTGGTAGCATTGGAGTTATCAGGTGGCACACTTGGAGAATGGGGTGCAAACAAGACTCTCAAGGCAGCTTATCTCACTCAGAATTATTTCTGTTTCTACAGGGTGGTTGCAAATTTATGGGCCATGTCTACCAATGTGTCTCTTGTGACTGAGGAAATGGCCTGTCTGATGTATTGCATTGGCACCAGAAGACCCTACTATCTGGGATGGTTTATCTATGATAGGGTTATGTTAGTGGCTCAGCACCAGAAATCTGATGACTATATCACCTATTCTGCTCTCATTACAGGCTTGCTATATCATGTTGGTTTAGTGGATGGTCTAGATGATCAGATCACCTTTTGTGATGATGTACAAGTGAACAAGACTGTTCTGCGGAAGAGAAATGATCTACCTGCAGTAGCTGAGGCAGATGAGGAAGAATCAGAAGAGGAACCAGCTAAGGAGAACTTTGCTACTATCAGAAAGAGGGAGCTTAGAGGTTTGATCAGATACCACAGGCAGAAGATGCTAGACTTTCAGGAGGAGCTGGAAGCTATAGAAGAAAAAGATGATGAGACCAGTGGATCTGATGCTCTCTGAGATAGTCTGTTGATTTGTTTATTTCTGTCTCCTCTTCTGTCCTTATTGTTTTTCTTGGTGAATTCTGGATATTTGTGTTATCTTTTGGGATTAATTTTGGTGCAACTTTGGCATATTTTCTGTTCCCAAGGGAGAGAATATTTTGATGGGTATGGATGGCCATTTATTTTGGATTGTTTTATATAATGTGTCCATTTATTTTGGAACATTATTGTGGCCATGATGCATGTATAAATATCTCTGTCTATGTCTGGTGAATAGGGGGAGTCTGGTGATTATGCATGCTGGTTCTGATTTTATTTAATGCAAGTATAAATGAAGTTTGAAGTTCTACATGCAAGGGGGAGCTTTGTTAGATCTGCATCAAAATACATGTTATGGTTCCACAAAATGCGAAAGGGGGAGATTGAAGAGTCCAGAAAACTCAGCATAATATAGTTGGCTATTTTGTAGAAGTCATCATGTTTAAACATACAGATGTTTAAACACTTGCTCAAACAGAATCAGAAACCGAGCAAGAGTATTGGAGATGAAGTACAACTCTTATGCAATCAAAGATGATATTCGAGAAAATCAAGATGACAAGTGAAGATTGATTTTATGCTGATTTGATTAGTTAGAAAATATATGATAGAGTTGTATCTTAGTCAGGTTTAGTCTCAAATAAGGAAAGTTTATATTTCCTCATATTAGCTATAGAAGTAGAATATAGCTAGGAGACTACTTGTAGCCTGTGAATAGCTGGACGAGCGGATCAACATTGGCGTAATGGAAGGATCGAGAAGATCAAGACGGCATCACAGCATTGCACTATAAATATACAGAGAAGCTGCGACAACAAGTATCCATCTTACAAGAAAGTATTCTGCAGATCAGAATAGCTTTATAGTTGGAGCAGCATATTGGAAGGAGTCCAATAGGCCTTAGCCATTGCCAGGAGTCTGAAATCAGCAAGCCATAATACTTCGGGAGAAGTGGTCAAGACAGCAACGAGGAGTTATTGACCGGCAGTGAGTGGAACTCACAAATCCACAAGGAAAAGATAAGTCCTAGATAGTTAATTGTTTGAGGAACATTGTAACTGATCTTGGTTATTTTAGTGGATGATTTTCAGACTGGGCAAGGCCTCGCAGACGTAGGTGTTCATCACCGAACTGCGTAACCAATTCTTGTGTTCTTACTTTATATGCTTAAACTGAACTGCATGTTTAAACATACTCGCTAGAATATAACTATCAGTTAAAAGCGTTGTGAAACTGATCGATAGTAAATTTTACCACTACTTGAAGTTGATTCTAGAATTGCATAATGAGTGTCGTGTTGAGCGTGGTGATACTTTTCAGCCGCTTTCAAGGTCATATGTTTGGCCTTCTATGCCTATGGAATTTGTGCATCTACATCAGGGTCAGTTGCAGCTTCTTGCTAGCAGTCAGTACGATAAAGTCCATGGTGATTCAAACCTTCGTGTTGTGGAGTTCACGATTCTTCTTATGGTGATAGTACAGCTTGAGATTCGTGGACGAATCTTTTCTGTCCTGGAGAGAATGATGTGGCATGAACCTTACCTACGGAAGTTGGATCAGCCGAAGAGTTTTCGCAGATTTTAATGTTTCTTGTTGCAGTCTAAGAATTCAACGAACAAGCACTGTTTTTTATTGGAAACGTCATTCTAGTAAGAACTCACTGCTGGTTTCTGTGCGAATTCTTTTGTCTTAAGGGTTAAAGTCGTGTTTTATTATTTTTGTATACTTAAAATAATATGTTAAATTAGGGAGGACCTTTTTGTTATTTATTACAATTATTAGCAGCTAGGGTTTAGTATATAAACAGTTTTCTGGTTATTTTGTAAGAGGGCTTTTTGATGTTGAATGAAATTGAGGGGTTTTCCTCCGTATCTGTCATTTCTTCTGTTGTTTTGATGAATTCAACGAGGATTTGATTCAAAATTCGTTGTTTCTTCCACGCATGCTGCATCAGAAGGCAAAGGCACTAGATCCCAAGTGTGAGTCTGATGTAAAGCCGCAAGTTTCTCAGCCATAGCACGCTGCCAAAGAGGGTCACTAACAGCCTCTCTATATGATGTAGGCTCAGACAAAGAGTGAATGGACATAAGGAAAGAGGCAAATGCAGGAGAATATATAGGAGAAGTAAGCAAAGTCTGGTTTCTGAGTAGACTTAGAAGCCCGAGTGGATCGACAGAGAGGGGGAGGATCGATCACAATCTTAGGAGATGGTAGTGGAGGCTCTGGGGGCAAATCAATATCACGGACAAGAGGCAAATCAGCAGCATGAGGCTTAGTAAGGGGTGCATATGTGTCTGGAACTAAATCTGGTGGAACATCATCAACAACAACATCAAAAGGATCCATGCTAATAAGATCTGACTGAGTCAAATGGTGTGAACTAGACGGAACTGAGAAAAGTGGGATATGCTCCAAAAACACAACATGTCTGGCGACATATAACTTCTGCTTAACAGGATCAAAACACCGATACCCCTTCTGACCACTACCATAACCCAAAAAGGCACACAAAGCTGATTTTGGAGACAACTTAGTACGTTCAACGTGAGGTAGGAGAACAAAACAAGCGCATTCAAATACCCGCAAGGAAGAGTAATCAGGTGCATGTCCATACAATGCCTCAAAAGGTGACAAGTCAGAATTATGTGAGTTCGGGATCCTATTGATGGAATGCACAACTGTAAGATTGGCTTCCCCCCAAAATACTTTAGGAACCTCAGCCGACGGCAAGAAGGAACGAGCAGTCTCAACAATGTGACGGTGTTTCCTTTCGGCAACACCATTCTGCTGAGGAGTATCAGTACAAGAGGTCTGTTGGATGGTTCCATCAGAAGCAAGCAACTGGCAAAAGGCATTAGAGGTGTACTCACCCCCCAAATCACACCGAAAGCACTTAATGACTGACGATAAACCTCAAGAAAATCAGATTTATACTTCATAAGTTAAACCCATGTATAACGAGTAAAATCATCAATGAATGAAACATAATATCGAGAACCTCCTTTAATAGGCACAGGAGGGGGCCCCACACATCAGAATGCACAAGATCAAATGGAACAATAGATGAAGGTATACTTCTCTGAACAGGTAAGGCCAACAAATTTTGCTAGTTTACAACCACTGCAATCAGAGATGTCATGAGAGTGTAACTGACCCAAAGCTCCAGTAGAGGCCAAATACCTCAGACGAGATGCAGAAACATGACCCAAACGAGAATGCCACAAGTAAAAATCAGAGGAAGATCGAGTCAAATGAAAGGAGGATAAATCAGCAGTATAGAAGCAGCAACATCTGAAACTTTCAGCTCGTCCAAGACATAAAGTTTCCCTTGCCTACGGCCAGTCCCAACCACCCGCTTAGAGTGTACATCCATAACCACACAAGATGAAGAAGAAAACCAAACACCCAAACCAGAATCACACAATTGACCAACCGAACAAAGGTTAAGTGTGAGACTAGGAATATGATAAACATCATTTAAGGAGACATTAGAGGTTGCAACAGAACCAACACCTTGCAATGGCATGGGAGTGCCATCAGCTGAATACAGAACCAGCAGCTGAATAGATAGAGTAGAAAAAGAGGGTAAATGAGGAGACATATGATTAGAGGCGGCAGAGTCTAAAATACACAAAGGAGAAGAGTCAGGTGAGATGGAAGATGATGACAACCTTGTAGAGGATGACATGACAGACGGCTGAAATGTGAGAAACTTTTGAAATTGCTCAAACATATACGGAGTCAATTCAACACTAAATGACTGAGAACCATGATCGCTACCACTTTCCATTATGATAGTTCAAAATTCCAAACACACCAAAAATACCACACAACCGAAAATTCTCAACACACCAAAGCCAAGCTTAATCCACACCACAACAAACTCCCACAAATCAACACAACTCCAAATCAAAATCAAAACCAAATCCCAACACCAATGTCAACAAGTCACAACTCACAAATCCAACAAACACTTTAAAATACCAAATCGATACAATATAAAGTATCCAATACGAGAGCCCTCAAAGTTCATACCAAATCAATATTAAATCCAAGAAACACCAAATTGAGAGCAAAAGACAAGTGCCCGTACGATAATCTCATCCAAGAACAAAGCTAATAATCGAAGCAAATCGAAAAAAACTCACAAAATCCGAATCTGAATTTTTTTTCTCAACATACAACAAAAACTCACAGTTCAGTCCGACGACAACTGCAGTATTTCCAAAGCTCCAATACTCGATCCGAATGGTCAAATAATAGATCAACGTACTCTGAACAACCCCCTAAAATTTCAAAAGTTTCCAACAATCGGATGAAAAGAAAACTCAAATCTTTGACGGCTGCGAAGTTAAATCCGAAACAGAAAATCTTTCACAAAAATTCAGAAATCACTTCAACCTTTGATCTTGTTCAACCCACAAACCTTCAACCCGCAAACCCATGAATCATAGCTCTGATACCGTGTTGATTATCATGAATAATGAAAGAATAAGAACAACATTGGGGAAGAAGAACCTCTTGAACCCATAGCATACATGAATAGATAATATGGAAGTGTGTTTACAAAGAGAGAAAGTATACACTTTGAAGAGTCCAGAAGACTCAGCATAATATAGTTGGCTATTTTGTAGAAGTCATCATGTTTAAACATACTGATGTTTAAACACTTGCTCCAACAGAATCAGAAACCGAGCAAGAGTGTTGAAGATGAAGTACAACTCATATGCAATCAAAGAAGGTATTCGAGCAAATCAAGATGATAATTGAAGATTGATTTTATGTTGATTTGATTAGCTAGAGAATATATGATAGAATTGTATCTTAGTCAGATTTAGTCTCAAATAAGGAAAGATTATATTTCCTCAAATTAGCTATAGAAGTAGAGTATAGCTAGGAGACTACTTGTAGCTGTGATTATCTGGACGAGCAGATCAGCATTGCCGAATTTGAAGGATCGAGAAGATCGAGACGGCATCACATCATTGGACTATAAATATACAGAGAAGCTGCGACAACAAGTATCCATCTTACAAGAAAGTATTCTGCAGATCAGAATAGCTTTATAGTTGGAGCAGCATATTGGAAGGAGTCCAATAGGCCTTTGCCAACGCCAGGAGTCTGAAATCAGCAAGCCATAATACTTCGGGAGAAGTGGTCAAGACAGCAACGAGGAGTTGTTGACCGGCAGTGAGTGGAACTCACAAATCCACAAGGAAAAGATAAATCTAAGATAGTTAATTGTTTGAGGAACATTGTAACTAATCTTGGTTATTTTAGTGGATGATTTTCAGACTGGGCAAGGCCCCACAGACGTAGGTGTTTATCACCGAACTGCGTAAACAATTCGTGTGTTCTTACTTTTAAGTGTTTAAACTGAACTGCATGTTTAAACATACGTGCTAGAATATAACTATTAGGTAAGAACGTTGTGAAATTGATTGATAGTAAATTTCATTTGGTATCAGAGCAAGTCCACTGAGTTGTACCTTTAACAAAGTCAGTGGAGATCCCTATCCATCATGTCGAACCAGGAGAATGATGGTTCGTTGTATACACGCGCACCCATGCTGGATAAAAACAACTATGGTTACTGGAAGGCAAGGATGAGGCATTACATTGATGCTTTAGATGAAGAAGCATGGTACTGGATACCACCAGCCAGACAGCCACCTGTAGCAGGCGCAACCGAAGGTGTTTTGAAAAACAAAGAGGAGCTGACCACTCAAGAGAGGAAGGACAAACGACTTAACAGCAAAACACTCAACTGCATCAACTCTTGTGTTGATCAAGAAGATTTTCTCCTAATTTCAACGTGTTGTACTGCTAAGGATGCATGGTTGAAATTGAAAGCCAGCTATGAAGAGGATGCAAAAATGAAACGACAAAAAATGCATACAGTAAAGACAACATTTGATACTATGGTTATGCATGATAATGAGACCATTGCTGACTATAATTCAAAGATCAGAGACCTGGTCAATACAGCTCATCAGTTGGGGAAACCGTTCGTTGAAGATGATGTTGTGCAGAAAATATTGAGGTCTCTACCACCAAGGTTCAAAGGAAAGACTATTGCAATGGAGGAGCTACACGATACATCTGAAATGACAGTTGATGAGGTTATGGGAGCACTGTCAGCCTTTGAAATGAAGGAGTTAGCTATAGTAAGGTAGAATGATCTGGCATTCACTGCAGCTACACGAAAAGCAGCTGCACAAAACTCTGTGTCTAAACACAATACTGTGTCTAAACACTCTACCAGAAACAGCAATGAAGATATGGACGAGGACGAGCTTGCTCATATATCAAGAAGCTTTGCTAAAGTTCTGAGAAAATCTCAAAATCGAAGAAGTGAAGGAAGAGAGCAAAGTTCAGGAATAAGCAGAAGAATCAACAATGATCAAACAGAACCCAAACCTGTGTTTAAACATGCTGGTAAAATCCAATGTCGAGAATGTGAAGGTTACGGGCATATTAAATCACAGTGTCCAAGTGGATCATCTAGCATGAAGGGGAAAGCCTACAATGCCATCTGGAGTGGGAGAAGAGTCTGATGAAAAGCATGTTAGCAACCATGTAGTTTTCGGTGCAATTACTGTTCAAAGCGATGAAGAAGTTTAAGAAGAAACCTATGTTGCATTTGGTGCTACGGTCGTTTCTGATAGTGAGAGTTTAAACATGAACTCTGAGGATGTTCATGAATCATACGACAAACTCCACAAACTCTGGGTCAGCGTGATTGAACGGAATAAAATTTTATTGAAAGACAACCACAACTTGAATGAAGAAGTCAAACAACAACAGATCACCATTGAAGCAATGAGAGAAGAGCTGAAGATAGCCCTTGTTCGAGCAGAAGTTGCTGAAGGTACCATCACCAAACTAAATAAAGGAACAACAGACTTGGATGACATTCTTGGCATGGGAAAAATGGCTGGAAATCGACATGGGTTAGGATACGATGGAATGGAAGTGACCAAATAGAATGACCAGACAAAAGGGAAGATGGACAAGAAGGTGACTCAACCTAATTCAGGCCAAGTCAGGAAAGAGCAACTTATTAGAGCTCCAAACAATTTCACCAAAGCTTCTTAGTTTGGACTAGGTTATAAACCTACCTATCACAAGCAACGAAATATGTTTCAACCATGGTGGGAGGCAACATGCAATTATTACCGACGACCAGGACATTACAAGAGGCGCTGTTTTCGTCTTTTAAGAGATATGATGCAAGAACCAACAAATGGAGCATGTTACAACATTGGAGTAAGTTACAACATGGTGCAACCAGAAAGGGCCTCAACATTCAAAAAAGGTAGGGGTTCCTAAAATCAACCTCTGCTATGATGTCCATACTTGTTATAGCTCATATGCCAGAGATTCCTGGTACTTCGATAGTGGTTGTTCTAGACATATGACAGGTACTCCTGAGTTGTTAAGCAATGTTTTTCCTTGGACTGGAACAGTGAGATTTAGAGATGGGAAGAAATGTAGAATAACTGGAAAGGAGGAGTTACAAGTCAAGAACTTTCCAGTATTCCAAAACGTTCTTCTTGTGGATGGCCTAAAGGAAAATTTGCTAAGTATCAGCCATCTGTGTGATAACAAATTAACAGTTTTGTTTGATGATAAAGTGTGTACAGTCAGAAAGGATGAAAGGGGTGTCCTTATTAGCACTAGATCGTCAGACAACTGCTACATTCTTGATGACTCTGTAAGTTGCCTCAAAGTGAGTGTGGACGACAATATTTTATGGCACAAGAAGCTGGGTCATGCAAATCTGAAAACATTGTCTAAAGTGACAAGACTTGAAGCAATAAGAGGAGTGCCACTACTGTCCTATACAAAGGAGTTGACGTGTCCACCATGCCATGAAGGTAAACAGATCAGGTCACCACATTCTAAACTTCATGAGATTACTACTTCTTATGGTATTGAACTGCTTCATATGGACTTAATGGGACCAATCAGTCCAACTAATGTTTCGGGAAAAAAATACATCTTTGTGTGTAGATGATTTTTCCAGGTATACTTGGGTGGAATTCTTGAAAGAAAAATCAGATGCAGTTAGCGTTATAATTAAGCTTTTCACCCAAGTCAACACAGAAAGATCACATGATGGACTTAAAGTGGTTCGATTAAGGAGTGACCATGGGAGGGAATTTGCTAACTCTACAATGATGGACTTCTGTATAAAACTTGGAATCAAGCATAAGTTTTCTTCCCTAATCACACCACAGCAAAATGGTATTGTTGAACGAAAGAACAGGACCCTCATCAACATGTCAAGAGCAATGATGGCAGAGAATGATACTCCTAAGAAATGGTGGGCTGAAGAAGTTCATACTGCTTGTTATACCATAAACCGAGTCTATCTACGACCATTCACTCAGAAAACTGCCTATGAGCTGTGGAAAGGAAGGAAACCAAACGTATCTTATTTTCATGTATTCGAGAGTGCATGCTACATTCTCAGAGATCGTGAACCTCTTGGTAAGTTTGATAAACGAGCTGATGTTGGTATTTTTCATGGTTATTCTCCAAATAGCAGGGCATACAGGGTTTTCAATAACCGTACAAATGTCATAATGGAGCCCAACAACGTGGTTGTTAAAGATCTGAAGGATATCAGCAGTGGAATTCTGCTTGAAGATGAACCTGATATGTCAATCAGTACATAGATTGATTCATCTCTGCCCGATGTTACAACATTGGTGGATGTTACAACATCATCTGAAGTTACCATAGTTCCGGATGTTACCACGGTATCATCTGATACTTCTGCACCACCTAACACGTACAATCTGAGGCAAAAAGAACGGAAGGACTACGCCAAAATGAATGCCGGAATGCATGTATTACAATGCTTTCTCTCCTCTATTGAACCCAAGAATCACAACGAAGCACTGAATGATGAGTACTGGATTTCAGCCATGCAAGAGGAACTGGAGCAGTTCACTAGGAGTGACGTATGGTGTCTTGTTCCACGACCTCCAGGAGTCAATGTCATTGGTACTAAGTGGATCTTAAAGAACAAAACAAGTCTGATGGAGATGACAATATCATCAGAAACGAGGCCAGACTTGTAGCTCAAGGTTATACTCAGGTCGAAGGTGTTGACTTTGATGAAACCTTTGCTCCAGTTGCATGGTTAGAATCTGTCTGTTTCCTACTGGCTATGTCATGTATTATGAAGTTCAAGTTGTTTCAGATGGATGTCAACAGTGCATTCTTGAATGGCATTGTCAATGAAGAGGTGTATGTTGAGCAACCCAAAGGTTTTGAAAATCCTTATCTCCCTGATCATGTTTACAGACTAAAAAAGGCATTATATGGTCTTAAGCAAGCTCCCAGGGCTTGGTATGAGCGTATCACCCAATTTCTTTTACAGAAAGGCTATCGACGAGGGGGAGTAGACTGAACGCTCTTTGTGTTTAAACATGATAAACATATTCTGCTTGCTCAAATTTATGTAGATGATATTGTTTTTGGATCAACATCTCAAAAGTTGGTTGATAACTTTATAGAGATGATGAAGAGTGAAGTGGGACCTCCCTTCTCCTTGACTACGGATGTCTCCAGGTTCCGATGTTGAACGCTTCCTACAAGAAAAATCCCCGGAAGTTTCCGGGGATAGAAACTCCGACGATCAAGTCAGTAGAGATTATGAGTGTACTGTATATTTTCAGACTAGAGAGCTTACCTCTTTCTTCTTCCATCTCCTCTATATATAGAGGTAGAGTGTTGAGGTCGTGTCCGATATTCTTGGGTCGTGGAGCCCTGAATTCGTGGCGTCATGCGTTGCTACACTAGACCACGTACTTAGTTGGGTTTAACTGTTTTGCATTAGACAACTGAACACTTGTAACTGTTCTACAATACGAGTGTTCAGTTGGGCCTGGGCTGTTCTAATATAATTATGATGAGTTGGAGCTAACCCACTTGTAACTGTTCTACAATACGAGTGTTCAGTTGGGCCTGGACTGTTCTAATATAATTATGATCAGTTGGATCTAACCCACTCTATTCAGTTAGATTTAGGCTTGTATATATATACCAAAGAGTGAGTTTGAAATGAGTATGGTTGGTGAACTGTCTTACTTTCTAGGGCTCCAAGTCAAACGGCACAAGGAAGGTATCTTCATCAATCAAACCAAGTACACTTTAAACTTGGTTAAAATATTTGGGATGGATGATTCTAAGAATATGAGGACTCCAATGGCATCAACAGAGAAACTTAAGTATGAAAAGTATGGTGTGAAGGTAGATATCAAGCTCTATCGAAGCATAATTAGGAGTTTACTGTATCTGACTGCAAGCAGACCAGACATCTGTCTGAGTGTTGGCCTATGTTCAATATTCCAATCTGATCTTAAGGAGTGTCATCTTTCAGCAGTCAAGAGGATCATCAGATATGTACATGGAACTGCTGATTATGGTCTCTGGTATTCTAGAGGAAGTCAAGCTGAAATTATTGGTTACAGTGATTCTGATTGGGCTGGGAATTCTGAAGACAGGAAGAGTTCCACTGGAGGATGTTTCTATGTAGGAGGAAATCTATTGTCATGGTACACCAAGAAGCAGAATTCTATCTCACTATCTACCACTGAATCCGAGTACTTGGCAGCTGGAAGTTGTTGCCAACAACTACTATGGATGAAGCAGATGCTGAAAGATTATGGGTTAAAGCAAGATGTACTCATCATTAAATGTGATAATAAGGGAGCCATTGATCTTTCCCATGATCCTGTTGATCATAAGAAGACAAAGAATATAGACATCAAGCACCACTTCATCAGAGACTTGGTGGAAAAGAAGGAACTTAGCATTGAATTTGTTCCTAGTGCTGAACAGTTTGCAGATATCTTCACCAAGCCATTAGACTCTGCAACTTTTGAGACACTGAGACAACACTTAGGTTTTTGTCGAAATTGAGGTATTTCTGCTTACCTCTCATTGTTGTAATTTAGTTTACTGCTTTCATTTTTTTTAAATGAAATATACAAAAAGAAGTTAGCTTGATGATAGAGGATGTTTAAACACTGTGAATAAGTGTGTTTAAACACATGGGAGTTAGAAATTAAAAGAGAAGTGATGAATGGGCTGAATGGGTCAACATCAGTGGGCTGAAATTTTCGTTTGGGCCGAAAATAGAATCTTGGACTCATATTTATTTTGTGAAGGACAATCAGTGAATTTCTGGAAATTGTGGACTATTATGCAATTACTGATTTATTTTCCAAAGTGGGTTTGGATTTGATTTTCTGAAAATATAAAATATAACAGGGAAACTCTTTTTTCTCTTTTCTCTTAAAACCTGCAACTCCGACGTTCCCAATTTGGCAAAATCCTCACCGCTGTCCCATTGGATTTCATCGTCGTTCCAGTGCTCCGACCAATCTTTGTCACCCTATTTGACGGTTCTGCATAGCACATTGCTGGATCAGCACTCCATCAGCAAGAAAACACTGAGTTTTTGTTGTACTGGTGTTCGAGCTTCAATCGGTGCATACACAAGGTATTCAGCTATAAACTGCTTAAAGATTGCATCTTTATTACTGTGTTAGCAGTTAGAGTGCTTGTCGCATCTAGGGTTTCTGGTATTTGTGATTTTTAAAGGGTTCTGCGAGTCTTGATCTGTGTTTGAACCTATTTCGGTGTCTAAAAAACCATGGGAAACCTTCCATCCAACTCACCTATCAACTCCATCCCCTCTGTTCAGTCCTTAAATGATATGTGTAGGGGTAGTCAAGAAAGCCCCAATCCCATCAGAGCCACACCAGAATCTGTGGCTCAAGAAAGTAATCCCACAGTTAAGGTAGGGGTTGAATTTGAAGGAGAGCCAGATTTGGAGTTCTTTTATGAGAACTCAGAGGTTGATGAAGAATCTGAGCAGGCCATTGGTTCAGAGAAGACAGAATCAGGTCCAGTGGGTAAAAAAGTTTATCTGAGGAGGAGGAAGAGAAGATAAGCTGATGGAGAAGTGAAGATTGGACAGGGAGTGTTCAGTTCTGTGCCTGTTGAGCAGGAGAAGCCTATTGAATTTGAGCAGCCAGTAAATGTGGAAAGAATTCTTGAGAATGTCAGAGCCATGGTGGAGCCACTGGCTGAGACAGCTGCAGATAGTGAGGATAATGAGCCATTGAGCTCCAGATTTGAGGCATTACTGAAGATGAAGAGGGAGAAGTTGAGGAATAAGCCACTACCTCCAGTGATTCAAGTTTTCTCTCTTATCCCAGGTAAGAGAAAGAGAGATGAGGTTCCAGAGCTCAATCTGAAATTTGTTGAAGTGCATTCCCAGAGGTGCCACCTGCAGAAGTTCAAGAGAGCAGCTCAGAGTTTGAGTCTGAGGAGGATGATGATGCTGCAGATTAGGTGCCATTGGTGTTCCCAGATGACAATCCTCTGTTAGAAAGGGGTTGGGATGAGATTGTTTACTCCAGGAGAGTAGTGACTGTGTATGAAGGGCTGATCAACAAGAAAATGCATGTGGAGAATAGGCTAACTGAGAAGTTTAAACATCCTGATTTTGTGACTTACATGAAAAGGATCCACATGTTTGGTCCAGCAAATTTCTGTGTGAAGGTAAATCAATCACGGGTGCTGGAGTTTTATGCCAACCTGAGAGGAATCAATAGTGCTCCAGATTCTGCTTGATACAGGAAGGTCTATATCAGAGGCAGGCTCTACAGATTTGATGCTGCTTTAATTAATCTGGTGTTAGGGACAGAGAGACATGATTCCACTTGTCCAAATGGTGCTTATCCAGAAGATTTTACTCTGAATTATGATGTGATAGCATTGGAATTATCAGGAGGCACACTTGGGGAATGGGGTGAAGCCAAGACTATCAAGGCAGCTTATCTCACTCAGAAATATTTCTGTTTGTATAGGGTGGTTGCAAATTTATGGGCCATGTCTACCAATGTGTCTCTGGTGACTGAAGAAATGGCTTGTCTGATGTATTGCATTGGCACAGGAAGACCCTACAATCTGGGATGGTTCATCTATGATAGGGTTATGTTAGTGGCTCAACACCAGAAATATGATGAATATACCACCTATCATGCCCTCATTACAAGTCTGCTATATCATGTTGGTTTAATTGATGGTCTAGATGATAAGATCACTTTTTGTGATGATGTACAAGTAAACAGAACCATTCTTCTGAAGAGAAATGATCTACTTGAAGCAGTTGAAGCAGAGGAGGATGACTCAGAAGAAGAACCAGTACAGGAGAACTTTGCTACTATCAGAAAGAGGGAGCTTAGAGGACTGATCATGTACCACAGACAGAAGATGTTGGACTTTCAGGAGAAACTGGAAGCTATAGAAGAAACAGATGATGAGACCAGTGGATCTGAAGCTTTCTGAGACAGTCTGTTGATTTGCTTATTTTTTCTCTCTCTCTTGCACTTATGTTGAATTCTGGATATTTGTGTTATATTTTGGGATTAATTTTGGTGCATCTTTGGCACATTTTCTGTTCCCAAAGGGGAGAATATTTTGATGGTTATGGATGGCAATTTATTTTGAATTTCTATTTAATGTGTACATTTATTTTGGAACATTACTATGGCCATTAAGCATGTATGACTATCTCTGTCTACGACTGGTGAGTAGGGGGAGCTTAGTGATTATGTATGATGTTTCTGATTTATTTGGTGCAAGTATGAAGTTCTATATGCAAGGGGGAGCTATGTACTATATCTGTATCAAAATACATGTTATGATTCCACAAAATGCCAAAGGGGGAGATTGAAGAGTCCAGAAGACTCAGCATAATATAGTTGGCTATTTTGTAGAAGTCATCATGTTTAAACATACTGATGTTTAAACACTTGCTCCAACAGAATCATAAACCGAGCAAGAGTGTTGAAGATGAAGTACAACTCATATGCAATCAAAGAAAATATTCGAGCAAATCAAGATGATAATTGAAGATTGATTTTATGCTGATTTGATTAGCTAGAGAATATATGATAGAGTTGTATCTTAGTCAGGTTTAGTCTCAAATAAGGAAATATTATATTTCCTCAAATTAGCTATAGAAGTAGAGTATAGTTAGGAGACTACTTGTAGATGTGATTATCTGGACGAGCAGATCAGCATTGCCGAAATGGAAGGATCGAGAAGATCAAAACGGCATCACAGCATTGGACTATAAATATACATAGAAGCTGCGACAACAAGTATCCATCTTACAAGAAAGTATTCTGCAGATCAGAATAGCTTTATAGTTGGAGCAGCATATTGGAAGGAGTTCAATAGGCCTTTGCTATCGCCAGGAGTCTGAAATCAGCAAGCCATAATACTTCGGGAGAAGTGGTCAAGACAGCAACGAGGAGTTGTTGACCGGCAGTGAGTGAAACTCACAAATCCACAAGGAAAATATAAGTCTAAGATAGTTAATTGTTTGAGAAACATTGTAACTGATCTTGGTTATTTTAGTAGATGATTTTTCAGACTGGGTAGGCCCCGCAGACGTAGGTGTTTATCACTGAACTGCGTAAACAATTCTTGTGTTCTTACTTTTATGTGTTTAAACTGAACTGCATGTTTAAACATACGTGTTAGAATATAACTATTATGTAATAACGTTGTGAAATTGATCGATAGTAAATTTCACACTTAAATAAGAAATGCGAAATAACAATAATACCCTCATACTAATATATGTTAACATTAACAACACAGGAAAATCACCGAATCTTCGTAATTAATGAAAAATAACTTGAGCTCTTTTCTAGCGCCATAATATTTTATCAGTATATATAATCAATTACTTTCGAGCAAATATAAGAAATACGATCAAATATTGTTTAGTACATGTAAAAGTCAAAGGTAGATACTAATTAATTCAGTCGTAGTTTGTTAAAAAATGTAATTATCGAATCTCCATGTATAAAATTTAATACATGGAAATAATTTCATGATAAAAATTTTATATCTAATAACTTACATGATAAAATTAAGTAAAATTAAATTTAAAAAAAAAATATAAAGGGTAAATTTATCTTAAAAGTAATTAAATACCTTAATAGAATATTAAAAATTTTACGCGCTGATTAGAAATTTCAACTTTTATTACGATCTTTGTGGAAATTTTTCATTCTCTTAAAATCGGGAGATAATAGCAAAACACTATATTTTGGTAAACTTGAATTTTGCAAAGTTTGTTAAAAAATGTACAACCATTTAAACTAAACGTCGATTTAAACTAAAACATGCATGTATTTAGACCAAATCCCGATGTTAGTCTAAAGTTTTTTTGTTTTAGAATGAAATATTTATTTTTAAAATGTGTGATTGTATTTCTATATTGACTTTAGTTTGAAATATCTATTTTAAATAAAATAAAAATTATTGTCCTCCTGAATAAATACATTATACAATACGCCTCTATATATCATACTACATACAATATGCCTTACGCCTCATACTAACTTGAGCGTCGGAGTGTCTACTCTCGGGACACCCGAGACACCCGAGACTTTGTTTTGCAGGTCAGTTCGTGAGCAAGGTTCGTCGTCGAAGTGCTGGTGTCCGCCATACATCAAGTGGCACGACCTGTGGGACCCCGCATCTATTGACGACATCGCTGGACTTTGTATCTGATCTGATCTTGTGCACCTGTTCAACAAGTTTTCACGTCATGTCTGAAGCAGAGCAACCCAGGCGAAACGCCCGAGTACAAGGGCAAAACCCGGAGGAGAATCCAGAAACAGAGCAGCCTCCCCAAGGACGCGGACGAGATCGACCCAAAGGATCACGAGCGCGTTCTACCTCGGAACCACCACCAAGCTCTACCGTGGGGGCCGGAAACTCCAGCGTTCCGAACTCCTCCGGTCCAAATCCTGCTGTATCCAGAGCACCACCTTCTGGATCGAACCCTGTTTAATCTGAAGTACCGAACTCAGGTCTAACGATATCGATCCAAACTGACATGAACCACAGCAAGCGCGTCAACATTACAGAAGGCCTCGACCGAGAGAATGGGTTAGGGTATAGTGGATCTGACTCAATCTTCTCGGTGGAGGAAACAGCGCAAAGGGATCGACAAATTCTCGCAGAAAGACAGGAGGAGGAAGAGAGACAGAGACGTCTCAGGGAATTCTTGAACCAACCCTTACGGCATAACCCGCCGGGCTCTGAGCCACCTTATGTCAACCTTTTCTTGGACACCCCACCGAGAGGAATTCCTAATGACGTCCGAGCACTGATGAGGGACTTACATTCCCAGTACGCTGACTTCGTTGCATCTTTTATAAACTCAAGTCAACAACTTCATGCCCAGACGCATGAAGCCCCAAGTCGAGTATCTATCCCAGGAGTTCGAACAGCACCACACTCTGATCACAACCAACAACAAAGATTCTTGGATGACTTATCCCGGAATCTACCCCCTACAGTACTTAGAGGAACCTACCACCACCTCCTGATCCAGCAAATCACCACAATGAAGGCCTAGGGCTGAGCAGAGAAGAGGTGCGAAGGATGCGCATCAACAGCATACAGGAAGAACTCAGGCGCGAGAAGAGGGAGCGAACCCAGAGCGAGTGGCAAACCAGTGCCGATCGGCCTTTCACCCAGGACGGAGCATATCCTACTCGGGGAAAATACGAGGTCGATCAGGAAATCAAGCATATCCTCGGACCCAGAGGACAATATGCTCGCTCCCCCTTCTCCCGGCATATCGTCAATCTCCCCATCGATGGTAACAAGAAGGTCCCGGAACACTTGCCCACATACGATGGTACAAGCGACCCTAGAGAATTCCTCTCGGTCTTCTTCAAAACCCTGGAAACCCGGAACTTCCACGAGTTGGAGATATGCAAGATTGTTCCCAGTTACCTCCGAGGAAAAGCACAAATTTTGTTTACTCAGACGAAACCAAAGAGCTTATTTGATTAATGGGATTTTGCTGAATTTCTCCTCCTCGCCTTTTTCCAGAAAAAGAAATTCACTAAATCTCTCGGGGATTTGGGATATGTGCCTCGCCTCGAAGCAGAGATAATGATAGAGCACTATCACAGATACATGGATCTTGCCACAGAGTGCTATGATCGAGATGATATCCTCTTGATCAATATGCATCGAATGAGTGTGGACGATGACACTCTGAGGATGAAGCTGGCAACAAGGAATCCTACTACCATTCAACATCTCCAAGCCATCATGGAGACATACACCAGCAAAGCGGACGCGGTAACGGGCAAGAGACCTCGAGAGTCCTATATGGACAATAAGGGAAAGGAGCCCAAAATGAAGGTACCGAAGGTCGAGAAGACTGAAGGCACTCCTAAACCTACCTTCGAGTCCTACACTCCTCTAACTAGATCTCGGGCTGAGATCTTGTCCATTCACAGACACCTTTTAAAGGACCCACCCGCCATGAAGGATTCAGCCGAGCGTCAAAAATCCCCGAAATTCTGCCAATATCACCGAGATCGGGGGCATGACACCGAGGAGTGCTATCAGCTTAAGAACGAGATCCATAAGCTGATTCGACAAGGAATTGTGCAACAGATTGCACCTTCAATAGCTGGTGACAGCCAGGGTACCCAGAAAAAGTATGGGGGAAAACCCTAGCAGAAGAAGAAGGATGGCTCCCGGAACAACAACAACAACAACAACAATAACAACCAAGGGGGTGGGGGCAATAATCCTCAAGATCCTCCTCCGCCACCCCCAAATGGAGCCAACCGAGTGATCAAAGGTATAAACGGCTATATGGGAGAAGCAATTTTCCTTACCAAGCTGAAGGATAATGTGCGGGCCATACCCCACACCTCCCGAGGAAACCATCACCTTCTCGGACACGGATGCCGTGCCAAACCAGATGTCTCATTCTGACCCTCTAATCATTTCGGCAACGATACAAGACTCCTTGGTAAAAAGAGTCTTTGTGGACGACGGGAGTGGAGTAGAAGTGATGTTCCAAGACTGCTTCCAAAAGTTAGGATTTACCAAATATGACCTTAGGCCTACGGGCCCAATCTCGGGGTTCACCGGAAATCCAATCATACCTCTCGGAGAAATCACACTCCCAGTCACAGTAGCAGAAGGAGAGAAAAGCCTAACCCTTTATTGCACATTTTGTGGTGGTCGACACCGTCACACCCTTCAACATTATCCTTGGCATACCTTAGATGTGCCAAGCTAAGGCCGTATGGTTTCCTTACCACCTGATGCTAAAATTCCCAACACCACAAGGGGTAGCTTCCATCAAAGGAGACCAGAGAGTGACGCGTTCTTGCATGATCACGGCCATCCGTGACGCCAGAAAAGTGAGCAACATCTCGGCCATCAACACTGTCCTAGGAGATCTGGTTCCCTGATCTTGATCTCGAACAACCCCTGGTATTCCATTTCGAGGAAGAGGCCTATGACGAGATGACTACACTTTTGCACAAGAGACGTCACCAAACCTTTCAAGTAGGAGAACTGGTAATGCCAGTAGGCCCGTGGTGCACTAACAAGCTAGAGGGAGCGCTGGAGTCAAGGACAAAAGGACCATACAAAGTCTCCACAGCCCAATCTGGTGGATTTTATCTCTTACAAACTCGTGGAGGAGAGCACTTGGATCCGGTCATTATGGCGCCCTTCCTACGCAGGTACCTCGGAGCTAAAATCAAGTAGACCTTCTCAAAATAAGGAGAAGCTACTTCAATAAGGCCTAAGGGCCAAGCTTCTTTTTCTTTTCATCTTTTCATTTTTCATACCCGAGCTCCCACACTCGGGGTTGTCTTTTATAATATTGCCGAACTCCCTAGTTCGAGGAATACAATTTCTTTTCAATATATATCTTCTATTTTATTTTAAAGCAGTCAACATCCCTCTGATACGAAGAGACACTATGTCTTACAAAGCATAAGGAAAGACTGCTGCCTAAGATTTATACGCTTATAAGCGTGTGATTAATGCTTATCTAATATGAGCTGTTGGGACTACGTGTCCGAACCACAATCACCTTAGGCTAAAATAAAATAATATAGTTAAAAAAATATATGGTCAAAGACCAACATGATATGTGTCGCACAAACTCACAAAGTTTGGAACTCGATTCTTCTTGGTACACCTATGAAGGTACATGCCAATATTTATTTGGGCTATTCATAAGCTTAACAATCAATCTCCCCAAGGATTGAAATTTAAAGACCTTTATAAAAGCAAAATCAAAAGTATCATTACACTATGAATTCCTACACCTCGTGAAGGTGTTTAAAAGAAGGGGTACATCCTCGACCACGAGAAGGAATAGGGGCACGACCTCGATTACTATAAAGGCCTCGGCCCCAATTACTCTCTTCTGCCATCCTCATTAACTAAGAGGATGTAGGAGATTCTCCTCTACTTCCTATAGGTACATGTCGAGAAGGAGAGCCAAGTGAGTCCTGAACTCCAGGAATAGGTGATGCCCCTCTTCCCCTTCCACGTGAAAACCCTGCTGGAGAGTTTACCATCCCTCGAGACACACCACCTCGAGCAGAAGGTACCATCACTCGTCCCAAGTTCAGAGCTGATGAAGGGCCCCCTACCTCTCTCCTCGATGACACTGAATGCGTGCTAAACACACCTTGCGAATCAAGCTCCTTTATTTGGATCTTGCAAGCATTTAGCTCGGCCTCAAGTATCCTCGAATCTTCAATAGGGGAAATGATCTTATGGTTTACATCAATATTTTCGTGCTGAAGAAAGGATATACGAGAGTCTTTCCTATGACCCTCGCTCTTTAGTTCCATCAACTCCTTTCTGGCCTTCCTCAGCTCTTGATCATACTCTTTATTGGCATTCAGAGCTTTGCCATAATTATTCTCGAGAGCCTTGTGTTTATGATGAAGATCAATTAGCTGCTTATTCAGCTCAGCTCTCCGCCTAGACTTATCACTTGCTGACCGCGGAGACTATCACAATCTTCTCAGACTAGGCTACAAAAGCCCTTGGAGTCATCCAACTTGTCCTTCAGCTTCTTATTTTTCTTAAGAGCGCCTCATACTTCACCTATAATTCAGCACAAGCAGCTACGCAACACTGGACATAAAGGAAGATATAGAATTGTTAAATTCATGAAAGAGATATATTATTCAGAGTACATGAGTGCCAAAAGTTGAGCAACAGAAAACAATTCCTAAATAAGGAGTGAAGGCTCTAAGGAATTACAATCTTGGGCTCCCCATCTTGAACTTCTTGGCTCCCAGTTAAAGCTCCTCCAGCTGGCTTCTCCACCAAGAAAGACAATTCAGGATACAGGCCACAAAGCTTCTCCTGAAACTCCTCCAGAGTTAAAGCCTTCTCTAAGGATTCCAGACTAGCTAGTTAAACCCCAAATCTGACAGAACTTCGCCCGAAACTTCTCCAGATCTCCTGCCACCTCCGGTCAATTATAAGCCGAAGCCAACCATTCCTGGCTATCCTAACTAAGGACCTATTGAAGATAGACCCACATGTTTGAAAGCTCAGACTTATGATAGAATTCGCCATACTCTTGGCGATGTCCCTCCATCTCGGGACAATTCAAGCAGAAATCTATTATCAACTGAACTTGCCGCCTCTGGCAATCGGGATCGGCATATCGGTTCTTCTCCGCCTCCACCATGGCCATATTCCTCTTCAGCTCTTGGAAGGAACTATCCGTCAATCTCTTCTCCTTCTTTAAGGTCCTAACTTCCTCTTCCAGGGCCTCTCTCTTAGCCTTCTCTAGAGCCATTCCGTCTTGGAGATGCTTCACCACTTCAGAAGGCTCGCTAGATTTCTTGGCCATCTCCACCTTCAACAGCTCCAACTCAGCCGCCTATTTTTGGCAGCGACCATACAATGTCTTGATGGAACCATACATATGCACCATATGATTCAGAGACTGTGAAAGAAAGTAAGACAGTTAGATGAGTTCATCTTCAATCCCGTCAGAAGTCAAGTTAATCATACCTGGCTTATCTCGGGACACTCTGGAGCTATCTCGCTCCTAGCCTACGGAGAATGAGGCATCACATACTTCTCGAACTCCCCTAATGGTTCGAGCTCAAGCCTAGCCCTCTTGGGAGACTCAGTGGAGGCATTCGCGGAATTTTCTGAGGCTTCTGCATCCCTCTTCTTACTCTCATGGTCCTTCAGTTTCATGGACTCGAATATCTGAGCCAGCTTATTTACCGCCTTCTCGGTCTTGGAAACACCCACTGTATACAAAAGGAATGAGGTTAGCATAAAAAAATTATATAATATGGACGAGAATGTCATACAATAACAAAGAAGAAATACCCTCATGCAACATATCAGAGACTACTACAGAAGTTAGAGATTCTTCATTCTCGGCCCTACCGGACATGGTTTGTGGAGAACACGAAGTCCGAGACACCTCCCTTCTCGGAAACCTGACTAGGGCTAAACCCTTATCCTCCTCTTCATCTGACGGATCTCGGGAAATAGGTACGAATAGATACTCCGTCTCATTAAGGATCTTAGTCTCCAATCGAGTATTCTTAGGTTCTTGGACCAATCTTTTGAACAGACGCCGAGCATCAGGCATCAGTCCAGAAACTTTCCTATCCATAGGAGTGTGGTTCTCGGACATCACTTCTCGAACGGCCCTCTCTTCTATTGCTCTAGAGACCCGAAGCGCCCTAACTGAACCAATGGGATCCTGCTCCATAGATAGAATGATTTCATACCACTCAATTTCTACACCATCTGGCTGGTCAAAATATGACAACCTCAAATAGCTGCCATTTAGAAGAGTTCGGCCAGGCATTTGGTATAACCACCGATACGTCTCGATAGGCCACTACCAACCCATCTGGGGATCTCCTGACACAAACTTGCCATCTCTAAGTTTGATCTTCTCCCTCACCAACTCCTCAGCTATATCCATCAATCTGTGAGAGGTGTCAACATCCTCCCAAGCTTCATTATGGAGATTCTTATTCCAATGGGGTACCTCATACTTGGTCCGGTCAAAGGTTAGTTTTACCTTGTCCCATTCTCCACTTTGCCGAGGAAGAACAAAGGCTCGACCCATGGAAGTATCTCAGACAGTCAAAGTTACAGATTTTTTAACAATAGACACCTTATATAAGGTCTGCAACAGAGCAAGAATGGGTTTATAACCCTTACGAGCACACCATGTTATCAAATCCATTATGATTATTATCACATAAACGTGCAGTTTCCCTAGATGCACCTTATAACACTGAAGAATCCTACTCAACAGTGGGGGAAAAGGAAATGCTATCCCATGCTGCAAAAATCTCCCATATATGACCCCCCGGCTATGAGTTATTAATTCTGAAGCAGACTTATCCTCCCAAAAATACATGAGATCAGCATCAGGGGGAATCGAAAAGCGACAATTTTCGACGAAGATAGCAGCATCAGCACGAGCTTTATCCTCCGTCATCGACCTTTTGCTACTACCTTCACCATTCATGGATGGTCTACCTAAGGCCGCATGCATTACCATGGGGCTATTCCCCTTTATTTGAGCCCTCCTGGTCATGGCCATTAATCTCTTCTCTTCTTCAGAGGCTTTCTTCTTCAAAACTATAGGCTTTTTCCCACTCGCTACCTCGGCTCTACGACGGACACGGGAGCTATTCTACTCGGCCTGAGTACATGCATACTCTCCCTCATCATGATGAGGGATGGAAATCGTTCCGCTACTATCACTCATGATCACAGAGAGTATGGGGGGAAATACACACAGAGGAAAAGGAAAAAGCAGACACAATAAAACAACGAAGAAAGAATATCACTTGCTGATGATTATGAAAGCAGAAATTGGGGTTTCAGAGATTTGATAAAGCACTGATATGCTTTCTGAACTTGGAAAGAATAAATTTTGAAAAGGAAGACAAGAGGAATGATTTGGGAGATTTAACCCAAACCCAAACAACATTTATGACGAGTAATTATCTCGATTCTGGTTCCGATGCAAGCAATTGGAGAGATGAGGGACAGACCACCTCCATTTGCCAATAAACGCATGCCACGTGTATCTACCATCTGGATTTCAAAGGAAACTAATCTCAGCCGTCTGTATATTTGGATGGAATACGAAAGAACTTGAATCTAGATATTCAAAAGGTTAAGCCCGAAAGGATAGTCATAGAAGGACACCCCGAGTCATCCTTCCTCGAGTTATTGGTCTTCCCTCGAGAAGCAAGCCTCTCCTTCAACCTTCGAGATGGAACGTTCTAAGTTCTGAAGATCTACCTCGGGGCTACTGATAAGTCCATGGTTTGTATTCGGGCCTCATTCATACTCGGACCAGGGTCCGAGAAGGGTCGTGGGCTCGAGTTACGCGGAGGGTGGATCCACGGGTCCATCAATCCTAATTCTTATAAGGAATGCATATATTATGAATGTTCTACAAGAAATATACATCCTCCTAAACATGGTAATACAATCATGACCGAAATATACTTCATCTATACATGGTAATAAAACTACTATTCCCATAATAGTTGTATTCCTACCATAAATACATATCTTTGTGATCTACGGATTGTAGCCATATAAATACCGAAAGTCTGGTAAATCTCTATATCTCATACTACATACAATACGCCTTACGCCTCATACTAACTTGAGCGTCGGAGTGTCTACCCTCGGTACACCCGAGGCTTTGTTTTGCAGGTCAGTTTATGAGCAAGGTTTGTCGTCGAAGTGTTGGTGTCCGTCATACATCAATGCCCAAATATTATTATGATACAATATTTCTTACCTTTTTATTACTACTAATTCTACTATTACCGCTTTTCATACTAATTATTAATATTTTAGTAAAGCTAAAATTCACCAAATAAACTGAAGTGAATTAAACTATATTGAATTGAATTGGTCTACAAATAAGTCGAAGAGAAAAATAATGACTTATTCATTGTTTCAATTTAATCAAATTTAATTCAGTTTGATTAAGTAAAAATATAACATTTAATTTTGTTTAGTCATATTATTACTAAATAAAATTTAATTAGATTAATTCAACTCTAAATCTCTCTATTGATTTAAAGTAACTAAATTTGACATGAATGAAAAGTTAAGTAATATTAGTTGTGTAAGATAAACTTATAAATACATATATAGTAACAAGATTACATAAAAAAGATGCTTAGAATTTAAAATACAATAAATATAATTGATCCAATAAATATTATATATTTAATTAAATATATTAATATAATTATTTTAATTTTATGTTTATTACTTATTATAGTCTCCATGGATATAAGTTCTCATTATATAGTATTGACTCTTGAAACATTAAAGAAAAATAATTTTGGGCAAACACTTAATTCTACTACATAATATATATGTTTATCAAATGTCTAAGATGAATAAAGTTTATGTTCATTATAAGTTTATAGATTAAAAATAAATTCACCCTGATTTCGGGGTGACTTCCTAGAAGCCCGCTTCCTGGCCTCCTTCATCTCTCCTTGGATTTTACCAGGGAGGGTCCAGTCTCGATCCTTTTTCAGGAAGCTCGACGTGGATTTGGACCGTGGAACATCTAATAGATAAGAATAGGTGATAGCAGGCCACTGCCACACCGAGCTATGAGCCCCGCGCACAAATCCTCCTTCCTGGAAGACGATCTTCTCCTTCACGAGCTTCTCAATGATGCCCTTCAAATGAGCAGGCATCTCAAAGACATCAAGAGGCACAACGTCCTTCGACTTCGGATTCCAGTCAGGAACCTCATATTTTGTTCGATCAAAGGTCAGCCGAATGTCCTCCCACTTACCGCTATTATCAGGAAAAGTGAAGACCTTGCCCTTTCAAGGAGTAAGGGTAATATGCTCGCGCTCCTTGAAACAGAATAGCTTGAACAAGCTCCTAAATAGATCCAAGCTCGGCTCATAGTCCTTCCGGGAGCACCTGGAGATAAAGGCCACAATCTTCACCACTACATTGGAATGAATTTGACAAGGATGTAGCTGATGATGTTGCAGAAACTGCGAAAACAGAGGGGGAAAGGGAAAACTCAATCCTTGTTGGAAGAACCTGCCATATACTACACGAGATCTTTGACCGGAGTGGTCTTATTCTCAAGCCTCAAATCAGCCTCGATGGGGTACGACAACCTGCACGACTTCAAAAATTGCAGGGTATTTTCGTCGACCACCTTGGTGACATCATCCACACCATCGGCGGCCGGAACCCGTTCATCAATTCGGGGCTCCGCATTAGGGTCTATCTTTGACCCAGAGGCACCATCATCTGCCACTACAGCTACCGCCTGCAGCGGTGCAGCAATGGTAACCTCCATCAACTCCCCAGACTCAACCTCTAGGATTAAGCTACTTAAGTCACGAGTAACTGGGGCTCCTCCTTCAATCTACATGGCCAGAGGGAACATTGGAATTTGCAGAAGACATGGCAATATAGATAATGGGGGGAAGTGAATATATATATGAAGAAAAGAAGACAAATTTTAAGAACTCTTTCTGAATGCGGAAACGCAGAATATTTGGATGAAGATTGATGATAAACACAAGGAATATTACTTGGTTATATAACCAGTAATTAGTATGCATTTAAGTGGAGTAATTAACTCAACTCGCGAAACGATACAGGCAATTGGAAGGTTGGTCCTCCTCACCGCTAGAAGATACAATGAATCAAGACCACGTACGTGTCAGTCCCTTCAGAATTCAAGAAGCCAGATGCAGATCCAACCGTCCACGTGTCCTGATGAAATACGAAAGAACTTGAAGCTAGATATTCAGAAGGGTAAGCCCGAGAGGAGAATCCCCGAAGGACATCCCGAGCTTAACACCCCGAGTTAGTCTCACTCGAGTTATTGGTCTTCCCTCGAGAAGCAGGTCTCTCCTTCAAACCTCCGAGACGGAACACTCTATATTCTGAATATCTACCTTGGGGCTACTGATAAGTCCATTGTTCGTATTCGAGCCTCATTAATACTCGGACTAGGGCCCGAGAAGGGTTGTGGACTCGAGATACGCGGAGAGTGGATGCATAGGTCCATCAATTCTAATCCTTATAAGGAATGCGTATATTATGAATGTTCTACAAGGAATATACATCTTCTCAAAGATGGTAATACAGTCATCCTAAACATGGTAGCACAACCATGTCCGAAATATACTTCTATTATACATGGTAATACAACTTCTATTCCCATAAGAGTTGTATTCATACCATAAATACATATCTTGGTGATCTACGGATTGTAGCCATATAAATACCCTAAAGGTTTGGTAGACCTCTCCATCTAATCTCATACTACATACTTTCGCCTTAAAGAAATATACTGACTTGAGCGTCGGAGTGTCTACCCACGGGACACCCGGGGCCTTTGTTTTGCAGATCAGTTAGTGAGCAAGGTTCGTGATCAAGTGTGGGTCGTAGACATCCATCACAAATGAAGAAGATAACAAACATAGAGAATGAAATGATAAACTTATTATTAGTAAAATTTAGGATTGTAGACAATGTAAAGCAAAATGCTACATAGAAAATAAAACAAGAACATGCACTAAATGCGCAATATAGTGTTATACCCTAATATATTTGTTGTTGTTACACTTCCTACAACTACATAGTCCTTGCACATTGGCACATTCTCCATCTTGACACAATCCACCACTTTCAAATCCGATGTTACAGAAATGTTGAATGCTTTAATTCACCAGTTCACATTCCGTCGATCCATGTGAGTCAAAAGGGATATCGGTAGCCCGCATATCTCACGTTTGAACTTCGTTGGTGTAGTGTATCTTTCTCGGCCGATAGTTAAAATGACAAAATCAAAAGTTAAACCAAAAGCAACATGAAAACCAAAAAAAGATTATACACCAAAAACGATAACACGACTATCACAAAGAAAATGTTCAAAATGCCCTCTATGTGTCGAAAGTGTGCAAAGCATAAAACAAACTAACTGAGCCAGTAGCTAACAAAAATAAACCTTAACCGACAAAAAAACCACATGCATTCATTTCTCTACATAAAAACCAGCAACCAAAACTAAACCCTCTATATACAAATCATAACCCCAAAATCATTGAACCCCAAGGATGCTTTTGCACTAAAAACAACATGACAACAGCTAAAAACTTTTAATCTCCGACAAAATTTAAAAGGTCAATTATCTTGTTAAAAAGCCATGTCCGACATGAGAATTCAGCTCAAAGTGGCTGAATAAATCATGACACAACAACAAAAATGTATTACTTAATTCGATTAGAACCAATCAGAATAATAAAAATCAAATGGGATATCCCCCCCCCCTCATTTCAAAGTTGTGGAAAACGTCCAAAATCTTTTGATAAGAGAAATTCTTGTTTCGAAATCCAATCACGAAATAGTTCTATCGTACAATTTTTAGCAAAACTAACTAAAGAATGAGCCCATACATTTTGAACACCGGGTATCCACCACATGGACCCTTCAACGACAATCTACGTATAAGATCTATATTTCAAATAAGCAGACGCAATATTAAGGTAGCTATGTCTCTCCCCTTACAGATATGACTATATTCAGTCCAGTTTCAGCTAAAATCACGTCCAAAAGGTTCTTTCACAATCTCTAGAGTTTGCCTCGACATAGAGTGGATCAGTCTTGCCCAAAAAACTCTAATGTTGAAAGAATGGGAGAGATTTGGATTTTTGGAGACGGAGAGATAAGGTTAGGAAATCGGTACACAATTGTGTAGGAAGAAGGTTATAAGAATCATACTCTAATATTGTTGTTACTAATTTGGATCTAAGATTGTGTAGAGGATAAACTTGACAAATAAGAGTCTGTTTGCATGATCAGCTGAACTGAATTGAATTGAAGTGAAAATTAATATACTGAAAAACATAATCCCAGAAGAAAACATGGCTTTAAAGACATGGGTTTCAAAGCATTTATCTACTAAGACATAGTTTACAAGGCACTTACAATATAAGTGTCTTATCAGGTAATTATAAAATCTTGTAAATCAAAATTGTGATTTATTAACTTTATTTATTTGTGATTTTGATTTGTGCATAATGATGATAAAGAGATTGTATACAATTCGAAAAAAAGCAGCTTCATTTTATGAGTCTCGTAGTAGGTATATACTTACAGTACTGAGTTTCATTGATTATATGAGAGTAGCTTCATTTTTATGAGTTTAAAGAGATTGAAGTGTTTTCATCTATTCTTATATATATTGATGATGAAACAAACAGGGCGGAGCTCCAGCTTTCATAGTAGATACGATTGGCTGACTGTCTTAGTGGTTTTGATTCAAAATGGAAGGATCGTCTATTAAAGAATGGCGCGGATCATGGACGATGTATAAAGTGGAAGATTTGTCAGTGATTTGGTTGATAGGTTTAAAATTTTAAAGCTCTAACCATCAGGATCTTTGGAAGCATATTTTTATATTTTTACTATATAGATATTTATTGTATATTAAATAACAATTCATGGAATTTAAATTTAAATTTATTTATATTTAATTTTTGACAAATATATATATATATATATATATATATATATATATATATATATATATAAATGTAGTTATGAATATAGCAACTAAGACACACAAAATGTAGTGTATAATAACTATTAAGACACATGTAAATATTTCCATATATACATATATGCTTATACGACATTGAAGTACACCACATTTTACTAAAGACTATGTGCATATATATTAGATATATGTAAATTAAAATTTCGAGACGAGCCTACTGCACCGGCAATGATGAATTTGGAAAACATACAACGTGATCGAAAGTTTCGTCAGAAATACGACGAAAATTGTTGCAGTTTCAACAACAATGATCTATTGTATTATCGGGGTCAGAAAATAATATTAGAAAAATTTCAACGGCCAAAACTGGCCGGAAGCTAAATTTAAAACCATTTACAGAGCAAATTTCACTTCCCAATTACTCTATTAATATGTAACTTAATTTTTACGTGAAATTTGAGAAAGTGCCACTTAATTTTCTTAATAGTTCTAAAAAACATAGATCTACTTATATTATATAATCTATTTATCTTACGTCCGTCTTACATATATATATAACACAATGTAAAGCGGAATTGCAATTTGAATCATCATAAAATAAAAGGCAAGTGGAAAGAAGCCATAATATACGAAAGCAGAGATCCAAATTCAAAATCAGATGAAGGTGATCTGAATCATCTGATCACTCTCCAATTACTTTAAAAGTGATTGCAGTAAACGTAACAAATCCTTTGATCAATATCTATTATCGGCAAAAGTGTTGCCATCATTTTCCACATTTCTGTTGGAAAGACGCTGAATTAATTATGATACCTCATATATTCGGCATGCTTTTGATTGCGATGCTTGACTGTGGAGCTTTTGCACTCAAATTAATATCAATATATACATAGTTAATAGTTTGTGAACATTGTAACTATACTTGATTATCTAGTGGATAAGTTTCAGACTGGGCAAGTCTCCGCAGATATAGGTGTGATTACACCTAACTGCGTAAACATATCGTGTGTTCTTTGCTTTTACTGTTTAAATTATGTTGCGTGTTTAAACATACTTGTTAAAAGTAGTTAGATCGTATAAGAACACGGATATTCTGATCGATCGATAGTAGTTTCAAGAATATTAATTTTCACTCTATCAACAAGATTTAGTAACTAATCATGAGCTTCTAGATAACAGTGAGCTGATTTGGGGAGAGATTCTTGAAGAGAAAGAGTAGCGGAAACCTCAAGGTTCAACTTCTCCAAAACCAAAGAATCCCGTGCGTAAGCTTAATCGTGATTACACACTAATGGAAAACCATACCTATCTAGTATATTCTAGAAACAACTAGATTAATCTAACAATGCTGCTCGACCCAGACAACTGTAAATCTGTACTGTTATGCACAGTACAAGAACTGTGTGGTAGATCAGGTCGTCGGAGGAAGTGCGGGCGGGAACGAGTTGGAGTGCATGCGTTTTGGTAGAAATTTTGGTTTGGGGAAAGAACTTGCAAACAGAAAATAATCTACACTGTGCAAGAAAATATAAGTCCCTTGTACATTTCCGTGCATGCATGTGCATGATTATAACACGATTTTAGCACGTGTGATATTATATAAATTCATCCTCATCAACCGGAATCTTTGAGAAGCTGCTTTTAGCAAACGACTGACGTCGTATCACTTTTTTGTAATAAACGATTTTAGGATTTCAAACGCAGAAGGTGGAAACTTTTGGAAAATCAACTTCTACAGTGTTTGATGCGCTATTCGATTTTCAGGACATAATCAGAAAGTTCCTCAAGTTGAAATGGATTTGATCATCGCTTGGAATTGGGTTATCCAACGTTGCCTAGTGAATATGTTCAGGTCAAATCTTGGCGCTGATAACCCCCTCAAGTGTGAAGCGTTTTTAGGAGGAAGGGCAATACCAGTCTTCCTGAAAGTAATACAGTATTTTTTAACAAACAAAATATATAAGCAAGTGCTTTATAAAGAAAAAAAACCTGATGTTATTTGCGTTTCCACTTTTACTATTAGAACTGCATCTCAAAAATTTCACCCAATATAAATTAGGAGTTGATGAATATTCAAAATTATTAAAGAAAAGCATCAACTATAATCTATAAATATAGTGATATAATCAATAAGACATTGAAACAAATCACAGCAACCCTTCCCCATTTCCGCTTCTTGCCATTACTTTGAACACCAACCATATATACACACAGAATCACCTTCCTAGCAAAAGTGTGGGCTTGAATGTAGCTTCATTTAGGTTTAGGTTCTCGAAATATCTATCCATGTTACACTAGTGCACAAGCATAGGTTTCTCGGCACACATTTCACGGCGTTTTGGCCAGATTTTGGCGGAACCGCCGAGTAACTGGTTTACGAACTCGTAACCTGCCGTTCGCCTAGGGCAAAAAAAAAACACGGCGTTTCACAATTAAACACAAGGCGTTTTCCAAAGTGTATTAAAAATGTTAATACTAGGCGAACTCTGAACCGTGTTCGCCTTTAGGCGAGTAGAGTGACGAATTCGCCAGTATTACCCGTCTGAAATAAGAATAGTTGTTCGTCCATACATGCTAAGACGCGTTGTATTTGCGAAGTCGCCTTGTATTGGCGCTAGCATGCGTTACTGAAGAAGCGAGTTCGCCTATAATTATGACCAGAGGCGTTTCGGTTTACGATTTCGCCTGTATTAAAATGTAGCGGGCGAATTTGGTGGCGAATTCGTAACAGTGTCGTAGCTGGGTGTATAAAAGCTGATTTTTTGCGGGAATAAAAATAAAAGAAGTAGATAAAAGAACTCTCCTTTTGTTTTGTCTCAAGTTTTGCTCACATTTACAGGCCTTGATTTTGCCCAAGAACACAAAGGTATGAGGTTTTGATTTTTTTGTTGATTGGTTGTGGAATGGGCAAACTGTTTTTGATTAGTGTATGTGCTTGTTTATATGGATTTGTAGAGTTCTTAGGGTGCTAAATTTGTGGAATGTTTGAGTGATTGTAGCAAAACCGTTGTTGATAGTATCTTGTTAAGCATGGGTCGTAGTGAAATCATGTTGAAGAATCAGCGTCTCTCACAAGGTTATACGGATTTGATTCAAGAGTTTATTGATGTTGGTTGGAAGGATTGTGTAGAAAAGAGAATGGGTGGGCTAAGATGTCCTTGCATAGATTGCCTTAACAACGCGATTTATGAGGATGTAGACGTTGTGCGCGAACATTTGGTTTGTAGAGGTTTTGATCCTACATATACAACATGGGTTTGGCATGGAGAAGGTGCAAGTCATAATGATGCAGAGTTTGATGTTAAGCTTGGGGCTGATGGATTGCGTTATGATGGTTGTCTTGATGAAATGGCGGAAGACGTGGCAATGGATTGGGTAGGAAAGCCGAGCATGTTAGCGGCGATGTATAATGATAAAGAGACACCATTGTACAAGGGTTGCAAACATTCCGTTCTTGGTTCTACGTTGTTGTTGATGAATTTAAAGGCGCGCCATGGAATATCTGACAAGGGGATGACTGAATTGTTAGAGTTGGTGAAAGAGTTGCTACCCACTGACAACTTGTGTCCTGATCGAGTATATGCTGCTAAGAAGATATTATGTCCTATGGGAATGGAGATGCAGAAGATTCATGCATGCCCTAACGATTGTTTGTTGTACAGGGAAGATGACAAGGATAGAGATACATGCCGAGTCTGCAATGAACCTCGGTACAAGTCAAAGGTGGGGACCGTAGAGGTATGCGGCGAGAGTGTGACGCCGTCTAGATGTAAAACGCCGGCTAAAGTAGTGTATTACCTTCCGCTGATTCCTCGACTGAAGAGGTTGTTTGCAAATCCTGAGGATGCAAAGTTGCTAACATGGCATGCATATAGGGCTAGGGAGGACGATGACATTATTTCACATGCCTCAGATGGAGATCAGTGGAAGAAAATGGATGAGCGGTACCCCGAATTTGCTGCTGAGCCCAGGAATGTGAGGCTAGGCTTATCCACTGATGGCATGAACCCCGTTGGTAACATGTCTAGCACCCATAGTTCTTGGCCAGTTATGGTTGTGATTTACAATCTGCCATCGTGGTTGATGATGAAACGTAAGTATGTGTTATTGTCCATGATGATATCTGGTCCTAAACAACCGGGTAACGATATTGACGTGTACCTAGCGCCTTTGATCGAAGATTTGCAGAAATTATTCGATGTTGGTGTTCGGATACCTGATGGCAGTCGAGGTGATGAGGAGTTTAAACTGCAAGGAATGTTGTTGTGGAGTATAAATGACTTTCCTGCATTAGGTAACTTGGGGGGTTATTCAGTGAAAGGTCACTTTGCATGTCCCATATGTGAGAGCAAGACTAGTTATTGTCAATTGAAACACGGTGGTAAGCCGGTGTATCTCGGGCACAGAAGATTTCTTCCGACGGGACATCCTTGGAGGCGAGAAAAGAATTGGTTCAACGGGAGAGAAGAGCATGATCCCTCCCCAATCCCTTTAACTGGAGAGGAGGTTCTAGAAAAGGTTACTGGGATGGATCATGAATTTGGTAAGGGAAAGAAGAAGAAGGCGTCGAATAGCAGTTGGAAGAAGTGTTCGATCTTCTTCAAACTAGATTACTGGAAGCATTTGGACGTACGTCACTGTCTCGATGTGATGCATATTGAGAAGAACGTATGTGAAGCACTTGTAGGTACGCTGATGAATACCCCTGGAAAGACAAAGGATGGCTTAAAAGCGCGGAAAGATCTTGTACAGCTTGGTATCCGATCGTCTCTAGCCCCTGTAGAGGAAGAAAGTAAATCTTATTTACCTCCAGCTTGTTACACTATGTCGACCGAGGAGAAGAAGCGTTACTGTAATGCTTTGAAGTCTGTTAAGGTTCCAACAGGTTACTCTTCGAACATCCGTAATTGTGTTAATACCAAAGAACTGAAGCTGGCTGGATTGAAGTCACACGACTGTTATAATCTTATGCAGGAGCTGAATGTTATCGCTCTACGAGGATCATTGCCTCGTCACGTGAGGAAGGCGATATCGAAGCTATGTTACTTTTTTAAGTGCATATGTCGTAAGCGAGTGAGCAGGCAGAAGCTGGATGAGTTGCAGGAAATGGTGGTGGAAGTTTTGTGTAGGATGGAGATGTACTTTCCCCCGGCCTTTTTTGACATAATGATCCACGTGATTGTCCATTTGGTGAGGGAGGTAAAATTATGTGGCCCAGTTTACTTGAGATGGATGTATCCATTTGAGCGGTACATGTCAATTTTTAAGCATTTCGTGAAGAACAGATATAGGCCTGATGCTAGTATAGTTCAACGTTATGTCGCGGAAGAGGTTATTGAGTTTTGTACCAACTATATGAAAGATGTTGCCACAGTGGGGATCCCAAATGCTAGGCACGATGGTAGAGTGGACGGGCATGGGCTCAAGCATCATAGTTTGTTTAGTCCTACCGCCGCCGACATGGATGTTGTCCATTTATATATCCTCAGAAATCACGAGGCGGTGACCCCTTATGTTGACATACACATGAATCAGATTAGAGTGTCAAATGCATGGACTGTCGGTGATGTGAGGATCCTGGAAAAGCATTGTGCCAATTTCGTTCGGTGGCTGCAAGCTCACATTCAGCAAGGGGACCATCCTGATATTGTCAAACTGTTATGTAGAAGACCCCTCGGCACTGTTTCCTCATTTGGTGGGTACAACATAAACGGTTATACTTTTGGAACCAAATGGTCGGATGAGAGGTCAACTAACCAAAACAGTGGTGTGGTAGTACCAGGTGAGGCAGTTCATGGATGCGAAGCATACTACGGGACGATCACCGACATCTGGGAGATTGACTTTATCAGTGCCACAATTCCAGTGTTCAAGTGTGAGTGGGTGAAAGAATGTGGCGGGGTGCGGAAAGAGGATTACGGCACAACCCTGGTGAATCGCAGTGTTCTTGGCTCTGAAGGTGATTCGTTTATCATGGCGTCTCAGGCGCACCAAGTGTTTTATGTGGCGGATCCACAGGATAACCGGTGGGAGATTGTGGTGAATGGTAAGCAGGCGCTTCTTCACAATGACAATGACGAGGATCGCAGCTTTGGTACAGATATCGGGGACCTTCTGGATTTAGAGCCTAACGAAACCTTAACTGAAGACGAGGCGAGTTTGAAAAGGTATTTTGCGCGGAACGATCACACGGAGGGCATTTGGATCACCAATGCGGGAAAACCAACGAAGCGAAAGAGGAATCAACCAAAGAATATGTAAACATTAGTATGTAATTGGAAAAACCTTAAGTTTTCAGCATATACATTTGGTATGGACTGAATTAGTATTCATGTATGCTTGAAACGTGTTTTACTCATAGCATAGGCGTAAATAAAGACGACTTCTCTTGTACAAATCGCCTGTAAGCGTTACTAGAGGCGATATCGTATCTCACTTCGCCAACCTTGAAACTACGTCGTTTTTGTAGTTTTACTTTATGCCTTGGCATTTAGGTGGTGGCGGTTCCGTAAGCCATCTCGCCTGTTACTGGCGAGTTCGCTTCTTGAGTCGTCTGTTAGACTCTGTTGAAATAGGCGAGCTTAGAAGCGGACTCGCTTCTGTTATAACCCACAAGCGAATTTTGTTGCGAAGTCGTTTCTGACTTGACATAAATAGTATTTTAGTACTAGCAACACTATAAAAGACTATATCGACACCCGTTTAACACATGAACAATTATATGTAATTTAAACAATAAGCGCATATGAACTGTAAGCACCAAATTTTATTGAATAATGCAATCAAAACGAAAAAATCGTTAAATTGTAGCAATACAATTTGAAAAAACGTCCCTAGACTACATCCACATGTCTAGGAAGAGTTGTCTCCGCCTTCGTGGTCTTCATTGTCAGGAGTGGCCGCTGAAAGATTTTTTCGGGCATATGCTCTTAGAAAACCACGAAGCAAGTGGCTGTTCTTCCACCCCGTCTTGCGGAGATTAGCAAACTCTGTCCTCATCGCGAAGTTCGACTCCTCAAGCCCCTTATAATATGCTTCCGCACTCACTAGTAAATGGAGAACATTGAAAATGTTAAATTTAGATATTGAACACAATATAATGGAACTTACATATAATTTGTATCACCTTACCTCCGATTTGCTCAGGTTCCGGCTCCACGGCCTTCTCTCCGTTTGGCTGCCAAGTCCCCCCAACCAATGACCACTTTTTCTTCTCAAAGTACTCCTTGGTGTAGTACTCACATGGCTTGGCGGTGTTGGAGAATTTCAACTTTGGATGCTTGGACCGGAGGAACATTGTTATGAAGTTTGCGTAGGGCAACTTCTTAGCCACCGTATTGTTCTCAACCACGCTGTCCTTCATGTGTTGAAACATGGTGTACCCGAGGTTTATCATCACTTCTTCGGCCAACAAGTAGTAAGTGACCAAAGTGGTGAAATTTGGCTCTTGGAGGTAACCCCCTTTGGGCACAATATTGGTAGCCACCATCTCATACAAGATCCTTCGCTCGGGTGTAAGCTGTCCAAGCTTGTACTCCTTTGGCCTTCCAAGCGGACCTAACTGGCGGCCGAAGTGATCCAACCCCAATTTCTGCAAATTCGCGGCTGGAAAGATCGACTCACTTGGCCAGTCACCCCTTACGTAAAGGTCCACTGGTTCATCTTCGTCCTCGTACGTGTTCTTGAGGGCTGCATTGAACAGTTCAGGACTGATTTCGAACTCCTTCTTGTTGACCTCGTACGTAGAATTGCATTGTCTCCTCTAGATAACCCGGGTCCTTCACCTTCATCAATGTGTCCGCACCCGAATAATGTAGCAAGCCCCACACCCCTTTCAAGCCTAGCTCTTCAACCTTACTCTCATCCACCACAAGTAAGGTGTTCAACTGCGACTTAGCATCCTCAAAACTCCTATACTTGAGGTAAGCCGATTCACTGACAAACTTAGTTTTATCATAAACTATAACCTCGCTCGATTGTTCAACCTTCTTCTTTCCCCTCGGAGCCATGTTTCTTATTATCCAAAGTACCTATCAAGAATACCTAACATCAATCCTATTCCTATGATTGAACCCCAGTTTCAACAAAGCAAATCAACAGAAAGCTAAAATACTGATTTTGGCATCAACTTAAAATATTGAAATCATGGCATCCAGATTAACAATGGGTAAGATGAAACGGGTCAGGAACTTACCAGATGTATGGAATACGGCGGTGGGGGAGCAAATTTCCGGCTTGACGGTGGCTGGTCGGCGGTGGGCGAGCTGAGGATGCAAGGTTTTTTTGTGAGTTTTTTTGAAATATTGGGGATCTGCTTTTTGATCGACAGGGCCCAGCAGTTGACTATTTATGTTTGTGACCGTTACGAATTCGCTTGTAACTCGCCATCAGGCGATTCAAGAGGCGAGTTCGCTTGTAACTCGCCTACAGGCGAGCTGGCAGGCGAGATCGCTTGTAACTCGCCTACAGGCGAGCTGGCAGGCGAGTTCGCTTCATTGTTAAAAAATATAGGCCTTTGGGCCAGGGATCTGATAGATGCACTCAACACTCTGATCGCTCATCACTGTATAGTATATGTATAGTGTATGTATAGTATATGTATAGTATATTTGTATATCATGCATGGTGTTTCATGGGCAGTTTGCGCGGGTCGGCGACTTATCGAACCATTCAGTTTTGGTCACATATTTAAACTGATCAGTTGGACCCTGCTTCACCGATGTGGGAAAATTGATGTGACGTGGATGCGAGTTCGCCTGTAACTCGCCTGTAGGCGATTTAAGAGGCGAAGTCGCTTGTAACTCGCCAACAGGCGAGCTGGCAGGCGAGTTCGCTACATTGTTAAAAAATATAGGCTTTTGGGCCAGGGATCTGATAGATGCACTCAACACTCTGATCGCTCATCACTGTATAGTATATGTATAGTGTATGTATAGTATATGTGTATATCATGCATGGTGTTTCATGGACAGTTTGCGCGGGTCGGCGACTTATCGAACCATTTAGTTTTGGCCACATATTTAAACTGATCAGTTGGACGCTACTCCACCGATGTGGGAAAATTGATGTGACGTGGAGGCGAGTTCGCTTGGACACTCGCCTCTAAGCGAATTGAATAGGCGAGTTCGCCAGTATTTAACCAAAATAAATTCTTTAACTAATATTGAAATAGGAGTATATATGAATCTTTATGTAATTTCAAATTGTTTTTTTGTTCACATTTGCGATCAACTATGAACTTGGTAGGTCGAATTCTGGATGTAGTATACACTTTCATGTCCAATTTCTTTTAATCGCTCACGGTTTGACCAAGCTAGATCTCTAGCTCGAACTCGTTCGAATATGTGGCGCAGTCGTCCCGAGCTTGTACATTATATATATGTATATATAATTCGGTATGCGGTTAATATATCAATTCGGTATATAATTTGGCCTTTGGCCGATCAAACTTGGAACTCACTAATCACAATAACACGACCACTAGTGTAATTTGGCCTTTTGGTTCTATTGTTCCGGAGTCCCGAACGCAAAACTTCTGCACAAAATTAGTCAAACTATTATTTTAATGGTAATATTTTATATTTTATTTAATATGACCTTTTGTTAATTTTATATATTAAAAAATATATCTGTGATAGAAATTACACATTTTTTTAAAAATAATAATCAGAAGTTAGTGTAATTAATTACAATTTAAGTACTCTAGTTGTAATTACAATTTCAGTACTCTAACCGCAACTAGAATACTTAAATTGTAATTAATTACAGTAACCTCTAATTATTGAACCATTTAGTTTTGGTCATATATTGAAACTGATCAGTTGGACGCTACTCCACCGATGTGGGAAAATTGATGTGACGTGGAAGCGAGTTCGCTTGGCCACTCGCCTCCAAGCGAATTGAATAGGCGAGTTCGCCAGTTTTAAAACAAAATAAATTCTTTAACTAATATTGAAATAGGAGTACATATGAATCTTTATGTAATTTCCAATTGTTTTTTTGTACACATTTGCGATCAACTATGAACTTGGTAGGTCGAATTCTGGATGTAGTATACACTTTCATCACAATAACACGACCACTAGTGTAATTTGGCCTGTGGCCGATCAAACTTGGAACTCACTCATCACAATAACACGACCACTAGTGTAATTTGGCCTTTTGGTTCTATTGTTCCGGAGTCCCGAACGCAAAACTTCTGCACAAAAATAGTCAAACTATTATTTGAATGGTAATATTTTATATTTTATATTTTATTTAATATGATCTTTTGTTAATTTTATATATTAAAAAACATATCTGTGATAGATATTACACATTTATAAAAAAAATTAATTAGAAGTTACTGTAATTAATTACAATTTCAGTACTCTAGTTGTAATTACAATTTTAGTACTCTAGTTGCGGTTAGAGTAACCTCTAATTATTGAACCATTTAGTTTTGGTCACATATTGAAGCTGATCAATTCGACACTACTCCACCGATGTGGGGAAATTGATGTGCCGTGGTAGCGAACTCGCCTCTATTCAACGCCTGTGTGTCAAACGGCGTCGTATATACATGTTCTGTACTTGTATTTTTTTAAAATTCCTCGATTTAAGAGGCGAGCTCGCTTCTTTATTCGCCCCAATGCTTACGATTTCGCCTATTGTCACGCTTGCTAGGTTCTGTTCCACACGGCGGCCTTAGTGGCGATATCGCAAGACGTATACGGTTGTAGGCGTTAGGTTGGGCGGTATCTCTGCCGCGTTCGCCCCATCTTACGAGTTCGCCTCTTGGCACGCTTGTTAGCTTCTGTTCCACACGGCGGACTTGGTGGCGAGTTCGTGAGGCCTAAATGTTTATAGGCGGCTGAGTAGGCGATTTCGCTGCCTTCTATCGCCTTGTGGAAATATGTGAAGCGAATTCGCTTCCAGGTTCGCTTGGTAATATTATGCAATATTGTTTTCATACGAATTTTCATGTTTTATCAAGGTTAGTTGTAGTATTTGTCAAGATTGTAGTTAATTAACTTGAAATATATTTGAAAAGCTAACAATAATAGTAGTCTCAAAAGAATGCAACTAAACGATGTTGCGAGTTTAAGTACAAAATCAACAAACGGTGAAATATGCTAAGCGTCATCATTGTCGTCCTCTTCACTATCACCGTCGTCAAGACCACCCTCCTGTTTGCCCCCGTCTTCGTCATCTTCTTCTTCCGACGACTCTTCTACTTCCTCTTCGGACGGCTGTTGTACTTCCTCTTCCGACGACTCTAGCGCATCCTCATTATGGCTTTGTTCGTTTCTGAAGACAACCTTGAACATTTCGTCATTATCTTCGTCCGGAGAAAACGGGCCACCATCTGAACCAACGGGATCTTCTCCAGCCTTAGCACCTTCGGGCTCGTCAGGCTGTTGTGCTTCCTCCTCTTCTGGATCCTCCTCTTCTGGTTCCGCTTCACTTTCAGGGTCATCCGCCTCCGCGTCCATTGGTGGCAAAGGCTGAACGGAAAAGTCTGGCATCCCTTCCTCGTCGCTAAGCTCAGGTTCCAAGTCTAGCATCCTGCCAAACTCCAATATCATCTCCGTTTCCTTGGCTTGTTCCAACTTCACCTGTTTTATTTCCACAGAAAGCTGTCCCATCATCACGACCATTCGCTCACGCCACTGAAGTTCCCGTCCTGCCAAAACACATCAAATCCATTAGAATATTGTACAGGCGCAAACAAATAAATCTAATAAAATACCAAGTTTGGGTAGAATCGACTTACCCGGACTCAAAACACCACGCGCACTTGAACTCGAAGCACCATCCTTCTTCTTCTTTATGACCCCATCGGCGCCAAGTGCCAATCCCTTGCTACGCAGCCATTTCTCGGTGTAGTGCATAAGTGGCTCTGGCCGACTAACCGGTCTAATACCCTTCTTCTTGATCATCGCCGTGATAAGCTGGCCATATGGGATCGTTTCATCAGATTTGTCCTTGGCACGCTTCAGCATGTACTTCACAATCGCGTACCCTGGATTGATCTTCAACCCCTCCATGATGTAATAGAACAACATCAAATTGGCAATAGTAGGCTCGCAAGGGTGACCACCCGATGGCATGACATTCGAGCATATCAACTCGAACACCAACCTCTGCTCCTGAGTGAGAACGCCAATATTGTACTTCTTCGGAGTACCTTCCACCTTGCTACGCGACTTAAAGTATTTTCTACGCATAGCAACGGGTTCTAGGGGGTTCAGACTAGACAAAGATGGGAAGTTTTGGGTGTGGTAACACTCGTAAGGACCGTTTGGATCTAACGGCCTTAAGTGGTCAACCGACACATACGGGCAACCTATCACCTCATTAATCAAATACTTATCAACCTTAAACCTTACTCCCCTAACCATTGTCTCCCCCTCTTCGGCGTCCTTTGCAAAAGTCATATTTGCATAAAACTGTAAACACTCATCCTTATGCACCGGCTCTCTCGACATCAACATCCCTTCTAGATGCGTCGCCTTAAAATAGTCTACAATTTTACCAAACCCTAACGACTCTATCCGATCTTCATCAAAAACCCTAGCATTCAACAAGAAGCGACGAGAAAATTGTTCGTACCTAGTCTCGGCCTTTGTGCTGACAAACAGAGACGTCTCCTCATCCTCCTCAGTCGCCGGATTCTCGGCTGGCCCACCGGTTTCAGCCGGGTTCCTGGTGGCGGTGCGGCGGTGCGGCGACGGACTGGTGGCGGGTTGGCGGTGATGGGAGGTTCCAGAAGTATGGCCGCCAGTTTCAGCCGGGTTCCTGGTGGCGGTGCGGCGGTGCGGCGACTGACTGGTGGCGGTGTGGCGGTGCGGCGACGGAGGGGTGGCGGGTTGGCGGTGATGGGAGGTTCCAGAAGCGAGTTCGCCGCCGCCTCCGCCTGTAGATCCACCGGCCGGGCGATCGCGTCTCCGGCGAGGTTGAAGGCTGGCGAGGGTCTCTTCACGCTCTCCGGCCGGCTCCGCTTCGGGTTGAGCAGTGGGGGTGGTCTTCCGGCTCTTGGGGGCTGGTGGGGTGAGGGTTTTACCGGCTGATTTGCTCCGACCCATGCTGTTGCAGGTATTTTCCGATTTGGGGGTTTAGGGTTTTGCGGGTGGAAGTTGGGGGGTTCTGAAATCGCCACCCGCAAAACTTGTTTTTGTATTTTTTTTTAAAATTAAATAACGCTGGCGAACTCGCCTCTCCCATTCGCCTGTAGGTGAAATTGGTTACGAAATCGTGTCAGGAACGTCGCGCGTGGATTTCACTATGATACGAACTCGCCTGTGTGTTCGCCTATAATTTCAACCAACTTGCGAACTCGCCTCAATTTTGTTTGTAGGCGAAGGTTGTAGCGAGTTCGCTTCTGTACCCTAAACCCTAAACCCTGAACCCATGCCTGGCAACCCACACGATAAAAACCAAACCCATTTATCATCGAGATTGGGAATGACAACCTTCAATCAAGCGAGTAGTGCGTAACTCGTCTAGACTCGAGAACTATATTAACCATGTTCGAGTCGACTCGACAACTAGCGAGTTAATAATACCATACTCAACTCGAACTCGTTATTATTTATCGAGTATCGACACTACTTGCGAGTTCGAACTCGAATTGTTTTTTTCTCTTTTTAAATAAAAATGTTACTACTTCTATACTAAGAAAATTTCTAATTATATATATGTGCGTTTAAATACCTGTTCAATATTGAAATTATTAGTATCCTTAGAAATTATTAATGTAAATACCAATGCAATTGATTAGTTTATTCAATATTGAGTAGTAACAGAAAACTAGCTAGATTAGATGATTGAACTAATATAGTATAACCTAATAATATTATAAACTTGCAACTGATTATACTTACCGAGTTACGCACCAGTTTTTCAAGTCGAGCTAGATCGAGTCGTGTTTAGTCCGAGTTTCGACCGAGTCGATCTCGAATTACTCGCGTGTTGACTCAATTACCACCCCTGTTCTCATCTAAAACTGGATACTTTTCGTTCATTAGCTCCCGAGATGTGTGATCGCGAAGTCGGCTCTTTAACGGGGTAACGACGTTGCCTGTATGTATAACATCATCCAGACTATGAGTAATACCACATGCATTACAGAAGAACTAAATGTCTACACTTTCAGTCTGAACTTGTCAAATACATGTATATTCGATGGTGATCAACACGTGGCTAATGTAGAAAGTCCTATTGCTCGTGTCTGCACTAGTGTAACATTTGGTTAACGAACTAATGGTATTAACCCGTAGTCCCATCATATACGTATCTAAACAGTTTATGCCAAATGCTTTACAATAACCATGGATATGGATTACAGTTAACAATTTCAGATACCTCTTCATACGACTATATACAACATGTCACAACAATTCTCTTTCATAACAGACGTCATCGTTGCAACCAACTCAAGTAATATTATGTGCAGATAAAATCTGATTTCATTTATAAGTTTTCATATTAAATTTTAATATACATCATCTCATGAAACACACAATGTTAATATTAATTGCATAACAAAGTAGCAAATATTCAGAAAATAATTATTATGGGTTCATCAACTTGCTAGCTAGCGATACCGCAAGGGGTATTCGCCTCTAGCCGATGCAGGTTGCGGTATCGTAACCTGGCTAAACAGTAACCGACCAAATATACTATTCAGGCATGTTTTGTCCAACTTTACCATACTATATATATCTTTTATCCCGGATTTTGCTAACCTCTTCAGCATTTTCACCATTCATTCCCATCTACCCCTCCTTCTCTCTCACCTTATCCCCCCCTCAACTTCCATCTCAAATCCTTGCATTCCAAATCCATTCTTGCCTCATTTCTTGGTGAAATCTCATCAAAACCAACCACAAACTCACCCTCAAATCTAGCACATATATTTTGTGTGAAGAACTAAACCCTATAAAGCTTGTAACCCACCAAAAACCCCTAAATCTCCTTCAACTTTGGTTGAATATTACAAATCTCGCTACTTTGTGTGTCTAAGAGCAACAAACAACTAATATCTTCTTCTACAATTAAGGTATGAGACTCAAATTTGAAGTATTATTCAAAGCACATGTTATTTAGTTACTTTTTGAGATATATTGGTTGAATGGCATGCTTGAGTAGACATTATCCATGCTTAGTCCCTATCCATAACATATATGTTTCATGACTATGTTAAAATCAAATTTAGAAGTCATAGCTCCCTTTATTTGTTACTTTCATGTGGCATTCTAACATGTTAGCCTACCTTAGGTTCACTTTGGTTATACAATTCAACAAATCCGTTTTTTCCTTGTTTTAACTAGTCATGCTTGTGTTATTTTACTTCTACAACTCATTCAACATGGTTTTGTTGTTGTTTTACCTAGTCATAATAGTGCTAATTAGTTAAGATTCTATTTCTATCCATCCTTAGATAGCAATGGTGACCACTTCAACCACTTCAAGTGCCCAACCAAAGAAGCGAGGTAGCAACTCGAAGAAAGGCCTACAAGTCCGCTCACATTGTCGAGTTCTACAAAGAAGAATGAGAAGAGGAGAACTAACACACATAGGATTTAATGCTAAGGGTGTATGCAACCGACCAAAAAAAGAACGTTCAAAATGGTCAAGTTGGTGTGGCCGAGTTGCAAGAACGTTTATTGAGATAACGGAGGATAATTGGAGAACCGTCCCATCAAAAAAGAAGGAGGAAGTTTGGGTAGAATGCCAAGTAAGTAACATTTAACCTTTCAATGATCTATCTACTCAATATTATACATCTTCATAATATATAGACATAATACATGCTACATATTTTGGCGTAGCAACCTTTTGAAATAGAATCTAATGACATGGAAGTGGTGAGAAAGAAGGCATTCAACATCGTCTCCAAAGCTTTTCGCGAGCACAAGCATGCTCTAAGAAAAGACTACTTGTATGAGAAGGGAAAGAGGCTAGGTCAAGATCCAAGGGACCGATACAATCATATTACAACCGATGCGTGGGAGGCCTTCAAGCAAGCATCGCTTGAAAATAAGACTTCGGTGAGTCACAAACTATAACTTCGGTGACATAACCTCCTCTTATCTATTACATTAATGATGACATGTGATACGGTATCTTCTTGTGCAAAGGGGAAATGGGACAAGAAGGTCACATCGGCGAAATCAATAACAATGCCGTACACCGGTGGTAGGTCGGGGTATTTGGGTGTAGGTGAGAAGGAGGGGCTTAGGGAGAAGGAGGAACTAGTGAAGGAGTTGGTATTAGGGGGGATGGACGAGGCGGAAGCTCGGTATGTCATAGTGGAAAAGGACGCCGAGGATTATACTAGACAAAAACTCTTCGTGTTGGGTCGAATTAGAGACTCGGATGGTAAGTTCACTTCGGAGGATGCCGAAAAATGTGCAAAGAGGGTGGTTAGTCTATCTATCTTACATTATCTTACTATCTATTGTAGTCTTATTTATTTTTGTTGTTGCTTTCAAATATTCTTCACAACCACTTTCACCTAGTACAACTTCATTTGATAATAGGAACTTCTTGAGCGCCAAAAGGAGGAGGGTACCTTTATCCCGTGTGGGAAGAAGGATGTCTTGAATGAGGCTTTTGCTCTTGGGAAGAAAAAGGAACACCCGGGAAGAGCATTAGGTGTTGGAGGTTACGCGACACAAGAAGAGGTTTTTGGGATTAAGCAAGGTTGGGGCAATCCTAAACCATCACAACTACAACGAGTTTTGAGCGAGGTGGCAGCGACAAAGGCGGAAATGAAGGATTTGAGGGAGGTGATGAAAGACATAGCACAACACACCAACTATCCCCACATCGAGAGGTTAGGAGGTACACAACCACATCTTCCACCATCATCAAAGGGTTCTCAAGCATCACCTCAAATTGTGGAGGATGAAGGTGAGAATGTGGAAATGGAGGAGGAACTAGTGCCTCCTACTCCACCTTCATCACCCATCAAGTTGAATGCGGCGCATTCCATTCAAGTTTATAAGGTTAGTACAAATTTTGCTAATTTAGAACATCGTTGGTTTCTAATCTCTTTCTAAAAATAGTTGGATGATGATTTCTCTTGTGCTTTCATTTATGATAGAACCCCCCTTGCAAGCTATATGTTTCGCAAGGTACCAAATCAAAACCACTCCATGTCGCCAATGGCACATGCGACCCAAGTGCGGTGAAACACAATCGTGTTGACATCCCCGCAGGATTTTTTAGTGTTCGCATTACCGATGTTTTGATAGAACAACAAATGCTACCTGTGAAGGAGTCACCGATGGTGAGAGTTGGGGAGGCTAAAGGTTTCCTTGTTCTATGGCCAAAATGGTTGGTGCTTGATGAAAAATCCACCTCCATACCCCGTAGGAAACCACAAACTCCACAAAATCCACAAATACCCGTGCATGCCTTGCCTATAGCTAGACAAACATTAGACCCCATGCTCGTGGAGTTTATGAAAGCCCTTCCACCCTTCGTCCGAGTCTTTTATGATTTGATATCCTCGCACGACAAGAATGCATGCTATGCCTTTCTCGGAAATGAAAGGTGCTTTACCATGACAAAGGACATCCACGTACCATGGGAGGATTTTGAATATTTCTGGAATTTCAATGAACTTCCCGCCACCATTCTTTGCCTCAATCAAATGTAAGCCATTTGTATGTGTTTCATGAGAATACTCAATTATCAAACCATATATGATTACATCCTCGTCATGATTGTCTACTACATTCACAGGTTCTTGCATCACCATGCCTATCACCGGAGCAAGCATTTCATTGGATTTTTGCATCCAATGCATTTGCAAGCTAGTATGGAGAGCAATAGGCAAAGACTTAATTACTTGAATTCTACTCTCTCCGACAAATCAAAGAAAATATGGATCGGACCATATCTCGAGAGGTATACCTTACAATTTGCTCTATTACTCATGCTAAATATATTGTATTTGCTCTACTGCATTCTTTTTTTATGACCATTATGCTTTCATGTGATTTGTAGTGATCATTGGAGCTTTGTTGCAATAATACCCGCTTTAAAGCAAGTATATTGGATAGACCCACTCCACCGCCCTCCATCACGAACATTCGCCGATCTCCTTGATAATGCAATTCTTCAAGTGAACGACAAAACACTCCTCGACTTCCACCTTATAAACATTCGGGTAAGATGTTGTACTCATGCTATCACGTCCTTTCAAAAATCAACATTTGCGTTTAAAGTACCATAAGTATAGTAATGTTTTATGTTTTAAACACTTTTGTAGTCTAGGAAGCAATCATCGAACTATGAATGTGGCTATTACACAATGATATTTGGTTTGATGGTGGTGGATGGTGTTCAAAAAGACATGCTAGATCTTCTAAAGGTACGCTATACGCGTCTAATCTCATTTATATTCGTCGAGATTTCCTAATAAGCGTTATTTTCAATCATAGGTATTTAAGGATGATATCACTCCTTTCTCCTTGCAAGAACTTAACGACGGAAGAGACCAAATGGCTAAATATCTGGTCCACAACCGTGCGTTTACCATTGCAAGGCCACAGGTCCCTAACCTCCCCAAGGCATGAAAAAGTATTGTCTCTCTTTTGGGTAGGGGCTTGACATTAGTATCGCACTTGAGTGCTTAGGTTATGCATCTTTAGCATTAGTATAGGGGCGTTGGATTTGAATTTGACAGGTTTATGTTGAGTCGGGTATCCCGATTCATGTTTCGAAAGAAACGGGTCAATTTTAACAAATAATTACATAATTCTGTCTTGCACGCAAACGAATTCGCTTCCTTATTCGCTTCTTGCCGAATCCAGAAGCTAGATCGCTACCTGGCACGCCTTCTACTACAATATAACAAGCGGTCATACACACGGCCTCGCCTATACATTCGCCCACAGAAGCGACGTCGCCTGGCTAATCGCTTGCTAGACTCTGTTGCCCCTGGCGTGCCTCAAACGATTTCGCCTATATATTCGCCCACAAAAGCGACGTCGCCTGGCTAATCGCTTGCTAGACTCTGTTGCCCCTGGCGTGCCTCAAACGATTTCGCCTCCAATATTCGCCTCCATAGACGAATTCAAAAGGCGAATTCGCCAACCACATTCCCTACAACAAATATGTGCACGACGTCGCCTAATATTCGCCTCTTCTGGCGGTGTCGTATCCCACTCCGCTTGTGCCCATCTGGTCTGGCTACATTTTCAGGTGGCGAGTTCGCTTTATAGTTTCGCCACCTCCAGAAGGCGAACTCGCTTTTCTTTTTCGACCACAAGCGAGATGATACACGACACCGTAACACCATGACCATTGAGTCTTTTTTCAAATTTAATATTCCCATATATTCTGGCGAATACGCCAGCGGTCTCGCCTGCTTCACCCTAGCGAGTCTGGTTGCGATTTCGCTTGTGTATTATTAGAAACAAGCGACCAACACAAGCGAGTTCGCCTTAACAGGCGATCACTGGCGGCGATATCGTAACACTCACATTTACAGACACAGGCGACCTGAGGTGGCGAATTCGTAACAGGTATACAGGGCGTTTTTTAAACGCTGCACATGGCGTTTTGAACCGCCGTGCGCAGCATGCATGTTTAAGGCGTTTTGTTAACCGCCCAGAAGAAGTGCCATTTTACGGCACAACCCATTACGGCATTTCCAAAATGCCGTGAATGGTACGAATGAACCGCCTAGAAACCTAAGTCCATCCACTAGTGTTATTCGCACGTACAGAGACTTCTAGTATTTATCTAAAAATATAATTTATGACAAATCTAGAAATTTTAAAGAGATAATCAAATCATCTTTCTTCAAATATTTCAAAATTAAAATAGTCAAAAAACACCTAAAAAATAATTGGATCCATATTATATAATGAGGAGTTGAAATTAAGGGCTGCAGCACGCACGCAAAACTCAAGCCAGGCACGCGCGCGCACGCATGTATGAATTACTTGGACTAATTTTTTAAAATATTTTTAAACACATTTAGTTAGTTCATAACTTGTGCATCAGCGATTATGGAAAGTGGCTGAAAGCATAAAAAGATGCATTATTGTCAAGATTCTTGAGGGAAGACACTTCAGATATGGATGTTACAAGCTATTCTTCCGAGACTAGTTTCTTTTTAATTTGGCGTCGATTCACTAATAGGTTTCAAGGTCTAATAAAAACACCTGTTCTTGTTTGTAGTAGTTTCCTAACAAACTGTAGAAAATTACTATCATTTTAAATGATTATCATGCTTGTGAAATCCATGACTTTCATAATCTCCTACTTAATTCAAGAACAAGCTATAGTTTGAAATTTAATTTGTTGTATGTGGAGATAGGTAGAGGTTGATAGGATGATATGGAAAACAAAATTCAAATTGGGTTTAGACCAAAACAAAACCAAAATGATTAACAGTTCCTCGAAAAAAGAACCCCAATAACCAATAAATTAGGCATTTAAAAAAGAATACTAAAGGGATTTATATGCGAATTAGTTTTGGAAAAAATTCTATTAACTGCGTAGAAGAGAGCACCTTATGGCCTCCCTCCGGTAGCCGCAACAGAGATTGAGGGAAGTAGTGATGCCTTATATATAAATGGTCGTCACCATTGCCAGCGCCCAGATGATGTTGTTCGAAAACCTAATGGCTCTTTTGAAACCATTTTCCATCACACACCATGATCAACAACTCACATAACTCCTCTTCTTTTTTCCTTAACCAATTCCCGAAATCAAAGCATCCCCTCTAGCTTTCCTTTTCATGCATGCATGTATGTCAAGATCGATCAAAGCGCCACCCGACGTAACGATTCTGGAATGTTCTCGGGGTTCAAAATTTTAACAATGTGTTTGGTTGGAGAGGTTTCTGAGAGTCTGTTTTTTTTTTTTTTTTTTTTGGATTTTGAGAGTGTGGTTTTGCAAAATTCTTGTTTGGTTGGGTTGGCATTTTATAAGTCTGAAACAAAATACTTATTTGATTCGTTAGAATTGGTGATATCAGGCCCAGGCCCAACTACCCAATAGTAGTATGGGCTCGGCCCGCTACGAGGGAAAGGTAGTTTGGCAGTATCCGGGTTCGTACAACTCGGATAGGGACAGATACACTAGAGGACACTCGGAGCATGGACCACACGGAGAGCATGGGTTACTGTATAAATAGTTCTCCTCAGCACTATCCCGAGTAAGTATATTCTCATTATTCTAGTGATTACCCCCCTTTTCTCTCCCGGGATCCATCTTTCATCATCACGCCGGAGGGTCTACCCTCGGGTACCTCCCGGGGCTCTGTCTTGCAGGGTTAGGTATTGGATCAGGAACAAGGGGACCATCCGGACCGATCAGGCAGGCAGCATCAAGGATTTTGCGAGTTTAAAACAAAAATTGTAAGTGTAAAATCAAAAATTGTAATTCTGGATTTGGAAGAACAAAAATCAGCAGAGACGGATGTACATGGGGGCTTGTGGGTGCTCAATCCCCCACTTGCCAAATATTTAGGCCTAATTTTTTATTTTTTTATAAATATAGTTATGTTTTACCTAAATTAATCACATTTTTATTAAAATTATCACAAATTAAATCCACTCTTTATTTTGTGTAAGTGTAATCTCAGCTCCCACTAAAAATTTTGTTTGGATCCGCCCCTGAAAACCAGACTTGGGAGTGGGAAAATTTAGAATTTCTAAAACTATGCAAACCAAATAAAAATTTTAAAACTGGACTTTGGAAGTCCAGTTTTTTAAAAACTTGATGAAACAAATACACCCTAAAATTTCCTTCCCTCGGAATCCATGAATGCTCGTGCTCCTGCCATCTCCAATCCATTTATGTCCTCCTAGATAGATTAACTCCTTAGCTCCTAGATTCTCAATAGAAACCCTAGACCACCTTTCTCCTTGGATCTTGACATGCGTTTCCAAGACACCCAATGGATCTTTAACTCCGTTGATCGCGAGTTACTACTCCACCAAAACATATACTTATTAAACCCGTGAATTTTATCGATCACTATTTGAGTTTTGGATTGAGGTATATAATGTATTTTAGTCCTATATTTAGTTTAACTTTGGAATCAGAAATTAGAGTAATTATGAAAAACGAGTCTAGTTTAAATTTTGCCCTGGACTATTGAGTATTGATAGAAGTTTAAATTAATTATCAATACTCAAGTCAAGTTTGAATTTATATTGTGTGCTTTTTATCCAATTTCTTTACTAAAAGAAAAACAAATACCAACATCTATATATGTTGGTATCTGTAAGTGGTATCAACGGAAGTTCAGACGGAGTTCATGTTGGTATCTGTACACAAAAAACATCATTTGAAATTATGTCTAACAGGATGGGATGATCAGTAAATGGATGAGTCACTTCATTTATATATATTCTAGTGCTTGGAATTTGATAACCGAATCATTATTTTATTTACTAGGTTGGTCATGCTGCGCATATTGATTTGTATCTATTTAACTAAATAAGTGAATGAATTGATATTGATTTCATTTTCATGCTCAATTATTTACTAAAAATGGTGAAAACCTAGATGATAATAGGCTAAACTACTTGAACGAAATTAAACTAATTTTGCTTAATTAATATAATAATTTATTCAGCTAATTTTAAATTTAATTTTATTACATGTCAAATAAAAACCTCTCTTATTCGTATATTATGAGGTAGAATAATATTATTTGTGAATTAAATTATAAATCAAATGATTAATTGTATATAAATCGTACATCATTTTATCTTCGTACATCAATGTATATAAATCTCATAATTTAAGAATTTTCAACAATTAAATTGTACTTTTAGTTTACTCAAAAGTTAATCTTGTGTAACTTAAAATTTATATTTTTCGTATGCAATTTTAAAACTTTCATATTTGAACAAAAACAACCCTAGGACGGTGGCTTAATTTTCTTCAATATATATTAACTATGTACGTATAACAGTTGTTCAATATCATTTATAATTTTCTATGAATATGTTGGATATATAGTGAATATACCAAATTCAATTTGATTGAATGGATCAAAAGTACATAATTAACCAAATCATTTAAAAATCAGGAAATAATCACTTGGTGGTATCAACGAAGATCTGATTAAGTTGTAAGATACCCCTTTCCCAGATGATGCATCTTAATTTTTATCCCTGAATATTTTTGGATATATACCAAACCTGCTCAAGTAAACTTATGCGTGCAAAAGGTTATAATGATTGCGCATTGTTATATGCAGTTCAATATTTACTTATGCAGTCCGTATTTATTTATTATTTATGAAGTGTCATCAATACCCTGAGTATTTATTCAATATTAAATGTGGTTCTCGTAAATGAGGGAATATCAAGAACTTTAAATGCAGATACAGACTGCAGAAATAATGTTGGACTGCACCTATCAATTACTTACTTGAAGAAAAATGGATGACAACTTCTCTCAAGAGTTTCAGCATTTGCTGACTCAAATCGAGCCTTTAGCAAACAGTGCCGCACATTTAAACTGCATCTTTTTCTAACATCAGGAGTCCGATGCACCTTTCTATTGACCTAACAAGCTCCATGCTGTCTGAATATCTGTTGAAGATGAACCATTTCGACAATAGTTCTAGCTAGGTTAAAACACTCATCTGCTCCAACTTTCATCATTAAAATGGAACATTGCATAGGTTCTCCATTATCTACTCTTTGGGAGTTGCAGCTCTTTGAGAGACTAAGGTTGTTAAGAGCCAGCCAGACAGTCTCGACAGACGATGGTGACACGCACCTGCAGTATGTGATACGGGAGTCAGAATATTAATTTTCACTCTATCAAAAAGATTTTTCAACTGATCTTGAGCTTCTGGATAACAGTGAGGTGATTTGAAGAGAAAGTAGCGGAAACCTCAAGGTTCAACTTCTCCAAAACCAAATAAAAGGAAAATCTAACAATCCCGTGCGTGTGCTTAATCGTGATTACACTTTAATGGAAAATCTAAAACCTAAACTACACTCATGTAATCATGATTAATTACAATTTTCCTAAACCATACCTATCTAGTATATTCTAGAAACAACTAGATTAATCTAACAATACCGCTCGACCCAGACAACCGTAAATCTGTACTGTGGTTGCAAAGACGAGGAGATCACGCCGTCGGAGGAAGATGATCTATTGTGTGTGAAGCGCGTGCATTTTGTGTGCGTTTTGGTAGCATTTTTGGTTCGGAGAAAGAACTTGCAAACAGAAATTAATGTACACGTGCATCAAATTATAAGTCCCTTCTACGTGCATGTGCATAATTATGACACGATTTTAGCACGTGATATTATATTTGAGAAGCTGCTTCAAGAAAACGACTCTCAGGACAATATCAGACAACTACCGTGCTAGTGACATTAAAGTTTGGATTGCTTGAGGGGTCTCAAGCCTGAAGTCAAGCGTTAATCAATGGGAGATCTTAAACTAGAGACCCTTGAACAGGCACGTCAAGGAGATTGATTTAAAATGATCATCGAAGACTGTGAGATATTTTAGTCATCTTTCTTTTCCTTGTTTGTTTATTTTCTGCAGCTATTTCTAGAAAATAAAGATGCTAATTAGCATCCGTAGGAAGTAGATATTTTCCTTTACTTTTTCTGTAGGAATTAGATTATTACGTTTCTTTCTTCCGTAGAAGTAGATTATTTCGTATTCCTTTTTTCTTTCAGAGTTCGTGTATATAAAGAATGATATGAATAGAAAAGCAGTATCAAGTTTTCTGCACAACATCATTGTTGTTCTTTCTCCTCTTCTCAGCTTATCTGTGTGAAAGCTAACAAGTGGTATCAAGAGCTTCAACGATCCTATGACGGACGCATATAGATCACCGGCACGAACGGAACCACGGAGAGGACGAGGACGCAGCAGGCTACGACGCGGCAACGGCGGCGAAGTTGTCATCCACGAACGTGTCATCCAAGAACGTACCAACCTTGGCGCCAACATTGTGTACCCCACGTTGACGGCAACGAACTACATCGAATGGGCCCTCGTGATGAAGATAAACCTACGAGCACAAGGTTTATGGGAGGCCACTTCCGGCGTTGGAGATCCGTCCGAACGGGAAGACATGGCGGCCCTCTCGGCTTTGATTCGGGCGGTGCCACTGGAGATGGTACCGGTGCTAGCTGTCAAAACGTCGGCATACGAAGCTTGGGAGGCAATCCGGATGATGCGAGTCGGCGTGGATCGAGTACGTGAGGCCACGGCACAACGTCTACGCAAGGAGTTCGAGCAAATCGCCTTCAAGGACGGGGAGTCGCTCGACGCCTTCGGCATGCGGATTACAGGTATCGTCAATAACCTTCGTTCTTTAGGTGAATCTCTAGAAGAGATCAAAGTGGTCCAAAAGTTCTTGCGGGAGGTGCCGAGCCAGTACGCCCAGATCGCTTGCTCGATCGAAACGTTGCTCGATCTGAACGGCATGACAGTGGAGGAACTCATCGGCAGGCTTAGGTCGGCAGCAGATCGGTGCTCCATCAACACCACGAACAACTCCAACGGCCAAGTTTTGCTCACGGAGCAAGAGTGGATCGCACGAGGAGGGAGTTCTAGCTCCGGGAACAAAGGCAAAGGCAAGGGTTTTCAGAAAGGGAAGAAACCGAGCCACAAGGGAGACGGCAGCCAACGGGCGGTGAGCGGTGACAGAGACTTGACGAATTTGAAGTGTTACAATTGTAACAAATACGCTGGCCACATCTCCAAGGACTGCCCCGAGCCACGGCGCGAACGAAAGGGACGTGCCAACCTCGTGCAAGCTGAAGTGGACGAACAGACGCTCCTCGTAGCAAGGCTTCACTCACTCACGATCGGGAACTCAGCCACCAAGGAGCACGTCTTGCTCAACGAGACGCGATCTAAAGCACGGTCAACGAAGGAGTCCTGGCAGAGTGACACGGCATGGTTCCTCGACTCCGGTGCAAGTGCCCACATGTGCGGAAGACGGGAGTTCTTCTCCGAGCTAGACACGGATGTACGAAGCTCGGTCAAACTGGGAGACGACACCTCCGTGGAAATAGAAGGCACTGGCACCATCCTTTTTACGTGCCTGAATGGCGAGCACCTAAAATTGGACGATGTGTATTACATACCACGGCTCCACAGCGGCATCATCTCACTCGGCCAGCTGGATGAGGACGGCTACGACACGAGAATCCAGCACGGGTGGCTCACGTTACGGGATCAAGGCGGGCGCTTGCTCGCACGGGTGCCAAGAGGCCAAGGGCGCCTTTACCTTCTTCATCTGAGTTTGGCACGACCAGTGTGCCTTGCGGTGCATGGGTGCGAGGATGGGTGGCGATGGCACGCGAGATACGGCCACATGAACTTCGAGGCCCTTCGACGCATGGCCAGGAACAAGATGGTGGACGGAATCCCGCTGCTCGATGACGTTGAGCGCTTGTGTGACGCCTGCCTGGCCGGGAAGCAGAAACGCAGCTCGTTCCCAAGCCAAGCCAAGAACCGAGAGACCGAACGCCTTGGGCTCGTGCACGCCGATCTGTGTGGACCCATCGAGCCACAAACTCCTAGAGGTAAACGATACTTTCTACTAATGGTAGATGATCTTAGTAGATATATGTGGATAGTCTTGCTGACCTCGAAGGATCAAGCGGCGGAAGCCATCAAAAGGACTGTGGCAGCAGCCGAACGACAAAGCTGGTGCAAGTTGAAGACGCTGCGGACCGATCATGGAGGTGAGTTCACGTCTCAAGAACTCAGCGAGTACTTTGCCGACCACGGTGTGCATCGACAAACAACGGTGCCATACTCGCCCCAGCAAAACGGCGTGGTCGAACGACGAAATCAAACGGTGGTTAGCATGGCACGTTGCCTCTTGAAGGCCAAAGGCATGCCTACGAGATTTTGGGGAGAAGCAGTGACAACGGCGGTCTACCTTCTGAATCGGGGAATCACGAAGAGCGTCAGCGGCAAGACACCCTACGAAGCATGGCACGGGCGCCGGCCGAGCGTGAGCCATCTCCGGGTTTTTGGGTGCGTCGCCCACGTCAAGGCCACGCAGCCAGGGCTGGAGAAATTGGAGGACCGGAGCAAGCCGATGGTGCTACTTGGGTATGAAACTGGAACTGTGGCGTACCGCGTCTACGACCCCGCCACAGACCGGGTTAGAGTTTCACGCGACATCGTCTTTGATGAAGACACGGCATGGGACTGGACCACATCGGCACAGCAACAAAACCACGGGCATGGTGAGGGTTCCAACTTCGACCGTTTTTTCTCTTTTGGTGTAGGTAGCGAACCAGCCCAGAAAATCATTCATTCGGACGATGAGAATTTCACCAGAAGCAGGCCTAGAAGTGAAGCTCCAGTGTCAAGTCCGAGAACCCCAAGTGCATCACCACCACCAAACGTGGAATTTGTGTCACCTCCGCCAAACGCATCGGAACCATCCTCCGGAGCTAAGGCACAACGACGGTATCGAACCATGGAGGACCTTCTCAACGCCACCGAGAAGATTGAAACTGAGGACGAGGAGCTTTGTCTTCTCACAGTCGACGAACCAACGAGCCTAGCTGAAGCCGAGAAGGATGAAGGATGGCGAACGGCGATGACGGAGGAACTTGCAAGCATCGAGGCAAACCAGACTTGGCGCCTCACCGATCTACCACCGGGACACCGCGCCATCGGACTTAAGTGGGTCTTCAAGTTCAAGAAGGACGCGAACGGGGAGATGGTGAAACGAAAGGCGCGGCTAGTGGCAAAGGGCTACGTGCAGCAGCAGGGGGTGGACTACGAGGAAGTGTTCGCTCCAGTTGCGCGAATGGAGACGGTGCGGGTTCTGATCGTGCTCGCTGCACACCACGGGTGGCCAATCCACCACATGGACGTCAAGACCGCGTTCCTCAACGGTGATCTGATTGAGGAGGTTTATGTCAAGCAACCGCCGGGTTTCGAAATTCAAGGCAACGAAGGCAAGGTTCTTCGGTTTAAGAAGGCTCTCTACGGACTATGTCAAGCTCCGAGGGCTTGGAATGCCAAACTTGACAAGAGTCTTCGCGACTTGGAGTTTGTACGATGTGAAGCCGAGCACGCAGTATATCGCCGGAGCAACGGGAAGGAGCAACTGCTAGTTGGAGTTTATGTTGATGACTTGATCATCACCGGAACTTCAATCGAAGAACTGACGAAGTTCAAGAAGGAGATGACGAATCTATTTGAGATGAGCGACCTCGGCGAACTGAGTTACTACCTCGGCATCCAAGTGCAACAACCGAAGGGTTTGGTCACTCTTTGCCAATCATCTTATGCAAAGAAGCTTTTACAAAAGGCCGGACTGGAAGAGTGCAATCCATGCGCGGCACCAATGGAGGCACGACTCAAACTAAGCAAGACGGGAGACGGGAGACCGGTGGACGCCACGGACTACCGCAGCTTGGTGGGAAGCCTCAGGTACTTAGTTCATACTCGGCCAGACATTACTTTTGCAGTTGGTTATGTTAGCCGATTCATGGAGCAGCCAAGAGTTGAGCATATGGCAGCAGTGAAGCATATTCTACGCTATGTGGCGGGAACTCTAGAGTTTGGAATTTCATATGGAAAAAATGCTGGACCTTTACTCTTGGCAGGTTATAGTGATGCTGATTTGGGCGGAGACGTCAACGATAGGAAGAGCACGACGAGGCTAGTTTTCTTCCTAGGTCAATCTCCGGTGAGTTGGCAATCACAGAAACAACGGGTGGTGGCACTCTCTTCGTGCGAGTCAGAGTATATTGCAGCTGCCACTGCCGCTTGCCAAGGTGTTTGGCTTAGTAGATTGCTTGGTGAAATGCAAGGTGAACAGCCACAAGCACCAACGTTACTGGTTGACAACAAATCGGCAATCGATCTAAGCCGAAATCCTGTGTTTCACGATCGAAGTAAACACATTGATATACTTTACCATTTGATTAGAGATTATCTGGAGCAGGGCGATATTGACATCGACTACATCAACACAGAAGCTCAGCTCGCTGATATCTTGACAAAGCCTCTCGGACGAGTTCGTTTTCAGGAACTTAGGGGCAGAATCAGAGTTGCAGAGATAAAGTGATGACAAGATTACGGGGGTGATTTGTGAGATATTCTAGTCATCTTTCTTTTCCTTGTTTGTTTATTTTCTGCAGCTATTTCTAGAAAATAAAGATGCTAATTAGCATCCGTATGAAGTAGATATTTTCCTTTCCTTTTTCTGTAGGAATTAGATTATTACGTTTCCTTCTTCCGTAGAAGTAGATTATTTCGTATTCCTTTTTTCTTTCAGAGTTCGTGTATATAAAGGATGATATGAATAGAAAAGCAGTATCAAGTTTTCTGCACAACATCATTGTTCTTCTTTCTACTCTTCTCAGCTTATCTGTGTGAAAGCTAATAAAGACAACCTGCGTCGCTTGGAATTGGCTGATCCGACGAAAACTTTATAAGGCGCCAAAAGGAGTACATAAAAGGCGCCAATTTACATAAAAATATGATAAAATGGCGCCATATATACCAGGCATAACAAATGGCGCCAGTTTCAACTAAAACCCGGCTTATAAATACGAACACAAAAACTAGGGTTTAAGACATGGATGGCTCAGAGTCAGTGATAAGCAGAGGCGGCGGAGATTTTGGGAGTTTTCGTAAGGGCGGTTTGCCAATCTCTGCCGCCGATGAAGCTTCTGAAATTTTATTTAACAAGAACCGCCCTTTCTGTAACTGCTGCTGATACGCTGTCAATGCTGATGATTTCTGCTGTAGCTCCATTCACCATCTTCATCAAATATAGTTAGGTTTTGTAAGAGGCGGTGATGATATTGATGAACCTCTGAGTCGGGTTTCGGAGAAAGGGTTGCCGTATCTTGGCCGGGAAAATCTCCCGGACGGCGAGGTTCATTCGCAACCGGAATTCGCAGCCATGGCGGTTACCCTCTTCGTGACCAATCCATAAATCTGAGCCTCAACTTTTCTTTTTTTTGCAATTTGTTTAAAATCGTTCTTGCACGTTCTTGATAAGGTCAAATTGTTTTTTGCAATTTTTTTTGCAACCCGTCCCTTGCCAGGTCAAATGTTGGCGCTGATAAGTGTGAAGCGTTTTTAATTAGGAGGAAGGGCGACATCAGTCCTGATTGTTAGTGGCCTTGAATGTAGCTTCATATATAGGTTTAGGTTTACGAAATATCTATCCATATTATTCGCACAAAGACTTCTAGTATTTTATCTAAATTAATTTATGATAAATCTAGTCCTAATCTTAAAAGAGATAATCAAATCATCTTTCTTCACATATTTCAAAAATAAAATAATCAAAAAATACCAAAAAAATTATTGGATCCATATTAAATAACGAGGAGTTGAAATTAAGGACTGCAGCACGCACGCAAAACTCAAGTCAGGCACGCGCACGCATATATGAATTACTTGGACTGGTATTTTTAATATTTTTAAACACATTTGGTTCATAATTAACCTGTGCATCATCGATTATGGAAAGTGGTTGAAAGGATAAAAAGCTGCACTGTCAAGATTCTTGAGGGAAGACTCTTCCGGACACAGCAACACCATTTCTTGTTAGCTTGGTGCCGTCTTATATTTCGGATAATCGTTTCATTAATAAATTGTAACCTCTAACAAGAACACCTCTTCTTGTTTGTAGCATAGTTTCCTAACAAACTGTAGGACTACTATTATTTTAAATGATGATCATACTTGTGAAAACCATGACTTTCTTAATCTTTTAATTCAAGAACAAGCTATAGTGTGTAATTTAATTTGGTGTATGTGGAGAGAGGTAGAGGTTGATAGTGGAAAACAAAACTCAAGTTGGGTTTAGGCGAAAACAAATTAAACTAAATGATTAATAATTCCTCGAAAAAAACCCCAATAACCAATAAAGGCATTTGGAAAAAAATACTAAAGGAATTTATTGCTTTGTGTGCGGTTTAGATTTTTTACTTTTAAGTAATAATTTCTTATCATATCGTTACAGGGTTTTGGAAACTTTCAGAAACGGGATTTAGGGTTCAAGATCTTAGAGTTTCCTTCCCTGGGAATCCATGAATCTGTACAAATGCTAGTTCTCCTGCCATCTCCAATACATTTAATTAACTCTGTAGCTCCATATATAGAAACCCCAGACCACCTTTCTCCTTCGATCTTGACATGCGTTTCCAAGACACTCAATGAATCTTTTTCTCCGTCGAATATCACTTCACCAAAATATATACTTAGTAACTTTTATCGATCAATCACGATTGGAGTTTTGGATTAGAGTAATTAATGTATTTATCGTCCTATATCTAGCTAGTTTAATTTTGGAATTAGAAATTGGAGTAATTATGAAAAACAAGTCTAGTTAAAATGTTGTCCTAGACTATTGATAGAAGTTTAAATTAATTATCAATAATCATGTCCATTAGTTAAATTGCATTCAACCTTTTATCATCACTGCCGCCAATTCAGGGTTGTCCAGTCTATTTCAAAACCAATCAATTCATTTTCATTTCTTGTTTGAGAAAAAAAAATCACAGGCTTGGTTTCAGAGGTAGTTTGGCTGTTACATATTTTTCGAGATCTGCGCTTTCCACTACAAGAGAGCTAAGCAGACTACCACTTTGCGAGGGAACTTGTTAGTGCTGGCAAGTTTCGAGTTGGTCATGTTCCGTCCTCCTTACAAGTTGCAGACATCTTTACCAAGGGGCTCAATCGTGCGCTGTTTGACTTCTTTCGGTCCAAACTTCGCGTCTCGAACAATCCGAAGCTCCGCTTGAAGGGGGGTGTGACAATAGATGAAGAATTGGAGGACTAATTTATTAATTATGTATGTATTTTGTATATTGCACCTATGTGCCTAGGGTTTAGCTAACTTCAATATTTAACTTTAGACCCTTGTATGTAATTATATATAGGCCTTGTACTGCCTTATTCTAATAAAGCAATCAGATACAGTTTATAGTTAGAGACCTTTTTATCTTATTTTGTCCCTTGCACCCCAAAATGCTCGAATAAATACTACCTATGATTGTTTAATATAATAATAATAATAAATCTTAAAAGGTACTAGAAGAGTTATTGCTCCAGGTCAATAAATAAATTAATAAAAAGTATTAAAAAGGATGAAATTACGTAGTTTTGACTAAAACCGCCACATAACCACCGCAAGTTCACCATATTCCGGTGCCTACCATTTTTATATATATTTTTTATTTCTTTTAGTTTTATTATTTCATTCTTCATCGATGATGGTACAATATCTTCCGCCTTCTATTTTTATAAATACAACTCATTCCACCTATAAAATCCTAATTTACACGCTAATTTACACGTTAATTTCAGTCCATCATGCTAATTAACACGTCTACGAAAGCAAAACATGAACGTGCAATATATGGAATATGCATGGAAATATTCTGTATTCCGGCGCTTACAATTTTCATATATTACTTTTTGGTTTCTTTTTTAGCATGAGTACGTATGATCAATTTAGAAATTACACACATCAGCATTTTTTCCTTAAAAGCTGTACTTATAATAATATTTATCTATTAACTTAATATTAAATAAATTTCTTACATTTTGATCTTAATATACATTATTATTTTATAATAATTATCTTTGATGAATGACCTGGCAATTACGATATATATTGACAACTCATAATCTTTTGAAATTTGCCACTATAATTTTGTTAATTATCATAAAGATTTTTTCTTTAAACACACTTCATCCTAATTTTCATAAGTTTGTTCATAATAGTTACGTAAAAAAAGATTAATTATATCGTGCGTTGCACGATGATATTTAGCTAGTAATAATAATAGAAAACTTCAAAGCGCAAATTATCAATTATTAGAAGCCAAAGCCCTTATTCAATTAAATATGATTTAAACCGCACGTACGTGCACGAACACATCACTGGGCATAAATGTTTGTTAGGATTAAACGATGGAAATATGGTATTCAAACCAAAACTATTTAATGAGATCTCTAAATATGATACACACTAGAAATGCTAGTTTTTGTTTAAATTAGTCTATGAAATATCTAAACCTTATCTAATCATACTTTTTTCACATTTTAAAAATAATCCCTACACACAAAAATGAAATTAACAATCATTGGATCTACATTGAGTAAAAATGGTCAATGTAAAACTGCAAAGGATGGCTCTCACAGAGCACGCACGCACGCACCGGTAAAATATCAAATAAACCACACGACCATTTGATCGGCTCAACTAAACACATATGACCATCTTTTTTTCTTCCTCCAATTCCTTTTACTATCAGAAAGAAAAATCAAATCATTTCCAGTATACTAACTCTCTTTCGGATTGATAGATCATTCGTTATTAATGATTTTGAATGGTTTAATGGTGATTACACTTTACAAATTCTGATTTGGGTTTTTCAGATCATATAAATCCATCCGTTGATCCGAATCTAGATTCTAGTAAGTCTTTTCACGCCTTCAAGCGGAGATATTTGTACCCTATAACTTCATTTTTGCACTCATTTTCATCCATCATATCAGAATGGCCTACATTGCCGTCACTTCCGTTGCTGCCGCCAACGAGTCGACCGGTCGTGGCAGTTTTGTTGGAACAGTGATGGTGCAACCGCTATCTGCTTATGATTAAGAGTCTGTGGGAGCAAGTGCCAAAAGAAAAGTGCTGACTGGCTCCCCTATGATCATAAGAAATTCAAAATCATCTAATTAATTATATGGAGGCAAGGAGCACGGTGACAAGATTTTGGCATGATGTTGATGTAGTCATGAGACCTAGTGGTGATGAGGTTCAGCTTTGAACCGAAGATATAAGTTTGTCTACGGTCTATTTATCTGATTCGCGTCGCAAGTTATGGATATTTCCTAGAAGAGATAAGTTTAGCACCTTAAAAGAGATAATCAAATTAATTCATCATATTTCCACACATCAAAAAATAAATATAAAATATTGGATCTATATTCAATAAAATTGCTTAATAAAGACCTAGAAATAAATAATGGCGCACGGAGCACGCATGCACAACCTCAAATCAATCGTAATCGTTTATAGGCTAGTGATCATTGGAGTTTGATAATCCAACTCTATTTTATTTATTCAGGCGAACTAAACAAACTTTTAAAAATTATTTATTATTCCCTTGGTTATGAATTGCACGAATTAAGATTAGATTAGTTAAATTTTATACTAGAACCGCACCGACTGAATCATTCAATTCCCGCAAGATTAGAAATGAAGGTTTAGGATTAGCTTTTGAAGATGTGGGAACTGTCAAACAGTGGCATCCCAGAGGACCAAATCAATCTCATCCCTTTGCAAGCATTCCAAGTTAGGAAGCCCCCACAATGACGGCCTGTAGTGTGTGTCTTGTGCACAAAGGAGATAGAAACAGGCATGCAGAGACTCAGAAACATAAGGCTGGAACAGGTGAATATACAGCCACAGAAGGGAATGGAACTAAATATCAGTCCAAGGCAGAAGCACTTGAGTCGATGAACTGAAGGCTCGAATTTCTGATGACTGCAACTAGTGACATTTGAGGCATGGAGGTATATTAGTGCAGTATGCTAAAGAATTTCAAGAAAAGGTTGAACATTGATATCATCATTAGAACTGATCAGTATGTTAATTATATCCTCCTTTATAACATTTGAATTTCTCTAAATGCTATTCTACTAAACCGAGAAAGCTAATTAAAATGGGGTCGTGTAATTTTTAGGATTTTGCATCTGGAAAATAATCCTTTTCTTTCTGCCTTGCCCATAAAATGTGTGCGTGCTTGTTGGTTATATGTAGATGTGCACGTGCAAACAGAAAATAATCCTTGTACCTACAAACGTTTTAGATGGGTTTTGACAAATAAACTGTTAGAATTTCAGGCCGGGCCGGCCCTAATTATATGGGAGCCTGAATCGGAAAAAAATAGGGACCCCACAATGACGGCGGTGGACGGCGACTACAAGCGACAACGACGTAGTTTATTAAAGGAATTATGATTTAATTATGTAGAATTATGTTTTTCAGTAACTTTCTCCATTAATTATTTCTAATAATTTTTCATAATTACGTTTTCATAACAGACTGAACTTTGCAACTATATACCAATAAAGAAAAGTTAAAAATTGGAACCCTAAGAGCATCTGTTATGGGAGGTTTCTGAGGAGTTTGTTTTTGCTAGAATCTGAAAGGAAAATGGTTTTTCTTCTACTATGGGAGGATTCTAATAAATTCTTCCGGAAATTACGTGACCAATTTGGACTTGGAGTTACAAATGAGTAACCCAAGAAAACTCACTCCAACCTTTGTTTTCCAGGCCCTACGGTATAGACGTGGCCAATTCCTGTCGTCCAGCTTTCATTTTATTTTGTTAAACAACTACTAATTTAATTAATTTCAAAATTAATTACTTGCATTTGGAATATTTATGTGTCCAATTTAGTAGGCTTAATTCCAGGCACTATTTTTAAATATGAAAATTGGAAAATTTGTATTTGAATATTGTAATAATTTATATTTTACTTGTAATGGAATAATTTGTAGAAATATTCCATTATCAATTTGAATGCATAGAAACTAAATTTGTATGTAATTTCAAATAAGATTTTATTTAAATTATTTTTATTCTACATAATTTTAAATATTATATAATCATCACTATAACATATTATATTAGTATTGCGTTAATCATATATGGATGCAATAATAATGATGATAATGTAAAAGAAAAAGAGTGATTAGTTGGATGAGAGAGGAATTAAGGTGGGACATGGATGAGATGATGTGGAAAGTAGTGGGAGTTTTTATGATAGTGGAGAATGGTTTTTTGGATGGGTTTTGAGGAGATTTTTGGAGAAAAAGTTGAAAATGGTGTTTTACCATAAAAGATGCTCTAAAAACATCCAAAATTTAAAAAAGGGCCCTAAAAATTGAGAGCTTTCTCAAAGTAGCATGCTTTTGCAAAACCATGGGCACAATAGGGAAGATCTGGAAAACATGGAAACCACTATGATAGTCGCATTCAGTGAATGCGACTTTGCTTTAAATTTAAATGGAAAATAATTTCTGACGGGTTAATGGTGGCGGCCACGTCAAACGTGGGTGCTGACGTGTCATAAAGTCGCATTAGGTGAATGCGACTTCATTTAAATATTAAATTTTAAATATTTATGTTAAATTGCAGGAGGGGTGACGTGTCGTAAAGTCGCATTTAGCGAATGCGACTTTGCCTTTTTTATTTTTCATTTTTTTAAAATAAAGTCGCATTCAGCGAATGCGACTTTGCATTTTTATATTTATTTTTTTTATAAATAAAGTCGCATCCCCTGCGGGGATTTTAATTATTTTTAAATAAAGTCGCATTCAGCGAATGCGATTTTGAATTTTTATTTTTTATTTTGCTTTAAATAAAGTTGCATCCCCTGCGGGGAGTTTAATTATTTTTAAATAAAGTCGCATTTAGTGAATGCGACTTTGCATTTTTTATTTTATATTTCTTATTTTTTAACCTTGCATGTTTTATTTTATATATTGACGAATGCTTGAATTTTTAACTTTGCATGTTTTATTTTATATATTGATAAATTTTAATTTTTAATCAAAGTCGTGTTTAGGAAACGCGACTTTTAATCTTTAATTTTAAGTTTCTTATTGAAGGAATTCAATTACACATTGTTAAATTTTAATTTTTAATCAAAGTCGCATTTGATAAATGCGACAATCAAATACGACTTTTAGTAATTTTCAAATTAAAACGACTTTCACCGTATGCGACGTCATGTATTATTTACATTGTGCAAATTTTTCATAATTTTAATTTGTAACTTTATAAATTATACTTATTATAATATAATTATTTAATTAAAGACATCCTGATGATTTATTTAAATTATAATAATTTTTTGGATTTGTTGAATTAAACACATCCGTCTTACTATACATTATGGTGCTGCATTTCAGGTTCTATTATGGTATTTATAAGTTACTGTCCTCAAAGAAATTAGTAGCCTGAAAATGCAGCAGATATAAATCACATAATCATGTCTATCAAAGGAAGCACAGTTAAATATATATAATTACAATCACCAAGACAAAAAGAAGTTTCATTGTCATCTGTCAACTGTTAAGTTAGGTCTTATTACTCTATGCAACAACAAAAGTAGTCCAAATGTCTGATTGTAGTCTAGTAAACTACAAGTGCCTTAAGAATTTCAAGTGAGCCTTCTTGAAATAGCACTAGAGAATAAGGCTTCTTGGCCGTCTTCTTGCGCTGCAGCAACAACATTATATCAACCTATTCAGAACCTTCTTTTACCATGAATGGGTTTTCTGAACAATTGAGATTATTACAGTGATAATATATCTTTCAACGGTGATAATATATCTTTAAACTTCTTCCATCGTCTGACCTGTTTACTTGTATATTCCGTACAGATGAGATGATGCATAAACTCTCCTTGGCCTCATCTTCTTAGTTGATGTTAAACTGACAGAAATTTTGTGTAGCCTTCTGTTTCATCATCAACACAATAGAAAAGCTTGACTGGAGCCTTGACTTTCTCTCATTACTGGTGCAAGAAGAAGATTCATAAGCCCTGTCATATTTAACTGTTGTAAATAAGATTGTGATATAATAATGTCGTAGAACCATCAAAACCTATTGCAGATCATGAAAAAAAAAATTCAGCAGGAATAGTGCCAAACCTCTGGGATACATCCAAGAGGAAAAACTAGTTGTCTAAGCTCTGATTGTGAGAGGTGCGAGAGAAAATAGGTTTGATCCTTGCCAATAAAAATATAAGCATAGAGAATGCGTAGAGAATAAACTGGGAAGAGGTCCTATTGCACTTCCATGACAAAGAATGCACTAAAAATGAAACATCACTTTAAATTGTAGTCATTCACTAGGAGTGCAAGTCTTTTCTTGAAACTAAGAGCACTTTCCAATGTATAAAAAGTCAGACAGTGCAATTATATATCATGGCAGCTTGCAAATGATAAAGTTGCAATTGAAAAGCATCACAACGGGAACCATATGGAATTAGCTGTTGTAGCTTGAAGAAAGTTAAAACCAGTTGGACAAAATTGTACTAATATTGAACACATTTGGAAATCATTTCTCAAACTTTAAAAAAAAAACTACAGAATGTGTATATATCATCAAATATAAGAGAAATGCAGTAGGCTACCCTAACCTTGATTTAAGATGTATTTTAAATAATGCTGCACAATTACTATTGTTTAACACGATATCCTTCAAAAGGAACAATACATGGAAAACTCAAATAATACCAGATGTTTTGATAATTCCAAGACAGAAGGCTCGTCTATTTGATCAGAGAAGATTTGTGCACTACTTTTGCATAATGTCCAGAAGCAACATAGTCAAAATTCATTCCACTAACAGCATCTAGGAAGGCACCTGATTCAGAGTACGTCACAACAACTAGATCACATTTAAAACAAAGTAATTGTCAATTCAAAACATTTAGAGACCCTTCTGAATCCTGAACCTGAATGACTAACTTCAATTAAGAAGTCTAGGACTGACTGCGTAATTGAAATTTCAGAATCAAAATAAAAACAATTAATTAAACTTCTTTAAATTTTTGTTTATTTTAAAACCACCATTTTGGTGGGAGGCATATATTGGATCCTCAGACCATAAAAAAATAAGCCAACACTAACAATATACTAGCTAATGGAGATACAACTCCATTTAATACATTCAAAAGGAGCTAAGAGCAATCTACTGAGAAGAAATATTTTAACAATCATTATTTTAGTTGAAGTTGAAGACTATTTCTTCCCCTTCTTTAATCATAGATTTTGGCTTTCAGCACGGCAGTTTACGATCCGCTGTTGAGAACAACTCTTGGGAGCTGGAGGTAATGTAAATTAATATTATGCTTTTTGATTGTTTTCATTTTCCTGGTATTTTAACAATCATTAGTTTCTGTTAAATTTTGATTTAATAACTAAAAGTAAAACACAAGTTGTGCATATTAGACATAGGTGAGGTAACAGATCATATTTCATGCAACTCAATTTCATAACTTCAAAGTATAAACTTGATAACTAGAGATAATATCTAAATTGGAACTGTTAAGTTCAAGAATCAATTCAAAAAGCATATTCTGTAACTCCCATTGAAGAAATAAAAATTTGATACTGTGATTACAAACATTTTCTCTGTTTTACTGAACTTTTATAGCTAAAAGAAATTAAACTAATGTAAACATGTCCAATTTTAACTCAATTAACTAACCAGCATCCTAAACTATAGATGACTAACTATGTTAGTTGAACAAGTTCCACTTTATGCCATTAATAATTAACAAAAACTAAATCTCCATGCACCAAATACTACGTACTACTATTATTATCATTCAAACATAAAAGGTTCATTCTAACTTCTACCGGGCATAGCATCTTGCCACCAAAATTAGGAAATTAGCAAAATCAATCACTTTTTTGGAACTATAAAAAACATCTAATTCTTTCTATACAAAGCCATAACCACATATTTGACAGAATGTGTAGTAAAAGTACAATTAAGTTATACAGAAGATGATTGTGCTAACCTTGATAATTAATTATGATAAATTGGTGCAGCAATTCAACACCATACACCAGCAAATCCATCGTATAACCATATAATTATGTAGAACTATGCTACTCACAACCTTCCCAAATAGCCACCGAGATACACCGGTTTCATTTAAGTGTAGATATATATCATTCAAGCAAGCACATTGACCCTGCAAAAACAGAACTTGTGTGGTTCAATCGTCTGATTGAGTTAATCCTCACATTCATAAGGACTGTGAGTAATTGAATGAAAAATCACGATCATCCCCAGAAATTGATCAACCTTAAACCAATTAATTGAATGAAAAATCACATGAAAACTCATGCTCTAGCCAAAACATCACCGGAAATGCGAAAATACAAAGTTGTTAAACTAAAAGAGTACAAAACTAGACACATCAAATCCTATAACACCATCTATTTAAATGTAACATGTTTGATAGATACTAATAGTTACAGCTAAAAAGAAACACATGAACAAGATGAATAGATAATGGATTCTAAACTACCGTCTCAATCTTGTTCAAAGAAGACTGCAACATATCTCATATGCAAAGAATAAAACATAGCTAGATAACCAAATTCCACCTTAAATCAAACAGTAAATTACTCAAATTTGGAAGTAGTTCATGAAAACCAAAACAACCAGCTCTATCATCATAAAAAGAACTATAAAGATACAAGAATAGCTACCTACCGCCATGCTACCTGCCGACTTCTACTAGAGCACTTCTCCTGAGAATTGTTGGTAGCAGATGCCTAAAATAGCATTCTTAAACATGTAGTCCTTCAACGATCAGTGCGTAACTCCACAAATACTAATCTGAACAACTTCGACCTTCACCTCACATGATAACTTCAAATTTCCCAAGCCCGTCGTCCCGTCCGTCGAAGTAATCCAGCAAAGCAATCCCCTATCTCTTAAACAGAATATGCCCACCTCAAACCCATGATCTGCGTCGAACAATTATACTTTTGTATGAATTGGTAAAATGAAATAAGCAAATAATTACCCTAGCCGGAAAATTGCTTTCTGCCGCCTGTCGCCCGTCGTCCCGCCGCCACCCGTTGACCCTGTCACTCGCCACCACCGCTCGTCCGTCGCCCCTCTCACTCACCCACACCGCCTGAGATCTCCCCGTCCGTCAGCCACACCACCCTGCCACTCGCCACCACCGCCCCTCCATCGCCCCTGTCACTCACCCACACCGCCCGTTCGTCACCCGCACCGCCCGCCCGTCAGTCACCCACACCGCCCAGTCCACCACCTGCCGTCCCGTCACTCGCCGGAATCTCTCCCTCACCCGCCGTCCCGTCACTCACACTCGCCGTCCCGTCTCGCCTTCCCCGTCTCGCCGTCCCCGTACCTCACCGGAGTCTCCCACTCACCGTCCCCGCACCGATCTAAAACCAGATCTGTTTCTGCCCAATTTTGTTTTTCAGTTTTTTCTCGTTTATTTTTTGTTTCTGTTGTGGCCCGATTTCTGTTTTTTAGTCTTGGTCTCCTTCCAGACCGGGCTTTTGATTGACTGAAATTTGACCAAAGTCGCATTCCTGTAATGCGACTATATGCCACGTAGATCTGACCACGTAATCCCTATCGCCACGCAGGCCAAGTATATCATTCTTCTTTTAAATTTATAAATAAATCAAAGTCGCATTCCGGGAATGCGACTTTCCTACTTGTTTCCAAGTCCCCGTAATCTTCCTATTTGTATCCTATGTTTACTGTTTCATCACAAAAGCATCTTTCTCTCCCTAAAAATTCCCAAAGTTTGGGGGCCTGAAGCCTGGGCCTCACATGACTCGCATGTGGGCCGGGCCCGATTTCAGGCCACGGGTTAGAGGACAAACATAATTCTTATCAGCACGTGCAAGAAAATACAAGAACGATTTGGTGACACAATACTACATCCTTTTTGTTTATCGTTATTTATTTCATAGAGGAAAAACCATACAAAAATGGACACTTAAACCTAAAAATGGACATTTGACCAGCACCGTTCTTCCACTTGCTTTGTGAAATCTTATCATCTCGTGCTCGTAACCTTTCTTTTCAAATCTTGCTGCAGGATCAAAAGGTTCATTAACGTCTTGACGTTGAGTGGGCTTCTTTGCTTCTAGCCTTCCATTCTCTTTTGCAATCATGTCTTGACTGCACTTCTTGAACTTCCACTTCAAATCCTTAGGGTTGAGACTTTCTGGTAATGAAACAAATTTCCACGTTTCATTGAATTCTCCTTCACGGCTTTTGTTAAGACTTCTTCATATCTTTCTGCCTCCTCTTCGCCTTGCAAACAAGAATAATAATTCTTCACCTTGTTCGTACTCTTCCTTTGGTCTTTCATACAAACTTCCATAGATTTCCATGCCTAGCAATTTTTCAAAACCTTTTGGTACTTTCATCAATGTTGTCGTATAGTAATCTTCTTTGAAGTCCTTCTGAAAAGCTTTTTCAACAGCATCAACATCCTTTGCATCATTTGCATCAAATTTAACGGGTTCACCTTTTTCTTCTTCTCTCTCTTATCTATTTCTTCATCATCATCGGGATCATATTGAACTAATTTACCCTTTGACTCTTCTTGCTTTATACTAACTTCTTCATCATCATCCTTATGATCAGATTCAACTGATTCATTCTTTGCTTTCTCTTTCTTCTTTTCAGCAATTTTTTGATCTATAAAACCTTTTCAAGATAGCCATTTGTACTTGTACTTGCTCTAGATTTAGATATTGTTTCTACTTTTAGGTACCACTTAGTTTTGGCATTCTTTCATGCAAAAAAACTTCCTTTTCTAACGTAGGTTTTTCTTAAATAAGTCTGCATTCTTCAACCAATATTAATGTTAGATGTTAATTACTTTCACTTTCATCTCTTTATTTAAGATTTTCTCTTCGATCAGGTTTTGGACAATGTTTCGCTAAATGTCCAAACATGTTGCAATTATAACACTTAACCTTCGACCTATTGAAGTTGTGCAAATTTTGTTCGTTGACCGTCCGATCACTATCGTCATGGCCTCCATCCTTTTCGCATCCTTATTTCTTAGCGTTCTTGCAACCTTCACTTTTCTTCAAACTTCTTGCTTTCCACTCAGATTCGGTTAAGAAAATTAAATCTTCTCTATCGTTTGAGTGCTTTGGACCTTTAGTCCTTCCTCAAACGTCCTAAGACGGCCTATCGCCTCTTGGAGTGACATATTCTCCATGTCCTCAAACCGTTCGATTGTTCCAATTATTTGAAGAAATCGATCAGGGACTAAACTAAATAGTTTCTCGAAAACATCGCTTTCCTTGAGAATTGTGCCTAGTAAACGTATCTCTCCCGCCATTGTAGTAAGATTCGTTGAGAACTCTGAAATTGTTTCCGAGTTCCCCATCTACAATTGATTAAATTTTTTGCTTCAGCACTTACGAATGAGCCTTCTTGACATGATCTTCACCAATTCGCATCCCTTTGATTGCGCGCATGCTTCTTTCTCCGTTTCTTTCTCCACGAATGACATCATCATAGAGTCTGGAACTAACTGAGAGATGGCTACCATCGCTCATGCATCCTTGTAGTCTTTCTTTGATCCATCTTCGATAGTCAACCGTACTCCAAACAAACGCAAGATTATTTTTATTTTCACAACCCATGCTGTAATTCGTCTCGGTTAACATTGGATACTTGATAGGAGTCGTGATTGTTTCTTTAACAATTTCGCCTTTCTTTAATGAGCTTCCTTGCGCCTTTCTTAATATGCATCTCCTTTGTGGTTCACTTTTATTTAAGTGTAGAAATCTGTGGACAGACTTGCAACCTGCTAGTTTTTTTCTAGACTGTCTAGGCTTCATACTAGATTAAATCATAGTGCCCCTATTTTTTTCTGTTGTATCTTGTGGAAGGCTAGAAATAAAAAATATTTATGACAATATTCCACAGAGACATCACAGCAATGACAAAGAAGCTCCACAATTCCATATACTTCTCACTTTTGAAAAGTCCCATGCATATTTGTAATGCAGTAGATAGGGAAATGGCTATACAGGGTTCCATTCCTCCTCTATATTTATTCCTCCTAAGTCTAATATAGCCCCAATTTACTGGTCTAAACTTATTCAAGATTTTAAGCTCGATGTAAATGCTTCATGGAAGCATAATATGGTTAGGATTTCTATACTCATTAGGAATAAATGTGGGGAATTTTTTTATGCTGAAACTTTATATGTCAGCGCAACCTCACCCCTTCATGCTGAACTATCTGTTCTACAAGATGGAATTACATGTGCATCATCTATAGGTATTTAGCCTGTATGCATTTAAACTTGCTGCTTGCAAGCCATTGATATGATCCAGAACCCTACTGCATGGCATTGGAGAATGTTTGCTCTTCTTCATTATAATTCTGACATACTTGGTTTTTGCATCCTTTTACACACTTTGAGAGAGGGAAAATAGCCCGCTGATCTCCTCTCCAAAATAAACCACCAAGCAAAATATCTGAGAAATATACAAGGCTTTCTCTCTCCCCTCTATAGTTAAAAGTCTAATTTTATTGGATGCATCAGGGATTCCTACTGTCAGAATCCCTGAAATTCAAAACTGATACTACTAATTAACTGTTCTGTATGATTGCAGCTTCTATGAGGTCATCCAAGATAGGTCTTCTCCTCATGCTGGAAGGGCACCACCTCATTCTGCTCAAATTAAGTAGTGAAGCCAAATCAGTTACTTAGGCATACAGCCAGCTGGACATCTCCCTAATCACACAATTCAAGGGTCTCTCCATCCACTCTGCACATATTGTTGTATTGGGTGCTTTTTAGCTTTTGCTTTCCTTTAGTCTCTAACTTAAGGTTGCCTTGTGTTTTGTCTCAACAATTCGCTAATAGATTTTAGGTTATGAGACCTCTAAGGATATAGTTAGTTAGGAATTTTGAGGAGCATTATCATGCTTCTTGGGGCTTTTGTCCCTTTATAGGCTTATTCGGAGATGTAATGAACTTGTCATCTTATGGCATTTTTGGTTAGGGGAGCCAAATAAAATCCTCATGCCTTAATGGTTGTTTTTTATAAAATTTATAAAAAAGGTTCTGCTTAATGCAACACATTAAATACAAAAGATTTATCCATATTTCATGGTAACGGGCAAAACTTACCCACGTAATTTTTTTTACTATTAAAAACAATCCCAAAGGGTGGTGGGGTATTTCAATATTAGGAGCCCAATCCCTAAATAAGACAACGAAAGTGCCAATTCTTACAAAATCAGCAGACAATGAGAAAGAGTGCAAAACTCTTGAAGTATCAGACTGCTTCCAAAAGAATAGGTTATTTCTAGTAGGGACAAAAAAATCTACTAAACTGTTTACAATAGGGAGAATTTCATCTGGCCAATAATTTTAAAAGCCTATTTGGTGAACCCTATTTTCCATCTGGCCACTAATAGACCCATTTTCTACGTAAACTCTATCACTGTCAAAGATGATTAAGGTAGAATAAAAACTAGATGCAAACCGGTCTTAAATTATACAAATGGCGCCGACCACAAGAGGATCTGGTCGACATGTAGATCATCCACGCCATGAAGTTCAGATATGTAAAGGAGGTAACGGTGATGCCTCCACCAACTACTGGGAAGTTGTACTGTTATGTAAAGTACAAGAACGACGGCAGCCAAGATGAGGATATCACGTCATTAGAAGAAGATGATCTGTTGTATGAGAAGTGCATTCTTTTTGTGTGCGTTTTTGTAGACACTAGTAGAATCAGGCCGGAACACGGCGCTGTTAGACGGCGGTTCCGCGTGACTTTTTAAGAAACCGCCGTTTTACAACTATCCCGCTAAGTTTCAGAGTTCGGAAACTTAGCTGGATGGTTGTTATCAAACACGATCTCTCCTTGCAAGTTTGTGCAAGTTATCTCTTTCTCCCTCTCCCCCTCTCCTTCTTCTTCTTCTCCTTCTCCCACTCATTCTTCCCCTCTCCATCTTCTTCTTTTCCTTCTTCTCTTTCTCCCTCTCCCTCTTCTTCTTCTTCTTCTCCTTTTCCCTCTCCCTTTCCCTCTCCTTCTCCCTCTCCATCTCTCTCTCTTCTCCCTCTCCATCTCTCTCTCTTCTCCATCTCACTCTCCCTCTCCTTCTTCTCCTTCTCCTTCTCCTTCTCCCTCTCCTTCTTTTCCCTCTCCCTCTTCCCCCTCTCCCGCTCCCTCTCTCCCTCCTTCTCCTTCTAACAAAAGGTTGACTTTAAATTATATGTGTTTTTCATATGATTTAGGTTGAAAATCAATAGATTAGTATGATAGTTTTTGCTTTTGGGATTTCGGGGTACGATCTATTCGATCCACAAGTACCCATGGTTTGGGGATGAAACTGTTTTTATGCTGGTTTTGATTTCGCCGGCCAATTTGGCTGGCGTATTTTTTTGTTCTATCCGGCTAACTTTCCGAACTCGTAAACTTAGCCAGACTTATAAACATCCGGATAGATTTCCGAACTTGGAAACTTAGCCGGAACAATACACGGCGGTTATGACCGCCGTGCATCGGTGGCGCCAATTGCACGGCGCCACCAAGGACGGCGATCAAAACCGCCGTCCAACGCACACGGAACCGCCGTGTTCCGGTGCCAATTCCACTAGTGAGAGCATTATTTGTCCGGGGAAAGAACATGCAAACAGAAAAGAATCTACACATGCACCAATAATTCTTCTAAATGATATAATTTAAATTATTAATACTCAAGTTTAGTTGGATTTTGTGCAGTGTACGTGCATGCATGCATGCTTTTTATCCAGTTTCTTTACTAAAAGAAAAACTAAATCATTTCCAGTACCAGCAGGAACTTGATGATGGTATCCGTAATTCGTTTCCCTTCTCACATGATTTAATACAAATACAAATATCATAAAGTCAATGTTCCTGTAGTGTTCTTGTAAGGGCCACACAACCTTAGATTTGACTTACATTATCCTGGTCCTGGGTCCATATCAAAGACACTCCATAGCTACAAGATTGGAGATCTTGTCTGATTTTCTTCATCTCCGTATCAAGAAATGGCTTGACTATAGCAGAACATTCCTGCGGCACCTTCATTCCAAGTTGTGGCCCCGTTAATAATGTGTGTTCAATCTATTTTTGTCCATGCTATCGTAGATCCAGGTTTGTCCAATCTATCTGTGTTTTATGAACCCGTTTCAAAATCACCTTCTTCGCATTTTCATTTCTTGATTAATGTCTAGGGCACCATCGGTGTAATCTTTCGTATGATTTTCTGATTCATTTATGCTTGTGTTCACCACCGGCCAGAGTTCATTTTACCGGAGATCCTCCTGTGACCTATACGGGTTCTACTACAACAACGTATTCATAAAAACGAGATAAGACTTCTTATGCAATAGAATCTGAAAAATCTGACTCCGACTCAATTATATCCCATTTTGCCTATAAAATGTGTGCGTGCTTTTGGGTTATATATAGACGTGCACGTGCAAACATCAAAGAATCCACACGTACGCCAAAATGTAACATGTATTAGCCCTATGAATTTCAACCGACTTGCGGGCATAATGCGTTCGTGTCACTATAGCTATAAGAATAAAACTGTTTGACTAAATATATGCAAAAAAAAATTTTATCTAATATTAAATTAAATATAATCTGAGAGCGCGAGATTTTTATGGTGTTTTTAAAAAATACCATTAATAATAATCAGTCATTTGGTAGAATCATACACTTAATAATTTTGCAGTTAGTGAAAGCATTTGTGGAAAGATACCTGGAGAATGCTTGGGACAATCTGATGTACATGCCCGACTCGCCACAACTAGTAATTAAGGACGATGATGATGATGTCAAGATCGGAGATGAGGAACGAGCCTTGACAACTATTTAGGTTTCTTTGGTGTAACATTTAAATGGTTCTGGTTTATTGCGTTGTTTCAATATTGAAAAGGATTTGTATTCATAGATTTATGGAAACTTGTTTAAAAAATGTGTTTTAAACGAGTGAAATGATGAACAATCTATATATAATTAAACAATACAAGATACGCATGCATATATAGTCGTAGTTTTGAAATTCTAAAGGTATATATTATACGCACGAAAAGGTGTACTAGTAGCTAATTATCTAAATTAGTTTTGGTCATTATAAAGAATTACGCACAGAACACACAAGAGCACACACAAAATTCAACCAATATTTACATCAACATATTTGAATTGTGTACATATATTCACTATCAAATAAACATTTTATTTACATGACAAGAAAATTATCAATTATTCTACTGTAATTTACTTTACAATATTTTCAAAACAATGTAAATTAATCAAGGCGCACACATCTTTTCCTTATGCTCTGGATACGGAAGGCACATTGAAAATAACTTAAGGCATTGTGCATGCATGCATCACATATCCACATCATGAGTCACTAGGTTGTGTCTAGTATTGTTTGTTTTTTTTTTTAATTAAACCATCATTGGTGGGGGAAATTTATTGTCACCCCAAACCATAAGAGCCAAAAATGGCTTTAAATAAGTTTAGAATTAAATGAGCTAAAGCTCTGAAGCTTTGAAGCAACAACTTTCAAAAAGAATAACCTATGATGGCTATTCCAAAATTCTAATATTGTGGATGAGTAGAGCCATTCTAAAATCCAAGAACTTTAGGGAGCATTTTAGTGATCGAGCCAGCAAAGGTTGAAGCACAAGATTGCCACCTGAAGTAGGTTAAAGAATGGTTATCCACAACACTAGACTAGATTGCCAAAAGAATTGCTAATCTAGCTAACAAAATATTTACATAGTTGATGTGATCACTTGAGACTAAATGACAGTCAGGGATGAGTTTGTGTTGTGAGTATTGCAGCAAATTAGAATGTGTCATGAGCATAACTAGCACAGTTGACAGAAGCACCATTCATTACTGGCAAGAGCCTGATTGATCAGTACATGTGTCTGTCAGAACATCCTTTCCTTGTGGTGGTCAAACCTGTTACCTGCATAGAAGCCAAAATTAGAATGTGTCTAGTATTGCTAGATTTTGTAAAATTTGGACCTTTTAAGTCCAGTTTAATAAATTTTTGTCTGGTTCACTTTTTTTTGAAAAATTCTGGTTTTGTCAAATAAAATTCAGATTTTACTTTACAAATTCCAGTTTTTGCAAAAGACAAAGTCAAAACAAGGTTTTTGTTACAAACTTACAAAATATACTCCAACCAAACAAGATTTTTGTTTCAGACTTACAAAATCCCAAACCAATCAAACAAGGTTTTAGCAAATTCAAAGTTACAAAATCTCTCAAACAAAATCTCAGACTTTCAAAATGCCAAATCAATGTCCAAACTCTCAAAATTCTCTCAGACCAAACACGGGATTCAGAATGCACACCAATCTTAGCAAATAATTTTGAGACATCTGAGGCAGCATTTTCTAATTCTGCTTGAAGCTCAAAAGCTCGGTCAACAAGTGCCTGTTGACCGATATAAGTTCGTCTGTGGTCTATTTATCTGATTCGTGTGACAAGTTATAAGTTAATTTCAAGAAAAGAGATATATTTAATAGAACCTTAAAAGAGATAGTCAAATTAAATCATCACATTTGCATGCATAACAGAAAATAAATAAAAATCATTGGATCCATATTCAATGAAGACCCATAAATAAAGAATGGCGCACGTACGGAGCATGCATGCATAAATTGCACAAAGCAGACTTAAATTTTTTTAATTTCTATTACCTTTTTTATAAATAGCACGAATCAAAATTTTATTAGTTTACAATGTACCAACCATATATTTGTGTAATTGTTAAATTTTATATCATACGTGCGTGTAATTAATTATTAAATTGAAATATATTTTTCTACGTACCATCTGTGTGCAATTATATACTAATTGAAATACTTCTTCTTTCAAACATATAAAAATTTATTGAACTAAATTTTTCCACCATCTGCCTGGTATCTGTATGTATATGCCTGTATTATTATAGTTGCATGTAATTAATGTAGGTTGTGTATTAACATTACTAATGTGGTACCCATGGATGATAATAAGGGAGCCTTTTCTGATCCAGATTCCTCAGCTTTCAAGGGAAATCTAGGGTTGCCTTGAAAATTTGGCAGTGCTGTTTTAATATTTATATAAATAAAAGTATTGCTGTAACAATCATGTAAGCATACAGAAACAGGCAACACTTGATAGTGCAGCTATCAATTTCAGAATTCTGTTGAAATTTTTAGCCTGCTATCTTGTACATCTGGCGCCGGACTTTTGAATCGCTCTTCTGGGATAGGTAGCTCAGCCAGAAGTAACTGAGCGTGTGAGCGTCTGGACCAAATCGCTCAAAACTAGCATCCTCGAGATTATATATCCCCGAGTCCTTCCCACCTCCCAATCTAGCATCAAAATCTCCAGCCGCTGGTTGTGGAAAAACGCTCCATTCTCCATCAATTTCCATTCGCTCGGTATAGGGAGACCTTACGTACCCATACACCATGATAAATTCATTTATTATGATAAAATATAAAATATAAAATTAATAAAAGAGAAATTCATTATATATGTTAACATTGAATAAAAATACGTGCATGTTTTTTGGTTAATTATGAACGTGCAAACAAAAAACAAATCCGCACGTGCACCAAGATGTAACGTGCATTAAGCACTTGCATGCGTAATGCGTTCGTGTGTCACTATAGCTATCGATTCCCGGGTCTAAAACCGTTGACTAAATATATGCAAAACAAAATTTATTTAAGAATATAAATTAAATATAATCTGAGACTGTACGGGGTTTTGTAGTTTTTAGATTGCTGTCAATTTGGGTTGAAATTAATTTAATTGAGATTTGTTTAGTTTAACTAAGATTAATTTAAATTAATTGAGATTAATTTAACTGAAATGATATTTTTCTGGTTGAACTGAGATTAATTTAACTGAAAAGAGAATATTATGTATAAAATAAGGGCCTGTTTGCCCGAACATATTTCATGTTGAACTGAATTTTACCAAAGTGAAAATTAATGTATTAATAATAGAATCAGGATGTCTAATTTTACTTAAATATGTTCAAAATATTTGTTCACTAAATTGAACTTAACTGAATTGAATTGAACTGAACTACTGATAAGGTCCACAAAATAGGGCCTAAGGGGCGGTTTGCTTGAGCTTATTTCTTACTAAGCTGAGCTGAGCTGAACTGAATTGAAGTGCAGTGAAAATTAATGAATTGAAAAATAGAATTAGTATGTATAAATTCACCTGAATTTAATCAAATTATATTTTTACTAAATTGAACTAAACTGAATTGAATTGAGCGATACTGAATTGAACTGGACTGAATTGAATTGAAGTGAAAATTAATGTATTAAAAATAAAACCTGTATGTCTAAATTTACCTGAATTTTATCTAATTATTTTTTGATTGAACTGAATTGAAATGAATTGAATTGAACTGGGATGAGTTGAATTGAACTGAACTGGACTGAACTGTTCTTAAAAACTCCGGCAAACAGGCCTGGTCGTTATGTTTAGTATCCAATTGAAACGAAATTAAAGTAATATTTTATTGAATAATTAATCTCAGTTTATTATAGTTGAACTGAGATTAATTTAACTGAATTTAGATTAATTTAATTGAACTGGGATTTGTTTAGTTGAATTGAAATTAATTTAACTAAATTGAGATTAAATTAACTGAATTGAGATTAAATTAACTGAACTGAGATTAATTTAACTGAGATTATTTTTCAATAATCTCAACTTGAAAGGGCCAGAGTTTCCTTTAATTAATCGATATTATAACATATATATACAACGAATCATCAGAAAATAATAATAATAAGATCATGCGAAATATGGATTAATAATATACTCTATTTTTGAAATATTAAAATTTTAAACGTAATAAATATATTAAAATAAAATGAAAATTGTTAGTGGCCAAATTTGTTTTTGAAAAATACCAGGACCGTCCTTTGACATGTGCGGTCCGTGCGATCGCATCGGGCCCCCAAATTTGAGGGGCCCGAAATTTTTATATTTTCTTTATATTTTGTTATATTTGATATATAATCGGAAAAGATTTTTAGAGAATTAAATAGAATCGAGAAAGAAATTGAACTAACGAAAGATGGGAAGATCTCTAGAACTCTCAATTTTCCTAACTTTTCATGAAACTCTTTATACGTTTTAACTTATACCGTGCACCTTTTAAGTTGAAATTTAAATTATGTAATATAAAATATTTTAATTTTTATATGAAATTTCTTAAATTTTTGCATTAAAACATGTTTTAACATATATTTAATTTAAAATGATCAATGTTTTAACACAAATATGTATCATTCAAGTTTAAATAGATAGTGGTAGTTTCACAACATTTAGGAAAGTTGGAATTTCAAGAGAGTTTGTCAAGAAAGATTGAGGGATTTCAAAATTTTATATTATGTATATATTTCGTTATGAATGTGGTATACTACAAATGATTTGCAAAATTTTAAGAAAATTGGGGGAAATTGAACTTGAGAAGTTGAAGGATCACCATTTTATATTTGCACTAGGCCCCGAAAATTATAGGGACGGCCCGGAAAAAGAGATACTCTCTGATAAGGCGGCCTTATGGTAAGACAAGGGGTGTAGGGTTAAAGGGCAAAATACTTTTGGGACTGGAATATGAATATTAATTTTTCGGTGCCCTAGAGTAAATTTTAATAAAACTCAAGGACCAGTTTGAAATAAGAATATATACCACATTTAATCTCCCTATTAACCATTACCATCATCAATTATCAATATTAAATCATCAATCATCAAATTATTATCATTCATCATCAAATTATTATTGTTCATCATCAAATCTTCGTTGTTCATCATCAAATCATCAAATGTTTGTCTTTCATCGTCAAATCTTCATCGTTTATCGTCCAATCATCGTTGTTCATTATCAAACCTTCAATTTTTATCTTCAAATCTTCATCGTTTATCATTAAATTATCAATCAATCAATGATCAGATCCACCGTCATCATCAATCATGTCATAACCATCATCAATCATGTCATAACCATCATCAATCATAAACATAAAATCATCAACTAAAATACACACATGATCAAAAATTATCAAATCGGGAAACTAGATTCTCGTAGAATCATGGCTCAGTCAGCAAACATTACTCATCCTCGTCATCAATCCGTTCAATCATCTATCATAAACATCAAATCATCAACTAAAATATACACATAATCAAACCGTCAAATCGGGAAACTAGATTCTCGTAGAATCATGGCTCGGATCACAAAATAGACCTCGTTTTCATCATCCTTGTATATATATACATATATTATATATACTCGGTCACCAACATTACTCATCCTCGTCATCAATCCGATCGTCAACTCCTTTCTATCATCGAAAAATAATCATCAATCATAGACATAAAATCATCAACTAAAATACACATGATCAAAAATTGTCAAATCGGGAAACTAGGTTCTCGTAGAATCATAGCTCGGTCAGCAACATTACTCATCCTAGTCATCAATCCGTTCAATCATCAATAAAAAATCATCAATGAAAAATCATCAATCATAAATATCAAATCATCAACTATAATTTACACATAATCAAACCATCAAATCGGGAAACTAAATTCTCGTAGAATCGTGGCTCGAATCATAAAATAGACCTCGTTTTCACCATCCTCGTATATATATATATATTATATATTTGGTTACCAACATTACTCATTCTCGTCATCAATCCGATCTTTTTTATTAATTAAAACCACTATAAGTGGAGGGAATTAATTGGCACCCCAAACCAAAATGGCAATACCAGAGTTGAGTTACAGATCAATTAAGGGGGATTCCCTTTGAAGCATCTAAACTTCCAAAAATTCTATTACTGATTTCTAACCACTGGATTGTTTATAGTAAAATGTAAAATCTAAAGAGAGGAGCATTTTAGTGATCGAGTAAACAAATACCGAAGCACAATTTCGCCACTCTCTGATTTGTACAAAGACCAATAAACCAAAAACCAGTGTATTTACAGCAACCCTAAAAACCATGTATATGGTTCAAAAATGGCTCAAAAATGTTTGTAAACATTTGTGGTTCTATGATGCCTTAATTCTTGGTATCTGATGCACCTGTGGCTTGAGCAGAAACTTTTTGTTAGAGTCCTTCCCTGCTGTATCTGCAAAATGAAGTATCAGCAGTATTTGGCTTTTAAGTTGGATAAGTCCTGACAGAATGGACTCCCAATTTATCAAGTTGTATATGTCCTTTTAACAATATGGGAGCCTCCTCAAATGGAATATCAGTTGATAGAGCATCAGAAAGAGCACATTTGGATAAAAAATCAGCTGGGATATTTCACTAGTGCAAGGATGTAGGTTTCTAGGCGGTCCATTCGTACCATTCACGGCATTTTGGAAGCGCCGTAACAAGTTGTGCCGTATAAATCAAAGTTTTTTACACGGCGGTTATAGAAAAATGCCGTAAAAAAGTTGCGAATTCGTAACTGGTTTCGCCTCCAAGAGAAACAGGTAGAGAACTCATAAGCAGTTTCGCCTCTAAAAGAAACGGGTAGAGAACTCGTAAGTGATTTCACTCCGAGGAGAAACTAGTTAAGAACTCGTAAGTGTGCTCCACTTGTGTAAAAAAAAAGAGCTCTCTGGTCCGAAATGGATCAGAGAGCTTTATAAACAATTAATTTCACTCAACTAAGTCTTTATAGAGCAAAAGTTTCATGAAATCAATGTACAAGAACTTGAAAATTATCATGAACAACAAAGTGTGCTCATCTAATGCACAAATCAAAATGAATAGACTTTAAAAAAAGCTAGTGATCATGATATTTAACAGTATAACTGCTCCTAATCCAATTCTACTTAGAAGGGGACACCACAAAAAGGTTAAAGGACTGCAAAAATGAAAGAGTTAGTAACTAAACCAAACTATAATCTGAAATGGTTCAACTTGGCTTTAAGGACTGCATTCTGACGGGAGCTCTAATCGTTTGAGGCTGTGACACATCCCATCGAATCCCGATCCGTGTCCGAAGATATAGCCATTGCTAGTGTCAAGCAACATGCTGTTGGCAGCCCTTCAATCACACCATACTTTACTCTCCTCCTCAAATTGGTCTGCACAACAAGAAAAGCTAAGTAGTTTTTACTTGCATATGGTATTTTTCTTCATGATCAGAAGATCAAACAGATGGCATTAACTTACATGTTACTGCTCCTAGGCGGAATGAGGTAAGCGGGATCTTTAGCCAATAAATGGTGAAGCTGAACGAGAATGTAGCCGCATGTGCCAATACGGAAATTCAAACAAGCAATCACAATATGTGGATTATGAATGAACTGCATACAGGATATATAGAGAGCATAAGAATCACGAAAGCAATAAGGATAGTAGAGCAGAAGAATCTGCCAAAACTTATGAACAGAAACATAAAAGCAAAAAAATGAAACCTTTTAATACCTGCCAAAACATATGAATTAAAGTATCCACAGATAAGCAAAAATATGCGACTTGATTTTTTTATATGAGACCCAATCCTACAGATTTTTTGAAAAGAAGTTGAAGAAATCAAAGGCACTTTCCTCTTTGAAACAATTATTCACCAGGTGATAGACAAACAAGAAGAAAGTTGATAATGAAGAGTAACATACCGAAAACAAACTAACATTGATGTAGGAACTGAAAAGAGTTATGATCATCAACCTACACTGTAATTTGCACATCAAGAGCAACATGTTGATCAGACAAGTAAATTAAACTTGAAGAAAATCTCAAAACAAGAATTAACTAATCTCAACACAAGTTACTAAATCCCAATCAATTAAATTAACTAATCACAAGAACATACTTGCAAATGTCATTCACTGCTAGAATTAGGCCTGCACTAATGCTTATAAATTTCTTGTCCTTGTGGACTCTCTCAAGCATAAAAAGGTGATGGCATACATAATTCACCGCTATCAAATTGAGAAAAACAACTAAAACCAGCAAACGATTCAAAATCAAAACAAGAACATTACCCAGAGGCCAGAGTTTAGATCAGTTAAACTGGAACCCGTTACCTAAACATAGCCTTAAACAACGTTAAGTTTGTTTAAGCATATGGAGCAGAAAATCATAGTAATCCCTCAATAGTCTCCAAGTCTGATGCTTCTAAAAAACAATCCCTCTACTTCACAGAATCAAATTAGTGAAGCTGAATTCTTACCAGCATAATTATGTTGAAATCATGATTTAGATTGGAGGCCAGCTGAGACTTCTTGGACGAAGCGGCGCCACCGCTGAACACACTTCTTTGTCGGAGGAGAAGTCACCGACGCAGAGGCTTGGCGCTTCGCAGTCGCGGCTTTCCCTGGGGTCTTGTACTTCCTCGGGCGGCCTCTCTTGCGCATCACCGACTCCACCGGAGCGCCATAAGACACTGTCAAAGGCACGGCGTGGGACGAATACACGATGGGAGTGGTTGCAGTTGCAGTGGTGGTTGCCGGCTGCTGGAGTCCATTGTTCGGAAATTGGGGAGGATTTCTGTGAGGTGGATTTTGGCGTAGTTAGATTGAGAGAATAATAGAGATGAGAAGGGTGTTTTGTGGATCAGAGTAAAGAGATAGAGATATAATAGAATTCAAAGGGATAAAAGAAATCCGATTATACCGTCGAATGAAGTTACGAAATAGTAACTAATATTTGTTTACGGCAGTTATGTTAAAGTGCCGTGTTCGAATTTCAAAACGCCGTATTTCATTTTCCTTCATAGGCGAATTATTTATTACGATATCGTTACCTTTTTCACCCCGGAAGCAAATCATCAGTTACGGTATCGTAACCAGGTTACACGACGGATCTGCGTAAAATAATCAAAAACGCCTTAAATATGGTGCCGAGTAACCATGGTGTTTCCACTAGTGTTTCCTTCCCTGAGAATATGTGTGACTCTATGTATACAGTGGGAGCATTAGTTCATGACTCATAGAATAAAGCTCTCATTGGGCACTCATTGGATTCATGACAGCAGAAACAGCCTGGCTACAATCAGATTCAATCATTTAATTTTGAAGACCAAGTTCCTGGGCTACAACATATCCCAATCTAATAGAAATCAATTCAGAGTGTAGTGCAGATGTGCTTTGTGAATATACTTGTCTGAGCAAGCTAGTATTGCCCCATTGATTTCTGACTATGATTCCAATTCCACAATGACCATTTTTAAATGATGCATCCACATTTATCTTGAATCCAATATCTGGAGGGTGCCATTTAATGATCTTAACTCTTTTAGGCCTTTTCAGTCTAATGAAAGGAACTAATCCAGATGATCAAAAAATTATTTCTTTCAAGATTTCCAGACACAGGATGCACAGTGAAAATATTACGTGTATATTTCTGAATCATTTGCACCAGTGTTAAAGTGTTAAACTTTTTATCATCATACAGTAGTTTATTCCTCCTTAGCCAAAGGTACCAAAAAACTACTAATGTAGTTATCTGAATCACCTTGGAGTGGATTTTAGAAAAACCTTTGTGTGACAAATAGAAGTTTAATCTGGCATTAATAGAGTGAAAAGCTGGTGGCTGAATACACAGTAAGGTGTGAATATGACTCCAAATGTCCAAGTTAACATTGCATCAATTAAAATAATGCTCCATGAATCCAAGTTACAACACAGTGGGCATTTAGAGGTAATGTTAAAGTCAAATCTTACTATCATCGAAAAATAATTATCAATCATAAACATAAAATCATCAACTAAAATACACACATGATCAAAAATTGTCAAATCGGGAAGCTAGATTCTCGTAGAATCATAGCTCACTGTGCTATGAATCTCCTCCATTAACGTGTTGTTTCTAACTTACGAATCAAAACAACTAGATTAACTTATCAATCTCCTTCTGGAACTTGTTTGTTTTACAAACCGAATGCCAAATTCTTCGTTCACTTATGTGTCTTCTATCTTCAATCTTTCTTGGAACTTTGGATATCGGTAACTTGATCTTCTGTGCCATCCTTCTTCTCATAGATACACCCACAATTCAAGATTTCTCTCGCGTACATTTCTTTTCATTTGCTTCACAATGCATATCATCTTCATTGTAAGCTCCTCCATAAATTTGTTCACTATATCATCCGAAAAAGCAAAATCCACCTTTTTAGCATTTCTTTCTTATTTTCAGCTCCTCCATAAACTTGCTCACCATGTCATCCGAAAAAGAAAAATCCATCTTTGTGCTTTTCTTTCTTGACTTTAGCTATTCTATGAATATGCTCAGAATACTCTTTGGAAAAACTTAATTCATCAGTATACTTTTATTTCTTGACTTCAACCAATGTTCCACAAGTATTTGAGTTTGATTACACTTCTTCGCATTGCATTTGACCAGCACCGTTCTTCCACTTGCTTTGTGAAATCTTATCATCTCGTGCTCGTAACCTTTCTTTTCAAATCTTGATGCAGGATCAAAAGGTTCATTAACGTCATGACGTTGAGTGGGCTTCTTTCTTCTAGCCTTCCATTCTCTTTTACAATCATGTCTTGACTGCACTTCTTGAACTTCCACTTCAAATCCTTAGGGTTTGAGACTTTCTGGTAATGAAAAAATTTCCACATTTCATTGAATTCTCCTTCACGGCTTTTGTTAAGACTTCTTCATATCTTTCTGCCTCGCCTTGCAAACAAGAATCAGAATTCTTCACCTTGTTCGTACTCTTCCTTTGGTCTTTCATACAAACTTCCATAGATTTCCATGCCTAGCAATTTTTCAGAACCTTTTGGTACTTTCATCAATGTTGTCGTATAGTAATCTTCTTTGAAGTCCTTCTGAAAAGCTTTTTCAACAACATCAACATCCTTTGCATCATTTGCATCAAATTTAACGGGTTCACCTTTTTTTTCTTCTCTCTCTTATCAATTTCTTCATCATCATCGGGATCATATTGAACTAATTTACCCTTTGACTCGTCTTGCTTTTTACTAACTTCTTCATCATCATCCTTATGATCAGATTCAACCGATTCATTCTTTGCTTTCTCTTTCTTCTTTTTAGCAACTTTTTGATCTATAAAACCTTTTCAAGATAGCCATTTGTACCGGTACTTGCTCTAGTTTTAGGTACTGTTTCTTCTTTTAGGTACCACTTAATTTTGGCATTCTTTCATGCAAAACAACTTCCTTTTCTAACGTAGGTTTTGCTTGAATAAGTCTGCATTCTTCAACCAATATTAGTGTTAGATGTTAATTACTTTCACTTTCATCTCTTTATTTAAGATTTTCTCTTCGATCAGGTTTTGGACAATGTTTCGCTAAATGTCCAAACATTTTGCAATTATAACACTTAACCTTCGTCCTATCGAAGTTGTGCAAATTTTGTTCGTTGACCGTCCGATCACTATCGTCATGGCCTCCATCTTTTTTGCATCCTTATTTCTTAGCGTTCTTGCAACCTTCACTTTTCTTCAAACTTCTTGCTTTCCACTCAGATTCGGTTAAGAAAATTAAATCTTCTCCATCGTTTGAGTGCTTTGGACCTTTAGTCCTTCCTCAAACGTCCTAAGACAGCCTATCACCTCTTGGAGTGACATATTCTCCATATCCCCAAACCGTTCGATTGTTCCAATTATTTGAAGAAATCAGTCAGGGACTAAACTAAATAGTTTCTCGAAAACATCGCTTTCCTTGAGAGTTGTGCCGAGTAAACATATCCCTCCCGCCAATGTAGTAAGCTTCGTTGAGAACTCTGAAATTGTTTCCGAGTTCCCCATCTACCATTGATTAAATTTTTGCTTCAACACTTGTGCATGAGCCTTCTTGACATGATCTTCACCAATTCGCATCCCTTTGATTACGCGCATGCTTCTTTCTCCGTTTCTTTCTCCACGAATGACATCATCATAGAGTCTAGCACTGACTGAGAGATGGCCACCATTGCTCATGCATCCTTGTAGTCTTTCTTTGATCTACCTTCGATAGCCAACCATACTCCAAACAAACGAAAGATTATTTTCATTTTCACAACCCATGTTGTAATTCGTCTCTAATTAACATTGGATACTTGATAGGAGTCGTGATTGTTTCTTTAAAAATTTTTCCTTTCTTTAATGAGCTTCCTTGCGCCTTTCTTAATATGCATCTCCTGTATGGTTCACTTTTCTTTAAGTGTAGAAATCTGTGGACAGACTTGCAACCTGCTAGCCTTTTTCTAGACTGTCTAGGCTTCATACTAGATTAAATCATAGTGCCCCTATTTTTTTCTACTGTATCTTGTGGAAGGCTAGAAATAAAAAATATTTATGACAATATTCCACCGGACATTACTGCCACGACAAAAAAGCTCCACAATTCCATATACTTTTCACTTTTGAAAAGTCCTATGCATACTTGTAATGCATTAGACAAGGAAATGGCTATACAGGGTTCCATTCCTCCTTTATATACATCCCTCCTAAGCCTAATATAGCCCCTATTTACTGGTCTAAGCCTATTCAAGATTTTAAGATCAATGTAGATGCTTCATGGAAGCATATTATGGCTGGGATTTCTATACTCATTAGGAATAAATGTGGGGAATCTGTTTATGCTGAAACTTTATATGTCAGCGCAACCTCACCCCTTCATGCTGAACTATCTGTTATACAAGCTGGAATTACATGTGCATTATCTCTAGTATTTAGCCTGTATGCATTGAACCTGGCTGCTTGCAAGCCATTGATATGATCCAGAACCCTACTGCATGGCATTGGAGAATGTTTGCTCTTCTTCATAATAAATCTGACATGCTTGGTTCTTGCATCCTTTTACACACTTTGAGAGAGGGAAATTAGCCCGCTGATCTCCTCTCCAAAATGAACCACCAAGCAAAATATCTGAGAAATATACAAGGCTCTCTCTCTCCCCTCTATAGTTAGAAGTCTAATTTTATTGGATGCATAAAGGATTCCTACTGTCAGAATCCCTGAAATTCAAAACTGATACTACTAATTAACTATTCTGTATGATTGCAACTTTTATGAGGTCATCCAAGATAGGTCTTCTCCTCATGCTGGAAGGCCACCACCTCATTCTGCTCAAATTAAGTAGTGAAGCCAAATTAGTTACTTAGGCATACTGCCAGCTGGAAATCTCCCTAATCACACAACTCAAGGGTCTCTCCATCCACTCTGCACATATTGTTGTAATGGGTGCTTTTTAGCTTTTTCTTTCCTTTAGTCTCTAACTTAAGGTCACCTTGTGTTTTGTCTCAACAATTCGCTAATAGGTTTTAGGTTATGAGACCTCTAAGGATATAATTAGTTTGGAATTTTGAGGAGCATTATCATGCTTCTAGGGGCTTTTGTCCCTTTGTAGGCTTATTTGGAGATGTAATGAACTTGTCATCTTATGGCATTTTTGGTTAAGGGAGCCAAATAAAATCCTCATGCCTTAATGCTTGTTTTTTATAAAATTTATAAAAAAGGTTCTGCTTAATGCAAAACATTGAATACAAAAATTTATCCATCTTTCATAGTAACGGGCAAAACTTACTCACGTAATTTTTTTTACCATTGAAAACAATCCCAAAGGGTGGTGGGGTATTTCAATATTAGGAGCCCAATCCCTAAATAAGACAACCAAAGTGCCAATTCTTACAAAATCAGGAGACAATGAGAAAGAGTGCAAAACTCTTGAAGTATCAGACTGCTTCCAAAAGAATAGGTTATTTCTAGTAGGGACAAAAAAAATCTACTAAACTGTTTACAATAGGGAGAATTTCATCTGGCCAATAATTTTGAAAACCTATTTGGTGAACCCTATTTTCCATCTGGCCACTAATAGACCCATTTTCTACGTAAACTTTATCGCTGTAAAAGATGATTAAGGTAGAATAAAAATTAGATGCAAACCAGTCTTAAATTATACAAATGGCGCCGACCATAAGAGGATCTGGTCGACGATGTAGATCATCCACGCCACGAAGTTCAGATATGTAAAGGAGGTAACGGTGGTGCCTCCACCAACCACTGGGAAGTTGTACTGTTATGTAAAGTACAAGAACGATGGCAGCCAAGATGAGGATATCACGTCATCAGAAAAAGATGATCTGTTGTATGAGAAGTGCATGCTTTTTGTGTGCGTTTTTGTAGAGCATTATTTGTCCGGGGAAAGAACATGCAAACAGAAAAGAATCTACAAATGCACCAATAATTCTTCTAAATGACATAATTTAAATTATTAATACTCAAGTTGAGTTGGATTTTGTGCAGTGTACGTGCATGCATGCATGCTTTTTATCCAGTTGCTTTACTAAAAGAAAAACTAAATCATTTCTAGTACCAGCAGGAACTTGATGATGGTATCCGTAATTCGTTTCCCTTCTCACATGATTTAATACAAACACAAATATCATAAAGTCAATGTTCCTGTAGTGTTCTTGTAAGGGCCACACAACCTTAGATTTGACTTACATTATCCTTGTCCTGAGTCCATATCAAAGACACTCCATAGCTACATGATTGGAGATCTTGTCTAATTTTCTTCATCTCCGTTTTAAGAAATGGCTTGACTACAGCAGAACATTCTCGCGGCACCTTCATTCCAAGCTGTGGCCCCATTAATAATGTGTGTTCAATCTATTTTCTCCATGCTATCATAGATGCAGGTTTGTCGAATCGATCTGTGTTTTATGAACCCGTTTCAAAATCACCTTCTGCGCATTTTCATTTCTTGATTAATGTCTAGGGCACCATCGTGTAATCTTTCGTATGATTTTCTGATTCATTTATGCTTGAGTTCACCACCGGCCAGAGTTCATTTTACCGGAGATCCTCCTCTGACCTATACGGGTTCTACTACAACAACGCATTCATAAAAACGAGATAAGACTTTGCAATAGAATCTAAAAAGTCTGACTCCGACTCAATTATATCCCATTTTGCCTATAAAATGTGTGCGTGCTTTTTTGTTATATATAGACGTGCACGTGCAAACAACAAAGAATCCACACACACGCCAAAATGTAACATGTATTAGCCCTATGAATGTCAACCGACTTGCGGGCATAATGCGTTCGTGTCACTATAGCTATAAGTATAAAACTGTTTGACTAAATATATGCAAAACAAAATTTTTATCTAAGATTATATTTAATATAATCAATATAATCACGGGATTTTTTAATATAATCTGAGAGCGCGGGATTTTTATGGTGTTTTAAAAAAATACCATTAACAATAATCAATCATTTGGTAGAATCATACACTTAATAATTTGGCAGTTAGTGAGGATTGAGTCGGAGAAATCAATCGCTATTTGCTTAGGATTCTGAGTCTGTGGGAGCAAGTGCCAAAAGAAAAGTACTGCTGACTGGCTCCCAAGAACAAGGCAGAGAACAAGGCAGTACACCACGCCCGAGGTGAGGAAGGCGGGGAAAGCATTTGTGGAAAGATACCTGGAGAATGCTTGGGACAATCTGATGTACATGCCCGACTCGCCACAACTAGTAATTAAGGACGATGATGATGATGTCAAGATCGGAGATGAGGAACGAGCCTTGACAACTATTTAGGTTTCTTTGGTGTAACATTTAAATGGTTCTGGTTTATTGCGTTGTTTCAATATTGAAAAGGATTTGTATTCATAGATTTATGGAAACTTGTTTAAAAAATGTGTTTTAAACGAGTGAAATGATGAACAATCTATATATAATTAAACAATACAAGATACGCATGCATTATATAGTCGTAGTTTTGAAATTCTAAAGGTATATATTATACGCACGAAAAGGTGTACTAGTAGCTAATTATCTAAATTAGTTTTGGTCATTATAAAGAATTACGCACAGAACACACAAGAGCATGCACAAAATTCAACCAATATTTACATCAACATATTTGAATTGTGTACATATATTCACTATGAAATAAACATTTTATTTACATGACAAGAAAATTATCAATTATTCTACAGTAATTTACTTTACAATATTTTCAAAACAATGTAAATTAATCAAGGCACACATCTTCTCCTTATGCTCTGGATACAGAAGGCACATTGAAAATAACATAAGGCATTGTGAATGCATGCATCACATATCCACATCATGGGTCACTAGGTTGTGTCTAGTATTGCTAGATTTTGTAAAATTTGGAATTTTTAAGTCCAATTTAATAAATTTTTGTCTGGTTCACTTTTTTTGAAAAATTATGGTTTTGTCAAATAAAATTCAGGTTTTACTTTACAAAGTCCAGTTTTTGCAAAAGACAAAGTCAAAACAAGGTTTTTGTTATAAACTTACAAAATTCACTCCAACCAAACAAGGTTTTTGTTTCAGACTTACAAAATCTCAAGCCAATCAAACAAGGTTTTAGCAAATTCAAAGTTACAAAATCTCTCAAACAAAATCTCAGACTTTCAAAATGCCAAATCAATGTCAAACTCTCAAAATCCTCTCAGACCAAACACGGGATTCAGAATGCACACCAATCTTAGCAAATAAATTTGAGACATCTGAGGCAGCATTTTCTAATTCTGCTTGAAGCTCAAAAGCTCGGTCAACAAGTGCTTGTTGACCGATATAAGTTCGTCTGTGGTCTATTTATCTGATTCGTGTGACAAGTTATGGGTTAATTTCCATAAAAGAGATAAATTTAATAGAACCCTAAAAGAGATAGTCAAATTAAATCATCACATTTGCATGCATAACAGAAAATAAATAAAAATCATTGGATCCATATTCAATGAAGACCCAGAAATAAAGAATGGCGCACGTACGTAGCACACATGCATAAATTGCACAAAGCAAACTTTAAAATTTTTAATTTCTATTTCCTTTGTTATAAATAGCACGAATCAAGATTAAATTAGTTTACACTGTACCAACCGTATATTTGTGCAATTGTTAAATTTTATATTACACGTGCGTGTAATTAATTATTAAATTGAAATATATTTTTCTACTTACCATCTGTGTGTAACTATATAATAATTGAAATACTTCTTCTTCTTCAAGCATATAAAAATTTATTGAAATAAATTTTTCCACCATCTGCCTGGTATCTGTATGAATATGCATGTATTATTATAGTTGCCTGTAATCTGGCGCCGGACTTTTGAATCGCTCTTCTGGGATATATAGGTAGCTCAGCCATGATGATAAGGAGGGAGCTAGCTATAAGGGCGGGCAGTAGTAACTGAGCGTGTGAGCGTCTGGACCAAATCGCTCAAAACTAGCATCCTCGAGACTATGTATCCCCGAGTCCTTCCCACCTCCCAATCTAGCATCAAAATATCCATCCGCTCCATTTTCCATCATCCTCCATTCGTTCAGTATAGGGAGACCTTACATACCCATACGCCATGAAAGTATCATCGGAGAAATAAACACAATTAGGCCTGACATTACCACAGCCAACACCAACTGAAAAAGCTGCATTATGGCCGACAAAAATTGCATCATTCTTCAAACTCCATATCCTTTCAAGGGAAATCTATGGTTCCACATCTTTTTCTGACCCAGATTCCTCACTTTACTGTATTTTGAAAATTTTAATTTGTCCTTAATGCGAAAGATGGCATCCAAAATTAAAATAATTAAAACAAAGAAGATCTGTGTCCATCTCACCAGACACACAAACAGCTTAATTCAGACATATTAATTTTATTATGACAAAATAAAAAATGTAAAATCAATAAAAGAGAAATTAATTATCTATGTTAACATTGAATAAAAATATGTGTGTGTTTTTTGGTTAATTATAAACGTGCAAACGAAAAACAAATCTGCACGTGCACCGAAATGTAACGTGCATTACGCACTTGCATGCGTAATGCGTTCGTGTGTCACTTTAGCTATCGATTCCCGGGTCTAAAACCGTTGACTAAATATATGCAAAACAAAATTTATTTAAGATTATAAATTAAATATAATCTTAAACTGAGCGTGCGGCGTTTTGTAGTTCTTAGATTCAGAGTTTCCTTTAATTAATCGATATTATAACATATATATACAACGAATCATCAGAAAATAATAATAAGATCTTGCGAAATATGGATTAATAATATACTCTATTTTTGAAATATTAAAATTTTAAACGTAATAAATATATTAAAATAAAATGAAAATTGTTAGTGGCCAAATTTGTTTTTGAAAAATACCATAAACATAAATCATTTGGTTGAATCACACGCTTAATAATCTGGCAGGTAGTGAGGATTGATTAAAATCAAACATAAGTACAAATCAAATTTACAAACGCAAATTAATCTAATGCCATGGAATTGAAGTAGTGAATTGGTGTTCAAATATTTTATGAATTATAGTGTTTGGGTAACACTAGAATTACTTAAAATTGAGATTGTAATTTCAATTCTTGTGTTTGGATAATTAAAGTATTGACATGGAATTAGAATTAGAATTGCCATTTATTATATACTATTTTATTTTACTGTATTTTCCATTCTTTGTTTATTTGCAGCACTGTTTTCATCATTTTCATAGACTAAACATGTCATATATATTGTTAGATATATAAAATATAAAGAAGAAAGAAGAAAGGAAACTATATACATACATATATAGGGAGGAGTTCGGTTAACTCTTTTATTTTCACTATCTTCTAAAATCAAAATTTTAACTATCAGATCAATCTCTAATTTTTAGATCTAGACCATTAATAGTAATATTCTTCAAACCTCACTTTAGGTTACTAAAGCCATTTGAACTTTGCACCCAAATCTCCACTGGTGTCGCTTCTGTGCCACATATGAAATTAAGCACGCTCATCTTTTGTCTTCTATAGTCTAGCTAGTTTTGCAGTTCTAGATGTGTATAGCTTTGTTCTCAGCTTCATATTCTCCTCACTGCAGCCTTATTTGTCTGTCGAAACAAAAATCCATCAAGTACATTAAATTATAAAACACTGATTTTCTCTATATCATTTGATTATGCCAAATCAATCTTTTACAAAACCTAACACAAGAAGTGTATAGGGTACATGATAGTTTCCCTAACACTCAATGACATAATGCATTCACAAAAGCCATAATCTTAATTTGCTCTAGTGCTCGTGATCATATACGGTTCATACTATCAGTCATGCATCTACACATACTGAACACTACAAACTACATACAACATGATTTCATTGCAGCAACACTTGAAATTGTTTTATACCGCACAATTTGTAGATCCATACATAATGCCATTAATTAACTCATAAACCTACACATCATGTGCTTCTGACCAGTTCTTACTTAAATGATCATAACTTAGTGCACGACATTCTAAAACTCATAAAATAGCATCATTGAAAACTAGACCGAAAGGGCTTTCATCAGAGAGGTTGCACTCAAAATTTCATCACTTATAGATTGTTCAATAAATCAATCCAACATGACTACATAAACAATTTGCAGTTGACCACTTGTTAATAAAATAACCATAGCCCTTCACGCATAACTCAAAAAGTTTTGAAACTCATCCCACTAAAATCTAGACTTCCATGTCTTTCATTAGGCAGCTTACATTTAAATTTGAAAAACCTTTGCCCCTTGAACTGATAATCCAAACATCACTGCAGATTGAAACTGAAATCAAACAGCTTGCTGCTGACCACTCACTACTGCAACGACCACAACATTTAACAAAAAGTTCAGAAAATTTTGAAACTCCGAGCCACTAAAAACCAGTTTTCCTCTCATTTTACAGCTTACAATTTAAATTCCACAAATATTTTCCCCTTATCAGTTCAAAGGAAAACCAGGATGGTTTAAACTCACCTGTTGCCTGTCAATATTAGTTTCTCATCTTTCTGGATATGCTTCATCTTTTTGCCTCTTTTCTTACTCTGAAAATGGAAAAACAATACAAAAATATAAGTTGAAAGCTTTTTTAGGCACAATATATCATTCAAACTCGACTAAAGATGCATTTATACACTAGTTGTTCCGTACCTTTGATGGAAGATAGTCAGAATCATACTCATAAGTCGTTCTTTTACCCGTCTTTCTCTCCTCATCATCACACTCTTAATAGTATGCCTTTCTCTCCCTCTTCCTTATCTCAGCACCTATATTAGCATTATTCTGAGCATCTGAAATATCTCGTGGGAATTCTCAATATTTCTATTAACTTGGAAGGATTAGAGTGCCCTAATACAATGAAGCAGCAAAGTAAACAAAAAATTATTTAAACGTGTTATTGACATAAAAGCTAAACAGAACCGTGCAATTGTTAAAGTTGTACCTAATAGTGCAAGGGAGGCTCTCTTCTTATAAGGGATGTCAGATGTTTATAAAAAGACTTGAACTATAAGATGTCATTACTTGTACTTAACGCACAATCAGTAAACAAGTTATATATAACCAATGTTCTAACTGTCTTAGCCTTGAAAGGAGAAAGTAATACGTTATTCTATCAGATTGGACTGTACGCAACGCTATTATAATGCCTAAGCAATGCATGATAATGGCTAACTTGATCAGAGAATAATAACATTCAACAAATTCATAAGGATCCTAAGAGAAAGAACGCGACTACTAAGTCATCCACTCCCCTAGAGCAAATATCATATATCTCAGTTCCAGGCAGACTTGTTAGCTTAAATTCTCATTTTTTGATGAAAAAAATCCATCAATTGACATTTCTTTGAGTTGAAACTACTCACTTTTGAAAAGTCCCATGCATATCTGTAATGCAGTAGATAGGGAAATGGCTATACAGGGTTGCATTCCTCCTCTATATATACGGAGCAAAAAGATGATTTTCCGGCTCGCCCTCAGCCGCCTACACCGCCCAGCAACAAGAAAAACATGTCGGAATTGTTCACGATCCAGCAATCACCAAACCTTGCCCCTCAACAAGGCACTTTCGTGCATGGGGATTCGAAACTGAGACCTTTCGGAGCAAACGGATCTCGAGACAAGGAGTGCAACCAATTGGACTAAACCGTGGGTGCTAAGCCTAATAGCCCGAAAGCCTAATAGCCTAATAGCCTAAAGCCCTATTAGGCCCCGAAAGCCTAATATACATTCCTCCTAAGCCTAATAGCCCCTATTTACTGGTCTAAACCTAGTGAAGATTTTAAGATCAATGTAGATGCTTCATGGAAGCATAATAGGGTTGGGATTTCTATACTCATTAGGAATAAATGTGGGGAATTTGTTTATGCTGAAAATTTATATGTCAGTGCAACCTCACCCCTTCATGCTCTACTATCTGATATACAAGCTGGAATTACATGTGCATCATTTCTAGGTATTTAGCCTGTATGCATTGAACCTGGCGGCTCGCAAGCCATTGATATGATCCAGAACCCTACTGCATGGCATTGGAGAATGTTTTCTTTTCTTCATAATAATTCTGACATGCTTGGTTCTTGCATCCTTTTACACACTTTGAGAGAGGGAAATCAGCCTGCTGATCTCCTCTCCAAAATGAACCACCAAGCAAAATATCTGAGAAATATAAATGGCTCTCTCTCCCCTCTATAGTTAGAAGTCTAATTTTATTGGATGCATCAGGGATTCCTACTGTCAGAATCCCTGAAATTCAAAGCCGATACTGCTAATTATCTATTCTGTATGATTGCAGCTTCTATGAGGTTATCCAAGATAGGTCTTCTCCTCATGATGGAAGGGCACCATCTCATTCTGCTCAAAGTAGTGAAGCCAAAGCAGTTACTTAGGCATACTGCCAGCTGGAAATCTCCAACAATTCAAGGGTCTCTCCATCCACTCTACACATATTGTTGTATTGGGTGCTTTTTCGTTTTTTGCTTTCCTTTAGTCTCTAACTTAAGGTCGCCTTGTGTTTTGTCTCAACAATTCGCCAATAGGCTTTATGTTATGAGACCTCTAAGGATATAATTAGTTAGGATTTTGAGGAGCATTATCATGCTTCTAGGAGCTTTTGTCCCTTTATAGGCTTATTCGGAGATGTAATGTGATGCTGCCCGCCTGGTCAGTCCGGATGGTCCCCTTGCCCCTGATCCAATACCTAGCCCTGCAAGACAGATCCCCGGGAGGTACCCGAGGGTATACCATCCGGCGTGATGATGAAAGATGGATCTTGGGAGAGAAAAGGGGTATTCACTAGAATAATGAGAAGATACTTACTTTGGATAGTGCCGAGGAGCACTATTTATACAGTAACCTATGCTCTCCATGTGGTCCATGTTCCGAGTGTCCTCTAGCGTATCTGTCCCTATCCGAGTTGTACGAACCCGGATACTGCCAAAATAGATTTTCCTCGTAACGGGCCAAGCCCATACTGCTAACGAGTATTTGACTCGGGCCTGGTATCACCACTAGCCCCCCGGAAGCCGGTTCTTCCGTCCGAGGGTGTGAACTCTTCTGATCCGAGGACGGAAATATTGGCTTTCTGTATTCCTTCCCGGCCCGACAACGATGGGACGGGCGCGTCTTTCTCGATGACAATTAATAATTGCCATCATTGTTTTCTCGCTTCCCAAGCCCATTTAATTGTTGCTTTTTCGCCTTCCTTTTCTCGTCCTCGATAAATAGACCTCCCTATCAATCGCTTTCACTAATCGCTTTCAGATCTAAAAATCTTTCAATTCTCTATTTCCGATTCTTCATATTCTCTCTCTTCTTTATTCTCATGGCGACCAGCACTGCTCAGTCCGATGGCCAGTCCCAAGACATCATCACCTACTCTCTTCAGAGCACCACTGTTCCCACCGCTTCAATCTCTGTTGGCTCGTCGGCGTCCTACAAGCCGCTCCACCTCTGCATCAACTTGACCCCTTCTGGTCCGAGATTCAAGCGCTCCAAGAAACGGGAACAGAGGGATATAGACACCGCCCAGAAACCCTCGCTACAAGCCGATGTCTGGACCGCCAAATGTCTCAGCGGCATGGGGGTTCCAGTGCCCTTGAACGCCCAGATGGCCGCTGTCTCGGTTGAAGAGTCCGTGAAGTCGGTCCGGTGTATTCCCCGGATCCATTTTATGTGGTGTTTGAGTCTCACCTTCCCTCCGCTATACTCTCGATTCCTGGAGTTCTACAATCTCACCTGCCCAAATGCACCCGAATGTCATCGCTGTGATGATGGGTTTTCTTGTGAGGAGCATTCGGTGCGGGATCGATCCTGCTTTAAACTTGTAGAGGTCCTTCTACATGCTCATCAAATTCCCCGGCAAGGAGATGATATACACCGTCCAGGCGCGTCCCGGAGTCCAAGACTTTATCCTCGGCAAGAAGGACTCGGCCAAGAACTGGCAGGAGAAGGGCTATGTGACAGTCAACCCGGAGCTATACGGGGTCCCTACATGGAATGCCCAAGTTGTTGTGGACGTCCGGGAGGCTTTCCTTCCTGAAACACAACGTGCCAATCACACTACTCTGTCCTCAGAGACCTTGAACCTGGACCAGTATTGGCTGGCCGGTAATTCTATCTACCTCTTCCCCCGGGAAATATACCCGAAAGGTGCCTTCTTGGACAGCCGCTGGGTGGTTATCTGGCCGGTTCTAGGTATGCTTCTTTTCTCTCTTACTTTGGTGTCCCTATTCCCTTCTTCAATAGCTTTGTTTAACTGTTCCTCTTCGTAGCTCCAACTGTGGATAACGACCCCGGAGTTCCCATTCCGAAGAAGAAGGTCAAGAAGACCGCCGGAGCCGGGGCCGGGACCGACGGTGAGACCAGCAAAGGGGAGAGGAGGAGAAAAACTGGCCCGAACCAGCAACAGAATCAGCGGGAGAGGATCCCTGACCTACAGCATCAGCGGGACCAGCTGGTCGATTCTAGCCAGCAAGACGAGAACAAGACGAAGGAGACCGTTCAGAACCAGCAGGGTAATCTGGACTCGCAGCAGTGGCGTCAACAGGACAAGAACAAGACTAACGATCCCGTTCAGAATCCTCCTCCTGGCTCGGGGCCTCCCCCTCTCGGTCCTATTACAGTTGTGGATGTCACTTTTGAACACGAGGACGGACAGGGGATCAGGAGGGGCGCGTAGCCGAAGCAGTATTTCAGCAGGAGTCCGTCCGGAATCCTGTCGACTCCAGCACTGCTTTTTCCATGTCCGAACTCTCTGTCACTCCTGTGCCCACTCCCGGGTCAACACTCGGTCGAGGGTTGTCTTTGTGGTCTCCGACCAGGGATGGTAGATCCCCGGTGTCGAGGTATACCACCATTTCTGCCCCTGAGATTCCTCCCCCACCCCCTTTCGTACCGGCCAAGCGTAAGGGGGAAAGTTCCGAGCATGGTGGGAAAAAACATCGGATAGGTGGCTCCCAAACCCCATCATCCTCCTATTTCTTCTTCCAACCCGCAGGTAGTCTCTCATTCCTGCTCTTTTTATTTTTTGTTTTTTTTTTCGACAGGTTCAACTTCTCGGTTCTGAGTTCGCCAACTCCCCTGCCTTCCAAGCCGCCCTCTCTTCCTTTCTCGGGCGCCACTTTGAGGGGAAGGAAGAAGAGCTTAGGGCCGAGAAGGAGAATGAACTCCGGGCCGAGAGGGAAGCATCGGCTCAACTTCGAGCCAAGGTGAGCACCCTGGAGAAGGAACTGGAAGCTGCTCGGGCGGCGAACTATAAAGAGCGTCTGGAATTCGCCGAAGCTGTCGTCGATAAGGTCCCGGCGAGCCAAACCCTGTCCCTCCGTCTGACTGAGCTGAACCTCGCCGCCAATGCCCATCAATGCCACAACACTTATATGCAGGTCCGGGGTTGGTTCCCTCCTTCGATCAGGGCTTCGTTCAAGAAGCAATGGTATAACCCAAATGCCGAGGGCCAGTAGTTGCATCTGGTGAACACTCTTCAGAAGGGTGGCATGAAGGGCCTCTCTCCCAAGCTGTGGGAAGCTCTGCGGGAGAAACAGATGTCGACAGAGGACGTTCGAGGCTGGTCAACTGATGTGGTTCGGCTTCCTGGCCCCCTTCCTCCTGCTCCAGTCTCCGGATCTGACTTACCCGAAGATGAGAACTTTACCCAGTACTGCACCATATACGGGCATTACAGGGGCTTGTTCAATCCGAAGGATCTTGAAGCTAAGTCCTCTTCATCTCCGAAGGCTGATCTGGAGAACCCAAGGACTGCCGAGACTCCTCTTTCTCCTGTTTTGGTCTTTTCCGATGATGACTCGGATAGCGAGAGCAGCGATGGTGGGGACGATCAAGGAGAAGGAGCCCTCGAGCATGTTAGTTAGATTTTTTCCCTTTTCGTTTTCTTAATTTTGTAACCTGCTACCCGGACCTTCATTCTATCAATAAAATTTCCTTTGCTCGCAATTGCTATCAACACTGCTCCTGCTTCATTGTCTTTATTTCCTTACTTTTTTGGGTATTTTTCTCTTTAGTTTCATCCTGACTCGGTTCTGCTGTTACTAGGATCCTTCTAGAGTCCTTAGCCCCCCGGTTCCTACCCTGGTTCCAGCTGGAGCCGGCTGTCCGAGCCTGACTGACCTTTTATCCGAGGGGGGGCTCGGTCCCCTTATCTTCGAGTTTCCCGATGCCGACTGCCTGATTACCTGCCTGTTCCAGATCCAAAAATACTTTGGTTCTCTGCCGAAGTGTTACAGGCTTGCTTTTGAGAGCATCGACAAGGTCCTTGAGTTCGACCTAGTCCTGTCAGAGCAGGAGGCCCAGCACCGCAATTTTCAACTCCGGATCCAAAAGGAGTTGGATGAGGTGTGGCACGACGTTCGGCTGCACTATAACAAGTGTATGAGGATGCAGAATCAAACCGAGCTCCGGAGACATGCCACCAAACTTGAAGTGGAAAACGAGAAGCTGGCGACTAGGAACCGGACCCTGCAACAGCAGCTAGTGTTGGTTCATCTGTCATACCATCTACTAGGGTTGCGTCAGGAGGCGGTCGACATTCCCCTGCTGACCAATGTTCCCCGGGCAGTTGATGACCTTATCGCCTGGATGGAGAGTTCCGAGAGGACCTCTGGCGTCTGGGCAGTGGCCTATCAAGCAGTTATGGACTGGAGGAAGAACATTCTGAACCGGATCGTAGTTCCTCCCTCTTTGTCCCAGATACCTCCACTTGAAGATGTCGATCTGGCCTATGAGCGTTACGAACATACTCCCGAGCTTCTGGATCTTGAGGCTTCTGAACGACGCTTAGCCAGGCTTCGGGCCGTCGCCACCAGATTCCGCGCTCAGTTTCCTGCTCAGGTGAGTACTCCCACTGTTGACCAACCACCTGGTCCTTCTTCTGCCTCTGGTTCCCGCCCGGCTCGAAACGACCGAAAGGGAAAACAGAAGGCTGCCTTAACTGGGAGTAACTCAGCCAGGCCGCGAGAAAGGCAACCTCCAGTCCGAATAGGGGGTCCAGGTGCTCCTAGCAGTTTTCCTGTCCTTACCTCCGAACCAGCTGTTGAGCCGGATCGTGATCGAAGTGAGAATCCGGACCTACTGCGGGATCAAGATGAGGAGCAGCATATGCTGGAGCAAGCTGTCCAAAGAAGCAGGCGCGAGACCCGGTGAGTTTCTCCCGGCGAAGCCTCTATGTCCGGGGCCCGTAGATAGGGTAGAGCTTCCTGCCATATTATAACTTTTCGTTTTATTCGAGACATGTATAATAATTTTCAGTTTATGACACATCTTTCAATTTCAAACTCATAATGCGCGCATTCATTCTTTTAATTAAAATCGGACAGAAGGCGCATGCCTTTGTTACAAAAATCCCTGTTTCCAGGGTGTTTTTCTACCTACCCTTCGGCCATCCGACCTCTAGGTTCCTGTCCCGGGCGCCTGCCGCCGGGGACCTATCCTACCTAGGCATCTAGTGCCAGAGGCTATTCTACCTAGGCATCAAGTGCCAGAGGCTACTCTATCTAGGCAACTAGTGCCAGAGACTATCCATAGAACCGCCTAAGGTTTGCTATGTTCCATCTTCGGGGGACTTCCTTCCCCGCTGGATCCTCTAGCACATAACTCCCGCCCGGGTGGGCTTCTGTCACCCGGTACGGTCCCTCCCAGTTGGGTGCTAGCTTGCCCTCCGACTCCTGGTGACTCTTGTCGTCTCGCCTCATTACTCTGTCTCCTACCTTGAATTGCTCCTTCCTCACCCTCCTGTCATGATACTTCTTAACTTTCTCTTTTACTTTAGCCTCATGCAAGGCCGCTCTCTCCCTCCTTTCTTCCAGTAGGTCTAGATTTGTCCTGCTCTCTTCTTCATTATTCTCCTCGGGCACCGGCTCGGCCGTCCGAAGACTGGGAACGCTGATCTCAGCCGGAATCACTGCCTCCGACCCATACGTCAGACTGTAGGGGGACTCCCCGGTCCTGAGATTTCCGTAGTCCGATGAGCCCGTAGAACACTCGGGAGCTCGTGTACCCAGTTTCCCTTCCCTCCCTGGAGCCGGGCCTTAATCCCACTCACTATCATCCGGTTCGTCACCTCAACCTGACCGTTAGCTTCCGGATGATAAACTGACGTGAGCTTCTGGCTTATCCCATACTTTACGCACCAGGATTTGAAAGGATCATTTTCAAACCGCGCTCCATTGTCGGTTACTATGGCCCTCGGCACTCCGAACCGGCAAACAATGTTCCTCCAGCAAAACTTCACACAGGTAGCTCCCCAGATGTTGGTCAGAGGCTCGGCTTCCACCCACTTGGTAAAGTAATCGATAGCCACAATCAGGTATTTCAAACTGCCAGGAGCAGTGGGAAAAGGTCCGACCAGATCCAGTCCCCATCTGCTAAAAGGCTAGGCTCCCGTTATCCCCATCATCTCTTCCCTGGGTATGTGCACTAGCGGTGCAAACGTTTGGCATTAAAGGCACGAGCGAACCCTGTCCTGCGAGTCCTCAAACATGGTGGGCCAGTAATACCCCATCCGTAAGATTTTCCTGTCCACTGTTCTGGCTCCCTGGTGGCTACCATTCGGACCTTCATGAACTTCTCGAACCAAGTACTTGCCCTCCTGACGTTCCACACAATTCAGCAACGGCTAGAGATAACTTCTTTTGTACAGGATGCCCTCCTGTAATGTATACTTCGGCGCCTTGACCCGGATTTTTCTGGCCACCACCCGGTCGGCCGGGACCTCCTCTGTCTGAAGGTATGCCCGGATCGGTGCCATCCAGGAGTCTTCCTGCACTGCTTCCACTGCCAGGATCTCATCACTCTGCTCGTAACTCCTCCTCTCCAGTGTCTCCCTTCTGAGAGGTGCTGTCTGTCCTGGCCGTAACTTTGAAGATGCCAACTTGCTCAAAGCATCGGCCTTTTCATTCTGCTCTCTTTGGCACCTGTTCCAGACTGAAACTGTCAAACTGTCGGATCATAGACTGGACCAATTCCAGGTACCTCTGCAAACTTCGCTCTTTTGCTTCATACTCATCGTTCACCTGCTGCACTACATGTACAATCTGCGAGTCACTAAAGGCCTGGATCGTTCCTATCTTCAACTCCTGGCAAGCTTGAGTCCTGCCACCAACGCCTCATACTCTGCCTCGTTATTTGTAGTCTTGAAGTCGAAATGCAGTGCATAGTGGTACTCCTCTCCTTCTGGTGATGTCAGAAGGACCCCGGCTCCACTGCCTCCCGCATGGGCTGACCCGTCCACATGCAACGTCCACCTCGGGCTTGAGGGATCCTCGGCAGGTACGTCCGGGCCAACAATTTCTGTCAAGAAATCCGCCATTGCCTGGCCCTTAATGGCCTTCCTTGGCTGATAACTTATCTCATGCTCCCCCAACTCTATGACCCACTTCATCAAACGCCCCGACGCCTCGGGCTTAATCATCACCTGTTTCAGGGGGTGGTTTGTCAGGACCACGATCTGATGGACCTGGAAATACGGGCGCAACCGTTTTGAGGCATAAACCAGCGCCAATACCAGCTGTTCCAAGCTTGTATACCAAGTCTCCGGACCTTGTAATGCCCGGCTGACAAAATACACCGGACACTGCCTCCCGTCTTCCTCTCGGACCAACACTGCACTGACAGCCGACGCAGACGCGGACAGGTATAAAATCAACTCCTCCCTCTCCTTCGGCTTCGAGAGGGTCGGGAGTCGGCTTAAATGTTCCTTCAAATCCTCAAACGCTTTTTCACACTCCTCAGTCCACTCGAACTTCTTTGCCTTCCTCAGGATGTTGAAAAAAGGAAGTTGTCTCTCCGCGCCTTTTGACAGAAAACGACTCAAGGCCACCCGGGAACCCATTAGCTTCAGCACCTCCTGTTTCACCACCTCAGCCCTATCTCCTTCCAGGGCCCTCTTCTTTTGCCGGATTGGCTTCAACTCCGAGTATACATTCAGCCTGTGGAGAGCTAACTCCAGGGGTACACCAGTGAAGTCCTTCTCTTCCCATTCGAACACATCCTCGTACTTCGAAAGCAGGGATCGTAACTGTTCCTTTACATCGACTGGCATCTTTTTCCCGACCTTGATTGTGCCTCGCTCCCGACCTGCATGTCCTCTACCTCTCCCGGCCCCACTTCTCCCAGCACTGCCCCGATCGGGGCCTTCCTGGCTTCCTAAAGGGCCGTGAGCATGCAACTCCTGGCCGTAGACTGACTTCCTCGAACCGTCGCCATCCCCAGAATGGTGGGGAACTTCATGGTCAAATGGTACATCGAGCAAATGGCCCTGGCTTGAGCCATCCACGGTCGCCCTATGATGATGTTGTAGGGAGACGGGGCGTCTATGACCGCGAAATTGAACCGGACCGAGGTCTTCTTGTCCCTGTCAAGGTAATCTACCATTGTCACTGTTAAAGACACAACCCCCAAAGGATGTTTTGTCCGACCTGTGAACCCTGACAACGGAGAGGTGCTCGGGCGAAAATTGTGGCGCCCTATCCCCAGTTGGTCGAAGCAAGAGGTGAACATGATTTCCACGCTACTTCCGTAATCAATGAACACTCGCTTGACTGTAAATCCTTCTATCTCCGCTGTAATCACCATCCGATCCGTGTAAACCATTTATCATCCGGGGAGGGACCTGATTAACCGGCTCCGGGGCCATAACCAGAGCTGCTGCTCCAGGCTGAGCAGCCGGTGCGGGAGCCCCTCGCTGGTTATCATTCTGCGGCCTGTTTCTCCAATTCCTTTTCCTTCCAGCTCCTGCTTGCTGCCCTGCTGCCGGACGCTAATTCTCCTGGCTCACACAGTCTGCTGCCCCCTTTCAATCAATTTCTCAATCTCCACCCTCAAACTTCGGCAACCCTCAGTTGTGTGGCCATTAGACTTATGGAACGCGCAGTACTTGGCTGCATTTGCTGGTGTCGGGTTTCCCGGTATAGGGGCCGGGTCCTGAAACAGGTTTCGGTGAATGGTCAGGATCTCTGAACGAGTCTTAGTCAGAGGAGTAAACGTTTTAGCCCGAGGGGGGTCAACCCTCGGCTATGCTGGCGCCTGACCCGCGTCCCTCCTGGTAGGATCCGCCGCCCGGGTCTTATCACCCTTTCCAATCCCCCGATCCTCAAAATACCCTTCTTCTTTCCTCTTCTTGCTCCCCTCCAGCAGCGAGCAGTACATGTCCACCTCAAGGTCCAGCTGGTGAAAAGTAGTCGGGATATTCTCCATCAGCTTCGCCCATAACACCTCATCCCTCAATCCTGCGATAAATCCTGCAATCAGGGATTTTACCTGAGCATCTCTATCTATCACCTTCATGGAGTCGTCCATGTACCTCCTGTGGAATCCCCGGACATCCTCCTTCACCGCCTATTGACTATAAGCCACTCAGCCAAAGGCAGGTACTTCTTTCGTTTGGTCTCATATCTTTGCATCAGAGCCCTTGAGAAATCATAGTAATTTCAAAAGCTCTCCGGGGGTTGGGCTTCAAACCACGACAAACAACTTCCCCTCAGATACGAGCTCACCAGCTTGCACATAAGCTCGTCCCGGATATCACGCGTCTCCATGACATTATGGTACGTTCTGACGAACTCCTCCGGATCCGTCTCCCCATTATAGGTTGGCACCCCTTCCGGGACCCTCATTCCCACCGGCCAAGGGAAGGTGCTGATGTAACCTATCCACGGGGATGTCGGCCTCCCTCCATTCCTTTCTATCAGCCGGTCCAATCTTTCTTCCACCGAGTTTGGAGCTGCCGGGGCCCTATCCACTACCACCGGGTACATCCCATAGGTCCCTGCGACTGGGGCCGGTTGGGCCATAGCGTACCCCGTCATTGGTACTTGATTATGCATCCACACCGGCCCCTGTATCCCGGGAGCCCAGCCCCCCGGGACTCCAGTGGGTTGAGCATAATATCCTCCAGGTGCCGGGGGGTACCCCTGATACCCGGCTTGAGACGTCCCGTATCCTGGAGCTCCGTATCCGAGGTGGCCCCCACCTTGGCCATATCCCGACCCTACACCAGCTTGCTGTCCTGCGCTCACGACATGCCTCTCCAGATCTATCACCACCGGGGGCCGAGGATTCTCCTGTCTAGGAACGACAGGGGGTCCCCGGCTGACTACCTCCGCAGCCAAAGGAGGTAACCCCGTAGGAGGCACTAACGGGGTTGGAATGGGTCCTGATCCGGGCTGAACCGGGGGCAACGTGACCTCGGTCGTCGGAGGGTTCGACTGCCCTTCCCTGGTCGGTTGCATCCCTGCTCCCGGTCCCATCTTTGCCGCCAGCCATCGACGATACTCCTCCTCCTGAGTAGCAGCAAACTCCATCCTGTCACGCTCATCCTGCGTCATCCCCGACTCCCTTCCTTCCTCCAGCCCCGACTCCCCTTCCGAGGCTTCCGGATCCGGATGCGCTGGAGCCTTCCCCTTACGCGCTCGATCCCTCATCTGGCGTAGGGTGAGATCCTCCTCGGCCACTTCGGCCTTTCTTCCTCCCCTGCCTCTTCGTGGCGGCCGACCTCGGGGCGGCATCTTAGTGCATTTTGTGAACAAAGATCATGTCCCACTGGGCGTGCCAACTTGATGCTGCCCGCCTGGTCAGTCCGGATGGTCCCCTTGCCCCTGATCCAATAGCTAGCCCTGCAAGACAGAGCCTCGGGAGGTACCCGAGGGTATACCCTCCGGCGTGATGATGAAAGATGGATCTTGGGAGAGAAAAGGGGTATTCACTAGAATAATGAGAAGATACTTACTTGGAATAGTGCTGAGGAGCACTATTTATACAGTAACCTATGCTCTCCATGTGGTCCATGTTCCGAGTGTGCTCTAGCGTATCTGTCCCTATCCGAGTTGTACGAACCCGGATACTGCCAAAATAGCATTTCCTCGTAACGGGCCAAGCTCATACTGCTAACGAGTATTTGGGCTCGGGCCTGATATCACCATAATGAACTTGTCATCTTATAGCATTTTTGTTTAGGGGAGCCAAATAAAATTCTCCTGCCTTAATGCTTGTTTTTTATAAAAAATAAAATTTAAGAAAGTTCTGCTTAATGCAACACATTGATACAAAAGATTTATCCATCTTTCATGGTAACGGGCAAAACCTACCTATTTTCTACGTAATTCTTTTTACAGTTAAAAACAATCCCAACGGGTGGTGGGTATTTCAACTAGGAGCCCAACCCCTAAATAAGGAAACCAGAGTGCCAGTTCTTACAAAATCAGCAGACAATGAGAAAGAGTGCAAAACTCTTGAACCATCAGACTGCTTCTAAAAGAATAAGTTATTTCTAGTAGAGATAAAAAAATTTCCTACTAGACTATTTACAATAGGGAGAATTCCATCTGGCCAATAATTTTGAAAGCCTATTTGGCTAACCCTATTTTCCTTGTGGCCACTGATAGACCCACTTTCTAGTAAACCCTATCGCTATAAAAGATGATTAAGGTAGAATTAAAAGTAGATGCAAACCAGTCTTAAATTATACAAATGGCGCCGACCACAAGAGGATCCGGTCAGCGATGTAGATCATCCATGCCCAGAAGTTCAGATATGTAAAAGAGGTAACGGCGGTGCCTCCACCAACCACCGGAAATCTATACCGTATCTAAAGTACAGGAACGACAGCAGCGAAGATGAGGATATCACGTCATCAGAAGAAGATGATCTGTTGTATGAGAAGTGCACGCTTTTTGTATGCGTTTTTGTAGAGCATTATTTGTTCGGGGAAAGAACATGCAAACAGAAAAGAATCTACACGTGCACCAATAATTCTTTTAAATGATTAATTTAAATTATTATACTAAAGTTTAGTTGGAATATTTTGTGATATGTGCGTGCATGCATGCGTGCTTTTTATCCAGTTTCTTTACTAAAAGAAAAACTAAATCATTTCCAGTACCAGCAAGAACTTGATGATAGTATCCGTAATTCGTTTCCCTTCTCACCTGATTTAATACAAACACAAATATCATAAAGTCAATGTTCCTGTAGTGTTCTTGTAAGGGCCACACAACCTTAGATTTGACTTACATTATCCTGGTCCTGGGTCCACATCAAAGACACTCCATAGCTACAAGATTGGAGATCTTGTCTAATTTTCTCCATCTTCGTATCAAGAAATGGCTTGACTACAGCTGAACATTCCTGCGGCACCTTCATTCCAAGCAGTGGCCCCATTAATAATGTGTGTTCAATCTATTTTTTCCATGCTATCGTAGATCCAGGTTTGTCCAATCTATCTGTGTTTTAAGAACCCGTTTCAAAATCACCTACTGCTCATTATCATTTCTTGATTCATGTCTAGGGCACCATCGTGTAATCTTTCGTATGGATTTCTGATTCATTTATGCTTGCGTTCCACTGCTGAACAAAGCAAACTTTAAAAATTTTAATTTTTATTCCCTTTGTTATAAATTGCATGAATCAATAATAGATTAGTTTACAATTGCACGAATCATATATTTGTGCAATTGTTAAAATTTATTAAAATTTATATTATACGTGCGTGTAAATAATTATTAAATTGAAATACATTTTTGTATGTACCATCTTTCTGTAATTATATAATAATTGAAATACTTCTTCTTCAAA